>CM053026.1:231680497-233143909 GCA_028564925.1 Lithobates sylvaticus
ATTCTGGTCTTTTCCCTGATCACTTCTAATATTAACATTATTTCCTCTTTATCTATTACATATCCGCAGTGTATATTGTGATGGTTACTGTTTGTACCCTATTCCTAAACCTCCCTCTTTTCTCCCTCCCCTCACCCTCCCATCTCCCCCTTCTCCGGAAAAAGAAGGAGAGGGGAAAAAAAAAAAAAGGGGAGAAGGGGGGAAATTATGTATCTCTTTCCCTTCTCTTTCCCCCTCATTTCATTCTGAAGAGATTTAATATATCTGGGCCCACAAGGGCAGTTCTTTCAGAGGGAGTCCCAAATGGTTGAGGAATTCTTGTAGATCTTCAATACTCCGAAACACCGTCTTCTGGCCTTCTTGGTACACTATTACTTGAAAGGGGGATCCCCATTTATAAAGGAATCCCTTCTCTCTCAATAGCTCCAGTAGTGGTTTCACCGCTCTTCTCTTATTTAATGTATGTTTAGATAGATCTTGTAAGAATATAAGTTGAGCTCCCTCATACTTGAATTCCCTTTGTGTTCTTGCTGCTATCATTATATTTTCTTTGGTTTGGAAAAAATGTATTCTACATATTATGTCTCTAGGTCTCGTTTGATTGGGATCTCTGGGTCCTTGAATTCTGTGTGCTCGATCGATCTCTATTGCTGTTGTCTCAGGTTGTTGTAATAAAGTATTAAATATATGTTGTA
Source organism: Lithobates sylvaticus (assembly GCA_028564925.1). Lineage (NCBI taxonomy): Eukaryota > Metazoa > Chordata > Amphibia > Anura > Ranidae > Lithobates > Lithobates sylvaticus. The sequence goes on from CM053026.1 coordinate 231,681,193, forward strand.
ATATTTGTTTCAGATTCTCGGTGTCTGCTGATTCTGGAAGTCCTCTTATTTTTATATTATTACGTCTATTCTTATTCTCGAGTTCATCTGTTGAATCTCTTATTTGTTTTATTAATCGATCGTGTTCTATTATTTTTTCTTCCAGGGTAAGTGTTTTCTGGTCGATCGTCAGGATTTTGGCATCTATGATATTCATATGCTCTTGGGTGTCTATTAAGGATACCTTCAATGAATTTATTTGCTCTTTATATGTAGTCTCTAATCTATAGACATAATTATCCATATCCTCTTTAGTTGGTAGTGATTTTAAGTGTGTCTGTATGTCCCAGTTGGGATTGTTTGTTGATCTCGTTGTGTCCATTATGGGATATTGTGTACTCCCTATGGGGCTATTGTTGAGTGGGAGCTCTGGGCTCATACTGGGTGAAGCAAAATGCAATTCAGTGGAAGTCTCTGCGTCTTGTTGTGGCGATATTAATGGCTGTTTGAAAAACCCCTTTATATCTGAGTTCTGTGCAGAATGTGGCTTAATCTGATTTTTTGTTGTTCCACCTGTGGATCCTCTCTTTGTTTTCTGAGTGTGTGTACTTTTTGGTGGCATCCTTATAGAGTTTTTATCTGTTTCAAAGTAGTAGATGGAAAGCAAACAACCAAAAAAAAAAAAAAAAAAAAAAAAAAAAAAAAAAAAAAAACCTTTTCCTCTCAAGAGAAGTGTATATTCCACTGATCATATATTCCATATATATATGGAATGTTGTTCTCTTGGGTAGTTGTAGGGGTCTTTCTTATAACTTTTTTAATCTGTCTGGTGGGGAGGTATCTCCCGGGTTGCACTATCTTCACCCCCAGTTTAAATCCTTTTTTAGCCGTCCATTTTTCATTAGGTTAAACTTCCCCCTTTTTTCTTGTTTTTTTTTTTTCCTTTCTTTTCAAAACTCTTTATTGTACTCTGTATTCTTTGTTAACTGTCAGCAAAGTTTATCAGATATACCAGGAATATCTTTAATGGGTATTCTGTACAGTTATGTAATTATTTAACCCTTTTACGGTGAGGTCTTTCTCTCTACAGGAGGGTTATATTTGGGTGTTTTTCTGCTGGTTTCTGTAGGTCCCACTACAGTGTAGGTCCCACTAGAGTGACGTGACGTTTATGCCCTTAATACCCTTTATTATACAGTTATTCCTTTTCAGTTTTTATGTCATAACACATATCCAAAGGGAAAAAGAAAAAGGAAAAAAACGGGGTTTTTTTGTCGGTCCCCTCCGCTTTACCTTTAGTCTGTAGGGTATATGAGATAGGGTACTTATCTGCTGGTTCCGTTAGTCCTGCACAGTCACTCTAGGGATTCCCTGTGGAGACCTCCGCTTCATGTAGTCTTCACAGCGGTGGTTGCTGCAACATTGATCTGTTGTGTTACCTTCCCAGGCAGTTTGGTATCTCCGCGTGCGACGGACCGTCGAATCCACACGGTTTGTATGGCGTGTATCCCGTTCGGTATATCCCGGCTTCGGCCGAAGGGGGGTCTTTAGTCAGCACTCTGGGGACGCCTCGTTCCCATCACTGCAGATAAGAGATCGCTGGGAACTTTTTCTGTCTCTCTTGGGATTATATCCCAGCGCTTTTCTTGGAGCCTTTTCACCGCTATTTGCTATTTGCGCTTACCGCCAGCCAGCAAGCTAAGCTGCAGAGAGGTTGAAAAGATGTGTCCTTCAGCTGTGGTCAGAGCAGCATATCGTCGGCTTAGGGAGGGTAGGTGGGGATCATCTGTAGCTCATTGTGGTCAGCTGCAGGTGGTTTCCCAGACCTAGGAGGAGCTCCTTCGCTACACGTCCATCCTGTTCAATCCCCTTCCCCCATCTGTCTCTACTCCTGGCTGAAATTTTTGTTGAAATCTTCTGTCCTCTGATGCCCCTTCATACCTGCCATTGTAATCTTCTGGTGCTGCAGGGGTTAATTAAACCAGACCTGTCATAGGCTCTTGTCCTACTATGCATGCCCTTTCTAACCCCCTCTCCATTTCCTAAAAGCTGTTCTATAGCTTCCATAAATGAAAAGGGATCTATGAATGGAGCTGGTGGACCTTTCATTCATTTTCCTTTCCTCCTTTCAATGATCTTGTTTCATTTATGGAAACTGTGGTACAGCTTCTAATAATGCAGGAGTAGGGCGGAAAAGGCAGGCATAGTCACTCTTGAAGGCTCAGTTTACACCTATGTGTTTTTTACTGCTTTTTGCAGAAATGCACTACAGTTCATTTAACATGGTTTCCAATGGGACACATTCACATCTATGCTTTTTTCAGCCACTGCTTTTTTGGAATGGGTCGGGGACTTTTTGAAACACAAAACTGCTTTTTTTGGTGCAATCGACTTCAATGGAGAAGCTGCAGAAAATCATGTAGTGTGTTTATGCCATCATTTTACTATGATTTGCATTTTTTTAATCTGCCCAACAACAAATTGGCCAAAAAAAATGCTTAGGTTTGAAGAGACTTACCTGTATTTTCAACTGATTATGCTATGCTTTTTTTAATACAGCTTAAATACAAATTTTGTCAGTCTAAAACAAGTTTGGAAGACATTAATGCACTCAAAAGATAGAGAGGCTTGCTTCATGAACTTTCTAGGCCAGGGTTCTCTAAACTTTTTAATCAAAGGACCATTTCACTGTCCATCACAATGTTTGAGACCAGACTGAGGCCAGTAAGAGTAAAAATGCCTCTTTGTCAATGATAGTACAAAAATGCCCCTATTTCAATGGTCATTGGAAGTAGTTATTGCCTCTGCATAAGTGGTCAGGTAGAGTGAAAAATGCCCTTATGATGGTGGTCATTAGCAGTAATAAATGCCCCTGTGTCAGTGGGAGTTAAAATTTGCCCGCTGGGAGTAAATCATATCCTGGTGTCAGTGGGAGTAAAAAATGCAGCAGCTTCAGTGAGAGTAATAAATGCCCCTGCATCAGTGGTTAAACAACCGCTGGACATACGTCCAGCGTTCTGCGTTTCACTGTGGATTTCAAATATGCCCAGCATTCTACCAATGCTGGTCATTCTGAACTTTTGCTCCAAACTCCTGCTTCAAACAGTAAAATGTGCCTGGGACGGTCTACTGTCCCCCTGGGTGATCGCGCTGGTGCCTGCGGGCAGGATAGTGCTAAAAACGTTCCCTTCAGGGATACAGGGGTTACCAACTTTACTGTTGCTACCGGCAACCACCGCAAAAGTCAGCGGCCATCCACTCACAGTTGCCCGGGCACAGTCAGTGCCAAGCAACATGCCCGGACAAGTCCTGCTAGTATCAGCATGCCTGCAAACTTCAGTTTGTCTAACAAGGGTTTACAGCAGCATGCTCTGGATGGGGTCTGTTTGGGCAGCGCCAGCCTGTCTGCAAATAAGGGGGTGGTGCTTGCATCAAACACCACCAGGCAGAGGAAGATGGTGGAGGGTAGTCGTTTCCTCCCAGCGTTGACATGGATGCCGGAGCGGACGCTGGTGGACACTGGCAGCCGATTGGAGCAACACGGGGGATTCGCCCTGGGGATGGTTGGCGGGACAGAGAGGCTCTGTCTTCTGTGTCCCGAGTGCCGGATACTGACCGCAGTGGATGGCACCTGGGTCCTGTGTGGCCATTACGGCTTGATCTACCCAGCAGGAACCATGCTACTTCAGACTACTGGCGGTGTTTGGATCCATGGAGAGGCTGGCTGAGTGGTCATCCCCTGGTGAGAGTTCAGATGTGGAGGAATGGAAGATGGGAGGTTCTCATCCCTTGGATACTCAGAAGCAGGAGGCGGACGGCGTGCATGCGCAGGAGCGTGTCCCTAGTGCTAATTGCCACCAGACGGCCTATATAAAGGGTGCCCTGACCACTGATCAGTGCTGACTGATCTTCAGCTGTTCTCCTGATACCTTGAATCATGTGATTATCCTGTTGATACTCGTTGTTGAACCCGGCTTCCCATTTGACCCTGCTTCTGGACTCTGCTATACTTGATTACTGGATCCTGATCCCGGCTTCACATTTGACCCTGCTTCTGGACTCTGCTATACCTTGATTACTCCGTCTGCTACCGAACCCGCCTATCCTTGTGACCTCACTCCTGTTTCCTGCCTGGCTCAACACTGCCACCCAAGTGTCTGCAACTATGGTCCTGCGACCAGCTGCGACTTCCTGCTACAAGTTTCCGGGTCTGCATCTGCAGTCACTCATGTTCCTTTTGTCCCTGACATGACATGATCTGGGACTTTTTGCATGTCCCCATGCCTCTGCCAGAGTGTGATGCCTGGGCCCGCTTTGTAGACATTCGGCAGGAATGGAGGCTAGGGTGTGCCATCTACAAAGACCGGGTGCTCACTGTGAAGGCAGGTCGACCTATCAAGAGTCATTCGGTTGCTATCTGGGAGGAAGGGGGATGTAGGAGGAGATTACCTGACCTGCACTTTTACGCCTGAGAGACTGTAGGGGATTGCAGCTTGCGCAAGAGTGTTCCACATAGACTGCTGGAGTGTAGCAGAATGTGCCTTTCCTCCTGACTTTGCCGGATTAGATCAGCCTGCCACCCTGTGTGCCCAATGGATGGACATTTCCTATTGAAGGACACTGGAGATCTGTTTCCCAACTAACTTCTTGAGGCCTGTTTGTGCAGGGAGGGGCCCTCCCATCAGGAACTTTAAAGATGGTTTATCTATTTGTTTATGTGTTTCTTACCCCCTCCTGACAGAACAGTCAGGAAAACTATAATGTCAATCAAATGTGTTTTTTTTTTTTTCCCTGTTGGCAAAATAATAACCCCCTCTCAACAGAAACCATTGTACAGTTTATAGGTAGGTTGAATGATTGGATGTGTTTTGTGTCTTCTTTTAGGAGCTTCTGGGATGGGACAGCTGTCCATCCCCTCTGGCTGGAGTCAAGATTTTCCTGCAGGCAGAGTATCTTTTTCAAGGGAGAGATGCTCTGGCCCAAATGTCTATTGTGTAAAGTTCTTGTTAGCTACAGTGATCTGTAGTCAGGAATGTATATATTGTACAAAAACAAATGTCTCAATTTTTCTACTGATATTTATTTGTATGTATGTTTCCCCGTCCAAGTTGTTTCCCTTTCCCCCACCTCTTCTATCTTATGGGATGCCCTTGCTCTTGGGCCTAGGAGCCATTTTTTTCAAATTTCCCAGCTGAGGGATCAGCTGGATTTTGGTGGGAGATGAGTGTAGCACCCTCTAGCTAGATTGGTGCTAGAGGTGAGTTTTTTTTTTTTTTTGTTATTACAGGTAGATTTAGGCAGGCTTACCTTAAAAACTTAATTTAGGCAGGTCTAGCTGGCAGCTAGGCCTGTCTGTTTTGATCTGTGTGGGCTGGGAGTGGCTCAGAGTAGCAGCTGGTGACTCACAGGCAGCATCACTGAGACCTCCCGTTTCTTTCTAGAAGGTTCTGAAAGGAGAAAGGAGGGAAGGAGAGGTTGGGTTGCTGGGGTGTTTGGGAAGCCCTGACCAATCCCTAATTTGGATTGGCAAGGGGCAGGCCTCCTTAAATGCCTAGGATCCAGCCAGCTGGGGGGGGGGGGGGGTTGTCAGGTAGAAGAACTGGAAGATGGAGTACTAGCTGTTGTTGGCCTTGAGGGAGCTCCCCAGTCTGGGGGGGGGGGGTGACCTTGGGTCTGGGGCTCGGGAGTGGAAGGGACACCCTGTACAAACCAGGGGCATTCTGACCTGTAGCAGGAGAGGACAGTGCCAGGCAAGTACTGCCAGGCAAGTCTTCAGGAGGGAACCACCAGGTGTCAGTGAGTGACACACAGCCAAGAATGCTGGGGAGGCACACCGGAGCGGATTGGGGGAGAGATAATCTGGAATGGGTGTAGAGCCAGCTTTGACTGTGGTGTCATGGGCAGCGGCAGCCAGGAGGGCTGGCAGGGCCTGAAGAGGACTGACTGGGAGCAGTCATCCACCAAGGTTCCAGCCAGCACTGTAACTCGCAAATCTTTGCTACACTACAGGGGCCCGCTGTCCATGCCTGCAAAAGGCATTTCTGCAAGGCCTGGCTGGAACCAGAGTCAACCATGTGCTAGCTGTGCCTGAGAGGAAGTTTTGTGCAGGAGGAATAGATGTGATAGTCTGCAAGCAAGTTTGTGCAGGAGGAGTGTGATTTGTCAATATGTACAGGGAGTTTACATAGTTTGTCCCAAATCTAAGTTTGAAACATTAAATTCTGGGCATCTCATAAATCCCAAACCCCATCCAAGTTTAACTCTCAACAAAATACAAAACAAAGTTGACGGATTGTTTGTTGACTCTGGTGTGTCTGAGAAAGTGAATGCCGGGCTGGGCAAGGTGACGGGTGGACCACAATATCCAGCAGCCCCTACGGGGGTACCGCTACATAGGCTTACCTACAGGTAAAAGCAAAAGATGGAAATTTACTTACACATTAATGGTAGTCGTAAATATCCCTGTTTCAGTGATCAGTGGGAGGAATGGTGCCCTTGTGTTAGTGGTCAGTGAGAATTTCTGCTCCAGCATTGGTGTTCAGCAAGACTTACCTTAAAATCTTCATAGTACTATATATGGTCCGATGCTATCCGACGCCACTCTGCTTACAATGGCTTCCCCATTGCAGCTTGCATTGAGAAAGCCCTGCATGCAGAGCCTTCTGATTGCAGGTGCCAGTCAACTAGCAACCAGTGGGTTGTAATATGTCCATGGGCCATAGTTTGAGGACCATTTCTCTAGGCAAACAGCTATATGCACCTAAGTGAACAAACAGCATGAAGACCAAGGAAAACACCAGACAGGTCAGGGATAAAGTTGTTGAGAAGTTTAAAGCAGGGTTAGGTTATAAAAAAGTATCCCAAGCTTTGAAAATCTCACGGAGCACTGTTAATCCATCATCCAAAAATGTAAAGAGTATAGCACAACTGCAAACCTACCAAGACATGGGCGTCTACCTAAACTGAAAGGCCAGGCAAGGAGAGCATTAGACAGAAAAGCAGCGAAGAGGCCCATGATAACTCTGGAGAAGCTACAGAGATCCACAGCTCAGGGGGGAGAATCTGTCCACAGGACAACTTTTAGTTGTGCACTCCACAAATCTGGCCTATATGAAAGAGTGGCAAGAAGAAAGCTATTGTTTAAAGAAAGCCTTATAAAGTCCCGTTTGCAGTTTGCGAGAAGCCATGTGGGGGACACAGCAAACATGTGGAAGAAGGTGCTCTGGTCAGATGAGACCAAAATTTAACTTTTTGGCCTAAAAGCAAAACGCTATGTGTGGTGGAACGATAACACTGCACATCACCCTGAACGCACCATCACCCCCGTGAAACGTGGTGGCAGCATCATGTTGTGGGGATGCCTTTCTTCAACAGGGAAGCTGGTCAGAGTTGATGGGAAGATGGATGGAGCCAAATACAGGGCAATCTTAGAAGAAAACCTGTTATAGTCTGCAAAGGCTTGAGACTGGGGTGGAGGTTCACCTTCCAGTAGGACAACAACCCTAAACATGCAGCCAGAGCTACAATGGAATTATTTAGACCAAAGCATATTCATGTGTTAGAACGGCCCAGTCAAAATACAGACCTAAATTCAATAGAGAATCTGTGGCAAGACTTGAAAATTGCTGTTCACAGACGCTCTCCATCCAATCTGACAGAGCTTGAGCTATTTTGCAAAGAAAATGGGCAAACATTTCTCTCTCTAATTATGTAAAGCTGGTAGAGACATACTCAAAAAGACTTGCAGCTGTAATTGCAGACAAAGGTGGTTCTACAAAGTATTGACTCGGAGGGGCTGAATACAAATACACGCCACACTTTTCAGATATTTATTTGTAAAAAGTGTTGAAAACAATTTATAATTTTCCTTCCACTTCACAATTATGTGCCACTTTGTGTTGGTCTATCACAAAAAATCCAAATAAAATACATTTATGTTTTTGGTAGTAACATGACAAAATGTAAAATTTTTTAAAGGGGTATGTATACTTTTTCAATGCGCTGTATTTATAGGATCTACATGTAGCACTAACCCCCAAAGGAGCTGCTGGTTTTATTTGGGCTTACTGTTACCTCACTTACTTGCTTCTCCGTCTTGGGGATCCCGTGGAAAGTGGCCCAAAGAAATGTTGAGACTGACACTGAATCCTCTTTTGGGTTATTTATTTAGAAAAGAAGACAAAGTCTCATAATAAAGGGTAGAGGGTTAGGGGTGAGTTCAGGTACTTAGATTGTAAGGTGAAGATACTAGAAGAATCCAGAGAATATTGCTGCTCCACAAACTGGATTCAAATCCCCCCCCCCCCCTCCCGGATAGACCTCTCTCACTAGGCCTAGCAGCCGGTAGGTTGCTCAGTAAAGTCTCTGCAACAGACTTGTAAGTTACACTTTAGCGTCACTGAGGGACTTGACGAATTTTAAAGAACTAACATACGGTACCAGTTTCTCTCAGCCCATCCGGCGATCTCGAATGAGTATTGATCCAGGTTGTAAGTTGGGAATTATTGCGCTGAGTGTGAATAATTTATAGGATATCTGCAAACATTGCCGATAGATTTACGGTAGAATAGGTTAGAAGGGTTTGTATGTTGCGCTCAAAGAGTAGTATACATAATAGTCACTCCTACACAATATTTGCATACAGGTAAGTTGTGATAAAAGCATAAATATAAATAAATATATATAAAATTATATAGAGAGACAGTAATAAAACTGAATAAATTGTGAAAAGAATTCTGTGAAAGTGATCATGTGACTGATAAAATTCAGTAAAATTCAAAAATGGTGAAGAATGACAATCTGTTAATATAGTGAATATAAAAAAAACATAAAATCATTTGAAACAAACAAATAAATAACAAGTGAATAGGGGTGAAAAAATGGTCGCCAAACTGTATATATGTATTGATACAGTGGTATAGTCCAGTGGGTGACACAGTATATAGTCCTGTGAGTGACACAAATTATGTGAATAGCCGTAGAAAATTTTTTATTTCTAGGTGCGGTGATGGTGATCCTGTCTGGTCGGCTTCAGCATTTATTGAGAAGGAGGCTTACCAGAAGTCACAGACTAAATGAGATGTACGCCTCATAAGTCGTGACAAGCTTTGTGTGTGGAGGGTTACCAGGTCCCTATTCCACGGATGTGTTCCTGGGAGTATGCGCGTAAACGGGCAGGTGGGATGCGGTCGTCAAAATCTCCAATAACATTCGGTCATATTTGAGAAAAGAGAACTCGCATAGTATGATACCGTAAAATACTTTTAATGAGGTAAAAACAGATTAAAAACACTCACATTTTGGAAGTAATATTCAGGCAGGCTCATAAAGTGGTAGTAGATGTCAGAAAGTGCTGCTGCTGTTGATCCAGGTTGTGTCCTCCAACTAAGCCTCCAGGCTCCTCCAGAGAAGGCAGCCTTGCGCACGGCCTTCTCCTGAAAGGGTCCTCCCCTGGGGTACTTCAGTTGCTGGGCATCTCCCTTCAGATGAGACGGCACCGGACCTTCTTTGGATCAGTAGGCTCCGAACTTCAGTCAGGCCTGTCCCTTCAGTTGCTTTGCCTCAGGCTAGCCAGCCCGAGACACAAGATGCATGGTTCCGCACCCCAGACCAGGAGGGCCATAGGGCTGGATCAGGAGGACCACCAGACAGAAAATACTTCCCCGCCAACATGGCGTCGGTACATTAAATACCGCCCCCCAGAATTCACAGCAGGAGAACACTCCCACTGGGCTGGTTCCAAGAGATAAGTGGCATTCAAAGCATCAAGCTAGACTGCGTTTCTACCCTTGCCGGCAGTGACGACACCTGCGGTCAAGGAGAACCCAGTGCAACCCAGCTGGACTGGTACTGAAACCAGAAATTTTGTGAAATTACCCTGAAGCCCAACTGTGGCCTCATGCAACTTAATTTGAGAAAAATAATAGCGCCTGCTCGTCAGGAGCCAGTGCTACATACATTTTTCCCATACCATTAGGATTCTGTGCAGCTTGTGACATGATACAGACACCCCTGCCAGGCAGAACAGCCAGGTCCTCAACTTGCACTGCAGCAGCAACATCAGCCAGCTGGTTGAACCATGAAGAAGCAGCAGTAAAGTGATTATTTTAATGAATTACGGATCAAAATGATGCTTCATGTGAAATTTGAGATTGTAGGTCCTTTTACTGGGAGGAGGGTGCAGGAAAGTCATGGGTCCACTTTTAATGTAAATCCCTATTCAGTAAATCTCTAGGTCAACAGAGCAACCAAGCAACTTTTCGGTAATTAGGTTCTGCAACTAAAGCAGGTATAAAATGTACTGCAGATGTAATGGAATCCTATAACAATGTAATCAAACCTATTATTTTTAAATATACAGATTTTTTTTTTTTTTTTTTTTACAGCTAAGCGGCTATTCAAGCTAGAAAAGTACAAAGGCTGCTGATTGCAGTAATCTATAACAGCCAGTGAAATTTTTGTTTTTTTATAGTCAGAGTTAATAGGTGAAGTCTGTTTTCTGTGGGTTTCTGTGCTTGCCACATAACTGTTGCACTTTGCACAGTCTTGTTAAATAAGCTTGTGATACTTTAAAATGGTACGGGTGTCTTTTATGCTGCTGTCACTCTTCTCTTTCACTCGTGCCATGAACTTTACACAATGCAGAATAGCCATTAATTACTGCCACTGACAATATTTTACAGTCAGATCTTTATTCTGACAAGACAAAGTGCTTAATTTTGTCTTTGTCTCCAGATTTGCAAATCAGTTACATCAAGCTGTATTGCTAGTTATTTCGGGAGACAAATTAGAGGAGCCCAAAAAAAAATTTCAGACACATCAAACAATATCTCCAAACTGCCTCCTGACTGTGCCGACCCCATTTACATATTCTGATTACTAATCCCCATTAATCTAACACACTTCAAAAGGGCTTAGATCACCATGCATAGTCTGGCCTCATTCCAGTGACAGGAAGCGCTCGGAGAGAAAGATAAAAAAAAAATGAAGACAGCAAGAAATGAGGTATAAATAGATTAAAGATTAGTGACGCGCTGTTCTCTACGAGTATGAAGAAATTCTGCAGCTGACTGTGGATCATCCAAATTATTATTTTTTCTTCAGAAATTCAGGTTATATTCAGTTCTTAAAGAGACCCTGTTGTCCAACAATTCATTTTGACATCAACCACCCATAAGATAAGATAAGCATTTAACCACTTAAGGACTGGAAATATTTCCCCCCTTAATGACCAGGCCATATTTTGCGAAACAGCATTGTGTCGCTTTAGCTGACAATTGCGCGGTCGTGCGATGCTGTACCCAAACAAAATTTATGTCCTTTTTTTCCCACAAATAGAGCTTTCTTTTGGTGGTATTTTATCACCTCTGCGTGTTTATTTTTTGTGCTATAAACAAAAAAAGGCAGACAATTTTGAAAAAAAACATTTTTTTTGCTATAATAAATATCCCTCAAAAAATTTAAAAAAAACGAATTTCTTCATCAGTTTAGGCCGATATGTATTCCTCTACATATTTTTGGTAAGCGCATATTGATTGGTTTGCGCAAAAGTTATATCGTCTTTAACTACTTCCCACCCGTCCACTGTACATATACGGCCGGGTGGGAGCCGTCTACTTCTGATAGGACGTTCCGGAACGTCCTTCAGAAGTAGAGGGATCGCGCGCGCGCGTGCCCGCGCAGCCCCGATGCGGCCGTGTCACCCGGACACGGCGCATCTCGGATCGGCAGGAGGGCTTGTGATTGGCCCTCCTGATCACATGACGGCTGTGTCGAATCACAGCCGTCATGTGATGTAAGCAAACGGCTTACTAGGCAATCGGCTCTCCTCTCCTCACACGGAAGTCGTCGGTGAGGAGAGGAGAGCGGATCGCTGCAGCCGGCTGGTGATCAGTGAGTATTAGCTGTTTTTTTTACAGCTTTTTACTCACTGATCACCAGTCTAGTGTCCCCACAGTGTAAACACACATGTCCCCAAAACACACATGTCCCCCCACATGTCCCCAAATAAAAACACATGTCCCCAAATAATAAACACATGTCCCTCACATATGTCCCAGTAAAATAACATGTGCCAATGATTATCTGCACACATATGTCCGTGATCACCTGCACACATCTGTACATGATCATTTGCGTACATATGTCCGTGATCACGCGAACCAATTATTAACACTTAACGGAATTTTTTTTACTAAAAACATGTAGCCGAATACATTTTGGCTTAAATTTATGACAAAATTTGATTTTATTGGATTTCTTTTAAAAAAGAAAGGAGAAAATATTGTTTTTTTTCAAAATTTTCGCTATGTTTTCGCTTATATCGCAAAAAATAAAAAAAGGAGTCGCGAATAAATACCACCAAACTAAAGCTCTATTTGTGCGAACAAAATGATAAAAAAATTATTTGGTTACAGCATTGCATGACCGCGCAATTGTCACTGAAAGTGCGAGAGCGCTGAAAGCTGAAAATTGGTCTGGGAAGGAAGGGGGCGAAAGTGCACAGTATTGTAGTGGTTAAAATAGGAGATAAATTTATGGCATTTTTATTATTATTATTTTTTTGTGAGCAGCAATTTTAAGCGTGACTGCGACATTGCGGCAGACAGATCAAACACTTGCAAATTGGATGGAAGGTTTAGTACTAAAAACACTTTTTGAAAAGATAAAAAGTGCATTTTATATACAACTATATAGATCAAACCAAAATGAGGGACAAATGAGTAGGAAAGAGCGATGGAGGGACTTTGTTGCAAATCAGGGACAGCCTCTCAAAATCAGGGACAGTTGGGAGCTATGCTGATGCTGAGAACCAGCTGGCCAGAATTGTATCACCTACACTTAACCCTCTCTTACCTTATCACATCTAGGTAATTATTAATGTATACTAACAGCATTTAAAAATACATCCAATTATTTTTAAATCATTTCATACAGTAATTGTTTTGCTTTAATGCTGATGCAAAATCTAAATAATATTTTTTAACAATACCTTTTAAAAATAATGTGTTAAGTACCCTTATAATAGTTATTATAATATTAATTCTTATTATTAAAAGTAATCATAAGTCAGAAGCCTTTGGAGTACCCAGTTTTCCAATCACTTGGACACCTAAAGAGCAGGCATACCACATTTGCTGCATTTTTCATATAATCTCTCACTCACTGAATAGTAAACAATCAAAAAAATTTTTGGATTCTAAAAAACAGTTTTAGAACAACCTATGCTATTGCATTGGGTCACAGAGCTACCATATTCAAACAGGGTCAGTACCAAGAATATAAAGAACAAGTGGATTCCTGGTTTATATTTCATCTTGTGTGGCCATATACCTTCATTTATTTACAATTTATACTACTATGATAGATCACTTTGCAGAGCAATATGGCAAGAACTGGGAATTAATCTATCTAGCTATCTATCTACAGTAAAACCTTGGATTGCGAGCATAATTCGTTCCAGAAACATGCTTGTAATCCAAAGCACTTGAATATCAAAGCGAATTTCCCCATAAGAAATAATGGAAACTCAGATGATTCGTTCCGCAACTATTTATTCATAGGTCCTTCAGGTTATAGTCCATATAAAAAAAATTATAGTAATGTGATAGGTTGTGTAACCATAAAATGTCCATCCACAAATGGCAGCCTCCACAAGGGGATTAGAAGCAAAATGCAGCAGGAACTACAGAGTATAAAAAGAGTATAAAAGAGAAGTGAGGCGCCTCTAAGTGTAGCAATATGTTGCTAAATGTTGTAACTTCATTAAATGTACCCATATTGCTACACTTAGAGGCGCCTCTCTTCTCTTTTATACTCAGTTGTGACATGACGCTACTTGTATATGAAGACATCAATTGTATATCAAGTCAAAATTTATTAAAAAAATTTGTTTGTCTTGCAAAACGCTCTCAAACCAAGGTTTTACTGTATCTATCTATTTATTCTTTCACTACATTGTCTGGTCCTTTTAAGTAGTGTCATAATACTACATGCCCAAAATAACCCTGGCTACATCCAGATGTGCTTCTTAGCAGCTGCCAGCATTATCAGCAGTGGGAAGAGAATGAAAAAAACATATTAATATTCCATTAATTCTACTCCTAATTTGCACGTGGCAGCTTTCTCATCAAGCTCATACTGCTCAACCCATTTTTTTCTTAGGCTCTCATTAATCTCATTAAGTGCTTTTAAACAGCTGCTAGTGCTTGATATGCAGACTTTGTATATGTTCTGCATACTATTAATGTAAATCCTCATTGCACTGTTTTAAATACAATAAATCATGATGATAATGCCTGATTCCCGAGGTGAATGGGAAATGCAGCCTGGTTACTGTTAGTAAAGCTCCTGCACCCAAGGTTTCTGATAACAGATACATACAGTATATGAATGCTTTACTACTCTAGTGAAAAAGCCTCCTCTTACATTTCTATCTGTGTTTGTAATCATTCATTGTTTTACTGTAATTATTAATATGTAATTTTTTTTTTTTACTTTTATTAACACAAAAATGTATAAGTTTCAAACCCTTCCTCCTAACATAGCTCAAACCTAAAGCATATGTTAACCCCCCCCAAAAGGATGTTATATGACACAGTCCTTGTCCTGTGTCATTTTTGCCCCCTGTAACACCTAAGAAACCTGGGTGATCCTGCCAGTTTGTTCCCTCCCCTCTGTAAACTGACCACGGTAATCATGGCTGCTTAGCCCTGACACCGTGGTCAGTTTGCGTGCCTCTGTCATCGGCAGCCCTGTTGTCTCTCCTCTCTGCTCCTGTGTCCTCCTCCCCCTCCCTGCATGTCGGCACCTGTCTAAGGGTCTGCCCGACCACCCCCGCTTCCCTTGCTGCTGCTGCTGTAATAACATCATGTACTTTTATATAATCCGCTGTGCCTTATAACGATATATCCCCCTGTGCGTGTGTTGTATAAAAAAAAAAAAAAAACATATATTCCTTATTTGTGAGCGCTGGTCTCCGGCTCTCTCCTCCTCTCCTCCTCCCCTCCAGACTGGTGTCAGCAGGAGAATCCCAGTCCCTCCTGCTTCATCTGTCAGACGGGGAGAGGAGAGATGTGGCGCATCACGTGACCGCTGATCAGCGCTCACAGATAAGGTATATACAGCTTTCTTTTTTATACAACACACACATAGGGGGACATATCGTTATAAGGCACAGCGGATTATATAAAGTACATGATGTGGGTTAACAGACCCTTTAACCATAACAGTGATTTGACCAGTGTTGGTGATCTTACTTTAAAAAAGTAATTAGTTAAGTTACAAATTACTTTTCCCAAAAAGTAATTGTGTTAGTAACTCAGTTACTACATTGGAAAAGTAATTAGTTACGCAGCAAAGTAACTGGCTTTTTTTTTAAAATATTCTATACGTGTAACTAAGGGGTGGGTCTACTATCACTGTAAGCAAGGGGCGCATTTATTATTATTGTTATATATCGTGTAACCAAGGGGCTGCTCTATTATCACTCTAACCAAGGGGCAGATCTGTTATAGCGTGTAAGCAAGTGGCGGGTCTATTATTATTATATCGTGTAAGGGGCAGATGGCTACAGAAGAGGGCGAATGTTAAATTAATGGGCAGAGCTCGATATATAACAATAATAATAAATGCACCCCTTGGTTACAGTAATACTAGACCCGCCCCTTACTTACACGATAGACGCCTCTTGCAGAGTAGCACGAGCATCAGGAGCGTGCGGCATCGCCTCGTACAATTACATGTTAACTGCACCTGCGCGGTGTAGGGTTCACTCGGAGCTGTTTAGGTTCGGCAATTTTCGTAAGCTCCGTAGTCCTTCGTACTGCGCAAGCCCTGCGCATGCGCAGTACAGGGGGTCCTTATCCGGCAGGGGAACTTTTTCGGCAGGACACCGGAATTACACTACTGCCATCTAGTGGCGGTAGATGTAATTGGGGTAACTAAGCCAAAGTAATGGGAACTGAGTTACCATGAGGGTAAAAGTACTTAGTTAGATTACTCGTTACCCTCTAAAGCAGGGATCCTAAAACTATGGCCCTCCAGCTGTTGAGGAACTACACATCCCATGAGGCATTGTAAAACTCTAACATTCTCAGACATGACTAGGCATGATGGGAATTGTAGTTCCTGAACAACTGGAGGGCCATAGTTTGAAGACCACTGCTATAAAGTAACTGCGTTATGTAACTCAGTTTATTTTAACTCAGTTACTTACATCACTGGATTTGACAAGGGCAGAGTAACTATTTGGCAATAGTAGAGTTGATCTTGGTTATCAAAAAAGTGCATTTTATATCCAAAGTTCCGTTTACAATGGGGAAGTGCCAAAAAAATGTATCTGGGTATTGGTAATTAAATCTGCTTACAGAGGTTTATACAGTTTATACTTTGCTGCTACTCCTCAATGGTCATATCATTGTAGTGTCAGAAAACTGAGAAACATTTATGGAGCCCAGGTAAGTATTGGTGTTACTGTATAATAAGCATTTGTACTAGTGTGCATGCACCTTCATTTCCAGTTGTGATCAAAAGTTTGCATACCCTAGCAGAAAGCATGACATTTTGGCATTGATATTGAAACTATGAATTATCCTGACAAAAAATTGTCTTTTCTATAACCATTTGCCGACCTCTGCATGTATAAGCCAGTTGGCCTCTCTGCGCTGGATCACATACATGCACATGATCGGGGTATTTCGGGTAGTGGGCACACCACACACGTGCCTGCCACCTTGGCTGTGCTGCCATTCACTCCAGCACATGCCGATCAGTGGGTCCCGACCAAGATTTATGTCCGAAACCCGCTGATTGACGGAGACAATGAGAGGAGAGAGGTAAACAACACAGAACTCTCTACTGACTACTACAGCGATGTGCTATTTTTTTTCCTCTAGCAGGGAGCATTGTTTAGTGAAAAAAACACACACATAGGTGTGTGCAACCTATTGCATTAAGGTGTTCACCCCAAAGCTCAAACACACATGCTTTTCTCTGCAGCCTCAGCTGCACTGGACAGTGAATGAATGGGAAGAGCTCTGTGTTGAGTGGCTTCCTGTTCATTCACAAACTGAAACATAGTAAACACTGTTAACTATGCTTCAGTTATAAATGAACACAGTGAGTGAGAGTGTTCACTGTGTTAATTTAGAAAAAGGAAGGCTCTGGTAACTTACAAATTTAATACCCCCTGCCCCCACTAAATTTTCCATATATTTCCTATTTTTTTTTTATATTCTATCCTGACAGTATATGGGAACAATGGATAGAAGATAAAAAAAACTAGGAATAATTTGGAAATTTTAGTGGAATAGGTAAAGGAGAAGGGGGACTGGAGTGGAGAGACAGTAGAATAGAGAGGGAAAGAACGCCACAATCAGGGAGGGGGGAGGGAGGAGAGGGGGAGGGAAATGGGGAAATAAGGTAGACTGCATGTATAACAAATGTGGTATTCATTTTGTAAATTATATATATTTGCAAAAATCAAATAAAGTTTATATATATGACATCTCCAGTGACACTAATACAGTGATCAGTGCTAATAATATACACTGTCACTGTACTAATGACACTGGCTGGGAAGGGGTTAACATCTAGGGGCAATCAAGGGGTTTACTGTGTGCCTGTGTAATGTGTTTACTGTGTGGTCATAGGCGTGCACAGGGGGTGTACCAGGTGTGCATGGGCACACCCTAATCACTACATACAGTGCCGATTCCCTCTACTGCCTGGGCTTCCCCTGTGTTGACTCCCCTGTCCAATAGCGCTGCTGGCTTCCTCCCCCAGCTGCTGTGGGGGATGTTTCAGGATAGAGAGGGGGGGCAGGGGGTATTAAATTTGTAATTTGCCAGAGCCTTCTTTTTTCTAAATTAACACAGTGAACACTCTCACTCACGGTGCTCATTTATAACTGAAGCATAGTTAACGGTGTGTGCAACCTATTGCATTAGGGTCTGCACCCCAAAGCTCAAACACACATGCCTTTCTCTGCAGCCTCAGCTGCACTGGACAGTGAATGGATGGGAAGAGCTCTGTGTTGAGTGGCTTCCTGTTCATTTACAAACTGAAGCATATGCTTTTTGGGACCATTGACAACTATACAGTGATCAGTGCTATAAAAATGCACTGATTACTGTAAAAATGTCACTAGCAGGGAAGGGGTTAACACTAGGGGGCGATCAAGGGGTTAACTGTGTTTCCTCACTGTGTTCTAACTGAAGGGGGATGGGACTTACTAGGGGAGATGACAGATCATTGTTCATACTTTGTATCAGTCTCTTCTCCCCTGAAAGAACCGGGATCTGTGTGTTTACACACATAGATCCCGGTTCTCGCTCTGTCATGAGCAATCGCGAGCACCCGGCAGTCATCACGCCCGCTGGGCACGTGCATCGGCTCCGGCGGTGAGCCGCAGGCATACGCGCGTGACTCCGGTGGCGTTCACGCCCCCTAGTGGCCACAATGGGAAGTGACGTAAGGTAACGCCGATGTGCCTAGCCGAGCCAACCTGCCACAGTAAAACTGCTGCGGCTGGTTGGCAAGTGGTAATGACCAGGCCATTTTGTGCGATACAGCACTGCGTTACTTTAACTGACAATTGAGCGGACGTGCGAGGCTGTACCCAAATAAAATTGATGTCCTTTTTTCCCCCCACAAATAGAGCTTTCTTTTGATGGTATTTGATTACCTCTGCGGTATTCATTTTTTGCGCTATAAACAAAACAATACAGACAATTTTGAAAGAAAAAAAAAATATATATATTTTTTACTTTCTGCTATAAAACATATCCGATCAAAAAAAATGTAAACATTTTATATGCATTCTGCTGCATTTTTATGGCATTTTCATTTATTAAATTTTTTTTACTAGTAATGATGGCGATTTGTGATTTTTAGCAGGATTGCGACATTGCGGTGGACAAATCCAACATCTAACTGACACTTTTGACACTTTTTTGGGAACCAGTGACATTATTACAGTGATCTGTTCTAAAAATGCACTGTTACTGTACTAATGACACTGGCAGGGAAGGGGTTAACACCAGGGGCAATCAAAGGGTTAAGTGTGTCCCTAGAGGGTGCTTGCTAACTGTGTGGAGGATGGACTCACTGGATGAACACTTAGCAGGAACACAAGATCACTGTGTTCTGTCAGAATGGGGATCTGCCTTGTTTACATATACACATTTTTTCCCAAATTTTCGTTTTTTTTTTGCTTTGTTTGCAAAAAATAAAAAACCCAGCAGTGATCAAATACCACCAAAAAAACTCTATTTGTGTGGAAACAAATGATAAGCATGTCATATGGGTACAGTGTTGCATGACCACACAACTGTCAATTCAAAGCGTGACAACGCTGAAAGCTGAAGGGGGTAAAAGTGTCCTGCATTGATGCGACTAAAGCCCCATACACACGGTCGGACTTTTTCATCAATTTGGTCCGATCGGACAAGGTTGTTGAAAAATCAGACCGTGTGTATGCACCATCGGACAGTGTTCGTCGGTTTGTCCGTCGGACAAAGTCTTATCTCCTGCTGGAAAGATTTCCTGTCAACCCGGTCCGATCACACCAAATCCGAGCGTGTGTACGCTTGTCCGACGGACAAAGTGCTACGCATGCTCAGAAGAAATTCTGTGACGGAAGCGCTCGGTCAGGTAAAACTACCTTTCCTAATCGACACAGCACATTCGTCACGCTGCAATGTTAAAATGTCTTTAATGCAGCGCATTCTCTTTTTCTTTAAAATGCAACAAGAATGACATCTTTTAGCTGCTCCTATTCACCCGCACTTCTCACAAACTTACTTCTTTATTACTTTGCAGCATTTATACACTACATGTTTATTTTTACTCAGATCGTAATACAATCTTTCTTATTTTTTTAACCCGATTTTTTTTTTTTGGGGGAATACATATTTGAAGGATGTTTTTTTTTTTTTGGAGGGGGTTTGTATGTCTCAACTTAGCAAAACCACATTATTAACATTTGTATTTCTTGCTTACATTTACTAGGAGTTTGTTGGTTGTTGGTGCCCCTTGTTAATTCTAGGATTAGTGAAATGTACCTGCCTACTCAAAGAAAAACTGTCATTGTAGAAAAGTAAAACACAATAGTCAATGATTATTTCAAAGCAAAAAAACCTTTATTTAGGTCTCAGCAACAGACCAAAGAGGAACGCAGCCATGGTGAAACTTGGGGAATTTGCAAAGCCTTGGACACCCATGGCAACCATCATTTTACAGACTTAAACAATTGGGGGCATGAAGACTACCTATCTAAATAATAAGGGAGCGCAATCTGGTCCTGAAGTCCAAAACATCCGGAACTGCAGCAGATGCCATCTAGGTCCCCAGGCTCTGGTACTACGAGAGGCTCCATCTTCTCTCAGACCAGACTGAGTCCAGGTTGTCACTCTCTTGTCTTCCTTGTACGCTTCCTTCCACGCCGTGGTGCTGGTGCTGGTGGGGTGGCAGAAGGAGGAGGAGGAGGCGGAGCAAGGTCACTCTCGCAAACATGTGTGAGGGGTGTCATCTCCCCAGCCATGCCCTCATTTAGGATTTTGAGGATGACCTCCTCACACATGCTGCGTTGCCCCGCCTCCATACCCGTAAATTTACTTGTAACCAAGGAGGCAAAGGCCTCCTCGTAGGTGGGTGTGGCATAGAGGGAGGCTGAGGCATCTTTTATCAGCTGGAGCGCTGACTCTCCCACCTCCCCCATGTTTTTCGCCCTTCTGTAGGGAAGGCGGAGGGGAGAGACTTGGGAGACAGTCAGGCTCCTACGCCTACCCCCCCTTGGCTGCCACTACCCCCTGCCTCCTCCTGACTGCCACCTTCCACAGCCACCTCCTGGCTGAGGTCTTCCTGTGTCTGAAAAAGGGACATAGTTTCAGTTATTTGTTCATCAAGCACACACAATTCTCATCTAGTGACTGTTGCAAAATGTTTTCAAATACAAAACCATACAATTCTCAGCCCTGCAGTTTAGATTCTTCCCAAAAATGTCTCCCACACCACTGTCTGTTGATATGTCAATCACGTTAGGAAATAAGCAATTGGGGATCCTGAATTAACTGAACATCATTCATTATTCAACAAACTGTTTCCAAAACTACTATACCTGGAACAAGCTGGGCACCTGCACATATTCCTGACTGGAAGGCCCAGGTTGGTCCTCGGAAGCCTCATCAGGGGTGGCGTGCGTGGAAGGACGCGTGCAAGGAAGAGTCGAGAGTGACTTCCTGACAGTAGCCTGGTCTTTGAGAAAGTGGAGCCTGTCATAGTACCAGAGCGTGGGGACATGGACATCAGCTGCTGCAGCTCCAGATGCTTGTGACTTCAGGACCTTATTGCGCTCCCGGAAATAGGTAGTCTTCATGTTGTTTATCTTCACTTTTAAGTTTGCGACGGTTGCCATGGGCAGGGTAGGCTTTACAAATGCCACCAGTTTCAGCAGGGCTGCGTACCTCTTTGGTCTGTTGCTATAATCCCTGTGTTTTGCCTGCCATAAGAGGGGGAATTGCCGGTATTTATCAATGAAGTGTGGGAGAAAGCTCACGTCGTAGAAGGCCTCCATCACCTCTGCAAGACACAACGCCACACCAAACAATATAAATAATGTCAGCCTAAACACTCCTAATCTTCTCCATAAAGAAGCCTCAAGTTCTAATCAGTCTAGGCTAGTTATGTACCAACGTCAAATTGTACCTTCGTTTGTAGCGATCGTCTCGTGCGTGAGCTTTCTCTCCCCTCGTCTCCCAGATCGTGGCTACGACACAGGCGTGTGACGTTTTATATACAGTGCGCATGCGTCAAACTCCGCCCGCCCCTGACGATCTTTCTCGTCTATTCCCCACCCCTTCTCTTTACGGCGCAGTGGGGAGAGCACATGGCGGGGACACAGCAGGTGCGCCCCAAATATCCCCCCAACGAGGAGGAGGACGAGGAAAGCCGGAGGCAGAAACGTCCCGATCCCGGAGCTTGAAATTCAAGGCCTCCAATATGTCATTTGGAGAAATGTTGGAGATGGTGGACATATTAAAGAGGAGCGACTATGATGGGAAGTATGGGCCTTACCTCAACCCCAATGTCCGCAAGGCCAAGATCATGTCTAAAGTTGTGAGGAGGCTGTACAATCATTTTGGGGTACAACGATCCAAGGAGCAACTGAGGAAACGCTGGTCAGACCTGAAACTGAGGGAGGCCGATCAGTACAGAAAGATCAAGAGAATTCTTCAAAAAAGTAAGTAGTTGTGTTTTATGTTTGATTTCTTGCTTGCATACTGCTCCATGTGGTTTGATTTTTACAAAGTTGTACATTCCAAAATGGCCACTTTCATGTTCGTCTGTGCATTCGATCGTACTCAGCCTCGATCTTTCTGCCACTGTCATGGTCGTGTGTGTGTCCATTCGATCGTACGCAACCTCGATCGTGCGGCCACTTATAATACGATGTTTGGTGTTTTTTTGGGGGAAAGGAAGTTTGTTCTCCCTAGAAATGTCATCCAGAATGTAAAGGCAATTTATTCAATGTAAAGGAGAGGTCACCCAGTAGGTGTTTACCCATCTGGACTCGAGAGCACTAGTGCTGGGACACCCAAACCCCCTTTTTATTAGCCTTTTCCACACATGTGCTCCAGTGGATACTAGAGGGGGGTCTCCATCACACAAACTTCTAACAAAAAGCTAGTCAGTTTAGCACCTTTACAAAGTGACTACATTCATGTAGTTGACATTTGTAACTGGCCAAACTAAAATAGTGTCCGTCACTTTCAAGCAATGTTTGTCATTTCCTATTTCTGCCCTCAATAGTTTGTGTTGCTAAATCTTCCTTTTGGACATTCTCATAGGGGAGCGAAAACTTGGGCCGTCTGAGGAAACCCCCAAACCAACACCTCCCAAAAAAGGGGAAAGAGCAGAAGCAGAGGAGGAGGAGGAGGAAGGAGAGATCATCGAACTTGGAGAAATTGTCACCACAACAGGTGAGTGTGGGAGAACACAGCTACTGGTAAGCTAATCCATGTATGGCTGCCTCATTTCCAACACCCCATTTTTTTTGTTTGTGGTTTTTAGGTGACGTGGATGTTGTGGAAGAAAAATCGCACTTTACCACAGAGAGTGCCCACGTACTCATCGGAGAGATAATGGTCTGCAATCGAGATCTAGATTACATAAAGCAAAACATCAATGATGTTCAACAAAAATTGAAGAACATCATTGATGTTTTAGGAAAAATATGAAAAAGCACCAAGTAATTTACACACATTTGTGCCAGCTTCTGAACACATTTGCAACTTAAAAACTGTGTGAAATTTGGAACATGCACACATTGTGTCCACATGTGCTAGCTCCCATCATGGTGGATGAATGGCAACGTTTTTTTGGGGGTGCAAACACTTTACGAACTACGAAAGTGGTTGTGGTGAAGGGGTTGCACCCCCAAAAAACGTCCATTCATCCCCATGATGGAAAATGGCACTTTTGAAGCTTCTAGGCATGTGTTTTACCATCTAATGACCATTTTCAGAACCAAATTGTGTGCATGTTCCAAATTTCCACTTTTCGGGGGTGCCCCCCCCATGTGATGAAGGCAAGATCAAACACACTTTGAACATATAGTCATGTCTGATCTTGTCTTCACTTTACAAAGTTGAACTTTCCTACTTCATAGGTTCTGCTTAGCTCCATGCCTGGTTTTACAAATTGCGTAATCTTTGTAAATAATGTTGTAAATAACCAAGATGTTGTCAGTTTTGGCGTGAAGATTGTAAACGCACTTGTGAATGTTTTCCAAGTAAACTTTTTTACTTTTCAAAATGTGTGGCTTCCTTATTTAACTAAAACAATGCATTATGTATGTAAAATGTTAAGGATATGGGGGGCAATGGGTGTTATTTACTAAAGGCAAATCCACTTTGCACTGCAATTTCCTTTCCCAGGGAACTTTTTCAATGCACTTGTAGAGCATAGCGGATTTGACTTATGTAAATGACACCCACAGTGCTTTGTACGAAAACACGGAGCACAGCATTTTGGAGAATACACACATGTCAGACCTGGTGCTGAAAAGGAGTATTTTGGGTGTCAGTTATGCAGGACAAACCTTCTCTAGACCAAAGATTAGGTAGCAAACACACATGAGAATAATCTTTTTGGGAAGAAGAGACTGTTACCTCCTTTTGCCCAGAAAGTGCATTACCACTGTCGAAGGCAAAGGGAAAAAATGTCAAAGTAAAATAAGCTAAAAAGAAGACTGAAATGACAAGAAATCAGAGGTTGGTTAAAATATCAGATTTATTAAAAAATGCCTCTCACACATCGTCAGGCAGAGCAATGGCCCCCCTACCCACAAAGTATTCCATATATTGGTCCCGGACCACGCGGGCATTGAGAGGGGGCAAGCCTGGACGTGCCACTCGAAGGGCTGTGAGGTCCGCATTTGGAGGGCCCTCCACATCTGGGCCAACGGGCACCACATAGTTCCTGTTATGTCTTTTGAGGAAGTTGTGCAATATGCAACAGGCAAGAACTATGTGGTTCAGTTTGTATTCCGCCAAGTTAAATGCCGTCAGGAACAGGCGGAAGCGGCTGGCCAGGATGCCAAAAGCGTTCTCCACCACTCTTCTGGCTCTGGACAGCCTGTAGTTGAAGACCCTCTGGTCCGGGGTGAGGGTCCTCATCGGGAACGGCCTCATCACATGGGGAGTCAGCGCAAACGCTTCATCTGCGACAAAGACGAAGGGGAGTCCTTCGGCATTCTCCTCTGGAGGTGGCAAGCACAGACTGCCACTTTGGAGACGCCAGTAGAACTCCGTGTGCGTAATGGCCCCACCATCCGATATCCGGCCGTTCATCCCCACGTCCACATACATAAACTCGTATGTTGCCGACACCACCGCCAACATCACTACACTATTAAACCCTTTATAATTATAATAGTAGGACCCCGAGTTGGGCGGTGGGACGATGCGGACGTGTTTCCCATCAATTGCCCCTCCGCAGTTAGGAAAGTCCCAACGGCTGGCAAAGTGGGAGGCCACAGTCTGCCATTCCTGTGGCGTGGAAGGGAACTGTGGAGTGAAACAAGAAAAAAAAATTAGTCACTTTGCACCTAAACATTGCAAGCAGATTAGACAATCAACATCTTGGAACAAGAGCATTGTATAAAATTGGAGGCTGGAAAGTATTTACACAGAAAAGTAGAGGCTCCCCTTCACAGATTACTCACCCCCCCATCAATCCCCCCACTTCTGATGGGACATTGGCAATAACTATGGTTTTGGGGGGGGGGGGTGGTGGACAGGTAACCCTCTGCACTTCATTGATTGGCAAATGGCTCAATAATGTGGCCTAGTTTGGCCAGACCCTCTGTACTTAACACTATTGGCAGGCCACAGGAAAGATCAAATAACATTTCCCCCCCCCCCAAAAAAGGCAGGCACAGTGTGACATTATTAAATTACCAAGCAAGCTAATAGGAGGGAAAGAAGACAAAAAAATAGGAAATGGAATGTATGGAGGCAGTCCCTTGCACTACATGCTTTGCTGAATTCATCCGTAAAGATGCGCACTATAAAGAGGTAGGTATATAGTGTGTATTGACCTTGGGAAAGCCAGCAGATAAAGGATTGGTACCATCTGACAGAGCAGTTGGGGGAGGGGGTTCCTAATGAGTTTGCCCCCCCCCCACCAAAAAAAAAAAAAAAAAAAAGGGGGCTCTACATGAAGTAAAACCACACAGCAAACATTTGTGCATATTTTAGGGGGTGTTTGGGGGCAAACAATACTATGCAGCAGACAAAAGACATTGCTTAAGTGAGTAGGCCATAGGTGTCTATTGGGGCAGAAGAGCATGCTGGTGAGGTAAGTGAAGGGAAAAATGCATGAAGGAGAAAAGGGGCACAGCATATTAGAACATATTGCAATCATGGTAATTAGGGAAGGAGGTCAAAAATACAAGTCATTAGCAAACAGAGCATACATAGAAGGGAATAGTAAAGTAGAAATGTTACCTTAATATAGTCCTCCTGCAGGACCTGAATGATGGCAGAACAGGTCTCTGGAATAATGATTCCCAGGGCCTGGGGAGAGATACCTGAAGAGAACTTCAAATCCTGAAGACTTCTCCCTGTCGCCAAGTACCTCAACGTGGCAACAAGCCTCTGCTCCGGAGTAATGGCTTGTCTCATGCAGGTATCCTGCCGGCTGATAAAGGGGGTCAGCAAAGCCAAAAGACGGTGAAAATCGGGGTCCGTCATCCTGAGAAAGTTCCTGAAATCATCAGGATTATTCTCCCGGATCTCACGAAGCAAAGGCATGTGCGAGAACTGGTCACGCTGAAGCAACCAATTCTTGGTCCACATACTCCTCATCACTCTGTTCATGGACGGGTCTTGGGTCAAAGCTAAAAGCCCGACACCAATTCCGCGTACAGCACGAACTCGGCGACGAGTACGCACGGGAAACATCGCTCAGAAGGTCACAAAAGGTCGGCTGGTCAGAACGGACAAACAGAAAGCACCGATAAACAGCAAGGCCTGAAAGAACGAAGTGAATACCAGCAACGAGCAGACAATAAGCAGTGCAAAACAAAGCGTCCTATATCAAGATATAGGCCGCAATGACCAACAAATGCGAACTGACTACACGCACTAATAAACAGATACGCACGACAAGCACAAACTGAAGAGCAGTAACGATCTGAGTCAGAAAACTGAGAAGCGCGAATCTTAAGTCACCAAACTTCCACTAACTCTCGATAAACACGGGATCAGCAGAAGGAGCCCAACGGGTGCCTGACGTGGTGCTGAACTTCCCTTTTGTAATCTCGTGGACGACGACTTACGTCACGACGTTCTTCCGGACCGGATATTCCGACAACGTAGTCCGACCGTGTGTACGCAACGCCAACATCGGACAAAGTACGTCGGACAAAGTCCGACCGACCTTGTCCGCGGATTGTCCGAGCGTGTGTATGGGGCTTAAGTGTTGAAAATGAAAGCTAAAAACTGATTGGTTCCCGTAAAAAGCTGCTCATGTTTCTGACTGCTGCAATTTTAGGTTCATTTTTATTAAATTCCACCCAATGTGTGCATGCACATGCTTCTACACTTGGCCAAAGGCCAGCTGTTTGTACATGTACAGTATACACGTATACGTGAGTGTGTGACTCTAGCAATGATGCCAAAAGACCTATTTAAAGTGGACCTTCAGTAATTTTTTCATCTTTCCAGCTATTAAATCTCCTGCCCTTGTTGTTTTAACATGAGGAACGCGAGGTGAAGCTGAGCCACTGGGTGTGGAGCATATCTGCCTGCCGTAAGTAGGTAACGGGTACCTGCAACCCCTCTTTCGGATCTCGGATCCTCCCTTCTTACCGTACCGAGAGCTTTATCGAGTGCCCCCCTTGCAGCTGGGGAAGTGTGCTGAGCGTTCGGTGTTGGCCGCCTACCGCATGTTGCTGGCCACTGACTGACCATATGAGACAGGTGCTGGGAGCGAGCCACCAGTAGTCTGACGCCAGCTGGCGAGCGGGGGCGATGCTTCCTGGCTTGTGGCTCTCCGCGGAGAGTGGAACAGACTGAACCACCGGCTGCCGCAGCGGGTATTGTTATTTGCCCTACCACTTTGCAGGCACCATCATCATTGCCACCTTGATTGTAGCAGTCGTCAATACTGAGAAAGCCATCCTTGTCTCCCCGCCATCACTAACTACTGACATTATTATATACCTTATTACAGCTGACAATCAATTTTGATAAATCCAAGGTAACACCAAGGTAGTTAACACTGCTATTGCTTCTGCATCAGAAATACAACAACGGTACCATCATTGTCGCCACCGCTGATACCGGTACTACCACCATTATTGCTTTGACTGAAGCAAGACACTAATACGGACACAGCCATAATCACCAGCGATACAGCCTCTACTCCTAACACAGCAGACACCAACATTGAGACCGCTATCGATGCCAATACCATCACCGTCATTACTTCTGTAACAGATACCAACATCAATAGCGTCTTTTGTTATTGCTGCCGTCACAGGCGAAACCGCAGCCGTTGCCCTGCTTGGTTGTTTTTTTTTATTTTTTTTTGCTGATGCTGCAACTAAGGCACCTCTGCAGAAAATAAAGAGCCCCGGAGGGTGACCCCCATAGACAATATAGAGGAGGTGAGAGTGACTATTATTATAGGGGAAAGTAAAATTATCTCCGTTATAGCTGTGATGCTAGCTGTTGTTTTCCCTTTTTTCCTCACTATGTGGAAGCACTCAGGATAAGATAAAGTTGGGGCCAGGACTTACACAAGAGCGACACGGAACGCAGCAGAAGAGCACAGAGGAGATAATTAAAATATCTGCTTAGGCAGATCATTAGGTCTGCGTCAGAAACATAGCTAAATAAGCAACCAGGGAATGTGGGATGGTCGCCCTATTTAGGTACCTGCTTGTATTACGCCCCTTAGAAGACAGAAGTCGTAGAGGGCTCAAAAACGCAACAGGGTTGCTGCAATTGTTTTGGCTGCCCTCCCAGGCCTCACTATGGAGCAGAATGGATAATTGACAGAATATTGTTATGGTTATACTATGAATGTGAGGCTTTAATATACTCAGAGGAACTAGAGGAAGAGGAAGCCTTGGAGTAAGTTGGCCTGCCTAAGTTCTATCACTCAAAAAAAGTACTTTAGTAAGAGCATTACTTTACAGCTGGTGTTTAATACTTTTAGCTTCAGGCCTGTTGCGAGACTAAGGCTTATACATACCCCTAAGGTATCCTGAACTCATGCAGCAATTGCGCAAACCTAATGAAGTGAAGTTCACTGTATGACCAGATGTTTTTTTCTTTTCTCCTCCCCTCTTTTTAGCTTCAAGGGGGGACCGGAACGTGTTGCCCAATGTGAATTTCAATGCGATTTTGAATGTGATTTCTATGAGATGTACTTGAAACCCAGTATTGTTTAGAGACAGGGGGAAAAAGGAGAGAAAGAGGAGAGATCGAGAAAAGGGATGCTCTTATTTACCTAAATGTGAGCAAACTAATATGAGGGGGAAAGCAAGTAAAACTGGTAAAAGTGCACCACCCGTCTCAAGCCCTGGAGGTATCCAACGGTACATGGCTAATAACACTCGTATAACAGAGGAAGGGCAGGGTAGCCCCAGGTTAGGGGTGCCCCTGTGCTCAGGTCTAAACAGACAGAAGACCATGGAAGAGAGTAAAGGAGGGAAAGTAAACGGAGTAAAGACAATAGGGTCAAAAGGAGAAGGGAATAGTCCACAAGACAGTGCCAAAGTAAAAGCCCAGGAGGGGAGTGAATAAAAAAGAGTAGAAGGTGCAGAGTCAGCGGGGGAAAGAAGTATGCAACCCCCACCCCAGGAGGAAGTACCACAAATAAAGGAGATGCTTGCAGAGACTTTACCAGGTTGCTCAGAATGGATGGTGTGAGCTCAGAAAATGGTCAAACAGGGAACATGGAACGAAAGAGACAGTCCATAGTGTACCTCTGTATACAGTTTATTTAAAAGTTAAAAAATTATTGCACTTACAAGGTCGCAATAGATAAAAGCATTTGTAATAGCCGGCCGGCTCGATTTCACTGCCCGTTTGCTTCCGGGATCTGCGTGGTTCGTATGGTGACGTCAGCACGCCGCTCCTCCCTACGCCGTTTCGTCACAACTGACGTCTTCCAGGGGCCTTGGAAGACGTCAGTTGTGACGAAACGGCGTAGGGAGGAGCGGCGTGCTGACGTCACCATACGAACCACGCAGATCCCGGAAGCAAACGGGCAGTGAAATCGAGCCGGCCGGCTATTACAAATGCTTTTATCTATTGCGACCTTGTAAGTGCAATAATTTTTTAACTTTTAAATAAACTGTATACAGAGGTACACTAAGGATTGGGTTGGTCCTTGGGAGGGTAGAGGATATGGAGGATAGGCTAGATGCCCATGATCAAAGGCTTGATGAGATATCAGAACAAGTCCTCTCCCTCCAGAGAGTGAATAGAGCCCTCCTGTATAAATTAGAGGACCAAGAGAATCGGAGTCGGAGGAAGAATGTGCGTATCAAAGGTCTCCCGAGACACATAGCAATGCAGAACTAAGAAATATAGCACAACTATTTAACCCCCTCCTAGATAGAGAAGTTACAGAGACCTTAAAAATAGACAGAATACATAGGATGTCACAGCGCTCAGCTGCCAGATCTGAGAGCCCGAGAGATGTAATAGTGAGGTTTCACTAGAGAAGACAAAGTTCAAATTATAGGAAAAATTAGGACACTCCCAGGAGTAACCTACGAAGGTGCAGAACTGCAGGTCTATTCTGATCTGGCGGTAGAGACATTGATGAGAAGGAGACGATTAAAGCCTTTAACTGAACTGATGGTTGCATCAGAGATGTCCTATCAATGGGGGTTTTCAGCCTGTTTGATAGGGAAAAAGGATGGACGTTCTGCAGTTCTGCGCTTTTCAGAGGACTTGAGGGACTTCTGTGATCGACTAGATATCCACCCCCCCACTACCGGGATGGGGAGAGGAGGAGGGAATCTGGTCATCACAGAAAAAACTAAAACGGAATAAAGAGAGAAGAGAAGGGATGAGAGGGGGGAGGGAAGCTAAATAACACCAGTCTTTAGGATTAATGTAGTAACTAAGTAAGGACAATAATGTGTGGTGGGTGAGAGATTAGGGAGGGGGGGGGTTCAGGGAGGGTCCTAGATGGCCTAGGGTGGGAGCCCCCTGGGAACTATGGAGAGAAGGCGACATCAGGAAGAGGGCAGCTTGGTCCATAGAATAAACAAAAAAAATTGGAAGTTCTGTCCAGCCTTATTAGGTGTGTTGTTTCAGAAAGAGGGGACAGGGTGGGCGAAGGGGAGGGGAGGTAGACTACCATAGGAGGAGGGGGATGCGTTGGTTTTTCTGCTGTATTTTATTTATTTTTATATTTATTTTTTTTATTGTTTTTTTTTATTTTTTTATTTTTTGTCTTGCTCACTCACTCCTTCCCTGTCACCAAGTCAGGATCCCCCTGGGTCTCATCAGCTCCCAAAAACCTTGTAGGAAGTAACATATGGTAGTGGTCAATTTGATTACGTATAACGTAAGGGGCCTAAATACAAAAAAAAAGGTATAAAGTAAATAATGAACTCCAATTCTTGGGAGCAAGCGTAGTATGTCTCCAGGAGGCGCACATAACACAAATCTCAGGGATTAAATTTGCTTCATATCAATTTCCGAAATGGTACTATGGAGACACTCCATCCCCACACTCAAGAGGTGTAGCAATTGGCTTTAATAGGACAATGAGGTTCGAGCGGCATCTCCCCCCTCCCCGCGCTGTCTGCCGGTCAGTCCGGCACTTACCACATCTAGGCGGGCAGCGGCCCCGTATCCTCTCCTCCATCGACAGCTGCCAGCGTGTGGCTCATCCCCTCCTCCTAAGCGTCCAATAAGATCGCCTGTCCTTTCAGCCAATCGGGTGACAGGTCTCAAAACCCGCTTCCTGATTGGCCAGGAGGAGGATCAGTGTTACAATAGCGAATATTCATTCGCTGTTGTAACACACCTGGATGGGCTCCGTTCACATTCTATGTGCCCTGAGCCCACCCTATTTTGAAGCCTATTAGAGCCTCTGGCTCTAATCAGGTGCTTAAAAAAAAACGTCATTGTAATTCATACATCCTGCACATACATACACATGGATAGGGGGAGGTGGCAATGGATAGGGAGGGCGGCGCCCATGCGCCCTTAATGAACAGCGGCCCCTGGTACCATCAGGCAGTGGAGGCTGGTTTTTTGATTGGGTCACAGGCATCCCCTCCCCCCTGGTCGGTCGGCCAGTCATTTACCCCATCTAGGTCATGGGCAGCGCTTCCTTCAGGTGGTGTCTCCTCCTCCTGGTGTGTCAAGGTGTTTTCCCCTGTGTCTCCCTCCTCCTCCTCATCAACCAATAGGATCGCTTCTCCTCTCGGCCAATCAGGTGACGGGTCTCAGGACCTGCTTCCTAATTGGCCAAGAGGAGAATCAGGAAGACAACTGGGTCGGCTCGGGGTGCACTGCTTTGAAGCCTATTAGAGTCTCTGGCCAGGCCCTGCATGTAGATTAGGGGGTCAGACGCATTGATTAGGGGGGGCAGTGCCCCTGCGCCCTGTATTGATGTATTTGACTGTATTAAAGCGGTTTGGTACTCAAAATGACATCTATAGCTTCATAAAAAGACATTTCAAATGTGATGCACAAACGAGCATTAAAAAAAAAAAAAAAAGCATTCGTTACCTTTTATTAGTCATTCTTAGAATGACTTCCGGTCTTTCCTCCCGTGGGAGTAGGCGGGGTTTTTGCTGCGCAATGACCCCTGGGAGCTGTGTGACAGTATTCCCATGCAGCAGTGGGGGACGCCGTCATCCAGATTTCGGATGACGCCGGTCACGTGACGAGGGACAGCGCTGCTCGCTCAGATAACTGAGCATGCGCAGGATCGAATGAATGAATGCTGGGAGCACAGCATTCGCCGCATCCCGGAAGAAATTGCTTGTGGGTTTTCAAATGCCCACAAGCAAAATGGAACCGCCCGGGGAGAGATTTTTATAAATTGTATTAAAGCACTAAATCGGCGATCCGGGGATGAAGAAACAGCAACAGGTGAGTGCTACAGTTAGTGGCTAAGGAGAAAACAATGGGAACAAAAAAAAAAAAAAAGATAGGTCAGCGGAATCCCGCTTTAATGGGCCTCTACTGCCATCAGTCCTACAGGGGAAATATAAGTGCAAGAAGTGTGTTAGGCAAGGTAGGTATCCCAAGCACTTTCTTGACTATGGCATAGATGATATTGCAGTACTTACAAGAAAATGTGGCTATTTTCAGCTCCTTCTGGGAGATCTAGTATTCTGATATTGGCAGCTGCAACTTCTGCATTTTCAGCTCTGGCCTCAAGGGATTCAAGCTTTTGCTACAGCTGAGGCACCAATAATGGGCAATGAGAAATCCTTCCAGCTCGTTTCTGTTTCCTTCCGTTTGATAATTTTCAATATCTTGCCTAAAAGGTCAGAGCAAACTAAGTATAGTGAATCTTAGCTGTCAGTACTGCTTGGCCGAAAGTTAGTTACAGCTATTAACCCCTTCAGATCCACGCTATATCCGAATAACAGCTACAGTGCGGACCTACTGTGCCGGGAGGCCGTCAATAGACATCCTCCCCTTTGCACACTCCCCGCATGCCCCCTGCAGGGTGCGCGTGGCGCACTGTGATCACCAAGTCAATGAGACTCACCTTACCACGTGATCAGCCGTCAGCCAATGACAGATGATCACGTGATCTAAACAGAAGATCGGTAATCGTTTTTTTTCTCCTCACGCTGACAGCCAAAAAGTCAATCAGCTGCTTCTGTGCAAGGGACATCAGTCCTGAAGAGGAAGAGGCGAAGCTGCCTCATCTGTGCCCACCAGTACCACCTGCCAGTGCCCACAGTGCCACGAATCAGTGCCCACCAGTGCATAAGTGCCAGCAATCAGTGCCACCTATCAATGCCCACCGGTGGTGCCAATCAGTGCCACCTAGCAGGGCTGCCTATCAGTGTCACCTACTAGTGCCCATCACTGCCACCCATTAGTGCCCATCACTGCCACCTATCAGTGCCAGCTATCAGTGCTTCCTATTAGTGCCCTTCAGTGCCACTTATCAATGCCCTTCAGTGCCGCCCATCAGTGCCCACCAATGCCACCTATCAGTACCCACCAGTGCCACCCCATCAGTGCCCACCAGTGCCGCCTATTAGTGCCCATCAGTGCCGCCTTATCAGTGCCCATCAATGCAACCTATCGGTGCCCATCAGTGCAGCCTATCAGTGCCCATCAGTACAACATCATCAGTGTACATCAATGAAGGAGAAAAATTACCTGTTTGCAAAATTTATTAACAAAATATAAAACGGTTTTGTATTTTTCTTTTAAATGTCGGTCTTTTTACATTTTTTTTAACAAAGAAAGCTCTATTTGTGGGGAAAAAATTATAAAAATTTAATTTGGGTACAGTGTTGTATGACCGCGCAATTGTCATTCAAAGAGTGACAGTGCTAAAAGCTGAAAATTGGTCTGGGCAGGAGTGGGGTTTTGGTGCCCAGCAAGCAAGTGGTTAAGCATCGTACTGGCGTTATTGCTTTTAGTTTCACCTGATAGTACTCACACATTTTGGGTTCTTGCTGGCTTAGTGAAGGCAGCATTTTGCAACTATTTACAGCAGATGATAACCCTGAGATAACAGAACTTTTGGATGTTGGTTTTGCACAGATGAAGCCAGTAGGAAGGTTTTTGCAGTGCAGAATCCTGTAAAATAATAGGGACTGGAGCACTGCTTGTCTGCACCCAGCTAGCATATAGCCTTGAAACGGTAAGGTGCACACAGGATCTCGTGCAGCAGTGTACAGTAACCAATCAGCTTCTAACTTCAGCTTGTTCAATTAAGCTTTCACAATAAGGCCTCGTGAACACTGGACGTTATAGAAACATCAGTAGTATTAGTTTTAGAAAGCTGTAGAATGAGTTTTTCAACGTTTTTGCAGAAGCATCTTGCAGTAGCGTTTTTCAGCGTTTGCATTCTTTAGCTTTTTATAGCAGGACTATACTCCCACAAAAGCTTATGACTCAAAAATGCTCATTAACGCAGAATAGCCACGTTTTTCAGCTTTTTACAGCTGAAAAACAACTCTTCCAGCCAAAAAACACTGATAAAAGCCTATGTGTGCATGGACACATAGGATAACATGCTGGGGAGTTTACTGGCTGCAGAAAAAAATGCCTGAAGCCAAAAACAGCAGCTGTAAAAATGTCCAGTGTGGGGGCCTAAAACCTGAAAGCTGATTGGTTACTACGCACAGCTGCACCAGATTCTGTGTGCAACAGTGTAGCGGGTGCCAGGCATCTGCTCGCAGCCATGCCAAGCTGGCCGAGGCTCTCCAAGGAAGGGAGCGCGCGCCTGTCAGTGTCTGCGTGGGATTTCTCCTTTCAAACCTTTTCCAATTCCGGCCACTCAGGTCAAGGACCTGGGCGTCATCTTTGATTCTAGGTTGAACCTGCGCCCTCAGGTAAATCAGGTGGTGAGTTCATGCCACTTCTACCTGAGACTCCTGAGGTCGACTTTTCACTATATCGCAGACTCTGAAAAGATCACCATGGTCAATGCCATTATCAGTAGTCAACTGGACTACTTTAATGCTCTGTATCTGGGTCTGCCTGCTTGTACCATCTACAAGCTCCAGTTGATTTAGAGTGCCGCAGCAAGGTTACTGACAGGCAGTGGCGGCCCGTCCATAGGGGGCGCCCGGGCGCCGCCCCCCCCTCCTTGCAGTTAAAAATAAATAAAATAAAATAAAAAAAAAAAGTTAAAAAAAAAAAAAAAAATGTATTTAAACATGTCCCTTTAAGGGCGCCGGGCACAGTGCAGTATGCACCGCTCTATCACCAATAGATAGATTCATGCATTGCATGAATCTATCTATTGTCACCTCTGCCGCCCCCTATTCAGGTGTCCGGCCCCTGATCGGGCGCCGGGCATCTGAATTACAGTGGGGGGGGGGTGTTGCGGGAAGCGCCCCTATTAGAGCTGTAAGCTCTAATAGGGGACCCTATTAGAGCGGTGTGCTCTAATAGGCTTTCCTAAGTGTAAACAGCGGGCGCACGGCTGTGCGTTCGCTGATTACACAGTATTGTGTTAGAGAAGCGAATACATCGCTTCCCTAACACAGACCCGCCTCTCAGCCAATCAGGTTGCCAGGTCTGTTACCTGTAACCTGATTGGCTGAAGTCACAGGCGCTGTGATTGGACGCTAGGCGTCCAATCATAGCAAAAGACAGGCGCGGGAGAAGAAGACCTCGGACGGACGATAGCAGAAGACAGGAGGAGCGCGGGAGAAGAAGACCTCGGATGATGAGACACCGCTCGCCGCCTGACGCCATCACCAGCTGCACATCGAGACAAGGTAAGTGCAGAGGGCAGGCAGGGGGCACAGTGGCAGCACTTGGAGGGGCACTTAAAGGGGCACTCTGGCAGCACTTAAAGGGGCACTCTGGCAGCACTTAAAGGGGCACTCTGGCAGCACTTAAAGGGGCACTCTGGCAGCACTTGAGGGGCACTCTGGCAGCACTTAAAGGGGCACTCTGGCAGCACTTAGAGGGGCACTCTGGCAGCACTTGGAGGGGCACTCTGGCAGCACTTAAAGGGGCACTCTGGCAGCACTTAAAGGGGCACTCTGGCAGCACTTGGAGGGGCACTCTGGCAGCACTTGGAGGGGCACTCTGGCAGCACTTGGAGGGGCACTCTGGCAGCACTTAAAGGGGCACTCTGGCAGCACTTGGAGGGGCACTCTGGCAGCACTTGGAGGGGCACTCTGGCAGCACTTGGAGGGGCACTCTGGCAGCACTTGGAGGGGCACTCTGGCAGCACTTGAAGGGGCACTCTGGCAGCGTTTGATGGGCACAGTGGCAGCGTTTGATGGGCACAGTGGCAGCGTTTGATGGGCACAGTGGCAGCGTTTGGGCACAGTGGTAGCATTTAATGGCCACAGTGGCAGCGTTTGATGGCACAGTGAGGCTGTTTGTTTGCGCCCCCCCAAAAATTTTGAGCACCAGCCGCCACTGCTGACAGGTGTTGGTCATCGTGACCACATCACTCCATCCCTTAGAGCCCTGCATTGGCTGCCCATGAAAGAACGGGTTCTGTTCAAAACGGGGTGTCTTTTCCATAAGGCATTCCGTGGGCGTGGCCCAGAGTATCTGAAGGAAAAATTTGTCAAGTATGTGCCTAACCGATCCTTCAGATCGGCAAACTTGGCCATACTGAAGATTCCAAAATGTAAAAAGAAAATGTGCGGAGGGAGAACGAGTGAAGTACAAGGAGCTGAATTTTGGAACTCCTTGCCTCTGAAACTCAGAGTTGAGAATGACTTTTTGAAATTCCGCGTTTGTAGTCACCTAATTTTAATTGGGGTGTGATGGACAGACTCCCTGGCTTTTATTTTGTATGTTGCCATGCTGGTATGTTGGTTCTCTTAAGGTCTTTTAATGTCAATGTCTTTTGTTTTGCGCATCAAGGCCTTTGGGTAAGACTGCGTAGTTTAAGCATTTTAATAAATAAATAAATGATCTATATAGCTGTATATAAAATGTAATTTTTATCTATCAAAAAGTGTTTTTCAGCGCTAAACCTTTCATCTGATTTCTAAATTGCTGCAATTGTAAATTCCAAAAGCCAATATAGAGGAATAGTAGTGGTAAAAATAAGCACTTTGACAAATCTTGTTTTTTTTGTACAATGCTCCTTTAAGGGGGCGTGGCAAGGGGTGTGTCCTATGCCTGTCTACTTTTGCTGATAGGTGTCCCTCATTCCCATCTCAAAAAATTGGGAGGTATGGGACACATGCTTTTCTACTTAACCACTTCAGCCCTGGACCAATTTGCAGCCAAAGGACCAGGCCCCTTTTTGCGATTCGGCACTTCGTCGCTTTAACTGACAATTGCGCGGTCGTGCGACCTGGCCCCCAAACAAAATTGGCGTCCTTTTTTTTCCCACAAATAGAGCTTTCTTTTGGTGGTATTTGATTGCCCCTGCGTTTTTTTTTTTTTTGCGCTATAAACAAAAATAGAGCGACAATTTTGAAAAAAAATTCAATATTTTTTACTTTTTGCTATAATAAATATCCCCCAAAAATATATAAAAAATCTTTTTTTTCCTCAGTTTAGGCCGATACGTATTCTTCTACATATTTTTGGTAAAAAAAAATCGCAATTAGCGATTATTGATTTGTTTGCGCAAAAGTTATAGCGTTTACAAAATAGGGGATAGTTTTATATCATTTTTATTAATATTTTTTTTTTACTAGTAATGGCGGCGATCAGCGATTTTTTATTGTGACTGCGACATTATGGCGGACACATCGGACATTTTTGACACATTTTTGGGACCATTGTCATTTATACAGAAATCAGTGCTATTTAAATAGCACTGATTCCTATGTAAATGACAGTGGCAGTGAAGGAGTTAACCACTAGGGGGCGGGGATGAGTTAGTGTGACGTGTTGTGGTTTTTTTACAGTAGGGGGGTGTGGCTGTACGTCTGACGTCATTGATCGGCTTTCCCGATGACAGGGAACAGCCGATCAATGACAGGCAGAGTAGGAAGCGCGGGGAGAGGTTTGTTTACACAGACCTCTCCCCGTTCTTCAGCTCTGTGACCCGATCGCGGGACACCAGCGGCAATCGGGTCCGCTGGTCCCCGCGGCCGTGGTCACGGAGCTCCCGACCGGGTCGCGAGCACGCCACCGGCGACGCACGCGCGACCCCACGGCTAGGCAATTAAAGGGGACGTATATATACGTGCCTTTGCCTACCCGTGCCATTCTGTAGACGTATATCTACAGGAGGCGGTCGGGAAGTGGTTAAAGGGGTTGTAAACCCTTGAGGTTTTTCACCTTAATGCATTCTATGCTGCCCCCCAGAGCCCACTTTTTACCTACCTGAACCCGGTCTTTCCTGCGACAGGGACGAGAACACCAGCTCCAGCCAGTGTCTCGAGTCCTGATTGAATAGATTGATAGCAGCGCAGCCATTGGCTCCCGCTACTGTCAATCAAATCCAATGATGCAGGCGCCAGGGGGCGGGGCCAAGTCCTGCTGTGTGTGTCAATAGATGCAGCAGCAGGACAGGGGAGAGTGCCTGCACCATTTCCCCGGAGGGAGATCGTCTCTCCAACGGGGCACGCGAGGAGAGGAGGAGCCAGAAGTGCTGCTGAGGGACCTCAAAAGAGGAGGATCGGGCCATCCTGTGCAAAACCAACTGCACAGAGGAGGTTAGAATAGCATGTTTGTTATTTTTATTTTTTTAAAACAAAGCTTTAAATATCCTTCAAGTGCTCTGCAAGTGTACAACTTGCCAGTGAAAATGTGCAGCAAGTTAACAAGACTTACAATTTAACCACTTGCCGCCCACCATATAGCAGAATGATGGCGGCAAAGTGGTTTCAATATCCTGACTGGGCGTCACATGATGTCCTCAGGATATTAAGCTGCTGCGTGCCCCCGGGGGGCGCGCATCGCGGCGATCGTTGTTGTGGGGTGTCAGTCTGACACCCCGCAACACCGATCTAGGTAAAGAGTCCCTAACGGAGACTCTTTACCACGTGATCAGCCGTGTCCAATCACGGCTGATCACGATGTAAATAGGAAGAGCTGGTGATCGGCTTTTCCTCACTCGCGTCTGACAGACGTGAGTAGAGGAGAAACGATCGGCGGCTCTCTTGACAGGGGGGGCTGTGCTGATTGTTTATCAGCGCAGCCCCCCCTCGGATCCCGCCCAGGACCACCATAATGCCGCCCAGGACCACCAGGGATGCCACCACACTGGACCATCAGGTATGCCCCCCCTAGCCCCCAGGGAAATGCACATCTGTGCACTGGCAGCTGTCAATCAATGCCCAGGCAGCTGCCAATCAGTGCCCACTGACAATGCCTACCACTGCCACCAGGGATGCCCATCAATGCCTCATATCAGTGCAGCGTATCAGTGCCACGTATCAGTGCCCAGCAGTGCCACCTATCAGTGCCACCCAAAAGTACCCATCTTTTCTTCCTTTCGGTGCCCACCTGTGCCACCCATGAGTGCCCACCAGTGCTGCCTATCAATGCCCATCAGTGCGGCATATCAGGGCCACCCATCATTGGGTGCCCATCAGTGCCCACTCATTGGTGCCACCTCATCGGTGCTGCCTTATCAGTGCCCATCAGTGAAAGAGAGAACTTACTACAATTTTATAACAGAAACAAAACCAAAACTTTTATTTTTTTCAAAATTTTCGGTCTCATTTTATTTGTTTGGCAAAAAATAAAAACCGCAGAGGTGATCTAATACCACCAAAAGAAAGCTCTATTTGTAGGAACAAAATGATAAAATTTTAGTTTGAGTACAGTGTAGCATGACCGCGCAATTGTCATTCAAAGTGCGACAGCGCTGACAGCTGAAAATTGTCCTGGGCAGGAAGGTGTATAAGTGCCCTGTATTGAAGTGGTTAACACTGTCACAAATTTGTGGCAAGTTATCCCTGCTATCTGGGGACCGACGGTGTACTATCCAAGCCCTTTGATATTACAAATGGCACCAGGCAGAGGCTCATTGAGCCTCTAACTTCTAAAATTAGAGAAGAGTCCTTAATCTCTGGCATCCCATACTACGGGATTGAGCACAAATATAGTCCGTTTGCAGACAATATCATCTTGATGGTTACCAATACCAACCCCACCCAATCGCTTCCTACAATAAGTACTATTCTCAATCAATATGCAGAAGTCTCCTACTACAAGTTGAATGAGACCAAATCTCTGATCTTTAATTTACACACACCTCCAAGAACTCAACAATCTCTTGCCAAGACCTTTCAATCTGTATGGGCCGCACACTCGATCCTATGTTTAGGGATTCATTTGACCCCTTCAAATACCCAGCTTTTTTAATTTAACCACAAGCTACTCCTACAATCACTGCCAATAGAACTTCTTTCATTTTGATCCTTTGGCCTGTTGAGACTAGGCCAGATTGCTGCCCTAAAAAAGTTTATATTAACAAAATTGCTGTATATGTTTAGGACCCTCCCTATATCATTACCTCCTAATATTTTTCATAATATACAAAGACAATTAGTCCAATAGATTTGGGACTCTAAATGACCTAGATGTGCCACCGATTTACTGTTACTGTTACTGTCCAATAGAGGTGGCACGGGCCTCTCTCACATATACTTTTACTACCAGGCCAGGCTCCTGGACCAAATATATTACTGGTGGCATCCCACTAGGGAAAAAACTTGGTCCATGATGGAATCCCTACTGTTTCACCCACTCTTACCACAAAATTTCCTTCTCCTAAGCTCTTTAGAACAGAAGTAGCCTAAATTAAACCACCCATTCATTATGGCTTCCTTTGAGGCCTGGTCCACATTGCTGTCCTATAAAACCCCCGAGTTAAGATCAATACCACACTCCATTGACATTCTACACTATATTATACCCTATTTAAACCTAACCTCATGGAAGAGACGTGAACTACACACTTTACAATATCTCCAAGTGGATAATAAACTAACTTCTTTTCAATACCTGAAAAACTAATTATACCTTATACGAGGATTAGCCATCGTTTGCATTCCTATTTTTCAGTTTTGACAACACCAAATATATGGGTAAGGGGATTTCCCATTTTTACTCCTACCTCACCAACCTAAAATTCACCCTCAAAACAAGTGGTCCTCAGTCAAAACATCCCAGATCAAGCTTGGCAGAAGGCCTTTCTATATACAACCAGAGCCTCCCATTGTGCTAAACACTGGGAGTCATATTTGAAACTCCTCCATCAGTGGTATCTAGCACCTGTAAGGCCCCATGTACACCGGACACTTTTACAACCTCTCCTGAACGATTTAACTTGACAGATAGTAACCCACATTTAAAACGTCCATTTTGCCGCATTAACATGCTGCGTTTAGCGGCATTTTGCCACGTTTTGCTGTGTTTGCGTTTAGAAGCGTTTAAAAATAAAATATACATATTTTTTTTTTAAATGGGCAAAAACAAAAAAACACTATAAACGAAACGGGTTACCGCGTTTAGACGTTTTTAGACGTGCTTCGCTTCTGAAACGTCTGAAACTTTGGCGTCTGAACCCATTTTTTTGCTTTCTAAGAAACACTGTTAAACGCAACTGCCTAAAAACGGCAATAAACGAGACTGTGTACATGGTCACATAGGATAACATTGAATGAGTTCAGGGGCAGTTGAAAAAAGCGTCCAACTGACTATGAACATACGTTTAGCAGTGTCCCCTGTACATGGGGCCTAAGACTCTCGGAAATCTACCCTACCCATCCATCACTTTGTTGGCGCCAATGTGGTGACCCTGGAGCCCAAGTACACATTATGTGGTCCTGCAAATCAATTATAGATCTTTCTGGAACAATATACAGTATTTACCTTTAACTTTGAAGATTTTTTTTTTTTTTTATTGTGAAGCAAACAACAAATAGGACAAAATAACAGAAAAAGTCAATGTGCATAACTATTCACCCCCCTAATGTCAATACTTTGTAGAGCCACCTTTTGCGGGCTATCACAGCTCCAAGTCGCTTTGGATAAATCTCTATGAGCTTGCCACATCTTACCACTGGGATTTTTGCCCATTCCTCCTTGAAAAACTGCTCCAGCTCCTTCAAGTGGATGGTTTGCGCTTGTGAACAGCAATCT
This sequence comes from Lithobates sylvaticus, assembly GCA_028564925.1. Taxonomy (NCBI): domain Eukaryota; kingdom Metazoa; phylum Chordata; class Amphibia; order Anura; family Ranidae; genus Lithobates; species Lithobates sylvaticus. Next base: position 231,723,447 of record CM053026.1, read on the forward strand.
TTATGTCTGACCACAGATTTTCTATTGGATTGAGGTCTGGGCTTTGACTAGGCCATTCCAACACATGTACATGTTTCCCCTTAAACCATTCAAGTGTTGCTTTAGCAGTGTGTTTGGGGTCATTGTCCTGCTGGAAGGTAAACCTCCGTCCTAGCCTCAAATCACACACAGAGTGGTACAGGTTTTGCTAAAGAATATCCTTGTATTTAGCACCATCCATCTTTCCCTCAACTCTGACCAGTTTCCCAGTCCCGACTGCTGAAAAACATCCCCACAGTATGATGCTGCCACCACCATGTTTCACTGTGGGGATGGTGTTCTTTGGGTGATGTGATGTGTTGGGTTTGCGTCAGACATAGCGTTTTCTTTGACCAAAAAGTAAAATTTTGGCCTCATCAGACCAAAGCACCTTCCTCCATACATTTTAGGAGTCTCCCACATGCCTTTTCGCAAACTCAAAAGTGCCATTTTGTTTTTTGCTGAAAGTAATGGCTTTCTTCTGGCCACTTTGCCATAAAGCCCAACTCTATGGATCGTACGGCTTATTGTCGTCCTATGTACAGATACTCCAGTCTATTTCTGAAAAATAGTTTTATGTATGTATTTTTCTAATTTTACTTCACCAACTTAGACTATTGTGTTCTGATCCATCACATATAATTCAGATTAAAAAAGCATTGAACTAAAGGCTGTAATGTAACAAAATAGGTAAAATGCCAAGGGGGGTGAATACTTTTGCAAGGCACTGTATATGCAGCAAAACTCAACATCACCAAGCTGTGGAAATCTTCTGTGGCACCATCACTTTTGACAATGGTCAGGGATCTAAACAATCAATCCGATATGGAAAAGAGGTTTGCTCTTAGGAACCTCTCTTAAGCCCCATACACACGCTCGGATTATCCGAGGACCAGGTCCGTCGGATCATGTCCGTCGTACTTTGTCCGATGTTGGTTTTGCGTACACACGGTCGGACAAAGTTGTCGGAAAATCCGATCATTCTGAACGTGGTGACGTTTGTTGCCTACGACGGGACTACGTAGAGGCTAGTAGCCAATAGCTTTGGTCTTGTAATGTGATCTGAGCATGCTTAGCACTTTGTCCGTCGGAATTCGCTACACACGATCGGATTTGGTGTGATCGGACTTTGTTGTCAAAAAATCTATCCAGCAGGAGATAGGACTTTGTCCGTCGGACAATCCGATGGAAACTGTCCGATGGTGCCTACACACGGTCGGAATTTCCGACAACATTGTCTGATAGGACAGAATCCATCGGAAAATCCGACCGTGTGTATGGGGCTTTATACTAAATTTGTTTATACACAGTCTTTATGTTTTCATAATCCTAAATTTACGGTTTCATTCTGATAGCTCAAACGGTAATAGAGTATGTAATAATATTATTTGAACTGGTACCTTGGTTACTCCAGTTTGTATAGTTATATCCTTATCCCCCCACCTTTTCCCCCTACTACCTCATTCCCACTCCCCTCACTCTGCCGTTTCTCCCGAGTTCACGTTATTGAAAGAAGTTCAATACAATCTATGAGTACTCCTCTGGGACCACTAGATTATACCTCTGTATTGCATCAGAGTCGCTAGACTCGACATATTTTATACTGTGTAACTATGAACTTGTAACTTCACCTTGGTTATTGCACTTGTTTAAACTTTAATAAAAATGATTTAATCAAAGGAAACCGTGGAGGCTTAATGAAAGCCTTCTGAAAGACCCAGACACACTAGCTGAGGTTACAAGGGAAATAACCAACTATTTTCAAACCAATAGCGACTCAGAAAGTGATGAAGGCCTAGTCTGGGAAGCGCACAAAGCGGTGATTCGCGGAATACTCATAAAACACGGAGCAAGACTAAAAAAACAAAGGACAGCCCAATTGACCTCTCTCCTCAGCAGACTTCACACACTAGAAATCAGACACAAGCAAACCTCGACTGACCAGATAGGGAACGAACTGGACGCAGTACGCACGCAAGTAACTGACCTGTTAAATTTTAGAGCAAAGTCGGCATTACAAATAACACGTAAAAGGATTTATGAGTCGGGCAATAAATGCGGCAGACTGCTAGCACAGTCATTACGGGACCAAAGAACAGCGTCGTACATACCCTCCATACGCTCGCCATCGGGACAGAAGATAACCTTACCACAACATATAACACAGGAATTTAAATCCTACTATGAATCGCTCTACAACCTGTCCAACACGCCACCATCATTAGAACACATAACAGATTATATTACTACTTCCCGTATGCCCGCCCTCTCCACCGACACCCGAGATCTGTTAAAAGCCCCTATCACATTATCGGAGGTACAACTTGCGCTGAAAAGCACTAAAGTTGGAAAAGCCCCAGGGACGGACGGACTCACGCCACACTACTACAAGACACTACTACCAGTATTAGGAGGACACTTGGTTAATGTGCTTAACGGCCTCACTAAAGAAGGGAAACTACACACCGCCACATTACAAGCACAAATATCTGTTATCCCAAAAGAAGGCAAAGACCTGACCAACTGCGGAAGCTATAGGCCTATCTCCCTACTTAATTCGGACCTCAAACTATTCACTAAAATAATAGCGACTAGAATACAGACACAACTGCCCCTCCTAATACACTTAGACCAGGTGCGATTTGTCCCCACAAGAGAGGCAAGGGACAATACCACTAAGGTCTTGAATCTACTACATAAAGTCACCCGCACCCAAACGCCCAGTGTTTTTATAAGCACGGACGCTGAGAAAGCGTTTGATCGGGTTAGTTGGGCCTTCATGTTTGCCACGTTGCGCCATATAGGACTGGGAGACAACATGCTAAAGTGGATAGCCGCAACCTATGAAAAACCATCTGCCAGAGTGAGGGCTAATGGAGTGCTCTCAGACCCTTTCCCGATCACAAACGGGACAAGGCAGGGGTGTCCGTTGTCCCCCCTTCTATTCGCCCTCACTCTGGAACCATTCCTATGCCACATAAGACAAAACCCCAATATCTCAGGAGTGAAAGTACACCAAACGCAACATAAGGTATCGGCGTACGCCGACGACCTCATGTTCACACTCACCACCCCCTCAATCTCCTTCCCCAACCTCTTACGAGAATTTAAGATATATGGAGTCCTCTCCAACCTAAAAATCAATTTTACTAAATCTGAGGCGATGGGAGTAGGAATACAACCAGCACAACTTACACAGCTACAATCAAGTTTCCAGTTGAAATGGACACAGACAGCCCTAAAATATTTAGGTACTTACATCCCTCGCACACTCACACGGCTATATGAGCTGAACTTCCCACCACTCTTGAAAACAATCAAAATATTACTTAAAAAATGGCACACCGGTCTACATTCATGGATAGGTCGCTGCAACATCCTCAAAATGATGATACTCCCAAAATTTCTTTATCTCATGCAGGCGATACCTATTCACATTCCAACACTCTACTTCAAACAAGTACAAACCATGTTTACAGACTTTGTATGGGCTAAGAAAAGACCACGACTCTCTTATAAACTTTTAGTTCTACCTAAACAACATGGGGGACTCGTGTTACCGAACATTCGCACATACTACCAGGCAGTTCACCTGGGCAGGCTTATAGACTGGTGCTGTCACCAGGAGACTAAGCTCTGGACACAACTGGAGCAACATCAAAGCGAAACCCCACTTAGTAGGGCTCCCTGGTGCTACCCGTCTCTGCCAGCGGAAATTAAGCGACACCCGCTAATAGGAACCACAACACAGGTCTGCGCACGTCTCATCACGACGACCCCCATATCATCCCCCAACTCACCCCTCTTCCCCATCTTGGGAAACCCCGAATGTGCACCAGGATTACATGACGCGGAATTTAAAAGACTGAAAGACGAGGGCACACACCAGGCCTCCCACTTTAGCACCAATGGTCGTTGGCCCACAATAACAGAACTCTCAAATACCACAGGGCCTTTTCGGCTGGACTTCTTGAGAGCCAGCCAACTGAGCCACTTCTTGCATTCACTGAAAACCCCTCCGACAACATCACCTCCCCTCACAACACTAGAAGAGCTCTGCAACACATCGGGTACCATAACGCACACACTATCACAAACCTACAGCCTGCTAAACATACCACAAACAGACTTTACCCCGCCAGGGCTGACTAAATGGGAAAAAGAACTGAATTGCCACTTTAGCACAACTAAGAAACAAAGAATAATTAAATACACTCACAAATCCTCAATATGCGCCAAGATCCAGGAGACCAACTATAAGCTACTGTCAAGATGGTACAGAACTCCAGACCTGCTCCACAGATTCTTCCCGACAACGCCGGACCTTTGCTGGCGGTGTTGAGCAGAAAAGGGAACACTGCTGCACATATTCTGGTCCTGTCCTTTACTACACCACTTTTGGAAAGTGGTCCGGGAAGTTGTACAAAAATTTACAGACAGCCCCATACCAATAGACCCCGCTTTCTTCCTTCTTCACGCATCAGACACTCCCGAAAAAACATACAAAAAATCGGTGATCAGACACTTACTAGATGCAGCCAAGGCCTGCATACCGATAATGTGGAAATCCACAAGCCCACCTACCATAGCATCATGGATAGCGAAAGTGGAGGAGATAAGATATATGGAGGACCTCGTCCTCACAGCCCAGCATAGACAAGAAACATTCTCTAACACCTGGCAGTCGTGGATTATCTTTATCTACTGGCAGAGGGCCAGGCGCTTAAGGGAACCACAACAGACACACAAAGTTGCACTCCGCCACCGCCAATCCCATCTGACACACATGTTTGAATTACTAATGACCCATGTTCGTGGGCCCGAGTACCCCCGTACCCCCACCCCCTACCCACCACCCACCCATCCTCCCACTTCAGCTCCCCCTCCCCTCTTCTTTCTCTCTTTTCGTACTACTCTCTACTCTAATATTCTACCTTTAACCAATCCCACCCTAAACTGGGTGGATCTACTTTACTCTCTAATTTCCACTTTTTTTCCAACATAAATAAGAAAAACCGAGGAACTGGGCCCATGTCCTCGGTACTGCACAACACGACAACCTCAAGCACAAATACCCTAATGGAGCAAATAAAACTAACAGTAGCTCAGGCACACTAAGTGACAATACACCATGGAGAGTAACCTCCAACAATTTGTCCACACTTAGATGTGTTTAAACACTGTTTCTCTCTCCCTTTCTACATTAAGACTGTGTAATGTAATGTATTCAGAATGTTTTGAATAAGTTGTTTGCTTGATACCCATACTATTTTGTAATGTATCGACCCGACAGGGTCCCTTTCCTTGTTATAAAAAAAAAAAAAAAAAAAAAATGATTTAATATAAAAAAAGTGATTGTGCTAAGGTTTATATGTGTCTGTGAGGCTCTCTTGTGGCACAGTATTAAAGGCATACACTGTGACTATAAAGACTGTGGCATATGTGTACTGTGTATACAGTGAGTAGATTCTATTTACCTATGCCCTTTAAGCTACCTCCCACTGTCAGAGCAGTATGACACTGTTTACCAACTTACACTATTTGCGAGGCATCAACGTTCTTCTTGGAGTGCCTCAGGTCTTAGTAATGCCCCAGCTGACAGGGATTTGTATTCTTTCCTCCTCTATCCAAAACTGAAAAAAGGTTTTGGTTATACTATAACTTTAGGAGAGAAACAAGAGATAAGGCAATTTTGTAATTAGTATGTCAAATGTTAAAATTAGATGTGCTTATGATATGGACAGTTGATTTTATGAGTCTAAATTGGGAAATGGAGCTGTATGCATAGAAACAAAACCTATTCTCCCTATGGAGCCCAACCTGCAGCCTTTTGGCACTTTTCGTGTGGCCCTCTGGGCCCCTGCAGACACTGATCTGTGTTTCCCTACTGTCCAGTTATAGCAGTGATTTCTAGCAGTCTTATACTACTATACTAAAACATGTTCCCATTCTCCAACAACTCCTAAAGCATGTTCACAGTCTATGATACTCTTTTGCAGCATGTCCCTCTTGTATCATGTCTGCAGTCACTGATCATCTCCTGTATTATGTCCACAGTCTCTGACCATCTCTTGTATCATGTCAATAGTCTTTGACTATATCCTGTTGTGTGTCTGTTGTCTCTGACACTTAAAGGCTACTTCCACCTTTAGCAACATGTTACACCCATATTTAGGCTGTAACATGTAACATGTTGCTAAACAGCCCTCCCCTCACCCGCTGCAGGAAAAAACTTGCATTTATTGTTTTTTCCACAGGAGTCAGCAAAACATTGCATCTGCGATCAGTGGATCTGCCTTTAATACTCCTCCCTTTAATGTTCACTTTTTGTGTGTCCCTTTGGCGATGTCAAGGGCTGCACTTGAGGCCACAGCAAAAAGTGGGTGTGGCCAAACATGATAGCGGGAGGGGCTTAAGGGCCATGCTTAAACAAAACCTGGGCTTCCTTGGCACATGGAAGTCAGGCAGGAAGGATCACTGTGGCACGTGGAAGGCAGGAAGGAAGGATCACTATGGCACATTGAAGGCAGGAAGGATCACTATGGTACACGGAGGACAGATAGGATCACTATGTTTCATGGAAAGCAGGAAGAATCACTATGGCATATGGAAGGCAGGAAGAATCACTATGGTACACGGAGGACAGGAAGGATCACTATGGTACATGGAAGGCAGGAAGAATCACTATGGAATATGGAAGACAGGAAGGATCATTATGGCACATGGAGGGCAGGAAGGATCATTATGGCACATGGAAGGCAGGAGGGAAAGACCACAATGGCACATAGAAGGCAGGAAGGATCGATATGGCACATGGAAGGCAGGAAGGAAGGTTCACTATTGGACATGGAAGGCAGGAAGGAAGAATCACTATGGCACATGGAAGGCAGGATCATTATGGCACATGGAAGGAAGGATCACTGTGGCACATGGAAGGCAGGAAGGATCACTATGGCATATGGAAGGCAGGAAGGATCGCTGTGGCACATAGAAGGCATGGAGGAAGGATCACTATGGCACATGGAAGGCAGGAAGGATCACTATGGTACATGGGAGGCAGGAAGGATCACTATAGAAAACGAAGGACAGATAGGATCACTATGGTTCATGGAAAGCAGGAAGAATAACTTTGGCATATGGAAGGCAGGAAGGATCACTATGGCAAATAAAAGAGAAAGGAAGGATCTGTATGGCACATAGAAGAAAGGATCACTATGGCACATGGAAGGCCGGAAGAAAGGATCACTATGGCACATGGAAGGCAGGAAGAAAGAATCACTATGGCACATGGAGAGCAGGAAGGAGGGATCACTATGGCACATGGAAGGCAGGAAGTAAGGATCACTATGGCACATGGAAGGCAGGAAGGATCACTATGGCACATGGAGGGCAGGAAGAATCACTATGGCACATGGAAGGCAGGAAAGATCATTATGGCAGATGGAAGGTAGGAAGGATCACTATGGCACATGGAAGGCAGGAAGGATCACTATGGCACATGGAAGGCAGGAAGGATCACTATGGTACATGGAGGACAGAAAGGATCACTATGGTACATGGAAGGCAGGAAGGATCACTATGGCACATGGAAGGCAGGAAGGATCACTACGGTACATGGAGGACAGAAAGGATCACTATGGTACATGGAAGGCAGGAAGAATCACGATGACTCATGGAAAGTGGGAAGGAAGGATCACTATGGCACATTGCAGGAAGGAAGGATAACTATGACACATGGAAGGCAGGAAGGAGGGATCACTATGGCACATTGAAGGCAGGAAGGAAGAATCACTATGGCACATAAAAGGCGGAAAGGATCACTATGGCAAAAGGAAGGCAGGAAGGATCATTATGGCACATGGGAGGCAGGAAGGATCACTATGGCACATAGAGGGCAGAAAGGATCACTATCGTACATGGAGGATAGGAAGGATCACTATGGTACATGGAAAGCAGGAAGAATCACTATGGCATATGGAAGGCAGGAAGACTCACTGTGGCACATGAAAGGCAGGAAGGATCAATATGGTGCATGGAAAGCAGGAAGGAAGGATCACTATGGCGCATGGAAGGCAGGAAGGAAAGATCACTATGGCCCATGGAAGGCAGGAAGGATCACTATGGCAAATGAAAGAAAGGAAGGATCACTATGGCACATGGAAGGCAGGAAGTAAGGATCTCTATGGCACATGGAAGGCAGGAAGGTTGTGGGCGGGGATAGAGGGACATAGGGAGGAGGTGGAGCTGACGTAGCCTCCCTCCTCTCCCATTCTTATGGGTTGTAGAGCGGGTGGGCGAGCCAGCGGGTGAATGGGAGGGGGAGGTGGAGGAGCTGTGCTGGAGCCTGGCGGGGCACTGATCGAGTCTTAGCCTTGACAGCTGTAGCACAGCACGGCGTGCACCTGACAAAGAGATTAGTGGAGTCACGTGCTGAAACTTGTTCCAGCACTGGGCTCCACTGCGGGATTCAGCAAAGATTTGCGGGACACCAGGATTTTTTTGAAATCCTGGGACAGGTCTGGCGAATTCTGGGACGGTCTCAGAGAATCCGGAACGGTTGGGAGGTATGAATTTCTTATAACTATCCCGCCACCCCCAAAAGACTGCTACATAGGCATGCCAGCATAACTACACACAGTGTGTGGACAGGCTCTTGGGAGTTAGGGCAAAAGGGTTGTTTTGCTGAGAAAGAGAGGGCTGGATCGTAAATGGACACCGGGTGAATGCTAGAGGAGGGCCGGACATGACCGTGTGTCTATGACTCACAGGGAGGAAATTTGGGGGGTGTGGCTATGTGAAGGCAGGCCAATAGCGGCAGGGGGGTGAGGCCATATAAACAGGGGGCAGGGTCGTAGGAAATCAGTCGGGAAAAGAGGACACGAGGAGGCAGGTTTTTACTCTGCTCCTCGTTTTAAAAATCCAAGATGGCGGACGACCTCGTGGCACAGATGCGGGCGGCGGCCATGGGACCGGCTTGGCTTTAGGCACAGGTCGCAGCAGCACTTGACGGGAGCGGAGGTCAGACAGATGCCAGAGAGGGAGAAGAGGCCGGTCGGCGAGCGGACGAGACCACGAGGAGAGCGGGGGAGGAGCGGCGTTCCGAGGACGGAGGGACGATGTCACGCGGCAGGATCTCGAGGCCGCCAGCAAGGTACTCCCCTGGGAATGTGGCAGGGCCATCACGGGTCACCAGGAGCCCAAGGGGGAAGTACTCTACCCCCCGGCTAAGAGGGCTCAGACTGAGAAGACCGGGGGCCCCAGGCGGATCTCACAACGGAGGCTCCAGGGGGGAAGGGGGGCCACGGGCACACCGAGCGCCGCATCCCCAAACAGCCAGCGAAGTGACAGGCAGGACAACGCACCCCCTGCTGCTCAGGACGAGCGGAGGGGGGAAGGGACAGCAGACAGGCTCCATCTGCGCCATCGGATACCAACAGGAGAGGGGCAGCCAGGAAGGAGGTTCAGGGATCCAAGAGGGCTTTGGGCCCGACACCCCCAGCAGCTCTGAACGAGCCTAGGGGGGAGGACAGAAGGCGGAGGGGGGCAACGGCTGCAGCGGGATCATCGGGCAGCGTGGCAGGCCACACAGCGGGTAGGCGGACGCCACCTGGCGGAGTAAGAGGGGGTTCACGGGGCAGGAGTGGTGCCAGGACCGGCCCAACTGCACAGAACCTGGGGGAGCGGGGAGGGCAGCGGGAGGGGGTAGGGCAACGGACAGTAATACGGGGGCACAGAGGCCTAGACCATCCAGGAGTCCCTCCCCAGGGGGACTGCCGTTTTTTGCACAACAGGAGGACGGGAGCAGGTCAGAGGGTGAACTGTCGGAGAAAGAGATGGGACCCAGTCAACCGCAGGCACCGGTGGAGATCGGCTCAGCGGCTGTAGGGAGAGTGCCCAGTCAGCCCGGTAAGTCTAGCGATAATATGGCATTTTCTTCTGCATTACAAAGTTTATTGGGTGTAGTATCTGGGGGGGGGGGGGGGTGGGGGAGGGCTGCGCCTCCAGCCCCGTCGTTGGCAGTTACGGACCAACCGCGGGCCGGGAGTGGGACCGCCAGTGGGTCCGGGGGCCAGATACAGGAATTGTTGGAGGGCCTGCGTGCGTTGGTGGGCCGTTTAGAACACGGACAACCAACCCCGGGGAGGTCAGTTGCGGATGCTGGGGAGGTGACCGGAGGGGTTGGTACATCAGCCATGGGAGGCGCACGGGCCGCGGGGGCGGCTGAGTCGGTGGAGAAGGTGACAGAGCCCACAGCTAGGGCGGACATTGTGCGCTTGGCGGATGGGGCTAAATGCGAGGTTTATGTCTGCTTCGAGGGACCGCTGGGGGCTCACCTGAAGCAGGAGACAAGGGAAAAGATTTGGAAGGGCGAATACGTGGAGATTTTCTGCTTATTGCCCTTAGAAAAATTGAATCTGGATAGGGTGAAACCAGACGATACTAAAAAAGAGGATGAGGAGAAGCGAAGATACCGCTTGATTCCTAGGATGTTTGCCAATTGGCTGCAGGTGTTTGCCATATTGGCGGGGGTGATCGGTGAAAAGAACCCCGAACATTGTTCGGCGTTGTTTTGTTACATGGATGCCATAGGGGAGGCCTATAGGGTTTATGGAGGCACGGCATGGCTCCGTTATGACGAGCAGTTCCGACAACGCAGGGCGGTTCGTCCCGCCCTGCGTTGGGATCACAAAGACATTAGTCTTTGGATGAGGTTAATGGCGTCAGCGAAAACACCAGCACAGACATTTCATAGGGGGGGGGGGGGGGGGGGCGGAGGTAGTAACTCCTCGGGATCGCCGGCCGGAAGAAAGTAGGGAGTGTGCTGGCAATTCAATGAGGGATCCTGCAAGTTCGGGAACACCTGTAAGTTTAAGCACGAGTGTTCAGGGTGCGGGGAGCGCATACTTACGCCAGGTGCTTCAAAAAAGGAAAACGTGCCGGAGGTTCTGCGAATAAGAGGGACAACTCCGGTGATGGGGGAAAGGATGCAGCCTTTTCTAAATAGGTACCCGGACAGAGCTATGGCGGTGTTGATTCGGGATCAAAAACGGACCAAAGAGGGGTGGGAGTTCATGTGGCATTGCACGCGGTGGATGGTTGTTCAATGTGCCCGGTTCGGGTGGTAGGAAATTTTACGCGACTAAGGCCAGGACGGGGGGCCCCCTTTCTGGTTCACGAAGATGGATCCAATCTGTCAAGGTTCCAGTTTGTCGCGGTTCTTAGAAAATGTTTACGGAAGCTGGGGATGGATAGTTCCGCCTACGCCTCACACTCCTTCCGCATCGGGGCGGCTACTGAGGCCGCCAGGTGTGGGCTGGATGAGGTGGATGTGCGACGGATGGGGAGATGGGAATCTAAGCGATTCCGAACCTATATTCGGCCTCAGTTGGCTTGGGAATAAAAAAAATATATATATAAATTCAATGAGAACATTGGGATATTGTATTGCCTCGTACACACGTACGGACTTTTCCCGGCGGACCTAAGTCCAGCGGACAATCCGCTGGACTTTCCCGCTAGGTACGCTGGACTAAAAAGCGAACGGACTTGACCACACACGATCACGCAAAAAGTCCGGCGGTTCACGCGATGACGTACAGCACGTACGACGGGACTAGAAAAAGGAAGCTCGAGATCCCAAACGACACCCTTTGGGCCCCGTCAGCTAATCTCGTGTGTATCGCGTGTTAGTTGACGTTTGGTTAGAGACGATTCGCGCTTCTCAGACTTCTGCTTAATTCGTTCGCTTCTGCCGTTCAGTTTGTGCTTGTGAGGTTTGTATCTGGCTTTCAGTGCGTGTGGATCAGTTCCTACCTGTTCTCAGGCCGTTCTGGTCCGCTCGTTCCTGTTTTTTCAGGTCGTTCTTCATAGGCCTTGCTGTTCTTCAGTGCGTTCTGTTAAGTTGTTTGTTTGATCAGCCGACCGTTTTGAAGCCATGGAGTGTGGACATACTCGGGAACGAGTTCGTGCTGTGCAGGGGCTCGGTGTTGCGGTTAACACCTTGGCACGAGCCCGGTCCATGAACAGGGTGAGGAGGAGTTCATGGACCAAGAATTGGTTGCGCCAGCGTGACCAATTCTCGCATATGCCTTTGCTCCGTGAGATCCGTGAGAATAATCCTGATGATTTCAGGAATTATCTCCGGATGACGGACCCCATTTTTCACCGTCTGTTGGCTTCGCTGTCCCCTTATATTAGCAGGCAGAATACCTGCATGCGGCAAGCCATCAGTGCGGAGCAGAGGCTAGTCGCCACGTTGCGTTACTTGGCGACGGGGAGAAGCTTGCAGGACCTCAAGTTCACGACAGGCATCTCCCCCCAGGCTCTGGGGCTCATTATTCCAGAGACCTGTTCTGCCATTATCCACGTCCTGCAGGAGGAATACATTAAGGTAAGTCTTCTCTTTTAAAATTACCTATGTCTTGTATGTTTGCTAATGTAGTGCATCAATGTCATCATTAGCTAATTACCATGATAGGACTATTCTATGAATGTCCCCTATTCCTTTTTTTTTTGGATTTTGTTTTTTTGTCTAGTATTTTATGGTTGACTTATCGAAATAGCTTTAAGAATGTATTATTTAGTGGGTCACATGCATATTTGCTTGCACCAACCTCCCCAGCATGGAAGCTTGGCCCCCTAAACACCCCTAGCCTAGTCACTTTCTTTGGTTAAAAATGTATATTACCAGCTCCATTGTACAGCTTTACTCACCCCCCTTTCACCCCCCTTGACCCTCAATTTTAAATTGATTGCATGTGGTTTTGGTCAGCTTGTAATTATCCCCACCCCCACACCCCCTGATAATTAATAGCATGTGGTTTTGGTCAGCTTGTAATTATCCCCACCCCCACACCCCCTGATAATTAATAGCATGTGGTTTTGGTCAGCTTGTAATTATCCCCACCCCCACACCCCCTGATAATTAATAGCATGTGGTTTTGTTCAGCTTGTAATTATCCCCCCCCCCACACCCCCTGATAATTAATAGCATGTGGTTTTGTTCAGCTTGTAATTATCCCCCCCCCCACACCCCCTGATAATTAATAGCATGTGGTTTTGGTCAGCTTGTAATTATCCCCACCCCCACACACCCCCTGATAATTAATAGCATGTGGTTTTGGTCAGCTTGTAATTATCCCCACCCCACACCCCCACACCCCCTGATAATTAATAGCATGTGGTTTTGGTCAGCTTGTAATTATCCCCACCCCCACACCCCCTGATAATTAATAGCATGTGGTTTTGTTCAGCTTGTAATTATCCCCCCCCCCCCCCACACCCCCTGATAATTAATAGCATGTGGTTTTGTTCAGCTTGTAATTATCCCCCCCCCCCCACACCCCCTGATAATTAATAGCATGTGGTTTTGTTCAGCTTGTAATTATCCCCCCCCCCCACACCCCCTGATAATTAATAGCATGTGGTTTTGGTCAGCTTGTAATTATCCCCCCCCACACCCCCTGATAATTAATAGCATGTGGTTTTGGTCAGCTTGTAATTATCCCCACCCCCACACCCCCACACCCCCTGATAATTAATAGCATGTGGTTTTGGTCAGCTTGTAATTATCCCCACCCCCCACACCCCCTGATAATTAATAGCATGTGGTTTTGGTCAGCTTGTAATTATCCCCCCCCCCACACCCCCGGATAATTAATAGCATGTGGTTTTGGTCAGCTTGTAATTATCCCCCCCCCCCCACACCCCCTGATAATTAATAGCATGTGGTTTTGGTCAGCTTGTAATTATCCCCACCCCCACACCCCCTGATAATTAATAGCATGTGGTTTTGGTCAGCTTGTAATTATCCCCCCCCCCCCCACACACACCTTTAATTAATTGCATGTGTATTGTGTGACCTTACAATTATTTACTCCCCACCCACATCCCCATTATTATCTTCTCTGGTCCATCAGAGGGGTCATCAATCAGAGATTTGTCCCTTTTATCCTTAATCTTTTGGCTTTATTTCAAGGATTTACAAAATAAATACATATGTTCTTCCAAATTGTTTGTTAATTTGTTGCATTTAGTTTGGTGTTTTGCCTGGTTTATAATTTAAATTGTATCTTTCTGTTTGACTTCACAGTGTCCCTCCACGCCACAGGAATGGCAGACTGTGGCTTCCCAGTTTGCTGCCCGTTGGGACTTTCCCAACTGCGGAGGGGCGATTGACGGCAAACATGTGCGAATTGTGCCCCCACCCCATTCGGGGTCATACTATTGGAATTATAAGGGGTTCCATAGTATCGTGTTGATGGCGGTGGTGTCGGCACAATATGACTTTCTGTATGTGGATGTGGGGAAAAACGGCCGGATGTCGGACGGAGGAGTCTTCAACCACACGGAGTTCGGTCATCGTCTCCAGACTGGTGGGCTGGAGCTGCCACCAGATGAAGATAATGTGGAGGGACTCCCCTTCGTCTTCATTGCCGACGAGGCGTTCGGTCTGGGTGACCATCTGATGAGGCCATTTCCCCAACGATCCCTCACCCCTGAGAGGAGGATTTTTAATTATCGGTTGGCCAGAGCAAGAAGGGTGGTGGAAAATGCCTTTGGTATTATGGCCAACCGTTTCAGATTGCTCCTTACATCCCTACATCTGGCAGAGTACAAACTCAATACTATTATTCTTGCATGCTGTGTCATGCACAATTATTTACGGAAACATTCAGGAACATACTCCTTACCAATTGGCCCTGAGGCCGGAGTGGAAGGCAACATGACAGGGCTGGATAATCGCCCTCTTGGTTCGGCACCACAATCAGCCCAGCAAGTGCGGGACCTTTATTTAGAGTATTTTAATGGTAGGGGGGCCATTGAAATGGCAGCAGACCCTTAAACCATCTTTTTGATTTACAAAGAATAAATACAGTTATTTATGTTTGAAATATTGGTATTTTCGTATTGTTTTGCTTTTAATTTGGCCTGTTTTATATGTTGTCCTAGTGCACAGCTTAATAGTGGCAAACTTGTTTAGCGTTTAGTAAATAAGCCCCTTTGTCAATGAACCACAACATGTTTTTGTCAAACTGGTAGTATTTAAAAAGAAGAAGCCACACATTTTTGAATTTGTGCAAACATTATTTTTTTTATTATAGTGCACATCCAAAACTTTTATTTTATTTTTTTTTTTTTTGTTGTTTTGGTATTTTTGGTTAATTTTTTTTTTTTTTTTGAACAAGATTTTTTTTTGTTTTTTTATGTTATCTTTTTGACATTTTTTTGGTGTTTTTCTCACAACATATTTTTTATTTTTTTGGGATTGATTTTTTAAAACAAACATAAAAACATGTTTAAAAATGTTAAAAAATTTAGGCTTAGCATTTGAAATTATTTACACAATGTAAAAGTCCAGAACTTACAAAGTTCAACAGGTAACCCATGAACAGTAGAAGCCAAATTTTGAATATGCACACTAATTTAACTGGAAAATGGGTAATGTCAACATGTGCTATGTTCCATCATGGGGAATCAATGGACGTGTTTTGTGTGTGAAACCCCTTCCCTCTCACCTACTAGCATTAGGGGTTGCAAACACCAAATGCGTCCATTGAGATCCCCTGATGGCACATAGCACATGTTGACATACCGTGTGCATATTAAAAATTTGGCCTCTAAAATTAGTTAAACAGCGCATCAAAAGGGGAATGAAGGACATGATTGATGTTAAGAAATGTAAAAGGGGTCTTTAGATTCTCCCCAAAACATCAATCATGTCCTTCATTCCCTGCTGCATGGTGGCCATCTCCTTCTGCATATTTTCCAGCTGCAGATTCCAGGCCATGATCTGGCCAATAAGCCTGTGGGCACTGTCAGTGGAAAATGGCTCCGCAGCTTGTCCTTCCACAAACAGATCAGCATCACCTAAAAGTTGGGTAGATAAAACACAAGAAAAAAAGTGTCAAAAACATGCAGACCTTAATTTATTAGCTCAATCTGTGTTCTGAGACACTCACTTGGTGGGGTGCAGATTTGATCCACTTCAACGACCTGTTCCGCCACATCCACGCGCGGGCTTGGGCTAACTGCCCAATTAGTCTGGTGATGCCGGGAGGTCCTCGTAGGTTCCGACTGACGTCTGAGTCTTTTGCCCCCTATGGTAATGGAACACAAAAAGGTACACTTTTGAATCACACTGATATTTGAGTGCCAAAATAGGATTAGTAAACATTGTTTAAAAGTCTTGCCAATTATTAGCAGTTTGTTAGAAGATCCTACTTGAAGACAGAATTGAAATGTCTATCTAATGAAACTCCAATACTTAAACCGCCCTTCAACCCTAAATTTGAACTTCCGCTCATTGGATCCCTGCACCCCTGTGGTGTCTTATTTTGAACCTTTTAGGGGGGATGGGTTGCAGATACCTGTGTAAGGCAGGTATTTGCACACACATCCGGCCCTAGACTCCCACAGAAGTATACGCCACATCCCGTCCCACCGTGCTGTCTGCTGGGACACACAGGGGTCCCCGAGCTCGCGCGGACCAGTCCTATTGCATTGCGCAACTGGCGCATGCCCAATAGTGACCCGGGAAGTGAAGCCGCAAACATTAATTTCATGATTGCAAGATCAGAGATTGTAGCTGCACCATCCAAGGGACAGGTGAGTGTACTTCTTTGAAAAGTCACCACCTACAGTATTTAGAGATGATGACCATTTTTTGGGAATTGTGAGCATGAGACCCTGCTTAACATATTTATCCCCCCCCCCCAAAACAGCCTCTGGAGTCCCTGTGTAAGTTACCCCTAAAACCCTTACTACAGCAGTAATTGTATAGATAGTGACAATAATAAACAACCTTACAACTCCAACAACCCAAAGCCAG
Organism: Lithobates sylvaticus; assembly: GCA_028564925.1. Taxonomy (NCBI): domain Eukaryota; kingdom Metazoa; phylum Chordata; class Amphibia; order Anura; family Ranidae; genus Lithobates; species Lithobates sylvaticus. Next base: position 231,740,296 of record CM053026.1, read on the forward strand.
GTAAACTCAATAAACGTTATGAAGACAAACGGAACTTTCCGCAAATATGCGCAAGTTTCACGTACGAATGGTAATTACATCTGCGCAAGTTTCAGGTACGAATGGTAATAACATCTGCGCAAGTTTCACGGACGAATGGTAATTACATCTGCGCAAGTTTCAGGTACGAATGGTAATAACATCTGCGCAAGTTTCACGGACGAATGGTAATTACATCTGCGCAAGTTTCACGTACGAATGGTAATTACATCTGCGCAAGTTTCAGGTACGAATGGTAATAACATCTGCGCAAGTTTCAGGTACGAATGGTAATAACATCTGCGCAAGTTTCACGGACGAATGGTAATTACATCTGCGCAAGTTTCAGGTACGAATGGTAATAACATCTGCGCAAGTTTCAGGTACGAATGGTAATTACATCTGCGCAAGTTTCACGGACGAATGGTAATTACATCTGCGCAAGTTTCACGTACGAATGGTAATTACATCTGCGCAAGTTTCAGGTACGAATGGTAATAACATCTGCGCAAGTTTCAGGTACGAATGGTAATAACATCTGCGCAAGTTTCACGGACGAATGGTAATTACATCTGCGCAAGTTTCACGGACGAATGGTAATTACATCTGCGCAAGTTTCAGGTACGAATGGTAATAACATCTGCGCAAGTTTCAGGTACGAATGGTAATAACATCTGCGCAAGTTTCACGGACGAATGGTAATTACATCTGCGCAAGTTTCAGGTACGAATGGTAATAACATCTGCGCAAGTTTCAGGTACGAATGGTAATAACATCTGCGCAAGTTTCACGGACGAATGGTAATTACATCTGCGCAAGTTTCAGGTACGAATGGTAATAACATCTGCGCAAGTTTCAGGTACGAATGGTAATTACATCTGCGCAAGTTTCACGGACGAATGGTAATTACATCTGCGCAAGTTTCACGTACGAATGGTAATTACATCTGCGCAAGTTTCAGGTACGAATGGTAATAACATCTGCGCAAGTTTCAGGTACGAATGGTAATAACATCTGCGCAAGTTTCACGGACGAATGGTAATTACATCTGCGCAAGTTTCACGGACGAATGGTAATTACATCTGCGCAAGTTTCAGGTACGAATGGTAATAACATCTGCGCAAGTTTCAGGTACGAATGGTAATAACATCTGCGCAAGTTTCACGGACGAATGGTAATTACATCTGCGCAAGTTTCACGGACGAATGGTAATTACATCTGCGCAAGTTTCACGGACGAATGGTAATTACATCTGCGCAAGTTTCAGGTACGAATGGTAATAACATCTGCGCAAGTTTCACGGACGAATGGTAATTACATCTGCGCAAGTTTCACGGACGAATGGTAATTACATCTGCGCAAGATTAGACATATCAAGTATAACCATAGTAGCGCACGTGCTTGACTTACTTTTTTTGATGGCTTTTCGAATTCTCCTGTACTGATCGTGCTCCCTGGATTTGATGTCGGACCATCGCTTGCGCAGTTGATCCTTGCCCCTTCGTACGCCGAATTTCTGCTCCAGGGTGCTGACGATTGTAGTGAGAATCTTGTCCTTGCGCAAGTTGGGTCGAGGGTACGGGCCATTTTCCCCGTCGTAATCTTCCCTTTGGAGGATGTCCACCATCTCCACCATCTCTTCAAAGGCCATATTGGTGGCCTTATATCTGCTGCTGGATGCAGATGTGTTGGCTTCTTGGCTTTCCTCCGCGCTACTGGCTGAGAATGTGTCCGCCATATTCATGAATTTATTCACCAACAATGCAACGAGGGGAAGCGGGGCGGGGAATACTCGTCAGGAGGAACGTCATGGGCGGGCGACGCGGAGGACGCAGGCGGACTTCGACGCGTGCGCAGTGTATATAAGGCTGTTTGAGGGGCCCACGTGTTCCCGAACGGAAGTAGCGAGCGCTCTGTACGAAGGTAAGTGTTTTCTAGGATGCATTACTGTGTTTTTTTTTTGGGTTTTGGGCCAGCATTTTTTAAGGATATGTGTGTGTTGCTGCCTGTGTGTAGGGGTTGCTGCCTGTGTGTAGGGGTTGCTGCCTGTGTGGATGTGTTGCTGCCTGTGTGTAGGGGTTGCTGCCTGTGTGTAGGGGTTGCTGCCTGTGTGGATGTGTTGCTGCCTGTGTGTAGGGGTTGCTGCCTGTGTGTAGGGGTTGCTGCCTGTGTGGATGTGTTGCTGCCTGTGTGTAGGGGTGCTGCCTGTGTGTAGGGGTTGCTGCCTGTGTGGATGTGTTGCTGCCTGTGTGTAGGGGTTGCTGCCTGTGTGTAGGGGTTGCTGCCTGTGTGTAGGGGTTGCTGCCTGTGTGTAGGGGTTGCTGCCTGTGTGTAGGGGTTGCTGCCTGTGTGGATGGTTGCTGCCTGTGTGTAGGGGTTGCTGCCTGTGTGTAGGGGTTGCTGCCTGTGTGTAGGGGTTGCTGCCTGTGTGTGGGTGTGTTGTGTAATGTTTGGTAAGAAAAACTGGTTGTGCGTTTTAAGTAACATTTGTGTTTTTGGTCTTTTGTATTGCCATTACTAACAAAACAGAAACAAACATGTCAGCACCCCAGTTGAATCCATTCAAGGACCAGCAGTTCATGTCCGAATTCATTGCCCTGTACAGAAAAAATACCAACCTGTGGCAGCTCAAGAACCCTTTATATGGCAATAGGGATGTCCGGAAGGCAACACTGGGGCCACTTGTGGCTTTTGTGAAGACTAAAGTCCCCAACGCAAACACCAAGTTTGTGGAAGCCAGAATTGCAAGTTTAAGGCACATGTACAAGCGGGAGCGCAAGAAGATTGAGGAATCAGTCAGATCAGGAGCAGCAGCAGAGAATGTTTATGTACCCAAGCTGTGGTACTACAACCAACTGACTTTTATAGGTGACCAGATGGAACCCAGGCAATCACTGTCCACTCTTCCCTCCACCCTTCCCTCCACTCTTCCCTCCACTCTTCCCTCCACCCCAGCTGAGGCTTCCACGGAAGGAGAAGACCCCTCCACCTTGGAGCAGGCTGATGCGCCCAGCTGGAGCCAGGTATATATTTAGTAGCCTAAATTGTGATTGTGTGAATATTAATGCTGTAAACGTTAAAATGTGAAACAATTAACACCCTGAACTCAGAATTGTGAAAAAAACTGACAAAAATTCAGCACACTTCTAAAAAGTGTTGGTGCAACATATCGATACATATATAGTGTATACATACATCCAGTAGTGGCAAAAAAAGCGTTAGACAACATTGGTGATCTGCTTGGAAAATGCAGGGGTCCAAATGATAGCCTTTTGGATCTTTTGGAAAATTTAGATGCTCGTTCCTAAGTTTACAATTGGATGATTGAGGAGGCCAGAAACCACAAAACAGGTGTTTGATTTTTGTTTTTATTTGCACACAGGATGAGCTGACCCAGGATGATGCCGGGACAAGTGGTATGGAGGAGGAGGACATGACCAGCGAGAGCCAGGAGGTGGCTGGGCCCAGCACGAGCCAGAGTGACAGCCAGACCCAATTAAGAAGTCTACCTCCACCCCTGCCCTTACCCCCAAGAAGGCCCAGGAGGATGACCATTGTTGAGGAGGAATCACTCCAACTGATTCGGAAGGCGAGTGCGATTCTCGACAAACCCCCCCTTCCAGAAGAGGCCTATGCCAGCTACTTGTCCAGCAGGTTGCTGGAAATGGAGAGGGGCCAACGGCACCTGTGTGAGGGCCTCATTTCTGAGGCAATTAGGGGGGGTTTGAGGGGTGAATTACGAGAATCCACCCGCCTGACCCATGAAGGCCCGACACCAACTTCTCCTCCTCCTCCTCCTCGTCTTCCTTCTTCTCCTCCTCCTCCTCCTCCTACTCCTCCTCCTACCACAAGTCAGCCTCCAAGGAAGCGTGCAGGGAAGAGTGCAGGGAAGAGTGCAGGGCAGCGTGGTGGGAAGAGTCGGAAGTGATTGCCTGGCTTCAGTCTGGTCTCACAGAAGACACAGGCTGTTGTAGTGCCACAGCTTGGGGACATAGATGTCATCTGCTGCTGTTCCTGGTCTGTCTGATTCCTGGTCAATCTTCTTGTGCTCCCTATATTGTATGAAATGTGCCCAAGCTTAATTTTTGGCTTCACAAACTTGGTGTCTGCCGTTGGGGCAAAAAGTCTTCACAAAATCTACAAGTGGCTCCAGTGTTGCCTTCCTATTTTGTTTTGCCTTGTTTGTTTTAACCAGAATAAATGGTCATTTAATTTTCATCAAATAATGATATACGTGCTTGTTATTCAAAAACATAGTTTCTTTAGGAGTAGGCAGGTACATGTCTAAACATTCATTTGACAATACAAGTGTAAAGTGCAACTTCAATGGAACTGCAAGTGCAGTCGCTGGAAAGGTGAGGGTTAAGATCTGAATTAAGGGCAAGCTCTGCTGACTCCACAATTGTATCATGTGTAATAACTAATCCTTTTGATAACCAACAAATAATAAAAAATATCTATATAGAGATATATGTACATATATATATATATATATATATATATATATATATATATATATATATATATATATATATATATATATATATTATTATACACGTATAGATCTATATATCTATATATATTAATATATATATATATATATGTAGATATCGATATATATTTTTTGGGCTTATTGAGAAATATAGATATATTTTTCATTTGGTGATTTGGATATCTATATCTATATCTATATCTATATATATATATATATATATATATATATATATATATATATATAGATAGAGATATAGATATAGATATAGATATATATATATATATATACAAATATATAACTTCACTAAAGAATGCTGAAGAAAAAACGTTCGGGAGTACTCTGCGTGAATATACAAGCAGCAAGGCAAAATCATTCTTCAAGTACGATAACATACAAATCCCGCTGTCAAAAAAAAAAAAAAAAAAAAATTCAGCAGCGTGACGATTGTGCGAGCTTCAAAACGAAGGCTAGTTTTACCAGACCGAGCGAGTCCGTGACATAATAGCTACTGAGCATGCGTCCTTTTTGGTACGCCGGACCATACTACACACGACCGGATTATCCGCTGGACTGCCAAGTCCAGCGGATAATTTGAGAACAAAACCTGAAACTTTAGTCCGCCGTACTTTGGCCAAAAAAAGTCCGCCGGCGCCCACACACGAGGGGATTATCCGCTGGACTTCGGTCCAGCGGATAATCCCGCGGGATAGTCCCTTCGTGTGTACGCGGCATAAGAGTTACCTGGTTTTAGTTATCTGTCTTTATTAGTGGAAAAACATGGTAAGGGTGGTCTCGGAGGAAGTGCAAGTCTCTTACACTATGTTTGTCATTTCAGATGCAGTGCTCCCGCGCCTTGTCTGGATTCTCGGACATTCATATGTGTGTTGGGGCGCACGGAGAGGGGACGCGAGACCAGGTGGGAGGCAGTTGGGGATCTCTAGAAGGGAGGCGAACATAAGGTGGCTGGGTAGACCAGGCATGCTGTGGGGCAGGGTGGTCCCAGAAGTTGAACGCTTCGCATGGTTACACGGGCCACCTGCAGTCCTGGTCATCCATGCAGGCGGCAACGACCTGGGGGTCCGAACAGTCAGGGACCTGATTGTGGACATAAAAAATGATTTGACCTATCTGAAGGTGACCTTCCCGAACACTCTGCTGATATGGTCGGACATGGTGGCTAGAACATCCTGGCGGATGGCTCGATCCGTGTTTAGGATCAATAAAGCAAGGATAAGGGTGAACAAGGTGGTAAGGAGATTTTTGGCTTGGCAAGGGGGGTTGGTAATTCGCCACAGGGAACTGGAGACGAATGTAGGTCTCTATCTGAGGAGAGACAGGGTCCACCTGACAGATGTGGGTATCGACCTGAGGGGATCCAGTCGGCCCTGCAGGTTTGGAGGTGCCATCAAGGGTAAGGTGTCACCCTTTCAGGCTATGGCAGTGTTTTTGTTTGTTGGTCAGTGACGGCAGCAGTTATGTAGGTGGTAAGTGTGTGGGGGGCTCATCATTAGATGGCCCCTCCGGTGTGTGGGGGGCTCATCAGTAGATGGCCCCTCCGGTAGTACATCAAATTTATTTTGGTGATTACTCTGTGTTGCACTGCGGGAAAGTGTTGTTTCCGGGCGGTACAAGTGAAGGCCAGTTGGTTTCGGTTAATATCCTGCAGTGCCCCCTGGTGTTCATATATATATATGCAGTTAGTTTATATATATGCCTTTTGGTTCTTAGCTCTGTCACTGACCAACAAAATAGGGGTGTAACTGATTGTTTACAGTCGTTGTATGTGTTGATAATTTATTATCATTATGGTTTATGTGTTTATGTTATTTATATTTTAAATTGGAGTTATGTTTAATAAAAGGCCGTTGTCGGCCATTTACTCCAAAGTATGGTGTGTCAATGGGACAGCGATGAATGGCGGAATTCTGGGGTCCAGTAGAAAAGCTACTATGTTAATAGTTCAATCAGGAAGTTAGGAGTGCTTAGGATTTCTGGTAGATCCAGGTATTTTTCTGTGCTTGTAACATTTTTTAAAGGGATAAAATAATGGCATACAATATGGGGGAATGTGCATGCAAACAGGGATGTACTGAGTAGTCTTTTTTTTTATTTGTCTTGACATACAATTCAGTGCGCTACCACTTCTTCATTGTCCACTCAGTGCCCTGGGTAAAAGAAGTGACTAAAGAAGCAGAACTAAAACTATAGTTACCCATTACATGAATGACTACCATTACCAAGATTTCAGACAGAGAAGGTTGTTGAACTGTGCAAAGGAGCATGCAGCTATCGAGTAAAGTAGGACATTTATGTGGGACATATCATTGAGAGCCTGAGATGATGGTCTTTGCCCGGCTTTCTGCTCAAAATAGTTAAGCTGTAATTAATTATTGTTTTCTGCTCCGTCTTCCATCTCTTACTTAAACATAATTTATTGTGTCTTCTGCTTCAGATATTTTTTGTATTTTTGTATCTTTTCTCCTCACACACGATGGTTAATTTAATGTAACTTTTATATGTGAAATTATTAACAGTTTTTTTTTTTTTTGCTTTTGCATATAAATAGGTGGTGGATCTTTACGTGATTATCCTTCTTTTTGAAATCCTTCTTAAGGACTAAGTTTATTTTAAACATATGTTTTATTACAGCATACATTGAGATATTTTGTATCCTTTTTCGTATGTATGTAAATAAAGTCTGGTTTTCATGAAATGTGTTTAATTAAACATCTGATACCACTTTTTAATGTAAACTCTTACATATACTAAAGAACAAATACATTGGGTTACAAACAACCCATGCAAATGCATAGGTTGGCATTTTAAGGGACATGTGGTTTGCTTCATGTCATCCCTTGTTTTTTGCACATTCGCTTTTTATTATTATTTTTTTTTTAAATACACAATAGTCACAGCATCCATACAATGGATATGTTATCATAAAAAAATGTGTACATTGAGAATACAGTGCTGTGACTATATTTTCATAGCACAATTGCCACAGATGATATAATTTAGATAGGCAGTGGCGGCCCTTAATGCAGGGGCGCCACCCCCCCATCCATGCATAGATTCCAGAGCACTGCACCCCGAGCACACACACTTGTGTTACAATAGCGAATGAATATTCACTATTATCACACTGATTCTCCTCCCGGCCAATCAGGAAGTAGCTCCTGAGACCCGATTGGCCAGGGAGTCTTAGGACTCCCAATCGTGTCCCAGGACACACTGGCCAATCGGGTCTCTGTTTTGCCCGGAGGAGTAGGCAAAGGAGAATTGGCCGGCTCTTCATTCCCCCTGCCTCCTAGCGTTAGTCTCTGCTCCCGCCCGGGGATGGGGTCCGGTGCTTGCAGTGATCAACGTTTTCCCCCGTCCGCCGTTTGTCTCCCACCGGGGGGCGTGTTTGCAGCGATTATCTACTCTTCGTCTCCCACGAGGGGGAGTTTTGCTTGCCGCAATCGTCCATCCATGAAGGGGGCTGGCGTTAGTTTTCCGCCCCCCCCCCCCCAAATATTTAGCACCAGCTGCCACTGTAGATAGGTCAACCTCTTTACACAGGGTGTGAGGGAGCAAGCATATATATATATATATATATATATATATATATATATATATATATATATATATATATATTACACACACGAGACTAGTAGTGACACTTTGCATACTGTATGTTACACATCTTTATTTAAGAGAGAAAAATTACAAAACCATTAACAGAAAAGAAAAGCAACGTTACTCTCTCTTACTCACTCCCCATATGAGCACTGTGCCAAAGATTATTATGATACAGGATTTATATAGTGCCTTACAAAATAAAGAAAACAGTTCAGTTACAGTACAATTCAATACAAGAGAGTTTAGGGGGCCCTGCTTGTAAGAGCTTACAAGGGAGGGCAAGTGATACAAAAGGTAAAAACTGTGTGGGCTGAGCTGATGGAGAAAGTACAGTTTATTAGGTGGAGATGGGATATGCTTCCCTGAAGAGATGAGTTTTCAAGGATCACTTAAAGGTGGACAGAGTAAGAAATACCTTGGCAAATTTGGGTAGGGAGTTCCAGAGGATGTGAGAGACTCTGGAGAAATCCTGGAGGCGAGCATGGGAGGAAGTGATGAGGGAGCTCAAAAGCAGGAAGTCTTGGGCGCAGCAAAGGGAACAGTTTGAATGATATCTTTAGATGAGGTTGGTGATGTACCTCAGGGCAGAGTTGTGGATGGCTTTGCATGTTGTCGTTAGAATTTTGAAAAGCCAGTGAAGAGATTGGCAGAAATGGGTGGCAGGCAATGAGTGGTTGGTAAGGTGGATGAGTATGATTCATGATAGATTGAAGCGAGGATAGCCCATGTAAAAATAAAAGCCAATAAAGAAGGAGTTGCAATAATCACGTGGAGAGATAACCAGGGAGTGCGTTAGTAGCTTTGGGGTGTCACTGGTTAAGGAGGGGCGCCTTGACACACAGGGGTTCACTGTTGTTTACGTGGTGCATTATCCATTTGCACCATGTACTTTCCTCCATTATGTGATATGTATTTTTAACTCTATCTTTTTTGCTCTATTTTTGCCCTATAAATTGTTATCAATTAAATATATTTTTATATTCTATCTGTCGTCCAAAGTGCCTTTAAAGTCTGACCTTGGGGCAGTCTGTGTCCCTTTTCTCCCCTCTTTCTAAGTACTAATGAAGAAATCATCTGATTAACATACACATCATCCCAAGCCTCATTGTCTAAAGCAGGGATATCTTCGTTCCTCTTCTGACCAGCGTAAGCTTTTGAAAGTGGAACTAAACCCCCCAAATGTACTCACCTCAACCTCCCATTGATGTGGTGGTTACATCCCTCACTGGGCATTGTTATCTTCTCCCCAGGTGCTGGGTTCCCCACAACTTGATTGGCCAGCGAGGTATATTCGGAGTAAGTGCATGGGAGTCAGTCATTCTGGCACAGCCAAAGTCTGCTAAGAATGCACCGTGAGCTGTGCATTTGGGGGAAAGCTGTGAACAGACATGTAAGTTTGCATTATTGCACAAGAGAACTAGCATTTCTCTTCTTCAACAAAATGCTGTCTGCCTAAGGTTTGGTTTTAATTTAGGTATGACCAGTGTATGTTTTAGAAGGGTTGGGAAGATGGCAATAGAAAGCCGAGGGGGATTGAATGTGTGAATTAGGAGGATAGACTAGAGCAAGAGGTTGAGCAAAATAGTTTTGAGGGAACAGGATCTAGGGGGCAGGTGGTTAGGTGGGCATCAGAAAAGAGTTTAGCAACCTCCTCTATGATAACATGGTCAAAAGAGGAAAGTATTAATGTATGTAATGGTAGACATGGTATGTTGGCAGGAGATATCTGGACATTAAAAATTGATTCAATCATGTTTTTCAACTGTCCTGGGCAATGAATGAATTAATGGGTGGAGGTGGTGGATGAAATAGAGAGTCAAAGGTAGAAAAGAATGGTTGAGGACTGGATGAGAAGGTGGTAATGAGGGTGATCAAATAGGTTTGCTTGGCAGGGCAGAAATTGTATTTTGGGAGGGCATATTCATACAAGGTGGTGTCAGGGTCGGGATCTGTACCTGGGACCTCCATTGTGTCCGCTGTAGCTCTTCTTGCTGTGCCACCTGAGATGCTGTCCAGCACCTGTCTGATCCCTTGACAGTTTTGTCTTGCATCTTGTTTCTGGTGAAGCTTGAACTCTTTGCTCCTCCCATGAGCTTCCTGATTTAAGCCATATTTCTGCACTTCCTATTTGTCAGATTATTGCGCTTTCTCCAGACTATATCTTACTCCTTGCGTACCTGCAGCTGTCCTTATATTCTCTACCATTTGTTACCGACCTTTGGCTTCTTCTTCAACTATGCTTATGATTGATGCCAACCGGCAACCACTTGTTACTGACCTTCGGCTTGTTTACTGACTATGCTTCTGATTCATCCCTACCTGCTACGTGTGTTACTGGACCCTGGCTTGCTCACCTCCTGGTGGAGCAATTCTAATGACCACAACCTGGTACTTGAAAGCAGTGAAACTACAGAGAGTATGCAAGTTCATATGTATACCAGTGGATCTACGGATAGCTGAAGCATTGTGTGGTTTCTACACAGTCGTACATCTCTGAAGATCAATTGGCAAGTCTCTGAAAGTCATTTCTGTCAGTTGTCATTGATTTTCACAGAGAAGTGTCTAGGACTGGTGAAGACATGTTTAGGGGAGGGTGATAGGGTGGTATAGTAAAGGATTATGGAAGGGAGAAAATCTTGGTAGAGTGGGGCACATAATCCAAGATTATCTCCCACCCAGAAGGCAGTTGATTGATTAGTATTCTATAATCTGCGGCCACCTCTGTGTCTGTCTATTCATCATGCATTGCTCCAGATGACATGACAATATATATACATTACAGAACCCATAGACTGGTAATGATCTCACTGACATTTCCTGCCTTCATGCACATTGCTTGACTGCCAGGACTATTCCCAATCTTTGTGATGGTTACACTGTCAGATCTCACCTCGGACACCAGAATGTGGAATTTCCCAGCTTGTGGGATAACATTCTAAGCACTAGCAAACTGACAGTGATCACCATAGTAGCAGGTTAACTGAGCACTGCAGTTAACCCTTTACACACACACTATCCACCACAATGTGTTTAAACATGCACCATTTGCTGTTGCAATTGTAACCTAAAATAAATGTCTGTATCACTCACTGCCACGTACACACAAGAATGTAATACATTTTACGCTACGGTACCTTTTCACGGAGGCAAAGTTCTTTAATTTTCAGTTAGAGCATTCAAAGATAAGCTTATCAATTTTTAAATATTGTTTTAATGAAAAAGAAAAGAAAAACAGTGCAAAAATGTTTACAGAAAAGATATCACAAAAGAGACATAAGCAACAGTAAAATAAAAGGGTTTTCTAAAGTGAAAAATACTTAAGTGGAGTCCACCTGGTCTTTGGTTCAGTGCAGAGTTCAGGTAACTGGCAGAGTAAATCCAATCTAATGAGCAAGAATCACTGGACCTCTTAATGTGACAGTATCTGATGGTAAAAATGAGAGCCCAGAGCTGCCAAATAGACAGCTTTTTTTTGACCCTGGAGATGGTGTCACAGACCTAACTCTACCCAATCAAAGGGTCTAAGGGGTGTTTTGGAGGTGTATTTTATTATGTTTGTCAGACACACCCTTGTTGCTAACTATCCTAAATACATCTATAGCGTCATTTGACAAGTTTTCACAAACAGACAACTAGCATATTACATTTAGAAGAATGAAATTACGATTTGTTAGATACCACATATGATATAGATCTTATGTATATTTTATCTTAGGAAGTCTAATGTGTCCTTTTAGTCTTCTGGACCTTGTAAATTAGGTATGTTTGGTGTCTATCTGAATGGTATCTTCTTATGCATTAGTAAAAATGACTTTTTATAAAGGTAACTCTATTACAACAGATATTATGGAGCATGTTTACATGAGAGATTGCGATGTATGAAAATTGAGTTGAGTTTTAGGTAAAAAAACAGACCCGCAGATGTGTATCGCTTTCTGTGTATGACAGAGCCGCTTATATTTGTGTCTCATTGGAAGCTATTTGAGGACTCTGGCATATGGAGGCTTATGACATCTCGGCATTCTTTCTTGTCTGGCCTATGTCACCCTCTCTGGCCACTCAGCACAGACATAAGATTTAAATCTGATCGTTTCTTGTCAGCACCACTTCCCCATTCTCTCCACACAGTTTGGAATTACTTCCGACTCAATCGCCTCTTCTATTCAGCTAATATTTGGAGGTGATGCACAAATAGTCCGTTTTCTTCCTAGGAAAAGGCAACTGACAATATCCAGTTGCATTTTGTACCTTTTTGAAAAACAACACTGTGTGCATGCCATTTTTTTTATGCATAAGACAAAGTGGGAAGAATTGTTCCCAGCTGCAATGGAGTTGTTTAAGGACATGCAAAGTTTCAATGTCTGCAACTCTAGACATCTACTATGTCTGCCTAGTCTATTTCTATTTATAGAACTTTTCTTTTTCTAACGACTGATTATTCAGTATTTTTCAGACCTTTGTAGTTATCTTTAGAATCCTCATGTTATGGTTTGCAGTGACTCCGTAGACTAAATACAAGCATAGCAACAGAAGATCATCGATGTGAATTTATATTGTCATTGACAAGTCTTGGCACCATTTTCACCTAAAGGAAAGATTATTGCAGGCCTCGTGAGCAGCAAATTGGATAGATGGATACGAAGCTGAGATTTTACGCATTCATTCGAGACCTATATAAGGTTATGAAATATAAAGGCCGGGAGCACCTTCAAGTCTGTCACCATGCACCCAGGACTTATATATAAATCCTAGTCTCCGTGAATATGTCATGCTAATGCTCAGGTGTAACACCTGACTGCACATGAGGACAGTGACATGGATGAGGCGCCCCTCTTCTGTTTAGTGGAGAGAGAAATACTTTTACACTGCCATCGCTGACCTCCTTTTTAGAATGTTGGTTAGCTGGCCTTCTCTGCCTTCAGTGCTTTTTATTCCACTGACCAAAACCAAGTATACAGCAAGTACAAAAAAAACTTGAGCTCAAGACTAGTTCAAGGTCAGTGACTCAAAGTACTACAGTCAAAGAATTAGCATGACATCCAGGCATCTAGCATTTTTTTCAGAATATGGTCAGCAAAGGCACCTTAAATATTAATTTAATTTCAGATTTACTTCAGGTTCACATATATAATGTGAAATCTACTTACCTTATACAGCGTCTCTTTTTTCTATTTTAGTTTGAAGCAGTGAAAGTGTTTGTTAAAGTGGCTAGTCAGATCCTCGCTCTTTCTTCTTATTTGTTCCTTAACCACTTCCCGCCCGGCTGTCATTTTGCTATAGGTGGTTCCGTTATCCTGACTTTAAGTCATATGACATCTTTCAGGATAAAAGCCGGCGGACACCCACGGGGGCACACAGCATGGCGAATGGTGGTGCGGCGTGTCAGTCTGACACATCGCAACACCGATCTCGGTAAAGAGTCTCTGATGGAGACCCTTTACCACGTGATCAGCTGTATCCAATCACAGCTGATCACGGTGTAAACAGGAAGAGCCATGTATCGGCTTTCCCCTACTTGCGTCTGACAGACGCGAGTAGAGGAGAGCCGATCGGCTGATCTCATCAAAGGGGGGAGGGTCTGCGTTGATTGATTATCAGCGCAGCCCCCCCCCCCGAGGATGCCCATCCAGGACCACCAGGAATGCAACCAGGGATGACCACCACTGATGACCACTAGGTATGCCACTCATATACACCAGGGATGCCAATCTATGCCCAAAAATAATACCAATCAGTGCCCATCAGTAATGCCTGCCACTGCCTCCTTTACAGTGAAGCCCATCAGTGCCACCTAGTGTCCATCAGTGCCACCTATCAGTGCCCATCCATGCCCATCAGTGCGCCTATCAGGGCCACCCATAAGTACCCATCAGTGCAGCCTTTCAGTGCCCATCAGTGTCACCCATCAGTGCACCTATGAATGCCCATCAGTGCCTCCTATTAATGCCCATCAGTGCCACCTATCATTGCCCATCAGTGCTGCATATTAGTGCCCATCATCAGTGCCCATCGGTGCCACATCATTGGTACCACCTCATCAGTGTCCATCAGTGCTGCCTTATCAGTGCCCGTCAGTGCAGCCTCATCAGTGCCCATCAGTGAATGAGAAAACTTACTTGTTTACAAAATTTTATAACAGAAACAAAGAAAAAAAAATTTTCAAAATTTTTGGTCTTTTATTATTTGTTTAACAAAAAATAAAAACCCCAGAGGTGATCAAATACTACCAAAAGAAAGCTCCATTGGTGGGAACAACATTTTTTACATTTAGTTTGGGTACAGTGTTGCATGACCGCGCAATTGTCATTTAAACAGCGACAGCGCTAAAAGCTGAAAATTGGCTTGGGCAAGAAGGGGGGAAAGTGCCTGATATTGAAGTGGTTAAGAAAATCAAGTATTTGGTAGACTGCTGTGGTCAACACTGCTCCTTTTTTTTGTCAGGGTTTACAAATAGGCCCTATAGTTGTCTTAGACAGTCTACAAACTAATTACAAACAAGTACCGGTAACCATGTCTTTCCACAGTTTTTAGTTTTCTGTGTTTTGGGATAAAATAGAAGGTTTTTTTGCTTTAATGAAACACAAATTAATTTTATGTTAATCCATTTTGTTAAATGTTTGACATGTGTTTCTGAAAAAATATATATTTTTGTTGTATTTCAGATTGTGGTAATCCAGGTTTTAATAAAATGTGTTTCCTTTGAATGTGAGTCATCCACGTAACAAGAAATTCGTTTTTTTATTTTCAGCCTGAATAAAAATATCAGCACAGCTTGGTTCTATGTTCAAGCTTGTTTATTTATGTCCTTGCAGTAACCCGCGTAGTGACCTGAATAAATCGGGTCTGTATGAACTGTGTCATGCCAGCCGAGACTCCGCTGCTCATGCTTTCTGTGTTGTTAGACAGTGTAATCTCGATGTGGATGGCTTCTTTCCTAGAGCGGCTCACAGATAAACACATTGAGATTAGCAGACCAATTGGATAATGATGTCAAAGTGAAATGCTGACCTTCTGCAAACAGAGATGAGGGGCAGGCTGCCCATAGTCTATGTTATTGTTAATAAACCAAATGTGCTTTTCTGTATAATTGTTACTGTTCTAAATATATTTCCAGATTACTAAGCTGCACGTGCACAGCTGTGTGATCTTTTAGTATGTAATTGTGTAACATCTGCATCTCCTTTATACTTGCAGTGGTTATCATAATGTTTTTTCTACATAACAAGTCCTTCTGTCTCTGTTTCAAAACGCCCAACATAATGTTATTTATATTCCTTTTTAGTGAAGCACATACTTAAAGGAGAATGATTTCCCTCAAAAATAGTTGTCATAACTCCCAGTTCCTTCAGTTTACATTCCATTTTAGAAATGGAAAACCTGGTCATGGCAGATGTACAGGAAATATCCGATTTCTTACATAACCAATTTTCATGGGGTCAACTGTAGTATAGAAAGTCTATCCTTAATAGAGGGGATTCTGAAGGATCCAAGGGTAATGTAGACAGTCCATCCCTGACACAAGACAATCCAAAAGGAACCAAATGTAATAAAGAATGCTCATCTCTGACACTGAGAATTCCCAAGGACTGAAGTAAGTATAATATAGCAACTCTTTTCTAACAGAGAGGGTTCCAAAGCAGCCAAAGAAAGCCCATCTTTGACACAGAGGTTTCTGAAGGAGCCAGATGTAATATAAAACGACCATCTCCAAAACAGAGGATCCCTATGGAACCAAGTGTAATATAGAAAGCCTTTTCCTGACACAGAGGATTGCCAATGAGCCATGCGTCGTATAGAAAGCCTGTCTTTGATATAGAGCAGGGGTCTCCAAACTGTGGCCCGGGGGCCAGATGCGGCCCTTTGCTTGCTTTTATGCGGCCCTTGGGGGAATGTTTCATTCACTGATACTAACAATGGGACATAATCAATCCCCCCTCCCCACTCACACCAATGAAGGGACACAATTTCTCCCAATGACACCAAAGATGGGGCACTATTCCCACCCAATGATACCAACGATGGGACACGTTTTCTCCCAATGACACCAATAACGGGGAACACTTTCTTCCAATGACACCAATAACGGGGAACACTTTCTTCCAATGACACCAATAACGGGGAACACTTTCTTCCAATGACACCAATAACGGGGAACACTTTCTTCCAATGACACCAATGACAGGGGACAATTCCTCCAAGTGATTCCAACAATGGGGCACAATTACTCCCACTGAAAAAAATGGGGCATTATTTTTCTCTCAATGATGTCGGGACCATTTCTACTCCCAATGGCCATAGTCCGGCCCCCCAAAAACCTGAAGGACAGTAAACCGGCCCTTTGTTTAGAAAGTTTGGAGACCCCTGATATAGAGGATTCCCAAAGAGCCAAGTGTCTTATAGAAAGTCCATCTCCAACAGAGGATTCCCAAAGAACCAAATGTCTTATAGAAAGCCTATACCTGACAAAGAAGATTCCCAAAGGAGCCATGCATCATATAGAAAGCCTATTTCTGACACAGAGGATTCCCAAAGAGCCAAGTGTCTTATAGAAAGCCAATCCCTGACACAGAGGATTCCTAAGGAGTCAATTATCATATAGAAAGTCCATCTCTGAAACAGAGGTTTCCCAAGGAGCCAACTGTAATATAGAAGGCCCATCCCTAATACAGCAGATTTCCAAAAAGACCAAGTATAATATAGAAAGCCCACCAGTGTTGCAGGCCATTTGCAAGTAGCTAGGTGAAATAAAGAAAGCCCATTCCTGACACAGACAATTTCCTTGAGGTCAAGTATAATATAGATGTGTTACCCTCCAGGCCATTGTAATATGCATATCTGAGCTACTTGTGGCCAGCATAACATCCCCAGTTCTTATTTTTGTGGTCAAAGCAAGTGGGCAGTACATAAAAACAAACAGCCATGGAAAGGAGACCAGGTCATTTGACAGAGCAAAATAATTTGTAGGGCGGCTACATTAAATGTGACTTTTGAAGTTAACGGTATCAACTTTATTTGTGCAAAAATAGCTATAAAATGCACAAATGCTTATAAAGGGGGTCCCATTTTGACTTACATCTACTTGATAAAATAAAGTTAGACCTTTCATATACTGAAACATTCGTAGGAAATCATTACACCTGATTGGAACAGATGAGATACCAGGTTACTGGAAGAAAACGCAGAATTTTTGCTGCTAGTAATAATAGGTGTTTAGGCAGTAGGGTCCGCTCGAAATAAAACACTGGAAATGTGTTTTTGTACAATAGCTGGCCTGGCACATCATACGTTCATTGAATAATGCTAAAACTATCATCTCTATCATCAGTGTTTCTCAACTCCAGTCCTCAAGGCGCCCCAACAGGTCATATTTTCAGGATTTCACTTTTGCTCACATCTGACGAAAATGGCTCCTAGGTTCTTTGATCCTATTTTTTTCCGTGACTTGATACAACAGTGTTCATCTCCCCCCTGTTGTCAAGGAGTGGGGAAAAAATTTGACCATTCCGCCTGGCTCGACATTGAAAGAAAGGTGATAGATAGGGAAAAAATATCTCTATCTCGTCATTCTACTTACAGGAGCTTTTTCAAGATGAATTAGCAAAGTCTGTTTCAATGTGTCAGTCAATATCCTATATCCTATAGGATGTGTGTAGAAAAGAATTGTATGTCTTGTTGTAAGGCAGCATTCTGATACTATTTAAGAATCAGTTTCTCATCCAAAATACTTGCAAGGTAGTTTATTCATCATCAGCAAGAATTAGCAAAGACAAGACTTCATGGTTATGGCTTCAGAGTTCAGGTAGAGTTCTGATGTTACATCTTAACCCGTCTCCTCCTCCTCTTCATCATCCATCTTGCTTCCTGTACCTCCCCCTCTCTCCTCATTCTTCCTCTCCCTCCATTCTTATAGTGTTTTTTACTGTCATGTCATCATATCTTGGTGATACCCATAATTTGCATATATGCCCAACATGGTTTAGTCTAAAGATAAATAGCATAACTCCACCCATAGGCCTGTGTCCTGAGTAGTTACTCAGAATAGAATTACTTACACAGCAGACCATATCTATCTGTCTATACCCTCAGTTAGTATGTTCTGTGACCTTCAAACCTTCAACAATTACATATATTTTTGTGTGTTTATCAGAAACCTATATCACTTAAAATATAATGAATTTACACTTCTAACAGTTACCCTCCAGGCCATTGTAATATGCATAGCTGAGCTACTTGTGGCCAGCATAACATCCCCGGTTCTTATTTTTGTGGTCAAAGCAAGTGGGCAGTACATAAAAACAAACAGCCATGGAAAGGAGACCAGGTCATTTGACAGAGCAAAATAATTTGTATGGCGGCTACATTAAATGTGACTTTTGAAGTTAACGGTATCAACTTTAGTTGTGCAAAAATAGCTATAAAATGCACAAATGCTTATAAAGGGGGTCCCATTTTGACTTACATCTACTTGATAAAATAAAGTTAGACCTTTCATATACTGAAACATTCGTAGGAAATCATTACACCTGATTGGAACAGATGAGATACCAGGTTACTGGAAGAAAATGCAGAATTTTTGCTGCTAGTAATAATAGGTGTTTAGGCAGTAGGGTCCACTCTAAATAAAACACTGGAAATGTGTTTTTGTACAATAGCTGGCCTGGCACATCATACGTTCATTGAATAATGCTAAAACTATCATCTCTATCATCAGTGTTTCTCAACTCCAGTCCTCAAGGCGCCCCAACAGGTCATATTTTCAGGATTTCACCCAGATGAAACGGCTGTGGTAATTACTAAGGCAGTAAAACTGATCAAATCACCTGTGCAAAATAATGGAAAGCCGGAAAACATAACCTGTTGGAGCACCTTGAGGACCGGAGTTGAGAAACACTGCCCTACATGAACCATCAAGTTTTTATCAAGTAAATACTCTCAGCATAAGAAGACTAGACAGTGTTGATCCCTAGAGATTCCATTCTTAACCATATGGGATACACTGTATTTGTCCTTGTCATGATTGATGAGAGCTGCGGAATATTTAGTTATAGTGAATCATTGCACACAATCCTTTGGGAAGATGTTCTTGTTCTGTGATTCTTCATTGTCGTGTGCATATTTTTTTCATGTTGTAGCAATGTAATCACAACATTCATCTGAGTACAAAGTTAAATATTTATAAAGACGCAGTACACATAAAATGATAACGCTGTAATGATGCAGTTGGCACTGTTTGAGTCTATGAAAAAGAGACCATTAGAATATTCAGTAAATAATTCTGCATCGGTAAACTATTGTATAAGAATGAAACACATAAATCCATGCACACAGTATCCAAAGTACTAGGATTGTATGAGGGAAATATCAAGGAGCATCCAGGAAATCTAGTTGTAGGTGCTCACTATGACATATATAATATGTAACATGCACATTCTATCACTTAACATAGAAATATGTTGAGAAGTGACTTGAGGACACCAGGATAAAATGTTTGCATGCTTCCTAGTCTCACTCTAGCTGGAGGGATCCAATCTGTCCCGAGGACCATGGTGGATTTGCTGGTAACTTGAATGGCCAGTTCAAGCCTCAAGGTAAGTTTCCTGTGCTGTCCAATTTTATGAGACAAGATACATGTTGTAGGCTACTGATAGACATGAAGCTGATTTGATTTGTCAGGGTCATGGGGACCTAGAGGGGTAATGGTATTAAAAGAACTCACATTGTGATATTAGAAGATGTTCATGGAAATACTATTTCAGTTTCATGCTCACTAAAAAGAAAACACCTTCACTTTTGCTCATGGCTACCGGCTGCCTAGTTTCAGGTAATCAGCCAGGAACCACAGTGCAATAAAGATCATACATGAAAGTAAATGCACAACAATCAACATATTTTTTGTTACTTAAAAAAATAATTTACATAAACAGAAAAAAGTTTTCTTGCTTTGCCGGCTCTGTCAAACAATACAAAATTAGCCTATTTTTAATAAACTTGTAAGTATTAAATACTTAATTTTCTGTTGCTGATTAGAAGGTGAATATTTATCTGATACCTACAGTTTCTCAGGAATACTCATAATTCTCAGGTAAATGCCCAAATTACCTGTTGGTAACTGTGACAGTCATATCATGCTTGCCAAGATTTGCCGAAGATCATTTTTTCTGACCCAACATAAAGGGGTATGTTAATAAAAAAATAACTGTTGAATACATGTCACAAGCATTTGCCTAGCCATCACAAATTCTGACATTATTTTTCTTAAAGTATTACTAAACCCACAACAGTAAAATCAGTCTGTATATGCAGTAAAGCATGCTTGTTATACTCACTGTGGAACCTAAGGGGTTAATCCTCTGCATTGTGTACAAAGGCTGCTTGATCTTGTATGCCCAGGTCCTCCTCTTCTTCCACTGACTCCAGAACATGTCTGGATAATACAGAGCCTTTGGAGCTCTGTATTACATGCTCAGTTTGCTCAGTTTGGTGTGTATTGCTAGAGAGTTTTTTTTTCTTCTGAGAGTGCGTGTGAGCAGCACAGGGCCAATCAGCACTGACCACACAGAAGGCCAGGGGTCCTAGATCCTGATAGGACAGCTCAGTGCAGTATAAAAACTCCTCCTACAAGCTTTAACCAGGAACTAATATAAGTCACAAGATTGCTATATACTGCTGATGAGAAAAGGTATTTAGCAGTTTATATTTACTAAAATAATTGTATTTCAATGTTCTGTGTACTGTGGGAGACCAGATATAGTGCATGCAGGGTCCTGGGTTTAGTAACACTTTAATACCTTGATTTCCTAGGATCATCAGCTCCATCTAGTGGCCATAATGCAGTATTTTTCATAAAATAGGTAAATCTGGGAAATACTGTAATATGTTCAATAGATGGAACCGAGGATCATAATAAGCAAAATAAAGTCAGAGTTTGTGATGGGTGGGAGAATGCAAGTGACATTTGTCCACCTCTTTTTTTCGATTTTGTTTTAAAATAGTTCAGCCAAAACTTTTTAAATTTAGGATAGAGGAGAAAGGTTAAAACCCCTGTCAGTTTATTTGTTGCTGTCTGTGGCCTGTCGGGGGGGATTTCCCTTTACTTCCTATCCTGGAGACACACCAGGAAATGAGAAGAAATTTCTACAAAGTATAAGTTCCCCTCTTAGACAGTTTCCCAAATGGCAGATTTATCTTGTGGTTAATGTCTTGTTCTGCTAACAGTTCTAAAATGTTGGATTTCCCAATTCCCATCACTTTCTGTTTGGGTGATGGTGGTCACCAGGACAAATAGGGGAAAATAAATGTGACTCTACTGAACCAGGACAAAGACAGCAATAAAAACGTACTCTACCAACTGTATCCAAAACTAAAAATGTTTGGCAACACATACGTTTTAAAAGAGTCGATTTTGGCCCTTGAAACAGAGGTTCCATTGTCTTTCTTGGGCTCTAGTCATTCACAGACAGACTTTTACCATAGGCCAGCCAGAACAGGGGGTCACAAATATTTCTTTAAGTATTACAATTTTTACATTGAAAATAGATTGATGAGTGAGTCATGAATCTTAACTCTTAATCTAGTATGCCAGGATGCACATTCCTTTTGAAATTCTTTTTCAAGTTATAAAAGCTGTGTAATCTTGAAACTGTCTTTCACCTTATCTGTGCTTTCCCACTGCTCCACTCCATTTGCCTGCAGGAGTGCTAAGTCTAAACCATGTGATAGCTTGGTTTGTGTCAGAGCTTACACAGGTTAATGACCTTCTCTTTTCCTTGTGGTGCACTGCACCCTGCTAGGAAGAGGAGGTCAATTGTTCCCCATCTCCGGAAATACCGGATGTTTCTCAGCACTCCTGCATTGGGGAGGTAAAAAATGTACGTGGGAATCCCTTCAATTCTTAAAGCAGTGTTATTTATAACAGTCCTTATGCTTAAAGTATTATGGGTTGATTTACTAAAACTGAAGGGTGCAAAATCTTGTGCAGCTGTGCATGGCAGCCAATCAGCTTCTAACTTCAGCTTGTTCAATTAAGCTTTGAAAAAACAACCTGAGAACTGATTGGTTCCTATGCAGAGCTGTACCAGATTTTGCACTCTTCAGTTTTAGTAATTCAACCCCTTAATGTCAAGTGTCTATAAAGCATTACATAGAGAAAATGTAAAAATAGAACCAGGTAATACTACTCTGTCTCTAATGCCCCGTGCACACGAGTGGAAATTCTGCCAGAAAAAGTCAGATGAGAGCTTTTGGTCCGAAAATGCGACCGTGTGTGTGCTCCATCGGACTTTTGCTGGCGGAATTCCAGCCAGCAAAAGATTGAAAAAATTCCTATGCATGTTCGGAAACAATTCGACACATGCTCGGAAGCATTGAACTTCATCTTCTCGGCTCGTCATAGTGTTGTACGTCCCCGCGTTCTTGGCGGTCGAAAGTTTAGCGAACTTTTGTGTGACCGTGTGTATGCAAGCCAAGCTTGAGCGGAATTCCGTCAGAAAAAAACATCCAAGATTTTTCCGACGGAAATTCCGCTCATGTGTACGTGGTAATAGAGTATATTACATTTGGTCCTTGCCCCTAGAATTTTTCCTGTCTGTGGCTCAATGCCCAGACTATTCTCATTGATACTGTGTTATTGTTGCTAACAGATGTTTTTTTTTTTATTACATCCTAGTAAGATACTACTAAGTAATTAGATGCTTGAGTACACACCCGTAAAGCCATATCTGTATGTAATAACTGTGTACATACCTGTATTCTACACTGTTCTTGCATTGCAAGATCACGATTATAGATATTTAAGACTATTTATTTAATATAGCTGAAAATCCAGGAAGCAGATTCTATTCTATTATTGCACAAATCCTCTAGGAGTTAAAAATCACATGATGGGAGCTGTCTCATGCACACACAGGTTTGTTCTTCTCAGCATCCTGAAGGCTTCTTCAAGCTGTGTGACAGTTAGAAGCAAGCCCCTTATGGTTGTCCCATACATTGATTATCACATTTCTGGGAGTGGGATGGCACACTACGAGTCAGAGCAGCGGGACCAGCAGGAAGAATGACCTATGCTGTATTCCACAACAAGAATACTGACATGGCATTAACATGGTGCCTCCAAGATAGGGACATTATGGCTGATGTGGGCACTGCCCTTTCAAGTCCAAATATTAGTGGAATGATTGAGGCACAGCTTCGCCAAAGTGGCGCAGTCAAGTGGGTAACATGGGCATATTTTCACAAGTCAGCGAGACATCATACGAACAAACTCTGTCAATGAAAAAAAAAAAAAAAGAAATGATTAAAGAAGTAAATACATTATTCTTCTTTATTGACAAAATTTGTGACTGTAAAGAAAAACTGATGACAACTAGACACCACCTTACCACAGCAATGTTAGAGATTGGAGCTTTTGCTAATTTATACATCCTCACACATCGAAGTGGAGCAAATGATTCTTTATTGTTGCACTACTATGCATGTTAACATTTACATTCCTCACGTTTGTACTATCTTTTTTTTTAATTAATAAAGGGATTGAAATTTAAATTATTCATTATCATTTTAATGTTAATTAAATTTTTGTTTATTCCCAGGCCTAAATTAGGTTCTTTCAGGTATAGACTGCTGGTTGGGAGCTAAACAGTGGGGACCTTGAGTGGAGAGTGAACAAGGTTTGCTTTTGACTGCTGGTGATTGCTGGGTTGCATTTTAAGGTTATTTTTGGGGTTTTTCCTTGCAGCTTTTTAAAACCTTTTTCTGTAATTTTTTAAACAGCTTTTTTTTTTTCTTTCCTTCATTTAGCCTACTAAATAGGGGAGTGGCTAATTGGTCTAAATTGAGGAAAAGGACCTCCAAGGTAGTATTCTCAGGAATACTACCAGTACCTCTGTAACGCCGGGCGCTCCGGGTGCCTCCTCCATCCAGGAGCGCCCACGGCGTCCTCGGCTCCGCAGCGCCCCGGTCGGCTCCGCTGACCGCAGGCACCGCTCGGTTTCTGGGATGCGATCCTCATGGCGGCCCCGGTCCGCCCGGGGATCGCATCCCACTCTCCTCGCCTCTCTCCTCCTGCCTTCTCCGGCGCGCACGCCCCCGCTCCCCAGGCGCGCGCGCGCACACTACTGTGATTCTTAAAGGGCCAGCGCACAATTGATTGGTGCCTGGCCCAAAATTACTACACACCTGCACCCTTTAAATACACACTCCCCCTTCCTGCCCTCGCCAGATCTTGTGTTGCCTATAGTGCCCAGTGAAAGCGTTCTTGTGTTTGCTCCTACTGTGTATCCAGATCTCTGCCGTTGCCCCTGACTACGATCCTTTGCCACCTGCCCTGACCTTTTGCTACGTTTGACCTTGCCTCTGCCTAATCCTTGTGTACCGCGCCTGTCTCAGCTGTCAGTGGGGTCGAGTTGCTATTGGAAGACACGAGCTGGTTGCTACCGCCGCTGCAAGTCCATCCCGCCTTGCGGCGGGCTCTGGTGAAAACCAGTAGCAACATTAGAACCGGTCCTCCAATACAACCCGTGCTATCGCCTCATTGGCATATGGGATCCACCTCCTGTTCCCCGCCATACCCGAGACGTGACAACCTCCAGCCACACCAGTAAGGGAGAGGGAGATTAGGGAAGTAAACAAGTGGCTGAGGAGCTGGTGTAGTAAGTAGGGGTCTGGGTTCCTGGAGGACTGGGCCAACTTCTCAGTCGGTCGCTAGTACTATAGAAGGGGTGGAGTGCACCTAAATGAGGAAGGTGCAAATCAGCTGGGAGTAAAGATGGCCAAAAAGCTGGAGGGGTTTTTAAACTAGGCGACGGGGGGAGGGCCCAGAGGTAGAGATAGTCAGCGTGGAACATATTCCAGAGGGTAGTATTGGGGGCATTAATGGTAGGTTGACTAAAGCACATAAACCCAAGGTAAGTATAGTAACAAGTCCTAGTTGCAATCTCAGAACACCCAATAAGAGGCTAGTATGCGACCGGTCTAAACTACGTGGCATGTTCACCAATGCCAGGAGCCTGGTGGACAAAATGGGTGAACTAGAGCTACTGTTGTACCAGGAGGATTTGGATTTTGTGGAAATTTTTGAGACCTGGTTCAACAGCTCTCATGATTGGTTGGTATACCCTTTATCGCAGGGATAGAGAGGGTAAAAAAAGGGGAAGGGTATGCCTATATATCAAGAATAATGTACAAGTGAATGTGAGAGATGGCATCGCTAAGGGAGCTAGGGAGGAGGTGGAATCTATATGGGTAGAGCTTCAAAGGGATGAAGCTAAGGGGAAAATAAAACTGGGTGTATACTATAGGCCCCCAATCTGAAGGAGGAGGGGGAGACGGATCTCCTATCACAATTTGGATTAGCAGCAAGGATGGGAAGTGTTATCATAATGAGGGATTTTAATTATCCAGACATAGCCTGGGCGGAGGGAACCACGCATTCGTCTAAGGCTCGCCAGTTCCTAAATGTCTTGCAGGACAATTTCATGGTTCAGATGGTAGCCGCACCAACTAGAAATAAAGCATAACTGGATCTACTGATTACCAACAATACAGACCTGATCACTGATATGGAAATACGGGGCAATTTAGGAAACAGCAATCACAGGTCAATTGGCTTAAGTATAAATCACACAACCAGGAAACATAAGGGGAATACAAAGACACTGAATTTCAAAAGAGCCAACTTCCCTAAACTACGAACCTTGCTAGCAGGCATAAATTGGGATAAAATCTTAGGAAAAAATAACACGGAGGAGAGATGGGTTTGCTTTAAGAATATAAGGGCACAAATAAGGGCATTAGCCAATGCATCCTATTGGGTAATACATTTAAAAGAGCGAACAAAGGTCCTGCATGGCTTAACTCCGATGAAAAAATGCACATAAAAGCAAAGGAGAAGGCCTTCAAATAATCCAAGGTTGAGGGATCATCGTCAGCATTCAGACTTTATAAAGAATGCAACAAGAAATGTAAGAGTGCAATTAGGATGGCTAAGATAGAACACAAAAGACACATAGCGAAGGAAAGCAAAAACAAATCCCAAGAAATTCTTTCAGTATGTAAACAGTAAAAAAGGGAGGAAAGACGATATTGGCCCCATAAAGAATGAGGAAGGACTTCTGGTTACAAAGGATGGGGAAATGGTGAAGGTATTGAATTTATTCTTCTCCTCAGTCTTCACGAGGGAATCGGGGGGCTTCAGTAACCAAAACTGCAGTGTTTATCCACATGGCACATCACAGGAAGCACTTTCATGGTTAACAGAGGACAAAATTAAAATTAGACTTGGGAAACTTAACATTAATAAATCACCGGGACCAGATGGCTTGAACCCGAGGGTACTTAGGGAACTCAGTCAAGTAATTGCCAGACCATTGTTCCTAATTTTTACTGACAGTCTACTGACTGGAATGGTACAAGTCAGTATCAGTCATATTGGAGAAAAGCCAATGTAGCACCGATATACAAAATACATCCCTGGGAATTACAGACCAGTTAGCCTAACATCAATAGTATGCAAGCTCTTGGAGGAGATGATAAGGGACTATATACAAGATTTTAGTAATGAGAACGGTATTAATCAGTTATCAGTAATCAGCATGGCTTCATTAAGAATCATTCTTGCCAAACCAATCTATTAACCTTCTATGAGGAGGTGAGTTGCCATCTAGATAAAGGAAGGCCCGTAGACGTGGTGTATCTGGATTTTCCAAAAGCATTTGACACAGTTCCCCATAAACGTTTACTGTACAAAATAAGGTCTGTTGGCATGGACCATAGGGTGAGTACATGGATTGAAAACTGTCTAGAAGAGCGAGTTCAGAGGGTGGTTATAAATGGGGAGTACTGAGAATGGTCAGGGGTGGGTAGTGGGGTCCCCCAGGGTTCTGTGCTGGGACCAGTCCTATTTAATTTGTTCATAAACGACCTGGAGGATGGGGTAAACAGTTCAATCTCTGTATTTGCTGACGATACTAAGCTAAGTAGGGCAATAACTTCTCCGCAGGATGTGGAAACCTTGCAAAAAAATCTGAACAAATTAATGGAGTAGGCAACTACATGGCAAATGAGGTTTAATGTAGAAAAATGTAAAATAATGCATTTGGGTGACAAAAATATGAACGTAATCTATACACTGGGGGAGAACCTCTGGGGGAATCTAGGATGGAAAAGGACCTGGGGGTCCTAGTAGATGATAGGCTCAGCAATGGCATGCAATGCCAAGCTGCTGCTAACAAAGCAAATAGAATATTGGCATGCATTAAAAAGGGGGATCAATGTTCTCTTGCTCTACAAAACTCTGGTCCAGCCGCACCTAGAGTATGCTGTCCAGTTCTGGGCAGTCCTCAGGAAGGATGCACTGGAAATGGAGCCAGTACAAAGAAGGGCAACAAAGCTAATAAAGGGTCTGGAGGATATTAGTTATGAGGATAGGTTGCGAGCACTGAACTTACTTTCTCTGGAGAGGAGACACTTGAGAGGGGATATGATTTCAATATACAAATACCATACTGATGACCCCACATTAGGGATAAAACTTTTTTGCGGAAGGGAGTTTAACAAGACACGTGGCCACTCATTAAAATTAGAAGAAAAGAGGTTTAACCTTAAACTACGTAGAGGGTTCTTTACTGTAAGAGCGGCAAGGATTTTGAATTCCCTTCCACAGGCGGTGGTATCAGCGGGGAGCATCGATAGTTTTAAAAAACTATTAGATAAGCACTTAAACGGCCGCAACGTACAGGGATATACAATGTAATACTGACATTTAATAACACACATAGGTTAGACTTGATGGACTTGTGTCTTTTTTCAACTCACCTACTATGTAACTATGTAACTATGATGTACTAACCTTCAAAATCCACTTGTCCATCCCCATTTAAATCAACATCACGTATGATATCTTCAATGTCTCTGTGACCAACTTGTTGTCCCAGAAGCTTTTTCATTGCCTCCCGTAGTTCACTTGTACTGATCTCTCCATCTCCATTGGTATCAAACTAAAAAGATGAACAAGATATTAAAACAACTGATAATAATAATAATTGTAAATAAGAAGGATAGGTTTACACAATAGGGCGTTCAAGGATTCCCTCACCTCTTTGAAGGCATCTCGAAGTTCCTTTACTCCAATCATATCAGCTGTCTCTGCTAGAAGCTTAGGACCCATTAACTCTACAAAGTCATCAAAGTCAACATGTCCTCCAACTATAAATATTTAGAAGGATAGGAAAAAAAGGGTATATAAGTTACTGTCTTGCAAACACTGATTAGTTGAATTCATAATTCAGTTCTGAAGCCCCTAGCTTACATTTCTAATATTTAATGAATCTTTTGCATATTCCAAGTCATGATAAATATGTGGGGTCAGTTTGCTATGAGTGAATAATGAGGCATCCTTACTGTAAATTAGGAAGTTTACAATGAGAGAGGGACATGACTCACGGTTCATATTGATTTGCTGAGACAGTTCTATTAACTCCATCTCGGTTGGCATGTATCCCATGGTCCTCATGCAATCCCCTAGGTCCTTACAGCTGATATATCCATCTTTGTCTTTGTCAAACTCTTTGAAGGCTTCTCTGAGCTCTGTGGACAACAATATATGGTTTAAAGTTACACAAACTTTTATAAAACTGAACAAAAAAATGTCAACAAAATATATTACATGTGACGCCAAATAGTCATTTTTATTTGATAATGAAAATTGCCATGAATGTTATGCAAGGTTAGTTGGAACATGTTACAGTATGTATTCATGACCTGGATAGATATATAAACTTGGACTCTCTGGCCCTGTCAATTGGATTGTACCATTTGTGTCCATGGTCACTGTCCATCCTGTATAATTTAGACCTCCAACACCAAATCCTGATTTATTGTAATAGATAAGTGGATATTTTTCTTTACAGTCTTTACAATAATACAGTATCTCACAAAAGTGAGTACACCCCTCACATTTTTGTATTTTATTCTATCTTTTTTATGTGACAACACTGAAGAAATGACACTTTGCTACAATGTAAAATAGTGAGTGTACAGCTTGTATAACAGTGTAAATTTGCTGTTCCCTCAAAATACCTCAACACACAGCTATTGATGTCTAAACCGCTGGCATCAAAAGTGAGTACACTCAAATCGGACGTTGGGGACATGCTCCACATCTTCTGGGCATGTCCCAAACTTCGAGGTTACTGGACTAAAATTTTTGATCTCATCAAACATATCACCCGATAACCCCAACACCTGCACTATACCTGCACTATACCTGCACCCAACACCTGCACAACACCTGCACTAAACCTAACTATTGATGACTTACCCTACACCTTTCGGTGTCTCATTACCCACATACTTCTAGCGGCTAGACTAAACATAACCAGACACTTGAAATCTGATGCTCCACTCTCCCTATCCCAAGTCACAGACCTGGTTTCACTTCACTACAGTTATGAAATATTGACAACATCCAGCAACAAACACTCTACCAGAACGGCTGTCCACTGGCAACCCTGGACAGATTGGACCCTAGCTGCATCTAGCGAATAAAGTTTCAACCCCGCAACTGACCCATGACTCTTGACCGAGCAACACTGTCAGACTCCCCCCCTGTTAACGACCGACATCACTATCAAGTTCACTATAGCCATATTTGCTAATTTCTACGCTTTGTATACCTACTCCACCCTCTCCTCTCCTGTGGCACTAATGATCCCATTCAGGGTGCCACACGAGCGGATAGGATCGCTTTTATGTTTTTTTTTTTTTTTTCCTTTCTCCCAATGATAACTATTTTACCTTACAACTACTGTTATTCTGAGTTATTAACCATATGTTTGTTCATTACTTGTTGTTTTGTTCATTCACTGCGTGTAAATATCTACGTCGTTACATGACGTACAATGTATAATTGTACACCTTGTTATTCTACAAAACTAATAAAAACCTTTTGATGGAAAAAAAAAAAAAATATTGAGTACACCCCTAAGTAAAAGTGTCCAAATTGGGACCAATTAGGCATTTTCCCTCCCCAGTGTCATGTGACTTGTTATGCCGCGTACACACGGTCGAAATTCTCGTCGGAAAAAGCTCTAATGGTTTTCCCCTCGGAAATTCCGACGGAATTTTGCTCAAACTGTCTTGCCTACACACGGTCACACCAAATTCCGACGGTCAATAACACTGCGGCATACAACACGTTCGACCGCACTATAAAAGGGAATTTTAATGCTTCCGAGCATGCGTCGAATTGTTTCCGAGCATGCGTCGGAATTTTGCGTGTCGGAATTGCATACACACGATCGGAAAATCCGATAGAAAGGTTTTCCGTTGGAAAAATTAAGAACAGGTTCTCAATCCAAAGTCTGTTGGAAATTCCAACAGAAAAAGACCAATGGGCATACACACGGTCGGAAAATCCGATGAAAAGCTCCCATCGGACTGCTTCCATTGGAAATTCCGACCGTGTGTACGCAGCAAGTGTACGCAACAAGGTATCAGGTGTGAATGGGGAGCAAGTGTGTTAAATTTCGCTCTCACTCTTTCATACTGGTCACTGGAAGTTCAACATGGTTCAACATGGCCCCTCATGGCAAAGAACTCTGAGAATCTGAAAAAAATAATTGTTGCTCTCCATAAAGATGACTTATGCCTTGTACACGCGGTCGGAAATTCAGACGGAAAATGTCCGATTGGATTATATTGACGGAAAATTCGATTGTGTGTCGGCCTTTTTTCGCTGGAAATTCCGAAGGAAAAAATTTGAGGGCAGGATCTCAAATTTTCCGACAAAAAAATCCGATCAGACTTTTTCCGATCATTTGTAGAGAATTCCGTTCGGACAAAGTGCCACGCATGCTCAGATCAAATTACGAGACCAAAGCTATTGGCTACTAGCCTCAACGTAGTCCCGTCGTAACGAATGAACGTCGTCGATCGGATTTTCCGACAACTTTGTCCAACCGTGTGTATGCAACACCAGTTTCGGACAAAATCCGTCTAAAAAAATCAGACGGATTTTGTGGTCGGAATGTCTGACCGTGTGTACGGGGGCTAAGACTATAAGAAGATTGCCAAGTCCCTGAAACTGAGCTGCAGCACAGTGGCCAAGACCATACAGCGGATTAAGAGGACAGGTTCCACTCAGAACAGGAAAGACAAAAACAGAACATTCCATACAGTCAGCGATAAAAACAGGTAAGCTGTGTAAGCTGCAAGGTCTCTTCACGGCACCCTGTGTATTGCTTGCAGTCCTAACTCTACTGACACCTTCGCTGCCACTGTGCTATTGCTGGGTGCCCAGTGTGCTCCTGTTTCTTTAAGTGGGATTGGGCTGCCTCCAGGCCCACCTGCCCCTCATCTATCCATTTAATGCATGTGCTTCCATTGTGGAGACGCTTATAAATTCAGTAGCGTTAGGACTGCAAGCAATACACAGGGTTCCGTGAAGAGGCTTTGCAGCTTACGCATGTGTTTGCAAATGCGTGCTAACTAAACCCCTGTTTTTAACGCAGACTGTTGGACAGGTTAATTTGGTCGGTTGGCAGACTAGTTGGTGAGTTGAGCTATGGAATGTTCTGTTTTTGTATTTCATGCGTTTGCCCTTTCATGTGCTCCTTGCTGTGAAGGCCAGTTATAGGTGGGGGCAGGGGCCATTTGTTTGTCCACTCAGGACAGGCCTCACCATGGTCAACCAAAGAAGTTGAGTGCACATGCTCAGCGTCATATCCAGAGGTTGTCTTTGGGAAATAGATGTATGAGTGATGCCAGCATTGCTGCAGAGGTTGAAGGGGTGGGGGGTCAGCCTGTCAGTGCTCAGGCCATATGCCTCACACTGCATCAAATTGGTCTGCATGGCTGTCGTCCCAGAAGGAAGCCTCTTCTAAAGATGATGCACAAGAAAGCCCGCAAACAGTTTGCTGAAGACAAGCAGACTAAGGACATGGATTACTGGAACCATGTCCTGTGGTCTGATGAGACCAAGATAAACTTATTTGGTTCAGATGGTGTCAAGCGTGTGTGGCGGCAACCAGGTGAGGAGTACAAAGACAAGTGTGTCTTGCCTACAGTCAAGCATGGTGGTGGGAGTGTCATGGTCTGGGGCTGCATGAGTGATGCCGGCACTGGGGAGCTACAGTTCATTCATAGGACCATGAATACCAACATGTACTGTGACATACTGAAGCAGAACATGATCCCCTCCCTTCGGAGACTGGGCCACAGGGCAGTATTCCAACATAACAACCCTAAACACACCTCCAAGACAACCACTGCCTTGCTAAAGAAGCTGAGGGTAAAGGTGATGAACTGGCTAAGCTTGTCTCCAGACCTAAACCCTATTGAGTATCTGTGGGGTATCTTCAAATAGAAGGTGGAGGAGCACAAGGTCTTTAACATCCACCAGCTCTGTGATGTAGTCATGGAGGAGTGGAAGAGGACTCCAGTGGCAACCTGTGAAGCTCTGGTGAACTCCATGCCCAAGAGGGTTAAGGCAGTGCTGGAAAATAATGGTAGCCACACAAAATATTGATAAATATGCCCAAGAATAAAAAAATATTGACGCTTTGGGCCCAATTTGGACATTTTCACTTAGGGGTGTAGTCACCTTTGTTGCCAGCGGTTTAGACATAAGTGGCTGTGTATTGAGTTTTTTTGAGGGGGTAGCAAATTTACACTGTTATACAAGCTGTGCACTCACATACTTAACATTGTAGCAAAGTGTAATTTCTTCAGTGTTGTTACATGAAAAGATATAAAATATTTACAAAAATGTGAGGGGTCTACTAACTTTTGTGAGATACTGTACATATTTTTACATTTAGTATGTCCATATCCAATTTATCCAAAGTGAGTTCCATACCATTCAAGCTGTTTACAAATCAGAGCTTCTCAGAACACTGACAACTGTGCTTTTCTTTGTTATTGAATATAAATGAAAAATGAATTGATGAAAAATGAATATATTCATCTTGTACTCTGAAACACTGTGGGAATAGAGAGGAAGATGACTCACTGAGATCAAGACCTGCCACAAGTTTCTTTTCAATTAGATAAATGGATGTAGTGCACATAAGGTAATATTGTATTGTTTTCGAGTTTAGCTAAAGTGCACTGTAAGATTCTCCTGGACAACTGGTAATATGTATGCACTGAAGACATACACACAAAGAAAATGAAAGGCAAGTTTATTAAAGTGTTACTAAACCCAGGTCTCCCACAGTACACAGAATATGGAAATGCAATTATTTTAGTAAATATAAACTGCTAAATACCTTTTCTCATCAGCAGTATATAGCAGTCTTATGACTTCTACCAGTGTCTGGCTGAGCACTGGTTAAAGCTTGTAGGAGGAGTTTTCATTCTCCTCTGACTGTCCTATGATGCTGCATGACCTCTGACCCTCTGTTTGCACAGTGCAGATTGGCCCTGTGCTGATCACATGCACCTGCCCCAAAAAAAAACCTCTATAGCAATACTGTCACGTACCTGGTCCTGGAGCCGAAATACTGAGAGGGCTCTCCTTGCGGCTGAGGGCTTGGTGTCCCTGAAGGTGGAAATGGAACATGAAACCCAGAGAAGCAGGGATTCCCAGCTGTGCCACAGATGAGAGATGCTGGCGTGGAGATCTCTCTGTAGGTGGATACCAAATGAGGTGAGCAGTAGGACCCAATGGAGCTGATGATTATGCAGACTGCACACAGCAGGAAACAGGTTGCAGTGCAAAGTGCAGCAAGCTGGATACAGCAAGTATGGATTGCAGGCTGGAGCAACAGGTAAGTACTTCGGGTAGGTGCAGCAGGCTGGGTACTGCAGGTAGGCACCAGGGCGGATCACAGCTGACAGGGTGAAGCAAGAAGCATAGTCAGGGAAGGTCGGTAAGCCAGTGGTCAGCAGACAGAAGAACAGAGATGTGGTCAGGTAAGCCGAAGTCATACACAGGACAAGAGACAAGAGCAGATCCGTGGGCAATCCAAGGTCAGAGCTGGGAAAGCAACAAGAGGTATCCAAGGGCAAGCCGAGTCATTAACAGGAGATCAGAAGCATAAGCACACACACAGGAAGCAGAAAGCTGAAGACCAGTCAGCAATGTCCATGTGCTGCAGTCACTCTTTTAAAGGCCAGGGGGCACCAGGATCTGACAAGTATTGCATGAGCCAGCACGCACGTGTCTTCGCCATGGCGAACATGCTTTTTGCAATATGTGTGCGGGCATGGCTATATTGGAAATTGGCCACTGTGCCAGGCCTATGGGCAATTCTCCTCCGGCTAGTCTCCTGACAGTGCCCTTCCCCTACGTGCAGCCTCCGGATGCCCAAGCGTGATATCTTTTCAGGGTTTCTGTTGAAGAATTCACGCAGCAATCTAGGAGCATGAATATTCCCTTCAGGCTCCCAGGAATTCTCTTTAGGATGGTAACCTTTCCACTTGACAAGATATTGAGTTTGCCTGAATCTTGGACACAGCTTCTGCGAAGGGCAAGGGAGTTTCTAATTAGCCGTAGATAGCCAGACCCTGTCTCCAACTTTCAAAACTGGACCCCTCCCCTTTTTATTATAGTGCCTTTTATAATCCTCCTGAGCTTTTGAAATGGCCTCCTGAAGAACCTGATAGTTGGTTAGGATGGAGGTTAATCCATCTTGAACTGTGGGCACAGGAATTTCTGGCAGCACGTCAGGTAGAAAGGATGGATGGTACCCATAGTTGGCCCAGAATGGGGTCTGGTTGGTGGCAGCTTGAACTGAGTTGTTATAGGCAAATCAAGCACAGGGTAACAGAGATACCCAATTATCTTGTGAGAAAGTGGAAAAGCACCGAAGGTATTGTTCCAGGGTTTGGTTGATTCTTTCCGTCTGGCCATTGCTTTGGGGGTGGTAGGCTGAGGATAGGCAGACATCAATGTCTAAGGCTCTGCAAAGAGTTCTCCAGAATCTGGAGGTAAATTGTACCCCCCTACCAGAGACAATGTTTCTGGGCCGGCCATGGAGCCTTTCTATCTTCTTTATAAAGGGATGGGCTATGTCTGCGGCAGAGGGAGTGCCCACCATAGGTACAAAATGTGACATTTTAGACAATCGGTCTACAATTACAAAAATGGAAGTGAATCCCTTTGAAGGGGATAGATCTATGATGAAGTCCATGGACAGCATTTTCCAGGAAAGGTCCGGGACTGGTAATGGTCTTAACAGGCCCCAGGCTTTAGTGTTAATCCCTTGCTGTGAAGGCAAGTTGTGCCGGAACCAACATAATCTTTGCAGTCCTGGTTCAAGCCTGGCCACCAGAAGGAGCGTTGTACAAGTTCGATAGTCGTGTGTACCCCAAAATGACCGGCTAGCTGAAGATCATGGCATGCTTTAAGGACTAAAGTCCTGGTCTCTTGTGGTACAAAAATGTTATCGTTATACCAGAAGAATCCATCTTACTTCCTTAGAGAAGAAACTTCAGTTTCCGGGTATTGGGCAGATGCTTGCTGTATGGCTGATTTTAGATCAGATAGTAATAGTAAAAAATGTTGTGAGGACAGGATGGTGCTGGTAGATGCTACTTCAGGAGTTTCCAGGAACATTCGAGAAAGAGCGTCAGATTTGCTATTCTTGGACCCCGGGCCGGTAAGAAATGTGGAAGTTAAATCAGGAGAAAAACAGGGCCTTGCCTTGCTTGCCGAAGTCACAGATGTTTGGTGGTCCTGAGGTATTCCAAATTTTTGTGATCAGTAAAGATCATCACAGGGTGGGCTGCACCCTCCAGCAGGTATCGCCAATCCTCTAAAGCTGTCTTTATGGCTAACAGCTCCCGGTCACCAACATCATAATTCTGTTCTGCTTGAGGTAATTTTCTTGAAAAAAAGGCTACTGGGTGGAGCAAAGCTTTGGGCCCTTGGCGCTGTGATAAGATCACTCCAGTAGCAACTTCTATTAAGTTTATCAAATGCTTCCTGGGCCTCCTGAAACCACTGAAATTCAGAGTGTTGTCATGTCAGTTAAGTGATGGGGGCAATGATGGCTGAGAACCCTCTGATGAACCTTCTGTAGAAATTAGCGAATCCTACAAATCTTTGGATCCCTTTTTTAGCCACTGGAGCCACTCAAGAATAGAAGACACCTTCTGGGGATCCATGGCGATTAAGTTGGTGGATAGTATCAACACCAGGAATTTGAGTTTGTTTCTCAAACTTACATTTCTCTGCTTTTGCATAGAGTCCATGTTTTCTAAGGGTAGTTAAGACTTTCTTGACATGTACACGGTGTAGTTCAAGTGATGCAGAGAAACTAAGAATATCGTCAAGATAGACAATCAGGAAGTGGTCCAGGTATTCTCTAAAGATGTCATTTAAGAAATGCTAGAAAGTTGGCAGGGCATTAACTATTCCAAAGGGCATGACAAGATACTCAAAATGCCCGAAACGGGTTTGGAAAGCTGTCTTTCACTCATCCCCCTCTCTAATCCGGACTAAATTGTAAACACCCCGGGGACCTAGTTTTGTGAAAATTTGGGAAGTCCAAAATCTTTGAAAAAGTCCTGGTACTAGGGGAAGCGAATATCGATTTTTAATGGTTATTTTATTTAATTCCCTGTAGTCCACATAGGGCCTAAGTGTGTGATCCTTCTCAACAAAAAAGATCCCTGCACCTGCCGGGGAAGAGGAGGGATGAATAAATCCTTTCTCTAGATTTTCGTCAACGTAGAGACGTAGAGCTTCGAATTCCATCGTGGATAGCGGAAAGATCCGGCCAAATGGAATTTCTGCACCCGGAAGCAATTTTATGGGACAATCATAGGGCCGATGCGGTGGCAAGATATTGGCTTTCTTCTTATCAAACACATCTAGAAAGTTGTGGTAAATGAACGGGACAAGTTGGCTGCTGTCAGATACTGGTTGAGCAGTCATACAACTGGAAGAGTTCAGGGACTCTGGGAACAAAACAATGTTGTAGGTAGTAGGCAGAGGAAAACACAATCCCCTTAGACCAGTCAATCCTGGGGTTATGGGCTCGCAGCCAGGTGATGCCCAATGTCACAGGAAACATGGGGGAGCAAAGGACATCAAAGCACAGGAACTCCTGATGTTCAGAGTCGGTTATAGTCATAATGGGTTCAGTTTCTTGAGTGATGGGCCCCAACTTGGGGATGGTGCCATCTGCCAGGGGAACAGAAAGGCTCAGTCTTTTAGGACTAAGCGGGATCTTAAATTTGTTGGCCAGAGTGAGGTCTAGGAAGCAATTGCAGGCACCGGAGTCAATTATGGCCCAAAACTTGATTTCCCCATCCGCCACCTGTAATGAGATGGGTAGAGCCAGATGAATCCCGTAGACTGGGGGGTAAACAGGGCAAGGAGGCAGGGACTTACTGGGACTCACAGGGCAATTATGAAGAAAATGTCCAGGCCCTCCACAGTAGAGGCATAGGTTGGCTTGCCGACGGCATGTTCTTTCTTCGGGAGCTAGGGCAGAATGCATCAGTCCAATCTGCATTGGTTCCACCATCAGAGGTGTTGAAGAAGAAGAGGTAACAGGCACAGAGTGGATTGCTGGGGGAACTCTGGGTAGCATCCAGGTAAGTCTGGAGGATTGAATTCGTTCAGATCGTAGCTCCCGCAGTCGGTGATCAAGCTGGATGACCAGTTTGATGAGGATTTCCAGAGTGGCATGAGCATCGACTTGAGACAGCTCATCTTTAAGTGTTTCAGATAGGCCAAGCCGAAACTGGTACTTTAATGCAGCCTCATTCCAGCTGGTGTCTGCTGACCATTTGCAGAATTCAACTGTATAGTCCTCTAAAGGCCGGCACCCCTGTTGGAGTGTGTGTAGGGCTGCCTCGGCCTTGGCCATCCGCTGGGGGGTCGTCATAAAATTCTAACATGATTTCAAAAGAAAGTTAAGACTGAGTTGAGGACTGGGTTCTTTTGCTCCATAATATGATGGGCCCAGGATTGCAGTTCATCTGTGAGCAGAGAAATGATAAAGCCAACTTTATGGTTTCAGGAGAAAAAGTCCTTGGTTGCAGAGCTAGGTATAACTGGCAAGCGTTTTTAAAAGCCCTGAACTTTCCTTGGTCACCAGAGAAACGTTCAGGTATGGGGACCCTTGGTTCAAGTGGAGGCACAACTACTGTGGGTGTGACAGCTATGCATTCAGAGGGAGCAGAAGCAGAGGCAGGGGCTGTATTTGCCGGGTTCTGGTCAGCAGGATTACATCAGTAGTGGATAGATTCTGCTGACGACCTGCCACTTGAAAATTGCCTTCTTGCAGATTTATTACGGCTTGTGTGAGGGCTGCAACTTGTTGGTACAGAGCCTCCAACAGAGATGCACCTGGTCCTAAAGCCGAAATTCTGAGAGGGCTCTCCTTGCTGCTGAGTGCTTGGTGTCCCTGAAGGTGGAAACAGGGAACACAAAGCCCAGAGAAGCAGGGATTGCCGGCTGGGCCACAGATGAGAGATGCAGGTGTGCGGATTTCTCTGTAGGTGGATACCAGATGAGGTGAGCAGTAGGAACCAGTGGAGCTGATGATTATACAGACTGCACACAGCAGTAAACAGGTTGCAGTGGAAAGTGCAGAAAGCTGTATACAGCAAGTATGGATTGCAGGCTGGAGCAACAGGTAAGTACTGCAGGTAGATACAGCAGGCTGGGTACTGCAGATAGGCACCAGGGCGAATCACAGCAGACAGGGTGAAGCAGGAAGCGTAGTCAGGGATGGATGCCAAGGACGGTAAGCCAGTGGTCAGCAGACAGAAGAATAGAGGTCAGGAGACAAGAGCAGATCCATGGGAAATCCAAGGTCAGAGCCCAGAGAGCGAAAAGAGGTAACCAATGGCAGGCCGGGTCGTTAACAGGATATCAGAAGCATAAGCACACACACAGGAACAGGAAGCAGGAAGCTGAAGACCAGTCAGCATGTGCTGCAGTCGCTCTTTTAAGGGCCAAAGTGCGCCAGGACCTGACAAGCATTGCGTGCGTCAGCACGCACACGTCTTCGCCATGGCAAACATTAATTTGCAATACGTGTGCGGGCGTTCCCATATTGGATTTTGGCCACTGTACCAGGCCTACAGGCAACTCTCCTCTGGCTAGTCTCCTGACAAATACACTCCAAACTGAGCATGTGCATAGTGCTCTGTACTATCAGGAGATGGATTGGGGACTGTGGAAAAAGGGGAGGATCAGAGAAGACAGGATTAAACAGCCTTTTTACACAATCTGTACGATTAACCCCTTAGGTCCCACAGTGAGTATAACAAGTATGCTTTACTGCATTTACTGTTGTGGGTTTAGTAAAACTTTAAGGTACATTTGAAAAAAGTTCACCCAAAAATGTAAGTGACACAGCAATTGTTGGAGAATGAGTAAAAATGATATAAAGCACACAGACATGAAGTACAGAGACATATACAATTAAATCAGAAAAACTAACTAGACAGGAAAGAACTAACTAACTACAGCAGACAATTATGTAGAGGATATTTAAAAGGCAAAGCTGGGTTACTGGACTGGGGGACATGACACAGGTGGGACAGACAACTAGGACGGTGGACTGCAGAATTCAGGGATTTAGGGTACAAGAAGCAGGAGACCAGAGTACAAACTGAATTATGTAACAAACAATCTGGTGGAATGCTGAGACTGCTGACTGGGAGAGAAGTAACGTATAAATCCATAATTTAATGGTGTAAAAGCCAGAGGACACTGATTAACAGGTAATATGACCGATTCCCTCTCTCAACTAAAATGAGACCCGCTGGATCCTTATAGACATGAGGAGATTTTCCAATGTGTTTTTATTTAATAATGATTGGTCATGTAGTTTGCACTTAGTATGATTAGCCCAGCATTAGTTCAGCAACAAACCACCACTATCTATTGATCAGTTTGCCTTGAGATTTTATTTTCTGTTAGTTTACTATTGTTTTTAGGCTGCCCTGGGATAGCAGCAGTAGTACAAACCCTGAGAGGCTGGGTGCACTGGTCAGTGGCAAGCATACAGCTTGTTTTGCTGTATCAGGGCCCATAAAAACAAGATGTACTCATCTTGAGGGTATTGGGGAGCTCAGCTGATCAGAAGGTAGGAGAACCTATCTTTTCATTGTTGATAATAAGTTCCTCATTGTGCCATTCACTGAACTGGATCCACCAATGGTGGTAAAACTACAGGAAGTGATGCTAATGGTGCTGGCAATGGAACAGTGGATGATGTGGTGGCAGGAATCCATACTGTACTCACCCTATGGAGGTCAGACAAACAAAGACAGGTGAACAAAGAGGTATGAACATATGTGAAGAGACAATAATATGACTCAAGTTGTGTGTGAGGGGTCTGTATTTTTACACAGTGATCATCGATAGTCAAAATCTCCCACTGGGAAAACATGCCTAGGAAGTAATAATGGATTACCGTGGTGTACACATATGATCAAAGGTTTGTGTAAAAATACATTAATACATTCATTCTTCTGCATCATAGACCATAACACATATTATATTATTTACTATATTGTTTCGTTTTTGCGTACAAATGTTGTTTACCTTCTATTTCCTCTGGACGCAGCTCTCTGTCCTATAACAGAACATATTGAAACACAGATTAGAGAAAGAAGAGAGCATTGCAGTTGGTGAATGAACAGGATTAAATGGCTGAACTACAATAATCTGTACAATAATCATGCACAAAAGTCTGTGGGGTACAAGGGAAAGGTCTGTGATTGCTGAGCCTTGAATGTTTTCTGTGATTTTAATCAGATGAAGGTTGTACTTTGTTCTAACTTGTCCCCCTCATTAAGTTTGAAGTAAGGAAAGCGTAATTATCTATGTATGCATAGCCTTCTGACATAAAAGCATGCAAAAGCAATCACACTCAATGTAAATATGATGTCAACAACTGTATTATTTAAAAATTATTCATATTATACATGGAATAATGTAAGCCCTAGAGTAGATTATAAGGATGCTATGATTCACACAGAAGTTCACAACGTGAATACACAAAGCCTCTGGCTAAGTCCTAAAATGCTGAATAATTTATTCAGGGGGACATGTTTTTCCTATGATATGACAAAACTCAGTTGACCGCTTCCACACACTTTCAGATGGCAGTTAGACTGAGGCTTACTATACAACTAATACTTGCATAAAGTCCCTTTGGCACATAAAGAGAACCAGTCACAATTGGGCTCATGGAAAAATGTGAACATTCCATCCTACATTATCACAAAAGTGTCTTTCTGCCAACTGCCTGATCTTACGCCGCTAACATATGCTGTCTCCTGAGTGTACATAACATCTTCACATAACAGTAATTGATGAATGTAAACAATTATAAGGCTCTGTGTTTAATACTGCTATGGATAGTTAGGAGCTGGGAGAGAGTGCATACTATCAAGTTCAAGCTTTTGATATGCAGCAAATGTCAGACCACAGGAGGCCTCCTGCCTCTGGTTCTTAACTCCAAGATTTTTCTTCTGACATACTGTACTAGGCAATGCTAAATAACCTTGGTAAACATAAATCTTTCATGGGGTGCCTGAAAACCTATAATAAATTAAGCTGACT
Organism: Lithobates sylvaticus; assembly: GCA_028564925.1. Lineage (NCBI taxonomy): Eukaryota > Metazoa > Chordata > Amphibia > Anura > Ranidae > Lithobates > Lithobates sylvaticus. The sequence continues at coordinate 231,781,962 of CM053026.1, forward strand.
AATTCTCTGTAAACTTAAATCCATAGTATACACAAATTATTAATATTGCACCCATTTGTTGAACATAAATATGTGATAAATAATGTAGGTGTCTTTTTAGTCACAGTGACATCTCCCCTCTTCATTATCCTGGCCATGAGGAAGAGAAAGATGGTGCGGAAAGCCACTAGTCTTTGACATTGCCATTGCTGTGGCTGCGGTTAATGCCAGAAGTGTATTCTGCAGACCACACCATGCTCTGTAGTCCAGCGCATACAGTGAAGAGGGTTGGGGTCGTGTCTTAGGCCTCATGCACACTGCAGTTTAAAGAAGCTGCTTCTTTGAGCATTTTTTTCTCTGCCTGTTAACTCCCCTCCATGTTAGCTTATGTGTACATGCACACTATAGGGGGTTTTATTAATTTAGTGGCAGGGGAGTCTAATGGCAGAAAAAAAAAAAAAACATTTGTGCGTTTTGGAGAGGAGCTTTTGAGCTTAAAAAATGCTCAAAAGCTCCTTTACGTGTATTCATGTGCTAATGCATTCTAATGGCCAGAATTATAGCCAATAGAATATAGTATTGCCAGATGCAGGAACACGCCCAAACACGCATTTGCTTGCAATAATGCCTATGCAAAACATGGGTTTTTACAGTGTTTTTGCTTCTGCTAAACTCCTGTAGGAGAAAAAAAGCATCAAGGGCATATAGTGTGCATGAGGCCTTACAATGCCAAGGTGTAAATTGAGTGCTCCTGTTTCCCATTGAGAAAAAAATGAGCTGTCAGAAAGAAGAGATCCTAAATCTGCCAGGAAATCCACTTGCAATCTGTACAAGATTTAATGTGCATGGAGGTCAGGTTTAATAGGGGGGTACAGCCAATACAACTGTAAGGGCCCCGGGGCCTGAGGGGCCCACCCGGGCCAGAAGAAAGCAGGATGGATTAAGGGGAGCCGTGTTGTGCACTATAGAAATGATCTCGGCAGCTTCTGCTGCTCTCTGTGTCATTGAGCTCTTTACTGCCACATCTGGCTACTATGTGCATGTGCACCCCTCGTGTGAACTGCCTGTACTGTGCTCATCTGTGTCAGCAACATGTCAGCTTTTTGAAAACAAGCTGGGACTAGGTAGGAGGATTTGCTTTACAAGTACGGGCTATGAAGGGAAGGGAGGGGGCTGTTTGTGTACAGGGAGGGGTCAGAGCCTTGTATGTTTACAGATTTGTGTATGTGTGGGGCTGACATATATATCTACAGGTGGGGGGCTGGCATATATACAGGTGTGGGGGTGGGGCTTACATATATACAGGTGTGAGGGGGGGCTGGCATATATACAGGATTGAGGGGGGCTGACATATATACAGAATTGAGGTGGGGGCTGAGTGCGTACCGTTGAGGTGGCTGGTGTGTGGATTTGGTGGAATGGCCCGTGAGCAAGCCCTGGGGAATGTTAGTGGTCATGCTCGGGGGGGCCCAGACCTAAAGTTGTGTAAGGGGCCCAAAAATTTCTGATGGCTGCCCTGAATATAGAAGGCCTATTAAATATAAATATAAACAACATAAAACTGCTACACTTGTACCCTTTACTGTGGAAAAGATGAATACTTTTCTACACGCACCATGAGCCTCAAAAATTTGTGAATGCTGGTAACATTTTTAAATCGTTCTTTTTCTTTATTTATTTTTGTAAGGTTTGGTCTTTGTGGATCTGTATAATTTCCTATACATTATAATGAAATCTTAAAGAGCTCTGCGTATGTCAAAACCCTAAATATGTCAAAAAAGTCTAAAAAAACCTGATTCCCTGACAAAGTCATTGTCAGTGTTTAAGTATGGGGAGTCCAATAGCAGGGGTACACACCTTGGATAATGATACTCAGGAGGAGAATCCAGCACAGTTTCCAAAAAAGTGGTACAAAAAGGGAAAGTCCAATAATCAAAGTCAAACGTAGCATAAGGTCAGGACAGGCAGCAAAGGACCAGAGTCAATAAATGTAGCAAAGGTCAGGCAGCAATATCACACGGCAAGCAACAGGTACACACTCTGGACAGCTCTAAAACAACTGAACACTCTCGCTCTGGAACCTTTCAGCTTCATAGTGATTAAACAGAAAATTACCTCAGGAGGGTGTGGTGTAAGTGATGCAATTGCTGTCTATAACAGGAAGCACTTCAGTGCTGCTATTTTGATATGAGGATGTCATCAGACATGTGCTAGAGGCCTCACCATACTCACACGGGAGTGACAGGCAACCAACAAGAGTACCAAGGACTGACATGCTGCGAGTGTGAGGACTCCTGCGGTTGGTACAGGTAGGTCGTGGGTTGTGACAGCCATGATGATGAAACGCATTGGCAAACCTCCCAAGTCTTCCACGAGGTGCTGGAGCCTCCCGCATTTTGGGGGCGGCTCCTGGACACCTGCAAGTGCTGCCTGATATCCCAGCTGCAGGGCTGATCCTGGATGGTCCCCTGGTTCACAGTCAGGGATGATCGGTGCAGCAGGAGGGACAGCCGTGAAAACTGATCTCCCTGTATATCTGACATCCGCTTCTCCTTCTCTCCCTCCCACGGCTGTCGGCTAAAAAGCTATTCAGGGAGATCGGTGATCACAGCTGTGCCTCCCGCTGCACCGATCATCCCCGACTGTTCCCTGTATCCTCCTGCTCCAGCCCCCCTCCGTGTCCTTCTACCCCCCTGTTCTTCTCCCCCCGTTCTTCTAAGGCTCCCCTCTGTGTCCTTCACCTCCCTGTCCTCCTCCTCTGCCCTCTCTAACCCCCCACAGCCCACTTCCCTCCTCTTCTCTCTTGCCGGCTGTGGGGATCTATCAGGATGGAGAGCGGAGGAAGGGACCGGTCATTTACTGGCCCCTTCCTTTTCTGAACTAGACACAGTGAGCGAGATCGCTCCTGTGTCCTGTGAAAACTATACAGAGTAACCTGTGTGTTAATTTTTTAATTATTATTTATTTTCATTATATCAAAATATCAGCATACAAAATTTTTCTTCAAAGTTCAACCTTAAATATAATATTAAATGCAATTACAAACCCTCCCACCCCCTTCCCTAAACTCTTCTTCCCTCTATCTCCCATCCCTCTCCCCTTTCCCTTCCTCTCACTTTAACCTTTATCTTTTTTATTAAGTTTCACCCGGTTCCCCCTCACCTAGCAACTTATCGCCTCAACATATCTCCTCGTCTTCTTAAATGTCTTCCATTCTTTCCATTTATTTGCCAATCCCTCCATTTCTTCCTCCCCACTATATCTCAGGTATTCCATGTTATATATCTCTTCTACTCTACTAATCCAGTCCCTTATTTTGGGACTTTCTATTTCTTGCCTTTTTGGGTATCAAGCTCTTAGCAGCGTTCATCATATGAGGTATCACTGATTCTCTATATTGCTTTGTTGGACTTTCCACCCCATGAAACAAACACGTCCACGTTTCTTCAGTATTACTATGTTGGTAATCTCTTTTATGAGTTGTAAGATCTCCTTCCAATGTTTTTTTATTTTTGGACAGTCCCACCAGATATGGGCCATAGTTCCTAGTACCTTGCAACCTAGCCAACACTCCGGGGATTTCCCTGGTTGGTATTTACATGCTTTATCTGGTGTTAGATACCACCTTGTCAGGCATTTGTAATTACGGTAATTTCAGCTGTGTTTGTGTCTACCGCGGAACTATGTACCAGTTTCAAAATCTTTCCTATATTTTGCTTGTTCCCTTGTGTCCCCAATTCTTTCTCCTATTTTTTTATATATGGTGGAACTTCCAGCCCCTCTGCTGCCATTAGGATTTTATAGATCCGGAATATGCTGTTTCTTGTATTTGCCGTTGTGCATAACCGTTCCAGCGGGGTTAAATCATCCCCTGATCTTATTTGTTGGGGCAAAGTCGCTACAAAATGCTTCAGCTGGAGATACCGCCATTCACTAACCACCATCAAATCTGTTTTGTGTTTTAATTCTTGAAATGTGCATATTTTCCCCTTTTTTATCATATCTTTGAGTTGTGCATTTTAATTTGCTATTCAATTCCCACCTACTATCCCCTTTCCCCGGTTTAAAATAATTGTTTTCCTTCAGTGGAATTAATGGTGAATTATATTTCCATTTACATTGTGCATTTTGTGTCATTATATGTGTGTTCTCTCCTAGTGCCCTACATTGTAGTGGGATCCATATTATCTTCCCTAACCGTGCATTACTCTTTGTATTCTCCAATTTTACACACCTTTTTTCATTTTTTTTCTTTTGCCCATTCCACTACTCGTGATAGCAACACTGCATTATAATATTTTTGTTTAATCTGGTACTGCTAATCTTCCTTGCTTTTTATCTTTCCTTAATACCGAAAATGAAATTCTTGATTTCTTATTCTGCCAAATAAACTTAGTTATTATAGTTTTTAACCACTTTCAGACCGGACCATTTTGCTGGCTTAAAACCAGACCACTTTTTGCGATTCGGCACTGCGTCGTTTTAACTGACAATTGCGCGGTCGTGCGACGTGGCTCCCAAACAAAATTCACGTCCTTTTTTTCCCACAAATAGAGCTTTCTTTTGGTGGTTTTTGATCGCCTCTGCGGTTTTTAATTTTTTGCGCTATAAACAAAAAAAGAGCGACAATTTTGAAAAAAACGCATTATTTTTTACTTTTTGCTATAATAAATTTCCCCCATAAATATATAAAAAAAAATTTTTTTTCCTCAGTTTAGGCCGATACGTATTCTTCTACATATTTTTGGTATAAAAATCGAAATAAGCGATTATTGATTAGTTTGTGCAGAAGTTATAGCGTTTACAAAATAGGGGATAGTTTTATAGCATTTTTATTAATAATTTTTTTTTTTACTAGTAATGGCGGCGATCATCGATTTTTATTGTGACTGCGACATTATGGCGGACACATCGGACATTTTTGACACATTTTTGGGACTATTGTCATTTATACAGCAATCAGTGCTATTTAAATGCACTAATTCCTATGTAAATGACACTGGCAGTGAATGGGTTAACCACTAGGTGGCAGTGTAGGGGTTACATGTTCCTAGAGGCGTGTTTCTAACTGTGGGGGGGGCGTGGCTGTGAGCTAGTGAATGCTGATCTCTGCTCCAATCACAGGGAGCAGAGATCGGTGTCACTAGTTGCTAGGCAGAACGGGGAGATGCTGTTTATTTCCGCATCTCCCCGTTCAGCCTTCCCGTGAGACAGTCGCCGGTATCCCCGCAGCGATCGAGTCCGCGGGACCCACGACCGGCCTCACGGGGGTCCCGACCGGTGTGAGCACGCGCTCGATGGCACAACGGCATCTTATTCAAGGAGCCCTTATGCCTGTCCATGCCATTCTGTCGACGTACATCGTCGTGCGCCGGTCGGGAAGCGTTTAACACTTTAAAATATGTCTGAGGTAAAGCAATAGGTAGCATTTGAAACGTATACATAATTTTAGGTAATATTACCATCTTTAGGGTATTAATTCGTCCTATCCATGAGAGGGGTCTTATTGCTATTTTTTTTATTTCAGTTTTTATTTCATCTAGTAATGGGATACAATTTGCTTGATATATTTTCCCTAAGGATGCTGTTAGCCTTATCCCTAAATATTTTAATTCCGTCTTCCTCCATGGGAATAGAAATTCCTGCTGTAAACTCTGTTCTTCCTGTTTGCTTATATTTATATTTAGGATTTCAGATTTAGCTGGGTTAATTTTAAAATGTGATAATTCTCCGTAATATTTTAATGTCTTAAAGTGGATGTAAACCCGAACTTTTTTTTTTTTTTTTGGATGTCATAATGTAGAGTATAAGATTTTCCATAATTTGAGCCCAGTCTTGCCACAAAGAGTTAATCCAGCTCTGAGCAATCCTCTTTTATTGTTTAGTGAGATAAATCTTGACAAACAGAGAAAAACTTTGTCAAATCCTCCCCCTTGCTGTGAGTGACAGGTGATTTACATATCTCGTGCACTAGCCTAAGAGACATGCATTATTTTTTAATTCCCTCCCACTCCTTTCTTCTGCTGCTCTGCGAGGATTGGCTGTTCCACACCTCAGCATGATTTGGCATGCTGAAGTCATGTGGGGACTTTTCTGTGTTTTGACTGGATGTTAGTGATCATAGCAGAAGTTCAGTGTAAGAAATACAGGAGAAAATGCATGTTGATAAGGGGAGTGTAGAGGTGGGCGGGGAGTCTACTGACATCACACCCACTGAGCCCTGGAAAACAGACCCACCCACAAAATCTGCAGTTTTTTGGGTCTCCTAGCAGACAGAGGGGAGACATTTGACAGATAAGGATACATGCAGGAGGCATGTATCTCCTTCTATATAACCAATATTGCAGTAGTTTAGAAAGGATGAGAGTGGGTTTACATAAGTAAGTTAGGCATTGTAATCCTAGGGTTTGAGATGTAAAACAGCACATCGTCCGCAAACGCTGCTAACTTATGCTCCTCCTCCTCTATCTTAATGCCTCCTTTTTCTGGGTTATTTCGGATCGTTGCTAGGAGGGGTTCCAGTGACAGCACAAATAGGAGTGGTGAGAGGGGGCACCCCTGTCTCGTCCCATTATACATTTCGAAGGAGGGGGATGCAACTCCATTGATATTTACAGTTGCAGTAGGATGTTTATATATATTTATTAAAATTTCCATGTTTTTTATTCTTTTTTTTTTCCTTGCTCCTATAGCAATCAGGATGTCCCTAATGTAGGCTTTATGAGCCTCCCATAAGATGGCATCCGATGTCTCCTTTGTGTCGTTTATTGTAAAATATTGTTCTAGTTCTTTTTTTTATTATTTCTTCATCTTTCTTATCTTATATTAATTCTATTAATTCTTCATTTAATCTCCGTGAATTGGGCTGTCTTTGAGCTCCTGGTACTTTCATTTTCATTCTCACTGGGGAGTAGTCTGAGAGTGTTATTTCTATATTTGTTTCAATGACCAGATCTAATGGCCTTTGTTTTACCATTATGTAATCAATCCTAGAGTACGACCCGTGTACAGCGGAGTAAAATGTATAGTCTTGTGTCCTAGGGTGTTGCACTCTCCATATGTCCAACATTTGACACTGATGTATTTTTTGCTTTATCATTTTCAACTGGACATTCCTAATCCCCTGTACACGAGACGTACTATCGATTCTAGGCTCCCTACAAAAATTCAAGTCTCCTGTCATTATCACATTTTGCTTTTTGAAATCCATTAACTTTCCCATGACCTCCTTCAAGTAATTTGTTGGGTTCTTATTGGGGCAATAGATGTTTGCCCGTGTGCATTCCATTTCACACAATCTACCCTTTAGGAAAAGATATAGTCCTTCGGGGTCTGTCATCCTTTCCTCCAATATGAACCGAACTCCCCTGGCTACACCAATTGCTACTCCCTTTGCCTTCCTTGTTGTCGAATCCCTGTAGTACCATGTTGGGAAATCTTTTGAGTATAGCTTCACATTTGTTTCTTGGGAAATATGCGTCTCCTGCAGGAAGACCACCCCTGCTTTATACTGTTAAACCTCCTTTAAGATTTTATGTCACTTTATCGGCGTATTTAACCCTCGAACATTATATGTCAAAAAGTTTATTGCTGTCATATTTTATTCTCCAAGCTCCCTGCCCCTCTTTCTGACCACCTCATCGCCTTAGTTCACGATCTGTAAATACCCTGACTAAGGTAGGGGGTGTCCATTAGGGACTGATAGTACCTGTAGGGGGTCCCAGTTTTTGCCACGGATTACCTCTATTCTCTAAGAGGTACCTCTTACCCCCCTCCCTTCCCTCCCCACTCCTCCTCCCCACGGCCCCATTCTGGCCCCAAAACCATCAGTGGAACCGATTTCCGCTTTCACCCATGATTCTCTTATCTTGGGGTGAGGCTCTGACCATGCCCCCCTCTGACCCCCCCCCAAACCAAAGGGGGGGGCGTCAGGCCAGGAGCACACAGGCGGCCCAAGTATCCGATTCCCCAGCTTCCTCTATTGCCCTCTCGACCAGGTAATTTTTATTTACTTCCTCTTCATCCTCCACCCACCTCTCCCTCCCCAACCATTTCTCCCTCCCCTCATCTCCAATCTGCATGGCTTTAGCACACTTTAATTTATCTCACTCTCCTAAATTATAACTAAACGCTCTCTTCATTGTCCTTTAACTCCTTCTTATATCTCTTTGCGTGTCTTGCCACTGTTCTTCTTCATTCTGCATAAGTCTTCCTTCTTCTGACCACCCTGGGGTGGCCAGGACTTGAATATCCAATCGATTACAAAACCCCTGTAGGTCCTCTGGAAACCTTAGTCTCGTTGATCTACCTTACTTCTGACCTATTAGGGATGCCGGGAACCCCCAACTGTATTTTATATTCTTCATTTGCATTTGTTCCAGTAAAGGTTTTAAAAGTATTCTTCTAGCCAGGGTTTTCTTGGGATAAAACTGTGGAAACTTTAAGTTTTCGCTTTTTTCTTCATTTTAATAGTCCCAAAGCCAGAAGAGAGCTAGGCACATTTGCAAAGCTCACTGCTGTGTCCTCAAAAATGTGCCATATTTTTTTCTTGAAGCAGTGGCATGGCCACAGTAAGACCATATCACTGCTTTTTAAATGAATCACTAAGTGACTAACTTATTTTTGTCTTAAACTTTCATGAATCAAAATGTGTTGACTTTCTTTACAGAGCATTAAAAGTTTAGGCTGTACATTGCTTAATATGAACTCTAACAAAAAAAGATTAGTTTAGATTTTTGTTTTTGTTTACAAACTATTTTTATTGGGTACAAAATGGTGGTACAAAAAGAGTTGTTATATGCATAGAAAATACAAGATTAGTTTAGATTTTGTAGCATAAGGTACCTAGTGTGTACAGTTATACTTGGCTATGTGGCTATAATGTAAAGAAACAGCATTACGTTTCATTGTCTATTTTTTACTACTGTTTTTTTATAATGTCCTGTTGTACGTGTACGTTGGCCTTGGCTGACTTCCGTAAAGAGTGTTCTGACATAGTAGTGGGAACAGCAAAAATAGGAACTGGACAGAGAATTTCGCAGCAGCAGATCTTTAAAGCAGGGAGCTGTAGGTGACAATTTATTTAAACACTAGGACTCTTAAAGGGCATGTATAATGTTTTTGCATATATTTTTTTCAACAATGGATTATGTTCGAGACTGAAAAATAAAATGTTTAAAAATTCTAGGAAAATAAATATATTGCATACTATTTCATATTTAATCCTTGCAGCTAGCTACTGTTGAGTGCAGTGCTAGTTTTCGGAAAGTTTCAAAAAGAGTTTACCGCTATGCTGGAAAAAACTTGTGTTTTGACCTGTACGGCAGTGTACAAAACTGCAAACATGCATACAGCAGAATCAATGAAAGACATGCATTCCTCCTTATGTCAGAGGCCAGGTGGTGCTCATTTGGATATTCTATAAGCAACATGTTCAGAGATAGAAGTGGACTTTCTTATTAGAAAGTCTAGTAAACTCTATAAACAGAGAAATAGGTTCGTTAAATAAAAGTTTTGACATATTATTGTAAATACAATTGACCAAAAATGTATAGTTGCTGTTTAATAAATCACCATTCATAATAATGTCTGCATTTAAATATTATGTGTTAGGTGTTATGTAATTATGTGATGTACATGGCTGTATAATTTATATGTTGAGTTTTTTGAATGTCATGTAGTTTGTTGTTTCTTTTCTCCTTTTAAAAAAAAAAAAATTATAAAAAATAATTGGTAAATATTATTGCTGCTTTAATTTTTCAGTGAATTTATAAAGTATTCAGGAGGAAATTAAAAACTGATGGTGTGTTACAATTGTTAGGCACAGTGGTTCAGCAGCATTATTCCCAAAGGAATGAAATTCAGACAACAACATTTAGCTAAGAACATTAAATGGCAATGATTCAAGCCAGCAGTTTAGCTGTAGATACAATCATAGAGTACAACTGGTGTAACACATCTTATGTCTATACTATTCTTTAATTATCCAGAAATTGGATGTCTACGTTTATTTATAGGATTTGAAAGAAAGAGAAGCCAAGTTTTTTTTCTTTCATGTGATGAGAAATCTAAAGATATTGTTGCTACACCCCAAAATAACTTTCTAGCCAGAGTCTATGACTAATTGACAAGCATGATATATTCTATAAAACAATGTGAATGCTGTAGTGAAATCCTTAATAAAGCTAAAAAGCAGTCTATTGACCATTTTTAAATACATATTTATTAAAATCACTGGAGACGTGTAAAGCAGATGTAAACTGTCTTTTGCACATTCTTAATTTCTCTGCAACATAACTACCATAATTAATTTGATCTTCCCAAATAAATTATAAAGGGAATTACATAAATATGTATGTCATTTTCCTCTGTTCCTGTTAAGCGAAAAATCACCAAAACTTTGTAGTTTGAAAATGCAGGTCCCTCCAGGACTTTTAAACATAGGTCAATGCCAACAGCGTGTTATAAAGACTGCTGTTTATTAAGGCAGGTACCAGCATTTAGTCAAACAGTTGCCTAGTGGAATTCTGTAAGATAGAATTAACTATTAGTTTTGTTTAGATAACCCTTACACCAGAGCACTATACACAGAATGCATTCAGCAAACAGAAACTTTTTCTACAACCTGCCATAAGGGACATGATAAAAATGGATGATGGGTCACATGGTTTACGATAACAATAAAATGTACAGGTGGGGTCCGGTTACACAATAATGGGGGAGACGGAAGGGGGGACAGAACTCACGTACAGGCTGTCGATTCTCAGCGAATCCTTTTCGGAGAAATATACAGGCCGGGCCCAGCAGGTTGTGCATCACTGCGCAGTTTTGAGCCAAAAGCATTAGAGGCCCCTGAGCACCCTCTTCCCCAGACTGCGCCGATCTGAGACAGCTTCCCTCCTCCTGGTGCATCTTACAACATACAGAGTGTTACCAAAGGATACTGTAGGATCAGTATTGAAAAAGGACTTTCACCTGTATTGTTACTCATATATATGTGACCTATGGGTCACTAAGAGGCTTGCAACCTCCTAGATATTTTTTATCTTTAGTTGTTACCCCCAAATCTTCCCTATGATTAGACCCTTTTCATATCACTTTTCTAGCTTCTCAAAAACACTATCTCTCTTTTTATCCTATCTATCTCTGCGTACCTTGTAATTGGTAAAGGAACATTTTCCAGATTCTCTTTCTCTTGCCATCTCTTTTTCCCTCCTCCCCTGTATCTCCTCTCTATATAAGGAACTGTTTTAGTCTAGTACTGTCGGACCTTTCATTCCCACGCCTTTATAAGACGTTATTCTCCTTGCTGTTTGTGTGCCTCCTTTGGGAATGCACAACTAGGTTCACGGGTCATATAACAAATTTAGGATATCATTGCAGGTTTAAAAATAAATGGGAATAAAAGCAAGTAGTTTAACAGACCATCCAAATAATATCCAGACACAGAGTGAAATCTATGGCTATATGTAGGCTATGGCTGAGAGAAGAGTCAAGAGAAATTCTGCAAGTGTAAAATAGACTCAGCAGAGAGACCAACACTTGTCATCGGTCATTTGGGGAATTAAATAAGACTCATTCAGATTTACATAGGTAAGGGTCTCTAAACATAAAATCTAAGCAAAATCACCCTCCCAGACAGGATTTATGTTATAGCTACCTTCTCCTTCTGTTTCTATTCAAGCCATCAACCCCATCTCATCGCTCGCTATAGGTGCTACACTAAGGGGACACATACCTTCTGTGAGAGGTTTCGAAGCGGAGGCTTGACACAATTTCCCATACCACCCCGACTAGAGGATGAGCTTTCCCGGGGGAAGCGAGATAGAGAGGGCAGCAGCCAGCGAGGCATCCCGCACAGTGAGCGCCTCTGAGCCTGGGGGGCAGTCAGCGGCGTCCCACAGATTAGACCCTTTGAGCCGCAGATTGTTTCTCTGATAGAGCCTCTGATTACAGCAGATAAACTGCAGCAGAAACTATTCCCTGATGAGCTCAGAGAATCCGGCTAATTTGGAGCTGGTTCCCTTCCCCCATGAGCCTTACAGCTTTTCAATGACATGATGTGGGACAGATCAGCTGGAGGCGTACACAGCATTCATGACACTGACGTCGACTCAGAACAGCGCCAGGAATATTCCAATTTTGGGATTTAGTTGGAATCTTTGTGTTTTTTTTTTTTTTTTTTTTTATCAACTACATGGTTGTCAGTGGGCAGTGATGCCATGAAATGGTTAACAAGCTTTCGATTCCCTTTGGCTGCTTGTTCAAAGATGCATGCTCGCCAACAGCCACAATGTAGACCAAAGAGGCATGTCAAAGAAAGGACAATGTAGCATTATGCCTGGCATAAAAGAATCAGACTGAGCACGTCCCGCTCATGACTATAAAAGCACTACATATCTAAGTCGAACATATGCAAGGACTTGCTGCATAGTGTCTGCAATCACAACTCCTTGAAAAAAAGAGGGTGCAATACAAGATAAGGCTGCCTGCTGGATCACACTTAGTTCTATATAAAAAAGCAATTATAGGTCTGCCTGTGCTGGGAAAGATGAGAAAAGGATGTCAGCGCTGGAAATTGAATAGAAAACAACCTCTCACTCAAAACAGAGGTACACAATGATTGTGTTTTCTAGGTCAATGGCCGATATAGTATACATGAATGGGCAAGCATTGATCCAAGATGCCATTAATATCTGGCTCTGGTCTATTTAGCTCAAATTTACTACTATTTATATTATTACTAATAGTGGTGAATTTCTACAATTCACTGCATCACAATGCTGCATTTCTACAAAAGAACAACCCAAAGTCTACCAGTAGGCCAAGTATACAGTGACATGAAGGGGTTGCTGCTTGATAAGCTATAAACTCATATTTTTCCTGCATCCCAGCAGAACATATAATTGCCTAGATGATCAAAGAGACAAGAGAGTTGTGAACAGGTTTCCATTTAAGATATCGTCCAAATGCAATGGAAGATCCACAGTGAGTATTTGCTGATATTATGTAAGTCAAGCATATAGGACTGAAATTGCTATGATGGTGAGGGAGGGAAATTACATATGCTGCAACCCCTTCTCCATTGATTACAGAGGTTATAACTAAATTTACCTAGCAGCCTACTCTAAACTACCAGGGCGCTAAACTATCATATCATTATCTTTCTGTCTGTTATAGTTGTCATTAACTATAGGAAATACCCTTTATTAAAAAAGAAGGTCAGGCAATCCTAAAGTGGGAGGCATAGGTTCTGCATGCAGATGTAAAATAACTTTCAAATAAAACAAGTAGCTCAGATGTTGACAATTGAATAGCTAGCTATCAAGTCATTGCAGACAGATAAAAAAATTTGGGCTGTGCAGATCTCTGAACAGATGGCCATAAATGAATGTACCCCAACATTGAAATTAAAAGAACTCAATAGTCTCTTTAAGTAAACCTTACCACAAAAATTTCATATAACTGTAACATCTGGTAATGAAATGTTATAAACTAAGTTGCAGCTCAGTGAGTAATATAAGTATTTGATCCCAAAGAAAAACATGACTTAGTACTTGGTGGAGAAACCCTTGTTGGCAAGCACAGAGGTAAGACATTCCTCATAGTTGGTTATGAGGTTTGCACACATCTCAGGAGGGATTTTGGTCCACTTGTCTTTACAGATCTTCTCTAAATCCTTAAAGTGGAGTTCCGCCCAAAAGTGGAACTTCCGCTTTAAGCACTCCTCGCACCTATATTGGCATGTCTTTTTTTTGAGGGGGAGAGTGGGTACTTAGTTTAGAGTGGAATTTCCTGTCCCACTTACTCCTTCCTGCTCTTGGCCACCTAGGCAACTCCTCCTCTCCTCCTAAGCGGCCCCTCCCTGCCAGCAATCTTCTGGGACGTGTGACAGGTCCCAGAAGATTGCCTGGCCACTAGCAGAGCGCAGCATGACTCGCGCATGTGCAGTGCGTGCCTGGCCGTGAAACCGTAAGCTGTTATGGCCAGGTGCCCACAGTGGCTATGACGGCGCCGGCGGAGAGGAGGAGGAGAGGAGTGAGGCTCCAGGCGGCCGCATCGCTGGACCGTAGGACAGGTGAGTGTCTGTTTATTAAGACCCCTTTCACACCTCACCGCCCATAGCGTCGGCGGTAAAACGCCGCTATTTTAGCGGCGTTTTAACCGTCGGATTTGCGGTGCATTTCAGCCCCTAGTGGGGCGCTTTTACCCCCTCTAGCGGCCGAGAAAGGGTTAAAACCCCCGGCAATATGACGCAATAGCAGCGTTTTGCCGGCGGTATTACAGCGCTGCCCCATTGATTTCAATGGGGAGCAGCGGTGGAGGAGCGTTGGAGGAGCGGTAAACACACCGCTCCTTCACCGCTCCAAAGAAGCTGCTGGCAGGACTTTTCCTGACGTCCTGCCAGCACACCGCTCCAGTGTGAAAGCCCTCCGGCTTTCACACTGGAGACAATGGTGCAGCTGTTTTAGGATGGATTGCAGGAGCTATTTCTAATGCCATAGCGCCTGCAAAACGCCCTTGGTGTGAAAGGGGTCTAAGAGTCAGCAGCTACACTTTTTGTAGCTGCTGACTTTTAATAAACGAAAAAACGTGTGAAACTCCGCTTTAAGGTTTCTTGGCTGTCGCTTGGCAACTCGAAGATTCAGCTCCATCCATAACTTTTCTATAGGATTAAGGTCTGGAGATTGGCTAGGCCACTCCATGACCATTAATGTGTTTCTTTTTGAGCCACTTTGTTGCCTTGGTGGTATGTTTTGGGTCATTGTCGTGCTGGAAGACCCATCCACGACCCAACTTCAGTGTTCTGGCTGAGAGAGGAAGGTTCTCATTCAAGATTTTACAATACATGGCCCTGTCCATTGGCCCCCTAATGCATCAAAGTAGGCCTGTACCTTTAGCAGAGAAACAGCCTCAAAGCATAATGTTTTCACCTCCGTGCTTGACTGTAGGGATGGTGTTTTTAGGGTCATAGTCAGCATTTTTCTTCCTCCAAACACGGCGAGTCGAGTTATTGCCAAAGAGCTAAATTTTGGTCTTATCTGACCTCAGCGCTTTCTCTAAATTCTTCTCTGAATCATTTAGATGTTCATTGGCAAACTTCAGACGGCCTGTACATGTGCCATCTTAAAGAGGGGGACCTTGCGGGCGCTGCAGGATTTTAATCTATGGCAGCGTATTGTGTTACCAATGGTTTGTTTGGAGACTGTGGTCCCAACTGCCTTGAGATAATCACAAGCTCCTCCCGTGTAGTTCTAAGCTGATCCCTCACTTTTCTCATGATCATCCTTACCCCATGAGGCAAAATCTTGCATGGAGCTCCAGCCTGAGGGTAATTGATGTTTTTTTTTTTTTATTTCTTCCATTTGCGAATAATTGCTCCAACAGTTGTCTCCTTCTCACCAAGCTTCTTGCTGATGGTCTTGTAGCCCATTTCAGTTTTGTGCAGGTCTACAATCTTGTTCCTGAGGTCCTTTGACAGCTTTGGTTTTGCCCATGATGGTTTGAGGCCCCTTTCACACTTATACGACTTGTCCCACGATTTGGGACTGCAAAGTAGCATGACAAGTCGTTCCCCATGATTTCCAATGACAGCCATTCATATTAGTACGACTTCAAGTCGTTCCGACTTCAAAGTAGTCCCTGCACTACTTTGATCCGATTTTGATGCCACTTACACCGGCATTCCTTGAAATTGCGGCAAAAATCACGCACAAGTGTGAAAGGGGCCTGAATGGAAGAAAGAGATTCTGTGGACAGGTGCCTTTTATTTGCATAACGAGTTGTCGTTAGGAGCACCTTCTTAAATTGACAGGGCTAATCTGTGTACCACATGAGCACACACTGCAGCCAGTCTGGGTGAGCCAGAATTATTGTTGGTTGGTAGTGAATCAAATACTTATTTTACTCACTGAACTGCAACTCAATTTATAACATTTGTATCATGTTTTATTTTCTGGATTTTTGGTTGATATTCTGTCTCTATCATTTAAAATACACCTATGATAACAATTATAGACCCTTCATTTCTTTGTAAGCAGGCAAACGTATAAAATCTGCAGGGGATCAAATAATTTTTTTCGCCACTGTATCTATAGAGGAGCAGCATTGTCACCTTAGGTCAGGTAAATGAGTTAAGACTACAGAACCCCCCCCCCCCCTCTATTCCTTGCTATAATACAGTGGGAGGTGGTCTGTAGTTCACATTGGCAACTGTGAACCATGCTAACTGTTAGCAATCAGCAGAGGCAAAAGGCACAAGATGTTATCATTTCATTAAATATTTGGCAGGATCAACAGTTAATTTTTTTGAGCAGATATAAAAATGCTTTCAGAATTATAACTGTCTAAAAGGGAGCCCATACGAGAAGTTCATTGCTAGTGTTTACGTACACTTTAACCAAACTTCAATTCAGTTTACGCTGAGTTCTTAGTTGTATTTCCACAGGTCATTTCACAAAAATAGAAAAGATGGATTATAATTAGCATGAAAACTGGATGGACCCTGCATTTTCCATCTGCTCCCCACTGGCTACTATGTACAAAGACAGACGCCAGCAGGAACAGAGCTGCCACGCTGTGTATTTTTAAAGCAGGAGAGAAAACATAATGGAAATAAGACCTGCTGTGAGCTGAGCTTCCAGCTTCTAGAAAGCTCAGCAATGTTAACAATGGATAAAAGCCTGAAGTAAAAGATGTCTGTGTGCACACAGCCTAAAAGCATATAAAACAGGACTTTAAGCACCATTGGCTGCAGGCCTTTTGGACTGCGGGTATGTAATCTGGCTCTAACCAGAACTTGGAATCTGAGTCAGAAAACATTTGAGTCTGAACAATTCACAGCTTGGATATACAAATGTCCTTAAGGCTGCATTCACACCTGAGCGTAGCAAAATCGCGCGTTTTTGCGGCGTTTTTTGCGGCGTTTTTTACCGCGATTTTCGCGGCGTTTTTTACCGCGTTTTGCCGCGAATTTTTTGCAGAGCAAAAGGTCACTAATGTAAAGTGAATAAAAACGCCCGATTCGCGCGACAAAAAAGGGTCCGGAACTTGTTTGAGCTTCAGGCGTTCGGCTTCAGGCGTTTTGGAGTGGAGATGTGAACCATCTCCATAGAGAATAATGTATTTTTTCCCCTCCAGCGTTTTGTAGCTTCAGGCTTACGGCGGATTAGGGCGACAAAACGCTCAGGTGTGAAAGTCAGCAATATTGTCTCTGGCAGCCGAGATTTGGTCATTAGGATGCAGAATGAAAGAAAAACATGGTTACAAGGAGCAAACGCACAACATTTTCTTTGCACTACTTGAGTCCTTTAAAGTGGTTGTAAACCTCAAACATAAAATATGAAGAAAAGCATATCCCTCTATAGTGCGTACTTGTCTCAATCCAGAGCACTAAGTGTCCTTTCTCTCTGCTGCTTCATTCCTCTGCTATCAACATGAATTACTTCTGACAAGTTTTCCTGACACCAAGAGAAAAAAGGTGACAGGGGAGGGACCTCCAGAAGATTGACAGCCTCAGCTCTGTTTCTGTGTGCTGTGTGAAGGGGTGTGTGTCCCTTCCCACCAATCAGCTCTCATCACTCTCCTCACTGAGCCCTGCAGTGTGTACTTTCAGCTCTTCATCCTCTTTTTTCTGGCAGCTCAGACAAGCTTGATAAATTCTGGACTTTGAACAGATATAGAAAAGAGAAGACTGCAGATAAACATGTGCAACGTATGTAGGAGGATTTGTTTCATCTATGTGTATCACCTGAGCCTAGTCACTTCATTGGGTACATGGAAGGATGTGCAGGAAGGGAGGGTTAAACCCTCTGTCATGTTTTTATTGCTTTTTGTGTCCTGGTTACACACATTCCCCTAATCTATTGTGGAGGTGTTTCAAGAGCAGGAATTGAGTGGGATTCTTCCCGACAGGGTCACGATAAAAAGTTGACAGAAGTTCTAACCTTTCCCTACTCTCTTCAACATATTACTTTTAAGGGGCCATTTCACACGTGGGGACCGTTCAGATCCGCCTGTCAGTTTTTTCAGGCGGACCTGAATGGACGCTCCATGCATCTCTATGGAGCGACGGATGTCTGTGGTGACATGTCCGCTGACATCCAATCCTATTCGCTCCGCTAAATCCAGACAGATGGATGCCCTATTTTCCATCTGTCTGGCGGATCGGATTGGTTTACTGAAAACTTTTTTAAACAGCACCAGGGGTGCTACCTACCAGCAATGAAGTGTGTCCTATGTGCTGGTGGGTGCTACTTACCAGCAACAAAGTGTGTTCTGCTGTCTTCAATAGATATCCTTGGTTATCTGCCTACAAATACCTCAGCAGTGGTGATATTCAAATGATGTAGGCGGTAATATCAGTTGCTGTACATGTGACAGGCACTCATCAAAAGTGCAGACTATGTCGGCCCTTTTCCGCCCCTGTGCTACTTTCATAGCATCTGCACTATAGGTTTCCACAATGCAAAGCATTCCGTGATTGCTGGATAAATGGAGAAGATGGGCGGATTAAGGCTCGGTTCACACTGGTGCGATGCGAGAACCTGTGCAAATCCAGCACAGGTTCCTGCATCGCACCCGACTCGCAGGCAGTTCACACTTCTATATGCAAACCGCTGCGGGTGTCAATACAAAGTTAATGACACCCCCACATCGGTTCGCCTATTGCAGTGCGAACTGTCAGTTCGGACATGAATCGGATCACATGGGTGTGAACACTCATGCGATCTGATTCTGGTGTGGATCAAAAAAAGGGTCCTGTACACTTTGGACCGAATGCGATGCAAATTCAGCCATACAATCTTTATGGCTGAATTTGCATCGCACAGACATAGGATGTGATTTGCACTGCAGTCCGGTGCGAATCACATGTAAGGTTGCACAGAGCACTGGTGTGAACACAGATATAGCTGTGACTATTAACAACTGCATGTCACAGTTGCTGTTCCCCATCTGACAGTATACCGGGAGTCCACTGAAGTGGGCAAGACACGCCAGCCAACAGTGGAGGTGGCAGTATTACAGAAAAGTACCAGCTAATCCTTTGGGCGTAGCTCCCAACTGTCCCTGATTTCAAGGGACTGTCCTTGATTTGGAACAAAGTTCTTCTGTCCCTCCTTCCTCCTTCTGTCCCTCATTTTGGTCTTACAGTATCTATATAGTCGTATATAAAATGCACTACTTATCCTTCAAAACGCGTTTCACAGTGCTAAACCTTTCATACATTTTCTACATTTCTCAATTGGTAAATCTCATAAACCAGTATAAAGCAATAGTAGTGGTAACAAAAACAAACAAAAAAAAACATTTGTGGGTTTAACTAATCTTTTTTTTTTTGTAATTCCTTTATTTATTTTCAGAATGATGCAATTTAACAGTCATAAACAAATGACAGGGGTTATAATAAAAACAGAAATGGGAAACAAAGAGGGTTAACTGTTATGTATAGCAAGGTCAAAATATCAAATCCTCCGGCTATGCACTCTGTAGTATACATTACGAGACCTAGCTGCATGGTGAGGTTCCAGCGTGCCCTACAAATAGTATAGCCATTAGGGCCATACAGTAAAATACATACTCACAACTGTTCAGGAGGCATGCCTCCCCAGAACCAGCTGGGCCCAGCCATGGGACGTAACAACTTGGGCGATGCAAACCAGGATATTCACATTATCTGACTAAACCAGCCCATGACTGGGTACAAATTAGGGAAAGGGGAGCAGGGGGAACTGGGGGGGGGAGGGAGCGGGACTCCCCGATGGGGGGAGGAGAGGGGAGGAGTGGGGAGGGAGGGGAGGGGTAGGGAGGAAGAGAGGTGGAAGGGTAGCAGGGTAGAGTGTTGGAAGAGTGGAAAAGAAAGGAGAGCAGTGCCCCCTGACTGGGAAGCACACCAAGCCCTAAGGATCAATCAGGCTGAGCAACCTCCTGGAGATATGCGTCAGGGTAAATGAAGTGTTGCCATGGTCTCCAGGGCTCCCGAAAGGCCCCCTCCCTACCGTACAATGTAGCAGTGAGATCCTCCATGTTTCTAAGTTCATTCACCTTGGCAAACCACAAGGACATTGCCGTCGGCATCTCCGATCTCCAACACAGGGGGATGCATGCCTTGGCCGCATTTAAAAGCTGGACGGTAAGAGAGGCTTTGTATTTCTTGATGGGTCGCTTTGAGAGGTGCAGTAAGCAAGCCCCAGGGTCCCCATCCAGTGTAACACCAGTCAGGTGCTTGATCGTGCGTGTCACCCCCAGCCAAAAGGGTCTGATTTTGGGGCAATCCCAGAAGATATGTAGCATCATTCCCTCCTCTGTGCCACATCGCCAGCATAGGCTGGGTACCTGCGGGAAGAAGTGGTGCAGGGTAGTAGGCACTCTATACCATTGGGTCATGATCTTATAGCAGGTCTCTTGAACTCTGGTAGCTATGGAGGACTTCTGAGCAAAGTGGAGGACCTTCTCCCTCTGTCAGTAAATCGGACTCCTAGATCCGCCGGCTCAGCGGGGATCAACGGAGCGATCACAGGTGTATGAAGTTATGTAGCTGAAGACCGCACAAGAAGTCCAGAGGGGGTCTGCAGCACCCTGCTTCTGCTAAGAGTTGACCGTCTGGCCCCAGAAAGTCATGAAGGTGAAGGCGCCCACCCACAGTCAGACGCCTAAAAGTGGGATTCAGACGGCCTGGTGGAAAGTCCAGGTTTCCCAAGACTGGCACCATAGGGGATGGTATTGGGGATATTGAAGAGTGTCGAAAGGCATCTCTGGTCACCTGTAATGTGCTGCCTAATGTAGGATGGCTGGTGACTTCCCTCGGCAAGCTGGCCAGCTCTTGGCCATTTCATCAGAGTCCACCAGTTCCATGATCACCCACTGTTTTGCCTCTGCATGGCAATGCCAGTCGACCACTCTGGTGAGATGCGCTGCCCTGTAGTAGGCTTTCATATCCGGGAGACTAACCCCACCCCTATGCTTTGCAAGGTGAAGAAGTTGCAGTCTGGGACGCGGTCTACGGTGTGACCAGACAAAGTAAAATTAAGTAAGTAAAATTAAAAAATGTAGGGGGGAGGCGAATAGGAAGTGCTTGTATCAAGTACAATACCCTAGGCAGGACGGTCATCTTAATGGCATTGCACCATCCAAACCATGTTAGAGTAAGAGAATGCCAGTGGAGGAGGTCCGTTTTAAGACGCAGGAGTAATGGGGTGAAGTTTGCCTGAAACAGGTCAGAAGGGTCGGGAGTAATATCGACTCCTAGATAAGGAATAGTGTTGGTCGCCCATCGTAGGTGGTACTCCAAGCGCAGATGTCGGACAGTGTCTTTGCCCACTGTAATGTTGAGAAGGGAGGATTTGGATAGTAACTAATATTTTTTTATATAATTCTCCTTAACAGGATGTAGCATCGGGTGAGTCCTATGCCTACATACTTTTGATAATAGGTCACTCGTCCCTATAGCAAAAACTTGGGATGTATGCTTTGAATTGGTATTCCACGAAAGAAAAGTTCTGTAAATGTGATTATTATTTCAATTTCTTCTTTTGTTAGCCTCAACTGAAAATAAAAATGGAAGGTAGAAGTAACTTAGAAGTCTATTTATAAAAAATGTATTGTGTGAATGCACATAACCCCCACGATGTTCATAATACAGTATGTCTAGTACTCCTATGATCGTCAGCTCCCCCTAGTGGTCATAATGCAATATTTTTCTGATTGCAGCATTTCATGAAATGACTGCATTATGGCCGCTAGAAGGAGTGGACGTTCATGGGAAATGACAGGGATTATTTGTGCCAACTGTATGAATGCCGAAGCATTCTCACAGCAAATTCTTTATTAATAGACCCAAAAAAATGTGTGTCAAACCAAAATCATTTTTCAATATGTTTGGCATCCTATCTCACTGCATACAGTTTTCTTCAGCAAATACTTTTTTTGCAAATCTTTTGTAAAATTTTTATTCTGAGAACCTTCCAGTAACAGCATTTTCTGTTGCAGGCTAACTATGCAAAGTCCCTGCTTTGCAATTGACAGCAGCGTTGTTAACCTGCCCTGTGTGTTTTCTTAAGTTGGCTTTTGTGCTGTCTATTAGTTCTGCATATCCCTTGTAGGAATAGGCAGACCTAATACCTAAAAGTCTAAGAAGCTTGGATGGCAGGTTGCTACTAATTGCGAGGCAGAAGCCTGGCGTTGTCAGCCTGCAAGTGAAGTGGAAGTGCTGTGACTTTGAAAAAAAAAAGATTCACAAAAAAAATGTACTTATAAAAATGTGTATACAGTGAATACGGTGAAATATATATATATATATATATATATATATATATATATATATATATATACAGTAAACCCCCGCTATATTGCGGTTCAGTTATTGCGGTCCCGGTATATCGCAGTATTTTAATTAGGACCTGTTATACTGATATTGTGGTAATATTTCGCCATTTTCGCAGTTATGTACTCTATTTTTTACTGTACTGTACAGTATACTGTACTGTTAAGACAATATTTTTGTGTTTTAAAAATCCTCTTGATCTCTCTCTCTATATTTAATGTGTTTCTATTGCATAAAAGTGTGTTTAAAGACCTTTAAATGCTATTAAAAAATTAACAAAACATGCCTAGGGTGTATTTAAATAGGGTCTTTCTATTTCGCGGTTTTTCACTTTTCGCGGGTGGGTCCAGAACATAACCCCAGCGATGGAGGAGGGTTTACTGTATATATATATATATATATATATATATATATATATATATACCGTAAATACAGTATATATCTTGAAAAGGCTATCTGTGCTTTGCTGGAAACAGCTGTTCCTGCTTAGAACAGTAGAGGGCATGCCTATGACATATCACACTCTGCAGTCTTGTCTAAGGGTGACACTACAAAGCTCTGCTAAGCTGACAGATGAAAATTCACAGAGACTGACTGTACAATAAAAAAAAAAATTGAGGACACTCAGGATTTCTCAGGAGAGCGTACATCAAAGTGTATTTCATACATCACTTAGACATTGCCTGGCAGTTTCTACCGTCTCTTACTGAAGTCACCTGTAATCTCTGGCAAGGGCACAGAATGCATTAACGCATACTCTGAAAAGGAGAGCAAATCCTTTCCAAAGAACAAAGTCATAGAAAATTTTGTATCTGGCCCTCATGATCTTACATTAATATGGCATATCTACATGTATGCTTCAAGTCCAGCCCCCCTGCTTTCCTGTTTCTCAGTGAGGCCATTTTTCTGTCTGTGCTAGGAACACAGCCTACCCGTCCTCACACAGGTCCAAACTGGGAGGATCAGTGTCCTGCTGTTTCTCTGCCTCCTGCAGACACGCCCCCCTCCTGCAGTCACCACCCCAACCTTCCTGAGCCTCTTATGTAGCTGATAACAAAGGTCATATGATCACTTTTAAAAAGAAACTGTATTTATGAGAGATTTTATATATATACAGTATCTCACAAAAGTGAGTCCATCCCTCACATTTTTGTAAATATTTTATGATATCTTTGCATGTGACAAGAAATGACTCTGTGCTACAATGTAAATTAGTGAGTGTACAGCTGTCCCCTCAAAATAACTCAACACGCAGCCATTAATGTCTAAACAGCTGGCAACAAAAATGAGGGCATGTGGGCTGGTACAGTTCAGGAGGGGGGGCTCTCTTGTCCCCCCCTCTTTTCCTGCGGCCTGCCAGGTTGCGTGCTCGGATAAGGGTCTGGTATGGATTTTTTGGGGGGACCCCACACCATTTTTTTTTTAAATTTTGGCGTGGGGTTCCCCTTAAAATCCATACCAGACCTGAAGGGCCTGAAATTTAAAGGAATATTACACTTTTATTATTTCACTTTAAGCATTATTAAAATCACTGATCCTGAAAAAACGGCCGTTGCATTGCATTGATACATCATGTCCCCTGGGGCAGGACCCGGGTCCCAAAACAATTTTATGACAATACCATGCATATAAACATTTTTTGCCTGTTCACATGTTCTGGATGCGAACTGAACAGGGGGGTGTTCGGCTCATCCCTAATGTACAGCAACACTTATTTTTTTCAGATCCTCAGACAGTTCTTTGCCATGAGGTGCCATGTTGAACTTCCAGTGACCAGTATGAGAGAGTGAGAGCGACAACACCAAATTTACCACACCTGCTCCCCATTTACACCTGAGACCTTATAATGAGTGGGGGGGGGGGCAAAATGGGCCCAAATTTGGACATTTTCACTTAGAGGTGTACTCACTTTTGTTGCCAGGTTTAGACATTAATGGCTGTGTGTTGAGTTATTTTGAAGGGACAGCAAATTTACATTGTTGTAAAAACAAAAATGTGAGGGGTGTACTCAATTTTGTGAGATACTGTATATATATATATATATATATACAGTGCCTTCCACATTTTGTCATGTTACAACCAAAAACGTAATTGTATTTTATTGGGATTTTATGTACCAATGCAAAGTGGCACATAATTGTGAAATTGAAGGAAAATTATAAAAAATTTTACATAATAAATATCTGAAAAGTGTGGCATGAATTTGCATTTAGCCCCCCTGAGTCAATACTTTGTAGAACCACCGTTCGCTGCAATTACAGCTGCAAGTCTTTTTGGGGATGTCTCTACCAGCTTTGCACATCTAGAGAGTGACATTTTTGCCGACTCTTCTTTGCAAAAGAGCTCAAGCTCTGTCAGATTGGATGGAGAGCGTCTGTGAACAGCAATTTTCAAGTCTTGCCACAGATTCTCAATTGGATTTAGGTCTGGACTTTAACTGGCCATATTTTAAATTGAAAGGGTTGTATTGCAAGGTGAGGGTTCACATGTGCTTTGAAGCCCCATACACACTATCAGTTTTTCTGCTGAGTTTTTCCTTCAGGTTTACCAAAACCATGTAGTGCAAGGGCCTGCCTGATTGCATACAAATTGAAACTCCTAAGGTTTGACCTCATATTATATGGTTTTGGTAAATCTGAAGGAAAAACTCAGCAGAAAAACTGATAATGTGTATGGGGCTTAAGAGTTCTTTCACAAGGGCTTAGCCACTCTGTTCAACAGGGGATTTGTGAGCAGATCCTCAACTGAAACAGAGCTGAACTGAACGGATGTCAGTTTTGTGATATTTCTGCTGCTTACTTTTTCATCCACATTTTGACCCATGATGGCTCAAAAGAGTAAAAAAAGGCAGCTGGATGTAAACAGACTTATGTCTACTTACATCAGGCTACCTCAGATCCGTCACACTTTGCTGTGGAAAAATGGACAGGGACAGAGTAATTTTCCAGTCCTGGATGAACTCAGAAATAGGTGGACTCAATAAGTGGTAGGTGGATTTGGAGGAAGGCAGATGTAAAAATAGAGGGGAAAAAGCTAGTTCATCTAAGGACTGTAGTGCACCAGGTTCTTTTCCCAGATTGGGGTAGTAGTAGCCAGGCACACTGCAACAGTCACTCTTCTGGCTCAATGAACAGTCTAGGCGTGGCCATTTTGTAATTTATTGCTGAATAATTTGGATGGGGCATAGGGAGCTGTGGGATACTCCATGAATGTTGAGCAATAAACTGAGGACACTCTTCACTTAATACTACTTCTCAGTACGGTTCCTCCAGCAAAGGCCCAAAAAATAGACAACTCTGGGATGGCTTCAGTAATTTCCCAGACCAGGCGAACACTAGTATTGATATGCTAGGGATATAAGCAGTAACAGTCACTAGGATCCTTCACTCAGGTCTGTAATCATAATGTCCCTGGATATTTGGATGTTTCCCTCCTCAGACAATTCCTCAGTGAATCTTTCAGACTGGATCCTCAGTGAAATCCCTCGCTTAGCTTCAAAGTTTTTGTTTTTAGCAGAACAGGCCCCCCAGGTCTGCCACAGATGGGACCTCGATGAGCACAGGTATAATTTTTAGCTGGGCTGCCCAGAAGGGCACTAGCCCTTAAAGCGGGAGTTCTGCAATTTTTTCTTTTTTAAAAGTCAGCAGCTACAAATACTGCAGCTGCTGACTTTTAAAATAAGGACACTTACACGTCCAGCGCGCCCGCGATGTCAGCACCCAAAGCCGATCTGTCGATTGGCTCTCGGGTGCTGCCGCCGACATCTTCGGTATGGGAATCAGGAAGTGAAGCCGCAAGGCAGGTTCCCTACTGCGCATGCGCAAGTCACGCTGCGCAATAAGGACGGTCCCTGCTGTCTCTGGGATCCGTGTGTTTCCCAGCAGACAGCGGGGGCACCGCAGGAAGTGGCATAATAGCCGCAGAATCTGCAGCTATCTATGCCCGGAAGTGGGTGCAGATACCTGTATTATACAGGTATCTGCACCCCCCTCCCCCCTGAAAGGTGCCAATTGTGGCACCGGAGGGGGGAGGGTTCCGATGAGCGGAAGTTCCACTTTAGGGTGGAGCTCCGCTTTAAGGCAGGGAACTTCTTCTCCAGGGCAAGAACAAGACTGCTCCAGACCACAGACTATTTATGTGTTCTGCAGCCACCTACTAGGCACACCTCCCCAGGGATTAGCTGAGACCCATAAATATTCAGGCTACTAATTTGACCTGCTCCACTCATATGTTCTGGAGCCTGTGAGACCCCGACCAGGTCATACAAGCTGCGCCACTGATTACAGAAAAGCAAAAAGATTACATTTCCATAGCAGCCTATTTAGGAGGGTGCTACGCAAATTTTTGTTTTTGGGTTTAGATACGCTTTAACAAACTTCACTGCAGGTTTTTTAGCAAATTTGGATCTATTGACTAGCCATTGTAGTAACTTCCTCAAATTGGATGTTAGACACTGTGGTCAACAAATTAAACTTACATAATTGTAATTTATATGTATAGTTCTTACAAAGTGTGTTAGATGCCTGCATCTCCCCTCTGCAAGCTGTAGCTCCCCTTCCCCGGCCGCTATATTGGGGTGGGGAGGGGGGGGGGTGTTTCAGCAATATCTCACCAGAGATAAAAGGCTTGTGGTTTAAGCTCTGGGGATGTCTAAAAATATTACTTCCACATCTGTACAGACCTCTGGGAAATACAATGAGCTGACTATAGAAAAAGGAAATTAGATTTCTAGAATAAAGTGAGTACTGCTGCCATGGCTGCAAGGAAACAGTTACATTTTTTGACTCATTTTTAGAAGCTTCTATAGCAATAATATATCATTTTTAATTACCAAAAATAGTTTTTTTCTCCTTTGAAAACAATAATAATATGAGAGAATACACACTTTGTTTAAAGCTGAAATCTGGGCACAGCTCCACTGCAAGGGTTATTTGATTGTCTAGGGGAGAGATAAAGGGTGATACACTTACCTGATCCTCCAATCCTCCCTGCACAAGACCAACCCCTGCAGCTTCGGCACCCCCACACTCTAGCAGTCTTGAGTGGTGGTTTGTTCCTGACATCATCAAAGCAGGGCTCCATAGACCTCCTCTGGATATGAGGATGCCAGGAACAGTCCACCTCTAGATTGTGGGGTAGCGTAATTTTCTGGTGAAGTGGAGGATCAGGCGATTATAAGGCTTTCTACTCTCCCTGGTCCTGGACAAAATGAGCGCGTAACCCCTACAGGCACATCACCCTTGCATAGGGAAACATTTTGGAATTGTGGTTTAAAGATAAAAGTTATTTTACAGCATATGCATGTAGATTACCAGTTACAGCCTAATAAGTAAAATGGTGAGTCTATATATGAAACCATTGGTTCACTAGAGGCTACTGGAGGAGCAAAAGTGGAGCATTGACATGACACTAAACTCTGGTTTAAATATATATATATTCAAGTATATATTCTTAACCTCCCTGTCGGTATTCCCAAGTCTGGCTCGGGGTGGAATTTCTGTATCATTAGCGGTAACCCCGAGCCAGACTCAGGATTGCATTGCAGGATACAGGGAAATAGTAAAAGAAAATGTTCCTGCGCCAACTCAAATGAATAAGAACAGATACTGCTGCATACACTGAGGGAAATGTCTGAACCCAAACGGAAATATACAATGAAGGATAGTGATGCGCTGTATAGACAATAAAGTGCAATAGTGCTATGGATAAGGCACCAAAGAATATATATAAGAGGCAAGTACTAAAATGGCCAAACATAAAAATCAAGTAAAATTGTCACAAGGTATCCAATGATAAAAATGAGTGTCCAATAAAGTGCAAGTGTCAGAGAAAGGATATCCAATATAAAGCGATAAGGTAATAATGAAAATATTACTAATAGTAAAAATAAATGACGATAATAAATATATATAAATAAATGCAAAGTAGTGAATAATTAATAAAGTCCAATAATATTCAAGGTGAACAGATAATGACGAATCCTTATTATGAGTGAATAAATTAGATCAAAAGTGTCTGTGACAGGTTCCTTCTGTGTAGATAAAGTGTAATAAATAAGGTGACATTATAATCAAAAAAATATAAAGTGCTGATGCTATATTTCTGCTGTGTGATGCTGGTGCTGAGTGACCGCTTAATCCTCCGTGCTGGTTAATATATGGGTGTCCCCTTACCTTACTGCTGTAAGGTAACAGCATGTAAATGTGTGCCTTTGGTAATGGAAACCATCTAGGAATCCCCTGGCGTCCTATTGTGGCGTCTCCGGCTCTGCTGGTAAGTATGTCCTGCTTACACTCAGCATTAGCGTTCCCCTTTAAAGCCCTTGAGATATCTGGAGCCGGTAAGCCTCACCATGGACCATGGGTAGAGATTAGGAACAGGAAGGATGCCCAATAGTGTAGTATGTTTGAATCAATTTTCTTTTCAAATAGTTTTATTGGTAACAAACAAGGTACAGAGTAATGAAACATTCACTGTTACAGGTTAACATACAACAATATACAACGTTATACAGAGCAGTGGGTTACAACTGGTGCGAAACGAGTAGTTGAGGTAAGGCAAGAACGGTACACCAGCCGGTGCTGTATCGTAACACGAACGGTTTACATCGCACATAAACAAGTGCAAACCAGGACCAAGGTCCCAACAAAGAATAACATAAGGTTATGGGGAAGCTCTGCCATAGAGGGGGTGGTAACAGCAAGGGTCATAAAGGTGTAAATATAGGTTACCTTATTGGGAGGGACAAGGAGGGGTAAAGCAGGAGAGTAAGTCAGAGAGGAAAGGGGGGAAACAGATGGGAGAGTTGGGAGTAGTGGTTAAGGAAAGAAGTGTGGGGGGGTTAGAAGGGAGGGGAGACCAGGGGGAGAGAAGAAAGATTGTCCAGGAGGCTCGCACGGAAGTGGTAAGGTACAGTTTTTACGGTGAAATCGGGTTGGAGGAGGCTCAGGGTTCCAATAACGTGGTGTCGAAGTCGGGCATTTGAATCAATTTTAATAATGTCAACAGAAAAAAAGGACAATCAACAATTTCTGTTGATATTATTAAAATTGATTCAAAAATGCAGGCCTACAATATAAAACGCCAAATTTCCATGCAAAATAATTGTACCGCTTTCAGCACCTAAAATCAGAAATAATCATACCGCCAGGGAGGTTAACACAAAAAAGTACCCTCTATTGCTTGCAGCCTCCTTCAAAGCTCCAAAATCCTTTTTTTTTTAATTCTGCTGTAATCTTACTTTCTACTAAAGGGTGGCAACGTTTGTTCTCCATGGTCCCACTGTATGTAAGAATGTAGTCACCTTTCTGAGATGGACTAGGGCAGTGATGGCGAACCTTGGCACCCCAGATGTTTTGGAACTACATTTCCTATAATGCTCAACTACACTGCAGAGTGCATGAGCATCATGGAAAATGGAGTTCCAAAACATCTGGGGTGCCAAGGTTCACCATCACTGAACTAGGGACTATGGAGTGTGTACTGTGCATAGAGCAGTGCACATGACCACAACTAACATGCACTGCTCACTCCAAACAAAAAGATGTGAGAAGGTAATAGGAGAGGTTCAGAAGCTCATTGAGGACGAAAACGTTGAAAACACAGCAAGAAATTTCATGAAAATTAGATTACAAGGCCATTAACCGCTAGCCGACCAACCTCCGCAGTTATACTGCGGCAGGTTGGCATGGCTGTGCAAATCGCCGTAGCTGTACATCGCTTATTTTAGACGTCACAGCAGGCGCGCGCATCGAGCACCCACGATCGCTCGTGAGAGAGCGAGAACTGGGATCTGTGTGTGTAAACACACAAATCCCGGTTCTCTCAGGGGAGAGGAGATAGATTGTGTGTTCATACTATGTAAGAACACCGATCTCTCTCCTTCCCTAGTCAGTCCCATCCCCCCTACAGTTAGAACACACCTAGGGAACACACTTAACCCCTTGATCGCCCCCTAGTGTTAACCCCTTCCCTGCCAGTGACATTTATACAGTAATCAGTGGATATTTAAGATCAGTGGCTGTATGATTGTCAATCCTTCCAGGGCTGAAGTGGTTAAGTAGTGGATGCATATGGATTATTTGTGGAGAATAAGGATATCGTTTAGTGCATTCGATTTTCACTGACCTAAGGTACAGTAAAAATAAAGAAGTATAAACAGGAGAAAAGCTGTTCACATATATTTAATTTTGGATTTTTTCTTACGTCTGTAGATCTCTGCAAAGTTTTTTTTGACTTTTACAATGAATATTTTTAGTGCATTAGTCATAGTAAATAAAATCTGGAGATGCAGCATTTGTCATTAATTAGATAAAGTAGGATGTCTTCTCTTCTGTTGTCCACGATCGTGCTATGTAATACTAAATTCTCTTTTGTTATACATGAGATTGATTTCTACCACTACACACTAGTTATAATTTTATACGTAATGAAATCCAGGGTCCAATGCTTTTAGGACCAGTTCACACCATGCCCGCACATGAATTGCACAGGAACATGCGATTCTTGAGAAATTCGCATGTGGTTCTGTGTGATGCAATTTCTGCCCAATTATTTTGAATGGGCTAAAATCACAATTCACCGCACCAAAGAAGGGTGTGCACTAGGTTTTAAAATACACAGTAACAGAATCTCATGGTACAAAAGTACCATTCGATCAAGTGCGGGCAAACGCACTGCATTTTTGCGACCTGTGTTTGGGGTGGTGGTGGGCTCTTGAATGTAACATTAGCACGAGGGTGTCACTTATTGATTGTATTTCCAAAAATTTACCTTTGTTAGTGTGGGGTCTTATCATCTCGTGAGTGATTTAAAGTGGGGTTGCACACAAAAAAAAAAAATCATTAATATTCCTAAAAAAAAAAAAAAAAAAATTGGATTTTTTTTTTTAACTCACCTCTAAATGGCTGTTGCTAGGGGGTCCCTCATAGTCTGCCTCCTTCAGTGCCTGGGCTGGTGACATCACTTCCCCTCGGCGCAGGAAGAGCTGAGCTCTGCCCCCTCCCTCCTGTCAATCATCTGGGACACGTGACAGGTCCCAGATGATTGCGCGGCCACTCACGGCGCGCGCATGCGCTGTGGGTGCCCGGCTGTGAGGCCACAGCCGGGCGCCCACACTTACAATGCCAGCGCCGACGAATGGAGGGAGGGACGAGCGGGGCTTTGATCCCCCGCATCGCTGGACCCTGGAACAGGTAAGTGTCCAATTTATTAAAAGTCAGCAGCTGCATTATTTGTAGCTGCTGACTTTAAATTTTTTTTTTAAAAATGGGCCCCCCACTTTTACTCTTTCTGACAGATGGAAGCGATCAGGGCAGGCAACAGTTGCCCCCTACCCCATAAAAACACATGCGCATGAAAAGGTCGATTGTGCAAAACATGTTGCACTACGCATGCTGCATGAGTAAGAGCAATAATTCTAGGCCTAGTGTTCACAGTTAACGCTAAACTGATTACATGTAGCAGCTTTTAAATCACCTATGGCTAATTCAGGGTAATGAAGTTTTTTAGCCATTTCACGGGTGCACACAATTTTAAGGCTTGACATGTTGGGTATCAATTTACTTGGCACAACACCATTTTTTTTTTTACCCTAAAATTACATTTGGTGGATTTTTCTACTGATATTTTGAGCTTGATAAACCATTGTGCAAATATTGTGTGACATAAAAAAATGTATTTACCGCTTTGTTATTCTTTATAGAATCTGCTTTCAAAAATAAATATACTGTTTGAGGGTTTTAAGTAATCTTCAGGCCTATGTGGGCAAAAAAAAAAGAGCTCTGGCAGGAAAGGGGTTACTTGAAACTGTGGCGGTAGTCAGTGGATGTGTTGGAACATTACAAGAAAGAACCACAGTCTCACTCGAAGTGCTGCACTTGTTATGTATTGATCTAAAGGACTGCAGAAATCAATTGTTGCATGCTGCTACCATATACAGTTTATTGCATTATGTAGACTTTGGGGATTTTCGAGTTGGGTTTTAAAACTTCTAGTTCTTTTGAATAGAGTAGAAAAAGGGTTAGATCCTGTGTCAGGTTTTTAGTTCTGTGTCTTGGTGACGGCTATCAAGAAGGTACAATTCTACATTGTAGGGCCTTTTCGCACTGCTCAGTTGAAAAAACGTGGTAAAAATGCATATGATTTTTTTTTTTTTGCTGCGTTTTCTGGACTCCTGACTTCAATCATGTACCTGTGAAACTCAGTCATGTGATTAAAAGAACACACCAAAAACGTACCACGAATGCATTTTTGCTGCGTCTTCTAAAGAAATCAGTAGTGGATGCAGCATGTAGAACTTTTAAAAAAATGCACTGCACCCATAGCGCACTGGTGTGAAGAGTTCCAGAGGATTTAAAGGGATACATTTTTCAGCTCCATGCACACTAACTTAAAAAAACACCAGTGCTTTTGCCAGAGAAAAAAATGCTAATTTTGAGCCACTGCAGTTATGCTGCGCAAATCGCCGTAGGTGTATGTCGGGTTTCGTACATGGCGATCTGTGGGCGCCCATTGGCCAGCGGGGGGAGTCAATGAGCGGGTCAGGCGGACTCGATGTCCGCCGGCCACCCACGATCGTTCCTGTAGTGACAGAACTGGGATCTGCCTGTGCTATGCAGGAAGACGGATCTGTGTGTTGCCTATCCCCATACAGTTAGAACACACAGTGAGGGAATACAGTTAACCCCTTGATCGCCCCTGATGTTAACCCCTTCCCTGCCAGTGTCATTAGTACATATTTTTAGCACTGATGACTGTAGTAATGTCACTGATTCCCAAAAAAAAGTGTAAAAAATGTCCGTTAGGTGTCTGATCTGTCCGCCGCAATGCCGCAGTCCTGCTAAAAATCACTGATCGCCGCCGATACTAGTAAAAAATAAATAAATAATAAAAATGCCATAAATCTATCTTCTATTTTGTAGACGCAGTAACATTTGCACAAACCAATCAATATGTGTTTATTGGGATTTTTTTTATTAAAAAATATGTAGCAGAATACAAATTGGCCTAAAATGATGAATAAATTCGACTTTTACATTTTTTTTTTTTTGGAAATTTTTTATAGCAGAATGTAAAAAATATTGTTTTTTTTCTAAATTGTCGTTTTTTTTTTGTTTATAGCGTAAAAACTAAAAACTGCAGAGGTGATTAAATACCACCAAAAGAAATTTCTATTTGTGGGGAAAAAAAAGAACATCAATTTTGTTTGGGTACAGAGTCGCTCGACCGCACAATTGACAGTTAAAGCGACGCGGTGTCGTATCGCAAAAAATGGCCTGGATGACAACACTGAAGAAATGACACTTTTCTACAATGTAAAGTAGTGAGTGTACATCTTGTATAACAGTGTAAATTTGTTGTCCCCTCAAAATAACTCAACACACAGCCATTAATGTCTAAACCGCTTGCAACAAAAGTGAGTACACCCCTAAGTGAAAATGTCCAAATTGGGCCCAAAGTGTTAATATTTGGTGTGGCCACTATTATTTTCCAGCACTGCCTTTACCCTCTGAGTTCACCAGAGCTTCACAGGTTGCCACTGGTGTCCTTTTCCACTCCTCCATGATGACATCATGGAGCTGGTGAATGTTAGAGACCTTGCACTCCTCCACCTTGCGTTTGAGGATGCCCCACAGATGCTCAATAGCGTTTAGGCCTGGAGACATGCTTGGCCAGTCCATCACCTTTACCCTCAGCTTCTTTAGCAAGGCAGTGGTCGCTTTGGAGGTGTGTTTGGGGGTCGTTATCATGCTGGAATACTGCCCTGCGGCCCAGTCTCTGAAGGGGGGGATCATGCTCTGCTTCAGTATGTCACAGTGCATGTTGGCATTATTGGCATACATGTGGCGCATATATGCGGCCTTATGCAAACAGTTTTCTGTGCTGAGTGCGGGCCCTGCGTGCTCCCAGCACACTCACCAGCGGGGAACGGAAAGCTTCCGATGCATACTTGCAATCTCGAGCTTTCCTATCATATGACCTGACAGCCAATCACAGCGGTCACATAATCTGGATGCCCATCTCCACCTAATGGCCTTTAAAAGGGCTGCTAGGCAGCGGCAGGAAGGGGTTGACATGTAAAATATCCAATAATAATAATGGCAATAATGTATGCATTTTACTGTATCTCTGTGTGTGAAAAACATTACCAGCCTTACGTTTATACTGTATGTGTTTTATTGGGGATAATTTTCATGGAAAATAAATAATAAATTATTATTTTTCACAAAGATTGGAAGTTGAGTACTGTCATTGCCCCCCCCCCCCCTTTTTAATATAAATAGCCAATGAAAGTAGCAGGGATGGTGGTACAAGGAGGGAATAAGCCTGTGGAAAGCATTTGGGCATGAACGCCATTTGTTATAGTTAGGTAGCTATGTGCACATTTACTTTGCAAAGGGAACAGTTCTTCAGTAAATGAACTCCTATGGGATATACACTATATTGCCAAAAGTATTGGGGCGCCTGCCTTTACATGCACATGAACTTTAATGGCATCCCAGTCTTAGTCCGTAGGGTTCAATATTGAGTTGGCCCACCCTTTGCAGCTATAACAGCTCCAACTCTTCTGGGAAGGCTGTCCACAAGGTTGAGGAGTGTGTCTATGGGAATGTTTAACCATTCTTCCAGAAGCGCATTTGTGAGGTCAGGCACTGATGTTGGACGAGAAGGCCTAGTTTGCACTCTCTACTCTTTATTCATTCTAAAAAGTGTTTTATTGGGTTGAGGTCAGAAATCGGTGCAGTCACATTCCTCCACCCTAAACTTGCTCATCCATGTCTTTATGGACCTTTCTTTGTGCACTGGTCCAAATCATTTGATGGAGGGGGGATTATGGAGTGGGGTTGTTTTTCAGGGGTGGGGCTTGGCAATTAGTTCCAGTGAAGGGAACTTTTAAGGCGTCAGCATACCAAGACATTTTGGACATTTCAACTTTGTGGGAACAGTTTGGGGATGGCCCCTTCCTGTTCCAACATGACTGCACACCCTACGGACTAAGACTGGGATGCCATTAAAGTTTGTTTAAAGGCAGACATCCCATTACTTTTGGCAATATAGTGTATTTTTTTAAATGGATAGTGTGCTAAGAAAAGTCCTTAATTGTCCATAGCTGTGGATTCTGGGCGCCATTCATCCAGGGCCTTTGTCTGCATTGGGTGAATGGTGTGGGGAAAGAGAGGTAGGCGGTAGGGCCGCAGTATTGAACAGTGTTTGCTGACTCATATATACATCCTGACAGCTGCTGCCACAACCAAGATATCCATCTTTACAGGAGGCGGTTCTGTTTACGATAATGGTGGTCTCTGCTGCGGGTTCGCCGCCAGATCACCGTTATCGGCGGCGGGAGAGGTGCCACCCCCCTCCCGCCGCTCTCCCGTGCCTTCCACCGCTTACCAGAGCCGTCGGCAGCGGCGGAGGCGATCGGGTCCTGCAATCTGGTGGGTATGGAGACGAGTGAGGCTAAGATGGCCCCCAGTCGTCTCTATACCATAGGAGGGCGGAAGCGACGTCAAAACGTCACTTCCGCCCATACGTCTTAAAGGAACATTTTTTTCAATGTCATTTTTTTAAATGGCATTTATTTTTATTTTATTTTTTTTATTCCATTTTAGTCCAAATATGAGATCTGAGGACTTTTTGACCTCAGGTCTCATATTTAAGAGGACCTGTCATGCTTTTTTCTATTACAAGGGATGTTTACATTCCTTGTAATAGGAATAAAAGTGATCCATTTTTTTTTTTTAAAACAGTGTAAAAATGAATAAATTCAAGTAAAATAAATAAGTAAAAAAAAAATATATTTTTTTAAAACACCCCGTCCCGACGAGCTCGTGCGCAGAAGCGAACGCATACGTGAGTAGCGCCCGCATATGAAAACGGTAGTCAAACCACACATGTGAGGTATCGCCGCGATCGGTAGAGCGAGAGCAATAATTCTAGCCATGGACCTCCTCTGTAACTCAAAAGATGCAACCTGTAGAATTTTTTTAATGTCGCCTACAGAGATTTTTGAGGGTAAAAGTTTGATGCCATTCCACGAGCGGGCGCAATTTTAAAGCATGACATGTGTGGTATCAATTTACTCGGCGTAACATTATCTTTCACAATATAAAAAAAAATTGGGCTAATTTTACTGTTGTCTTATTTTTTTATTCAAAAAAGTGATTTTTTTTCCCATAAAAAGTGCGCTTGTAAGACCGCTGCGCAAATACGGTGTGAAAAAAAGTATTGCAATGACCGCCATTTTATTCTCTAGGGTGTTAGAAAAAAAAAAAACAATATATAATGTTTGGGGGTTCTAAGTAATTTTCTAGCAAAAAAACATTTTTTTTGTCTGAAAAACAGGCTTGGTCCTTAAGTGGTTAAAAATGAAATAAGGGCAAAGAATTAAAAAAGAAGAAGATAAAGCAGGAAAATAAAGGTAGGAAGCGGTAGAGAGCATAATATCTAAAGCCTGATAATACAGAGAAAAAGTACTATGAAACAACGTAAAAAAATAACATCAGGGTATTCAATCCAAGACAGGGACAAGGAAAGAATCCATGCCAGCCACATTGGTCTTTTCTCTTTGGGCAATGACATTTCCAGGGTAAGAAGTACCCGTAAGCTTAGGTGAACCATTGGATCTGGGACATGATTTTTATTTGAACTACAAATTTTTTTTCCTACTACTTGGACTGTATGATGTAGCTGACAAGGTTACGCTAAGCAGCGTTGATTAGAGCAGTGGAAAGAGCAACCAAACACAGAACAGATCATCTGTCTGCTGTCACTGCGCCTATCCTGCCCCCTCCTCCCAGCTCCAGCTATTGCTCACTCCTGTATCTTAGGCTTTAAGCTCCCCGTCTGTCATAATGATGCACTAGTGGGTGCATTGCACACAAACAGCATGATTCCTACTCACTCTAATTGATCCTCAAGGGAATCTGTCAACAACAAAAGAGCAACTGAACAAGCAGCAGGTCGCTAACTATAGAAATGACCTGTTTCCGGTATCTGCATTAACCACTTAAGGACCGGAAGGATTTGCCCCCTTCCTGACCAGGCCATTTTTTTTTGCGATTACGCCACTACGTTGCTTTAACTGACAATTGTGCGGTCGTGCGAAACTATTCCCAAACAAAATTGACGTCCTTTTTTTCACACAAATAGAGCTATCTTTTGGTGGTGTTTGATCACCTTTGCGATTTTTATTTTTTGCACTATAAACAAAAAAAGAGCGACATTTAAAAAAAAAAAAATTTTACTTTTTGGTAAAACAAATATCCCCCCCCCCCCCAAAAAATAAAAAAAAAAAATTCTTCCTTAGTGTAGGCCAATATGTATTTTGCTACATATGTTTGGTAAAAAAAATCGCAATAAGCGTATTTTGATGGGTTTGCGCTAAAGTTATAGCATCTACAAACTATGGGATAGATTTATGGCATTTTTATTATTATTTTTTGTTTACTAGTAAGGCCCCTTTCACACTGGGGCATTTTTCAGGCGCTACAGCGCCAAAAATTAGCACCTGTACAGCGCCTGAAAAAATCCGGCCCCAGAGCGGTGCGCTAGCAGGACGGTCAAAAAAGTCCTGCTAGCAGCATCTTTGGAGCGGTGAAGGAGCCGTGTATTCACCGCTCCTATACCACTCCTACCCATTGAAATCAATGGGACACCGCGGTAATACCGTGGCCATACCGCCGCAAAGCGCCGCTGCGGAGGCACTTTGCGGGGGGTTTTAACCCTTTTTCGGCCGCTAGTGGGGGTTAAAACCGCATCGCCAGCAGCCGAATACCGCGGCTAAAAAGACGGTAAAGCAGCGCTAAATATATAGCGCTGCTTTACCGTCGCCGCCACTCCCGCCCCAGTGTGAAAGGGGCCTTATGGCGGTGATCAGTGATTTTTAGCGGACTGCGACATTGCGGCAGGCAGATCGGACACTTTTGACACTTTTTTGGGACCATTGACATTTATACAGCGATCAGAGCTAAAAATAGCCACTGATTACTGTATAGATGTCACTGGCAGGAAGGGGTTAACACTAGGGGGCGATCAAGGGGATTTAAGTGTGTTCCCTAGGGAGGTGTTGCTAACTGTATGGGGGCTGGGCTGACTGGAGGAGGAGAGAGATCGTTGTTCCTAATCACTAGGGACAGACCATCTCTCTCTCCTCCCCTGACAGAACGGGGATCGGTTTGTTTACACTGACAGATCCCTGTTCTGCCTGTCTCTGGAGCGATCGTGGGTGGCCGGCGGACATTGAATCCGCTGGACCCGTGGGTTGGCTCCCCTGCTCGCGAATGGGCGTGCAAATTCTTTATTCATTCATCCTTCAGAGTTAGTTATAGCATATAGCTGCAGACTAAAATTCATTGTAAAACCTTCTGTGCTAATCCACAAAATTGTGGACACCTGAAAAACATATGTCTAACAGCAATTTAAATGCAAGTAGTGTACTATTTGAGTTTTATTTTCTTTTTTCCCCATTATTTTCAACTGTTAATCTGGCCAGTAATTTATTTTTTATTTTTAAACTTCCTTTAACAGACCAGGCTGCCCAGCAAAAGTGACTGTTAGAGGGGTTGAGACAAATCATTGAACACTGACAGGGGTGCTTACAATGGTCAGCTTTTATTTAAGTAAAACCTTTATTCCAAAAAAGGAAAAACTGATGCTCTAACTGGGTAAAAAAAAGTAATCTGTGTTGGATCCCTTTTCAAAGAGTGGCTAAGCAGCCACAGTCAGGCTTCGGAATGCCTGTTTCCTTTTCTTTGTTTTGCCGAACGACAGTTTATAATGGAGCTAATGTGTAATCTAAGCACTTGGCTTGCGGTTGTGGTGCAGCCCAATTTACCCGAATGGTCGAGTTTAAGTATATTGTGGGTATATAGATAATACCACAGAATGGCGCCCTAAAAAATGAATTCATAATATGGTGCTGCCCCTTTAAAAAAGTGAATTAAACACCTGCAAACATAAAACAAACAAAGTAAAGAATGGCGCTCACAATGCTGAATGTATACGTGAAAATACAAAAAATCATATGACTTTGAATATAAATGGTGCTGACATAACTCAGTGATACATAAATAACCAAAGCAATAAAAATAATCCAATGTGACAATTCCCAACACCAAAAACAATTGCTTCAACACGGAGATATCTTCTGTTCTTGCTCAAGTGCTCAAGTAACGGATGGCATTAATGGAAGTGTTACTAAACCCACAACATTAAAATCAGTCTGTATATGCAGTAAAGCATGCTTGTTATACTCACTGTGGAACCTAAGGGGTTAATCCTGCGCATTGTGCTGTTTGATCCTGTCTTCTCTGATCCTCCCCTTCTTCCACAGTCCCCAATCCATCTACTGATAATACAGAGCCTTGAGGGCATTCATGCAGCCTCATAGGACAATCAGAGGAGAATGGAAACTCCTCCTACAAGCTATAACCAGTGCTCAGCCTGATAGAAGTCACAAGACTACTATATGCTGCTAATGAGAAAAGGTATTTAGCAGTATATATTTACTAAAATAATTGCATTTCCATGTTGTGTGTACTGTGGGAGACCAGATATAGTGAATGCAGGGTCCTGGGTTTAGTAACTACAAAGTTGGAAGGTATGTATAACAATGACCCACATGCTGAAATGTATGGTGGTAATACTACTTTATCAAATAAGTGGACTGCAGTATGAAAACACTTTTTTTCAGAACACCGTTTCTCTTAGGCCCCTTTCACAATGGGGCGGGGAGCCGCGGTGACGGTAAAGCAGCGCTATATTTAGCGCTGCTTTACCGTTGTTTTTAACCGCGGTATTCGGCCGCTCGCGGTGCGGTTTTACCCCCCGCGAGCGGCCGAAAACGGGTTAAAGACCCCCGCAGAGCGCCGCTGTAGCTGCGCTTTGCGGCGGTATTGCCGCGGTATTGCCGCGGTTTTGCCGCGGTTTCCCATTCAAATCAATGGGAAGAGCGGTATAGGAGCGGTGAATACACCGCTCCTATACCGCTCCAAAGATGCTGCTAGCAGGACTTTTTTTGCAATCCTGCTAGCGCACCGCTCCAGTTGAAAGCCCGCCGGCTTTCAAACTGGAGTTAAAGGGGCCGGATTTTTTCAGGCGGTGAACAGGCGCTATTTAGCGCTGTACCGCCTGAAAAACGCCCCTGTGAAAGGGGCCTTACGGTAATTTCTTAGCTAATGTAATTTATTCAGTAAGGACCGGAATTTAATGCACTGCAAGGAAATGTCATGCAGGTCCGCCCATGACAGTGTGTCAAGTTACACAGCAAGCTAGGAGAGAGTTAACAATTTTAGGGTGGGCAGCTGGGAGAGCTGGGGAGGAGCGGCCATATAAAAGAGAGGCGCGGAGCCGGGAGGTCAGTGCGGGAAAGACAGAGCACGAGGAGGCAGGTTTTTCAGTATGTTACAATAAATTTTCCATGATGCAAAACACTGCAGCGGTGGCATGAACATCCTCCTCTGGCTGTATTTTTACACTTTTGGTGGGCGGCTGGGGGCTAGTAATACCTGTTTTTACCACCCTGTGGATGCCTGTATAAGAGGCCTAAGACAGGAAGTGTGGCACTGGCCAGATCAGCAGGTGAAAGGGAAAAAAAAGAAAACAAATGCAGTTACCACATTTAATGATTGGTAGGTTGCAATATATAACATTTTTTAGAGGGTTTGAGTGCATTCTGGGCTCAGCCATGCTGGATTTACCACAATCAGATGGGATGTCCAGATATCTGATGCTATACAGATTTCCGCAAAGCTGTAGACATAACCAAACAAGGCACCAAAACTACAGATTCGAAACGAAAGGTGGGTACCGGAGGTGGTGATTCTCCACAAAGCCATTTCTTCTGTCTTATCCTGCTTTTAACACTGTAACATTGTGACAAACATGTGACAGGGTAGCCACAGACTCCAAATAAGTCCTTAGCAAATCCATAGCTCCCAACTGTCCCTGATTTCGAGGGACTGTCCCTGATTTGGAGCAATGTCCCTCTGTCCCTCATTCCTCCTCATTTGTCCCTCATTTGGTCTGATCTGTATAGATGTATATAAAATGCACCTTTTATCTATCAAAAAGTGTTTTCCAGCGCTAAACCTTTCATCTGATTCCTAAATTGCTGCATTTGTAAATTCCAAAAGCCAATATAAAGGAATATTAGTGGTAAAAAAGCACTTGTGGGTTTAACCAATCTTGTTTTTCTGTACAATTCTCCTTTAAGGGGGCGTGGCAAGGGGTGTGTCCTATGCCTGCATACTTTTGCTGATAGGTGTCCCTCATTCCCATCTCAAAAAGTTGGGAAGTATGCAAATCAGCTAATATGCATATTAGGAACCCTCCCAATGACAGATCCTGAGACAAAGAGCTGAATTACGAGCAAACAGCTAAATACACAAGTTAAATACAATATTTAAATATTTCACCCTCCAAATGACTTGTAGTTCTCTCCAGCCAGTCTTGTAATCCAGACACTCTTCACAGACAGAAAAGGTCCTGGCAATCTCTACAGACTACTTTGTAGTTAAAAGGGTTGTAAACCCTCGCGGTTTTTCTATGCATTGAGGTGAAAAACCTCTTGTAGTGCACAGCCCCCCAGAACCCCCATTTTACTTACCTAAGCCAGAGCACGAGCACACCCGCTCCAGCCGGTGTCTTGGGTCCTGATTAAATAGCTTGATAGCAGTGCAGCCATTGGCTCCCGCTGCTGTCAATCAAATCCAATGACACAGGAGCCGGGGGCGAAGCTGAGTCCTGCTGTCTGTGTCAATGGACGCAGCAGCAGGACACGGGAGCACCCCCCCGCACGGGTGCCCCGAGGGAGAGAGCTTCTCCGACAGGGCACTCGAGAAGAGGAGGAGCCAGGAGCGATCAGGCAAAACCAACTCCACAGAGGAGGTAAGTATGACATGTTTTTTTTTTTTTTTAATAAAACAGGAACCTTTAGTTATCCTTTAAGCAATTTAGACCAGGATCTAACTCTACCTGTGATTGGACAATGAAGAAGTAGCAGCTCATTAGGCATCGCTGTACTCTTATGCTGCATACACACGATCGGAAATTCGGCCAGCAAAAGACCGATGAGAGCTTTTGGTCGGAAAATGCGACCGTGTGTATGCTCCATCAGATTTTTGCTGGCCGAATTCCAGGCAGCAAAAGATTGAGAGCAGGTTCTCAATTTTTCGGTCGGAAAAAGTTCCGATTGGAAATGCTGATCGTCTGTATGCAATTCCGACGCGCAAAATTCCTACGCATGCTAGGAAACAATTTGAAGCATGCTCGGGAGCATTGAACTTCATTTTGTAGTGTTGTACGTCACCGCGTTCTTGACGGTTGAAAGTTCAGAGAACTTTTGTGTGACCGTGTGTATGCAAGAAAAGCTTGAGCGGAATTCCGTTGGAAAAAATCATCCAAGATATTTCTGACGGAAAATCCGCTCGTGTGTACGCGGCATTAGCTCCTGTAAGCAAGCAAGGTTTCCAACCATCAGTAAATTTACTGAGAGTTTGTAAAACTCAGTGATGTTTACAACTGTCTGTAAATATCAGGGGCTGATAATTTGTCATGCTGTGTTGACTTTTTAGGTGTAAATCAGGCAAAATTACTTTTCATGGGTATTGTCAGTGTTTCCATGTTGTGTGTGTATACTGTTTACATATCTTTTAATATCGTTTTTAAGAGAAGTTCTGTCTTTTTTCAGGTCGTCAGTAAAAAAGAAAAAGAAAAAAAGTGTTCCGTCAGTAAATTTTCCAGGTTCTGTCAGTAAAAAATGCTGCAGGAAGCTGACAACACTGCAAGCATGTGTTATACTGACAGCGCTGTATAAAGCAAGAGAGAACTAGATCAGTTTTACAGGAGGTGGGTATTAAGTCAAGCTCAGATGCTTATGCTCATTGTTAAAAAAAAATTAAAAAATATATATATATATATATATATATATATATTTTTTTTTTTTTTTTTTTCTTTAACAAATGCATAAGTATATATATTTTTCACTGGAATTGAACTTTTCAGTGAGCCTGTTATGTGCCCATCCAGGGTCAAGTTCCATTCATGCCCCTACTAACCCGTTCTACAGCAGCCAACGAAAACTTTGTTTAAATTCTGATTCAGGGCTGGTAACTGGCCGCTCCGGGACTAAATACTGCGGGAGGAAGGAGAGAAGATCACGTATTCACCCAATTCTCATTATCATTAAAATAGTCAAACACCTAAACTGGAGGGAACCCATATAC
Organism: Lithobates sylvaticus; assembly: GCA_028564925.1. NCBI lineage: Eukaryota > Metazoa > Chordata > Amphibia > Anura > Ranidae > Lithobates > Lithobates sylvaticus. The sequence goes on from CM053026.1 coordinate 231,825,489, forward strand.
TTCCTAATTACTGCAAGAAATGTAACTGACCCAAGCGTCCTTCATGAATACAACAGTTGACACATGTACAACTATGTATCTAAGTGTGAACCATAATAAGTGAAAAAATATGCCACGTTGCATATGGATAAATGCAGGTTATGTATGAATGCTATCAGACTGTATTACTATGAAATTTTCATAAAACCTGGGCCGCTATCTTTTATGATCTCCATTTTTGAAAAGGTTTCTTCCAGTTGTTCAAGTTTCATCCCAGAACCTAAAAATATACCTGTAGTTCAAAGTTCACCATACACTTTACAATCTGACCGTAAAAATCTCCATAGAATCCAATTTAGTTTTACTAAAACTTAGTAATAGGAGGTCTTACCTAGTCTATTTAAGAAATCTGTATCCACCCAAGGAGGCCTTTCCACTACTTGCCAACAGATCTAAAGGAGAATGTACAATCAGATTGTACTATGTATGGCGAGCCTGTTTTCCACCTTAAAGCGGTTCTACACTCATTTCATTTAGTAAATCTCTTTGCCTTCCAAATCAGGCAAAGAGTACTAAATGAAATGTTTTTTTTTTTTTTTTTTTTTTTACTTACCTTGTAATTGAAGACTTCCGGTCTTCTCCCTCTGCGGCGGCGGGCGGGGTCTTGCGTCGATCGTCGTCACGCCGCACTGTCTCCTGGGATCTGGTGTCATTGATCCCAGGAGCCAGTGCGGGCATCTTCCGAAATCTCGCGAGATTTCGGCCACATCTTCCGAAATCTCCCGAGATTTCGGCCGCATCTGCCGAAATCTCGTGAGATCTCGGCAGATGAGCCGTTACTGCGCACGCGCGAGTAACGGCAGTGCATGCTGGGCCATCTAAAGTCCCTGTGGGTGTTTCACATGCCCACAGGCAAGATGGCCCCCAGCACTAAAGAAGAAGACGAGGAACTTCATCGGACGAAAACCGGCGGCGATCGAGATGGAAGATGGAACAGGTGAGTCCCCTAATAAAGGTAAGCACACTTTATATTACATCCTAAAAAAAAAAAATTTTTTTTCAGAGTGCAGAACCGCTTTAAGCGGCCTTGGTTTGTGTATGTCTTTGTGTATTATGTATGATACATCATTGCCTTCTTATAACAGAAGATATTTACATATCCTCACTTCCAGCACAAAACCCCAAAACAAGGGATTCAGTTTCTGCTTATAGGTAAGTGGGCAATCATGCTACACCTATGTATAGTACAGGAATAGCTACAATTTTACACAGCCAATATTACCAAATTGCATAAAGCTGCTTCAGGCTTCTTAGCCCCTATCTATCAGTGCAATATACGGCTTTACTGGTATCACTGTATGATAGAGAAAAATAAATATTAGACTATATCCTTCAGGTTTAAAGACGTAACTATGTCACAATGTGAAATATGCTCCTGCTATGTAAATACAAAAATAAATAAACACAAAACTTGGTGATGATTCCAGAAATGTATACCTAAATAAAAACAATTAAAAAAATAATAGTAATAAAAAAAAAAAAAATATATATATATATAAAAAAATATATATATATATATATATATATATATACTGTATGTGAAAATGTTTGCAATGGTCCTAATCAGCAAGTGTGTATTAAAAGAGATGAAGCAAACTATCGATTGATCTGTTGGTGGGTTAATGTGGAAAAAAACTATTTCATTTTCATTAAGTGTGCCATGCTTTAGTCACAGCCCCAATGGCCTTAGGGTGAAAGTGGAGCAATATTATTGATTAATGCAAGTATTAAATGTAATGGGACTAAGCATAGTTGCAAATTCATTTTATCTGTATTGATTGTTCACTGAGCACATCGGAAAATTATTCTTATCTTCTGCTATATCTTATGCTATGCCACCTAAGTTTTGTTGCATGTCTGCCAAGGTTAAGGACTGTTATATTAATTGATATCAGTGCAGTATGTCAGCTTCGTATGGTATCATCCCAGTCATTTTCGGCCACAGCTTCTACTTAATATTCAAGAGATAAATACCGTCACTCTACAACAAATAACTCTTTGCATTCCTACAGCAAAGTCATTGAAGGGTTTCACAATCCAGAGGAGGAGACTCTAGGTTTTTCATACAGTTGCAGTTACATTAATATAATGCCATTATAAGATGCCCATGCCTTATTTCATTAGTACTCATAAAAGCCTGTGAAGTTGCTAATAACAGATTGAAAAATTGCAAAGTTTTAGGATGGTGTGTCACCTTATGTCACCAATGCCCTTGACAAGACAATGCAAGGTAGTTAAGCCAGTTTTCTTATAGGCTGTGCATTTTAAGACCTCAAGAGCGACATACAGGTTAGTATAAACACAACCTAAGCGGAGATGTACTAATATTCAAATGATGTGACTACACAAGGACTGCAAAACTACAAATCTGCTTGGAACATAGACTATGAACCTGCATGATGATAAAAAATACATTGCATACTAGAAACAGAGGGTGACTGCACAGCATACATACAGGGTGATGAGGGCAGAGGAGGGCATTGAGGTTTTGGGGATGCTAAGGCAAGGACAAAAAGTTGATGAGCCTAGATCTCTCACCTGACCAAACACAGAACTCAGAATTGGGTGCAGCTCCACAAACAGGGGCTCCGAGTCTGGATCGGGGTCACTGTCACTGCTCTTGGCCGGTGGAAGGTCACTGACTTTGGTTGGCTGGGTGGAAGCTCCTTCTGAAACCTTCTCAGCCTCTTTCTTCTTTGTTCTGTGTTCATTTCTAGTCTCTGGCTGCTCCTTGGGATTGGGAGACACCAGCCTGGGACTAGGTGTGTGTTCCCTAGGACTGGGTGGGTAGTCCCTGGGACTGGAAGGTTGTTGCCTGGGACTATGTGAATGGTGCCTTGGACTGGGAGACTGCTGCTTGGGACTGGGAGTCTGCCTATGTGGAGTCATGTGCTGGTGACTAGGATGAGGGTGGTGAGTGGGAGTCTGTGGATGATGACTTTGATAATTAGGATGGTGCTGAATATGACTATGGTGCTCAGCAGCAGGTGGGCTGCTGGAGTGATAGTACCTTGGAGGGTACTGGGAATAAATGGAAGGGTACTGATGCGGATTAGCGGGGTACTGGACATATTGAGGGCTGGTGGGGTGTCTAGGCTTTCGTGCCCCCTCTTGCGGAGGGAGTCTTCGCATTATCGGGGGGCTTTCGGTTGTCCGTGGCGATAGCCGTCTCCGTCCCCCAGAAAGTCCACTCTCCCTGGGGTGGCATAGAGGCCTCCTGAAGCTTGGATCAGTCTCATGGGGCAGCTGGTATCTGTGATGAACTCTCCTGTTCTCCCCTGTGCTCAGCACAGAGCTGCCGCTGTCGTTCATGGCTCTGGAGCCTGCTCAGTCCTGCCATAGGATGCTCAGCACACGGACAGCCGAGGCACAGGCATGTTCTACCGGCCACGTCTGTTCAGCACCACCGAGCCAGTGACAGCTCCAGCACACAGCTTGAATGGGAGGGAGGAGGGAGCTGGAATGGAAAGGGAGGAGCGGATCAGAAGGTGGATGACACAGGAGAGAGAGAGAAAGACGAGGAGAGGACTCACATCATTTCTCCCCATCATTTCCTATAAAAGTCCAGAGATCTCACAATGCCCTGCTTGTGTCACATACACATTCATCCCTGCATGTATGCACATGTTCATGCACCTAGATCTGTAATGTGTTTTTATATTTAATGCAGGTATTTATAATTTACACATCAGTCCCTGCCTTCAAGGAGCTTACAATCAAATAATGAGTGTACACATTTCATAAATTATCCATTTCTTTTCTGATGGACCTCCCCTGATAGGAACAATTTACAATCGACAACCTATTCAATCGATACGGCACACACATTTTGATCAATAGTTGGAAGATGTGATCATAGGTTATTGATTGCATTTCTTTTTCCACACTTATAATCTGATTAATCAAAATACGACCAACAGTATAAACAAAGTATCTCAGTGCTGGCGATCGATGAAACAAGATCAATCATTTTCTGCCCTCAGTTTGACCTAAATTGAGTCTAATGGTGGCCACATATGCTTCGATTTTTTATTTTTTTTGTTTGTCCAATTTGATGTGCGATTTAATCAAAATGATCAAATCCGCAAACGATTAGGCAGCCATATCTTCCAGTTCCCCCTGTTCTTCCCAAGGTATGATATAGATTTATGTGGACGGTTTTCCTCGTTATTTCATAGTCTTCTTTATTTGCTTACTATTTACCATTGGTTCAATGTAAAACATGTCTCTACATCAAGATGCACTTTCAGATATGACCTTTTTGTTTTTTTTTGTTGGTTAACATATATAAGACATGTGCAATCGGAATCGAAATTCGGATGAATTTTGCATCTTTCGGACATTCAGATGAATCCGAATGTCAGAATAATAAAATAACAAATTTCAACTAATACGAAAGAAATTATAGCGGATATAACGAATGAATTTGACATGATTCGGTAATTCGTTAAAGATCTAATGAAACAAAAGGTCAGCTCAAAGTAAATCTTACAGTCTAATCAGCTGATTAATTTTGTGCTGGAGGTTGGATTATTGGCAAAGTGCATTCCTGAGAACCTGAGTGAGAAGGGTGTTGTATTGTATTTGAAAAGAGGAGAAGAGATATTGTCATTGTGTGTGTTAATAGATTCAATAAACAAACGACTTTCCAAACTACGAATCATTATCATGAAAATATATACATACATAAATATTGAATTTCAACTAATATGAAAGAAATGATAGCGGATATAATGAATGAATTCGACATGAGTCGAGATTCAGTATAACGAATTATCCGAAAACAAATTAACGTAACATAACGAATATAACAGAACGAAATTATGTATTTTACGAATAAAACAAAACGAAACTAAACAAAATTTTCCGTTGTGCACAAGTCTAACATATATGCTTTTTTTTTGGTTTGGTACATCGACTGTAACAACCTGGCTATTTACCTTGTTGCTGTTATTTGATGATGTGATATTCTTTGAACTCCTGTCTTACCTTGATTGTCTGTAGCTGTTAAACCTCAATAAAACAGCCATAACTTCCTTTCCAATCGATTGAGCTTGGGTTCACACTAGAGAATTCGCTGCCGATTTGGCACCGCATCTACATATCAACCCATCCTTGCGGAGTGTATGTTAAGTTAATGACACCCTGCAATCAGTTTGCAAAACGCAGCACGATTTGCAGAATAGGATTGCATGAGTGTGAACACCCTTGCGATCCGATTCTGGTGCAGACAAAAAAAAAAGTCCTGCACCAGTTTGGTGCGAATGCGGTGCAATTTGAGCCATACAAATCCATGGCTCAAATCGCACCCCAGAGACACTGCATGTAATTCGCACAGAAATGTGCTGCGATTCCAGTGAGAATTAACATGCAATGTCTCCACCGCAGCAGTGTGAAACCAGGCTTATGCTGCGTACACACGAGCGGATTTTCCATTCAAGATTTTTCCGATGGAATTCCGCTCAAGCTCGTCTTGCATACACACGGTCACACAAAAGTTCTCTGAACTTTCGACCGTCAAGAACGCGGTGACGTACAACACTACGACGAGCCGAGAAAATTAAGTTCAATGCTTCTGAGCATGCGTCGAATTGTTTCCGAGCATGTGTAGTAATTTTGCACGTAGGAATTGGTACAGACGATTGGAATTTCCGAGCAAAACTTTTTCCGACCGAAAAATTGAGAACATGCTCTCAATCTTTTGCTGGCTGGAATTCTGCCAGCAAAAGTCAGATGGAGCATACACACGGTCGCAAAAGCTCTCATCGGACTTTTGCTGGCGGAATTTCAGATCGTGTGTACACGGCATTAGACTCTTTTGATTGAATTCCATAATACTGTGTCAACTAAACAGGGAAAAATATTATCAATTGTTTTGCATCAATTGGCAGCACTGGGATACCTTGTAAATTAATCTGATCCTATGTCAATTGGATTATAAGATTGCACAGTTGAAATAGAGATGTGGTCAATAATTCTAAGTTGCGATCGCATCCTAACTATCAATCAAAATCCACTTCTGTGTGTGGGGTATTGATCGAATGGCTTGTCGACTATAGATCAATTCTTCCTATCAGAAGAGATGGACCTAAAAATAAATCAATCATTTATCATAGTGTGTATGGCCACCATAAATTGATTGGAAGGGAAGTTATACCTTAAGGTCCCTTAGGTCTCTCTCTTACATGCATACATATACATACTAGGGCTAATTTAGACAGGAGCCAATTAACCTACCAGCATGAACTTGGAGTGTGTGAGGAAACCGGAGTTCCAGGAAGAAAACCGACACGGGCACAGGGGGGACATGCTAACTCCATGCAGAGAGTGTCTTGGTTGGGGTGTTAACCAGGGACCTAGGCCAGGAGTGCTAATCACTGAAGCCATTGTGTTGCCCCATTATGCATGGATAGAATGGATAGTAGATACTGGGTAAAGGTGACCTATTTAGTAGGTATATTAGATGTACAGAGTGAAATACGCTTGTTGTGGTCTGCATGAGACAATGCACAGGCAAACGCTGTCACTCGTGTTTACGTGTGCACACTTAGCGGTGTATTTTTCAAACTGTTAAATTTGACATATAAAAAAATATTCCTGTACAAATGTAAACATGCATTATGGCGTTTTCCTGTGCATAGCTGTGTACAACATTTTTTTTTTTTGTAATGCATGCCAATGGTGTTCTAGAGCCCTGAATCTGCAACAAAAACTCCTGACATTTATATAGCAACAGCAAGTGTACCTCTTGTTATTAAAAAGCAGCCCATGGGTTTCAAACAAGTGGCTTTGCCTAGGCTGAGATGATGTCATCTGCTGCAGGTAGGCATTTCCTTAGTCCCCCTTCCCCAGTGATCACTAGGCTATACACCATAATTTTGTAGCAAGGCAAAAGGACTTACATGACTGTGTTATGTTTGAGCTAGCATCTTGGTACAGGAAAAAGATGCTGACTATGGATGATGCTCCTTCTGGAAGGAAAAGCAGATGGAGTTAGTGTCACGAGAGTATTGTGATCTTTTTTAAGAGGCAACAGACATCTGTAAGGCCCCTTTCACACTTGTGCGACTTCAAAGTCGCGTGATTTTACCGCGATTTTGCCGCGATTCAAAATCGTGGGACAAGTCGTATAAGTGTGAAAGGGGCCTAAGTGTTACAATTAGCCATTATTTTGCAAATGCAATGTTTCAGAACCAAGTGGTGGCTGGTGCTTTTTTTTTGGGGGGGTGCAAACAAACTGAAAAAATGAAACTGTTAGTAATGCAGGACTGTAAATAGCCATTGCGCCCCCTATGGGCGAGCCACCACTGTTCAGAACTATGCTGGACTCTTTTAAAAAGACATCTCTCCGGCCTTGTTAAAGACGTTTATACATGTCTTTAAAACCTTGTAGCCCTGTGTGATTTCTAAAGTCTAATAAATATACAGCTGTATTCAAGAGCCCTAAGGCCGGCCATACACGATTTGAATCTTCCTGTTGAACCGGCCAGGATTCAAACCGTTAATGGGAAGGCTGACTGTACCAAATTGGTCGATCGATCAACTTGGGTACAACCAACCTGCCAGATTCTCTTGCTATAGCTGCTAGCAATAATCACTGTCTTTTCCTGGCGTGGACTGCTTCCCCCGTTTGACCCTGGCCCCCTGCCGGGAGAAGATAATAGCTGACTCCTCTGTCAACACTGTGAAAGAAATTCACACTGTGTATGGCTAGCCTTAAGCCCGTACACACGGGAGACATTTGCTTTGCCAGTACAAAACATACAGGCCGACATTCTGCCCATGTGTATGTTGGACGCAGAGGCGTATCTAGTGAAAATGACGCCTATGGCAAGCACTCAAACTGCACCCCCGTTAAGGTTATCTGAAAGATGGGTTTCAAATGTTTTAACAAAAAAAAAAACAGCTAACAAAACTACAAGTCAAGCTCTTTAATCATTCAATTAACAAATTATGGATTGGCATTGATGAGCTGCACTAATGGGCACTGATAGACATCGCTGATGAGTGACACTGATAGGCAGCACTGATGGGCACTGATAGGCAGCACTGATGGGCACTGATTTGCGGCATTTATGGGCACTGATAAGGCAGCACTGAGGAGGCAGCACTAACACTGATAGGCGGCACCGATGAGCTGCACTGATGGGCACTAATAGGTGACACTGGCACTGACAGGTGGCACTGATCAGCTGCACTGATAGATGGCACTGACACTAATGGGTGGCACTGATAGGTGACACTGGCACTGACAGGTGGCACTGATGAGTTGCACTGATAGATGGCACTGATAGGTGACATTGGCACTGATGAGCTGCACTGATAGGTGGCACTGATAGGTGACACTGGCACTGATAGGTGGCACTGATGAGCTGTACTCATTGGTTGCACTGATAGATGACACTGGCACTGAAAGTTGCCACTGGCACTAATGAGCTGCACTAATGCGCACTGGTAGTGATAGGCCTAGGAGGCACTGACAGCCCCCCCGCCCGCCCTTCCTTCCCAAACAGTTAACCCACTTCAGCCAGAGCCAGTAGACTGAGCTGCACTTATTTGCCCAACTTCCCCAGCCCCATGCAGAGGCAGAGCTTACTTGTTCTTGTACTTGTACGGTGCTTCCTCCTCCTTGCTTGTAATGGCGCCACCCACACTCCTTTCCCACCAGCCTCTCGGGCTGGCCTCTGGATGACATCATGCCGCCCGGGACGTCAAGGGGAGGCGCGCGCTCAGCCTCAGCGCACTAGTACAGAGGCCATGCAGCACAGCATTCTCTGCAAGGCAGTATATGTATCGCCCGCCGCCGCGGGCCGGCTCACTGTCTTGGGCCTATAATTCTGCGGGACGGACGGTAATTATGTGTAGAATCTCTGTATTGGGCCAATATTGGGATTGGGAGAATTGGCGGCTGAAGGCATAGGAAAGCTGGAGGTAACGTAAAAAGTAGGACAGTGGGCAATTTGTAGATATGCTTCAGGGTGGGATTCAATTTTGAGACCAGCCCCCCCAAGCACACAGCGTGGTGCGCATGGATGGTATCAATGAGTAAGGGGCCTGGGCCTTGGGGCCATGGAACAGCAAGAATTTCAGCGCTTCCAGTGATTTTATCACTGCCGTCTCAACCAAGATGGCGGGGTTGGTTGTGTCAGGATTGAGCCACCAAGCAGCAGTGACTAGCTGGGTGGCCAAAAATACTTATACAAATCGGGGGAAACGCCAGGCCTCCCTGGGAGGTCGGGCGCACTAGTGGAGACCATCCGTATCTGGGGGACTGGGGTCCCCATATAAAGGAGGCGAGGAGGCGATGCAACCAGATGAAAAAGGATTTAGGAATCCATTTCGAGGAGTGGAGAAATAAGTAGGTGAATTTGGGTAGGATTTTAATTTTTAGCAAATTTATACGGCCCAGTGATAGGGTAGTTACTCCCATGCCTTCAGCTTCAGCCGAGCCTCTTGGAACACCGGGGATAGATTCAAGGATATAAAAAATAAAGCCTGTCTAGAGACCGCCACCCCAAGGTATCTGAAACTCTCAACCAATTGCATCAGGAGGGGCAGTAGTGCGGGCTGCGGGATCTATAGTGAACGGAGGGGACTTTGTCCAGTTGACTTTGAGGCCTGTGATAGAGGCGAATGAATTAAGGACCTGTAATGCCCCTTTGAGAGATGAATCTGCATCGTTAAGGAAAAGGAGAAGGTCATCCGCGTACAGGGCGACTCTCACCTCCAGACATCCAATACGCAGTCCCTTGATGTGTAGGGAGGTGCGAAGGGCCTCCGCAAATAGTTCCATCGCAATGGCAAATAGGGCTGGAGAGAGAGGGCAACCTTGCCGCATGCCCCTGGACAGAGGGAAGGACTGTTACAAGCCCCCCCAGCTTAATGGCTGATGTGGGGTGCCTGTAGAGTACCTGCAGCCATGTAATGAATATCAAGGGGAACCCCATTCTTCGAAGGACCTCCCAGAGAAAAGGCCACTCTACTGTGTCGAAGGCCTTTTCTATGTCCAAGGAGGCAACCACCCTGGAGCTGGTGTTATTCAGGTGTTGTGCATGTATGCTGGTAAATAGTCTTCTCAAATTTACATCAGTTGCTTTATTGGTCATAAAACCTGTTTGGCCCCCACACATCTTTAAATGTCCAGTGTGATTCAGTGCGGCACAATTTTGGAAAAGAGTCTGGGACTCCCTTTTTGTATTTGGGTGTGGGTGTGAACCGAGTCTTATTGGCCGTTACAGCGACCATATGATGGTTGATTTCAGTATGGTTTATGATGGTAACATGTTTTTCGATCCACGATTACAAGCTGACACACTCCAGGATCACCAAAAAGGAGTGATCTGGAGTGGTACAGTACAACTACGTCTGGATAAAAAATGTACCTTCAGAGCAAGAAAGCTATGCTCCCTGTAAGCATCTCAAGTGGGGATGTACCTTTAAATCAAAATTATAGCGTACGCGGCCCATCATTTCTCTAGAGACTTGTGACATCAGTGTGTGGCATAAAAAATAGAGTGACTCATCCCACAGAGAGAAAAACTGTAAGTGAATTGATACATTCTGCTAACTAATGATTCAGCTCTCACAGAGCTACCTGTGGATAATATTCACACTTTTTTAATATAAGACAAAGCAAAGTGCAAACAGCGACTATGTACAGCAGGGATATGCAATTAGCAGACCTCCAGCTGTTGCAGAACTACAAGTCCCATGAGGCATAGCAAGACTCCCAGAGGCAGAGTATGATGGGACTTGTAGTTTTGCAACAGCTGGAGGTCCTCTAATTGCATATCCCTGGTGTACAGTATTCTGATCAACTAATTGGAGTTTACCTTTCCAAGATTTCAAGCCTCATAAATTAAAGATGCTTGTTATGTGGTTTGTACAGATTATTATACTTTGCAAATTGCTGCCTGTTTTATTTAACAGGAAACGTTTGTAATTTTGAGGCTGCATTATGCTACAGCATTTTGTGAACAAGCGTAAAATCACACAATTTATGAAACACACAAAATATACATCGTACGTGAGGTGCCCTTCATTGGTAGCAGAACCCCAAACCCGTCAGGCAGTCGCATGTTATTAATTTTAAAGCAAAATGTGACAAACACATCAAAGGCCTCTAGCACACGGTACTGATGTTTGAGCATCTGTTTTTTTGGACGTAATTTCAGGTGTCTGTCTTGCAAGTATTTGCGTGTATTTATGTGCATATTTGCGCGCATATCTTAGTTTGCGCATTCACGTGCACAATACATTCCTAGGGAAAATTCATTAATGTTTATGCTCATATGCAAGTGTTTGTGTGTACCGGCGCAAAATACTGACCGGGAACACAGATTTTTATTCAACAAAACGCAGTGCTTGTTTACACGCCTGTGTATACAGGCACATTGTAAACAATGGGCTGTATTTTAGATCAGTAAAAAAAAATTGCTGTACTGATCTTTTTCAAGCTGCAGTGTCTAAGAGGCAGAGTGCCGAGCTCAAAGCTCAAAAAGATGCATGAACTACTTTGCCACATTTGTCTCGTGTAGGGCAGCCCGTTTGAATGAATGGACCGTCCTATGCAATGTGCAAAGAGCAACAACGCGCAAAAAACATGCAAAACGTACATATGCCAAAAAATGTAATCATTATTATCAAAGTGATACATTCTTTACAGTGAACATGTAGCTAGACTTTGCACATTAAAGTATTTACATATTCTGAACAAGCAGTAAATGGACATTAAAACAAGTCCTCATTCACCTCTGTAGCTATACGCATTGTGGAGAAATGTGTATGTATTGAAAAATCACAATAGAGGCAATTAAATGACAGCTTATTTCCCCTTTAGCATACATCAGAGCATATTCCTGGTGATTTTGATGTGTTTTTTTATTTTCTACAGTATGCACAGCAGAATGATTGTAAGCTGCTAAAAGGTCACTGAAGCCTAACTTGAGTCTTTACTGTGATCTTAGAGGAGTACATGCAGCTAGAGGTAGGGCTTATTTTATAGCTCTTTTAATGCTTGTTGAGAATAAGTAAAAAACTTTAAAGTGAACTCTAGGAATTATATTGTTTGCATACCTAAATTTTAGCTTGGCTCAATGTAATTATCCATATCTGTTATCCGGAGGGCTGCTGAGGAAGCTGTAAATCACTGTAGTAGTCTGAGCTATATATTATGAAAACCGCAATCATTTGGGTTCTATGCGAGCACCTCCCCCTTTTGCACACTGAGCACACCTTTGCAATTCATAGAAATTGTATTTTTTTCAATGAATACAAGGCATCCCCAGATTGGATAAGGGGGACATTGTGATGTCACTACCCTCCTCTCCAGCTCATCCAATCAGAGAATGCCTTGTGTTCCTTAATAAAAATACAAGGCGTTGCTGGAGCAGCACATGAAAGATCTGAAAGATCATGGATCTCATTGTATGTAGTGCAGCATCCTCAGCAGCCTTACGAGCTGCTGGATGTTCTGAATACTCTGTTCCTGCGCCCACAACTAAGTAGATAACACTAACCACTATGTAAATAAGACCACACACTCTGATACACCTGGCTGGTTGGGGAATTTTTAGTGCAGATGTATAGGCAGCACCCTGTTAGCAAAAGAGATATGAAACAACAGCAATGATAAAGCAAACAGTCAAACTATAGCAAAGGAATATATTGCAAATAGATGAACAGTAGAAAGAAATATACTGTTTAAAACAAGCAATGGGTGTAGAGAGCAACTTCTCCTAATCTTTATACTTGGGCAATCCTAACTAAAGAGCATTGTGTCGCTCTAACAGTTCAGCAGTCTGTAATATACTTCTTCTGGCCAGCTCGTCTGGGCCCAACTGTTTGTCGGAGCACTCAGGTTAATGTCCTTTTAAGCACTAATGATGGCACTGACTCTGGTCCCTTTAAGCACTGATGATGGTATTGGCTCAAGTCCCTTTAAGCACTGATAATGGCACTGGCTTTGGTCCCTTTAAGAACTGATGTAGGCAGACTCTGTTTTACTTGCATATAACTGTTCCTCTGTGGTCAAAGTGTAATGTGGCAAGTGGCCTCTCACCAATATCCCTCTGTTCACTCTGTGAAGTGAAGCCGGTCAGTGACTGCAGTATCCTTCCCCCTTGATCAGGCAGTGGGCTTTATCGGAATCTGTGGCACTCTATGATGTTCCTGAATGCCTGTTGCTGTAATTCTCTCTGTCGCAAGTGCAAGGGTGAGTGGTCTGTTAGCCTCCACACTTCTTCTCCTCAGCCCAGGAAACCACCTCTCCTCTATGCCCTATTGTCTTGTGGGATTTGTGGCTTACTCCTTCGAGCTCACCAAGCCAGATCAGTCTGTCAGAACTACACCTCCCACAATCCTTGAAGTCCACATCCTGTATGCCTTCCTGCTGGGTAGAGGGAGGGTGTAACGTCATATTCGGCGACCCATCGTAGTTTGCTACGGAAGTGATGTTCCGTCGCCGCCATCTTGCTGCACCCCACACTCGTCCACAGTAAGGATACACTAAGAAGGGGGAAACTGGTCATCTTCTTACACCCACTGGAGTTTTGCATTTTACATGTGTTTATAACAGTAAAGTCAGTTTATATAGTGAAATACTGTACTTACAACTCCGTCTGACTACTTAGATCTTGAATTTTAAAAGCAGCGGCAAGCCTGCTCATCTCACATGTTTGCTAATCTGACAGAAGTTCGCTGCTTTTAAAATTCTACATCTAACCAGTCAGACGGAGTTCTAAGTCCTGTATTTCACTATATAAACTGACTTTTCTGTTATAAACATGTGTAAAATGCAAAACTCTGGTGGGTGTAACAACATGTCCGCTTTCCCCCTTCTTAGTGTATCCTTACTGTGGACGAGTGTGGGGTGTAGCAAGATGGCGGCGATGGAACGTCACTTCCGTAGCAAACTTCGATGGGTCACCGAATATGTCGTTACAAGGGCTCAGCACTGGCTGTACACAGCAAAGCAACATGAGTCCCCCTGTGCCTGTATGTCTCAGCTGACAGACACAGAATCCTTTACCTGTCAGTACTGCAGACTGGGCTACAAATGTATATAAAAAAAATTTAATTCCTGGAGTTTAGCTTTAATGTCTGTCTTTTTTAGTAATTCAGTGAAAGAAGCATTTGTATTATGTTTTTATGGAGATTTGTGCCATACTGATTTTTTTTATCATTGTAAATTTTGATGACAGGTCCACTTTAATTTTCCATTATTATTTTTAGTGTGGATTGTGTTAATTAAAGAAGAAAAGAGATGAACATACACAGAGAGAGATTTTTTATTTGTGACAGCTTTTTATCTGTAAGAATAATGAGGTCATATAAATGACTGACAATAGTGAAGGGTGATATGGAATGCATATTGCATGACAACTGAATGATGAAAGCTGAAATAACACTGATTAAAAATGACAAGTTCAGTAAAACCTTGGATTGCGAGCTTAATTTGTTCCAGAAACATGCTTGTAATCCAAAGCACTTATATCAAAGCGAATTTCCTCATAAGAAATCATGGAGACTCAAATGATTTGTTCCACAACCATTTATTCATAAGTACTTCAGTTTATAGTCCATATAAAAAGATTGTGATAGGTTGTGTAACCATAAAATGTCCATCCACAAATGGCAACCTCCGCAAGGGGATTAGAAGCAAAATCCAGCAGGAGCTACAGAGTATAAAAGAGAAGAGAGGCGCCTCTAAGTGTAGTAATATGGTTACATTTAATGAAGGTACAACATTTAGCAACTCACATGGTTGATGATTAAAAGAGGCACATTAAAGTATGCAGGCATCCGGGGTAAAGCTGTCCACATAGACCATCCTCCACACAGGGCCGGACTGGGAATAAAATTCAGCCCTGGAAAAAATTTCATACCAGCCCCACAGCATTATTATACCAGCGCAACAACATAACATCATTATTTTCTGGTTCATGAAAGGGAAAACCAGACATTTTAAAGCACATTTGAAGACTGTATTATATACAGAAAAGACAGATATGAAATCACATAGGGCTATATATATATATATATATATATATATATATATATATATATATATATATATATATATATACACACAGGGGTGCTGAAGAGCACTGGGGTGGGGGCTGGAGAGCACTGTGGGGGTGGGGAGCACGGGGGGGCTGGAGAGCACTGTGGGGGGTGGAGAGCACTGTGGGGGGATCTGGAGACTGATGGGGAGAGCTGGAGAGCACTGGGGGCAGACAGAACAGGGGTGGGAGCACGGGGGGCTGGACAGCACTGTGAGGGGTGGGGAGCACGGGGGGGCTGGACAGCACTGTGAGGGGTGGGGAGCACGGGGGGGCTGGACAGCACTGTGAGGGGTGGGGAGCACGGGGGGGCTGGACAGCACTGTGAGGGGTGGGGAGCACGGGGGGGCTGGACAGCACTGTGAGGGGTGGGGAGCACAGGGGGCTGGACAGCACTGTGAGGGGTGGGGAGCACTGTGGTGGGAGCTAGAGACTGATGGGGAGAGCTGGAGAGCACTGGGGGCAGAAAGAACAGGGGTGGGGAGCACGGGGGGCTGGACAGCATGGGGGGGGCTGAAGAGCACTGTGGGGGGTGGAGAGCACTGGGATGGGGGCTGTAGAAAGATGGGGAGAGCTGGAGAGCACCGGGGGTAGAAAGAACAGGGGTGGGGGGGCTGGAGAGCACTGTGGGGAGTGGAGAGCAATGGGGTGGGGCTGGACAGCACTGTGGGGGGTGGGGAGCACTGGGGTGGGGGCTGGACAGCACTGTGGGGGTGGGGAGCACGGGGTGGGGGCTGGACAGCACTGTGGGGGTGGGGAGCACGGGGTGGGGGCTGGAGAGCACTGTGGGGTGTGGAGAGCACTGTGGGGGTGGGGAGCATGGGGGGGCTGGAGAGCACTGTGGTGGGAGCTGGAGACTGATGGGGAGAGTTGGAGACTGATGGGGGCAGACAGAACAGGGGTGGGGAGCACGGGGGGCTGGACAGCACTGTGAGGGGTGGGGAGCACGGGGGGGCTAGAAAGCACTGTGGGGGTGGGGAGCACAGGGGGCTGGAGAGCAATGTGGGGGGTGGAGAGCACTGTGGTGGGAGCTGGAGACTGATGGGGAGAGCTGGAGAGCACTGGGGGCAGAAAGAACAGGGGTGGGGAGCACGGGGGGCTGGACAGCACTGTGGGGGGAGGGGCTGGAGTCGGAGAGCACCGGGGGCAGAAAGAACAGGGGTGGGGAGCACGGGGGGGCTGGGGAGCATGGGGGGGGCTGAAGAGCACTGTGGGGGGTGGAGAGCACTGGGGTGGGGGCTGGAGAAGGATGGGGAGACCTGGAGAGCATCGGGGTAGAAAGAACAGGGGTGGGGGGGGGCTGGAGAGCACTGTGGGGGGTGGAGAGCAATGGGGTGGGGGCTGGACAGCACTGTGGGGGGTGGGGAGCACTGGGGTGGGGGCTGGACAGCACTGTGGGGGGTGGGGGGCTTGAGACCACTGTGGGGGGTGGGGAGCATGGGGGGGGGGCTGGACAGCACTGTGGGGGGTGGGGGGCTGGAGAGCACTGTGGGGGGTGGAGAGCAATGGGGTGGGGGCTGGACAGCACTGTGGGGGGTGGGGAGTACTGGGGTGGGGGCTGGACAGCACTGTGGGGGTGGGGAGCACGGGGGGGGCTGGACAGCACTGTGGGGGGGTGGGGGGCTTGAGACCACTGTGGGGGGTGGGGAGCATGGGGGGGGCTGGACAGCACTGTGGGGGGTGGGGGGCTGGAGAGCACTGTGGGGGTGGAGACCACTGGGGTGGGGGCTAGACAAGGACCTGGAGAGCAGGGGAGGCAGAAATAACAGGGGTTGAGAGAACTGGGGGGGGGGGGGGGGCTGGAGACAGTGGAGAGTGTGGTGGGGGAGGAGAGCACAAGGTGAACTGGGGGGGGGGGGGGGGCAGCAAAATAATTTGGATAGGGGGATCAGCAGGAGGCGGCATATAGAGGAAATGAGCTTTCTATTATTCCTCCATGCAGCCGCTGAGTGCTTTATTCTCCTCCTCCCCCTCCTCCAAGCATTCAGCGGCTGCATGGAGGAATAATAGAAAGCTAATTTCCTCTATATGCTGCCCCCGCTGATCCCCCTATCCAGGCACACAGTTAGGGCTGTACTGAGTAGTACTCACAGCCATCTCTCCTCCTGTGATCTCGGAGCTGGCCGGGTCAGTGTTCTGCGGCCGCGCACCGCGCTGTAACATGGTCCCGCCCCCCCCAGACCGGCTGTGTGATAGGTGGAACACTGATTCTAGCTACTATCACATGAGCCGTTCTAGGGGGGCGGGACCATGTTACAGCGCGGTGCGCGGCCGCAGAACACTGACCCGGCCAGCTCCGAGATTACAGGCGCATGAGAGTGGAGACAGGGGAGCACTGTAGCCGCAAAACGGCCCCAGGGCAGGCAGCCTACCGGGAAATATCCCGGTATCCCGGTAGGCCAGTCCGGCCCTGCCTCCACACCGCCGGCTCTCACCGCTGTCAGTCTGCAATCGTGACCAGGAAGACTACCCTGCAGTAGAACGATCTGAAAGCGAGGCTTGAAGCGCTCGTGGAAGGGATGGTCGATGGTGGTGTGGAGGATGGTCTATGTGGATAGCTTTAACCCAGATGCCTGCATACTTAGATGTGCCTGTTTAAATCATGTGACTGGCTAAATGTTGTACCTTCATTAAATGTAACCATTTTGCTACACTTAAGCCCCATACACACGGTAGGATTTTCCGATGGATTCTGTCCTATCGGACAATGTTGTCGGAAAATCAGACCGTGTGTAGGCACCATCGGACAGTTTCCATCAGATTGTCTGACGGACAAAGTCCTATCTCCTGCTGGATAGATTTTTTGACAACAAAGTCCGATCACACCAAATCCGATCGTGTGTAGCGAATTCCGACCGGACAAAGTGCTACGCATGCTCAGATCACATTACAAGACCAAAGCTATTGGCTACTAGCCTCTACGTAGTCCCGTCGTAGGCAACAAACGTCACCACGTTCAGAATGATCGGATTTTCCGACAACTTTGTCCGACCGTGTGTACGCAAAACCAACATCAGACAAAGTATGACGGACATGGTCTGACGGACCTGGTCCTCGGATAATCCGCGCGTGTGTATGGGGCTTTAGAGGTGCCTCTGTTCTGTTTTATACTCAGTTGTGACATGACGCTACTTGTATATCAATACATCGATTGTATATTGAGTCAAAATGTATTTAAAATTTAGCTTTTCTTGCAAAACGCTCTCAAACCAAAGTTTTACTGTATCTGTAATAAGCAGAATAAACAAGATAAACTGATGACACATAGAGAAAGTTTCCAGAATCAGATGTCTAAGTCTAAGTTATAAAAAAAAAAAGGTAAAAAGGCTATAATGCCGCGTACACACGGAATTTCCAAAGGAAAAAGTCTGATGGGAGCTTTTCATCGGCTTTTCCGACCGTGTGTATGCCCATCTGTCTTTTTCTGTCGGCATTTCCGACAGACTTTAGATTGAGAGCCTGTTCTTAATTTTTCCATCAGAGATGCCGACAGAGTTTTTGACAGTGCAAAGTCCGGCTGTATGTACGCGGCATTAGTTGTAAAATGGTAAAAAAAAATTGTAAATATTTAGTTTTTTTTTTAAATCAGCACAAAGGATGGTACTTGAATTAGAATATCCCTTGTGCTGCTGGCTGCTCTCTTAGTTAAAGTGGTAGTACATGGAAGATAAAAAAATTCCCCTGCAAGGCAATGTTTTAATATGCTAGTATACATCACACTGCTGACAGGGCTTCCATCTTCATCCGGTCCTCCTTTCTGGTTTGTGGGCTCTGGTTCTTTGAATGGCTGAGCCGCAATGATGTCACTGTTTACAGCATAGAGCGCTAAAGGAATGGCACAGGTATGCGGTTCTTTCAGAGTGCACCTGTAGGTAAAACATTAACAATAGGACTTTACTACCACTTTAAAGCTGGATTGAACTAAACTTACCTTTGCCTCAGAGGTCCTGTCCCTTGCCGAAGTTGGTATCTTCTGTTTTGCGCTGGTCTTCGGCCATCTTCATTGGACGACGTGGGATGATGTCTCTCCTGCACATGTACAACTCAGTTTACATGCCAGAGAAGACAGTGAGCAGACAGGTAGGTGCATATAGAGCCTGCCTGCTCACTGTTTGTGACAACGGAACTTTAGTCCCGCTTTAAATTCTGAAGTCCTCTGCCGGTCCCTCACCCCATCATGCCCCTTGCATTCGTAATCCTTCGGTGCTGTGGTGCTGTCCCAGGCACTTCTTCAAGAGTGCCCTCCTCTTCTGCCCCCTTCATCTCTTCATAGAAGCTGTACTATAGCTTCCATGAATTAAAAAGTGCTCCTTGAATGTAGGAGGCGGACCTTTCATTCATCTGTCTGGCCTCCATTGATAGAGACCTTTTCATTTCTGGAAACTAAAGTACAGCTTCTATGAATGGAGGAGTGGGTAGACATAGTCAGCACTGTTAAGTGTCTGTGACTGGTCCAGCTCATCATATTAACCCTCGCAGCACTGGAAGATTACAGTTGCAGGGGTTGGGGCAGAGGTCTTCAGATTTCAATTAGGACAGCAGTCAGCAAGGAACACTTCACACTGAATGTAAGTACCGTCCCTTATGCTTATGATTTAAAAAAAATGAAACTTACCGGTAGGCTTTAGGTTGTCTTCTCTAAGGATAAATTAATTCAAGTTAATTTCCTTCACTGGGTATACTATACTCCCTCTAGGCTGCATAGAATGTTCCCAGACTGGGACCCCCTCTGTCCCCATTGTAGACTCCACTTAGGGTCCTATTTACATATGTTTTGGGAGCGCCCCCCTATTGTGACATTTTGGGCTGCTATCTTTGAGGAAATAAACCTTAGATTAAAATTGACCCTCTCGCCCTCTCCATCCCTATCACTACTGGGGATTCAGGAAAATTGGGTTAGGTCAACTGGCTTAGCAGGATTTGGGAGAATTAGAAGGTGTGTGCCACATCTGGTAATTGGAAGAACAAAAAAGGGTTTTCCCCTAGATTTTTGGATTTTTAATTGGCACTACCGCACTTTCCCAAAAAGAGACATAAAGTATAATAAAGATAACAAAATATTTATTTGTATAGTATATATAATAGGAAAGTTACACTAAAAAGTGGAACATACATGACATGTTGACATAGAATATAAAATGCATCAAAACAGTGTTTATAATCTACTGAGTGACATTGGACCAGACGCGTTTCGGAGTGAGAAGATTTCCTCCTTCTTCAGTGGTCGTGGTGTCGAGTCTATAGTTTATTTCTAAATACAAAGAGTATATGTATGTGTAAGTTCAACATGATACAGTACATTATGGGAACAATATTGGGAGAGAACGGTATAAGGAACATACATTAAGGAATATATAGCTGTTAAATAGTATACAAAATATTTCTTTAAAATATTTCTTTAAAGAGATGACAAGGAAAGGTAATTGTATGCACTCACGTGTGTATTGATGCAGACATAGAATAATTGTTCCACCTTGTTAAAAACAGGATATAGGATATAGCACCGGCACGACAGGAGGTGGTTGGTTTAGAGCCGAAATACCTTTTCTTGTTTGAGCATCCAGAAGTTTTACTCTCAAGCGGAGTGTAGTACGGGTAAAAATTTTATTGAAGGTTTAATAAGGCCGTGGAGGATCGAGCGCCAGGGACTGTGAGGCTGCTGGGGTCAACAAATAGTCTCAGAAATCTCTGAAAGAAGAAAATATTTTTTTGTTGTGGACTATATATTTAACAATTTATTTGAAAAGCATACTGGACGTTAAATTTGTAGATGTTATTCTTTTTGATTTTTTATTAATGTATAATTATTGTAAGTATAAAATAAACTCACGACTTGATGGTGTAAGAAGGAGCTTGGAGATGGGGCTCAAGCACGATTGCCCCTTACAGATGAAATATTGTCATCTACAAGGAGAAAAAGAAAATTCCCAAAAATATGTATTTTAATCTTTTATTGTTTTTTACATAGTGAGTGGAGTGTTGGTTAAAGCTCGATGGAACATACAATAAGGACTTTAACGGTGTTAAAGTGTTGTTATTAATGTTAATTACCATAAGGATTAACCCAAAGGTTCTGCAGTAGGGGAGAGAGCTTAATCATTAGAGCAAAAAAGAAAACATTTTTTTCCTTGTCCATTGTTGCAAAAGTGCCTATAAAGGGCAGTCAAATGGGATTCATAGGGTAGAATGTGCATATCCCTATGAATTCTAATTGATGACTAATGAGTCTAGATAGTATGCCAAAGGGCTATAGATTTTATTGTTTTATCTATAAATGCTGTAAAAACAATTTTGGATATAAAAATCATCATCCAAAATAAAGAACAGATGCTAGAATATTGTATATAGAGTAACAAAGTATGAGTGCATTCAGCAGTGATTTAGTGATGTAGTGATAATCCTGGTAAGCACGTACCTTTTGTATTCAGTAGGGGAGATAAATCTGCTCGTTCCTCTGTTGGTGCTGTCAGAGGTTTAATGACAAGAGCAGTGTGTATTTATAGGTGTAACTCCCCTACAATCAGCTGTGATCAAGCTCAGCTGGCTGAGGAGAGGTAGGAGGTTCTGAGAGGAGTCGGCCCCCCGAGTGGTGTGCGCGCGGCCCCATTCAGGTGCAACCAATGGTGGCTGCATTGTAGGATGGGGCCCCGCCCACTCCTCCCGCCGGCACGTACGGCCTCAACATCGGAATGCGCATGCCCAGTGGGGAGAGGATGATGGTGAATACACTCATCCCGTGGGCTTCGCGCATCCGATACATAGAAACCGAGAGGAGAGGGAGGACGTGCAAGACGGCCTCCCCTCCAGACGCCGCACCGCCCA
This sequence comes from Lithobates sylvaticus, assembly GCA_028564925.1. Classification (NCBI taxonomy): domain Eukaryota; kingdom Metazoa; phylum Chordata; class Amphibia; order Anura; family Ranidae; genus Lithobates; species Lithobates sylvaticus. The sequence goes on from CM053026.1 coordinate 231,847,412, forward strand.
GATAGGCGGGCGGCTTACGTGCCGGGCAGTCCCGACAGTCCCGGCGCCGGTGTTCTATCACCAAGTGTCCGGCTGTCACTAGGTGTCCGAAGTCTACTGCGCATGCGCAGCGCATGCGCAGTCTGGATCCAGAAGATTTTCGGAAATTGTCGGAAGATGAGCGGCGCCTGCGCCGTGAGTCGAGGAGAAGCCCCCACCATCCAAGCGGACATAGGGTTAGTCAAATTGAGAGGGCCCCTCGCGGGCTCGCTTCGCTCGCCACGCATCGGGCACGGCCTCGCTGCGCTCGGCACTTTTATATTCTAACTCTATGTCCACTGGGATGGTGGGGCTTGAAAGTGGACTCACGGCGCAGGCGCCGTTCATCCTCGGCAATTTTCGGAATATGGGCGTCCTGTGTACTGCGCATGCGCAGTACACCTCGGACACTTGGTGATGGGGGACGGATAATGATACAACACCGGCTCAAAAGACGGCCAAGTCTAAGTATGGGGAGAGTTATAAGGGCTATGTTGGTTAAAAATAGCCAAAGAAGAAGAAGGTCCTCATGCATCAATATAAAAGTGACACATAGGGACAGATAATTCCGCAATAATAGACCTATGTTGTATATGTGGGGTCCCCCCCATGAGAAACCAAGGGGATGCTATAACCCTATGTGTAAGGACAAAAAAGGAAGAACGGAACACAAACGTACCATCTGGTGTATGCCAGTGCTTACCTGTCAGGTGTATCAAACATTTCAGTATTTCACAGACTTTATATCATCTTACACCTATCACATCATATATTTACATCATATATTTGCCCTGTTATGTATACATATCCTTGTCATAGATCATACAAAGACCAGTAGAACAGGTTTATAGTGTTAAGTGGTGGATATCAACAGGTTATAGGAGTTTTTTTATACATATGTAAGCTGAATATATATGTAGTATCATGGGTCACTTGAGTCTGGTATATATAGTTTTGATCCTTGATTACATATATAACATATATATAGAGCAAAGATAATTGCTGAGAATCAAATATACTTGTGAATAGAAATTGAATTATAATGTCGTTTACTTTTCCATTCCCCCAGAGACAAATCCCTCCAAGAAAGGTTTAAACCAGATAGTGTCGTTGAGTCCTGGTGGTCCAATAAAAGATTAAAATACATATTTTTGGGAATTTTCTTTTTCTCCTTGTAGATGACAATATTTCATCTGTAAGGGGTAATCGTGCTTGAGCCCCATCTCCAAGCTCCTTCTTACACCATCAAGTCGTGAGTTTATTTTATACTTACAATAATTATACATTAATAAAAAATCAAAAAGAATAACATCTACAAATTTAACGTCCAGTATGCTTTTCAAATAAATTGTTAAATATATAGTCCACAACAAAAAAATATTTTCTTCTTTCAGAGATTTCTGAGACTATTTGTTGACCCCAGCAGCCTCACAGTCCCTGGCGCTCGATCCTCCACGGCCTTATTAAACCTTCAATAAGAGCTATATGGGATTCTCTAGTCTCTTACTGTCTTGGGGCCCATTTTTACCCGTACTACACTCCGCTTGAGAGTAAAACTTCTGGATGCTCAAACAAGAAAAGGTATTTCGGCTCTAAACCAACCACCTCCTGTCGTGCCGGTTCTATATCCTATATCCTGTTTTTAACAAGGTGGAACAATTATTCTATGTCTGCATCAATACACACGTGAGTGCATACAATTACCTTTCCTTGTCATCTCTTTAAAGAAATATTTTAAAGAAATATTTTGTATACTATTTAACAGCTATATATTCCTTAATGTGTGTTCCTTATACCGTTCTCTCCCAATATTGTTCCCATAATGTACTGTATCATGTTGAACTTACACATACATATACTCTTTGTATTTAGAAATAAACTATAGACTCGACACCACGACCACTGAAGAAGGAGGAAATCTTCTCACTCCGAAACGCGTCTGGTCCAATGTCACCCAGTAGATTATAAACACTGTTTTGATGCATTTTATATTCTATGTCAACATGTCATGTATGTTCCACTTTTTAGTGTAACTTTCCTATTATATATACTATACAAATAAATATTTTGTTATCTTTATTATACTTTATGTCTCTTTTTGGGAAAGTGCGGTAGTGCCAATTAAAAATCCAAAAATCTAGGGGAAAACCCTTTTTTGTTCTTACTGGGGATTCAGGATGATGAACAACGGTCTCACCATACTAGGCTATTAATATCTTATCTCCTTTACTATGCCAAGAAAGAGATTCTGATGAAATGGTCGTCCTTGACGCAACCTGAAGTGTCCTTGCGGTCCTCCCTATGTATAAATTAATGTATATTAATATAGGATTCCCCTGGAAATTTGAAAAGGTACGGTCCCCTTGGACCTTGACCTGAGGTGGTCCTGTAATATCCTAATTTGGGTAAAAATGCTAAGCTTGGAGTGTCCTTCCTACTGGCTTCTCCCTGTTAGGGATGGAGCCTAAACACAGGCATCCAACACAAGTGAACAGATCGATGGGCTGCACTAAAGGAATCAGGCTCCAAAAGGTAGTGATAAAGATATATTTATTAATAATAAAGACACACATAAACACAGCAACCACAAACAAGCAAGAACACAAATAACACTGCAAACCCCCAAGCCCTAATCTAACTAACTAACTATACACTTCAAGGAAATGGAACATATATATATACAAGGCAGGGAGGAGAGACCAAGGGGGAAACTGGAAGCAAGGGAACATCAAGGCAGGAGACAGGGGACGGGTCTCAGGAACCAGGTAAGGGGGACAACATCCAGGACAGGGCAGGGAGCAGATAACGGGTCAGGTTACAGGTACAGGTTTCAGGTCCAGGATCAGGTTTCAGACAGGCAAGACAGGGCTACAGAAAGGAATACTGAAGCCCTGAACCTCAGTGAAGGACAGGCTTATATACCCAGCAAATCCACAACAGGTGTAGCCTGATTCCTGGCATGTCCATCTGCTGGGAGACCCCCGCTGGTGGCCACCAGAACTGCACCCTTTGATGTTGAAGGAAGTAGTGACACCACCAGGCGATCCAGGTAATAACACCATTCCTGACAATGTCCATCGGCTGGGAGACCCCTGCTGGTGGCAACCAGAACTGCACCCTTTGATGCCAAAGGAAACAGTGACACCAGCAGGCGATCCAGGTAATAGCACCGTTCCTGACAGTTCCCCCCCTAAGGAGTGGCCTCTGGACACTCCATTCTGCCCTAGATCTGGCAGTGCATGTAAAAGTTGAAGAGTCCCAAAAAGTCTTCTCTGTGACGGCAGACCTCCTTGCGCTCTCTGGCCAGAGTCTCTTAACCTACTAGGAGGCGTGCCACCCGAGTCCGACAATGGGACATGTACCCCACCACCAGGGTCTGGAAGTTTAGATCTGGAAATAAAAACAGACAGGGCAGCAGGCTCCGGGTCATCAGGCTGGGCAGCGGGCACCAGGTCATCAGGCTGGGCAGCGAGCTTCGGGTCATCAGGCTGGGCAGCGGACAGGAACTCATCAGGCTGGGCAGCAGACAGGAACTCATCAGGCTGGGCAGCAGACAGGAACTCATCAGGCTGGGCAGCAGACAGGAACTCATCAGGCTGGGCAGCAGACAGGAACTCATCAGGCTGGGCAGCAGACAGGAACTCATCAGGCTGGGCAGCAGACAGGAACTCATCAGGCTGGGCAGCAGACAGGAACTCATCAGGCTGGGCAGCAGACAGGAACTCATCAGGCTGGGCAGCAGACAGGAACTCATCAGGCTGGGCAGCAGACAGGAACTCATCAGGCTGGGCAGCAGACAGGAACTCATCAGGCTGGGCAGCAGACAGGAACTCATCAGGCTGGGCAGCAGACAGGAACTCATCAGGCTGGGCAGCAGACAGGAACTCATCAGGCTGGGCAGCAGGCAGGAACTCATCAGGCTGGGCAGCAGACAGGAACTCATCAGGCTGGGCAGCAGACAGGAACTCATCAGGCTGGGCAGCAGGCAGGAACTCATCAGGCTGGGCAGCAGACAGGAACTCATCAGGCTGGGAAGCAGGAACAGGCACATCAAGCTGGGCAGTAGGCACGGGCACTTTAGGCTGGGCAGCAGGAACGGGCACATCAAGCTGGGCAGCAGGTACGGGCACTTTAGGCTGGGCAGCGGGAACAGGCACATCAGGCTGGGCAGCAGGAACAGGCACATCAAGCTGGGCAGCAGGAACAGGCACATCAAGCTGGGCAGCAGGAACGGGCACATCAAGCTGGGCAGCAGGAACGGGCACATCAAGCTGGGCAGCAGGTACGGGCACTTTTGGCTGGGCAGCGGGAACAGGCACATCAGGCTGGGCAGCAGGAACAGGCACATCAAGCTGGGCAGCAGGAACAGGCACATCAAGCTGGGCAGCAGGAACAGGCACATCAAGCTGGGCAGCAGGAACAGGCACATCAAGCTGGGCAGCAGGAACAGGCACATCAAGCTGGGCAGCAGGAACAGGCACATCAAGCTGGGCAGCAGGAACAGGCACATCAAGCTGGGCAGCATGTACGGGCACTTTTGGCTGGGCAGCGGGAACAGGCACATCAGGCTGGGCAGCAGGAACAGGCATATCAAGCTGGGCAGCAGGCACAGGCACATCAAGCTGGGCAGCAGGCACGGGCACATCAAAATGGAGGGCTGGCAGCGGGTCAGCAGACTGGAAAACAGGCAGCGGGTCATCAGATTGGAAAACTGGCAGCGGGTCATCAGACTGGAAAACTGGCAGCGGGTCATCAGACTGGAAAACTGGCAGCGGGTCATCAGACTGGAAAACTGGCAGCGGGTCATCAGACTGGAAAACTGGCAGCGGGTCATCAGACTGGAAAACTGGCAGCGGATCATCAGACTGGAAAACTGGCAGCGGGTCATCAGATTGGAAAACTGGCAGCAGGACATCAGACTGGGAAGCTGAGACATCAGGCTGGAAGGCCGGCACCAGGACATCAGACTGGAAGGCTGGGACATCAGGCTTGAGGGCTGGAACATCAGGCTGGAAGGCTGGCATCGGAACATCAGACTGGAAGGCTGGGACATCAGGCTGGAAGGCTGGAACATCAGGCTGAAAGGCCGGCACCAGAACATCAGACTGGAAGGCTGGGACATCAGGCTGGAAGGCTAGGACATCAGGCTGGAAGGCTAGTGTTATATCCTCTGAGTTGTGAGAGACACAAGACTCTGGTCTGGGACAATGGATGTTTATTTCAGTACTCACTGTACACTGCAACATGCATCTCAGGACAGTACATCTCATTATGCTTCCTTACATGTGCTTTAAGATGGCTACTATACCCCTTGACCCTTGTCATCACTCCTGGGTGGAGCCAGTCTTAAAGTGACAGTACATGTGAAACCCTTCAGGTATAACACCTTCCATCCATCCCTAAAAAAAAAACAAATTACAACAAAACAAGAAAAGGCACAAAACATTAACTAATAACTGTCCAATAACAGTCCTCCAAACAAGGGAGATTCCTGCATCCAGATGTGAAACCAAGCTTCCAGGGACAGTTGCGGGGATACAATGTCATCGGATCACTTTCGGCGACCCCGTCGAAAGTCTCGTAACGGGTCTTGAAGCTGAAACCGGTCAGGAGGGTGACAGTGTCGTTGAGGGCGGGCACCCACCGACTCGGGACCGGAGGAAACAGGGCTGGCCGGAATCGGCCCCGGCGGGGCCGAGAACGGATCCACCAGCTCAGTGGGTGAACAGACCTCCGGACCAGGGCTGGAGGGCTCTGTTGGAGTCGAGTTCAAAAGTTCAGAGTCCCCCCAATCATCAGTCCCCGTGCATTCTGATCCGCTGGGATCAGTTCCTTGCGACACTGGTGGTTCTGCCAGCGCCAGGGATTCGGGCAGTTGAAACCGAGGACGCAGTTGGTCCGCATGCCGTCTGCAAATGGAACCATCTTCCAGGCAGACCCTATACATCTTGGGTCCCAAAGTCTCTGCAATGACAGCAGGAAGCCAACGGGTGTTGGAAGCCCCATAAGATCGGGCCCATACCGTTTGTTGGGCTGTGAATCGGGGGAGCTCATGGTGTTTGACCATCTTGTCTTGGGACTGCAGTACATGTTCCTGGACTGTTTGAGGGCGGAGCATGTCCAAAACAGTCCATGGCTGCCGACCCAGAAGGAGTTCTGCTGGAGTTTTCCCGGTGGTTGCATGTGGTGTGTTTCTGTAAGCAGAAAGGAAGGAGTCCAGCTGCTGAGATGACAGGGACTGTTGTTTACTTGCAGCCACTGTAGCTTTGAAATAGCGTTTAAAAGTCTGCACAAACCGTTCTGCTTGACCATTTGTAGCCGGGTGGTAGGGTGCGGTCAACTTGTGCTTGATGTTGTGGGCAGTCAGGAAACGCTGAAACTCCTGACTGGTGAATTGTGCACCGTTGTCTGTAACGATTTCTCTGGGGTATCCAAACGTAGCAGCGAGATGTAACAGTATGGAAACCGTTGCCTTAGTCGTTGGCTGAGTAACAGGAATTACCTCAGGCCACTTTGAATGGGCGTCCACTATGATCAAGAAGGTATGTCCTCTGATCGGGCCTGCAAAGTCCAAGTGTAGGCGAAACCAAGGAACCGTGGGCCAAGTCCAGGGCTGGACGCACCCTCGAGGAGGGTCTTTTGCAGTTTGTGCACATCCAGCACAAGCATTCACATATGTCGTGATATCTGAGTCTAGGTTTGGCCACCACACATAGCCTCGGGCCTTTTGTTTCATACGTGTGCCCCCGGGATGACCAGTATGTAGCAAGTCCAGAATGTGTCTCCGGAGGGTCTGTGGAATGATCACTCGGTCTCCCCATAAAATACAGTTGCCAGCCACAGTTAATTCCATACGCCTACGGAAATAAGGTTCATAATCCTGTGTGACGGTTGCAGGCCAACCGGACCGTACCCAGGAGAGTATTGTTTTCAGAAAGGTATCCTTGGCTGTATGGGCTGCTATCTCCCCAGAAGACAAGAAGGACAGGTTGGTGTAACGACAACTCTTGACCGGTGGAGAAGAGTCCATCGACCTCCCTGTCAGTCGGGACATTGCGTCCGCATTAGCATTGGCATCATGACCACGATACTGGATTTTGTAGCTGTATGCTCCCAAGAATAGGGCATAGCGTTGGAGGCGGGCCGCAGTAGTCTGAGAGATGCCTTTGTCAGGGCTAAAGATCTGAAGGAGTGGTTTATGGTCTGTCAGTATGGTGAATTCCCTACCATACAGGTAAAGATGAAACTTCTTAATTGCCCATATCAGTGCAAGAGCCTCTTTGTCAATGTGTGAGTAATTGCTTTCTGCTTTTGTCAAAGACCTGGAGGCAAATGCCACTGGTTTTTCTGACCCATCTGGTAATATGTGAGATAGTACAGCCCCCAGACCATAGGGTGAGGCATCACAAGCCAAGGTGAGAGGCTTCTGGAGGTCATAGTGCACAAGCATGCGTGACGCCAACAGCTTCCGCTTAGAGACTTCGAAAGCACGTTGGCATGCAGCTGACCAGTCCCATCTGGAGTGTTTCTCCAAAAGCTTGTTCAACGGAAACAAGGTGTGTGCCAGATCTGGCAGGAATTTGTGGTAATAGTTCAGCAAGCCAAGGTATGATCGCAGCTGCTGGACGTTGGTTGGGGCAGGAGCTTTGACTAAAGCATCAACCTTGGCTTCCGTGGTGTGTATACCCTCTGCATCCACAAGGTGGCCACAAAACTCCAATTTAGGCACCATGAATTGGCATTTTGCCAAGTTCACTTTCAGACCCTGCTCTTGGAGTCTCGCCAACACAAGCTCCACGTTCTGCTTGTGTTCCTGGTCCGTCCGTCCCGTGATGAGCATGTCATCTAGCAGGCACTGCGTGAAAGGAATGTCCGCCAAAATCTCATCCATTTTTCGTTGCCAAATGGCTGGGGCAGAGGCTACACCAAACACCATCCGATTGTACTCATACAGCCCCTTGTGGGTGTTGATGGTCAGAAACTTGCGGGAAGAAGGATGGACCTCAAACTGTAAATATGCTTGTTTGAGATCAAGCTTGGTGAACTTTTGACCCCCTGCAAGAGAGGCAAAAATGTCATCTACTCTGGGTAGAGGATACTGGTCTATTTCCAGTTGGGAGTTCAGTGCCATGCGGAAATCGCCACAAATGCGTAAGTCCCCATTCGCTTTCTTTACTGGTACAACCGGTGATGCCCACTCACTGTGCTCTACCTTTGAGATGACACCTTGTTCCTCCAGCCGACTTAGTTCTGCTTCCACTCCTGCTCGGAGTGCGAAAGGTACTGTCCGAGCTTTGAAGAACTTAGGCTGAGCGTTGGGTTTCAGCTTGAGTCTCACACAGTCATGCTTTATTTTCCCCAACTGGTCATCAAAGATCTTTGGGAACCGCTGCTTCAGGGACACCACCCATCTCTCATTATCTCCTAATGGAATTGTAACAGTGTTACAGGGATTTATGGCGATGTCTGGCATACCAAAGTGAGCAATCCAGTCTCTCCCAAAGAGAGGGGGTCCCCCATTTTCCAGGATGTATAATGGCAGTCTCTTTGTCTGACCCTTGTACAATACGTGTACTTTCGCGTAACCCAGTGGGTGGAGTATCTGCTTTGAGTATGTCTGCAGTTTGATTGGTGTTGGGCGGACAGTTGTTCGGGTCTGAAGTTGTCTCCATTGTTTCTGAGTGATAACTGAAACTGCTGCTCCTGTGTCTACATCCATCTTGAGTTTCTTTCCCTCAATGGTTACCTCTACAGTCATTGCGGAGGGTGCTGAATGCATATGATGTATGTCTAACCTGTGGAGCACTTCCTCATCCTCTGACTCAGATGTATATCTTCCCACCATATATGTCTTTGTCTTGGGGTTCAGAGGTTGTTTATCTCGCACCTTCTTGCTATGGCAAACTCGTTTCAGATGGCCTGTTTTACCACAATTATGACAGGTCTGATCCTTAAACCGGCAGACTTTATGATCATGGTCTGTATTCCCACAACGGTAGCAAGCTGACTCCCGACTTGGTGGGTGTCTATTTTTCCAGTTTGCGACTGTGGGCTTGACTGCTGTTCTGAAAACTTCCTGTTTCACCTCTTCCCTTCTGGCCTGGGGGTTCAATTCCTCTGTATCTTTCACAGCCATTTCCATCACTGAAGCTATTTCAATTGCCTTTGTAAGGGTAAGGTCTTTCTCTGTTAGCAGTCTCTTTTGGCTGGACTCACTGTTCAGTCCCATGACAAACTTATCTCTCAGTGCAGTAGGTAGGTACTCCCCAAAAGAACAGGTAGAGGCTAGTCTGCGAAGGGCGAGCACGTAAGCTTTAATTTCTTCACCTGGCTGCTGCTGCCTCTGATAAAACCGAAATCTTTCTGCAATCTCTAGTGGTTTAGGCTGGAAGTGATCCTCTAAGAGTGTCAGGAGCTCTGCCAATGTCTTAGTTGCTGGTTTTACAGGGGAAAGCAGATCTCTAAGAGTGTCATATGTCTTAGCACCAACCACTGTCAGAAATACTGCTACTTGCCTGTAATCTGGGATGGCATTTGCACTGAAATACTGTTCCAGTCTCTCAACCCAGGAACTCCAGGATGTCTGTTCTCCATCAAATTCACTTAATGTCCCGATTAATGCCATTGTCCTGCTGGGATCTGTGATTGCTTTTATCCAGGTGACAATCCACACTGTCTTTGTCTCTCTCTCAGACTGATAGACACTTTGTAAATCCCATCCTCGTCGCCACTGTTATATCCTCTGAGTTGTGAGAGACACAAGACTCTGGTCTGGGACAATGGATGTTTATTTCAGTACTCACTGTACACTGCAACATGCATCTCAGGACAGTACATCTCATTATGCTTCCTTACATGTGCTTTAAGATGGCTACTATACCCCTTGACCCTTGTCATCACTCCTGGGTGGAGCCAGTCTTAAAGTGACAGTACATGTGAAACCCTTCAGGTATAACAGCTAGGACATCAGGCTGGAAGGCTAGGACATCAGGCTGGAGGGCTGGCACCAGGACATCAGGCTGGAAGGCTAGTACTGGCTCTTCAGGCTGGATTGCTGGCACCTCCGGCTGGAACTCTGGCGCTTCAGGCTGGGACAGATTAGTGGGTGTGGAGGCAGATTGGGTTACTGGCAGGATCGTTTTGGTCGGGAAGAACTTTCGTTTTTTCTTTGACTTGGTCGCTGAAGCTTTGTAGGTTGGGGGTGCAGCAGACAGGAAAGGAGTGTTGGGATATGGCAGAGAAGAGGTAACAGTAGCTGGGGAAGTTCTTGTGGATTAGTAGGCAGCTGAGAAGAGGCAGGGGGGTTGTATGCAGGATAGGTACAGGGAGAAGAGACCGGATATGAATATTTGGTTGGGAGCAATGTATACTGGGTGGCAACTGAGTTTGGCATGGGTGATGGGGAAACATACATTTCTGGATTTGTAGGCAGCTGAGAAGAGGCAGGGGGGTTAAATGCAGGATAGGTACAGGGAGAAGAGACCGGATATGAATATTTGGTTGGGAGCAGTGTATACTGGGTGGCAACTGGGTTTGGTATGGGTGATGGGGAAACATACATTTGGGTAGGCTGGTGTCTGATGGCAGAAGTGGTTGGTTTGGCTGGGGCTAATTTTACCATGTCAGACCATGCTGAAAGTATGGGTTGTACAAACTGTGGATTTAAGTTTCCCTGTCTAACAAAAGACTGAGCAGACACAATGCACTCAGCAATCACCTGTGGGGAACAGCCAGCGTAGTGCTCACAGAAATCGGCAGGATCATCTTCAAAAAGCCATACTAGGGATACAACCTGATTCATATTAAAAGGGGGAGTGTAATAATCACGGCCTTCAGGAATACAGGGCAGGGCCAGCTCTGTACAAATCTTGATCAGAGGCTGTACGTCCTCAAAAAGAAAACTGCCCTGATCAACGAAAACATGGGCCATACGGATGCACTCCAGTAGTTGCTCCCTAGTATAGTCACCCAAAGTCTGATAACAAAAATCTCTTTCTTCCATTGCCAGGAGCGAAAGATACAATATATCTTCCGGATGCATCTTTCTTGGCAATAGCAAGTGTCCAGACCAAATTCCCAAGTGCAGCCGATCTGTTTGTATGGCTTCAGTATTCTGTTAGGGATGGAGCCTAAACACAGGCATCCAACACAAGTGAACAGATCGATGGGCTGCACTAAAGGAATCAGGCTCCAAAAGGTAGTGATAAAGATATATTTATTAATAATAAAGACACACATAAACACAGCAACCACAAACAAGCAAGAACACAAATAACACTGCAAACCCCCAAGCCCTAATCTAACTAACTAACTATACACTTCAAGGAAATGGAACATATATATATACAAGGCAGGGAGGAGAGACCAAGGGGGAAACTGGAAGCAAGGGAACATCAAGGCAGGAGACAGGGGACGGGTCTCAGGAACCAGGTAAGGGGGACAACATCCAGGACAGGGCAGGGAGCAGATAACGGGTCAGGTTACAGGTACAGGTTTCAGGTCCAGGATCAGGTTTCAGACAGGCAAGACAGGGCTACAGAAAGGAATACTGAAGCCCTGAACCTCAGTGAAGGACAGGCTTATATACCCAGCAAATCCACAACAGGTGTAGCCTGATTCCTGGCATGTCCATCTGCTGGGAGACCCCCGCTGGTGGCCACCAGAACTGCACCCTTTGATGTTGAAGGAAGTAGTGACACCACCAGGCGATCCAGGTAATAACACCATTCCTGACAATGTCCATCGGCTGGGAGACCCCTGCTGGTGGCAACCAGAACTGCACCCTTTGATGCCAAAGGAAACAGTGACACCAGCAGGCGATCCAGGTAATAGCACCGTTCCTGACACTCCCCCTCCCTTTCCTGATTGCTGCTTTTGTCTGTCTGTTGCCCCTTTCGTCCTCTCTCCCCTTCCTCTTCTCACTCTTCCCTCTCTTTCCTCCACCACACCATGCCCCTGGGAACATGATGGCTCTCCTTCCTATGAAGGAGGTCCTCTTTCCTGTTACATAGTTACATAATAGGTACATAGTTACATAGTAGGTGAGGTTGAAAAAAGACACAAGTCCAACCTACGTGTGATTATATGTCAGTATTATTCCCTGTACACACGGTCGGTATTTCCGACGGAAAATGTGCGATCGGATCGTGTTATCGGAAAATCCGATCGTATGTGGGCTCCAACGGACTTTTTCCGTCAGAATTTCCGACACACAAAGTTTGAGAGCAGGATCTAATTTTCCAATAACAAAATCCGATCTTTTAAATTCCGATCGTGTGTAGACAATGCAGACGGACAAAGTGCCACGCATGCTCAGAATAAATTAAGAGACAAAAGCTATTGGCTACTGGCCCGTTTATAGTCCCGACGTACGTTTTGTACATCACCTCATTAAGAACGATCGGATTTTCCGAAAACTTTGTGCGACCGTGTGTATGCAAGACAAGTTTGGCACAAAATCCGACGGACTTTGTCATCGGAATGTCCGACCGTGTGTACAGGGCATAACATTGTATATTCCTGTATGTTATGGTCTTTCAGGTGCTTAGCTAATAGTTTTTTGAAACTATCCATGCCCCCCACTGAAACAGAGTGGGAGAATTATCGTTTTATCCCTGGAGTTAATCCCTTTTTTAATGCATGCCAATATTCTGTTTGCTTTGTTAGGTTCAGCAATGGCATGCAATGCCAAGCTGCTGCTATCATCTACTAGGACCTTTTCCATCCTAGATTCCCCCACAGGTTCTCCCCCCAGTGTATAGATCGCATTCATATTTTTGCCACCCAAATGCATTATTTTGAATTTTTCTACATTAAACCTCATTTGCTATGTAGTTGCCCATCCCATTAATTTGTTGAGATCTTCTTGCAAGGTTTCCACATCCTGCGGAGAAGTTAAATCCCTGCTTAGCTTAGTATTGTCTGCAAATACAGGGATTGAACTGTTTACTCCATCCTCCAGGTCGTTTATGAACAAATTAAATAGGATTGGTCCCAGCACAGAACCCTGTGAGATCCCACTACCCACCCTTGACTATTCCGAGTACTCCCCATTTATCACCACCCTCTGAACTTGCCCTTGTAGCCAGGTTTCAATTCATGTACTCACCCTATGATCCATGCCAACGGACCTTATTTTGTACAGTAAACGTTTATGGGGAACTGTGTCAAATGCTTTTTCAAAATCCAGATACACCACGTCTACAGGCCTTCCTTTATCTAGATGGCAACTCACCTCCTCATACAAGGTTAATAGATTGGTTTGGCAAGAACGATTCTTCATGAATCCATGCTGATTACTGCTAATTATACCGTTTTCATTACTAAAATCTTGTATATAGTCCCTTATCATCCCCTCCAAGAGCTTGCATACTATTGATGTTAGGCTAACTGGTCTGTAATTCCCAGGGATGTATTTTGGGCCCTTTTTAAATATTGGTGCTTCATTGGCTTTTCTCCAATCAGCTGGTACCATTCTAGTCAGTAGACTGTCAGTAAAAATTAGGAATAATGGTCTGGCAATTACTTGACTGAGTTCTCTAAGTCCCCTCGGGTGCAAGCCATCCGGTTCCGGTGATTTATTAATGTTAAGTTTCCCAAGTCTAATTTTAATTCTGTCCTCTGTTAACCATGAAGGTGCTTCCTATGATGTGTCATGAGGATAAACATTGTCGTTTTGGTTACTAAAGCCCCCCGATTTCCTCGTGAAGACTGAGGAGAAGAATAACTTCAATACGTTCGCCATCTCCCCATCCTTTGTAATCAGATGTCCTTCCTCATCCTTTATGGGGCCAATATGATCTGTCCTCCCTTTTTTACTGTTTACATACTTAAAGAATTTCTTGGGATTTTTTTTGCTCTCCTCCACTTTGTGTCTTTCGTGTTCTATCCAAGCCGCCCTAATTGCACCCTTACATTTCTTGTTGCATTCTTTATAAAGTCTGAATGCTGAGGATGATCCCTCAACCTTGAATTTTTTGAAGGCCTTCTCCTTTGCTTTTATATGCATTTTTACATTGTAGTTAAGCCATCCAGGACTTTTGTTCGCTCTTTTAAATTACCCAATGGAATGCACTGGCTAATGTCCTTATTTAATATGCTCTTAAAGCGAACCCATCTCTCCTCCGTGTTCTTTGTTTCTAAGATTTTATCCCAATTTATGCCTTCTAGCAAGGTTCGTAGTTTAGGGAAGTTGGCTCTTTTGAAATTACTTACGTGTGTAGTTTGCCTGTGTTTTACTATGCTTAGTATGCTTATATTTACCTATATTTTAATGGTTTTGATTGATGCCATACTCATATTCTATGTGTATATCCCTTTGTTGTGTACTGAACAAGACCATGTTTTTGTGCTCTGTTTATACTGTACTTCTAAAGACTGAAATTAAGCAACCCTGTTTTGCAGTGGCAGCTGGTGGTATATTTTTTGGGGGGAGCGGCAAAAATGATCCACCCGGTCGGTCAGTCACCAGCCCCGCACTTACCCCATCTAGGTTGCGGCAGCACCTTCTCCGGGCGCCGTCTCCTCCTCCTGGTGCTTTGCGGCGGCTTCCCCTGCGTCTCCCCCCTTCTCCTCCTCGGTGGCCAATCGGATTGCTTCTCTTCTCGGCCAATTGGGTGACGGTCTCAGGACCCGCTTTCTGTTTGACCGTTAATCAAAAAGACAATAGCAAATATTAATTTGCTATTGTCACACAACTGGGTGGGTTTGGGGCGCAGTGACCTGCGCCCCGACACAATCCCTTTTTTAAAACTATTAGAGCTTCTGGCTCTAATCACGTACTTCTAAAAAAAAAAACATTGGAATCCATGCGTCCGGCGCCCTGTATGTAGATTAGGGGGCTGGACGCATGGATTAGGGGTAGGCTTTACAAAGCATGTAACTGGGACAGGACTCGAATGCATGGGATGTGTTAGGATAGAGAATGTGATGGAATACTGTTGTGTCTCCGTCCTGGGAAATATACTATGGCTTATAGAAAACAAGCAAATCAACCTATCATAAAAGGAGAATTTGATTGTGTAAGAAGGTATTATCTAGATTGAAAAATCATTTTCTTCTGATAAATTATCCAACTTTAATCCATTCTTCTCTTGATTCAGACTTTAATTCTGCAAAATTTTAAAAATCCCTTAAATTAGAGAGAAGACACATGCACAGGGTATAGTTATGTGATTTGTCTACATGTAATCACGTCTTCCTTAGTGTGTTATTATCTGTAGAAAAGCACAGACTGCTTGGCAGAATGCCAGTTTCATTCGCCAGAGACAATCTAGCATGCAACCATGCGGACAAAGAAATGTATGTTTGTGCCTTTGTCATTACATAGGCACACGTGTGTAAGCATTCAGGTGTGTGGAAATCTTTGCAGGCTGTGTAGATACTCGCGGGAACACACAAACCCGGGTGCCTTCAACCTGTGCGCAGTTTTCTATAAATAGCATGCTTGCCAGTTCCCCACCCCCTAAATAAAGCTCTGCTTTTGACACTCTCAGGCCTTGAGGGATGGAAGTGAGTTTAACATATTCAGACCTGTAGTGCAAGACACGAGAAGGGACAGAAATGAGTCAGTCACGAAAGGAAGAACAAGAAAATTATTACACAACATGTGCTCTGAAACACGTATATTAGGCTTTACACATACTTTTTTTTTTTTTTTACTAATTACCGAGTGCCTTGAGCATTATGCTAATGTAAAAAAAAGGTTGTTCAGTGACCCAGTTTGTCTGGAAGAATTTTAATACAGTATGTATTCTATTTGTGGTGTAAACATTAATGAGATCCTCCATTTATTTTATTTTTTTACTCCATAAAATATTAATACTGTGTAATTTATTTTATAAAATAGACCATGGTGTCCTTAGCCATAATATACGAATTTGGGGGCAGGCATGCACTGATAAAAATGATTCTGTTGGCTTGTAATTTTAACATAAAATTTTTATAATTTTTAACATAAAAATAAATGTTAATTAATTTACTTTGATATTTTAAGTACCTTACTTAATTTTCCTTAGTTCCTAAAACACACCTTTTAAATTTACAAAAATAATGTATAGTATTTAGTAATCTAGACAAAACTTTTAGGGTATGTGCATTTCCATATCCTAATTGAGTTACATTTACTTAAAAAAATTATCTTTTCATTTGATTGAAATTGCAGGACGCATATGTTAGCCGAACGTGCAACCGCATGAGTTTTGATGTATTTTTGTGTCTTTTGGAACTTTGAAAGCCTGCACAAGGCAGTTCCCATACGTTTGAGGCCCATCAGGACAAAAGAGCACCACCAGTTACAAGAATTTTTCCAAGTCACTATAAAGCCATGCAATGCCATTGAAAGGTAAGTGAATATTGAACAAATTATCGTTCACATGCTTTAAATGTTGCTTAACATACCATCCAAAATGTTTACCGTATTTATCGGCGTATAACACACACTTTTTCCCCCATAAAATCGGGGGAAAGTCGTGGGTGCGTGTTATACGCCGATCCCCCCCCCAAAAAGTGCCAAAAAAAATCAAGCGGCGCCGAAGAACAGCGACCGCCGCCGAAAAAGACCGATCTGTCTGTTCGGCTCCACTCGAAGTCCCGCCTCCCTGCGCTCGCTTCCGAAACAGCAGAGAGGCGGGACTGCGAGCGGAGCCGAACAGACGGCTCAGGCTTTCCCGCCTCCCTGCGCTCGCAGTCCCGCCTCCCTGTGCTCGCTTCCGAAACAGCATTTTGTTCCCCATTCACAAATTACACTTGCGCATGCGCAGTAGGCCACGCGCCGACTCGCGCATGCGCAGTAGGCCGCGCCGACTCGCGCATGCGCAGTAGGAAACGGGAAGCCGTTTCCCTTACTGAGGATGGCGGCGCTGGATCCGGATCGCCGAGGGACATCTTGGACTCCACGACCGATATCGCGGGCGCCCTGGGAGGGTAAGTGTACTTATTAAAAGTCAGCAGCGACTTTTTTTTTCGCTGCTGACTTTTAAAAAAAACATTTTTAAGGTGAAACACCGCTTTAAAAAGCTGATGCAAATAGTTGCCCAGCACAATAATTTTTACAGTGTACAATAGAATGAGTGCCACTAGCTGGAATCCTCACACCTCAAAGCAGACCAGAGCCTTGGTTTTCCAGTACTGCTGGAGCAATGGGGAACCAGGGGGTGTAGCCATTTATGGGAGTGTGATATGTATGCAGCGCTCACCATCAACACTCTCTCCAGACTCAAGTAACAGTATCTTTGATTTGAGCTTGGTTTTTATGTTTTATTAGGCATAAAAAACTTGGATGGGGAATAGGAATTATGGGATGCCCAACTTGATAGCAACAAAACCAGGGAAAACTTCCTCCCTATGTACAACTTCAATTTGTCTCTTATTGTGTCTATGTACAACTCTGATTGATCTCACTCCCAACCAGGCCAGGATTGGCCATAGGGCAAACCGGGCACTTGCCCGGTGGGCCGCGGCCGCCGGGCCACCAGGCTGCAAGTCCTTGCAGGGTAAACGGCTTGAGCTTGCGTCGCTCATCCAGCCTCTCCTCGGCCACCCGGCTGCCAGTTAAGCTCAGCCATCGGCGCCGGGGGAGGAGCTAAATGAGACGCCTTCGGCCTCTGCGCGGCTGCACGGCCGCCCTTATAGGTCAGCCGTCGGTGCCGGGAGGAGGAGCAAGAGCAGACACCTTGGAGCCAGTCTTCTGTTCTCTGCCATCCCCCCATGCTCTCTGCCACCCCCATGCTCTGCACCTCCCCCCCATACTCTCCACCTCCCCCCATGCTCTCTGCCACCCCCCATACTCTCTGCCACCCCCCATACTCTCCACCCCCCCATTCTCTCTGCTAACCCGCCATGCTCTCAGCCACCCCCCCATACTCTCAAACTCCCCCCGTGCGCTTCACATCACCCCCATGCTCTCTGTTGCCCCCTTGTGCTCTCCACATCACCCCCACGCTCTCCGCTTCCCCTCTGTGCTCTCCACATCCCCCATGCTCTCCGCTGCCCCCATGCTCTCCACCACCCCCATGCTCTCCACCTCCCCCCCATGTCCTCTACCTCCCCCCATGCTCTCTGCCACCCCCATGCTCTCCGCTGCCCCCCGTGTGCTCCACATCACCCCCACGCTCTCCGTTGCCCCCCATGCTCTCCACCTCCCCCCATACTCTCCACCCCCCCATACTCTCCACCTCCCCCCAATACTCTCCACCCCCCCATACTCTCTGCCACCCCCCCCCCATACTCTCTGCCACCCCCATACTCTTCACCCCCATGCTCTCTGCCACCCCCATGCTCTCTGCCACCCCGATGCTCTCTGCCATCCCCCATGCTCTCAGCCACCCCCCATGCTCTCCACCTCACCCCGTGCTCTTCAAATCACCCCCATGCTCTCCATTGCCCCCTTGTGCTCTCCACATCACCCCCATGCTCTCCGCTTCCCTCCTGTGCTCTCTACATCCCCCATGCTCTCTGTTGCCCCCCATGCTCTCTGTTGCCCCCATGCTCTCCGCTGCCCCCCGTGCTCTCCGCCACCCCCTATGCTCTCCATCTCCCCCCATGTCCTCCACCTCCCCCATGCTCTCCACCTCCCCCCATGCTCTCTGCCACCCCCATGCTCTCCACTGCCCCCCCTGTGTGCTCCACATAACCCCCATGCTCTCCGCTTCCCCCTGTGCTCTCAAAATCCCCCATGCTCTCCACTGCCCCCCATGCTCTCCGCCTCCCCCCCATGTGCTCTCCACCTCCCCCCATGCTCTCCACCCCCGTGCTCTCTGCCACCCCCCATGCTCTCCGCCAGCCCCCTGTGCTCTCCACCTACCTCCATGCTTTCTGCCACCCTCCCTGTGTTCTCCCCCTCCCCCCATGCTCTCCACTGCCTCCATGTGCTCTCCACCTCCCCCCATGCTCTATGCTGCCCCCCTGTGCTCTCCTCTTCCTCCCTGTGTTCTCTGCCTCTCCCCTGTGCTCTCGCCCCACCCCATGTTCTCAAGGTTCCTCCCTGTGCTCTCCAACCCCCCATGCTCTTTCCTGGTCCCACCTCACCTCCCCCCCACACCTCTGGTGGGTTCCCCCTCCCCTCTCTCAGGGGATCTGTCAGGGAGGAGAGTGGGGAAGGGGCCGGTTAACATGTCATGGGCTGCTCAATGCAAAATGCCCGGGCCTATTTTTTGTCCCAGTCCGGGCTTGCTCCCGACAGTCTCTAATAGAAAAGCAAAAGCCCCTTAAGGATTAGGAACTTTTCGTTCCTTTTGAAAGTAGCACAAAAGTTGTAGGTTGCATACAGTGATTCCAACTCCACTAAAGACACTGATCCCAGTTCCACTGAGTGCAGGAACTATCAGCCTACCTGGCTACTTCTTCATTAGCCCACCTGGCTGCTACTGAAGATTTCCCAGACCAAGGTAAAGGAAAGATATAAGCCAATTGCCCAATGCTGTCTTGCATAGCAAGAAAGGCTTGCTATGTGACAGTCTTTCTCTTTGTAAGTTCCTGACTATGCTGAAGTACTCACACTGTCCTCTTCGCTCTCGCAGCTTCCTAGGAAAGATTCCTTCCAAGTCATGATGCTGCCAGAATCCTCCCTGAGCCCCAGGTCGAGGCAGAGGTTCTCCTTAAGGGCTACTGACAGTCTCCTCAGCACTCCATCTTCCACTTGACTCCCTGTCAACATGACTCATCCATATTTAAGGGCTGGCTCAGCTGCCATGCCAGGCCCACTGCCTGGGGATTGGCTGAGCTCCCCTAAGTATGCAGATCAGCCCTTCTGGCCTCTGCTCTACAGTTTCCAGAAGGTTCTTCAACCTTCCAGAACTAGGGGGAGGCACCAGAGTCCTGCCTGTATGAGTCATCCAGCCCTGAACTGGAGTAAACTTATGAATAATTTTACCATGCACCAAAATATAAATTTGCCTGCACTGCCATTAATAGCACACTAGAGGGGGCTACATGTACACGGAGACACCCCATTGTAGTCTTCCTAGCCACCACAAGAAGTCTCTGTTCAGTGGTGGTGAGTGTTTGTATATTGGGCAGTCACTGGGATAGAAGCACTTTAAGGTGGTACTACATCTCTTGGCCAATGTGCCCTGCCAGTCATTCGTTTTCCTTAGGAGTTATATAAGCAGCAAGAGGGAAGAGTATCTTTGACCCGCTTGGGACGGATGATGAAGGCAGAAGCTCTTTTAGTGTTAGCACCCACTTTGGGGGAAAGCGTATAGACCTCTCCCACATGGAGAATGTAAAACAGGCTACATTTTCCCCCAGGGAGGAATGCCAGAACTGTATTCCACCCACTGCTAGGGCACAAGTCTCTCCTCTCTCCAGGGACAACTTCCTCTCTATGTACAACTTCAATTTGTCTCTTCTTTTTCTCTATGTACAACTCTGATTGATCTCACGCCTGACAGTCTCTGATAGAAAAGAAAAAGCCCCTTAAAGTGGAAGTAAACCCCCCTATTGTTTTCAGCCAAGGAAGCTGCCATCTGTGCCTCTGTTTAATCTTCAACTGCCACGGTGCTGCACATGTGATCCATTATGACACCAGCCATTGGATGTTTTGACTGTTTGGTTGAGAGCACAGCCAATGTGCAGTTAGCATTCCCGGCATGCCTTTTTTTTTTAAACTGTTAAATCGATGGGTTTACTTCCGCTTTAAGGATTAGGAACTTTTCGTTCCTTTTGAAAGTAGCACTAAAGTTGTAGGTTGCATACAGGAGTGACTCCAACTCCACTATAGACACTGATCCCAGTTCCAGGTAGTGAGGAACTACCAGCACACCTGGCTACTTCTTCATTAGTCCACCTGGCTGCTACTGAAGATTTCCTAGACCAAGGTTGCTTGGCCATAGTGCCCTGTCAGTCATTCGTTTTCCTTAGGAGTTATATAAGCAACAAGAGGGAAGAGTATCTTTGACCCGCTTGGGACGGATGATGAAGGCAGAAGCTCTGTTAGTGTTAGCACCCACTTTGGGGAAAAGCGTATAGACCTCTCCCACCTGGAGAATGTAAAACAGGCCACATTTTCAGAACTGTATTCCACCCACTGCTAGGGCACAGGTCTCGCCTCAAATTTCCCTTCTGAACACAAATCCCCCCCCTGTCCAAATCCCCCCTCCTAGCACAAATTCCCCTCCCCAATCCCACATCCTAGCACAAATCTGCCACCTCCCCCAAATTTCCCCTTCTAGCACAAATCCTCCTCCAAAACAAAATGTGCCCTCTTGGCACAACCCCCCCCCCCCTCAACAATATCACATTTTCTATCATAAATCCCCCCCCCCCCCCCCCCCCCCCAAATCCCCCATTCTAGAACAAATCCTCTCAGCACACATTTCCGACCCAAATCACCGCTCCTACCACACCTCCCCAAATTTCCCAGATTGGCTTTTGAGACACACCTATTGTCTAACCCCCCCACTGCCATCCTCCAGCAGCAGATACATACCTCCCATGACGATGGTGAATGGAGCAGAAGGGAGCAAAAAGAAAGTCTTGTGTAAGTTTCAAGTCACTGAAGTAATTTCTTACACAGGGTCCAGTACAGCCACATGGAGTCACATGCTTCTGTGTAGCTGGAAATTCTGGGTATTTTGTTTGGCTCCCGTTACTGAATAAAGCAAAGGAAAGGTACGTATAAACTGCTTGGGATTGGTGGTGGAGGTTAAAGAAAAATTGTTGCTGCACCCTGAATAGGCCTAAAACAGGTTTTCTTTGGGCTATTGCTCTCTTTTTAAAATATTTATATTAAAATGGATGGAATTTGTCCCCCTATGGCTGTCCATAGCAGAGATCCCTATTGAAGACTTCACTATCGAGAACTCCGATGATCAGTACCCGCTAAGGTTTAGGAGTCCGTTGTATCCCTGGCTGGGGTTAAGAGCCACCTGCCCATACGGGTCCCCTGTAATAAGGGACCACGTACTTCTGGTAAGCAGACAAGTGTATCCTATGGTGGTGGTTCAATTCACTCTACAGCCTGCTGTGTTAAAGTTCACTGCGAATTTCTTCTGGAAGCCTGCTTCTTGTTTTATTTTTTAATAATTTGCATTTGTGCTCACCATATGAGATATCTTTTCTGAACATTGTATCAGGACTTTTGTTCCCTCGTTTTGGCCACAACATTGCATTGAGACATTCAAGCTCTATGTTGAGTATATATGTTCAGCCCTGAGCTCAGCATCCATTACTATTTTTGGTGTTACAGGCTCGGCCTGCTGTTTATTATTTTTAACACTGGCCTTGTCTAAAGTGAGTAGTTAGAGATACATTTGTTTCACTGCTAAGAATGCTTTGCAGTTATACAAGTAGACTGATTTATTTTAATGTGATTATTCTGCATGTCTCCAATACAGTGTGATTGGTTACCTGATTGCATCATGTTTCGAGAAGTAGGGCAACATTGTAACATGTCCAGTCATCATAATAACTGCTGTCAGTGCTGACTGACTAATTAGTTCTGCTAGTGGTGTTGAGGGCAGACCCTTGGGCATTCCAGATATCTGTGCATGAACCCAATTAACACTTACTTTGCAAATAATCAAAATGAAACTGTCTTTTAAATACACTTTTTTTTTTTGGTTGTTTTTTTTAGATTGTAAATATACAGAGCAAAGAAGGATACAAGGAAAATAAGTATATAAAATAAAAACATTTTAATATAAAAAAAAGTAATGCTAACACAAAAAAAAAAAATATTTCTTACCAAGTTGGATACTGATGGGCGAGGATTAAAGGTGTGATTGCTCAAAAGCCACTTAGACATGTACAGTATCTCACAAAAGTGAGTACACCCCTCACATTTTTGTAAATATTTTATTATATCTTTTCATGTGACAACACTGAAGAAATTACATTTTGCTACAATGCAAAGTAGTGAGTGTACAGCTTGTATAACAGTGTAAATTTGCTGTCCCCTCAAAATAACGCAACACACAGCCATTAATGTCTAATACACCCCTAAGTGAAAATGTCCAAATTGGGCCCAAAGTGTCAATATTTTGTGTGGCCACCATTATTTTCCAGCACTGCCTTAACCCTCTTGGGCATGGAGTTCACCAGAGCTTCACAGGTTGCCACCGGAGTCCTCTTCCACTCCTCTATGATGACATCATGGAGCTGGTGGATGTTAGAGACCTTGCGCTCCTCCACCTTCCATTTGAGGATGTCCCACAGATGCTCAGTAGGGTTTAGGTCTGGAGACATGCTTGGCCAGTCCATCACCTTTAGGCCCCTTTCACACATGCGGACCGTATGTCCGTTTTTCATCCATCCGTTTTTGGATGAAAAACGGACATACATGCATGTCTATGGGGTAGCGGGTGTCAGCGGATGAGCATCCGCTGACACCCGCTATTGTCCGCCTCCGCAATTGTCCGGTTCTGCAGACGGAGGAAAATCATATTTTTTCATCCGTCTGCAGAGTGGATCGGATGAACACGGACAGACGGTCCGTGTTCATCCTATTCTCCATAGAGGAGAGCGGAGAACTGACAGGGCGGTCCCTGACCGCCCTGTCATCAGCCGGCTCAGCGGGGAACAGCTGTGCGATCCCCGCTGAGCAACGGATCTTCACGGGGCGGATCATTACGGATCCGCCCCGTGTGAAAGGACCCTTACCCTCAACTTCTTTAGCAAGGCAGTGGTTGTCTTGGAGCTGTGTTTGGGGTCGTTATCAGAATACATATGATTCGTGGTGTTTGTATATGCACTTAAAATATATATAAAAAAAATAAATGTAAACATTAGTTTACATGAAAGAGAAGTCCTACAAAAAGAACAAAAAGCTATTTTCCTTTAACACATCCTTATGTTGGAATACTGCCCTGTGGCCCAGTCTCTGAAGGGAGCGGATCATGCTCGGCTTCAGTATGTCACAGTACATGTTTGGCATTCATGGTTCCCTCAAAGAACTGTAGCTCCCCAGTGCCGGCAGAACTCATGCAGCCCCAGACCATGACACTCCCACCACCATGCTTGAATGTAGGCAAGACAAACTTGTCTTTATACTCCTCACCTGGTTGCTGCAACACATGCTTGACAGTTGACACCATCTGAACCAAATAAGTTTATCTTATGCGGCGTACACACGAAGGGACAATCCCGCGGGATTATCCTCTGGACTCAAGTCCAGCGGACAATCCCCTCGTGTGTGGGCGTCTGCGGACTTTTTGGCGCCAAAGTCCGGCGGACCAAAGTTTTAAGTTTTGTTTTAAAACTATCCGCTGGACTTGGCAGTCCGGCGGACAATCCCGCCGTTAGTAGGCTAGTCCGCCCGACTTTTTAAATGAACGGACTTGCCGCTCGTCGGCAAGTCCGTTCATTTAGCACGTGACTTCAGGTTACGTAGCTAGCGTAGGCAGTAAATGCCGCCGCGCTAGCTCCGTAAGCTGGCATGGATTTAAAGGGACTCCCCACGCCGAAAAACGGCGTGGGGATTCCCCCCAAATCCATGTCAGACCCTTATCCGAGCACGCAGCCTGGCAGGCCAGGAAAGGGGTGGGGACGAACGAGCGACCCCCCCTCCTGAGCCGTACCAGGCCGCGTGCCCTCAACATGGGGGGTGCCCTGGGGAAAGGGGGGCCGTGCGGCCCCCCCACCCCAAAGCACCTTGTCCCCATGTTGATGAGGACAAGGGCCTCTTCCCGACAACCCTGGCCGTTGGTTGTCGGGGTCTGCGGGCGGGGGCTTATCGGAATCTGGGAGCCCCCTTTAATAAGGGGGCCCCCAGATACCGGCCCCCCACCCTATGTGAATGAGTATGGGGTACGACGTACCCCTACCCATTCACCTAAGGTGTAAAATGTAAAGTAAAAAAACACCCACACTTTTGAAAAAATATTTTATTGCACTGCTCCGGGGGTCTTCTTCCGTCTTGGGGGTCTTCTCGCCGGACTCCTCCGCTCTCTTCTGCTCTTTTACCTAGCTCTTTCACGAGCGGAGGAGGCCGGCTACCTTCTTCGTCGTCGTCGCCGCCGTCGTCTGGGGGTCTCGATCCGCCTTCGGGGGTCTTCCGGGGTCTCTTCTGTTCTTGCGGCGGTCGTCGTCTTCCGCGCCGCCGGCGCCTTCTGCTTCTTGTTCTTCTTCTTGTTCTTCTTCTTCTTCCGATGTTGACCCGTCGCTCTCTCTGCCCGGAATGCCAGATCCGCGCTGCGCTGGGACTTATATAGGGACATGGGGACAGGGTCACATGCTCATGTCACATGGTGACCCCGCCCCCTTGCAATGTCACAGTCCCGGAGGATGCTGGGACTGTGACATCACAAGGGGGCGGGGTCACCATGTGACATGCGCATGTGACCCTGTCCCCATGTCCCTATATAAGTCCCAGCGCAGCGCGGATCTGCATTCCGGGCAGAGAGAGCATCGGGTCAACATCGGAAGAAGAACAAGAAGAAGGACAAGAAGAAGAAGGCGGCGCCGGCGGCGCGGAAGACGACGACCGCCGCAAGAACAGAAGAGACCCCCGGAAGACCCCGGAAGACCCCCGAAGGCGGATCGAGACCCCCAGACGACGGCGGCGACGACGAAGAAGGTAGCCGGACTTCCCCGCTCGGTAAAAGAGCTTGGTAAATGGCGGGGAGTCCGGCGAGAAGACCCCCAAGACGGAAGAAGACCCCCGGAGCAGTGCAATAAACTATTTTTTCAAAAGTGTGGGTGTTTTTTTTACTTTACATTTTACACCTTAGGTGAATGGGTAGGGGTACGTACCCCATACTCAGTCACATAGGGTGGGGGGGCCGGGATCTGAGTGCCCCCTTATAAAAGGGGGCTCCCAGATTCCGATAAGCCCCCGCCCGCAGACCCCGACAACCAACGGCCAGGGTTGTCGGGAAGAGGCCCTTGTCCTCATCAACATGGGGACAAGGTGCTTTGGGGTGGGGGGGCCGCACGGCCCCCCTTTTCCCAGGGCACCCCCCATGTTGAGGGCACGCGGCCTGGTACGGCTCAGGAGGGGGGGCGCTCGTTCGTCCCCACCCCTTTCCTGGCCTGCCAGGCTGCGTGCTCGGATAAGGGTCTGACATGGATTTGGGGGGAACCCCCACGCCGTTTTTCGGCGTAGGGAGTCCCTTTAAATCCATGCCAGCTTACGGAGCTAGCGCGGCTGCATTTACTGCCTACGCTAGCTACGTAACCTGAAGTTACGTTCTAAATGAACGGACTGCTCCGTGTGTGGGCAAGTCCGTTCATTTTCAAAAGTCCCGCGGACTTTGTCCAGCGGATTGTCCGCCGGAGAAGTCCGCGCGTGTGTGGGCAAGTCACACGCTCGGAAGTCCGGGCGTGTGTGGGGAAGTCCCGCCGGACTAGGTCCGGCGGACTAAGTCTGAACGTGTGTACGCCGCATTAGTCTCATCAGACCACAGGACATGGTTCCAGTAATCCATGTCCTTAGTCTGCTTGTCTTCAGCAAACTGTTTGTGGGCTTTCTTGTGCATCATCTCTAGAAGAGGCTTCCTTCTGGGACGACAGCCATGCAGACCAATTTGATGCAGTGTGACCCCCCCTGCCCACCCCTTCAAGCTCTGCAGCAATGCTGGCAGCTCTCATACATCTATTTCCCGAAGACAACCTCTGGATATGTTGCTGAGCATGTGCACTTCTTTGTTCGACCATGGCGAGGCCTGTTCTGAGTGGAGCCTGTCCTGTTAAACAGCTGTATGGTCTTGGCCACCGTGCTGCAGCTCAGTTTCAGGGTCTGTTTAAAAGAATCAGTCACCTATGTGCATTTGTAGTAATCTGCATTTTTGACCTGGTATATAAGTGCAGCTGTTTATTTACTTGTATTCTCTCCCTGTCATAGTACAAGTGTCAGAAAGGTCATCCTAGCTATTGCATTAGCTTAATGCTGAAAACAGACACTCAAAAACTGTCCTATAGCAAAGGTGCTGACAGGATAACCTAAAAATAAAATGAAGGCTTTCTTAATTACCATGTTATCCTTCTACAGCAGCAAGGAAAGTGTGTCAGTTATTAACTCAAAACAGCCATACATGAATCGAAATTCAGCCAGTTAAAGTGGAGCTCCACCCAAAAGGGGAAGCTCCTCTTGTTTGCTTCTTCCCCCCTCCGCTGCCACACAGATTTGACACCTTTCACGGGGGAGCGGGTACCTGTTTTTGACAGGTACCCACGTCTCCACTTCCGAGTGACCTCGCTAAAGTGAGGTGCCCCGGAAGTTTTCCCCCCCTCCTTCCAACCGCCGCCAGGCCATTCAGAAAGCGTGGCACGCTTCGCGCATGCACTGTAGGGAACCAGCTGTGAAGCCACAAGGCACATTCTTCATCTGTCTGTAAGGACTACAAGAAATCGCAGGCACAACAGACATTGGCAAATGTGTATGCCTGCAGCAAACAGGGTAAATATTGAAACTGTAAAAAACACACAGGAGGGTGCAACCACCTCTTGCATTACCATAGATATTTTTTATTTAATCCACATCCACAAATGGATACTTACATGCAAGTAAAAACATCAGCTAAAGTGTTTTGGGGGATATGACCCCTTTCTCAGAGCTCTGAAGAAGGGGTCATGACACCCGAAATGCATCAGTGTCCATCTATTTGTTTCCAAGACAAGTTTTATTGCATTCCAGCTGGAGCAGATATGTGTTGCTTGATGTTGATAAGCCAGTACAACCAGCCCTGTTGTACCGGGCCCAGCTAGCAGGGGGGACCCGTGCAGCTTCACAGACATTTCAGTGGAGAAAAACAAAAAAAAAGCTTTCTAATTTACACCCCAGCTCAGTCACTCCTACTAGCTTAGGGAGTGTTGTATTAATACTATTTCCAGGGCCCCTATCTGATGCTGGAGGAGAAGCAGTCAAGGGGCTTTTTTTTAAATTTCCGGGCGCATGTGTAGTCCGCACCCCTCGCACATTGCTGGCTGCTCGTCTGACAGCTGTTGTCCCGGCTGCCTATTGCCTTCCCTGGCAGAGCGATCTTCCTCCACTCCACGCTCAGCAGCCGAAAGAGCGAGAGAGGCAGGCAGCGGCAGGGAGAGGCAGCTCACAGGGAGCAGAATGAGCTAGACTTTACCGAGGGTGGTGGAGCACATATAATTATTATTATTTTTTTTCTCCACAGGTTTTTTTTTTTTAACTGTACTGCAGCATTGTGACATGAAGGAGGGGCCCTAAGTAAATTATTAATTCTTTAAGAGGCCATGTCTTGTAGCAAAACACTTGTGTGAGCCTACATATCTGCATCTTCTGCCAGTTATACTGACTTTGCTGCATACTTTAATATAATGCACATAAATAAACAGATTGTAAGTTTACAAAGTAAGACATGGGCACCTCTTGTCATCATTAAGCCCTTCCCACCCATCTCAGCCCTTTCGCTGGATCTTAAGTCAGGGGGTTGGCCAGCGGTGGGATTGACAGTGGGGCTGAAGGGGGCCCCATCAGGTAGGCTGTATTATGGGGCCCCATGATTTCTATCAGCCGCCCTGCATGTGAGTATACATTTGTCTATGTGGATTATATAAAGATTATCTATGGTAATGCAAGAGGTGGTTGCGCCCTCCTGTGTGTTTTTTGCAGCTGATTCTAAGGATTTCCCGGTCGGAGGAGGGCTGCACCCGTGATGGACCTTCTGGAAAGAAGTGCGGAGGAAGATTACCCCTGGGTTTAGCACTAAGGTGTTTTTGGATGTTTGTTAAATATTGAAACTCACTGATTCATTTTCAGACCTAAATACACTGGTGTATTTAAATTGTGGCCAAAATGTGTTCTGCTATGTCTTTGTTAAAAACAGAATCCCAATAAGTGTATTTTGATTGGTTTGCATAAAAGTTATAGCGTCCACAAACTATGGTATGGCAATCTGACACTAACTGACACTGGAGGTACTGACTGACACTGACATCACCAGTGACCTAATACAGTGATCCGTGCTAATAATATACACTAGCACTGGCTGGGAAAGGGTTAACATCTAGGGTGATCAAGGGGTAAATGTGTGCCTAACAATGTTTAGTGTGTGTACTGTGTAATGATTTTACTAAGCAATGTGCTGGTTTTTACTCACTGCTTTGCAGGGATAAGAAAAACAGCACATTGCTGCCATTTGTAGAGTTAGTAAACAACACAAGGCTCTCTTCTGTCATTTGATCAGGCGATCCCGGGGTCTGTCCCCCATCGGAAAGTGTCCGAAAATAGCCAAAGATGAACAGCGCCTGCGCCGTGAGTCCAGGTTCAAGCCCCACCATCCAAGTGGACATAGACTTAGAATAAAAAAGAGCCGAGCGCCGCAAGGCCGTGCCTGAAGCATGGCGAGGGGCCCTCTAAGTTTGTGTAGCCCTGTGTCCACTTGGATGGTGGGGCTTACACCTCGACTCACGGCGCAGGCGCCGTTCATCTTCGGAGATTTTCCGAAAATCCTTCTGCTCCGTACTGCGCATGCACTGCGCATGCGCAGTACACAGCGGACACTTTATGATAGCCGGACTATTGCTGACAGAACACCGGGTCATTGGCTGGGACCCACTAATCAGCTTATGCTGAAGCGAATGATAGCATAGTTTTCCTGATCCACGAGCACAAGTGTGAGTGGACCCGGAAGAAAGCCGTGACAATTAGGTACATGACTGTGCCTGTTAAGCTTTGGAAATGAAAGCTAAAAACCTATTGGTTGCCATGTACAGCTACTCCAGATTCTGTTTGCTCCGGTCTTAGTCCCCCATCGGAAAGTGTCCGAAAATAGCCAAAGATGAATGGCGCCTGCGCCGTGAGTCCAGGTTCAAGCCCCACCATCCAAGTGGACATAGACTTAGAATAAAAAAGAGCCGAGCGCCGCAAGGCCGTGCCCGAAGCATGGCGAGCGAAGCGAGCCCGCGAGGGGCCCTCTAAGTTTGTGTAGCCCTGTGTCCACTTGGATGGTGGGGCTTACACCTCGACTCACGGCGCAGGCGCCGTTCATCTTCTGAGATTTTCCGAAAATCCTTCTGCTCCGTACTGCGCATGCGCTGCGCATGCGCAGTACACAGCGGACACTTTATGATAGCCGGACTATTGCTGACAGAACACCGGGTCATTGGCTGGGACCCACTAATCAGCTTACTCTCGAATGATAGCATAGTTTTCCTGATCCACGAGCACAAGTGTGAGCGGACCCGGAAGAAAGCCGTGACAAATAGGTACATGACTGTGCCTGTTAAGCTTTGGAAATGAAAGCTAAAAACCTATTGGTTGCCATGTACAGCTACTCCAGATTCTGTTTGCTCCGGTCTTAGTAAATTTCCCTCATTGTATATTTATTCAACCCCTACCAAAAAAAATAAAAATAGGGCCCCTATTTTACACCTAGATGCATCTTGAAATACAGATGTTTGTGTTACTATTTCATTTACATTATTCATAAATAGATTGCAGTGCTATACAGTATGTGCTGCTATGAGATGTTTGGCTTTGCAAAGCAATGACTGCAGAACTAACATTAATGTCAGTATGTGTTTGTGAATCTTCTAATATCACAGTCTTGGCTGTGTTTCTGTAAAGTATTATATGTATTGCATTGATTTTTGCCATATATCGTTTTTCCTCCTAAGAAACTGATATACCTCCATGACAGGTTAATAATACTGGTGAATTTTGTTTTACCCTCCACCTGATCATATAGATGCTACAGTGAAGATAAAATGACTGTGTGGGCATATCCATTCTATCACAAGTAGTGTGACTGTCGATTGAACTCTGTGTTAAATTACTAGTAACGAGAAAGAGAAAACAGATCAGCACAGATGCCACCCAGGAGATAATCCATGCTGTTAAAAAGTGTTTTTTATTTTATTAATGCGTTTGCCATACAAAGTAAAGATATAGAAAATAGAGAATAACATAACCAAAAACAAGAAAAGGGTACAAATACTTCCATAACATTCCATATATCCTATGATTTACAACTGAGTCCAGTTGCAGAGCACAGGAACTGCATTAATGTAGAATTCAGTAATTCACAACAAACCTGGCAGGAAAGGGACCCAACCAGGAACACTCATGGCATGTAACAGCAATGTGTAGCAAAGCAGGTCCCAGTCAACAGCGTCTGTCTTGAGGAGTGGAATGCGGCCTGGCCAGTCCAAACACAATTGCAGAGGTCTCCAGGGAGGATGACGTGCCCCTATTATTTCCCTACTTACTCATCTGGAACCTCTCCTTGTTGCTAATCACTGTCCCTGTCAGACGAGTGACCTGTCCCTACACTACCCACACAGAAAATGTGTGCCAAGCCTGGGAGCCAGGGCTTTAAGTAGGCTCTGCCCAACCCAAGATGGCTGCTAGAGTCACATGGGGTGGCAGCATCCAATCCGATAGCTTCCTCAGTGACCCTGGAAACCATCTATCTCTGCAATGCTGCTGTGGTTGAGTGGCACCTGCAGTGGAGAAAGTAGACTGCACTTGCCTACACAGCATTAGGGTTACATAGGGTATTATGAGTTTAATGATATATCATACATTTTACTTAAAGAGGATGTTCGGTGTATACACACCCCCCCCCCCCCCCTGCATTTTCTTTTTCTCTGGCCCCACCTTACTTTCAGATACTCACCCAGCCACCAGATCCAGTGTTGTTCTGCTGACATCCTTCTGTCAGCAGACACCGTTGTGTCCCGTGCCACCATCTTACTTGTGGCATCACCGAGAGACCCGCCAGCTCCTCCAGGTTCAGCCGGCGGGGCCTCGTGATGATGTACTGCTAGGGTCCACATCCCCTCCTGCTTCTGAATGAATGACTAAAGGCCTCCTCGGATATGTGACGTGCAGATCCCAGGAAGCAAGCACTATGTACGTCATTTGTCTAGGTGAATGATGTGCATTAAGTGACAGGCCACGCGTTTTTTCTCAAAAAAGGTACATAAAAATAAATAAAAAATGCCTGACTCATGAAGAGGATGGGAGAAGGGGTGGAGAGGGAGGAAGTTCATATAGAGGGCGAAGGTCCGCTTTAAAGTGTAACTACAGGCAAAACTTTTTTTTTTTTTAATTTTGGATAAAGTGGAGAGAGAACATCTGTC
The DNA here is from genome assembly GCA_028564925.1 of Lithobates sylvaticus. Lineage (NCBI taxonomy): Eukaryota > Metazoa > Chordata > Amphibia > Anura > Ranidae > Lithobates > Lithobates sylvaticus. Next base: position 231,879,422 of record CM053026.1, read on the forward strand.
AGTTTTTATTGCTGTCTGTGACCCTGTTAGAGAGATTTACCCTCTCCATTTTTCCTGTTTACCGATATCATCAAAAGTGAAAGTGTAAGAAGATCCCAAATTTTGGGTTGACATGGAGATTTCTCTATACCTCCCAACATTTTGAGATGGGAATGAGGGACACCTACTAACAAATGTATGTAGGCATAGGACACGCCCCCTTTCACACCCCCTTAAAGGAGAATTAACCAAAAAAAAGGTTTAATAAATCCACAAGGACTTTTTTTTACCACAACTATTCCTTTATATTGGATTTTAAAATGTACAAATGCAGCAATTTAGAAATTGAATGAAAGGTTTAGCACTGGGAAACACTTTTTAAAGATAAAAAGTGCATTTTATATACAACTATATGGATTAGACCAAAATGAGGGACAAATGAGGAGGGAAGAGGGACAGAGGGACATTGCTCCAAATCAGGGACAGTCCCTCAAAATCAGGGACAGTTGGGAGATATGAATGCGTAATCCATGACTCCTGCACTAATAAAGTGCCCTTTTAGCCTTTTGGTATAATGCATAGAACCTCCTTCTGGAGAGCCTGTGTTGTTTATTTATAATAGTGATGACAAAAGAGCTTGATGGCTTCACAATTGGCCAATCAAGCACAGGCAATCATTCAAACAGGAGGTGTTCTACAAATCTCAACCAATGAACAATGACTAGGGTAGTGTATGGGTGTGTCTGGGCAGGGGCAGTGTGTATGATTTTCCGCCCCCTGTTCGTGCTCTTTAGCTACATATAGAAACCACATGGCTGGCCTTAGAATTCATGAACGATGTCCCCGACCAAAACGCACACAAAGATTCCCGTTTTTACCGTTGGCGTGAATCCTTATTCTGCATTGTTCAAAGAACAACGCATACCCGGATTATTCTACCATTCCTGCTTATGGGAGATTATCTGCAGGGACCTGCCATACCTCCTCCATGTGCTGATCGGACACACGCGAGACACAAGCGTACATCCCCCCATAACCGATAAGGTCTTCGCAAAGTGAACACATCCCCCCAGACGATTATCTGTGCATTGCACAGGGGCCCTTCGCTGGTGGACAGATCCCCACTCTAAAAACACTTCTCCGCAACTTACAGGAAGCTTTTCACTACCAAAACGGGTCTCAACTGGTGTCTGTCTGCCCCAGTCCGCTCTTTAGAGCGGGCTGCGGGAGAACACTGGGAGACACTGTGACAATACATATTAAATACATCTTAATAACATTTCCACAACAGGGTTGACACCAGAACAGTAATAGAGGGGAAATCTTTCAATAGGGACACTAGTTCTTAATGTGCTAGTGACATGTCGAGATTCCCCCACTTTAGAGGGCTTTTTTGGTCACTTCCTGTTTTGGCTTTGGGATAGGAATTGAAGTGAACCCGCCCCCCCCCCCCCCAAATAAAAAAACTGACAGGGGTTATAACCCTCCCTTACTCCCTATACTTGCATTAAACACAATAAATAGCAGTTATAGACAGCATGGAAATAAGCCACTAATGATATGAAGGAAACACCATATATTTGCTAAAATAAACAAGTCTACTCAATTAATTCTAGAAGGAAATGTATATAGTCTACTGCAGCAAAATTACACAGACCGCCTAACAGGTACAGTAGGTAGTAGGAGTGCAGTTCTTGTAGGCAGTGCTGTGTGACATCCATTCTCTCAGCTTCCGGCCACCAAAATCACATTCCATCTTCCGAACCAGGTTTGGATCTGAGTGGTGATTGTGAGCATCATCTTAGTACAGACATTTCTATATCAGGCTTGGCAGTAAGGAGTTTTGTATGTTCCAAAATTAAAAGTGAGCCTGGATCGGACCTCTGTATATACCGATGTGCCAATGATGACTCTACTTAAAATACATTGTCACAGATTGTTCTGTTCTATTTTTGTCTTGTATGTCATGCTATGCTTATACTTCAGTAAAGCATATGTTATCTGAGCCTGGAGTGAGCCTTAACAAATACAATTCAACCCATTGCTAAATGTCATTGTTCAATAAATTTTATTTTTTTAAGATGTCATCATTTAATTCTGTATTACTTGTTTGCGGTAATATATTTTCCGAAATATAAATGCTACAAATTCTGTCAAGTCGCAGAAATCTAGTCTCCTTCGATTTTTTTTCTCTCTGCAGCGCATCAACTTATCTCCAGATTTTTGAAGACTGATACTACTCCTCCATTAAATCTATGGGTGGACCTTATTAATGATACCAAGCTGTGGGGTGTCTGGATCTATTACTCAAAATTTCAAAGATGATTTTTTTGCCTAAATATAATGTTCGTCTTCTCTAGGCGGTGATTTATGTAATGGTTCTATAGCGAATGTCTACTCCTTATACCATATTTTGTGTCGACTTTTACTCTGTCTTTTTCTTTCCCTTCTGCTTCCTCCCTCCCTTTTTTTCTTCTTCTTATGTTGGTACAACACACAAAATCATTCTCCTTGATATGACTCATTGTTAAGTTTGGCATATATAATAGGGCCTTTGGCTCTATTGTTACCTTGTAGTATTATGTACCTAATACTTTTTCCCCCATTTCTATTTCTTCTTTTTGTACCCTCATATGTTTTGATTCTCATTATCTGCCAATTTTCATAATAATAAAAAATATATTCAACCTACCATATTTTTCGCTCCATAAGACGCACCTGACTATAAGATGCACCTATGTTTTAAAGGAGGAAAACAAGAAAAAAATTATTCTGAACCAAATGTGTACTAAAAAATTTACCAGTGCCATGAAATTCAGCCTGACCAGTGCCAATTAAATGTAGCCTTACCAGTCCCATTAAATGCAGTCTGACCTGTGCCATAAAATTCAGCCTGACCAGTGCCATAAAATGCAGCCTGACCTGTGCCATAAAATGCAGCCTGACCAGTGCCATAAAAAGGCAGCCTGACCTGTGCCATAAAATGCAGCTTGACCAGTGCCATAAAATGCAGCCTGACCAGTGCCATATAATGCAGCCTGACCTGTGCCATAAAATGCAGCCTGACCTGTGCCATAATATGCAGCCTTACTAGTGCCATGAAATTCAGCCTGATCAGTGCCATAAAAGGCAGCCTTACCTGTCAGATGAAATACAGCCTGACCACCTTGCACAGACTGGCATTCCCCTGCAAGGAAGTCATCACATCCGATCGCCTGTCACAGGAGACAAAGCAGCCCGAGCAGCGGCCACGGCCATACTCCATTCGGCCACTGGATCGGCTCTGTTTTCGGTCTGTGGCTGCTGACAGGCCCAGGCTGGAGATCGCCCGGCACTCGCGGGAGACCTGGGATGTCTCTCCACCTCTCTCCTCTGCCGGTATGTAACACAGCGGCGGTGGGGGGCGGTCCTGGTCAATATTCGCTCTATAAGACGTACAGACATTTCCCCCCATTTTTTGGGGGAGAAAAAGTGCGTCTTATGGAACGAAACATATGGTAAATGCTACAATTGATGTGATCTACCCATGCAAACTAGTTTAAAACATAACGGAATACTGAACTATACAATGACCATTGTGCTTACTCTGTTCAGTTAATGTTTAGCGGGAAGTTATGTTGGAAAAGTGTTTTCTCAGCACAATAAAGTATGGAGACATGGATGGATGGGTAATCTTCCTTTGAGTATTAAAATTAATTAAATAGCATACTTGGTTTGTGGTGCTCAAATGCAGTGTAGTTGAAAATATATGGAGAAGTATAACCAAATATATTTTGGCGAGGAGGTTATAAACCAAAAAGTCTTAACTAAACCTCTGCAAAGCACAGCAGAACCTTTTAAAACCTGAGGGTCAATACCATGCTTTCTTCACAGATCCAGAATATAAGGAGTTTAGTCTTTATTTAAAATGGTTCTAAAGGCTTAAGTTTTTTTAACTTCCTGCATTCTTTGCAGGAAGGTAAAAAACCTTCTGTGTGCAGCGCCCTCCCAGCCCCCCTAATACTTACCTGAGCTCCCTCTTGATTCAGCAACATGCACAAGAGCATCAGCCCTCTGGGGACTCTCCTTCCTCATTGGCTGAGACAACCAATGTCAATCACAGCCTTGAACCAATGAGGAGAGAGAGAGGGTGGGACCGAACCATGGCTCTGTGTCTGAATGGACACACAGAACAGTGGCTTGGGAGCATGTCTGCTTGGGTGCCCCCATTGCAAGCTGCAGGAGGGAGGGGCCAGGAGCACCTTTAAACACTTGCCGACTGGCTCACGCATATATATGTTGGCAAAGTGGTTCGTTCCCACGAAACGCCATATCTGTACGTTGGCTTCTTAGCCATAGCAGGTGCTGCATGGCGGGAGACCCGATGCACGTGGCTGGTGGTCGCGATCGAGCACAAGAGCCAGAACAGGGATTTGTGTCCCCATTCTGTCAGGAGAGGAGAGAGTCTGTTCCTACTAGCTAGGAGCAGCAATCTGGCTCCTCCTCTAGTAAGTCCCATCCCCATACAGTTAAAAAGACTCAGGAGGGAACACATTTAACCCCTTGATCGACCCTTGTGTTCACCCCTTCCCTGCCAGTGACATTTACACAGTAATCGGTGCATTTTTATAGCACTGATCGCTGTATAAATGCCAATGGTCCCAAAAATGTGTCAAAAATGTGTCAAAAGTGTCCGTTCGCAGTCCCACAAAAAAATCGCCGATCATCACCATTACTAGTAAAAAAAAATATAAAAATACCATCAATCTATCCCTTATTTTGTAGATGCAATACTTTTGTGCAAGTCAATCAATATACGCTTATTTACCAAAAATATGTAGAAGAATACACATTGGCCTAAACTGATGAAGAATTTTTTTTTTATTTTTTTTTTTTATTTGGGGATATTTATTATAGCAAAAAGTAAAAAATATTGTTTGTTTTTTTCAAAATTGTTGCTATTTTTTTGTTTATAGCTCAAAAAATAGAAACCACAGAGGTGATCAAATACCACCAAAAGAAAGCTATATTTGTGGGGGGAAAAAGGATGTAAATTTTGCTCTAATAATGTATAGGCCTATTTGCTATTTATGAAACCACTACTAAATGTATTTAGCAGCAGGTATCAGAGCATTACTCAACTCAAATAAAGGAATATCATGTGAGAACATGCATGACTGTAACATAGTTGCACATTATTTGGCTGTTTTATGACTGCAATCATAGGACTTAATTACTCATGATAAACAGATGGTAACAAATATTCCAGAATGAAATCACCCTAGCTACTGATTTAAGGGCCTCTTTGCAGAATTCTTGCTTGGTCTATACTTGCTGGGCATTGTCTCCCAGCCACACAAATGAAGAGGGCACAGAGTAGATGTGATGGGTGGCAGATGTATGCTGGGAGCTAGCAGATGGGTAAGGCTGCACTGGGTAGTTACAGCCTGGGCACAAGTAGGGTATGCATCTGCAGGCATACCCTGTGCTTGGTCATTTAATCTGATTTGAAGTAATGATTAAACTCAGAGGATACATGCAATGACACATGTGCCTTACCTGTGCAGGTTTGCCATCCAGCATCCACACTCAGAGCTTTCTGTTCTGAGTGCACAGCAAGTTAATGTAGGAACCAGCCTGTGCCTTCTTTGCAACTGCTGTGACCTATATGAAACTATATTATCAGAAGTCATCATTTGGCTTTCTCCAAGAGAAAAGCTTCCAGGATGCAGGAAATTGGCTGAAAGATCATTTATGAGATTGTTTTGCTTTATTTCACTGATCTGGGTTTCAGATTATGTGCAATCTCTGTGTCTGGGTATAGACAGTTTCTGAATGATTAGCTATCATAATTTCCGACCTCGTGGAATCCACAACATATCGTTTTTGTTGAAATAAGGTCACAGAGGTACACATTTATTTATGCAATGACCTTGTAGGCTGTACAGTGTATTTGTATTATTTCACAGCAATCTTGTTAATTTTATCTCCTCCTGTTGGAAAGCCTCAGCTTGAAACCACTGTTTATCTTTGCTAATATGCATTATGTCCATATTTGACATATGCTTTTATGATTTTATTAAAAGGTTCCCCTGACACATTGCAGAATTTGCAGTTATTTTTTTAATCAGTGCTCCTACAGCTCAGGTACTGACACTTTGGTATTTTGGAGAACACTGTTAAGCCCCATACACACGGTCGGACTTTTTCATCAATTTGGTCCGATCGGACAAGGTTGTTGAAAAATCAGACCGTGTGTATGCACCATCGGACAGTGTTCGTCGGTTTGTCCGTCGGACAAAGTCTTATCTCCTGCTGGAAAGATTTGCCGTCAACCCGGTCCGATCACACCAAATCCGAGCGTGTGTACGCTTGTCCGACGGACAAAGTGCTACGCATGCTCAGAAGAAATTCTGTGACGGAAGCGCTCGGTCAGGTAAAACTACCTTTCCTAATCGACACAGCACATTCGTCACGCTGCAATGTTAAAATGTCTTTAATGCAGCGCATTCTCTTTTTCTTTACAATGCAACAAGAATGACATGTTTTAGCTGCTCCTATTCACCCGCACTTCTCACAAACTTACTTCTTTATTACTTTGCAGCATTTATACACTACATGTTTATTTTGACTGTGAACGGAAAAGAATCTTTGTTATTTTTTTACCATGATTTGTCTTGTTTTTTTTTTTTGGGGAATACATATTTGAATGTTTTTGGAGGGGGGTTGTGTGTCTCAAATTACCAAAAACACATTATTTACATTTGTATTTCTTGCTTACATTTACTAGGAGTTTGTTTGTTGTTGGTGCCCCTTGTTAATTCTACTTTAGGATTAGTGAAATGTACCAGCTTACTCAAAGAAAAACTGTCATTGTAGCAAAGTAAAACACAATAGTCAATGATTATTTCAAATCAAAAAAAAAAAACCTTTATTTAGGTCACACCAACAAACCAAAGAGGAACGCAGCCATGGTGAAACTTGGGGAATTTGCAAAGTCTTGGCCCCCCACGGCAACCATCATTGTTCAAGCGTAGAAAATTGGGGGCCTGAGGAGTACGTATATTAAGGGGAGTGCAATCTGGTCGTGAAGTCCAAAGTATCCGGAACTGCAGCAGATGCCATCTAGGTCCCCAGGCTCTGGTACTACAAGAGGCTCCATCTTCTCTCAGACCAGACTGATTCCAGGTCGTCACTCTCAGGTCTTCCTTCCACGCTTCCTTCCACGCTGTGGCTGTCGTGCTGGTGGGGTGGCAGAAGGAGGAGGAGGAGGAGGAGGAGGTGGAGCATGGTAGCTATGGCAAACATGTGTGACTGGGGTCATCTCCCCAGCCCTACCCTTATTTAGGACATGGAGGATGAGCCCCTCACACATGTTGCGTTGCCTCACCTCCATACCCATCATTTTTGTGACAACCACCGAGCCAAAGGTCTCCTCGTCGGCGGGTGTGGCATGTAGGGAGTCTGAAGCCTCTCTGATCATCCGGAGCGCTGACTGTGCCGCATAACCCCCCCTTCTCGCCCTTTTGTACGGAAGGCGGAGGGGAGGGGTTTGGGTGTCAGTCAGGCTCCGAGGCCTAGCCCCCTCTTGGCTGCCACTACCCAGCTGGTGGCTGCCACTAACCCCTGCCTCCTCCTGACTGCCACCTTCCACAGCCACCTCCTGGCTGAGGTCTTCCTGTGTATGAAAAAGGGACATAGTTTCAGTTATTTGTTCATCAAACACACACAATTCTCATCTAGTGACTGGTGCAAAATGTTTACAAATAGAAAACCATACAATTCTCAGCCCTGCAGTTTAGATTCTGGCCCCAAATGTCTCCCACACCACTGTCAGTTGATATGTCAAACACGTTAGGAACTAAGCAATTGGCGATCCTGAATTAAGTGAACATCATTCATTATTCCCATAGATGGTAACAAAACTACTATACCTGGAACAAGCTGGGCTCCTCCACCTCTTCCAGACTGGAAGGCCCAGGTTGCTCCTCGGAAGCCTCATCAGGGGTGGGCTGCGCGCAAGGAAGCGTGGAAGGAGGAGTTGAGGTTGGCTCCGTGACATCAGCCTGGTCCTTCAGAAAATGGAGACTCTGATAGTACCAGAGCTTGGGGACATAGACCTCATCTGCTGAAGTTGCAGTTTCCTCAGACTTCACGACCTTCTTCCGCTCCCTGATATACGCACTCCTCAGGCTGCCAATTTTCTTTCTAATATCATCAACAGTTGCCGTGGGGAACCTTGGCTTGACAAATTCCACAAGTTCCTCCAGGGCTGCGTGCCTCTTTGGTTTGTTGGTGTAATGTGGGTGTATACCCTGCCACAATATGGGAAAATCCCTGTATTTGGCAATGAAGAGGGGGAGAAAACTCATGTCGTTGAATCCCTTCATATCAATCTCTGCAAGACACAACAACACACAAAACCCTCTAAATTATGTCAGGCTAAACTCTCCTAATCTTCTCCATAAAGAAGCCTCAAGTTCAAATCAGTCTAGGCTAGTTATGTACCAACGTTAAATTGTACCTTCGTTTGTAGCGATCGTCTCGTGTGAGTTTTCTCTCCCCTCGTCTCCCAGATCGTGGCTACGACACAGGCGTGTGACGTTTTATATACACTGCGCATGCTTCAAACTCCGCCCGCCCCTGACGATCTTTCTCGTCTATTCCCCACCCCTTCTCTTTACGGCGTAGTGGGGAGAGCACATGGCGGGGACACAGCAGGTGCGCCACAAATATCCCACCAACGAGGAGGAGGACGAGGAAAGTCCGGAGGCAGAAACGTCCCGATCCCGGAGCCTGAAATTCAAGGCCTCCAATATGTCATTTGGAGAAATGTTGGAGATGGTGGACATATTAAAGAGGAGCGACTATGATGGGAAGTATGGGCCTTACCTCAACCCCAATGTCCGCAAGGCCAAGATCATGTCTAAAGTTGTGAGAAGGCTGTACAATCATTTTGGGGTACAACGATCCAAGGAGCAACTGAGGAAACGCTGGTCAGACCTGAAACTGAGGGAGGCCGATCAGTACAGAAAGATCAAGAGAATTCTTCAAAAAAGTAAGTAGTTGTGTTTTGTGTTTGATTTCTTGCTTGCATACTGCTCCATTGTGGTTTGATTTTTACAAAGTTGTACATTCCAAAATGGCCACTTTCAGGTTCGTCTGTGCATTCGATCGTACTCAGCCTCGATCTTTCTGCCACTGTCATGATCGTGTGTGTGCATTCGATCGTACGCAACCTCGATCGTTCGGCCACTTATAATACGATGTTTGGTGTTTTTTTTGGGGAAAGGAAGTTTGTTCTCACTAGAAATGTCATCAAGAATGTAAAGCCAATTTATTCAATGTAAAGGAGAGGTCACTCAGTAGCTGTTTACCCATCTGGACTCTAGAGCACTAGTGCTGGGACACCCAAACCCCCTTTTTATTATGCTTTTCCACACATGTGCTCCAGTGGATACTAGAGGGGGGTCTCCATCACACAAACTTCTACCAAAAAGCTAGTCAGTTTAGCACCTTTACAAAGTGACTACATTCATGTAGTTGACATTTGTAACTGGCCAAACTAAAATAGTGTCCGTCACTTTCAAGCAATGTTTGTCATTTCCTATTTCTGCCCTCAATAGCTTGTGTTGCTAAATCTTCCTTTTGGACATTCTCATAGGGGAGCGAAAACTTGGGCCGTCTGAGGAAACCCCCAAACCAACACCTCCCAAAAAAGGGGAAAGAGCAGAAGCAGAGGAGGAGGAGGAGGAGGAAGGAGAGATCATCGAACTTGGAGAAATTGTCACCACAACAGGTGAGTGTGGGAGAACACAGCTACTGGTAAGCTAATCCATGTATGGCTGCCTCATTTCCAACACCCCATTTTTGTTTGTTTGTGGTTTTTAGGTGACGTGGATGTTGTGGAAGAAAAATCGCACTTTACCACAGAGAGTGCCCACGTACTCATCGGAGAGATAATGGTCTGCAATCGAGATCTAGATTACATAAAGCAAAACATCAATGATGTTCAACAAAAATTGAAGAACATCATTGATGTTTTAGGAAAAATATGAAAACGCACCAAGTAATTAACACACATTTGTGCCAGCTTCTGAACACATTTGCAACTTAAAAACTGTCTGAAATTTGGAACATGCACACATTGTGTCCACATGTGCTAGCTCCCACCATGGTGGATGAATGGCAACCTTTTTTTTGGGGGTGCAAACACTTTACGAACTACGAAAGTGGTTGTGGTGAAGGGGTTGCACCCCCAAAAAACATCCATTCATCCCCATGATGGAAAATGGCACTTTTGAAGCTTCTAGGCATGTGTTTTACCATCTAATGACCATTTTCAGTCCCAAATTGTGTGCATGTTCCAAATTTCCACTTTTCGGGGGTGACCCCCCCATGTGATGAAGGCAAGATCAAACACACTTTGAACATATAGTCCTGTCTGATCTTATCTTCACTTTACAAAGTTGAACTTTCCAAGTTCCTAGGTTCTGTTTTGCTCCATGCCTGGTTTTACCAATTGCGGAATGTTTGTAAACAATGTTGTAAATAACCAAGATGTTGTCAGTTTTGGCGTGAAGATTGTAAACGCACTTGTGAATGTTTTCCTAGTAAACTTTTATTTTTCTAAATGTGTGGCTTCCTTATTTAAAAAACACAATGCATTATGTATGTAAAATGAAAAGGATATGGGGGGCAATGGGTGTTATTTACTAAAGGCAAATCCACTTTGCACTCCAATTTTCTTTCCCGGGGAACTTTTTCAATGCACTTGTAGAGCATAGCGGATTTGACTTATGTAAATGACACCCACAGTGCTTTGTACGAAAACACGGAGCACAGCATTTTGGAGAATACACACATGTCAGACCTGGTGATGAAAAGGAGTATTTTGTGTGTCAGTTATGCAGTACAAACCTTCTCTAGACCAAAGATTAGGTAGCAAACACACAACATGAGAATAATCTTTTTGGGAAGAAGAGACTGTTACCTCCTTTTGCCCAGAAAGTGCATTCCCACTGTCGAAGGCAAAGGGAAAAAATGTCAAAGTAAAATAAGCTAAAAAGAAGACTGAAATGACAAGAAATCATAGGTTGGTTAAAATATCAGATTTATTAAAAAAATGCCTCTCACACATCGTCAGGCAGAGCAATGGCCCCCCTACCCACAGGTTCATGCGTCCGGGTGAGACTTGTCCAAGCATCTTATGTTTCGGCCGATCGTGAGGATCTGATGGCGTGAGAGAAGGTAAGAGAGGCAGGGACAGCTAGAAGGGAATTGTTCACCAACCCCGACCAGGTCTGGGCATGGTTTCATGCTTGTACACGGTGGGGGATTGAGCTTATGAAACGATTGAACAGTTTCTCATCCATTGTGGATGGGATGTTCAATTAAACTGTTGAAGCCACAAGGAAGATTCCACAGGAACAATGGCAGACCAAGACCCCTTTATTCTGTTGGCATCCAAGAGGGATTTCTGTGAATTCATAGGTAAAGATTGTTGTACCTGGATCGGGGATACTAGTGACAAAGTTCCCATATGGATAAGGTTAGATCCCTGCAGGGCAAAGCCAGAGCTATAGCTAGTGAAGGTTGGAATCCTTTTAAGGGTCTGGGAATCTTTGGGGATTTTTTATTTTTCAGTGGATCATGGTTGAAGGAATTAGGGGTATATATACTCATGTTGTTTTTGTTTCTATTCCTTTCCGTGATGAGGTGCTACTGTTGCCTGGTTGGACGAGTGAACAGAGCCCGAGCAGATGACCACATCTTCTTCGCTGAGATGAGACCCCCCCAAAGCCCAACCCACGTACAAGACACAGAGGATCCCAGACTGATCGAGGGGGGGGGGGGGGGTGGGCAAAGGGACACCCTAGGGGAGGGTAGGAGAGTGGTGGCCAACTTTAAATTTTTGTACAAACCCTGAACTTCCTCTATAACCTCTTAGATTTTTTGCCTTTTTATTTATTTTTTATTTATTTTTTAAGGGGTTTTTTTTTTCTAAAGACTATTGAGTTCTTCTTTTTCACATATGAAGCTTGTTTGTTGTATCCTGACTGGACACTTTTAGAATTAAATGTCTGCAGATGGCAGGCTTTGGGATGCCCAGTTTGAGGCAGGAATAATTTGTAAAACATCCAAGAGTGAGCCTTGGGAAACGCCTAGGAATCGGATTCCTCGAATGCCGCCTATATTAGTAACTTTCTCAATGCCTTGCTTGATTGCTTTTATCACCAGAAAAAGCTTCTTCTGTTCTCATTAAAAATGAAAGTGGAAAGAGGGGATTGTATGGTGAGGTGTGAAGAGAGCTGGCAGAAAAACCTCATAGCTTTGCAAGGCGATCCCATCTATTAAATTTTCATATAACTGTAATGAGAGGACAACGTGAGGTCAGGAAACTCAGGGCACTCTGGCATTCGTGAGACAAAACCAGTTTACTCCAACTGAGCTTCAGTTTATTAGAATACCAAAACATGCCACTGTCAAGCAGGAGGAAAATTACAGTGTGGGGATAGGTATAACAAGATTGCAATGTAGTTACAAGACTTGGTGCCTTCTCTCTTCACTTTCTTTAACAAAATGACATTTTAAGAGTTTTTGACAGGCTAAATACAGTAAATCAATTGAATTTGCATTGTTTTAGGAAGAATGTCAGGAGTCGGGAACAATACAGAGAACAGCACAAAAACTCCATAGTGTACTAGGCTTAAAAATAATTTAATGATAGAAAATATAATGCATTCACAAACAAAGATGAAGTGTGGATACTGCAAAATTCAATTCCTCCTGGAATGAGTTCCTGTGATCTGCTGACCTCAAGAAAGGGGCAGAACTGAGATCACAGATACTGGCCAGTCTCGTTTTTCATGCAGAGTGTTTCATCTGCTCCATCCAGGATGGTGATCCCTGCTGATGAACAAGGCAGGGCAAGGAGATTAGCTGTGAGTGGCTGCACCCAATGATTACTCACATCTTGCTCTCTGTGGGGAATAAGTGATCTCATTGCCAGTGGCGGCGGTGGTATTTTCCTTTGGGGGGGCGTCAAACAGTACCACCTCCAGTTGGTCGGTCAGCGAGTCTGGTGCATTTAGCCCATCAGCGCTTCTCCCGGGCTCTCGTCGTTGGCGCGGCTCTCCCTTCCCCTGCTCTCCAATCTCCACAAGCGATGGCTCTGGCTTCCGTTTCACCCTTCTCAGGGGCCAATCGAGAGTCTTCTCTTTTCAACCAATCAGAAAACAGGTCTCAGACCTGCTTCCGATTGGCCGGATTGAGCATCAGTGTTACAACAGCAAATATTAATTCGCTGTTGTAACACCTGGGTGGGCTCGTAGCGCAATGCTCTGCACCATGAGCCCACATATTTTGAAGCCTATTAGAGCCTATGGCTCTAATCAGCTGCTTCAAAAATACAACCCCGCCGCTGTAATTCAAGCGCCCTGTGTCCGAAAAGGGGCCGGATGCCTGAATAGGGGGTGGCAGCGGCAGCCATGGATAGATTCATGCTATGCTATATCCCCTAATGGATGGACCGCCACTGCTCATTGCAGAGGTCTGATGGGCCCCCTACTGAGTCAGACCTTTATTGCTGCAATCAGCAAAGCTCATGCTTCCTTCTGATTGGAAAGCTCTGGGTCTGAGGCCTATCCTTTACATATATAGGCAATTGACCGATGATTTTACCACCCCCCAACTGCCCACCTGAATTGTACAATACGTCACGACTGTGGCAAATGTATTGTGATATGTCAATGACCAGGTGGCAATGCCTGTCAAACTTGCCCATTTAGGTCAATAGGGTTGCGATGCAACCACAAGCCAAATGCTTGGTTTATGATTATGGCACATTAGTGCCATTTTAAATTGCTGTTTCACAAAAAAAAAAAATAATCCACCACAGATAACTTTTCAACGAATGGACTAGTGTGAATATAGCCTAACTCAGTAGGGAGCGTGTGAGACCTCTGCAATGAGATCACTGATTCATCACACAGGGCAAAGGTTTCCCTCTGCATTTGCTGGAAGAGAACAGGCTTTTCTGCTCTTTGGATGCTTTAGAAAAAAAACATTGAACACTTTCTGTTTTGATGCACCTGTAATGTATTTAACTGATTTAAACTGAGGCTTTACTTGGGCTTTGAATGGTTATAAGCTCTAACTTCCACTGCCTGTTCTCCCCACCCCTCTCCCTAAACATTTACTTACCTGAGCTTACTTGAGTCCTCTGTCGATCCAGTGCTTTGCCTGTTTGCAGCACCACTGCTCCCTCTTCCTGTCAGTCAAATCCTTTGAGGAGGAATCTGTGGGGCTGGGCTGAGCTGTGCTGTGTGTGTGTGTCTATGGGTGCACACAGTTCAGCTAGCGAGCACGCCCGCACGTGTGCCCTCATAGCACACAGCTTGCTATGGGGACACAGACAGGAGAGGAGCGGACAGCGCTGGCGGGGGACTCCAGGGGAGGAGGTAGGGGGCCGCTCTGTGCAGTACCATTGCACAAAGCAGGTAAGTATAAACTTCTATTCATTTTCTTTTTTTTTTTTTAATCACTTTAAGCTTAAATGTTTTTAAACTGGTGACTATATTTATATTATATCATTTATAATGAGTGAATCGCTGGGAAAACCAGAATGGTGTTAAAGGTTTGGTCTATTTTCCTGGCAGAGACAACCTGAACTGTGTAGTAGGTGTCAAACAGGCTGGCATATGCTCTATGTGCCTCATTGTTGAATGAGGTCATGTAAAAAATAAAGGCAGCTTTGCTACAAAATAAACTATTAAGGTGAAGATATGTAGGATATGACTGTTGCAGGGCCCATGTAGCAGTCTCCACTTGTATAATTAGGAGAAATTAATTATAATATTGGCAGATCGCAGAAGACCTGTTTCACAAGGGATCGGACAGCCTGGAACCTTACCTCTGGTGTTCTATTCATTTCAGCTAAGGAAGGATAACTAGAGATAGTAGGCAGAAGTGGAGGATTACCTGACACTAAATAGTGGATGTGCATATTAAATGAATGGAGCTTCTTCTGAGAGCCAGAATACTTTCATTTTCCAGAAAGCCCATGGTAGGCCGGCTTTAATCACTGTAAAATAAAAGCACAACTCCAGTCAAAGCATTTAAACAATTTTAATAGAGTGAGGCTGAGTTAAATCTGCACTCTGGGTTGGAAAATGGGTTGAAAGAAAGCATGTCCTCACATGGGGACCAGAAACCATGCAACAGTTCTATCCAATATAGCTTCACCTTATTTTCAGTTTTTTTTTTTGCAAATCTACCCTTTTTCACATTGGAAGACAGTCCAGGTTTGCGTACAGTACTAGGCTAACCTGGGCCAATCCAGTGCCATGAGAACAATGGAATGCCTTCAAAGGGGAAAACACATAGGTAAGTTTGAGATGATCCAACAGAGCTACTACAGTGTTTGTTGCACCTTCTATCTGATCGCAGGACCTTGCAACAAACCTGTCCAGCTTCTTGCTGAATCAGGACACTATGAGGACCAAATACCAAATCCCCCACCTGAGACAATATTATCAAAACACCACCCAGTGAAGAAACCACTCTCTGATATCCAGGCTTGAAAACTGAGGTAATTAAACTGCCAGCCCACCAAAAGGTGATGCATCTCCCATGCTACTTTTAGATTCTTGACAGATTGCATCCACACTGAGCAGTCCAGCAATTGAGAGACAACTGAAATGCATAAACTTCCTGTATATGGGAAATCTGGCTTCCTCTTTGAACCAGTGATCTTGCACGGACAGCAGACATCTCAAGTCTGCTGCGATTCTGCCGCGATACTCCCGCATTTGACGGCGGGCTCACAGACACCCACAAGTGCGGCACGATCTCCCAGCCCGACAGAGTAGACTGGGCATTTATGATGAACACGCTGGAAAGCTTGGGAATAGGTCCAAGGATGATGCAATGGATCTGAGTATTGTATAAACATCCTATGGCAACTGTAAAAGTTAATGGAACAGCTTCCGCCCCTTTTGAACTGTACAATGGTGTCCCCTATCACCACTTTTGTTCATATTGGCATTAGAACCCCTCTTGTCAACAATTCGCAATAACCCAGACATAGGTGTTAAGATTGGGGAGGAGGAACACAAATTGGCTGCATTTGCAGACAATACACTGTTTTATATATAAAACCCCAGAATTACAATGCCTAACCTCTTAAAAACATTAAAACAATATGGAGAACTCTTAAATTTTAAAATTAATCAGAAGTCAAATCAGAAATCCTAAATATAAACATAAGTAAACAAGATGAACAGAGTCTACAGCGAAATTTCCCATTCCCATGGAGGAAAACTGAATTCAAATATTTAGGGATAAAATTAACAGCATCCTTGGGGAAAATATATTTAGAAAATTATATCCCACTACTAGATGAAATAAAAATGGAAATGAAAAAAATAACAACAAGATCTCTTTCATGGATTGGACGTATTAATGCCTTAAAAATTATATTATTGCCAAAAATCATGTACAGGTTTCAGATGCTACTCATAGATTTGCCCCCGGCATATTTTAAAGTGTTAAAAGTGTTAACCACTAAATTTATCTGGCAAAATAAGAAACCAAGAATCGCACTCTCAATATTAGGGAAAGATAAGAACCAAGGGGGACTAAATGTACCATATTTCAAAAAATATTACAATGTGGTATTATTATCACGTATGGTGAAATGGGCTAAGGTAAAAAGTGAGAAGAGGTGGGTAAAACTGGAAAATACAATGGCTAATACACACTTAGGTAAGAGTATATGGACACCGCCACAAATATAGGGTGCTAGGAGTAAATACACACATAATGACACAGAATGTATTTAGAACTTAGGACATAATACACAAGCAAAGTAAATGGAAATACAACTTACCATTCATTTTGTTAAAAGAGAATAATTATTTTACACCTGGGAAAAGGTCTGTGGGTGGGAATTGGATAAAAAATGACAATGCACAACTGAGGGATATAACACAAGAGGGGAAAATTAGTACACTATGTGGTATATTACGCTGGATAAAATAGGCAAATATCAAATAGGGCAAACATCAGAGTGCTGGCGAGGTTGCAAAGAAGTAGGAACTATGGCACATATGGTGGGGATGTCCCAAGATTAGGATATACTGGAAGGAGATCTTACAATATATAAAAGAGATTACTAGCATAGAAATACCCGAAGAACCATGGACATGTCTGTTTCATGGGGTAGAAACCCCAATAAGGCAATATAAAGATTCAGTGATACCCTATATGATGAACGCTAAAAGTCTGATACCCAAAAAGTGGAAAGAAATAGAAAGTCCCAAATGGGGGACTGGCTTAGAAAAGTGGAGGAGACATATAATATGGAATATCTGAGACATAGCAGTGAAGAAAATAATGAGGGATTTATAAACAGATGGGAAAATGAAAGAGGTTTAAGCTGACGAGGAGATATACAGAGGCGATAAGCTCTTAGAGGTGGAAGTACTGGGTGAAATGGGGAGAAGGGGGGGTGGGGGGAGGGAGGGATAGGGGTGGTGGGTTTGGTAATGTAATTGTAAAATAATTTTGTATTAGTCCTGATTTGCAAGGGAAATATTTTGTATACAGTGATTTTGAAATAATAAACATAAAATAAAAAAATAAAAAGACTGCATCTGCATGACACAGCGGGAGACACCCACTGTGTGTAATCAAGGTACTGGTGAGGCTGCAGATGGGCACTGATGAGGATACAGATGGGCAAAGTGAGGCTGAATTTTTGGCGCAGTAAGGCTGCAGATGGGCACAGTGAGGCTGCAGATGGGCACTGATGAGGATACAGATGGGCACAGTGAGGCTGCATTGTTGGCACAGTGAGGCTGCAGATGGGCACAGTGAGGCTACAGCTGGGCACAGTGAGGCTGCAGATGGGCACTGATGAGGATACAGATGGGCACAGTGAGGCTACAGATGGGCACTGATGAGGATACAGATGGGCACAGTGAGGCTGCAGATGGGCACAGTGATGCTGCAGATGGGCACTGATGAGGATACAGATGGGCACAGTGAGGCTGCATTGTTGGTACAGTAAGGCTGCATTGTTGACACTAATGAGGCTGCAGATGGGCACAGTGAGGCTACATTGATGACTCATTGAGGCTGCATTGATGGACACTGACGAGGCTGCATTGTTGGCACAGTGAGGCTGCAGATGGGCGCAGTTAGGCTGCAGTGTTAGCACTGATGAGGCTGAAAATGGGCACAGTGAGGCTGCATTGTTGGCACTGATGAGGCTGCAAATGGGCACAGTGAAGATGCATTGTTGGTGAGTGTGACACAACATTATCTTTTAAAGTATTATTTTAATTTGGCTTTTTATTATTAATTATCTTGAAAGTATTATTTTATTATGAATGGGGGGGGGGGGGGGGGGGGGGTGTCGGCATGGAGCGTGACCTCCCTGAAATGAGCTTGCCACCTCCCTGAAATTAGTTCTTGCAGGTTGGGATATCTGGGACAGTGAGCCAAAAACTCCTCTCATCCATAGATATTTGTATCTGTCATAGTTGTCTTCCTCCCTAGCAGTGTTAATTGTGGCAGCAAATTTTGATTCAGTTTTAGTCTTAGTCCTTTATATACTGCTGGAGTGAAAAATCGAATATGTTATTATTTATGATATTTAGGTTTAAACATGCACTACAGACTAGTGTTAATTTTTACGTCAAATTTCTTTTTAGTTTTGGTCATACTCTTTTGACTAAAATGTCATTTTAGTTTTAGTCGTATTTTAGTCTTTTGACTAAAATGCCGTTTTAGTTTTAGTCATATTTTAGTCATCTCAATTGTTAGTTTTAGTAGCATTTTAGTAGACAAAAATGTTTTAGTCAACACAATTAACACTGCTCCCCAGTATGGTTGAACTGGATGGACTTGTGTCTTTTTTTGGCCTAGCTAACTATGTAACTATGTAGGGATGCTAATTTTATAATGCCTTGTCTAAGGAAATAGGGAAAGGGGCAACTTGTTCCTCTTGTTGCAAAGAAGCCCTGTTATGATGGTGCACAATAGGAACTGCTTTGAACATGGCCATCATAGGGCCCTGAGCTCACTTGCAACAATTGAGAGATGACCAGTGTATATTCTGAAGCCATCTGACCTGAGATTGTAGCTTCAGACACTTCCCCTGTGGAAGGAAGACCCCTGCCAGTCCAGTATTAAAGATCAACCAGCCAAACTCCTCCAGAATGGCCTTGAGGCTGGCTTTCTGATCCTAATGCAAAGCAGCACAAAGTAAGAAGTTGTCAAGATATCCAACAGTGGAGGTATCCTCAAGATACAGAAGAGCTAACACTGAAGTCAGCATTTTTCTGAAAACCCAGGGAGCCAACGTCAAGGGGAGAACCTCAAATGCCTAATAATTTCCTCCATCATAAACCACAAGAGGCATTAATGGCCAAAAACATCAGGATGCATAAGTAACGTCCAGGCTCTTGATGTTAATGTAATCCAAAGTCCAAACTGTAAAGAGGCTGGAACAGATCCCTTGGGAATCAAAGAGGTTGGGGTTATTACCGCCTGCAAGAGATCACCTTCCACAGACTTCAGGAGACCTGAAGATCTTTAGAGTGACAGGCAGAAGTTTCAAGGCAAAGAACTGCTTCGGAGGAATGAAACTGCATATTTTAGCCTCATGCTACAACTGGTACAACATAACTGTTCCAAAAATTGGCCAGGCCAGAAGATATTACTCTATCCTCACCCACTGGTGTGGGAAAACATTTGTGTGGAGGTGGGCTTCTCCACTGTTATGGAAGACATGGTTTGTCAGACACTTTTAAAGGGTAACTCCACTTTCACAGGGAAAAAAATAGCAAATAAAAAAAAAAAGAATATAGTGTATACAATTGCAACACAAGTGGTAATTGAATGGTATTACTTTTCAATCTGCAGCTCTGTAATTTTCTGAAAATGCAATGCAATATGGCTACCTAGAGGTGTTCTGTACACAGAATGTGTACAGAACACCCCCCCCCCCAGAAACATAATTTTCTACTTGTGTGATTGGCTCACCAATTTTCCCAGAAGTCTGAACTAAGATACAAGTCAGATTTTAGGCATCCCCTGCAACTAAGATGTTATTTTTGGTAAGATATTCCCAATAGGAAATCACGTCTAAAGGGATGCAGGCCCAGCAGCTTTCCTCATTAGAGCCCTGCAGGTGCACAACTGCAGCTGATTGATAATCATGAAACCACTCCCATTAGACTCACTTCCCTACATGGATAAAGACAAACACACAGGGATTTCTTCAGAATAACAAAAGGTAGGAAGCTAAAACAAAGTTTGTTAAAATCCTTGAAATGCACATAGATCCCCTAGGGGGGAATGTTTTTTCTCAACAAATGTTGAGGTACGCTTTAACATTAGCAGTGGATTTTCATGGTCTATGAAACCTTGGCAGAGCTCCTTTGCGGATCAAAGCACTGTTTGTGCACTGAAAAGGTTGTTCTTGCATTCTTTTGAAACTTTGCGAGACTGCGATAAATTTATACTTTTACCCCCTATGACATTCTTGATGATCTCTCATCCAGTGTTGCCACAAGATATGGGTTGAAGCGAATCCATACATCTAAACGCACCTAATCCCAAATATCGCAGGAAATTCAACACAAGGAGAACTTTTTCATAGACGTTTTGGGTGCTATAGCGACAAACAAAGTACATTTTATAAAAACCACAAACTTTATTTATACAAAACAGTTTAAAAGGTCAGCCTTTATAACCAAATATTAAAATGCCACAAAGTGTTATGGAATCTGGTATACACTTCTATTCAGGACAAGATTGTAATTTGCATTTAAATCATGCAAGCCCTTAAAGACTCACCATCAATTTCTTTATCAATTGTCCTAACAAAGCATAACTTTACTGAATTAGAAAAATTACACTGAATAAACTGGTGGGAAGTGGGCAGTGCTCTGCTTGGTGCGTTTCTCAAAATGTAATGTCTGCTTCCTGGGGTGATGAGGGCAATGAGATGGTTTACAGTGCATATGGAAAGTATTCACAGCGCTTCACTTTTTACACATTTTGTTATGTTACAGCCTTTTTCCAAAATGGATTAAATTCATTATTTTCCTCAAAATTCTACAAACAATACCCCATAATCACAACGTGAAAGACGTTTGTTTGAAATTTTTCAAATAAAAAAAAAAATGAAAATTAAAAAAATCACATGTATTTACAGCCATTGCTCAATACCTTGTTGAAGCACTTTTGGCACCAATACAGCCTCATGTCTTTTTAAATATGATGCTACAAACTTGGCACACCTATTTTGGGGCAGTATCTCCCATTCACCTTTGCAGGACCTCTCAAGCTCCATAAGGTTGAATGGGGAGCATTGGTGCACAGCCATTTTCAGATCTCCATAGAGATGTTCAATTGGGTTCAAGTCTGGGCTCCTGTTGGAAGATGAACCTTCCCCCCCCCCCCCAGTCTGAGGTCCAGAGAGCTTCTGAGCAGGTTTTCATCAAGGATGTCTCTGTAAATTGCTGCATTTATTTTTTCCCTCGATCCTGACTAGTCTCCCAGTTCCTGCCGCTGAAAAACATCCCCACAGCATGATGCTGCCACCACCATGCTTCCCTGTAGGGATGGTATTGGCCAGGTAATGAACGGTGCCTGGTTTCCTCCAGACATGACGCTTGCCATTCAGGCCAAGGAGTTCAATCTTTGTTTCATCAGACCAGAGAATTTTGTTTTTCATGGTCTAATTCCGACCACAAAATCCGTCTGACTTTTTCCGACGTATTTTGTCCGACACTGGTGTTGCATACACATGGTCGGACAAAGTTGTCGGAAAATCCGATCATTCTGAACGTGGTGACGTTCATTGCGTACGACGGAACTACGTAATGGCTATTAGTCAATAGGTTTGGTCTCGTAATTTGATCTGAGCATGTGTAGCACTTTGTCCGTCGAAATTCTCTACACACAATCGGAAAAAGTCTGATCGGATTTTGTTATGGGAAAATTTGAGAGCAGGATCTCAAATTTTTTTTGACGGAAAAAGTCAGATGGAGTCCACACACGGTCGGATTTTCCCGACAACATGGTCCGATCAGACATTTTCCGTCTGAATTTCCGACCGTGTGTACGGGGCATAAGAGTCCTCAAGGCGGACTGTCATGTGCCTTTTACTGAGGAGTGGCTTCTGTCTGTCCACTACCATACAGACCTGATTGGTGGACTGCTGCAGAGATGGTTGTTCTTCTGGAAGGTTCGCCTCTCTCCACAGAGAAATGCTGGACATCTGTCAGAGTCACCTCCCTGATAAAGGCCGTTCTCCCCTAATCACTCAGTTTGGCCAGGAGGCCCGCTCTAGGAAGAGTCCTGGTGGTTCCAAACTTCTTCCATTTATGAATGATAGAGGCCACTGTGCTCATTCTGCGAAATGCTACAGAAAGTTTTCTGTGCCCTTCCCCAGATCTGTGCCTCGATGCAATCCTGTCCCGGAGGTCTACAGACAATTCCTTGGACTTCATGGCTTGGTTTGTGCTCTGACATGCACTGTTAACTGTGGGACCTTAAATCTTAAATAGACAGGTGTGTGCTTTACCAAATCATGTCCAATTAAATGGATTTATCACAGATGGACTCCAATTAGGTTGTAGAAACATCTCAAGGATTATCAGTGGAAACAGGATGCACCTGAGCTAAATTTTAAGTCAAAGGCTGTGAATACTTATGAACTTGGGATTTTTGTTTTGTTTTTTTTATTTTTAATAAATTTGCAAAGACTTCACCTTGCACCCTGGCTGGACCCCTTGGCACTTGGTTGGTTGTCTGATGGGGAGTGAGAATCCCTATTGAGGCCGATTACCCCGGAGGAGGTACTGAAGGCGATTAGGTCCTTCACCGTGGGGAAGTCTCCAGGCCCAGATGGACTACCCATTGAGTTCTACAAAACTCATGGGGACCTGCTGGCCCCCAAATTGGCCCAGCTCTATTCCCAATGTTTGGCTGTTGGTGCCCTCCCGGCTTCCATGGGTCATGCCCACCTCATTCTCATCCATAAAGCGTCTAAAGACCCCACATCCTGCGTCTCCTACAGGCGAATCGCCCTACTTAATACAGACTTCAAGATCCTCACCAAATTACTAACTACGAGACTACAGCCCCTACTACCATCTGTCATTGAGACTGACCAGACTGGTTTCATGGCCAACAGGGCGACAGACGTAAACTTGAGAAGCCTGTTCACTAACATACATGCGCAACATCTCAATGAGTGGCCTTTTCTCTGGGAGGTCCTCCAGAGGATGGGGCTCCCCCTGATCTTCATTGAGTGGATGAAGGTCTTTTACCGCGACCCCACCTCAGCCATTAAGCTGGGAGGGGGGGTCTGTCACAGTCCTTCCATCTGTCCAGGGGCACGCGGCAGGGCTGCCCTCTCTCTCCAGCCTTATTTGCCATCACGGTAGAGCCACTTGCGGAGGCCCTTCACACCTCTCCTCATGTTAGGGGGCTGCAGGTTGGCTGGCTGGAGGAGAGGGTCGCCCTGTACGCAGACGACCTCCTACTTTTCCTCAATAATGCGGGTCCATCGCTCGAGGGAGCCCTACAGGTCCTTAACTCCTTTTCCTCTGTCACGGGCCTCAGAGTTAACTGGAAAAAATCTCTCCTGTTCCCCATAGACCCTGCGGCCCGTGCCACAGCTCCCACTGACATGCCTCTACAATGGGTCGAGTATTTTAAATACCTAGGGGTGGTGGTCTCCAGGCAGGCTTCTGACTACTCAGCCCTAAACCTGTCCCCTGTAGTTCAGGAGGTTCGGCAACGGCTGAAGACATGGGAATGAAAATATTACCCAAATTCACATACTTATTTCTTCACTCTAAATAAAGCCGCGCTAATTACACAAATGGAGTGATTAGTGGCCTATACCACAATATAAAGTAAAGTCCAAAAGCAACAATGTGATAAGTGCAAAAGAAAAAACAAAAAAATAATATATCAAACAATATGTATGCACATTTCCAAATGCACCCAAACAATAAAGTCCAGTGACATAAAATTGAAAAAGGTGAAAAAATAAGTGGAAAAATATAGTTCATATATGTGACAATGTGAACTCAAACTTCTGGTGACAATAAAAATCAAAACCACCGTGATCCACCACCAATAAATGGTTGCGCTTACCAGAGGGCAAGCTTAGATAAGCCTGTAGTATAATGTAAACGGGACAGATATGAACCATCAGGCATCAGCAGCAATCCGGATCTCCTCAGACAGGATAGACCAGGGATGGAAATAGGCACGGATCGGTCAGGAATAGGCACACTCTCCAAAATAGTATAGGCCCCGGAATCACTCAGCAGCCTCTTCTAAGAAGGAATCACCGCAGGTCGGATCGAGCGCCTCGAGGCGATTCAGTTCGCAGTTGCAGCGCTATACAAGTCTTTCATTCATTCAATTGAAAACACACGTCCATGAAACACACAAAATGCAAGTTCTCAATGTAGAGACTGAACTTCAAAGTCTCTACATTGAGACTCATCGCCTCTTTCATATGGGGATCCCAATCCCCCAAATACCGCTGGACCACACTGATACGCCCGACCTCCCAAGGTGGCTTGGCATGTCTGAATCTATATAAGTACTATCTAGCCACCCAGCTAGTAACAGCTCCTTGGTGGCTCAATCCAGACATCTCCAACCCAGCTACCCAGGTCAAGACGGCAGTGCTGGGATCCCTAGAGGCGCTTAAAATCTTGCTCTTTCGAGGCCCCTCTATCCACTGACACCCTCCATGCGCACCACGCTGCGTGCATGGGGGGCAGGTCTCAAAATTGAAAAATACCCTCAACAGGCAATCTCACCCAATGCCCCCCTTTGGCTAAACCCAACCCTGGAGCACATCTGTAAATTGTCCGAGCCCCATGCCTGGACCAAATTTAACATCAAAACGGTGACGCAGATTGTCTCCAGCCAATCCCTAGTCCCGCTTTCCAAACTGAACTCTGATTTTAACATACCACAGTCCTATTTTTTTAGATTCCTTCAACTCTCCTTCTGCCTTCAGTTGACAATTCTCCAACTCCCCTCCTCAACTGGTCAAATCTTTACTAGAGGACCTCCGTAGGTCAGATTGTGCGAAAAAAAAAACACTTCTCAATTATATTCACACTTGATTATCACCTCCCTCCCGACTTTGGAAAAGCTAAGATCTAAATGGTCCCGTGACATTCCCGATTTTGACAACGATGACTGGGATGACATATGGGATTTCCCATTTAGCTCCCTGGTCTCTCTGAGAGATCGCCTGATCCAATTCAAGATAGTCCACTAGGCTAGTTCACCCCTCATAGACTACACAAAATTAACCCTGACTCCCCTCCCAGATGTTGGCGATGTGGTGGGACTCCTGGGGACTTTACCCATAACTTCTGGACTTGCCCGGCAATTGTCAGGTACTGGAGGGAGATATTAGACGTTATCACGCAAATCACCTCGGTGCCACTGCAACCATCAATGTCAATCTGCATGCTAGGCCTGATTACTAAATACTTACTAATTCCTATGGTGGGGGGACGCAATCTGGTGGGATTGCTCCTTTTCTATGCCTGCAAAGCCATAGCCCTTAGTTGGCGCCAATCAACCCCCCCCCCCCCCCCTTTCCCTGTGGAAACAACTAATCAACAATAGCTTACTTCTATATAAAGACACATATGACAACAGAGGCTGTCCCAACAAATATGACAAGGTCTGGTCTAAATGGCTGGCAGATCCCTCCATTGCTTTGGAGGCCTCCTAGTAGATCCTGATCACAAAATAGCTCCCAAGCGGGTGCCGAGTGTACACAATAAATCTATAATGTGTTACCATCATGTACAACTGTGAATAGCACTATCTCGTGACCCAGTGAACTGTACCGCTGTAACTATTATCATAATCTATATTTCATGCCTGATGTCTATGAATGATAATGTAATAGTGAGATCCCTGCAAGGATCACATTGCCACCATGTAAGACCAATGTAAGTTTAAGTGTTTGTTCTCTTTTTATTGTTTCTTCTTTTGAAAATTAATAAAAAGACATTTAAAAAAAAAAAATTTGCAAAGACTTCAAACAAACTTCTGACAAGCTGCAACATAACAAAATGTGGAAAAAGTGAAGTGCTGCGAATACTTTCCGGATGCACTGTATAAGGACTGTGTCCTGCAATTTTAAAACTTTTTCAACACAGCCTGACTGACGGCAAAAAAAAACATACTGTACTCATCTCAAGGCAATGTAGATGCAGACTGTTGCATATCCTTGCAGGTATTTCTCGTCCAAGTTCTTGCCTTCCAGATGGTCCAGAATCTCAACATGATGGAGGAGGATTCTTCTTGTGGATGCTTTAGTCAAACTGAAAACCATGCTACACTCTGTGAGACCTACTGTCTGGCCAAGAAGTATAGGGTTCGTCAGGCTGTAGTCAACTGCATTTCAGTAGTGGTCAAACTGTGTTCCAAAATGAGAGAGTGGTGAAGTCGCAGTTTAAAATATGAATATTTGCAGTAAGAGAGCAGTAACACTAGCAGGAGCGACAGCATGTATAGATGGCTGGACACATGTCCATGGGGTCAGGCCCTTTTTTTGTGTACTGTAGAGCTGTGGTAATAGGAAAATCCCAGGAAATGGAGTCCTAGAAAAAAGGGCAAAATGCCCGTAAGTAAAACGAGTCCTTAAGGATCTCAGTCAAGTAATTGCCAGACCATCGAACAGTCTACTGACTGGAATGGTACCAGCTGGTTGGAGAAAAGCCAATGTAGCACCTGAGAAGATACACCTGAGAATTACAGACCAGTTAGCCTAACATCAATTGTATGCAAGCTCTCAGAGGGGACGATAAGGGACTATATACCAGATTTTAGTAATGACAAAGGTATCATTAGCAGTAATCAGCATGGATTCATGAAGAATCGTTCTTGCCAAACCAATCTATTAACCTCCTATGAGGAGGTGAGCTGCTATCTAGATAAAGGAGGGCCCGTAGATGTGGTGTATCTGGATTTTGCAAAAGCATTTGATACAGTTTCCCATAAATGTTTACTGTACAAAGTAAGGTCCGTTGGCATGTACATGGATCGAAAACTGGCTACAGGGGCGAGTTCAGAGGGTCGTGATTAATGGGAGTACTTGGAATGGTCCGGGGTGGAAAGTGGGGTCCCCCAGAGTTCTGTCCTGGGACCAATCCTATTTAATTTATTCATAAACGACCTGGAGGATGGAATAAACAGCTCAATCTCTGTATTTGTGGACGATACTAAGCTAAGCAGGGCAATAACTTCTCCGCAGGATGTGGAAACCTTGCAAGAAGATCTGAACATATTAATGGGATGGACTACTACATGGCAAATGAGGTTTAATGTAGAAAAATATAAAATAATGCATTTGGGTGGCAAAAATATGAATGCAATCTACTCACTAGGGGGGAGAACCTCTGGGGGAATCAAGGTTGGAAAAGGACCTGGGGATCCTAGTAGATGACATGCTCAGCAATGGCATGCAATGCCAAGCTGCTGCAAGCAAAGCAAACAGAATATTGACATGCATTAAAAAAGGGGTTAACTCCAGAGATAAAACAATAATTCTCCCACTCTACAAGACTCTGGTCCAGCTGCACCTGGAGTATGCCGTCCAGTTCTGGGCACCTGTCCTCAGGAAAGATGTGCTGGAACTGGAGAGAGTCCAGAGAAGGGCAAAAAAACAAATAAAGGGACTGGAGGACATTAGTTATGAGGAAAGGTTACGAGCACTAAACTTATTCTCTCTGGAGAAGAGACGCTTGAAAGGGGATATGATTTCAATGTACAAATACCGTACTGGTGACCCCACAATAGGGATAAAACTTTTCCGCAAAAGGGAATGTAATAAGACACGTGGCCATTCACTAATATTAGTATAAAAGCGGTTTAACCTTAAACTGCATAGTGGGTTCTTTACTGTAGGAGCGGTAATGATGTGTAATTCTCTTCCACAGGCAGTGGTATCAGCGGGGAGCATCGATAATTTAAAAAAACTATTAGATGAGCACCTGAATGACCACAACATACAGGGATATACAGGCCCTGTGGCTATATCCTATTGATGACGAAATGCGCAGGGAGGAGGAGCGACGTACTGACGTCAACGCTACACGATTAGTTCCGGAAGCTAGGGGCTGTTGGCGAGGCTGGCCGGATCGCTTTATTCTGGAGTTTTTCTTCATTATTGTAAGTGTTCATTTGTCTTCAATGACTTAATAAATGTATAAGGGTTTTATGCTATGCAAGTTTTATTAGCTTTTTTGGAAATTTGCCGTACACCTGAGCCTGTGGACCACCTTTTTGAGCTGGGGAATTTTCCGGGTGTCAGTCAGCTATAAGTTGTGACGTTCATCTGTGGACTATACCATTGAGGCTGAGGAATCCCCTGTGTGCCATTATCATCCCAGGCTGGGGTTACAGCCATCTGCGCAGAGCGGCCCCCTGTAATAAGGGACCACCTTGTTCCGGTAAGCAGCAGTGTGTCTTTTGTGGTGGAGGTTCTTCATGTCAGTTTGTGTGGAAGTCTGGGTGCCACATCATCTTTAAAAGAATCACAGATACTTTAAGGACTTTTTTTATTCATTCATCACCTTTAATGCATGAGATCACTATTAAGTTTGGACTTTTTATAGTCACGTGACGTCATCCAAGTTTATGACACATGTTTTTTTTCAATATTATATGATATGTATTTTACTGTTGTAGTATTGATTTATAGTTAGGTTTTTGATCATTTTAATTATTCGCAGCACTTTTACCTTATTTGGTTGAATTAGTGTGTAGTCACATATTCAGCCCGGCTCCTTTATTTGTGTATAGGGATATACAATGTAATACTGACATAAAATCACACATATAGTTTGGACTTGATGGACTTTTTTCAACCTTGCCTACTATGTAACTATGTAGTAGTTTTTGTTGTGGGGTGTACATACACATGTACGCATGTGTTTGAGCTTTGGGGTGCACACGATAGGCTGCGCAAACCTATAGCTACCGGCTGGAGCTGTTTCCTTCAATTTGTTTTCTCTAGTAGCCTAGTATCCATTCATCCTGATAAACTGTTGTATTGTCCCATGTCCTCTCCTATTTTTCCCCTCCATAAAAAAGTGTATGGGCAACTCTATTAAAAGCTAGTGTTAGCTTAAAGTCCACCCTCATACTTAAGCAAACCAGAGGTTCACTTTAAAACTATAGGGTCACTTTAAAAATATGACCAAAATTAAGGTATACAGTCCTGGCTCGCCAAACCCTTTTATCACAGCTGATTCTTGGGCAATTACTATTAGGGCTCATTTACAGTAGCATGGATGGCCCCTCTGAAAAGTAACACTATGTTGTAGAGCAGCGGCTGCCAGGCATTCACAAGGCGATACTGCCAACTCCCGAATGCCATCTTTCTTTTCAGACAAATGGTTGCGTTTGCTGATGGTACTGCCTGCCAAACGCAACTTGTTGTACAAACTTCACCTAGCCGCAATTGCAGCAGTGTTTACTAACATAGCCACTGGTCATGTTGACGTGTAACCTGGTGATCATGCGGCAGTAAAATCAGGTGGTTGAGCCACCACATGCCCACCCACTTAAAATCAGAAATGCAGCCACTCAGGGCTATACCTATGCCTGGCCGCAGATCTTAGCTTCACGGGTGTGGCAAAAATGAAATGGCAAGTCACACTCAGGAGGCGATACTGCCATGGAAAGTGTCTTATTGAAGATCAGTATCAGTGCCACCTCTCAGTGCTGCCTATTAGTGCCCTTCAGTGACAACTATCAGTGCCACCTATTAGTGCAGCCTCATCAGTGCCTTCTGATCAGTACCCATCAGTTTCACCTATCAGTGCCCATCAGTGCCACCTATCAATGCTGCCTTATCAGTGCCTATAAGGTGCCCATCAGTGCAGCCTATCATTATCCACCAGTGCAGCCTCATCAGCGCACATCAATGAAGAAGAAAAATGACCTGTTTGAAAAACAAACTATGAAAACATTATTTTATTTTTTTCAACATTTTTGTTTTTTTTTGGTTTGTTAAGCAAAAAATAAAAAACTCAGCAGTAATTAAATACCACCAAAAGAAAGCCCTTTTTGTGTGAATAAAATATTTAAAAATTCATATGGGTACTATGTAGCATGGCCATGCAATTGTCATTCAAAGTGCGACAGCACTGAAAGCTGAAAATAGGTCTGGGCAGGAAGGGGGTATATGTGTCCTGTAAGCAAGTGGTTAAGGTTTTTCTTCATTTACTTTAAATAAGCCCTGGTATTAACTTTTGTCTGTATTTTTGCTTTGAACTCACATTGCTCAGCTATGTACTTTAACATTCTAGTGCTGCTGCGGTTTGTAGCTCTTCAGACTTTTTTTGGTGTGAGACAATTTCAGCTAGGAAACGCATTTTATAAACTGCTTGATTTTTTATTTTAGGCCACTTCCTTTTCCAAAGTTAGGCCTTCTTCATGTACACGGTGCTTTTAGTAGACTGCTGGCTCCACCTGCTGTTCACTGATTCAAGTGGACATTTACTGTATGTTAAGGGCTGTTTTTTTTTGTGAAAAATTGGGATAGAGAAAGGAGGGGCAGAGAGCTGAATAAGACAGAAAATAGAATGTACTATCTAGGTTCACATTTGTGTGGGTCTGCGAGCCACAGTTTGCACAGACTTGTTCATTTTAGTGGGCTGCCATTTCTCCAGAATCGCAAGGAAAAGGTCCCTGCAGCATTTTAGAAATCACAGCCCTGCAAGTGCAGTGCGGTTTCTACTGCAGGAACAATTCCCGTTGTGTGTGGCATGCCTTTAAGATGAATGGCATTTGCAAGACCACTGCGCAAATACAGTGTGACATAAAATATTGCAACAATCACCATTTTATTCTCTAGAGCAGTGGTTCTCAACCTGGGGGTCGAATGATGACTTGCCCAGGGTCACCGAATCCTGGGCTGTTCTTGAAGCCTGCACCGATCTCCCTGCCATTTTGCGGCCGCCCAGCAGGGCTGTCCCTGGAGCCTGTGGCAGCCCAGCTGGGCTGTTCCTGGAGCACGTGGCCGCCCACTCAGCCTCTTCGCAGCCACCCATTCAGTTCACGGCATGGCTGGGGGGCAGAGACTAGAGGTCAGCTGACTGATGAGGACTGTGAAGTGGGAGGGGCTGGAGGAGACCCTATCTCCTGATTTTGGCATAGGTGTCACTGCTACGAGACACCACAAAGTCGGGGACACAGTGAAGACGGAGACATAGTGAGTAACACTACCTGTGATTATAGTTGCCATTAAAAGTCCCCACTACAGTTCTCAGATCAGCAGATGACCTTGATCAAGAGCACCTAATCCATTCATCCCACCACCCCCCCCCCCACCAAGGAGTAAGAGAAAGAATAAAAATAGAGAATACATGGAAGGGAGAGGAAAGGAGGGGGAGGAACAAAGAAAAAGGGAGAGAAAGGGGGGAGAACAAAGAGAAAGAGTGGTACATTCTAAATTGTACCATAAGGGGTTTTAATACTGTATGAGTGGAAGGGACTCAGGGAGCGCTAAATGTCCGTGGGTTAGGGGCGCAAATTACTTGTCTTGCCTTGGGTGCTGACAACCCTCGCTACAAAAATAATTTTACTGTTAGGTGTCCCCACAACTTGGGAAAATATATCAAGGGGTCACGGCACTAGTAAGGTTGAGAACCACTGCTCTAGGGTCTCTGCTTAAAAATATATATAATGTTTGGGGGTTCTATGTCATTTTGTAGCAAAAAATACTACTTTTCTAGGGACAATCCAAAATTTGTGATTTTTATTTTTTAACTTTCGGTGATAATGGTAAAAAATACAAATAGAGATGGTAAATCTCCCTAACGGGAGTGTGACGGACCTCGTACCCAAGATGTCCGCCGTAAATGCTTCCTCCGTCCGGTACCATACAATCCAAGACCCCTTAGCTCACCCAGTCACCAGACAACACCAGTGTAGGCTACATCAGGAATTACTCTTTATTTGAAATGTCACACATATATACAGCCAGATGACTAAAGCTTAACCTAATTAGCATGAGCTAATTATCTTAATCAACACTGGACTCCTTCATTCAATTGCAGGGTTAATTAGCACATACAACAATAGGTGAAATACTCTTACAAGCCAGACTATATGCATTAACACAACAGACAGGTGGCTGGAGTTCATGAGTCATGACATTAGAGTCTCTTGCTAATATGCCAAATACACATACAGATTCTATGTGTATTGGGGGGCCAGCATGGACCTGAATCCAAGTACCACCAGCTCAGGGGTCCCAGGCTTGCAGCTCAAAGAGCACTGTTCCCCCAAATGCCAGGGCCCATAATCGCAAGGTAATAGGCTCGCATTCAGTCCCCTCCAACAGCCTGTGTCCCGGCTAGGTCTGTCACAGGGAGCATAGACGGTAATAGCACAGACTAGCATTCTAATCCCTCTCCACTCCAAAACTTAAAAAAAATTAAGTTTTGCCTTTAGTTATACTTAAAATACAGCTGCTGACCAGGCAAGATTGACTTTGGTGGTTCTAAATCCACTGGATTTATTTGACATGCCAGTAAACAAATGTATATTTGCAGGCTCTGCAGACTACTGCATATCAGCATGAACACCAAATAGTCATCTTCTTCTGCTCAGATGATTTTAATGTTTTTTTTAAGTTGATCCATCCATAAGCACTTCAGCCCATGGTGAACCTTGGCCCATTACAAGAGTGACGGTTATTCCCTTTGCACCCCTTTATTTTTGACCACTTCCCTGTTTGGTCATTTCCCTTGTTTAGGCTCCACCGCCTGTCTATTTAAGGGGTGGAAGGAGTCACCCCTGGGTCATTTTGAGAATTTCTGGAGTGTGAGGAGGATGTTTTTTTAATCCTCTTAACAGGATGTTGCCCCCTGCACCTGGGGGAAGCCATGTGGGACCAGTGGAGGCCTATGCCCTAAATAGGAATAAGCAGCATGCCTTTCTCTAAGTAGCACCACCCCTCCAGTTTGTAAAAATGTAAGTATGCATATCTATTCTCTGAGGGATGGCTGTAAAAGCTGGCAATCACTGTGATAGTCAGTGCTACTACAGTGATCACGGTGATAATCTTGCTCCTGTGCCAAGCAGCTGCCCCAGAATGCCTTTTTTTTTGGTCCAAGTAATCCTCCTCCTCCTGGACTGGACTTGGGTCAAAGCAATAACTCCAAGTCCAAATTTAGCACGTTCTCTCCACTGATTCTGCAACATGGCTGGTTGACGAACGTCCATTCAGAAACTAACTGAAAAGCACGAACTGAAAAGCGCCAATCAACACTCATCAAACTTCTACTAACACGAAATTAGCAGAAGGAGCCCAAAGGGTGGCGCCTGACAATTGAACTTCCTCTTTATCATCTGGTAGTACGTCTAGTACGTCACTACGTTCCTGTTTGTTGGCTGACAATTGTGTACCGTTTGTATGCAAGACAAGTCTGACGCTCTGTTGGCCAACAATCCGATTGCGTGTACGAGGCTTTAGTACCCGCTGTTGTATGTTCGATGATCAGGATGTAACTACTGATGTGGATTTTGAAGTCGGACGCTTATGGACGTTTGCAAGGCTTTGCCCTTAATACAAGAGAGACAATTCTGCTTAAACTATCACAGCCATTTTGCTAAAGCCTTTCTTTTCTAACCTAAAGACTGTCATGTCCTCATTTAATCTTTTCATGGACATCTGTTGTTTTGTTGAGATAATAGAGTAAATGACCTTCACTTTATGTTCTTGTAATGTCATTATCTGGTCATATGTTATTTCATATTTATTGTTTAATTAGAGCACCTGCATAATCTGGCTTTCAAATGGTCATATCTAAAAAATCGATCATCACAGTTGTTATGAGTGGCCTTCAACTGGAAGGAAAAACAGTTGTTTTGAACTTAGAAAAAATGATGTTAAATGTACATCTCATTGTCTCTGCAGTATGTTATGTAATATAAGCCCAAGTCTTTGGATCATAATAAGTGTATAAAAGCAGTGTATATCTGATATAGAATCAGAATGATCACTAGCTTTCATCGTTCTCTCACACGGTAAAAAAATCTTCACTTTGCATAGC
The DNA here is from genome assembly GCA_028564925.1 of Lithobates sylvaticus. Taxonomy (NCBI): domain Eukaryota; kingdom Metazoa; phylum Chordata; class Amphibia; order Anura; family Ranidae; genus Lithobates; species Lithobates sylvaticus. The sequence continues at coordinate 231,913,525 of CM053026.1, forward strand.
AAGAAGTCTTTGTTCTCTTAACAAGGGGTATGTCCTGCCCGGACACTACGTCCCCACTTGCTGAGTGGTCGGACCCAGGAGTCTCAAGCTCCTAGTATGAACTGCCCACTGTAATGTGTCATTTGACTGACAGGCCAGGAGTCTCCTGGTTTGTCGCAGCCCAAATGAACTATGGGTCCCCCTCCTGCCTGCAAAAACCCCCATTCACTACCAGGGGCGGACTGACAACTCATGGGGCCCCCGGGCAATAGAAGATCATGGGGCCCCCTTGGTCCCCACACTCAAGCCACACCTGCACAGGGAGACACGGGGGGAGGGAGAGTACACAGGTGGACACTGGGGGGGGGGGAAGCACACAGGGGGACACTGGGGGGGGGGGGCACACACAAACAGGGGGACACTGGAGGGAGAACACACACAGAGGGGGACACTGGAGGGAGAGGGCACACACAGGAGGACACTGGAGGGAGAGCGCACACAGGAGGACACTGGAGGGAGAGCGCACACACAGGGGGACACTGGAGGGAGAGCGCACACACAGGGGACACTGGAGGGAGAGCGCACACACAGGAGGACACTGGAGGGAGAGCGCACACACAGGGGGACACTGGAGGGAGAGCGCACACACAGGGGGACACTGGAGGGAGAGCGCACACACAGGGGGACACTGGAGGGAGAGCGCACACACAGGGGGACACTCACACAGGGGGACACTCACAAAGGGGGACACTGGAGGGAGAGCGCACACACAGGGGGACACTGGAGGGAGAGCACACACACAGGAGGACACTCACAAAAGGGGGACACTCACAAAGGGACACACACACACACAGGGGGACACTCACAAAGGGGGACACACACAGGGGGACACACACAGAGGGGGACACTGGAGGGAGAGCGCGCACACAGGGGGTCACTCACAAAGGGGGACACACAAAGGGGGACACTCACAAAGGGGGGCACTGGAAGGAGAGCGCACACACAGGGGGACACTCACAAAGGGGGACACTCGAGGTAAAGCGCACACACAGGGGGACACTGGAGGGAGAGCGCACACACAGGGGGACACTGGAGGGAGAGCGCACACACAGGGGGACACTCACAAAGGGGGACACACACACAAAGGGGGACACTGGAGGGAGAGCGCACACACAGGGGGACACTGGAGGGAGAGCGCACACACAGGGGGACACTCACAAAGAGGGACACTCACACAGGGGGACACTGGAGGGAGAGCGCACACACAGGGGGACACTCACAAAGGGGGACACACAAAGGGGGACACTCACAAAGGGGGACACTGGAAGGAGAGCGCACACACACGGGGACACTCACAAAGGGGGACACTGGAGGGAGAGCGCACACACAGGGGGACACACACAAAGGGGGACACTGGAGGGAGAGCGCACACACAGGGGGACACTGGAGGGAGAGCACACACACAGGAGGACACTCACAAAGGGGGACACTGGAGGGAGAGCGCACACACAGGGGGACACTGGAGGGAGAGCGCACACACAGGGTGACACTCACACAGGGGGACACTCACAAAGGGGGACACTGGAGGGAGAGCGCACACACAGGAGGACACTCACAAAGGGGGACACACACAGGGGGACACTGGAGGGAGAGCACACACACAGGAGGACACTCACAAAGGGGGACACACACAAAGGGACACACAGGGGGACACTCACAGAGGGGTACATTCACAGAGAGGGACACTGGAGGGAGCGCACACACAGGGGGACACTCACAAAGGGGGACACTGGAGGGAGAGTGCACAAACAGGGGGACACTCACAAAGGGGGACACTGGAGGGAGAGCGCGCACACAGGGGGTCACTCACAAAGGGGGACACACAAAGGGGGACACTCACAAAGGGGGGCACTGGAAGGAGAGCGCACACACAGGGGGACACTCACAAAGGGGGACACTGGAGGTAAAGCGCACACACAGGGGGACACTGGAGGGAGAGCGCACACACAGGGGGACACTGGAGGGAGAGCGCACACACAGGGGGACACTCACAAAGGGGGACACACACACAAAGGGGGACACTGGAGGGAGAGCGCACACACAGGGGGACAATGGAGGGAGAGCGCACACACAGGGGGACACTGGAGGGAGAGCGCACACACAGGGGGACACTCACAAAGAGGGACACTCACACAGGGGGACACTGGAGGGAGAGCGCACACACAGGGGGACACTCACAAAGGGGGACACACAAAGGGGGACACTCACAAAGGGGGACACTGGAAGGAGAGCGCACACACACGGGGACACTCACAAAGGGGGACACTGGAGGGAGAGCGCACACACAGGGGGACACACACAAAGGGGGACACTGGAGGGAGAGCGCACACACAGGGGGACACTGGAGGGAGAGCACACACACAGGAGGACACTCACAAAGGGGGACACTGGAGGGAGAGCGCACACACAGGGGGACACTGGAGGGAGAGCGCACACACAGGGTGACACTCACACAGGGGGACACTCACAAAGGGGGACACTGGAGGGAGAGCGCACACACAGGAGGACACTCACAAAGGGGGACACACACAGGGGGACACTGGAGGGAGAGCACACACACAGGAGGACACTCACAAAGGGGGACACACACAAAGGGACACACAGGGGGACACTCACAGAGGGGTACACTCACAGAGAGGGACACTGGAGGGAGCGCACACACACAGGGGGACACTCACAAAGGGGGACACTGGAGGGAGAGTGCACAAACAGGGGGACACTCACAAAGGGGGACACTGGAGGGAGAGCGCACACACAGGGGGACACTCACAAAGGGGGACACACACAAAGGGGGACACTCACAGAGGGGGACACTGGAGGGAGAGCGCACACACAGGGGGACACAGGGGGGTGGGGGGACCCGGGGCCCATGCATCTGTACCCCCCCCCATCACTTGTGGCGGTCCTGGTGTCTACCTAACTGGTGTAACCTAACTTTACTCACAGTCGCCAATGAATTACATCCCGCGATGCTGGTAATAATATTGCTAATGGCTCGGCGCGGCGCGCGCTGCTCCCCCGCTCTTCTCGTCTGTCCCAGGTGACGTCACGACGCATACAGTGCAAGCACCTGGGACAGATGGGAGAGGAGGGGCCGGCGGGGAGCAGCGCCGCACCGCTAGCAGTATTTTTATGGCATCGCTGCATTTAATACAGCCGCTTCAAGTGGCCTCTCATGTGGCCAAGTCTGGGCCCCTAAGGGTCCCGGGCCCTCGGGCGGCGCCCGAGTCACCGACTTGTCAGTCCGCCCCTGTTCACTACACTTTCCATTGTGCAATAGGAATGATAGTTTATGATAGCGACAGTGCACAGAGAGTTGGTGTGATTTATCCTCCTCCATTATACCTCCTCCGGTTGCCTGGCAGAAGCTGAGTTTTTTCAATAAGCCCTGGTTCACATCACTGCAGCTTCAAAATCGTGCTACTTCAGCGCTTAGAGCTATGACATTACACATTTTTACACATTTTTTCGAGGAGTTTGCAGGTAAACAATACATTTGATTTCCATATTATTAGCAGTTTTCAGATACATACAGTCAGGTCCATAAATATTGGGACATCTACACAATTCTAATCTTTTTGGCTCTATACACCACCACAATGGATTTGAAATGAAACAAACATGTGCTTTAACTGCAGACTTTCAGCTTTAATTTGAGGGTATTTACATCCAAATCAGGTGAACGGTGTAGTAATTACAGCAGTTTGTATATGTGCTTCCCACTTTTTAAGGGAAAAAAGTAATGGGACAATTGGCTGCTCAGCTGTTCCATGGCCAGGTGTGTGTTATTCCCTCATTATCCCATTTACAAGGAGCAGATAAAAGGTCCAGAGTTAATTTCAAGTGTGCTATTTGCATTTGGAATCTGTTGCTGTCAACTAGGGATGCGCCCGGTGTTCCATTCGAACCCACGTTCGAATCGAGCACCGGGCGTTCGCCTGCTCGGCGAGCCCAGAACTATTTGGGCCGTTCGCATCACATTCGTGTGATGCGAGCGGCCCGCAATGCATTGCGCCAGTCGCAGTGCATTGCTGGCTGATGATTGCCCAAGCATGCACTGTGACCCCGCATGCTTGGCCAATCACAGCGCCGGCAGCGAGGAGAGCCATAATTGGCTACAGGCAGGATGCCTGTCATCTGCTGCTACAGGCAGGATGCCTGTAGCCAATTATAGCTCAGGGGCTTTAGTACACGCCCCACTCTATAAAAGGCCGCCGCTGTGGCGGCCTCGTGCACTCTGTTCCGGTGACTGTAATACAGACAGTCAGTTGTACATTGCTGATGCTGATTCATTGCTGATGCTGATTCATTGCTGACACATTTGAATTTATATTCATTCTGCTGATTGCACTGCTGCTGACAGTATCTGCAGTGCTGTGCTGTGTTATACATTCTGCTGTGCTGAGTGGTGACATTATCTGCTGCTGAGTCTAACTGCTGTGATTCTGGGGATTAGTCTGGTGTGTGCGTGCTGTTAGTACAGCATTGCAGTATCACCTTTATACTAGTTCTGGCCTGTTGTGATCTAAGGCAGCCAGCCAGGCATTTACAGGAGCTAGCGTGTGTGTCTGCTGTGTTAGTACAGCACATATAAAACCACCTCAGCCTCTCTATCTGTCATAAAGCCCTGTTGTCATCTAAGGCAGCCAGGCATCTCCAGGAGCTAGCGTGTGTGTGTCTGCTGTGTTAGTACAGCACACATAAAAGCACCTCAGCCTCTCTATCTGCTATAAGGCCCAGTTGTTGTCATCTAAGGCAGCCTATATCTGCCGTAAGGCCCAGTTGTTGTCATCTAAGGCAGCCAGGCATCTCCAGGAGCTAGCATGTGTGTGTCTGCTGTGTTAGTACAGCACACATAAAACCACCTCAGCCTCTCTATCTGCCATAAGGCCAGTTGTTGTCATCTAAGGCAGCCTATATCTGCCGCAAGGCCCAGTTGTTGTCATCTAAGGCAGCCTCTCTATCTGCCGTAAGGCCCAGTTGTTGTCATCTAAGGCAGCCTCTATCTGCCGTAAGGCCCAGTTGTTGTAATCTAAGGCAGCCAGGCATCTCCAGGAGCTAGCGTGTGTGTGTCTGCTGTGTTAGTACAGCACACATAAAACCACCTCAGCCTCTCTATCTGCCATAAGGCCCTGTTGTTGTCATCTAAGGCAGCCTCTATCTGCCGTAAGGCCCAGTTGTTGCCATCTAAGGCAGCCTCTATCTGCCGTAAGGCCCAGTTGTTGTCATCTAAGGCAGCCTCTATCTGCCGTAAGGCCCAGTTGTTGTCATCTAAGGCAGCCTCTATCTGCCGTAAGGCCCAGTTGTTGTCATCTAAGGCAGCCTCTATCTGCCGTAAGGCCCAGTTGTTGTCATCTAAGGCAGCCTATATCTGCCGTAAGGCCCAGTTGTTGTCATCTAAGGCAGCCAAGCATCTCCAGGAGCTAGCGTGTGTGTGTCTGCTGTGTTAGTACAGCACACATAAAACCACCTCAGCCTCTCTATCTGCCATAAGGCCCAGTTGTTGTCATCTAAGGCAGCCTATATCTGCCCTAAGGCCCAGTTGTTGTCATCTAAGGCAGCCAGGCATCTCCAGGAGCTAGCGTGTGTGTGTCTGCTGTGTTAGTACAGCACACATAAAACCACCTCAGCCTCTCTATCTGCCGTAAGGCCCAGTTGTTGTCATCTAAGGCAGCCTCTATCTGCCGTAAGGCCCAGTTATTGTCATCTAAGGCAGCCTCTATCTGCCGTAAGGCCCTGTTGCTGTCATCTAAGGCAGCCATCTGCAGGAGTTAGTGTGTGCTGTGTGACTCCAGCACAATATACACTACCCACTACAATGCCTGGAAGACCGCCAAGGAGAGGCAAACAGTCCAGAGGCAAGAACACAAGGCAAGCAGGCTCTGTGTCTAGAGACAACAGTGCTGGTCGTGGACGTGGTTGTGCATCGTCATCAGCACGTGGCCATGGGACACGCTTGTCCTTGTTTTCGGCAGCTGGACATGTTGAGCCGCATCATGCCGAAGGTTCGAGGAGTCCCCCGAACTGCTTGAGCACAGTGTTGGGTACATGCTCCAGGAGGATGCCCAACGTTTTGAAGGCTCGGATGATGATACCCAGCTAGAGGAAGGCAGTAGCGTGAGCGCAGAAAGAGGGGGTGCTCAAGGACAGCAATCTGGTAGTCATGTTCCACCAGCTGCAGCTTACTGCCAGGTTTGCTCCAGTGGTGAAGAGGGAGGGGATGATGAGGTCACTGACTCCACGTGGGTGCCTGAAGGGAGAGAGGAGGAGGAGGAGGCGGCACATGTCCAACGAGGCAGGATGCCCTCCGGAGGCCAGCTAGAGGCCAGCACACCAACTGAATCACACCGCAGAGCTCCGCCTGTGCAGGGCGCTGCCTCTGCACGTTATCACAAAAGTTCCTTTGATGTGGGCCTTTTTTGAGACGAGTGCATCAGATCGCACCACTGCTATTTGCAACATATGTCTCAAGCGTATCTCGCGTGGCCAAAACATCAGCCGCTTGGGCACCACAAGCATGACCAGACATATGTCGACCTGCCATGCAGCTCGTTGGCAAGCGCACATTAAAGACCCACACTAAAGAACAAAGCGGACCTCTCCTTGCTCCTCATCAGCTGGGATCTCCAACCCCACTATATCTTCAGTCCTCTCTGAAAGCTGCTCTGAGAGGAATGAAGGTGTAGAATTAGGTGTGTCACAGCCAAGTACTTGCGGGCACTCTGTTAGCAGTACACCGATGTCCGATTCTACCAGGCAAATTTCCCAGCCCCCGCTGCTGGACCATCGAAAGAAGTTTACTCCCAGCCATCCACATGCCCAGCGGTTGAATGCTAGCTTGGCTCAATTGCTAGCACTTCAACTGCTGCCTTTTCAGTTGGTAGACTCGGCCCCCTTCCGTGAGTTTGTTCAATGTGCAGTTCCTCAGTGGCAGATTCCCAAGCGCCACTTTTTCTCACGGAAGGCGATTCCGTCTCTCTACCGGCATGTGGAAGGCAATGTCCATGCCTCGTGGGACAGGGCGGTCAGCGGTAAGGTGCATATTACCGCTGACTCATGGTCCAGCAGGCATGGACAGGGACGTTACCTGTCTTTCACGGCCCATTGGGTCACTCTTTTGGCAGCTGGGAGGGATGCAGGACAAGGTGCAGTACTGTTGGAGGTTGTTCCGCCACCACGCCTCCAAAATGCTACTACTGGTTGTGACACACCTCTCTCCTCCACCCCCTCCTCTTCTTCTTCCTCCATGGCCTCTTTGAGTGCTCTGTCCTCGGAACCAGCGGTGCTCCGTAGGCGTACAAGGGGCTACGCAAGTACGCAGGCAAAAAGATGCCATGCCGTGCTTGCGCTGGTGTGTTTGGGGGGCAGGAGCCACACTGGGGCAGAGGTTCTGGTGGTTTCTGACAATGGCACCAACCTCCTCTCCGCCCTGCGACAGGGACAGCTGACCCATGTGCCCTGTATGGCTCACGTCCTCAACCTGGGGGTGCAGCGGTTCTTGGGCAGGTACCCAGGCTTACAGGATGTCCTAAGGCAGGCCAGGAAAGTCTGTTTGCATTTCCGCCGATCTTATAATGCTCGGCTGGCTGAGCTGCAAAAGGAGTTGAACCTGCCCAAGAACCGCCTTATATGTGACATGCCCACCAGGTGGAACTCAACGTTGGCCATGCTGCAGCGACTGCACACGCAGAAGAGGGCCATCAGTGAGTACCTGTGCGACTACGGCACCAGGACAGGGTCAGGGGAGCTTGGATTTTTTTCCCCACGCCAGCGGAGCATGATCAGGGATGCATGCACTGTCCTGTCACCATTTGAGGAGGCCACGAGGATGGTGAGCAGTGACAGTGCATGCATCAGTGACACTGTACCTCTTGTCCACCTGTTGGAGCATACGCTGCGTGGGATAATGGACAGGGCACTTGAGGCAGAACAGAGGAAGGAAGAGGAGGACTTCCTTGCCTCTCAAGGCCCCCTTTATCCAGACAGTGTTCCTTCTCTCCCACCCATCACACAGGAAGAGGATGAGGAGGAGGAGGAGGAGGAGGAGGAGGATTGTGTGAGCATAGAGGTGGAGCCTCGCACTCAGCATCAGCAGCAGCAGTCTTTTAGGGATGATTTACAGTCCCAACAAACCAGTGGACTTGTACGTGGCTGGGAGGAGGTGGCTGCTGATCATGTTGTTCTCAGTGACCCAGAAGACTCCGGACCGAATGCCTCAGCTAACCTACGTTGCATGGCCTCCCTGATCCTGCAAAGCCTGCGGAAGGATCCTTGTATTCTTCGGATCAAGGAGAGGGACCATTACTGGCTTGCCACTCTCCTTGATCCACGGTACAAGGGTAAGGTTGCGGACCTTATCTTGCCGTCGCAGAGGGAGCAGAGGATGAGACATCTCAGGGAGGCATTGCAGAAAGGTCTGTGCAACGCGTTCCCAGAAACTGGGAGGTTACAAACTCCTAGTCCTGGACGACGAGTTGCGAGGACGACGAGTTGCTGAGGCTTCGGTCAGTAGCAGAAGGAGCTGTGGGGAAGGTGGACGTCTGACCGATGCGTTCAGACAATTTTTTAGTCCGCAGCCCCAAGTTATGATCGGTTCCAGCAACCATCGCCAGCGTCTGATATACATGGTGCAGGAATACCTAGGGGGCAAGGTCAGACTTGGACACCTTTCCCACCGAAAATCCTTTGGCTTACTGGGTCTTGAGGATGGATCACTGGCCAGAGCTTGCACAGTATGCAATTGAGCTACTGGCCTGTCCTGCATCCAGCGTTCTTTCCGAACGCACATTCAGTGCTGCTGGAGGCTTTGTCACCGATCACAGGGTGTGCCTGTCCCCCGACTTGGTTGATCGACTGACCTCCATAAAGATGAATCAGTCTTGGATCCCCACCAGCTACCAGGCACCTGAAGCGGATATAACTGAATAATTTATAATGTCACATCCCTTCAAAACTGCCTATGCTGATGCTGAGTGACTGTCCTGTTATGTTCACTGACTATCCTCTTCCTCCTCAATGATCCATTCCTTGATAGCTTGGGGTGCCACCACACCAGTGGCTAAGGCCCAATTTTTCAGCCCCTGTTTGACAGGGGCGTGTAATTACAATTTTTTAAGCAATGCTTCGCAACAGGTCTGACTGCTGTGCTCAAGTACAGTATCTGTGAGGGGTTGCAGTGTTGTCTGTTGTGGCACCAGCACCACTGCCTAAGGCCCAATTTTTCAGCCCCTGTTTAACAGGGGTGTGTAATTACAATTTTGTAAGCAATGCTTCGCAACAGGTCTGATTGCTGTGCTCCAAGTACAGTATCTGTGAGGGGTTGCAGTGTTATGGCACCAGCACCAGTGCCTAAGGCCCAATTTTTCAGCCCCTGTTTAACAGGGGCATGTAATTACAATTTTTTATGCAATGCTTTGCAACAGGTCTCATTGCTGTTCTCAGAGTACAGTATCTGTGAGGGGTTGCAGTGTTGTGGCACCAGTGCCTAAGGCCCAATTTTCAGCCCCTGTTTAACAGGGGTGTGTAATTACATTTTTTTATGCAATGCTTTGCAACAGGTCTCATTGCTGTGCTCAGAGTACAGTATCTGTGAGGGGTTGCAGTGTTGTGGCACCAGCACCAGTGCCTAAGGCCCAATTTTTCAGCCCCTGTTTAACAGAGGCGTGTAATTACAATTTTTTAAGCAATGCTTCGCAACAGGTCTGACTGCTGTGCTCCAAGTACAGTATCTGTGAGGGGTTGCAGTGTTGTGGCACCAGCACCAGTGCCTAAGGCACAATTTTTCAGCCCCTGTTTAACATGGGCGTGTTATTACAAATCTTGATCTAATAGTTCACAGCAGGGCCCATTCCTGCGCCCCCAAGAGTAACTGTGAGGGCTTACAGTCTTGTGGCAACACCGTCCACCACCAAAGGCCCAATTTTTCAGCCCCTGTTTAACAGGAGCGTGTAATTACAAATCTTGATCTAATAATTTTCAGCAGGGCCCATTCCTGCGCCCACCAAGAGTAACTGTGAGAGCTTACAGTTTTGTGGCAACACCGTCCACCACCAAAGGCCCAATTTTTCAGCTCCTGTTTAACAGGGGCGTGTAATTACAAATCTTGATCTAATAATTCTCAGCAGGGCCCATTCCTGCGCCCACCAAGAGTAACTGTGAGAGCTTACAGTCTTGTGGCAACACTGTCCACCACTACCACCAAAGGCCCAATTTTTCTGCCCTGTTCAACAGGTGCATGCAATTACAAATCTTGATCTAATAATTCACAGCAGGGCCAATTCCTGTGCCCACCAAGAGTAATTGTGAGGGCTTACAGTGTTGTGGCTACACCAACATCTAATGGGGCAAATTTATGCAGAGTATATACGGCAGGCCCCTACTTTCAAACATCCAACTTACAAACGACTCCTACTTGCAAACGGAAGGAGAAAACAGGAAGTGAGAGGAAATCTACCCCTAGGAAGGGAAATTCTATCCTGTTAGATTTAATTTGGGAAAAAGGTATCTCCTCTCTACTGATGCTTTATCACCAATACTTGTTTCAATAAAAACCCCACTTTTCCAAAAACATTTGTCATTGGGATGGAAAGTGAGGTGAAATGTTCTGAACAGGTGCACAGACAGCAAAACAAATGTTACAGGGGTGATAACCCCTTCCTATGTTCTCCAAAAAGCTTAAAAATAGATTTTTTTTGGATGGAGCTACACTTAAAAATGTACCTGTTCAGATTCTACTTAAGAACAAACCTACAGTCCCTGTCCTGTTTGCACCGCCTGTATACTGCTGTTCAGAGTATATAGGTGTAGCGGGGGTGTTCCCCTTTTAGGGCAGTCAGCAGAAGTAGGGGATAAGACTACCATTCCCATAATTCCCCAGGCTCCCGGGAGGTTGGTTGTTTTCGCCCCAGAGGCTGATGGGAGAAGTGATGTAAGGGGGAGAGGAGGCCCGCCTCTTCCTCTTCTGACGCGGGGACGAGTGAGAGAGGAGACACCTGTGCGGACCGGCACTGCTGAAGGCCTGAAGCCTGGGCCTTGCAGCAGACTGAGGGAGACCTTCATACCTCACTGTCAGCCTGTGCAGAACGGAGACTTTCGCTTGGCAGCAGTCAGTCAGAACGGAGACCGGAACGCAGGGGTTGCGACGAACGAGGCCGGACACAGCCCGTGGAGGTCCCAAAACCCAGGACGGTATCCGGAGTGGTGAGCGAGCGAAAGCTCAGTCTATGCTGTTGTTTTTTTCACTTTATGCCTATCAGACTGCCAAGGCTATTTACCTCAGAGAGCAGAGGATTGTTTCTTTCTTGTGGATTACAAATACATTGCTTAATCCTATATGTGCACCACCTCTACAGATCCTGTGCCGGTGAAGAATACTGTGTTCCCTCAAGGACTGAGCTTTATTGTCAGGGATCAGGCCTGGTCCGTTAGGTAGTCACTATTAGATTGTTGCACCTCAGGGGTGCCTAGCAAACGGTCGCTAAACGTGGCGCTCCGTCCCCCATTGCGGTTCAGTTAGATATATATATTTGTAGTACATACTGCAGGGACCTGCAAATGTGTTGTAAGTCAAATGTTTGATGCATGTTACTATTTTTCTCACATTACCAGAAGTAAAGACAGTTATTACAGCTAGCAGTTTGTCTGTGAGTTTGAGTCCATAACACTTAAAGTATAAGTGATCTTTATATGTGCATATATACATATCTGTTTATTAACTGTGCCAGAGCGGGTAGAGCAGATTGCCGGGGGGTTGGTGGAGCTGTACTCAGGGACCCAAATCAAACTTGCGGCCCTCTTAACTGGGGGTATCGCTACATAGGGTTGTAGGTATAGGGTTTTATTTTGGGTGCGGGTTCCCCTTAATATCCATACAAGACCCAAAGGGGCTGGGGTGGGGGGGGGGGGGTGATGGGGTAGCCATGCCATTTTTCTCAAGGATTTTCAGCCATATTGCCAGGACAAGACATGACATTAAAGCCGCAAGCGGTTTTAAATGGCTTCTTTTTTTTTCCTTTACAAATGTCATTTTGTGCAGGGACAGTTCTAAACACGGGAAACACATGCCACTTCACAGGCATATTTTAGACACCCCCAGGTACCATATTTAAAGGAATATTTCACTTTTTTTTTTCACTTTATGCATCATTAAAATGACTGCTCCCGAAAAAACGTCAGTTTTTAAAACTTCTTTTTGCATTGATATATGTCCCCTGGGGCAGGACCCGGGTCCCCAAACCTGTTTCATGACATTAACATGCATATTGGCCGTTATAATTAGCACTTTTGATTTCGAACGTTTGTGTCCATTGTAACGAATAGGGTTCGAAAATTCGCACGAACTTTCGGTCCGTTCGAACGTTCGAAGGTTCTGGTGCGAACGGACCGAAACGTCTGCAGAGCGGATCGGATGAACACGGACAGACGGTCCGTGCTCATCCAATCCCCCATAGAGGAGAGCGGAGAACTGACAGGGCGGTCCCTGCACAGTGTGCAGGGACCGCCCTGTCATCAGCAGGGATCAGCTGTGCGATCCCCGCTGAGCAGCGGATCTTCACGGGGCGGATCAATACGGATCCGCCCCGTGTGAAAGGGGCCTTAGGCTGAAAAAACAAAACAAACCCATCAGAGAGATAGCAAAAACATTAGGTGTGGCCAAATCAACTGTTTGGAACTTCCTTAAAAGTAAAGAACGCACCGGTGAGCTCAGCAACCCCAAAAGACCCAGAAGACCACGGAAAACAACTGTGGTGGATAACCAAAGAATCCTTTCCCTGGTGAAGAAAACACCCTTCACAACAGTTGGCCAGATCAAGAACACTCTCCATGAGGTAGGTGTATGTGTGTCAAAGTCAACAATCAAGAGAAGACTTCACCAGAGTGAATACAGAGGGTTCACCACAAGATGTAAACCATTGGTGAGCCTCAAAAACAGGAAGGCCAGATTAGAGTTTGCCAACCAACATCTAAAAAAGCCTTCACAGTTCTGGAACAACATCCTATGGACAGATGAGACCAAGATCAACTTATACCAGAGTGATGGGAAGAGAAGAGTATGGAGAAGGAAAGGAACTGCTCATGATCCAAAGCATACCACCTCATCAGTGAAGCATGGTGGTGGTAGTGTCATGGCGTGGGCATGTATGGCTGCCAATGGAACTGGTTCTCTTGTTGATGATGTGACTGCTGACAAAAGCAGCAGGATGAATTCTGAAGTGTTTTGGGCAATATTATCTGCTCATATTCTTTTTTTTTTATCCAACAAAATGTTATTAGATTTACAGAAGTATATTACAAACATTGTTTTCATTGCCATATGATTCAACTGCGTATATCACATTCCAGCTATCAACCAACAACAAGAATACAACATCATTATCCCCGTATCCCCTTTATCCCATTTGGAATGTTATGCAATGGTCAAGTCAATCACCTGACCTGAATCCGATTGAGCATGCATTTCACTTGCTGAAGACAAAACTGAAGGGAAAATGCCCCAAGAACAAGCAGGAACTGAAGACAGTTGCAGTAGAGGTCTGGCAGAGCATCACCAGGGATAAAACCCAGCGTCTGGTGATGTCTATGCATTCCGGAATACATTCTGTAATTGACTGCATAGGATTTGCAACCAAGTATTAAAAAGTGAAAGTTTGATGGATGATTGTTAATCTGTCCCATTACTTTTGGTCCCTTAACCACTTCAGCCCCGGACCAATTTGCAGCTAAAGGACCAGGCCCCTTTTTGCAATTCGGCACTGCGTCGCTTTAACTAACAATTGTGCGGTCGTGCGACGTGGCTCCAAAACAAAATTGGCGTCCTTTTTTTCCCACAAATAGAGCTTTCTTTTGGTGGTATTTGATCGCCCCTGCGGTTTTTATTTTTTGCGCTATAAACAAAAATAGAGCGACAATTTTGAAAAAAATGCAATATTTTTTTTACTTTTTGCTATAATAAATATCCCCAAAAAATATATAAAAAAACATTTTTTTTCCTCAGTTTAGGCCGATACGTATTCTTCTACATATTTTTGGTAAAAAAAATCGCAATTAGCGATTATTGATTAGTTTTCGCAAAAGTTATAGCGTTTACAAAATAGGGGATAGTTTTATAGCATTTTTATTAATATTTTTTTTTTATTAGTAATGGCGGCGATCAGCGATTTTTATTGTGACTGCGACATTTTGGCGGACACATCGGACATTTTTGACACATTTTTGGGACATTTGTCATTTATACAGCAATCACTGCTATTTAAATAGCACTGATTCCTATGTAAATGACAGTTGTAGTTAGGGGGTTAACCACTAGGGGGCGGGGAGGAGTCAGTGTGACGTGTTGTGTTTTTTTTTACAGTAGGGGGGCGTGGCTGTACATCTGACGTCATTGATCGGCGTTCCCGATGACAGGGAACCGCCGATCACTGACAGTCAGTGTAGGAAGCGCGGGGAGAGGTTTGTTTGTCTCCCCGTTCTTCAGCTCCGTAACCCGATCGCGGGATACCAGCGGCGATCGGGTCCGCTGGTCCCGCGGCCGGGGTCACGGAGCTCCCGACCGGGTCGCGAGCGCGCCGCTAGCGGCACGCGCGCGACCACAGGCAGGCACATGCACGATCACGTACGGTACGTGATTCTGCCTGCCCGTGCCATTCTGCTGACGTATATATGCAGTGGCCGGTCGGGAAGTGGTTAAAAAGTGGGAGGCACATATGCAAACTTTTGTAATTCCTACACCGTTCACCTGATTTGGATGTAAATACCCTCAAATTAAAGCTGAAAGTCTGCAGTTAGAATTGTGTCGATGTCCCAATATTTATGGACCTGACTGTATGTGACGCCACTGATAGGTGATTTTTAACTTCACTTTTAAACTTCATCTGTTTTAATGTTGCTTATGTCTGTGTTGTAGTTTATTTTCTTAAATTATTTTCTAAACTTTTCTTTTCTTTTTATTAAAATATATATTTTTTTATTTTAAATATTTATATACAGCGGGTATAGAAAAGTATCACCCCCCCCCCCCCCCTTTAAAATAATCAAATTTTGTTGCTTTGCAGCCTGAAATGAAAACATACACAGTTTTTGTTTTATTCGGCTGTATTTACTCAGTGCAACTTATAAAATCCAAGTGGAAGATTTAATACCAACTTGACAGAAAAAGACTAAAAAAACATTAAAAAACAGAATTACTAATGGCTCGTACACACTATAAGAAAATCTTTGTCAGAGGAACGATCGTATGATTTTCTGATTCTGACCTTCCGAACGAAAATTTCCAAAGGGACAAACTCCAAACATTTTCTCAAACGGGAGCAGAACAAACGATTTTCATTTAATGTGTACTGTTTTCGTACAATTTTCATATGAGAAATATTAGATACGAAAAACACTGTGCATGATCAGAAACAACATATAACAAAAAAGCCTTTGTCTTATGAGAATTTTCATAAATTATTTCTATCTTCATTTCTGACTTGCTGTGAAACATCGAGGAAAACCGGCCGGTCGTTCGCCCGATTTTCTCATAGGGTGTACAGGGCTTTAGTTGGAAAAATAATCGACCCCCCCATCAGGTGTAGCTAGCCACCCTTTTAATAGCACATAAAGCCATTTGACTTTCAACTGTAGTAAGCGGTGGTCGTTTTGATTAGCTCAGCATGAAAAGATCTTTCCTGGAGCATTTCAGTCCCTGGTAATGCAACTGAAGCAAACAATAAACTCATAGGTGTGCGCAGCCTATTGCATTAGGGTGTGCACCCCAAAGCTCAAACACACATGCCTTTCTCTGCAGCCTCAGCTGCACTGGACAGTGAATGATTGGGAAGTGCTCTGTGCCGAGCGGCTTCCTGTTCATTCACAAATTGAAGCATAGTAAACACAGCGTGTTCACTGTGTTCATTTAGAAAAAGAAGGGGCTGGTAAATGACATATTGACTAGCCCCTTCCCTTGCTCTCCATCCTGAAACATCCAAAGCTGAAACAGCAGCTGGGGGGGGGGGAGGAAGAGCAGGGAAGCCAGCAGCACTGCAGGTGCACCCCCTGCGCATGCCTATGAATCAACCATGGGTGGTAGGGCACCGTCAAAGATCTCCGCAATAAAGTTGTGAACAGGCACAAGTCATTTTGACAGAACTCCCTTCCCTGAAGTGACAGAGCCGGTGATCATTCGTTGGCCGGCACCCGCTGATCGGCAACAAATCACAGCACAACCGGGGCAGCGGGCGCATGCGCACCCTCTATCCGGATTCGCTGATCACATATCAGATATGTGATCCAGCACAGAGCATGAGAAATTGTGCCTGATCATTGGTATCATTGCGCTCCATTGTTGGAGCTATTGGGAGGAAATGTGCCCCATTGTTGGTGTCATTGTGAGGAATTGTGTCCCTTTGTTAGTGTCAGTAAATGAAATAGTGCCCCAGTGTGTTGCTATGGGCATTTGTATAGTGACTTTATTGCAATAATATAGAGTTTTTTTAGATTTAGTAACAGCATATGTCTACAAAGGCCTCTTCCCCCTCCATTGATATGTAAATAAACCAGATAGAAGATGAGCAGAGGAGGTTGGTGTTTACAGGAAGTGGGTAGGAGGGGCATGGAGAGGGTTTGAAAGAGACATGTTTTGGGAGAGGGACAGTTGGTGTTTGGAGGACAAAAGAGAAAACACATGGCTTCCAGGAACTGGAGAAGGTTGGAGACGCTTTTGTGAGTTGGACTGAGCAAAGGACCATGGAGGACATCTTGACCCCTAAGTTGAGTAATTGTTTAGTTTATTTAATGTGTACATATTATACATGCTTATATGTGAAGCTATAAGTTGTATTGTATTGTTCATCCTACAGTTTGTATGTGCAGATTTTTCCCTGTTTAGTAAAGCATTAATACACTTCAGAAGTCTAGTCTTCCTTGGTTTTACCACAAGAACTTAATAGATAAACGCAGGCATAACACCCAGCACAAATGCAAGCAAATGGGCGCAGTTTGGAGACCACTGCTAAGAGGGATATGCTTTGTTCATATTTCATGTCTGAGATTTACAACCACATTACCCACTTCAGGTCTGCCCCATGGCAGTTTTAGTGCTACAGGGAGGCACCTGTGAACCGGATCACATACTGTATATATACGTGATCCGGCTCTTCCGTGTAGGGGGCGAGCATGTGCGCTGCCACCGGCTCGCTCCCGCTGTGATCACACACAGCGGTGGGTACTGTGGACTCAAAGGCACCCGCCGATGATCTAGCAGGGAGGCTGAACAGAAGTCTGCTTATGTAAACAAGGCAGACCGCCATTCAATCAGGAGGGAAGGCATGGATCCTGTGTCTGTGCAAAGCAGGGACTACGATCCATGTCTTCCCCTAGTAAAAGCACCTCCCACACTGCACTAAAACACTAGTTAGGCACAAAGTTAACCCTTTGATCACCCCTGTTAACCCCTGCCCAGCCAGCATCATTAGTACAGTGACAGTGCATATTTTTAGCACCGATCACTGTATTTGTGTCACTGGTCCCCAAAAAGTGTCAAAATGTCTGCCGCAATATCGCTGTCCCACTTTAAGTTGCTGATTGCTGCCATTACTAGTTAAAAAATAAATAAATAAAAATATCCCATAGCTTGTAGATGCTATAACTTTTGTGCAAACCAATCAATATACGCTTATTATTTTACCAAAAATATGTAGCAGAATACATATTGGAAGAAATTAGATTTTTTACTGGATGTGTTTTATAGCAGAAAGTAAAAAAACAAAAAATATATATATATCGGTCTTTTCTTGTTTATAGCGCAAACAAATAAAAACCGCAGAGGTGATCAAATACCACCAAAAGAAAGCTCTATTTGTGGGGAAAAAAAGGACATCAGTTTTATTTGGGTGCAACGTCGCAGTAAAGTAATCGTCAGGGAAGTAATCGGGAAGTAATCATCAGTTAAACTAACACAGTGCCGTATCGCAAAAAACGGTCAGGTCACAAAGGGGGGTAAATCTTCCAGAGCTGAAGTGGTTAATGACATTGTTTTCTGTACAATGCAGTTTTTTTTTAGCAAAAAAGCGCACATGCTCTCTAGGACACGAATGGATAATGGCAGCACTCTTAAAAAAAAAAAAAAAAAAAAAAAAAAAACAATCCTGTCATAACTATCAAGCCCACTCTACAATTTCCACAGCGATAACGAAAGACGAGTGCAGAGAAAGTTGAGTGTTCGGAGCATGCGCATGAATGTATGGGCGGTCCCAGCCCAGATTGTTCACGCGTGCGCAAAGATTATCTGGCCACTCCCCTTCCGGGAAAGCGGTGCCTTGGTTTGCTCACGTCCGCAGCTGCTCATAGAGAGGACATGATGGCGGCGTTCGGCAGGTTGTCTGGTGTTCTTGGCCGCTCCTTGGTTAGCCGGGGCCGCTTGTATTCTGCAGCTGCACACGCAGAGCACGGAGATGCAGGTAGGTTCCCGGGTGTGGTGGTGTGCCGGGTCACCTTCACCGACCTAGAGCGGTGTGTGGTGGGTGAAGGTCACCCCGGTAGTAGTGTGTGTGAGACGCTCATGTGTTCTGTCTCCTCACAGCCCGGACATGGAAGATCCTCACCTACGTGGTGGCGGTGCCCGGCGTCGCCGTCTGCATGCTGAACGTTTTTCTGAAGTCCAAGCAACATCACGAGGAGGAGAGAGCCGAATTTGTGCCCTACGAGCACCTCCGGATCAGGACCAAGGTAACCAGACAGTACAGGGCACAAGAGGCTCCCCCAAGGTCACAGAGCACGATGACAGCCAGCCCATTCTAGGCCCTGTCACCAAGGCACTTCATTTATAATCTGCATCTTCACCCATCTGCCGCCTTGTTAAAGTGCTATTAAAACTTATTTATTTTCTTACAATAACAAACGTGTGTACTTACCTGTGCTGTGCAATGCTTTTGCACAGAGCAGCCCTGATCCTCTTCTTTTGGGGTCCCCCTGCTGGTGCTCCAGGCCCCTCCATTTCAGTGGAGAAAGCTGCTTTCCATAGGGACACCCTTGTAAGCTCACTCTGGAGCCCCTGCTCCCATCTCACAGCATTTGATCGACAGCCAATGGCGCCCGCTGCTTTGTCTGCCCAATGAGGAGCCACTGCACTTGTGCACATTGCTGGATTGGATCGGGCACAGGTAAGCAAAAGGGTTGAGGGAGCAGGATGGGAAGCTGTAGTACAGAAGGCTTTTCACCTTTTAAAGCAGAGCCCTGCATATTTTTTTTTTTTTTTTTTCAAACATCAGTCCCATGTACTGTTGGCTGCTGTTTAGAGTAGAAATCCTCAGTCCTTCACCACTGGATACCACCTTTATCAGTGAACTTCTGCACCTCTGACGGGCAGTCCTCAGAAGTTCTGACTATACCGGATCTTTCTGTTCTCATAGTATATTCATAGCACCCATACAATAAGTTCCAACAGTGCAAAGCAATCGTCTGCCTGTCCTCCATTCACATATGATGCTTTGCATTGTGGCATCTTATAGTACAGGTGCCATGAATTTGTCATGAGGGCAGAGAGAGTGGGCATAGTTGGCACTTTTGATGAGTGCCTGTAAAAGGCACAGCAGCTATTAACCCCTAAAGTACCATAACTGCTGAAAGGTATCCCAGGGCAGAGGAATGAGGATTTGTACTGAGAACAGCCACCAGTACACACGTAGCTCTTTAGTAGCATCCCTGGTGTGGTTTAAAGAGAAGCTGTAAGCCTTTTCTATATAGGCAGCACTAAAATTGTGTGTGTGTATTAAAGCCAACAATTGTTAAAATGTATTTTGAGGTCAAGTCTCTATTTTTGTCTAAAGAAGTCAGTAATATGACATGACAATCTCTCATGCTTGTGCTACTTGATAGCTTTTGTTTTGAGGAGAAGCTGGTTATTACACAATGTAAGATAGTTTGGATCATCCACACACCTCCAATTTTTCTCCATTGTCTATGACTGATTAAAAAACTAAAATTCAGATGTATCCTGTTTTGTCCTCCTGTTTGTTAAAATTCAGATGTATAAAAAAAAAAAAGCATAGGTAATTGACATGTCAAATTGCATGCCAAATCGCTCCAATGTGAACCAGGGCTTTGTGAAAGTTAATCTACAAACTATGGTACCAAAATTGATCGCACCTGATGTACTGGCGGCCCATCTCATTTCTTGAGACACTAACAAGCCAGGACAGAACAAATACCCCCCAAAATGACCCCTTTTGGAAAGTAGATGTTCCAAGGTATTTAGTAAGAGGCTTGGTGAGTTTTTTGAAGTTGTCATTTTTCCCACAATTCTTGGGAAATTACTTTTTTTTTTTTTTTTTTTAAATTGTAATTTATTTCTTACACACAGTATGTGCATGCTTCCAATTACACCCCAAAATACATTCTGCTACGCCTGAGTATGGCGATACCAAGTGTGAGGCTTTTACACAGAGGACCAACTAGGGACATAAATTGCACATTTCATTTCTTGACTACCTCCTACAATTAGGATATTTCAAGATTTCTAAATGTGTATATAGCAAAAATTGCACCCCAAAATACATTCTGCTACTGAGTATGGCGATACCACATGTGAGACTTTTTTACACATCCTGGCTACATGCAGGGAGTACCATCAGGTGTTCTAAGAGCATAAATGACACATCTAATTTGACTACCTATACACTTTTGTGAGACACTGGACACTAATGTGGCATTGATGGGGCACTTCAGATCCAGCCCACAGCGCTGCTGCTCCCGCCTCTTTCCTCTCCTCGCAACACTGTACTGATCGGTGAGAGGGGAGGAGCTGAACTGGACATGCTGTCCACACATTGTAGGGTAGATTTTGGATGGATGTCAGGAAATCTTTTTTTTTTTTTTTTTTTTTTTTTAAGGGAACTGGAGCACCCAGAGGAAACCATAGAAGGAATATGCAAAGTCCATTAAAGTTGTGACCTTGGTGTATAGATAGACCCCCTTGTGATCCCATAGGATCTAGTCGCATGTTTTGATGCACAATTCACGTATTAGAATTTCATCTAATTATAGGTGAAAGTTTGTATGAATCTTTCATTAAAAAAAATAAAATAAAATATGAATGCACCATTAAGATTGTCCATGTAGGGTTTGAACAGTGTCATCCAAAACTAAATTTTAACCATTAGTTTGCATACAGACAGGTTTGTAATTTCAAATGTTGCCAGTCATTTCAAGAACAAGATCAACATTATCCATGATGAGATATCCAGTGTCCAGGTTTCTCCTCCAACCAACATTCCATGGTCCAACACCACACTACTTTCCTCCTTTGACCCTGTTACCACAGGAAGTTGCCAAACTCCTGTCTGAGGCCCACCTGTCCCCCTCACCTTTGCTACAACCCACTTTCTGCTCTCTTAAACTCTCTGTAAGCCTGGGTTCACACCTAATACGAATGCGGCTAACAGGGTTCCGGTGGATCCCTGTTCTTCGTTTCAGGGAAGAATCGGGCCTGATTTCGGACCTGAAATGGAGCCAGTTCGCATATGTGTGATCCCAGCCCAACCCACATCTTCAACCTCTCCCTCTCATCCGGCACTTTTTCCTCCCCACTCAAACAAGCACTAATTACCCCTATACTTTTAAAAAACCCTCGTTGGAACATAAGACCCAGCTCCTGTTTGCCTCCAAGTTTCTTGAATGCCTCGTCCACAACTGTACGGGTTGCTACTTCACTGATGACAACCTTCTTGTTCCCTTACAGCAGGGATATGCAATTGGCGGACCTCCAGCTGTTGCAGAACTACAAGTCCCATGAGGCATGATGGGACTGGTAGTTTTGCAACAGCTGGAGGTCCGCTAATTGCATATCCCTGCCCTACAGTCTGGTTTTCACCTGCAACATTCCACTGAAACTGCCCTTCTAAAACTCACTACCTGCTAAAACCAATGGCCATTATTGCATCTTCCTAATCTTAGACCTTTCCACTGACATTGACATTTGCCTCGGACTTTTCTAGAACCTCTGAAAATCCCTATCCCAGTCGGTCAGCTCCTACCCTATCCACATTTTAGGCAGTCCTTGAACTGTCATTTTATTCAAGGAAGCCTGCCCCACCAAAAAAACTTCTTGATCACCTTTTATCAGATTACCCCTTTTGCAGCTATTACCTTTTTAACCACCTTCCTCTTCCTTTTTAGTTTCAGACATAATACATTATAAAGTGGAACTCTTCTGCCAAAAGCTTTCCCTTTCTAAAATTGTATTATACACCGTGTACCTGTCAGCAATGGTGGGGCGCACGTTATGGCAAGCGTTTGCCATACCCAGCTGGCAAAGTTCAGCTATAGTGCTTTCTACTCTTGCTAATATATAATGGTGGCCAGTAAAATACTGAGGTTTTCCATAGTAAAATTGCAAAAACAATTGTGTATCCAAATTTGAATGTTTGATGTTCCTACATCTATCATTCATTGGACAATTTGGCATGGTGGGTTAGTTTCAGAGATTAATGGCATTAACCACTTGCTTACAGGGCCCTTCCTTCCCAGATCAATTTTCAGCTTTCAGCGCTGTCGCTCTTTGAATGACAATTGCGCTGTCATGCTACAGTTTACCCAAATTTAAATTTTTCTTTTTTTTTTTCACACAGATGGAGCTTTCTTTTGGTGGTATTTGCTGCTGGGTTTATTTTTTTGCTAAATAAAACAAAAAAAGGACCGAAAATTGAGAAAAAAAAAAAAACTTTCATAGTTTGTTATAAAATTTTGAAAACGGGTATTTTTTTTTTTTTTTTTCTCCTTCACTGTGCGCTGATGGGGTGGCATTGATTGGTGGCACTGGAGGCTGACGCTGGCACAGAAAATGCAGCCGGCTTTCTGTACGAGGGACCAATGTCCCCCTGACAAGCCAGTGATCAGCTTTTTTTTTTTTTTTTCCCCCCTTCTTGCCATTGGCTCCCACTGTTGTCAATCAAACTCAGCCAATCAGATGAGAAAGGGGTGGGGCCTAACCGCAGCTCCGTGTCTGGATGAACACGGAGCTTCAGCTCGGGTGCCCGCATAGCAAGCTGCTTGATGTGGGGGCACTCAACAGGAGGGAGGGGGCCAGGGACCCAAGAAGAGGAGGATCCGGGCTGTTCTGTGCAAAACCACTACACAGAGGAGGTTAATGTAACATGTTTGTTATTTTAATAGAAAAAAAAAACCCAGAGACTTTACAGTCCCTTAAATTGGCCCAAGTATGTGTGAGTTTGGGACCTTGAACTGTAAGCTCCTTGAGGGCAGGGACTGACGTGACTGTATATTATATATGTAAAGAGCTATGAAAATTGCTAGGGCTTTATAAGTGCCTGTACTAAATAATAAATTATGGCACTAGCATTGAAATGTCATATGTTCAATTTTGAAATATTTTGCTTCATTTAAATGCTCTAGGGTTACACAAATGTAAAATTTGCTAGTTTTTACTAACGCAGTTGTCTTTCTACAGAAATTTCCCTGGGGAGATGGAACAAGAAGTCTTTTCCACAACGCTCACTTAAATCCTCTTCCAGATGGCTATGAAGAGCATGGGCACGACCATTAGCCTTTTTAAATATGTTTTCTAGACCAAAATGTTGAATGGGCCCACATAATATGAAGGGATCAGACTGCTTATTTAAATTTAAACCTGACCTACATTAACAGTAGAGGTCACTTAAATAAAGCTTATGGCTTGTTCTAAAAGTGTGGCCTTGTGTTTTTTGACAATGTGACTTTGACACAGTTGTACAGAATACCAGTGTTGATAAAGAGATTGTGTTTTATGTAGAGCATTTTCATGTATCATTTAGGGCTGAGCATTTTTTTTATTTTTTAAGCTGACGAGCCACACCGTTCATGGAATTGCATGCATGCCACATATCTAGTGTGTGTATGTGTGTTTTTATTTTTGGGCAATAAGTGTCTATCAAAGCACTAAAGCCAGATAAGTAGTAAACAGCATATTCAGGTGGTTAGCAAAAGTAGCCTATGTTTCCCTCAGTGCATGTGCAATAACATTTTTGTGGCTCTAGGACCAGTTGACGCCAGATGCAGTTTCATGCGCTTTTTATTTTTTTTTGTATTTTTTTTCCTGCACAAAATGCATGCACAGTGTTTTCCATGTATTCCAATGGCTCTAGTTCACATCATGCAGTCAGTTTCCAGTACAGAAACTGACTGCATGATGTGAACTAGAGCCATTGGAAAACACCACGCATTTTTAGTGCAGAAAAAAAGTGCAGAGGACTGCATCTGGTGTAAACTGGTACTGCACCCCCCGCCCCCTTTCAGCAGTGTTATTCTTTAGGGAAGTTGTCCTTTTTTATAGTAAAGTTATTCCATAAATCTTCCTCCCACCACCCCTCAGTGGAAGGCACATAGCCAGATCCTTCATCCTAATGGTGTGCCCCCCCCCCCCCCCCCCCTACATGGTGCTGCACAAAAAGTCAATGCTGTGTCTAGCCCCTACTGTGCTTGCACCCTCCATTTCTACCCTTGCTCAGTGGCCCTATAGCCATGGGCATAATTAGACATGCATGAATTTGGAATATGAAGTATATGCAAAGCTCCAAGTCTAACATGTTTTGGAATGGGATAGGGTTTGATTTATTTAGTTGGCCTCTTGAGCACTATGGTCGTTTTTTTCCCACCTCTGGCTAGAGGCTTTTCAGCAAACCTAAGGACACGCATGCCTCGTTCACCCTCCCAATGATTTTCTGTTTTGAAATAGTTTTAGTATTTCTTGGCTAAAACATGTTTAAGTCCAGGACTTTTTCTCTAGTCATCTTCCAGGACGGCATAACCTGAGAGATGACTGGTCCACCTGACAGGAAACACAATCAACACCAAGGTTAAAAGGCCCCTCCCTTCCCCCTGCACCTCGGTTCTTGATTGTGTTTCCCGGCAGCGAAACGTTTGTTATTTTTGTCTATAGACCTGAAGCTAGTAGCAGATGGTCCCCCCTCTGGGGGCTGGATTCCAAAGCCGGGGAGGGTGGCGGATCCAGACAGGGTTTAGTCCCTTCCCAGAGGGCCCCCCAACGGCCAGGGCAGAAGTTACTCCCCGGCAAGGAGCCTCCCGGTTACAGAGGGGTATTCCGGAGCTCCTGTGAGCACATACCTCATGCCATTGTTCTTCCACCCGGTCAGGTACAGGGGTGTTGAAGGTACCAGAGTCTGAGACTGGAGCTCGAGCTGCTGAAGGAGTTGGTGAGAGCCAGGGTTCTTTTGGGAAGGTTTCCAACTCTCTGAACGCTGTAATACTCCTGGCTAAGGAGTAAGCATTCCGGGTGGAGCAAGATGGCGCCGTTTCCGGTTGTCGGCACTTCCGCTTTCCGGTCTACGCCAAAATGGCGGATCCGGAAACACTAGAGGCCAAATCCCATCCTTCGGGCGGCGGGCCCTCAACAAAATGGCGCCGAGCTTCGGCGTCTGAGGAGCAGTTTCTCATAGACTCTGGAGAGGCAGGCAGAGGCCTCACAACTGTCCCTTTTCTTCCTCCCGGTCGCCTCCTGGACGGACTCAGCAAGGAACAGGATGGAAAGAGAGGAGGACATAGTCACACCCTTAACACAAGAAGAGGCTACAGGTGGTGAGTCCTCTTCTGTTTGTGAGTGGTGGGGTAAGAGGGGTCTTACTTACACCATGAGGGGGGAGGCACAGGAGAGTGAGAACGTATTTTAAGGGTGTTATGTCTCTCTTCTGTCTCCTTTAGAACCTAGCGGCTCTGCTCAAGGGGTTCACAAGGCTAGGGGTAAAAATCCCCCTCCCCCAGAACAAAAAGGTGTGGGAACTGTAATGACAAGCTCCCACCAGACCATTCTAAACCTTTTTGTTTTAGGTGCATTCATAAGCTGTCGAGTAAGGAAACCTCACAGGTTATGAAGGATTTCCTGGTAGTACAATCTGAGATGCTTTCGACACTACAATCTCTTAAGACAGCCATAGCACCTAGGGAAGTTCAGAGGACGGATGACAAAGCAGGCCTGTCCTCTAGAGACGATATTTCCTCTCAGGAGGGTTTTTCAGACAGGGGTCATAAAACCTCACAGAAAAACCCATCCTCTGTTACCTCAGGTATTGAGGAATTGGAGGAGTCAGAGGAAGACTCTCTAGAAGAGGGGGAAAATTCAGATGCTGATAGCCAGGATAGTGAAGGTCCTAGAGCTAGTAGCCACCTCTTTCCCTTAGAGGATATGGGGCAGTTACTCAGGGCAATTTATGTCTCTGAAGATATCCCGGAACCTCCGGTTCAGGTGTCTACCAGGGATAAAA
Source organism: Lithobates sylvaticus (assembly GCA_028564925.1). Lineage (NCBI taxonomy): Eukaryota > Metazoa > Chordata > Amphibia > Anura > Ranidae > Lithobates > Lithobates sylvaticus. Next base: position 231,939,810 of record CM053026.1, read on the forward strand.
TGTACAGGGGATTGGGTAAACCTCAATCCAGGGTATTCCCAGTCCATCAGGCCCTAAAGGAGGTGATACTGAGAGAGTGGAAAGACCCAGAAAGAAAGGTTCTGAGGCTTAAGACGTGGAAGAGGAGGTTCCCTTTTGGGGAGGAAGAGGAACAGAAGTTTTTCAAAACCCCCAAGTTGGACGCAGCCTTGTCACAGGTCTCAAAGAAGTCTGATTTGTCTTTCAAGGACTCAGGTAACCTGAAGGACCAAATGGACAGAAGGGCCAAAACGCTCTTGAGAAGAGCGTGGGATGCAAATGCAGCAGCCATGGCTCCTGCCTTGGCATCAGCTTGCGTGGCTAGGAACGTGGATGCATGGTTAGGTAGACTTTCCACCCATGTTTCTAGAGAGAGTAACTCTAAAGAAGTCTCCGAGTCTTTAGAGTTAAAGCGGTTCTGCACTCTTTTTTTTTTTTTTGGGCTATATGCCAAGGGCATATAGCTCAATTGGGGGACTTGCCTGTTCCATCTTCCATCTCGATCGCCGCCGGTTTTCATCTTCATCTTCTTCTTGTCTTCTTCTTGTCTGCTGGGGTCCATCTTGCCTGTGGGCATGTGAAACCCCACAGGCACTTTAGATGGCCCAGCATGCACCGCCGTTACTCGCGCGTGCGCAGTAACGGCACATCTGCCGACATCTCACGAGATTTCGGAAGATGTGGCCGAAATCTCACGAGATTTCGGAAGATGTGGCCGAAATCTCGCGAGATTTCGGAAGATGCCCGCACTGACTCCTGGGATCAATGACACCAGATCCCAGGAGACAGTGCGGCGTGACGACGATCGACGCAGAGACCCCGCCCGCCGCCGAAGAGAGAGAAGACCGGAAGTCATAAATTACAAGGTAAGTAAAAAAAAAAAAAAAAACATTTCATTTAGTACTCTTTGCCTGATTTGGAAGGCAAAGAGATTTACTAAATGAAATGGGTGCAGAACCGCTTTAATAAGTAAGGCTGTGGCATATCTAGCAGATGCGGCGGTAGAATCCGTTAGGAACACGGCCAAGTCTGCTGCTCTCCTTAACTCGGCAAGAAGGGCTGTCTGGGTCAAGTCATGGGAAGGAGATCATATGTCTAGATCTCGACTTTGAGGGCTCCCAACTATTTGGACCAGGCCTGGATCAGGTCCTGTCAAGGTCAGCAGAAAAGGGGAAAAAGTTTCCAGTCAAAGCTAAGAGAGAGAGGAGCAGGAAGTTTTTTCGTCCCCCCTCTAATCAAGGAAGTTTTAAGGGTAAAAAAGACGCAAATAGAAGGTGGGGGAAGGGAAAGAGCACGCAAAAAGGTAGCCTGCTCTTTTCCGGTCCTAAAGATGCCCCCAAGCAGTCCAAGTGACGCCAGCGTCAGGGTAGGGGGGAGACTGGCTCACTTTGTCCCTCAGTGGAACAAGATCTCCGGAAGCCCCTACATATTGCAGATCTTGACAGAGGGATATCGTCTGGAATTTCTCTCCACTCCCCCTCAAAAAAATTTTCTGACCCGTCTTCCCAGGGAACCTTCAAGGGCCGCAGGACTGGTGGACAGTGTGCAGGGACTGGCGTTTCAGGAGGTGATCATTCCCGTTCCACCGGAAGAGTACTATCAGGGATTTTACTCCCATGTTTTTGTCGTCCAAAAACCGTCAGGGAAATTTCGCCTGGTATTAAATCTCAGGAAACTGAACAGGTTTTTGAGACAAAAGACCTTCCGGATGGAGAGTATCTATACGGTGCGCAGGCATCTATTAAAAGATGCGTTTCTAGCCACGATAGATCTGAGGGATGCTTATCTCCACATTCCGATTGCCAAGGAACACCAGTCCCTGCTAAGGTTCGCAGTCCTTACGGACAGAGGAATCCAACATTGGCAATTCCGAGCTCTCCCCTTCGGACTGACAGCAAGCCCAAGGATCTTCACAAAAGTCCTGGCGGAGGTAGTAGCTTATCTACACCTTCAGGGGGTGTCCCTTATACCTTATCTAGACGATCTACTGGTATACGGACAGTCTCAAGAACAGGTAGAAGTAGATGTAGACAGAGTGATCTCTACCCTGGAGACCTTGGGTTGGATAGTGAACAGAGAGAAATCTTCTCTGGCACCATCCCAAATAAAAATGTTTCTGGGATACCTGGTGGATACAGAGGCTCAGAAACTGTTTCTTCCAGAGGAGAAACGGTTGAAAGTGATTACAGCGATCTCTTCTTTAAAGGAAGCCAGGGAGTGCTCTCGCAGGCAGATCATGAGGGTGTTAGGTCTGATGACCTCATGTATTCCAGCGGTTCCCTGGGCTCAGCTCCATTCAAGGGAGCTGCAGTTCTTCCTACTGTCCTCCTGGGACAAAAGGAAGGAGTCACTGGACGGGAAGGTGTCTATCCCAGCAAAAGTAGAGGCCTCCCTAGATTGGTGGCTGAATCAGGACAGGCTCAGTTTGGGATTACCCTGGGATCAGTGGAACCCTACAATAGTAACCACCGACGCAAGTGCTTGGGGTTGTGGAGCTTACCTGGGGGAAGCTCAGGCACAAGGGGCCTGGACTCCTTCACAGGCGGGGGCCTCCTCCAACCACAGGGAACTTCTGGCAGTGGGCCAGGCGTTAAGAGCCTTCGGAGACAGGATTCAGGGGTTGGAGGTTCAGGTTCTGTCGGACAATGTGACGACAGTCGCTTACCTAAACCGCCAGGGGGGCACCAGATCCAGGAAGCTTCTGAATCTAACCCTGAACATTTTAAATTGGGCCGAAGAAAATCTTCAATCCATATCGGCGGTTCACATAAGAGGAACCGCCAATGTGGTGGCAGATTTTCTAAGTCGGAAACCCATCCTCCAGGGGGAATGGGAACTGAATCAGGAGGTCTTTCTGCAAATAAGTCAGAAGTTTGGGTGCCCAGACATAGATCTCTTTGCCCAAAGAGGAAACAAAAAAGTGGATCACTTCTTCTCCCTCAACAGAGGAGGGGGGTCTCAGGGAGTGGATGCTCTGTCTCAGGACTGGGACTTCCATCTTGCATACGCTTTTCCCCCACTAGTGTTGATACCATGAGTGCTACAAAAACTGGCCCGATCAGACTGTGGACTGATTCTGATAGCCCCATGGTGGCCAAAGAGGACGTGGTTTGCCACGCTCAAAGAGTGGTCAATCTCTCCTCCGCTCCGTCTTCCAGCCAGACGGGATCTTCTTTTACAAGGACCAGTCCTCCACCCCGACCCGGGGTTCTTCTGTCTGACGGCATGGTACTTGAGGAGGAGATCCTCAGAGGTAAAGGTTGCTCGGATAGGGTAATTGAGACCCTATTGGGCAGCAGGAAGCTGGTCACCAGGAGAATCTATTCTAAAGTTTGGAATCGTTTCTCACAGTGGTGCCAGAATAAGGAGGTGTCTATCCTTTCAGTACCGGTGGTACTGGAATTCTTACAAGCAGGGGTGGAGCAGGGGATCTCCACCAATACCCTGAGAGTACAGATAGCAGCACTATCTGTATTTATGGATCAGAGGCTCGCACTAGAGCCCCTGATTAAGAGATTCATTCTGGCAAGGGAAAGGGTGACCCCTGTTAGGGTGAATGTTTTTCCGCCATGGAACCTAACATTGGTCTTGGAGGCACTGACGAAAGCGCCCTTCGAACCAGCGCAGGAAATTTCAGTTAAGTTTTTGACGCTGAAGTTAGCCTTCCATAACCACGGCCAGAAGGGTGAGCGACCTACAGGCCCTGTCAGTTAAGGAGCCTTTTTTGTTGGTTTTAGAAGATAGAGTGGTTCTGAGACAGGATCCACTGTATCTTCCCAAGGTCACATCTAAGTTTAATAGATCGCAGGAGATCATTTTGCCTTCCTTCTGTGATAATCCAAAAAATGAGAAGGAGAGGAAATTTAATTTATTAGATGTTAGGAAATGTCTGTTGACATATCTGGATAGGGTGAAGGACTACAGGAAGTCTAATCACCTTTTAATTTTATTTAGTGGCCCCAGAAAGAGAGGGCAGGCATCTAAATCTACGGTGGCTAGATGGATTAGGCAGACAATAGCATTGGCCTATGAACAGACAGGTTCCCCAGTACCAGTGGATCTTAAAGCTCACTCAACGAGATCCTTGGCGGCCTCTTGGGCAGAGAGAGCTGGGGCCTCGATAGAACAGGTCTGTCGCACAGCCACTTGGGCGAAGCAGGATACCTTTCTGAAGCACTATAGAGTGGAACTGCTGTCGCCTCAGGATCTGACATTTGGAAGGAAGGTGCTACAAGCGGTGGTCCCGCCCTGAGGTAGGCCTTGAACTTCTTGTATATCCTCTCAGGTTATGCCGTCCTGGAAGATGACTAGAGAAAATTGACAGTTACTTACCGATAACTGTTTTTCTAGGATATCTTCCAGGACGGCAGGCCTACTTCCCACCCATGTTTTAATGTAAGTACTACGGGAAGAGTTTCTCTCTGTCACCCGGATAACCTATTACTTTGGGAGAACTGAGGTGCAGGGGGAAGGGAGGGGCCTTTTAACCTTGGTGTTGATTGTGTTTCCTGTCAGGTGGACCAGTCATCTCTCAGGTTATGCCGTCCTGGAAGATATCCTAGAAAAACAGTTATCGGTAAGTAACTGTCAATTTTTTTTTTCTTTTCCATTAAACTTTTATTAGAAAAACATTTGAACTACAAATGGTAAACCATCTGTTTCACATCTAGGAGTCCGGGAACCATGGTTTCACAATTGTACAAATGCATAATCCTGCAGAAAAAGGTATGAACTGTATAAGATTTACAGTACTGGCTAGGGAATGAATTGATGCCAATAAATCTACAAAGGCACTAGTCCTGATTTAAGGACTGCTTATAGCATCTGTACCTCCAAATAGGGGGGTCCCTCCAACAGTTAAGTAAATCTTCAGTTCTTATGATGCTTTCAGTAGAACATAATGAGGCAGACCTAGGAGACTAGTGCAGGAAGAGGGACCAGTAAATTAGTTCTCTAGGGGATCTGCAGAGCCAGATTGGTCATATAAGGGGGCCCTGCTATGCTTTCTTGTGTTTTTTTTTTTGTTTTTTTTTTTCAGAAGGTAGTTGTCTATCCATGGGGACCATATCGTTTCAAATTTATGGGTTGTGACAGTATTGCTTTTATTTTCCTGGCTCAAAATCCACACCATTTCAGTTTTACTTGGGTTATTGTTGGAGTGGAGGACTGCCAGAGTTTGCTTCGCTGCCGTTAAGACGAACGTCAGTAATTGAATGTTGGTGAAGTCAATTGGCTTTAAATTCAAAAGGGCCTCCTTTGGAGATTGGCTGCCCTTTCCAAGGACTGGGTATGCTGATTGCTACTCGTTGGTCAAATCTTTTAATCCTGGAGCAATCCCACCAGATATGTAAGGGTAATGGCAGCTCCTAAAGCATGATCCAGAAGGCGTTGACAAATGTTGGGGAAATGCGCACCAACGCATTAGTAACTTATAAGTATACATGATGGCTGATGCGTTCAAGTGCAGTAGTGTTAAGTCCAGGACTTTTTCAGATGTCCTTAGAATGTGAAGTGGTTAAAGTAGAAATACATGCAAAACTTTTTTCCCGTTTTGGAGAGGGCAAAGCTCCTGTAGGTTGTGTGTTTTTTTATTTATTTTTTGATGATGGGGCAAATCTCCCAAATGGGGACAACACAGAGATCAATAAATTGGTGGTATAATCCCTCCTATATTCTATCCAAAGTTAGGAGGAAAAAAAAGTTTTGCCTTTAGTTATAATATACATTGGCACTGAAGCACTTTCCCCACTTACCTTCATGTTTGGTGTGTGTGTTTTTTTTTTGCATGTGCATAGGCCCCTACTCACTCCCGACTAGAAGGGTGTAGGTCCACATCGCGGCCGCCGGGCACGTGCAACGGGTCCCGAGCGTCGCCGCAGGTGCGTACCCGCTAGACGGCCGGGAATAGGAGGGCGTCATATGACGTCCACCCAGGATGGAAGATCCAACTTGTGGACGTCATGACGGCGGCCGGTAATGAAATGGTTAAAAAAACCTCGATTCAGGATTCGAATCAAGTTTTTTTTTTTTTTTTGATGGACGCTGGTCCTGAGGAGCTGTGGGCAGGAGTTTTTAGGTGAGGCCGCAGCGTCCGGCTTCGCCTAAACTCCTGCCCGCAGCTCCTCAGGATCGGTGTGGTGTCAGCACTGGTCCTGGTGGAAAAAAAAAAATAGATTTGCTGAAATTTTGAATCGATTTGACCTTAACTTTTTTCCCCCAGCCCTAGGAACTACCCAAATGACCCTGATCAAAAGTTTACATACCCCAGTTCTTAATACTGTGTATTGCCCCATTTAATGTCAATGAAAGCTCGAAGTCCTTTGTGGATGGGGCTCGTTATCTTTTCAGATGGTAAAGCTGCCCATTCCTCTTGGCAAAAAGCCTCCAGTTCCTGTAAATTATTGGGCTGTCTTGTATGAACTGCATGTTTGAGTTTTCCCCAGCGTGGCTCAATGATATTGAGGTCAGGAGACTAAGATTGCCACTCCAGAACCTTCACTTTAATCTGCTGTAGCCAATGACGGGTTGACTGCCTTGTGTTTTGGATCATTGTCATGTTGGAATGTCCAAGTATGTCCCATGCACAGCTTCCTGGCTGTTAAATGCAAATGTTTCTCCAGTATTTTTTGATAACATACTGCATTCATCTTGCCATCAATTTTGGCCAAATTTCCTGTGCCGTTGTAGCTCACAAATCCCCCCCCCCCCCCCCAAACATCAGCAATCCACCTCTGTGTTTCACAGTAGGAATGGTGTACCTTTCATCATAGGCCTTGTTGACTTCTCTCCAAATGTAGCTTTTATGGTTGTAGCTCAATTTTGGTCTTATTACTCCAAATGACTTTGCCAGAAGGTTTGAGGCTTGTCTCTGTGCTGTTTGGCATATTGTAAGTGGGATACTTTGTGGCATTTGCATAGTAATGGCTTTCTTCTGGCGACTCAACCATGCAGCCCATCTTTCTTCAAGTGCCTCCTTATTGTACATCTTAAAACAGCCACACCACATGTTTTCAGAAAGTCCTGTATTTCACCTGAAGTTATTTGCAGGTTTTTCTTTGTATCCCAAACAATTTTCCTGCCAGTTGTGGCTGAAATTTTAGTTGGTCTACCTGACCGTGGTTTGGTTCCAACAACCCCTCGTTTTCCACTTCTTGATTAGAGTTTGAACACTGCTGATTGGCATTCTCAATTCCTTGGATATCTTTTTATATCCCTTTCCTGTTTTATACAGTTCAACTACCTTTTCCTGCAGATCCTTTGACAATTCTTTTGCTTTCCCCATGACTCAGAATCCAGAAATGTCAGTGCAGCACTGGATGACAGATGCAAGGGTCTGTCAGGAGTCCAGAAACTCATTGACCACACACACACACACACACACACACACACACACACACACACACACCACATTGTCGCCTCTCTCTCGTGCTTGCTGCCATGGGAAAATGTGTTTTTCCTATGGCAGCGAGCGCAAGATGTACAGTATCCTGCAGCCGAGAACCAGTGTGATAGGATCGCGCTGGAAACATTCTCGCTGCCCTTGCGTCGTATTTGGTCCGTCGGACCAGTATACAGACAAAACGGGTTTCCCAATAGGAACTGGGTCCAGCAGGAAAATTTAAAACATGTTCTATTTCTCGATTTTTGGACAGCAAAGGTCTGATGAAGCCCACACATGATCGAATTGTCAGACGGATTTGTTCCATCGGACCTTTGCTGTCAAAAAGTCCGGTCGTGTGTACGTGGCATAAGAAGCACTTACAGAACTAGTAAAGTGAGCCTTGACACAAAATTGTGGGACTGAATTCTTAAGGTGTAAATAAAGTCAATATACTTACCTCCTCTCTAACCTCTGAAGTCTGTGTGGTGTCCCTCACCAGTGCCAACATCTTCTTCATGAGTGCCAGTTTCAGGCATCTTCATTGGCTGGAGCAGAATTATGTATGTAACTCCTTCGCAGGAGTCAGTAATCCCTGCAGACAGTGACTGTGCCAGCAATGTAAGTCGAGCTGTGCACGCACAACTCAGTTTACATGCCACAGAATTCTGCAGGTAGGTGTACTTTATTGAGAAGGAGACATTGCATGTCTCTTCTGCAATAAATAGTGTAGCACTGCCCCCTTGGGGACTGCTTGGATTTACCTGCCCATCTGCACTATCATGACCCTGGGAACATTTCAAACCAACTGACATTCTGGGTTCAGACATCTTTGCACCACCTTAAAGTAATAAGTCAAACCACTCAATGAGTATATTCTATTAACATTTACTGAATAACTCAAGGAAAATTTGGTTGCACAAAGGAGCTAATAGATCAACTGAACTTCGGATAACAGTCCTAGTTCAGAAGAAGAATTCCTCTACAATAACACAAATTAAGACAATCTGGAGGTAACAGTATCTTATATACACGTATGTACAATGGAGTACCACTTGAGCATGACCTGAAAGGATAAGCAAGAGTTAAGCATTAATTCTGGCAAAACGTCTAAAGGGGAAACCAAGGCCAGTCTATTCAACTTTTAATCCTAATGAGAGATTAATTAAACAAGAACAGTATGAGAGCCCTTTAAATAGTTATGACAGTAATGTCCCAGTTGCAGGCCTGATGGTCTTCGCCAGCAGTCAGAGCGCATTAACTATATCCAATAAGGTGCAGCAACAAGGCAATGGTATTTCTTGGAAAAGTTAATGCGACATGTGTATATCTACAATGTTCAAATAGAGATGCAGTAAAGTTTTTCTCCAGGGTAAAGCTGTCTGTGCACAGTGTCCCAGTGAAGCAGCAAAGAAAGGTTTGTATAGGTGGGCAATTGCCCTCTCACCAATGACAAGGCCGATTCAATGCCTTCTGAACAGCGATTCCTGAGGAGGCTTCCTTGCAGCGGTTGCACTCGGGACAATCAACCGATGCAAAGCGCGGGTTGTCGGATTATCAGGGTGATGCTGGATAGATGCCTGATGATCAGCAACCCGGGATGGGCCCCTCTCGGCCGGGTTGGAATGTCATACCCCGCATGGTAGGCCGCAACCTCACCCTCTCGGAACAGAGAGGTCCCTCACACACCAGGCCCAGGAGGAAGAGAGCGTAGCGCGTGTCTCTGGTTACTTTTATGCTCTTCCCAGCATTCCCTCTGATGATGGCAAAGATTCCTGGGATATGTAGTCCGGGTGCATAGTCATACAGAGTAATTGTCATTCTGAGGAACTTCTAATCCCACAATGCCTTTGGGTCGGCTCGCAGATATTATGTCAGTTAGTGATGCTGGGCACTAGTGGGACAATACGCATACTTGCCAACAGTCCCCGATTTTCCCGGGACAATCCCGATTTTGGGACCCTCATCCCGATTAAGTTCCCAGGATTTTGCTTTTGTCCCAGGAAAATCAGGAATGTTTTAGGCAAAAAACGGCTGGCGGGCTACAAAAAGATGGCCTCCGCATTTCCCCTTGTGTTCAGTGGAGAGGGGAGGGGCAGCCAATCGGCTGCTCTCTTCAGTGTACAGTGGACAATTCTCTTGTACACTGAAGCCTATTGGCTGCACTGCCCCTCCCATCTCCACTGAACACACGTGAAAGGAATTGTAGCTGCTACTGCTGTAATGAAGATGTGAGGAGGGCTCTCAGTGAGGAGGTTTGCAGAGCATTGCACCATTGCATGTGGGCTATATCACAGTGAGCTTTGCACCCTTGTATGTGACTATATATTAATAACCTTTGCAGAGCATTGCACCCTTGCATGTAACTTTATAACAGTGAACTTTGCAGAGCATTGCACCCTTGCATGTAACTTTTATAACAGTGATCTTTGCAGAGCATTGCACCCTTGCATGTGACTATATCACAGTGAGCTTTGCAGATCATTGCACCCTTGCATGTGACTATATCATGGTGAGCTTTGCGGAGCATTGAACCCTTGCATGTGACTATATCACGATGAGTTTCGCAGAGCATTGCACCCTTGCTTGTGACTATAGCACAGTGAGCTTCGCAGAGCATTGCATCCTTGCTTGTGACTATAGCACAGTTAGCTTCGCAGAGCATTGCACCCTTGCATGTGGGCTATATCACGGTGAGCTTTTGCAGAGCATTGCACCCTTGCATGTGACTATATCACAGTGAGCTTCGCAGAGCATTGCACCCTTGCATGTGACTATATCACAGTGAGCTTTGCAGATCATTGCACCCTTGCATGTGACTATATCACGGTGAGCTTTGCGGAGCATTGCACCCTTGCATGTGACTATATCACAGTAAGCTTCGCAGAGCATTGCACCCCTGCTTGTGACTATAGCACAGTGAGCTTTGCAGAGCATTGCACCCTTGCTTGTGACTATAGCACAGTGAGCTTGTAGAGCATTGCACCCTTGCATGTGACTATATAATAGTGAGCTTTGCAGAGCATTGCATCTTTCTTAGTGGCTTATACTACAAGGTGTATTGCACACATATGTTTTTGGTGAGCCTGCAGAGCATTGCACCTCTGCCTTACACTATTATTGCCAGTCTGTCCCACCATTCACATACAATAGTGCAAGGTGATGTAAAAAAGCTATACAAATGTCGCCTCCATTGGCAGTGGTGTCATCAGGGTGTCACATCCTGTCATTAGCAAATAATTGTTTCCAGGAGTCGCTGACGCACGATCCCTTGATAATTGTCACAGCATCATCGTTTCCCTTCTTCTCCCCAGAGACCCCAGAAGTGTCTTATAATGAATCCAACACACACCTATCACCAGAACAAGGCCTCCCCTCCCCACACCACGATCAAGATTCTTTTCCTGCACCTAGCAGGCGGACACCCCCTTTAAGAAAAATGATCAGAAAGTTGAATGTATCTTCAGGAGGTTTTGTGTAGATTGTTTATAAATTTTCCAGAGTTTTCTCTGAGGGTGCTTTCACACTGGGTGTTTTTCAGGAGCTACAGCGCTAAAAATAGCGCCTGTATAGCTCCTGAAAAAAGCGGGTCCTTTCACTCCAGTGTGAAAGCTGGATGGCTTTCACACTGGAGCGGTGCGCTAGCAGGACGGTAAAAAAAGTCCTGCTAGCAGCATATTTGGAGCGGTGAAGGAGCGGTGTATTCACTGCTCCTACCCATTGAAATCAATGGGACACCGCGGGGATACCGCCGGCAAACCTAAGGTTTCAGCAGAACATTGCGCAAATCATCACACTGCCTTCTTCCCATAGTGCTATCTCTTCCCCAGGTAAGTGACACACACATATCCTGCCATCCACATGATTTAAAAGAAAACCTGATGCACCAGACCAGACCACCTTCTTCCATTGCTCTGTGGTCCAGCTCTAATGTTCACATGCCTATTGCAGGAGATTTTTATTTTAATATTGATTGGACCCTGGGCAAACGTTTTCTTGGGCCCCCTCTTCCACGCAATTTCACTCTCCACATGCTTTGAGACATACAATAAATAGTAGCTAGACTCAAAATCAGTTTACTGAATCTGATCAGGCAGCGATTGCGATTGGTTGCCAGAGGTTACAGTGTATCATTACCGCTCACTGACTGGCTGCTAGAGGTTACAGCACACATTATGGCTCACTGTTATTTTCTAGAGGTTACAGCAGATGACTTCTGCATGTTGATTGGTTGTGTTGGTTGCACATTATTACTGTTCACTGATTGGTTGCAAGAGGTTAGTGCACAGCATTACTGCTCACTGATTGGTTGCTAAAGGTTACAGCACATCATCTCCTCACTGCCTGCCTGCGTATTCACATGCACCAAAATTCAGGGTGCTGTGGCACCATGTTATTTTGAAGAAGGGTTCCACCTCCAATTTGCTTACTTTGGCAGAATAGGCTGATGTTGGGCTTAATGACCACAGTTGTAGGCAGGACTTATCGGGATACAGCACGAGACTAAAGCTTCAAGTTGTAAGGGAATTTAAACTGGGATAGTTGGCAAGTATGAGGCAGCTGCTTTGGGCCCCATTACAATGATAGGGCCCAGAGCAGCCGCCCCTTTTGCCCTGCCTTAAAAACGGTCCTGGGACACGGGTCAGCATAGGTCTGACCGGTCTTCAGCTAAGCAGCCCCTTACACAACAAACTGTGATGCACTGAGTTTGGAACCAGCATGAACTTTTTCGTCAGTTAAGCTACAGTACCTCCTCTATTGGATTGGACTACATGGGACAGCCTTAGCTCCCCGCATACATCAATGAGCTTTAGCTGCCCATGACCCTGTTGCTGGTTCTCCTTCCTTGGACCACTTTTGGCAAGTCCTGACCACTGCAGACTTGGAACGTCCCTCAAAAGCTTCAGTTTTGGAATTGCTCTGATCCCATTGTCAAGCGATTACAGTTTGACCCTTGACAAAGTCGCTCAAATCCTTACGCTTGCCCATTTTTTCACACATCAAGTTCAGGGATGACATATTCACTTGCTGCCTAATATATCTCACCCACTATCAGGTGCCACTGTAACAAAATAACCAATGTCTCTTACTTTACTTGTCAGTGGTCATAATGTTATAGCTGATCTGTGTATTTCTGGTAGCTGAGTGAGTTTTTTATTTTTTATTTTCAGGCTAAGATCATTTTCAGCAAGTAAAGGAATATACCTGTTAACCTTGCCATAAATGCAATGATATTGCCACTTCCTGTGAGCTTAAAAGAAAGCACCAAAGACTTTAACTCTACTGTGTAAACTATGGTACTAGTCCCATCAATCCACCATGTAATAAAGATGAGTAAAGGCAGACATATCTGAATTTCAGCCTGTGCAACCAGCATGGCTGCCCCCATAAATTAGTAAAAATAATTGTTCCCATTCACCAACCACTGCGACCAAATGGTGTCAAAACCGGCTCACCAGAAACGAATGCTGCCAAGAAGTACTTAAAAAATTATTGAATTTTACCTCTGATAAATTTGATGTTCCTTAGTTATTAGCAGGAGATTTTAATAACTATCTTCTTTAGATAATTTGGTTTGGCTACGGTTCAGGCGACTTCTGTATGTACTTCCTTTGCTGATTTTATTCAGGAGATTGGCCTGATGGATGTCTGGAGAATGCTACATCCTTATAATAGAGTGTCTTCCTGTCTCTCTTGCACCCACAGGACCTTATCTAGAATAGACCTGGCATTAGCCTCTTCTATGATGCTACCTGTGAAGTGAAGTGACTCACACAGCTAGGGGATTGTCTGATCACGCCCCATTGGTCCTCAAGTTTACTCTAAAATCACCTCAGATTCGTACCTTATGGAAAGTTAACCCTTTTTGGTTTGACCTTTTTCCTTCAAAACAGAAAACACTGCTTGAAATTTTAGCCTATGGTACTGTTAACAAGCCCTCTGTATCTTTACAGATCTATTGCGACTCTTTAACCACTTGCTGACCAGCCTCTGCCTGCCATTATACTGCGGCAGGTCGGCACGAGCCCGTGAACCGTCGTAGCTATACGTTGGCTTGCGGGATCGGGATAGCAGGCGAGCGCACGCCGCTGCTCAGCGGGGGCGATGCTTGCGTCCGACGGTTGCGATGACCGCCGGCAACGAGCGATCGTGGGCACGAGGGACAGACCACTTAAGTGTGTGTGTAAACACACAAATCCGTGTTCTGTTCTGAGAGGAGTGACAGATCGTGTGTTCCTATTAGCTAGGAATCACGATCTGTCACTTCCTCTAGTCAGTTCCATCCCCCTTCAGTTAGAATCACCTCCCAGGGAACACATTTAACCCCTTGATCGCCCCCTAGTGTTAACCCCTTCCCTGCCAGTGACATTTTTATAGTAATCAATGCATTTTTATAGCACCGATCGCTGTATAAATGGCAATGGTCTCAAAAATGTGTCAAAATTGTCTGATGTGTCCGCCATAATGTCGCAGTCTTGATAAAAATCGCAGACCAGAGGAACAAGACAGGGATGCCCTTTATCACCTCTACTTTTTGCTCTGGCCCTTGAACCTTTGGCTGCTGCTGTCCGTCAATCATCAAATATAATTGGGTTTCGAAGACCCTTAGGAGAGGACAAGATTGCTTTATATGCTGATAACATGCTTTTATTTTTGGGATACACTTCATCCTCTTTAATGGCAGTGATGTCCCGAGCCTCTTTTTGAGATTTGGTGTTTACAAGTTAAAATATTTTTTTTTGCTAGAAAATTACTTAGAACCCCCAAACATTATATATATATATATATATATATATATATATATATAATCACAAAAGTGAGTACACCTCTCACATTTTTGTAAATATTTTATTATCTTTTGATGTGACAACACTGAAGAAATGACACTTTGCTACAATGTAAAGTAATGAGTGTACAGCTTGTATAACAGTGTCAATTTGCTGTCCCCTCATAATAACTCAACACACAGCCATTAATGTCTAAACCATTGGCAACAAAAGTGAGTACACCCCTAAGTGAAAATGTCCAAATTGTGCCCAATTAGACATTTTCCCGCCCCAGTGTCCTGTGACTCATTAGTGGTACACGGTCTCAGGTGTGAATGGGGAGCAGGTGTGTTCAATTTGGTGTTGTCGCTCTCACTCTATCATATTGGTCACTGGAAAGTCAACATGGCACCGCATGGCAAAGAACTCTGAGGATCTGAAAAAGAGAATTGTTGCTCTACATAAAGATGGCAGAGGCTTTAGGAAGATTTCCAAGACCCTGAAACTGAGCTGTAGCCATACAGCGGTTTAACAGGACAGGTTCCACTCAGAACAGGCCTCACCATGGTCGACCAAAGAAGTTGAGTGCACGTGCCAGCATTGTTGCAGAGGTTGAAGGGGTGGGGGATCAGCCTGTCAGTGCTCAGTCCATATGCCGTACACTGCATCAAATTGGTCTGCATAGCTGTCATCCCAGAAGGAAGCCTGTTCTAAAGATGATGCACAAGAAAGCCTGTAAACTGTTTGCTGAAGACAAGCAGACTAAGGACATGGATTACTGGAACCATGTCCTGTGGTCTGATGAGACCAAGATAAACTTATTTGGTTCAGATGGTGTCAAGCGTGTGTGGCAGCAACCAGGTGAGGAGTACAAAGACAAGTGTGTCTTGCCTACAGTCAAACATGGTGGTGGGAGTGTCATGGTCTGGGGCTGCATGAGTGCTGCCGCCACTGGGGAGCTACAGTTCATTGAGGGAACCGTGAATGCCAACATGTACTGTGACATACTGAAGCAGAACATGATCCCCTCCCTTCAGAGACTGGGCCGCAGGGCAGTATTCCAACATAACGATCCCCAAACACACCTCCAAGACGACCACTGCCTTGCTAAAGAAGCTGAGGGTAAAGGTGATGGACTGGCCAAGCATATCTTCAGACCTAAACCCTATTGAGCATCTGTTGGACATCCTCAAACGGAGGGTGAAGGAGCGCAAGGTCTCTAACATCCACCAGCTCATAATGGAGGAGTGTAAGAGGACTCCAGTGGCAACCTGTGAAGCTCTAGTGAACTCCGTGCCCAAGAGGGTTAAGGCAGTGCTGCAAAATAATGGTGACCACACAAAATATTGACACTTTGGGCCCAATTTTGACATTTTCACTTAGGAGTGTACTCACTTTTGTTGCCAGCGGTTTAGACATTAATGGCTGTGTGTTGAGTTATTTTGAGGG
Organism: Lithobates sylvaticus; assembly: GCA_028564925.1. NCBI lineage: Eukaryota > Metazoa > Chordata > Amphibia > Anura > Ranidae > Lithobates > Lithobates sylvaticus. Next base: position 231,955,422 of record CM053026.1, read on the forward strand.
GACAGCAAATTTACACTGTTATACAAGCTGTACACTCACTGCTTTACATTGTTGCAAAGTGTCATTTCTTCAGTGTTGTCACATGAAAAGGTATAATAAAATATTTACAAAAATGAGAGGGGTGTACTCACTTTTGTGAGATACTGTGTGTATGTATGTGTGTGTGTGTATATATATATATATATATATATATATTTTTAGACACCCTAGAGCAGGGGTCTCAAACTGGCGGCCCTCCAGCTGTTGCAAAACTACAAGTCCCATGAGACATTGTAAGACTTGGCAGTTACAAGCATGACTCCCTCAGGCACAGGCATGATGGGACTTGTAGTTCCACAACAGCTGGAGGGCCACCAGTTTGAGATCCCTGCCCTAGAGAATAAAATGGCGGTTGTTGCAATACTTTATGTGACACCGTATTTGGTAAAAAATACACTTTTTTTTTTTTAAAAAATAAGCCAACAGTAGTTAGCCCAATTTTTTTTATATATTGTGAAAGATAATGTTACGCCGAGTATATTGATACCCAACATGTCATGCTTCAAAATTGTGCCCCCTCGTGGAATAGCGACAAATTTTGACCCTTAAAAATCTTCATAGGCGACGTTTAAAAATGTCTACAGGTTACCAGGTTTTAGTTACAGAGGAGATCAAGTGCTAGAATTATTGCTCTCGCTCTAATGTGTGGTTTAAACACCGTTTTCATATGCGGGCGCGTTGGCTTCTGCACGCGCTTTAAATTTTTTTTCCTTATTTATTTTACTTTTTGTTTTTACACTCTTTTATAAAAAATAAAAAAAATTGGGTCACTTTTATTCCTATTACAAGGAATGTAAACATCCCTTGTAATAGAAAAAAAGCATGACAGGACCTCTTAAATGAGATCTGGGGTCAAAAAGACCTCACTTTGACATCGCTTCCCCCCTCCAATGTTATGGAGCCGAGCGGAGGCCATCTTTCCCTCACTCAGCATTCAGCCCGTGAGTGTAGAGGACCCGATCCTCTCCGCCACTACCGACGGCTCCGGTAAGAGGCGGAGACGACCGGAGCATGGCGGGAGGGGCTCTCTCCCGACCCCGATAAAAGTGATCTTGCGGCGAATGCACCGCTGAGACCACTTTTATCTGAAAGCCGACTGCTCGCTGAAGAAGAGGATACCGGGGTTATGGCAGCTATCTGCTGCCATAACAGCAGTATTCCTCTTCAAACAGGATAAAAGGAATGATAGGAAAAGGGGAAGGCGGTTTCAATCCCCCTTTTACCTCATGGGAAGAGTAGCTGAAATAGGCAGTTTCAAGTTTCCCCTGGGAGCTCGTGGCTCTCAGGGGGATCTCCTGGTACTCACGTGGCTTAGGAGAAGAATACAGGTGACCTCTCCTGGGTCTCGTGTGCCAGCCCGGGAAAATCCTGTTAAATCTGGATGAAACTGGCCACCGAAAGAACTATAAAAAGGGAGTTCTGTCCCGTCAGGCTCAATCGCCTCAGAAGACGGAGCTGTGGTGTTCTAGGAGGTAATCTCCATTGAACAAACAGTGTCTTCTGCGGCCAGAAGATGAGCCTGATGCGGCGGCTTATCGATCGGGCAGGAGAAGACGGCGGGAAAGCCTGGATTCGGCAGTGCCTGGACCTACCTCGGTTGTTGGGTCAAGAGGCTCCGGTGGGAGCCGCAACAGCCGTCGACGGAACCTGGAATGCGGCAGCCGAAGCTGAACTGACTGCGGGAGAAATCTCCATCTGGGAGCCCATGCTGCATCAGGAAGAAGATCAGGCGGATCTTCAAGAGGAAGTTCCAAGTGGTAGGAGAAGAGGAGGCATCAACCCTGCCCTTGGGAGCGAGTCAGCGAAAAGGAGGCGCATCCCGCGGCCGAAGACACTCCCGCCTCCTCAACCTCGTTCGACGGCAGCAAGAAGAAATGGGCGGTCTTCTCCAGAATGGAACAGAGTTGCAGGAGGCATGCCTAGAGGCGTGGCTGGCAGCAGGACAAGAGGAGGGGGCGCAAAACTCAGCCGTGGGAGCGGCTGGAGGCGTTACAAGAGGCAGAGCGATGGTACAGGGGCCATTATCATCGCAGCAAGAAGAGCCGTCTCCGTGGCGACAAATGTGGCTGGCGGACGCCAGAGCAGGGTCAGCTACTATGGCTGCTAATGAAACAGCTCCTATCACACAAGCAAGCAATAGGAATGATGGGGCTAACCAGGTTTTGTCTACCTTCCTGCAGCACCCACAGCAACAAGGAATTGGTGAGTCATCTTCATTGAATATTTTATCTAATATAGCTGAGCTATTGGCTAAGCTGGCCAAGGATATACAGTCAGCTAATGGCCAAGCTCAGGCTATGCCAGATTATGCTACTCAAACAAATGATCTTTCTATTGGAGTCTGGACGCCATCTAGTGGAATTTCAGCTAATTGCATTCAGTCTTCTCAAGCTAATTTAGATACATGTGTTTCCTCTTCATATCAAGCAGCAAATGCACAAAATTTCCTGGAAACTTGTTTAAAAAAGTCTATTACATGTGAAATAACTCCATTAGGATTCAACTTTATCTTGTGTAATTAAGGAAAAAATTTGGCACGGAGAGTTTATAGATATTTTGTCATTACTTTCGTCTGCCGAAGATTTTATTAGTAAATCTGACAAAAAGAGGACCAGGAAAGACGAAGACCTGTATCCAAATCATTTAACAACTGGTTACAGGCTTTTTGTATTTTTTCAGGAATTTTGCGTGAGAAATTTCCGGAAAAAGCGCATGGCTTTTCCAGCATTTCGATATTGTTCTTAAAGCATTAAGGAATTTTGGTGGTTCTGCCTGGTATAATTATGACAAGGCTTTTTGTCAAAAATGATTGGTACATCCTACCTTAAAATGGGGAGTAAAGGGTGTTGGCCTCTGGCTCAACCTTTTTCTACCCCAAAGATCAGTTTATGACAAGCAGAACCCGAATTCTCAGCTTTCAAGCAATTCCGTATATAAAAAAGGAAATAGCTTCAATTTTAATGATAGCCAATGCAAGTGGCCGAACTCATGTAAGTACTGGTACGAGTGTGCCTTTTGTGCCGGAACACATCCAGTGTCAAAGTGTTTTTAAAAAAAATGTCAGAGAGGGCTCCGCGTGCCAGCTGTGTGCTACAGCTGGCACGTGGAGCCCTCTCTGACATAGGTTCGCCATCACTGATATAGAGGGCCAGACAGGGACGTTAGATGGGATGTTTATTTAGACATAGATTGTTTTCTTTTGGTCCCTCCCAAGTTCCCTTTTCCTTCTTTTGACTGGATTTGATGTCTGTGTATGTCTAGGTTGTTGTTGCTCTCAGCATGTAGTAGCCAAAGTTCTGATTAACTTCATGTGATTGCATTGTTCTAACAAGGTGAACAGCTGAGAGTGATTTTAAATGTTCTGCTGATGTCATCCTCACCTGTGTTTTACATGAGGGGGAGCCCTATTTAAGGGATGTCAGTGGAACATTTCAGGGTAATGAATAAGCGCAGCGTCACTGTGTGAAACGCGTCTATCTGTACTAGGGCTGCCATTAACGATTATTTTCATAATCGATTAGTTGCCCGATTATTGTTTCGATTAATCGGTTAATAACCTTAAAAAAAAAAAAAAGTGTGGTGTATAATTTAGTTAATATGTAAAGTTTAAAAAAAAGGCAATTTATTCTTAAATACTGCATCTCTGTGCAGTAGTAAATATAAACAACCAACCATGTTAGGGAGCAAAATATCGAATCAACTCTGAGAATAACAGACAGAAGAGATATACTGTATATACGCTATTAGAGGAGATATACTGTATATACTATTAAAAGAGGCACTGTTTTTTGGCCAATTTGTTGTTGGGTACATTAAAAAACACAAATTGCTGCAAAAACTTTTTATATTGTAAAGCGCTGCGTAAACTGTTGGCGCTATATAAATCCTGTAATAAATAAATAAAATAAAAATATGCTTTTCTGCAGCTTCTCCATTGAAGTATATTGAACCAAAAAAAAAGCACTGTTTTGTGTTAAAAAAAAAAATAAATAAAAAAAAAGTCCCTGACCCTTTCCATATACACAGCGGCTGAAAAAAGCGTAGATGTGAACGTGTCCCATAGGAAACCATGTTAAGTGAACTGTAGTGCATTTCTGCAAAAAGCACCAAAAAACACATACATATGAACCAGGTCTAAGACGTTTAGTAACATAATGGGGTTAAAAAAAAAACTAAAATGAGCCCTTTTATAGTACAAAAAAAAAGCAGGTAATCACTACTGTAAGGGGTTAATTTTTTTTACTGTAGAATTGTGAAAGTAATATTTACAGTAGCGATTTTCTCTTTTTGTACTATAAAGGGCTCATTTTAGTTTTTTTTTTTTTTAACCCCATTATGTTACTGGCTGATTAATCGATTATGAAAATAGTAATTGATTAATTTCATAATCAATTAGTTGTCGATTAATCGATTAGTTGTTTCAGCCCTAATCTGTACCTGTTTGCCTGTCCTGTGGTGTTATTCATGTTACGTATTTTACAATAAAGAGATTCATCACTACCTCGGTGTGCAGCCATCCATTCCTTTTATCCATATTGCACAGCCGGGAAGCCGAGGCTAGCACCCCTAGGAAGAGTCCATTCCCCAGCCTACCTGGTTCCATCACTCACCTGGAGCGGCATTTTCTTTTACTATTGCTTCCTCTTCAAACAGCCGCCGTTTAATGATGGCGGGCGGTAAGTGGTTAATTGATACATATGGCTCTTTTTCAGGCTTTACAATAAATTGGGATAAGTTAGTTCTTTTACCTGTAGACCCCCTGGTGACTAATCTGCCAACCTCTACATCCCAAATAGCTGTAGTCTCTACATGTAAATATCTAGGTGTACAAGTTACAACACAAGTGAGTACATATGTAGAGGAATTTAGCTCCACTACTTAAGCGCTTTAAAGAACTGGGGAAAATTTGGAGTAAGCTACCTCTAATGATAAGGCCTCATGCATACTGGACGTTTTTACAGCAGCTGTTTTTGGCAGTAGATGTTTTTTTTTTTCTACAGTCATTAAACTCTCCATCATGTTATCCTATGTGTCCATGCACACATAGGCTGTTATCAGCAGTTTTGGGCAGTGGCATTTTTGAGCAGTAAAAAAAAAATAAAAAAAAAAACTAGTGGGTTCTGAGAGATGTTTTTCAGCTGTAAAAACGCTAAAAAAACTCTATTGCAAAAACGTTGAAAAAATCTGAGAAAAGTTGAAAAACTCACTGCAAAGCTACTGGCGTTTTAATAACGTTATTTTAATGTCCAGTGTGCATGAGGCCTAATAGGTAGAGCTAATTTGATAACTATTATATTTTCTACATAACTGTCCTGTATGGCTTCCTCTGAATTTTTTTAAAAAGATACCTTGTTTAGAGATCTTATTTGGAGATATAAACATCCCCGGATTAGACTGGAAATTCTGCAGCTGCTTAAGGATGAAGGAGGCTTAGCTTTTTCCCAGACTGTATTATCTGGCATCACAACTCCAGCAATTAAATGGTTGAAATGTTATAGATCGTGAGGATCCCATACAGCAAATTATATTTTATCAATTTCCGGTAGATCCACTAATGCAGCTAATAGTAGCTTACCACTTGTATAGTAAACGTAGTTATCCCACATTCTATTTAATTCTTAAGATTTGAACTACTATCCAACAAGATACTTACTATGAGGGATATACTCAATCCATGCCCATATCCATGCTCATATGGAATAATCTGCAATTACCTGAGGTAGCGAAACTAGAAAATATTGATTCATGGAAAAGGCCGGTATTCTGCTTCTTTAGCAACTTTTTGACAATGAGGTCCTACAACCATTTGATAAATTGGCAGAGAAATGTCATCTGCCTAAAATAATTTTTTCAATACTTGCAGTTACGGTATTGCTTTAGAGCCAGGCAATGAACTTTTCATTAAAATATAATCCTTCATCCATTCTAACTATGGCAGTAACTATAAGATGCTATACAGGGACTCATTGGGGGTATATACTCTTCTCTAAAAATGATAGTTAGAACGAATACACCGTTTTTGCACATGCTCCCCATGCTCCTCTTCTCCCTCTCACCCTGCTTCTCTTCCCCCTCTCCTCCCGTCAGGGAAACCCTTTTAACACAACTATTCAGAGCTCACTGGTTCGGGTGAGAGAGTTCTCCTGGTAAAGATCTACCAACCCCCTCTTCCAAACTTTGTTGAATGCTTGTCGGCTATTGAAAGTACAACTACCTGTGAATAATATTTCTGTAACCATATCAATACTCTCATTTGCACAGTGCTGTAAACAGATATGTGAACAATGACTTTGAATAAAGTTTATCTTTGTTAACCACTTCAGCCCCGGACCAATTGGCAGCCAAAGGACCAGGCCCCTTTTTGCAATTCGGCACTGCGTCGCTTTAACTAACAATTGCGCGGTCATGCGACGTGGCTCCAAAACAAAATTGGCGTCCTTTTTTTCCCACAAATAGAGCTTTCTTTTGGTGGTATTTGATCGCCCCTGCGGTTTTTATTTTTTGCGCTATAAACAAAAATAGAGCGACAATTTTGAAAAAAATGCAATATTTTTTACTTTTTGCTATAATAAATATCCCCAAAAAATATATAAAAAAACATTTTTTTTTCCTCAGTTTAGGCCGATACGTATTCTTCTACATATTTTTGGTAAAAAAAATCGCAATTAGCGATTATTGATTAGTTTGCGCAAAAGTTATAGCGTTTACAAAATAGGGGATAGTTTTATAGCATTTTTATTAATATTTTTTTTTTTTATTAGTAATGGCGGCGATCAGCGATTTTTATTGTGACTGCGACATTTTGGCGGACACATCGGACATTTTTGACACATTTTTGGGACATTTGTCATTTATACAGAAATCAGTGCTATTTAAATAGCACTGATTCCTATGTAAATGACAGTTGTAGTTAGGGGGTTAACCACAAGGGGGCGGGGAGGAGTCAGTGTGACGTGATGTGTTGTGTTTACTGTAGGGGGGCGTGGCTGTACGTCTGACGTCATTGATCGGCGTTCCCGATGACAGGGAACCGCCGATCACTGACAGTCAGTGTAGGAAGCGCGGGGAGAGGTTTGTTTACATAGACCTCTCCCCGTTCTTCCGCTCCGTAACCCGATCGCGGGATACCAGCGGCGATCGGGTCCGCTGGTCCCGCGGCCGGGGTCACGGAGCTCCCGACCGGGTCGCGAGCGCGCCGCTAGCGGCGCGCGCGCGACCCACGGGCAGGCACATGCACGATCACGTACAGGTACGTGATTCTGCCTGCCCGTGCCATTCTGCTGACGTATATATGCAGTGGCCGGTCGGGAAGCGGTTAAAAAATTTAAAAAAAAAAAAAACTAATAGAGATTTTTTTGTGACGAGGAATGGGAGCAAGCTCTGAAAAATGTATTCGAGCTATCCCTATCCTCCTCAGTGTTTGACTCAGTTATTTATCATTCGTAGATCCCACTATACTCCTTTAAAAAAGGTACACTCCTGGTGCAAAGCAACCACATCAAATTGTCCAAGGTGTACTACTGATACAGGTACACTAATACATATGCTGTGGCGATGTCCCAAACTGCATCGCTACTAGGAGTGTGTATTCGATATACTTTAATTTCCTTATGTTCTACATTTGGTCCAAAAATAGCATTGCTAAAGATTGTATCGGAAGGCACTCTCCCAGCTGAAATGCATGTGATGTGGTTGAGATCTATGTATATGGCTCGTAAACTAAAAAATGTAATTGAATACTTTGGTTAGTTTCATAATGCTGTTAACCTTATCTGGGAGGAGGGTCGTTATTGGGTTTAACGTGATGGAGGGTCCTGAGCAAGTGTTGAAATGTAATCTGGTGGGCACAAATATTCATCTTTTTTTTTTTGGTGGGGTTGTTGGATGGAAATGTGTGTTTTTGAGTTTTGTTGTATAATGAAATTATTTTTATAAAAACTAATGTGCCAATGTCTACTATTAATTGGAGTCCCCTCGCTTCCTTATCAGCTACACAGGAACTATCATCCAGCCACTCTGTTTCAGTGCATGTCCAGTTTTCACTTGCTGCAGGATGGGTCATGGACCAGATCGAAGGACTATTAGGACTGCTATATGAATCCTGGGACACTTTTCACTTATCTAAACCCTTTCACATTATATAGATTATGTGATATTTCTATTGGTCCTTTTGTCTTTGTTTTTTTGCCCCATAAATTATCGTAGACATGAAGGCACAGAAAGTGTCACAGAATCACCAGGTGAAAATAAATGAGAAAAAAAGAATACTATTGTATTCACCATATATAAGGGCTAGTAAGCTAAAATGTATAATATTTTTGTTTGCAGCTGTAGATATACTTTAATGAGCCAGCACGTTTATGGCAATAAATGTTTATTTTGGAGCTTTGTACCAAACTAATGTATGCAATATATCCCATATATTAAAATAAATAAAACAAGCAGGTTTTTTTTTTTTCCGCCACGGGCCTTGACAGGTCCAAGTTAAAATAGGACACTTCAGAAAAAAAATTCCAATTAATTACATTAGTCTTTAGTTCAATAATGTTTAAAGGCTAAGTTTACTTTTACATAAAAAATAATAAACACACATAATATTGCAAGTAAAAAAATTACATTATTTAATTTTTTATTTTTTTTTAAAACAGAACATTTAACCTCCGTAGGATCTTGGAATTTATTTTTTCGCCCCTTCTTCGAACCCTCAAATCAGAACTCCTACGTTGGGATAAGGAAACTTCTACTTGGTTTGGTTGCTTAAGTATTTTAAAGATGAACGAATCTATTTTTTTCAAATGCTACCCATTAAACTCTCAAGGAGTTGAATGAGTTGAGGAGGAGGTTTACACTTTTTATCTGGGTGGGTAAAAGGCCATGATTACGTAGATCCATCTTGACACTGCCTAAAATAGGAGGGGGTTTAGGTTTCCCTGACCCGGTGAGATATTATGAAGCCTCCCATTTAAGCAGAATAATGAAATGGTGTGTGTGATCGGAACCCAAACTGTGGGTTGATCTAGAACAAGCGACCATCAATTTAACCCTGGCGGGTATACCTTGATCTCCTCTACATGGCTGCCCCACAATGGTCACTTTATACCCTATGGTTAGAGCAACTTTATTGGTAGTAAAATACCTTTTCAGGACCATGCCTTCTCTCTATCCAGAACAGAGCCCTCTCACCCCAATATATGTTTTCCGACGCATTCATTTCACAGTGGACAATAGGCTTTTGTCCAGTTGTGAAGTCGAGATCCGATTTCACTATGAGCTTGACCTTCTACGATGTGCGCAACTCAATGCTCACCTTGGGTCATTACCGGCTGCTCACTAAATCCTACATCAACTCACACCACTTGAGCAGATTTGCATTGATGGCAATCAGCTCCCTCATTCACTCTCACATTTTTTACGCTCTCCTAACGAACCAGGTGGAGACGTCGGATTTAACCTTTCTACAACAATGGGAAACAGACCTCCAAAACTACTTTTTATCAGCCTCAGAAAGACAAGATCAAACTTTTTTCTCACAAAGCCTCCTTGGCTAGTAGATACCAGGAGGGAGGTTATAAACTCCTCACACAGTGGTATAGAACTCCAGCCAAATTGCATAGAATGTACCCGCAGGTCCCAAATACATGTTGGCGCTGTGGGGAATCTGTTTGAAGCCTTTTACACATTTTCTCGGACTGCCCAAAATTGAATAGTCTTGTGGAATCTACTGTTAAAATGCTGACCGAAGTGTCACTCAGTAGGAATCTGGCGGCCTACCCATTGAGTGATACTCCAATGTCAAACAAGAAATTTAAGAGCTCGTTACTGAGATATTTGCTTACAAAGGCCAGGACCTGTATTCCGGTTCTGTGGAAAAGTACGTGCGCCCGTACAATTGGAAGACGAGAATTGCAGATATCCAAGTTATGGAGAGTTTTACCCATGACTTTGAAGGGCCAAAAAAACAAATACTGGAAGAGAGAATCCCTCTCTCATGAGACCGGTCAGTTCGGCTGCTCTCCTGCTTTGCTATCCTAAAATGTTTCAAAGCAAAAAATTGTTCAGGGAATTCACCAAGAACTGTGATTAAGCACCCGGAATTACAGATTGGAGCTTATGTTATTTATTTATTTTTTTAATGCTTGCCAGTCAATATAATGTGTATTGCATACTTTGCTGGGATGTATCTTGTGTTATATTTGTACCTGTTTATTCTTTTGGATAATGGTTTTGTACAATTCCTTGACCTTTAAATAAAGAATAAAATAAAAAAAAAAAAAACTTGAGCCTGCAAAGTATTGTACCCGTGATTAGCAGATCGCGGGTGCTACGTCAGAATTACACTATGCTCCATATACACCGCAATCCTATGGGTGTGATAGATGGAAAAAAGATCCAAAATTCTTGCAGCTCCTGTAACAGAGCAGGGAAGGAGACAAAGGGGTGTGGCCCCTGAAATTAATTGTGCCGCCCCCCCTACCCAACATCATCTTCTGGTTTTGACAGCTGTTTGTCCCTGTATGCAGACATAGACGCTGTCGGTCTGTCTAGCTTCCTCTGGCACTGTACACATTACCGCTACTGTATTATTTAGCCGCTGTTCCACTGCCTGCATGCTATTTGCTGTCTCCTGTTCCATCTATGGTTCTTCCCTGCTGGACTGAGAGATTTAAACTTGCAAGTGTGCTATGTTTAATACATGGCATTTTGTTTGATTCCACTACCTCCAGCGCCCTGTTTGCACACACTACCTACAGCTCTGTTGCCTGTTCCTCTGTACGGGCTGCCATTTGCAGAGCTGTAGGTAGTGTGAATAAACTGCGAACATGCTGCTCAGTGCACTTGGAGTTTTATACACAATACACTAATAAATTACACATGAATAATTATTATCTAATTTATGAAGCAGAATGCAACATTACAGATTAAGACTTTTCTATGACAAATCATTAATTTGCATTGATAAGTAAGATTTACATAGCGCAAAATGTATAAAACAGGAATAACTGCAATATTTTGAATGAGCCCACTTGTAAAAATATTCTTATGAGGACCTATACAGCTCATTGTGGCTGTGATATCAGTACAATTGTTCCAGTCTGGTTGCACACAGTAAATCCCATTTAAACTAGTATGTGGAAAATGTGACGTTGAGGGCCCCATAAGTGCAGGGCCCACACCGGGTCAAGAATCCGTATTCGATTCTGGCTTGTCTTTGCTGGGTCCCATGAACTCTATTCCATTAACAGGGATGTCCTTGTCCTTGATAGCTTTCTACAAAAGAAAAAACAATACAGCAACTTTAATAGTCAATGTTAAAATGCTTGAAACAGATCTTTAAGCCCTCTATGGCCAGCAACTTCCTGGAGGACTACAGCACACCACAGCACAGACGTGGCATTTACTTTAATACATTAAAAGGTTTTTGCATAATAAACATGGCAAATTGAAAAAAATGAAATAATAAAAGCAAATGGAATGCTGAACGCTGTAAAGCACATGAATATGTCATCATATGTGCATATAACGAAGTGTAATTTTAAAAATGGACATCTCTTTTTATGGGATCCTCAAACCACCAACAAACACTCAAGAGTTAAATTATAGGAGCTGAACATGGCCACTTCTCAACATATTATATCTGTAAGTGGTGAGGTTTGCTCACACTCTCTCTAAGGCTCGGTTCACGCCGCTCATAGCAGGGGTCCGCTGCGTCCCTGTTTACCCTTTCAGGGACGGTTTCAGTCTGAATTTGGACCTGAAATGGACCAAAAGATGAACAGCACTCCTGTGCAATTCGCACCGAAGCCCCTCCGGAGATCCATAGAGAGCCTGTCACAATCTCCTGACATGCGAATTGGATGCAGGGAAGAATGGAGGGTCCCATTGGGTCTGCCATAAAAACAGACAGGCGGACCTGATCATACCTCTCGTGTTAAAGAGGCCTTAGGAGATCTTAAAGCAGGACAGACACAAATAATACAGGTTTAACTGCTTGACTAAAATCAGCATTTTTGCAGCTTGAAACTTCTTAGAACCTCCAAACAAATAGTCTTAAAGAAGGAATATAATGGTGGCTGTTGCCATTTTTTGTGTTGCACGGTATTTGCGCAGCTATTAATCAAAAGCAAACTTTCAAGGAGAAATTAACTTAAAGTAGAACTATAGGCAAAAAAGGGAGGGTTCTAACCCCTGTCAGATTTTTTTTTTTTTTTTTTGCCATCTGTGTCCCATTGCGAGATATATCTTCACTTTCTGTCCCAAAGCCAAATGGGAAGTGAGAGTAAATCCCTGCAAATTAAAGGGGTTGTAAAGTCATTCTATGCATTAAGATGAAAAGTCTTCTGTGTGCAGCAGCCGCCCCATCACCCCCTAATACTTACCCGAGCCCCATTTCTGTCCAGCGATGTCCACGAGTGTCTCGGCCGTCCGGGACTCTCCCTCCTGATTGGCTAACTGACTTTGACAGCAGTTGAGTCTCAGCCAATCAGGAGAGAGAGGAGGCGGGCTGAATCACAGCTCCGTGTTTGGATGGACACACAGAGCTGCAGCTCGGCTTGGGTGCCCCCATAGCAAGCTGCTTGCTGTGGGGGCACTCAACAGGAGGGAGGGGCCAGGAGCACAGAAGTGGGACCCAAGTAGGGGAGGATCTGGGCTTCCCTGTGCAAATCCACTGCACAGAGCAGGTAAGTATAACATGTTTGTTATTCTTATAGAAAAAATATAGACTTTCCAATCACTTTAAGGGAATTCCTTGGGGACCCCCAGGTCACCAGAACTAGTGTCCCCATTGGAAGATTTCCCCTGTATTACTTTTCTGGGGACAATACAAAATTAGGAATTTTCTTTTACTTTCAATGATAATGGTAAACAGGACAAGCAGACAGGGTAACTCAACAAGGGCACAGACAGCAAATAAAAAAAACTGACAGGGGTCAATCTTTCTCCACACTGTCCAAAACAAAAAAAGGTTTTGCGTTTAGACCCCTTTCACACCACACCGCCCATAGCGTCGGTGGTAAAACGCTGCTATTTTTAGTGGCGTTTTACCGTCGGATTTGCGGCGCATTTCGGCCACTAGCGGGGCGCTTTTACCCCCCGCTGGTGGCCGAGAAAGGGTTAAAATGCTCCAATGGCGGCATTTTGCCAGTGGTATTACAGCACTGCCCCATTGATTTAAATGGGGAGCAGCAGTGAGTTCACCGCTCCAAAGAAGCTGCTGGCAGGACTTTTTGTGACGCCCTGCCAGCGCAACGCTCCAGTGTGAAAGCCCTCGGGCTTTCACACTGCAGACAATGAAACAGCAGTTTGAGGGCGGATTGCAAGCGCTATTTCTAACGCTATAGCACCTGCAATACGCCCTCAGTGTGAAAGGGGTCTAAGTTATACTTTAAATACATTTTAATACACACAAGCACAAAAGATGATGTTGCATTGAGTAAATAGATACCAGCCATGTCAAGATTTAGAATTGTGCATACCTTTTACATGGCATTAAACTATGGTACCAAAAATTGTACATGGGTGATGCCTTAAAAGCTTTTACAGGCTAATGGTTTAGAGTAATTTGTGAATTAGGGCCCTTGAATTTTTTTGCTCGCTCTGATGTTTGTGGTGATACAGTATCTCACGTGTGGTGCAATCACTGTTTACATATGCTTGCCAGACGTGCACGTTTGCATTTGCATGTATTGCATGGGGGTCAGGAGTGCTTTTACTTTGTTTTTAATTATTTTTATTTTCTTTAAAAAAATTGTATACGCTTTTTTTATTTAACTTTATTGCTATCACAAGGGGATAAACCAGCCCCCTTGTAATAGCTTCAGACAGTGACAGGCTCTTCATGGAGACATCGGGGGGTCTATTTGATTCGGTTTAGATGTTGCCATTCTAATGGCAACCTAAGCACCGCAGAGCCGGCGGTGCTTCCATTGTTTGCAGCTCTGAGCGAGGTTCAGCTCCTCAGGCTTTTGGCAGCCAAAAAAACAAATACTATACAAATCGCAGACAGTGTTTGAACAGGGGGGAGAAGACGGGGTGCCTGCTTGCATGGCTCTCCAGGGAACAAACAATGTCTGCTCATGTCGCTAATATTAGGGATAGAACTAGGAGATTGTTGTCAGACCCTGGGGAAAATCAACTCCTACTTCGCTTCCTACTATGGAGGACCTGTAGTCCTCCAGGGTGGGCTACACCTCGGAAGAACTCCACTCCTTTCTGGATGCAATTGACTTCCCCATTTTGTCGGTAGGAGGCCTGTTTGAAACTTGACGCCCCACTCACTCTGAAAGAAATTCAGACGGCTGTGATGTCTATGCGGACAGGTAAGACTCCTGGAGAGTCTTCAAAACCCATTGCGCCTCACTGGCGTCAAAATTTAGGGAGATTTTTCTGACGTCCCTTAAGGACTCTATGTTACCGCCTTCTATGTCAAGTGCTGTTATTGTAGTCATCCCCAAGCCAAGGAAAGACCCGGAACTCTGATCATCATACAAACTTATTTTCCCTGCTAAATGTCGATGCCAAAATCCTCACAAAAAAAGTACTAGCTAACCGTCTCAATGCAGTGATACTTTCCCTGATACATGGGGATCAGACAGGCTTTATGCCAGGTAAGGGCACCGATATTAATCTAAGAAGGTTGTTCACAGTGATTGATCGGGTGGCTGGGGAGGTAGTGGCCTCCCTGGATGCCAAAAAGGCATCTGACTTGGTGGAGTGGGACTATTTATGGAATGTGCTGCATAGATTTGGCTTTGGTCCAACTTTTATATCATGGTTGTGGCTGTTATATTCCAACCCGACGGCCAGGATTCGGACGAAAGGCCTTCTCTCTGCATCGTTCCCACTCCACCGGGGCACTAGATAGGGCGGCCCCCTCTCCCCGGCTCCATTTTCTCTAGCTATTGAGCCATTGGCAATGCTGCTCCGATCTTCCTCTACAGTCACTGGCATATCGGTGCACCCGTTGTCGAAAAGTGTCAATGTATGCGGACGATACCGTTAGCTATCTAAACGACCCCCGCCAATCCTTGACAGCTACCCTGGCACTTAGTGACTCCTTTGGTAGATTTTATGGTGTTAAAATCAACTGGGACAAATCAGTGCTATTTCCCTTTAATCAGATGGGACCCCCCTGATCTGCCTGTCCCTCTCCAGTGGGTAGAACGCTTTAATTACTTAGGTATCCAGATCCATAGACATCTACCAAGTTATATGGAGGCCAATGTTCATCCGGTCCTACAGCGATTCCTTCAGAAATGTTCAATCTGGAAATATGTGCCACTTACGCCAGTGGGTAGAGTAAATTTTATTAAAAATGTTCTTCCTCCCTAAGTTTTTATATGTGTTTGGACACACCCCCATTAGTATACCCAATTTTTTTTTTACTAAACTTAACCAAACTATTAGCGCCTTTGTATTACAGGGGACAGTTCCAAGGGTGGTAAGATCCATGCTCCAACTTTCATTGTCAGAGGGGGGCCTGGCACGGCCCCATTTTAAGAAATATTATTGGGTGGCTGTCCTGGTGTCAGTGAGGTGGTGGTTTACCCAGGATCAATCTAACTCGTCGGTGAACCTAGAGGTGGCCACACTGGGGTCCTAGTCTGAACTTAGCAACCTGGTATATAGGGGGCCTAGATCCAGTACACAAATTACCACCCCAATGAGAACCACGGTGCTGGTGTGGATGCAGGTCTGGAGGCTTCTGGCTGAGCCACAAACATTCTCTCCTTATACCCCCCTATGGAGTAATCCATCGCTGTCTTGCCTGGAGACTGTGCCTGAACCGCAGCTGTGGGCCCGACATGGAGTGAGAATGCTGTGTGATATCATGCCTGAGGGGCGTTTACTCTCCTTCGGTGAGCTGAAGAATAAATTCGGGCTTCCCCCTGGATGTACTTTAGGTATTTGCAGCTCCGGCATGCAGTTCAGGTGCAGTTCCCGGGATCTATCACTGTGGCGCCCCATTCAGTTGAAAGGCTTCTAGAACGCTATCCTCTATTTACCTCCAACCCACATGTGCGGGTGGTGCTGGGGCTAGGAAGGCATTCCTGGCTTGGCAGCGTGACTTACCGGCCCTGATGGAGGAGGACTGGTCCGAGAGCCTCCAACAGTATATCCCTCTTATGATCTCGGCTAGAGATCGCGTCATAAAGTTAAAATTCCTTCATAGGGTGCATTATACGACACAGAGGCTATCAATTATGTATCATACCTCTGACCATGTGTGCCCAAAATGTAAAGGGGAGGTAGAAAACTACATACATATGGTATGGTTATGCCCGCATATACAGGAATTTTGGCAGGCGTGGTTGATGACATGAACTCGATCAGTGGGGTACCCCTTAATCCCTTGGTCCTACTACTGGGCATGACGGATAACCTACCCACTACCACTCATATTAAACTATTTATCTTTTACAATGCATATTCTGCTAGGAAAACAATCTTGCTTCAATGGAAGGCACCGGATCCGCCTAGGACTTCCGCCTGGAAGGAACTAGTCAATGCGACTCTACCATTATACAAGCTGACATACATGGGTCGTAATTGTCCGAAGAAATTCTAGAACATCTGGTCGGCATTGAAGGAGGCCAGACGCCTTACAGTGTATCCTCCTGCAGTGGTCCCCCTTTTCCTTCCCCCCCTCTCTCCCGTTTCTAATAAACCCATACACTGCTGCCAGTGTACCCCTTGCTGGTCCAAAACACAGCAACTGCTGTGCTATTGACTGTTTTGTTCTGAGACACGCCTGAAAGGCTCCTTTATTTTCTGTTCTGTCCAAATGAAACCCCTGTCAGGTGAACTTAACGTGTTCTGATGGTATTTTATAGACATAAACAATGTCTTCTAATGCAACACCTGATGTTATTCACATATAACCTCATGATTTATCTTAATAAACATTCCTTCTATTAATAAAAAAAAAGGGGGAGGAGCTCCAGGCCTTGGCACAGAGCGGCCACATATTTGCATGAAATAGCGATGTGCCAAGAGCGTGCTCCTAGCACAGTTACCGGCGGCTAACTAAAAGCTCCAGTTCGCATCCCGTCTCCCGACATTCTAAACCTTAAGCATTCTTAAGCACATGCCAGCCCTTAAATACTGTAGCTGCTGACTTAATATTAGGACACTTACCTGTCCAGGGATCCAGCGGTGTCTTCACCCGAGCCGATTTTTGAAATGGCTCTCGGGAGCTGCCACCGCGATCTTGGTTAAGGGAAACCGGAAATCAAGCCTTGTGGCTTCACAGCCAGTTCCCCACTGCGCTTTGGGAATGACCTGGTGGTGGGGGAAAGAGGAAGGGGCCGAACTTCTGAATGAGTTTGCCGTGACAGAAGTGGGAGCAGATACTTGCTCCCCCTCCCCAAAAGGTGCGAAATCTGGAAAATAAGCAGAGCTTCCCCTGTTGGGTGGAGCTCTGCTTTAATCCCTTAGAGCTGGCGTATGCCGGCCCTTTAAGGGGTTTAGAATGCCGGGAGGTGGGATGCGAATGGGAGCTTTTAGTTTACCGCCGGTAACTGAGCTGGGAGCGCGCTCTTGGCACATCGCTATTGCGCTATTGCATGCAAATGTGGCGCCAAAGCTATAATGCAGAGAATGCAAGAAGGTAAAAAACCTTCAGCCTTTAGAACCACTTTAAAGTGGAACCAAAGGCACACATACATACCGTTTCCAACAGACACCCACAAGTTCCTTCACTGCTGTGGCATTTTCTCCCCAGGTTCTTATAGATGCTGGTCTTCTGCCAGTTTGATTGTCTGTGGCAGGACGATGTCACTCCAGACACACTGCTGGAAGGTACATTTCTGAGGACTAAGGATGAGCTCCGGCGTGTTCGCATGCTCCACGTGCAGAGCCCGCCAGGAAGTCGGCGCAGCGCTGCGCTAATCACAGGCAGTGAGACATTGCCCCCGATGCGCGGCTGCAGAGATCGGGAAATGTCTCACTGTGATTAGCACAGAACACGCCGGAGCTCATCCCTACTGAGGACTGCAAATAGGCAGGTAAGGGTACTTGATTGCAGAGGAAACAATGCATGTCTCTTCTGCAATAAAGAGCCTGCTTGTTTAATTTTTAACATATTTGTAAATGTTGACTTTTCTTTTTGTAAAAGATGAGCAGAGTTCCCCTTTCAGTGTGCCTTGTTCCTTTCACACAGACAATGAAATCGTTTCTAATGAACCGTTGTAAGTTTTTTACATATATTGTGCCACTGCTACAGGAAGTGAAAGAAATGCCCCCAATGGAGACACAGAGAGAGCGCTAGAAGACCGACAGGAAGTTCTAGCCATCTCACATTCGTTAAAGAACCGCGTATCCCTTTCTTTAGTCCCCCCCGCCGGAGGTCTCACCTGGACACAGGAGCTGTACCGCCGGAAGAGCTCGGTGCACGGGTCCCCGCTGCCCTCCCCCTTCAGGAACTTCTCGGCGAACCACCGATTGAAGCACTGGTCATACTCCCGCTTCATGTCCGTGCATTCCTCGCCCACACTGTTCATGTCGCTGCCTGTGTCTCTACCGGACAACGCGCACCATACCCAGCAATGCCTCCTGTGCCCTCTCCAAAGATGGCTGCTCCTTGCTCAAGGTCACGTCAGCCGTCGCGCCGCTTTTGACGTCATTGGAAGGCGACCCTGTGAAAATGTGGGTACAGAAGGCAGCTGTGAGACAGTGGAGGACGGCTGGGTTTGTACGCCTACTGTCCTCTCAGAGTAAGGTATTAAAGTGCTCACTATCCTCCATCTGATCAGACTACATGTCCCAGGGGGGCCTCTGTGCACAGTGCAATGGAGAACCTGCTGGGACCTGTAGTGCCCGAACAGCTGGATATTATACATAGGATGTAATGAATGTTGGCATTAAACAATATGATTTTCATCCTCCTGAAGGTACCGCAGAATCCGACTTGGAGAATTGAGCCTGAGCCACAATCACAGGTACATGGGGTTTGTATTGTGTGATGACCCCTGAGACACAATCCAAGGTACATGGGGTTTGTATTGTGTGATGACTCCCGAGACACAATCACAGGTACATGGGGTTTGTATTGTGTGATGACTCCTGAGACACAATCACAGGTACATGGGGTTTGTATTGTGTAATGACCCCTGAGACACAATCACAGGTACATGGGGTTTGTATTGTGTGATGACCCCTGAGACACAATCCAAGGTACATGGGGTTTGTATTGTGTGATGACTCCTGAGACACAATCACAGGAACATGGGGTTTGTATTGTGTGATGACCCCTGAGACACAATCACAGGTACATGGGGTTTGTATTGTGTGATGACCCCTGAGACACAATCCCAGGTACATGGGGTTTGTATTGTGCGATGACCCCTGAGCCACAATCACAGGAACATGGGGTTTGTATTGTGTGATGACCCCTGAGACACAATCACAGGTACATGGGTTTGTATTGTGTGATGACCCCTGAGACACAATCACAGGTACATGGGGTTTGTATTGTGCGATGACCCCTGAGACACAATCACAGGAACATGGGGTTTGTATTGTGTGATGACCCCTGAGACACAATCACAGGTACATGGGGTTTGTATTGTGTGATGACCCCTGAGACACAATCCCAGGTACATGGGGTTTGTATTGTGTGATGACCCCTGAGACACAATCACAGGTACATGGGGTTTGTATTGTGTGATGACTCCTGAGACACAATCACAGGTACATGGGGTTTGTATTGTGCGATGACCCCTGAGACACAATCACAGGTACATGGGGTTTGTATTGTGTAATGACTCCTGAGACACAATCACAGGAACATGGGGTTTGTATTGTGTGATGACTCCTGAGACACAATCACAGGTACAGGGGGTTTGTATTGTGTGATGACTCCTGAGACACAATCACAGGTACAGGGGGTTTGTATTGTGTGATGACCCCTGAGACACAATCACAGGTACATGGGGTTTGTATTGTGTAATGACTCCTGAGACACAATCACAGGAACATGGGGTTTGTATTGTGTGATGACCCCTGAGCCACAATCACAGGTACATGGGGTTTGTATTGTGTGATGACCCCTGAGACACAATCACAGGTACATGGGGTTTGTAATGTGTGATGACTCCTGAGACACAATCACAGGTACATGGGGTTTGTATTGTGTGATGACCCCTGAGACACAATCACAGGTACATGGGGTTTGTATTGTGTGATGACTCCTGAGACACAATCACAGGTACATGGGGTTTGTATTGTGTGATGACCCCTGAGACACAATCACAGGTACATGGGGTTTGTATTGGAATATAATGTGTACTTGCCTGAATCCAAAGCTTCTCTGTTGCCTGCATGAGTCAATTATTATGATTTCTTTTTTCTGGACACAACTGCCCCACATACTATGCATGCAGAACAAGCTGCAGTTTTAACAGCCCTAAGGGTTTACAACCACTTAAACTTTATTGCTATCACACTGGGAATAACAAGCCCCTATGTGATATAATTTGAGTAGTTACAGGTTCTCTTTATAAAGACATCAGGGGTCTATTAATCCCCTGAATGTCTCCACTGCTCCAACAACAGGCGCACTCGCTCTACTGAGCACCTGGCTTTCTAGCTTGGAGTTTGTCAGCTCTGAATTGGGCACTTCTGGCTCACACTGGTAAAGGAGATCTTCAACCTTAGCTGTTCTCAGAGCATCATATTGCTGGGGTAGAGGTATTTACATAGTTGGTACGGTTTAATAATGACATCAGTCCAACATGTGATATTGTGTGTGTTTAAAGTGCTTGTAAAGGCTCAAGGTTTTTTTTTAACCTTGTATGCATTAAAGTGATATTGAAGGCTTGATTTTAAAAAAGAAAAGCAAAAAAAAAAACATGTTATACTTACTTGCTCTGTGCAATGGTTTTGCACAGAGCAGCTCAGATCCTCCTCTTCTCAGGTCCCCTGGTCCCTCCCGCCTAGGATCCCCAGAGCAAGCAGCCCCACCCCCTCTCCTCATTTGCTCACTGACTGCTGACAGTGAGGAGTGAGAGTCTATGTAGACCACTTTAAGGTAAACCACCTCTTGAATGCAGCTCCCCCTTATACTTAAGCCCCATCTCAATCCAGTGATGTGCATGAGAGCAGTAGCTCTCCTGGGTGTCTCTCTCTCCCATTGGCTCCTGTTGCTGTCAATCGCAGCCAATGAGAGAGCAGGGGTGAATGGACACAAAGAGCGCGGCTTAGGTGCAAGCCTGCTCAAGTGGCCCCATAGTAAGAAGCTAGGGGGGAGGAGTCAAGACCACCAGCAGGGAACTCAAAAAGAAGAGGATTGGGGCTGCTCTGTGCAAAACAATTACACAGAGCAGGTAAGTATAAGGCCTCATGCACACTGGACATTTTTACAGCTGCTGTTTTTGGCTTCAGGCTGGATTTGCACCTATGCGAATTGAATGTGGCTTACACGGCATCCAATTCGCAGGACCATTTCCCATAGTTTGCATGTTCTCCCTGTGCCTGCATGGGTTTCCTCCGGGTTCTCCGGTTTCCTTCTACACTCCAAAGACATCCCGATAGGTTAATTAGACCCTGTCTAAAAAAAAAAATAATTGTCCAAAATGTGTATGTAAGCGCGTCAGGACCCTATGGGGTAAAAGACCGCACTATACTGCAGATGGACACCGGTGGCAAAAAGCGCCCTGAGGCGATTCAGTTCGCATAGGTAGCGCTATACAAGTCACTTATTCATTCAGGACATTTTAAAATCTGCTCATTTGAAGGAGGTTGGTTAACATATGCCAAAGACATGCAGGTAGGTTAATTGGCTTCTGTCCAAAAAAAAAAAACTGGCCCTAGTATATGAATGGGGACCTTGGATTGTTGGCTCCTTGAGTGTAGGGACCAATGTGAGTGTGCAATGTACAGGGATGGGGACAATTTGTAGATACTCACTCAGGTTGAACTGGATGGACTGATGTCTTTATTCAACCTTACTAACTATGAAACATATGTGCATTGCATTCGCACTCTGCATTGGCCAAAAAAAGTGTGCATTTTCTGGGCATTGCAGTGTGAATTGCAGGCACATAATCTTCTAAGGGAAAGCATCTGATTTTGTTGTGAACAAGAATTCTCCCCACTACACCGCCCCCCCCCCCCCCCCCCCCCCCAGCTGATCCACAGATACAATGGAGAGGAATCGCTGTACAGCTGCTTTTTCTTGTCGCACCGCACATGTGTGAATCCAGCCTAAAGCCTCGTACACACAGTCGGATTTTCGGAAGGGAATTGTGTGATGACAGACTGCCTAAAATCCGACCGTTAGTACGCTCCTTCAGACAATTGTCCAACTTTCCACCAACACATTTTGGATGGCAGGCTAGTTAAATTTTGGCAGACAACGGTCTGTTAGATTTTTGTATCATGTGTGCACAAGTCCGTCACACAAAAGTCCAAAGAACAAATGCGCATGCTCAGAATCAATGCTCACCAAACGCGACATTAGCAGAAGGTGCCCAAAGGGTGGCGCCCAAGAGCTGAAATTCCACGTAGTATGTCACTACATTTGTGTTTGTTGGCTGACAATTGTGTGCTGTTAGTATGCAAGACAAGTTCCTGGCACACGCCCTTCAGGCAAAAGTCTGACGCTCTGTTGGCCAACAATCCGATCGTGTGTACAAGGCCCAAGACTTTTTTTCTGCAGTCAATAAACGCCCTAGCATGTTAAGCTATGTGTCCGTGTGCACATAGGCTGTTAGTGGCAGTTTTTGTCAGGGGCATTTTCTAGCTGAAAAAAACCCCACAACTAGTGGGTTTTGAGAGGAAATTTTCAGCTGTAAAAAAATGTTCTAATCCTAAGAAAAAGCTGAAAACCGATTAAAAACGCAACTATTCGGCATTTATTAGCATTTTTGAGCCATAAGCTTTTATGCGAGTATAGTTTTTCTATAAAAAAAAAAAAAAACGCTGATAAACTCACTCCACAGCTAACGTTACTAGCTTTTATTTTTATAATGTCTAGTGTGCATGAGGCCAACATGTTTGTTATTTTTAAAAAAAAAAATTATTCTAAAGGATTTTTTTTAAGACAAGCATTTCCCATATATTGCCTTTCCTAGGATGCCCATCAAAAAGTTTTTTTGAATTGTCAATGCTTTCCTGCTGACACCGCCAACTGTGCACAGGGAGTTTCACATCCTTACTGCTTTAACCGTAAAGAACCCCCTACACAGTTTAAAATTTAAACAGAAAACCCTGCAAATCCACTGCGGGTCCCCGCATCGCAACCGACTCGCAGGCAGTGTGAACCACTGGGAGTGTCAATACAAAGATAATGACACCCCCAGATTGGTACGCATATCGCAGTATGAACTGTCAATTTGGACAGGAATTGAATCGCATGTGATTCACGCCGCACTGCTGTGCAATTCACATGCAATGTGAATTCAGCCATAGATTGTATGGCTGAATTTGCATCGCATTCGGACAAAAGTCCTGCAGGACCCCTTTTTTTTTTTTCTTGGCGGCACCAGAATCGGATGGCATGGGTGTTCACACCCATGCCATCCGAATTGACAGTTCGCACTGCAATATGCAAACTGATCTGGGGGGGGTCATTAACTTTGTTATATGCAAACCGCTGGGAGTGTCAATACAGTGTGAACTGCCTGTGAGTCAGGAGCGATGAGGGAACCTGGAGTGGATTTGCAGGGTTTCCCCGCATTGCACCAATGTGAACCGAGCCTGAGTGCCTACACTGCTCTCTTTATTCTCTCCCCACAAGGCAGAGGCAGCAGTGATAAACTGATTAACTGCTGTCAGTTAAATCCTGTGACTGGGCCATACTGTGTGTGTGTGTGTCTATGGACACACATAGCCTAGCTCAGAAGTGAACCCACACAACTACCACCATAGTAAGCGCTTGCTATGGGGCAGACACACAAGAGGAGGTAAATAACATGTCTATTTTAAGAAAAAAAACCTGAGCCTATTTAGAACAGCTATAAATTCAACTAGTGCAAGTGCTTGAATTTGTCTTAGCCTTTGTGCACAAGCACCTGGCGTTTGTCAGGCAAGTGTCATGTGCTGATGCTAGAAAGTAGAGGCATGACTACACAGTCCTTTCAGCAAGTAGGAGGATTATGATCTGTACTGTGTGGCAGAGGTGTCTAGATAACAATACTGCTTTAAAATGACCTTTTAGTTTGAATCTACAGCCAGTTCCGAGTGCGTGTGTGTACACTAAAACAAACATTACTATTTCCTTTTTATAGCAATGTATTGTCCACAGTTTTGCTTTTGCATAGGATACAATTCTAAGTTCAACTGAACTTTCAGTTAAAATCAGCCAAAAATATTCCAATAAAATAAAAAGGTGTAGAAAGTCTTATGGTTTATTTCTTTGGAAAGTAACCACGGCTTAAATAGAAATAGTTTCCTCTGCGGAGAAGGACCCTCTCTCTCTGAAGCAGCAGTCTCCCTGCAGAAAGACCATTTATCCACAGAGTCCTTCTCTGCAACATACTGGCAGGGGACATTTCTGCTCAGGCTATAGCTACTTTCTACATTTAAGTTGTAGGCTCTGATGAGAAGGACCCAGTTTCCTCCTGTATTGTAACTATACCGTTTGCCCTAACGTTGTAAAGCACTGCACAAACTGTTGGCACTATATAAATCCTCTATAGTAAAACATCTGGAATGTATTTGGACATTTGCCACTGAAAGTTAAATTTTGCTTTTAAAGTAGATCTAAACCACCAGAGAAAAAACTTAAAATGTTGGGTTCCCAGTAGCTTTTGCCATAATGTGCTATTTCAGTATATTAGCACAATATGGCTGACTTCCCAACATGTACAGCATAGTTTACACTTGCAGAAAAACATCTATACGGTATGTGTAAAATTTTATATAAATATATAATGCATGTCAGGTTTTTTTTCCCACTTTAACCACTTCAGCCCCAGATGATTCCTTACCAGAGCACTTTTTGCGATTCAGCACTGCGTCGCTTTAACTGACAATTGCGCAATCATGCGACGTTGCACCCAAACAAAATTGGCGTCTTTTTTTTCCCCACAAATAGAGCTTTCTTTTGAGTTTAGGCCGATACGTATTCTTATACATATTTTTGGTAAAAAAATAAAATAAATAAAATCACAATAAGCGTATATAGATTGGTTTGCGCAAAAGTTATAGCATCTACAAAATAGGGGATAGGTTTATTGCATTTTTTTTTTTTTTTACTAGTAATGGCGGCGAGCTGCGATTTCTTTTTTTTTTGTGACTGCAACATTGCAGCGGACACTTCGGACCATTCACATTTACACAGCGATCTTTGCTATAAAATTGCACTGATTACTGTGTAAATGTGACTGGCAGGGAAGGGGTTAATATTTTCCCTATGTGAGTGATTCTAACTGTCGGGGGGAGACCAATCAGTGTTCCTCTGTACTGGGAACGCACCATCGGTCTCCTCTCCACTGACAGGATGTGATGGTCCTGCTGTTTTCCCGGGCAATTGCAGGTGCCCGGCGGACATCGCGGCCGCTGGGTACACGCACCGGGTCCCGAGCGACGCCGCAGGCCCCCCGCTAGGCGGCCGGGAATGGGAGGTCGTACGACACCCACCCAGGATGGGAGATCCACCTTGTGGGCGTCATGACAATACGTGGGTATTGAAGCGGTTAAAGGAGAAGTTGGGCCAAAGCTTTATTGGCCATACTTCTCCTGTGGGTGACAGGAGTACACTTCGTTCTGCACTCCTGTGACCTGTATTCAGCGAACAGCAGGGTAAAGTGTGTCGGCTGATGTCACTGGAGGGATCCCAACTTTAATGTCAGAGGATTCACCCAAATGCCTGACGGGCAGCTGTCTTAGTCTCTCAACCCACTGCTGAGAGACTGAGCCAGCTGCTCCTACCCCTCCACAGTCCAAACGCTGGAGGGGCAGATGAGCCGAGTGATCATTGGTCTTTGCCTTAGAGGTGACAGCTAGGAAAAGTACGATTGTTTTTTTTTTTTTTAAACCCTGCACTTTTTAAAGTGGTTCTAAGAAGGTAAAAAAAAAAAAAATGTAATAGTGCCGCCCCCCCCCCCCCCCAATCTCAGTCCAGTGAACATCTGCAGCAGCTCTTCTCTCCCTGCTCTAACAGGTTTGGCTGAGAGCATAGGAGGGCCATTGGCTCCTGCTGTTGTCAGTCAAAACCTATGAGCGGGGGGGGGGGGGGAGGAGCCAGAAGCGCGGAGAAAAGGATTCAGGCTGCTCTGTGCAAAACTATTGCACTGAGAAGGTAAGTATGACATGTGTGCGGTTTAAAAATAAAGCTTTAAAATCACTTTAAGGCCCACTGTCCTTAGGTTTGCAGTTTGTAGCTTTTCATTTTAAGAGGTATCTGCATAATTTAAGGCTACAATTTTCCCTGATAGTCTAACCATACGATTATTCTAGGCAGATGATTCCACTTACATTTAATAGTTCATAGATATATTTACAAAAGTATGAATTGGCTTTTTCCAAAAATCCTTGCAGTACATATAGTCAATTATAGAAAGGTGTCTCCCCCCAACAAGACTAGCATCACGTTAAGAGAACACTAATGTGCCGTCTTCACACAGTTTGTGCTTATTGCATTTTGCAGTTACCATTATACACAACCAAAGTCTCTAAATTTACTGCACCAACTTTCTTTGCAAGTTGTTATCATGCATTATCCATCCATATGTCACATAAGTTGGTATCCAAGCAGTTCTGGCAATCCATTTTCACAACGAATTTTATGCAATTCCAAGAAATACATTTTCATAACTATTTTTTTGTGCATTTACCAGGACGGCCATGTCACCCTAGAGGTCATCGATCATCTAGAGAGGTTAGCCCTTGTAGACTTCCGTAATCAAGAGGGAGTACAGCGCCTGCAGAGTGCAATTAATTTTGCAAATCAGCTCCACAGTGTGAACACCGATGGCATAGAGCCACTTGCCTCTGTGTTAGAGGACAGGTAAGCATCAACAGCTCGATTGAACCAACTGTCCCATGTACATAATGACCATCTTGTTTTCTTCCTGTAGGGCATTGTATATAAGAAGTGATACGGTTACATCTGGCAGTTGCTCAGAAATTCTACTTCAGAACGCCAGCTCAGTAGTTGAGGATTATTTTGTAGCTCCTCCAGGTATAAAAAAATAAAAATAAAAAAATTCTTAATTGGAAAAATGCTCATGTTAAAAAAATATATATATCTTCTATACACACTAATGTTTGTTTTACCAACAGGAAATATTCCCTTACCACAGAAGGAAAATAGTTATGTATCCTCCAAAGGAGATGACATAGAATTTGCAAAAGTGGACTGAAGGGGAAACAGGCAACAAGAATACACCTTTTGGAAATCTCACTGTTTTATTAGGACAGCTACAGATGTTTACTTTAACTGAAACACTTTCATAATAAAAAGGAAAAAAAAACAAAAAACACACATACAAACTTGATTGAGGAGGATTAAAAGTTATTTCAAATAATATCGTTCTAACAAATTGAGGGGGAAAAGGTCTATATATAAAGGACAAACATGTACCTTCCCTTATGTTTGCCCCAGTGCCACAACATTCCACATTTTTGTTTTTATATACCCCATAGAGCTATCATTCACTGTCACTGCACACTTATGCAAAGAACATCAGATCAGGCACAATACCGTCTGTTGCCTTTTAAAAGATGACAAAACGTAAAAGAAAACAAGTACATCTGATGCAAAGATCACACTTTCCTTTAAAAAAAGAAAAGAAAAATTAAAAAGAAAAAAAAAGTAGGGGCAGAAATAATGGTATAAAAGATAATGAACTCCATCAGTTGTGGAATGTAAGAGCAGATGGTCTTCAGATTTGATTTTATAGAAAGTGTCCCTGTGTGGCAGCTCAGTACTGTCGGAAGGGGGAGGCATAACGAGGAGAACGACGACTTTGATAAGGAGAATCACGACCTCTAGAACGGGAGCGGGAGCGAGATCTGGATCGCGAGTAACTGGCATTTCTTTCTGCACAGACACGAATATAAGAAGTTTCACCCTAAAAAGAGAAAAATAAGGTTATGCACGATCAACTTGCATGCATTGGTTTCATGTTGTGGTAATGCAGCCACTGCTTACTTCATGAGACCGAAATTTAGTGTCATCCAGTTTCCTCAAAGCGTATTCCATGTCTTCTTTTCGTATAAATTCCACTATTCCCATTCCATCTTTGTGTACATCAGCATAACAGACATCTCCAGCTTCTCTCATATGATCCTTCAAATCCTGCCAGCTCCCTGATGGCGGAAGACCTAGAATATATAAAAAAAAAAAAAAAAAAAAAAAAAAAAAAAAGATGGTCAGTAATTCACAAGGCAACTCTACATGGTATTATAGGATCATATAGGAGCTGCACGATTCTGGCCAAAATGAGAATCACAATTTTTTTGCTTGGAATAAAAAGATCACGATTCTCGTGATGTAAAATCTTTCACATTATACAAAAAAATTGGGCTAATGAATTAAAACAAAAAAAATAAAAAAAAATTTCCACAAAAAAAAGAAATTGCATTTGAAAGACAGCTGAGCAAATACAGTGTGACAAAATATTGCAATAACCACCATTTTATTCTCTAGGGTCTCTACAAAAAAAAATATATATATATATATATATATATATATATATATATATATATATATATATATATATATATATATATATAAAACGTTTGGGGGTTCTAAGAAATTTTCTAGAAAAAATTAAAAATCTTAATTTGAAACCAACAAATGTCAGAAAAAGGTTTAGTGTTTAAACTTTCCTCATTTACACAGGAAGTTTATTCAATTGACAAATTGTTACAATGTTTTTATACTTAGACCCCTTTCACACTGAGGGCTTTTTTTAAGGCTCCACAGCGCTAAAAATAGCGCCTCAAATTCACACTAGAGCGGTGCGCTGGCTGGGTATCACAAAAAGTCCTGCCAGCAGCTTCTTTGGAGCGGTTAACTCACCGCTCCTCCCCATTGAAATCAATGGGGCAGCGCTGCGATACCGCAGGCAAACCACCGCTCCAGCTGCGTTTTGCAGGCAGATTTAACCCCTTTTCAGATGCTAGCGTGTGGGGGGTTAAAACCACCCCAATAGCACCGCTTTATCGCTGACGCCTGGGGCGGCTCGTGTGAAATGGGTCTCAAGTGTCACTGCTAAAGGATGTTGTGATTCTTGGCAGACTGGCTGTTTTTTTTTCTTCCTTTCTTTTGATGTGGCTTCAGAAAAGCAGAGAGAATTCTTTGCATATTAAGAATCGTGAAACACTTTTGTCAAGATCACAACAGAAAAAAAATGTGCGATATCGATTCTTGACGATTAATCGTGCAGCTCTAATATGTAAAAGTAGATCTTTCATATTGGGAAGGGAATTTGACCACTCTAAAAATACTAGTTGCCTGCCTGTTATGCTGACCCACAGGCTTCACTGAACATGTATGCATATTGGAGAAGGTAGAAGACACCAAACATCCTAGCTCGGCAACTCAAGTACCAAAGCAAAAAAGGCATGATAGCCTGCCAACTAGCATTTTCTAAAGGAAGGTCAGGAATGCTAGCTTACACATTTCATAATATACACACATAAGTTGATGTTCTAACAACGATCAAACAGTTAATCTTGTAAACCACATTCATGAATTTTATATCATTAGGACAGGAAGTGAGATTATCCCAAATTGTGCCACAAACAGCAATTCAGTCCCCATTTAGGATGAGGTAAAACTGTCTCCATTCGTGAGCTTTCCTTACTTCTTGTTGAATCATTAAAACAGGAAGTAAAAGGAAATCTCTCTATTGGGGATAAAGGGGCCCAGCCCAGCTTTTCAACTTAGTTTGGGAACTGTGTCAGAAATATGTGGGATACCAAGCTACACCAGAATGCTGTCTTGTGGCTTACTATCACTCACTGAACCTCAGGGCAGAACGGGGACCACCTCCTCCTTGGAGTCAGCTGCCTGGAGGCTATGAAGAAAACCTGCCTTCCACAAGACTCACACCAAGGAGCCACCAACTCCCACTGCTACTGGATCTCCTTACCCTCCTCTCAGACTTCCAAGTCACTAGCCCATACCAAGCAAGCACCAACTGACTTTCCCGATTCACATGCTTGTTCCCATTTAGAACCTAAAATTTTGGAGCAAGGGAAACAAGCATTTGCAGTATACGGTAGAATTCATTACAGCCAGCACCCACCGAATAGGAACATGTGGCTTCATTTTTGCTGCAGAACACAGCACTGTGGTATGTGTACATCTCTGAGCAGCTGCATGGCTGTGTTCAGGTGGGCTGTAAAACCACATCTCGATTGCCTGGTTCTACCACCCACTCCCTAGTCCACACATATGATTTATAAACTCTGTAAAGTGTACATTTTGGCCAAATCCAGCTGAATATGTCATTATTTCAGCTGTGGGTGGGCCTATCAGAATCACCTTGCTCCATAAACATTTTTACAATCAACTTTTTGAAAGAGGAGTGGGGAAGGAATGTTAGCCAAACAGTGGCTGCATCCAGACAGATGCAGCCATTGTTAAAAAGGTACCTGCTCAATAAAATAGCCAGGAGGGAGAAATCTGTGTGTGTATGGCCAACTTAAGTGTTCATACAGATAAAATACATTAGCAGCCACCTGTGCTACATGCAGAAAAACACACGTTGGGGGGCAATATGAAACAGCCTATATAAAAGTGCATTTTTATCAGCTATACCCACCCAAGTCAAGAGATACTGACAGCATCTACTTGCCAGTGTTCTTAACACAAACAAAAAAAATTAAGGTAGTGGTATATGGTATTAACTTCAGACATACTTTTTTTTTTTTTTGTTTACTTTGTTAGATTTAAGTTTTAATTTTGAACATAAAAGTGACTGGCTGTAAATGCTACTTCTGTGTTGACCCCTCGTGAACAGCTGTGTACAGGCACCCGATTATATCATTGACAAAGCATGCCATATAACGTTCTCTGAGGGGACCCAATGATTGTAAACCATGCTCACAATGACACCAACACAGATTAGGACAACTACCCAAGGTTACCGTATATACTCGAGTATAAGCCGAGTTTTTCCAGCACATTTTGTTGTGCTGAAAGTGCCCCCCTCGGCTTATACTCGAGTCGAGCACTTTTCTGCAGCAAAAAAATGACATTTTCCAATCCGACTTTGCGGCCCCGTATCTCGGGGCCACTTGGTGCTAGGAACCCCATATCCACTGGGTTTGCACACCAAATTTGGGGTTCCTAGCACGATATACGTGGCCGCAAAGTCGGGATGGAAAATGTAATTTTTTTTGCTGCAGAAAAGTGCTTGACATTTTCCGACCCGATTTTGGGGCCTCGTATCTCGGGGCCACTTAGTGCTAGGAACCCCAAATTTGGTGTGCAAACCCAGTGGAACCAACATTAAAACATATCTAAATTTGGGGTTCCTGGCACCAAGTGGCCCAAGATACAGGGCCCCAAAGTCGGTCAACTGTGTCCATCTGCAGCAATGTCATTTCGGGACCCTTTGGGTCCAGAGACCCCACATTTTTGCTGCAGCTAGGGGGCATCAAGGAACCCTTAACTACCAAGTTTGAAGTTCAGGGGACCTATGGCTGCAAATGGGCACAGTGAGGCTGCAAATGGGCATTGTTGACCCTCTTTTCCGCTTACAGTAGCTGCGCATTTCTCACCCTAGGCTTATACTCGAGTCAATAAGTTTTCCCAGTTTTTTGTGGTAAAATTAGGTGCCTCGGCTTATATGCGAGTATATACGGTATTTCCTTGGTTGTTTATTTTGGACATCTACACGTTTGTGTATATCAGTTCATCTGGGCCTCAGTGTTAAGAGTTTCCTGTGTTCCTCCATACAGAACCCAACAAGCTCCCCATTTTAATTTTCTAATCTCATCTGGAGCCATTCAAAAGAGCCAAGCTGTAAATTACAGAAGTCTACCCTAAACATTTTGTTTTGGATAACGGGCAGAAAGACCCAAAAGCAGTTTTAACCTTTAGCCATTAAAGTTACAGAAGTTTTTCTTCAGGATGGACTTTTTTTATGCATTTTGAATGCGAGATTTAGGCTGCATTCACACCTGAGCGTTTCAAAGCTGTGGATTTGTGCCATTTTTTTACCGCGATTTTGTTCAGATCACCAATGTAAAAAAGGCAGGAAAAACGCCTGTAATCTGCCCCAAAGAAGCTCATGTTCTTTTTTTGAGCTTAGGGCGTTTTTCAGGCGTTTTGCTTTAGATGACAAAACGCTCACATGTGAACAGGTGCCATTGAAATGAATGGGATTTTGCTTGCTGCTTCTTCAGGCATTTTATGAGCTGAAAACGCTCAGGTGTGAATGCAGCTTTAGGGTGGAGGGGTTGTTTACAAATGCAGACATATTGCATTTGAATGCAGTGCTACTCAAAGACATGCTTTTGACTGCAAAACCTGCTGATCCTGTAATGTGAACGAATCTCAATAGGACAGAACAAAACAGGTCACATGGCCTCAGAATGGTCATCCATACTACACTATTAAAGTTTGGTTCATAGCTATGAGACTCGGATGCATTTTTAACCACATCCGATTAGCATAACATGAATCAGACCGGCTTTCAATGGCGTTCACACATGTCCGGAGTGGCCACGTTCTGTTTCTGAAAAGAGTCCTGTGCAATTTTGGATCCGAATTCAAGTAAAAATTTGCACCTGCACCGGTGAACAAAACCACACTGGATTGCAAACCGCAGCCAGACATATGTGAACCTAGCCTAAATGGGAATCTGCAGTCCTGCAGAAAAACAAACAATGCATGCAAAGCCTCTACTTTAAATCTTTCCCACCATCTCTTGTAAAGAACTAATCAGAACTTTGCTGCAAACTAAACACTATCGCAACTCCTTAGGTACAACTCACACTTTTGTTGTCCAGTTAAAATGGTTGTAGTTTTTTTTCTGAATTAAAATGAAGATTTTATACCTACCTGCGCAGTCCCAAACCACCTCTTCCCACGGGGGCACACGTGTGGCTGTGTGTGCGCACATAGACACACACAGCTGGGCTCGGCCCATCCTCACAGAATTGGACTGACAGTGGCATATGCCAATGGCTCCCACTTCTCTCAGCCAATGCATGCGCCGATTACATCATTGGCGCACTACAAGTGAAATATCTCCTAAATGGCGCACGTTTAGGAGGTATTTCCACTACCTATAGGTAAGCCTAGAATAAGGTTTACCTATAGGTAAAAGTAGACTAGGGAGGGTTTACAACCACTAAAACAAAACATTGAGAGCTTTCAAACAAGCTCTTGCTGACCCCCCCTCACTGCATGCATTGTGAAATAATTCATGGCTCGGGGTTAATTTGGCCTCATGCACACAGACATATTGGGGAATATAAAGTATAATACACCCAGAAGCAACAAGTGTTGTGTACAACAACCTGAGCACATATATATACCAAGGTCCAAGTGTAAACATTGGTGCAGATGTAAGGCCCTGAATGCAGACTGTGTAACTTAAGGAGGGAAGTATAAATAACCCTGTGACGCGCCTACACACAGTGTGCGCAGTCTCTTGTAACCAAAAATGACCTACAGAAAAAGGGGTTAGTGTAAAGAAAGAATCTGAACACAAGAAAATGCACACGGGTGCCCCTGATCCAGTGTTTGTGCCCCAATCCTGACATCCTGTAGGGGGGGTTATGTTATATGTTTGATGTGAGTGACAACATTGTCTTTATGTGTTGATAGATGTAGGAATATTAAAATTTTAATTACTTGTGCATTTTTACAGATTTTCAATAAAGCTATTTTTGTACCATTAACCCATTGATGCCAATTTAGTCTCTATAGGTAACCACTTTTCCTTGTGTTCAGATTCTTTATGTCTGAAAGTGTACCCATGTCTAAGCTTGGAGTTGCGTATACCCACATACAGCTGTATCATGCAACTCATTCGTACAGGAGGCTGTATGCAACACCAGTGGTTCCCAGGTGGTAAAATATGACCCAACATGTCTGTATACATGAGCCCCAACAATCGCCTGTTGTGAGAGTACAGCCAGACTGCCAAAATTCTGTTCTCCACAGAAAACAAATGAGTAAAAGGAGATGCCATTTCATTGCCTCTTGTGAAAATTAATGTCTTCACAATGCCTTTAGATACAGAAGTGAATGAGAGCTTTTACTGCTTAGGCCCCTTTCACACTTATACGACTTGTCCCACGATTTGGGGCTGCAAAGTAGCATGACAAGTCGTTCCCCATGATTTCCAATGACAGCCATTGATATTAGTACGACTTCAAAGTAGTCCCTGCACTACTTTGGTCCGATTTTGATGCCACTTACACAGGCATTCCTTGAAATCGCGGTAAAATCGTGCGACTTTGAAGTCGCCCAAGTGTGAAAGGGGCCTTAATCAAACAATATTAAAAGTAGAAGTCCAGTCTGACGCCATTTAGGCTCAAAGCGGAGGTCCGCCCACCCCTGCAGAAATTAAAAGCCAGCAGCTACATACTGCAGCTGCTAGCTTATAATAGGACACTTACCTGTCCTGGAATCTAGTGATGTCGGCACTGCAGCTGATGTTTCCATAAGCTGTCGGGTGCTGCTGCTGCCATTGCCGGTAAGGGAATCCAGTAATGAAGCATTAGAGCTTCATGCCAGGTCCCTACTGCGCATGTGTGAGGCACCGCCGCGATCTCCTACTGGCCCGGTGGTGGAGGAAGGACCTGAGCTGCTGATGTAATTTGCCGCGGGCGATGACAAATGAGCGC
The DNA here is from genome assembly GCA_028564925.1 of Lithobates sylvaticus. Taxonomy (NCBI): domain Eukaryota; kingdom Metazoa; phylum Chordata; class Amphibia; order Anura; family Ranidae; genus Lithobates; species Lithobates sylvaticus. Next base: position 231,990,222 of record CM053026.1, read on the forward strand.
AAGTTCCACTTTTGGGTGGAACTCCACTTTAAACCTGCTCCCACCCCCATTCTAGGCCTTATACTAACTAGCCTATAAAGGAATGGAGGTGTATATTTACCTAATCTAACGGCGCTCTGGGTCCGGTCACGTGATCAGCTTCCAGTGCCAAGTTCAGGGGAGAGGGACAGCGGATATCCCATAGTAAGTCTATGGGTGACATCACTGCAGATGTTGTCACTGCTTCCTCCTCTGCACTAAAGCTGGCTGCTGGGGAGATCATGTGACTGGACTGCTTTAGATTACGCAAGTATATACATCTTTCCTTACACTTATGGGTGCTCAACCTTGGCCCTCCAGCTGTTGCAGAACTACAAGTCCCATGGGGCATTTCAAAGCGGATAGTTACAAGCATGACTCCCAAAAGCAGAGGCACGATGCGAATTGTAGTTGGCCAACAGCTGGAGGGCCACAGGTTGAGCACCCATACTTCAGCAGTGGTTCTCAAACTGTGTCCTGTGGGAGGTTTGAAAAATATTTATAATTGCTAGTGTTTTGAAACCTTGAACATATTGAAAAGTTAAATGGTAGATTAATGTTGTAAAAGTTAAAAAAAGAGTAACATATATAAAACCCAATCGGTCATTCATTGGTTCCTTTTGCAATGCGAGACATGTGCAAGATCTTGGAGAACTTGATCACTCTAATTATATTATAATAGAGACCATTCCATTTGTCGACTTTGGAGCCTCCCTTTAATCTAAATTTGCTCTGGAAAGCAGGCACATCCTTCACATTAAATATATGTAAAAATAAATAAGTTCTTCACCACAAACATTGTTAAATCTTTTCAGGTGTGCCGTGAAATTTAGATCTTTTTGGTGCGCCGCAAGACAAAAAAAAAAAAAAAAAAAAAGTTTGAGAAACCGCTTTACAGCATACCGTATATACTCTAGTATAAGCCGACCTGAATATAAGCCGAGGCACCTAATTTTACCACCAAAAAAATGGGAAACATATTGAAATGCGCAGCTACTGTAAGTGGAAAAGAGGGTCAACAATGCCAATTTCCAGCCTCACTGTGCCCATTTGCAGCCATAGGTCCCCTGAACTTTAAACTTGGTAGTTAAGGGTTCCTAGATGCCCCCTAGCTGCAGCCAATTTGGGGTCTCTGGACCTAAAGGGTCCCGAAATGACATTGCTGCAGATGGACACAGTTGATCGAATTTGGGGCCCTGTATTTCGAGGCCACTTGGTGCTGTTGTGTTAGTTCCACTTGGTTCGCACACCAAATTTGGGGTTCCTAGCACCAAGTGGCCCCGAGATACGGGGGCCCCAAAGTCGGGTCGGAAAGTGTCACTTTTCTGCAGCAGAGAATGATATTTTCAGAGCCGACTTTGGGGCCCTGTATCTCTGGGCCACTTGATGCTAGGAACCCCTATGGATATGTTGTAGTGTTGGTTAAACTGGGTTTGCACATCAAATTTGGGGTTCCTAGCACCAAGTGGCCCCGACATACGGGGCCCCAAATTCGGTTCGGAAAATGTCATTCTCTGCTGCAGAAAAGTGCTTGGACTTGAGTATAAGCCGAGGGGGGCACTTTCAGCACAAAAATATGTGCTGAAAAACTCGGCTTATACTTGAGTATATACAGTATCTAGTATAGGGCTTTGACTAGGGCTGGGAGCAGGTTCAAAGTGATTGTAAATGATCACCTTGTAAAACAACCCATTCAGTTTAAAATAGAAATGAAAGACAAAACGTTTGTCTAGATAAGATCAGGGGGTAGGAGACGCAACAGCACACAGAGCTTCCCAGTGAATGGCTGTGCAAAGGAGGCGTGTCAGGACAAACCGGATCATCCGATTCCGCCTGCATTATAACTGTACTGTCTGCCCTCATGCTGTAAAGCACTGCGCAAACTGTTGGCGCAACATAAATCCTGTATAATAATAATTGGGGGAGAGTACACAGAGTTTCCATAATAGCTAGAGAACTGACCATGCTGTGCTCTCCTGCTTAGTGCGGTCAGTTTATTAGGAAAGCAGGAACACCAGGGCTTTCACACAAAGGAAGCATACTTTCTCATACAAGTTCATGTCAGGAGTGTTGGGGTAACAAACTACTCTAGACTTATAGATAAAGTTGGTCCAGGGAATATACGATTGCCTCTTGGGGGATCAGGAGGGGATTTTTTATACAACTTATATATGTTAATCAAGCTGTAAAAGCACTTTGGACAAACCCTCATCAACCTCTGTATCTAAGGGCATTGTGGAGACTTCTTCAATTAGAGAAGCGGTGACTCAATCACGTCTCCTTTACACCTTTGTTTTCTGAGTTTTAGGCCGGACTTTTACTTTACTCTGCATTGTCTGGATACAGGTTAATTGTAAATGTATCCTATATATTGGAACCATACTTTTGGGTGCTATATAAACCCTGTACAATAATAATGTATAAACTACACAATGAGATCCGTACCATTATAGCCAAAAAGGCAGCACTTACACATCTTGAGTTGTATACATAATCAGTGCCATTGACTACTATGGGATGTGACCTGTGTGTAGGCCCATACATAGAATTGTACATAAAGAGGTGGGGGATAAATAGTGCAACGTGTCTCCCTTACTGTACAATGTTATCTGTGGAAGGATCGATATGTAGAAGGCAGCATTAGTGTGAGATGAAGGTGTGATCAGCCTGCCATGGTTGTGGCCCAGCTCCTTTGTGTGATGAAGACACGGATCTGATCAATGATCGTCCATTGATTGGCCAGCTGTAATCAGAGGGTGAGCTCCCAGCCTATCCCATACACACACATAGCACCTACCTGATACAAGGACCCGGTACTCCGATCTCCGGGATGGGGGGCCGTTCCTTCCTCGAGGTCCGCCATAACCGCCGCCGGGCCCTCTGTTAGATCGCGGGAACTCCACCCGTAACCGACAAGATCCGAACTCGTATCCGTTCCGCCCGAACACGGCATCTTCCGCATCCCTGTGAGAAGAAGGCAGAGCTAAGTCACAGAGTCCCACATGGGAGGGAGTCCCCTCCCCCCACCGCCTCTCCCGCCATCCCCGACTACAAACTCTCCATGTGCGCCCTTCATCCCCAACAACCGGCCCTACCGCCCCCCCCCCCCCACTACCGCCCGATTCTACACACAGGCCGCCGCTCTGCTCCCCCTCTCACCTCGGGTCCTGGAAGCTGATAAAGGCAAACGGAGCGGCGGCACCGCCACGATTCTTCAACTCGACGGTGCGGATCCGGCCGTATCGGTGGAAGAGCTCCTCCAGCTCCTTTTCCCGTACATCGGACGGCAGATTCCCCACGTAGATCCGCCCATCCCCGGAGCTCCGTCCGCTCTCACGCTCCCAGCTAGACATCCTTACGCTTCCTGTGACCGGCCGCGCAGAGCACGGCGGGAGAGCACCGGATGTAGCTGAGACCGGAAGTGCTGGCGAAGGCGCGCGTTATTGTGGGAGGTGGCTGCGGGAGCGCGACTGAGGAAGAAGAATGGCACAAAGACTGTGGTCGGCGGCTAGGAACCAGTCTGGCCACCTGGGCTGTTTGTACTGAGGGGGCGGACACACAAAGACCCGCTCTTAGGGTGATTATAGGAGGGCCAGTTCTAAGGAATGTGGGCTGGCTAGCTCAAAATGGAAAAGGAAGCTCCTGCAGCCATCTTTGAATAAAAAATGCTCAAGAAAAACAATGTGGAAAATCCTAAGCTGACATCTTCTGGATCATTTTTGTACATAATGGGGCACTGAGAAAACTGAAGATCACAAATCCTATAGGAATGTGGTACTGGAGTGCCCTTTCACACATTGTGGAATCCTGAGCTTTCCCAGGAACCTATCTTGAGGTCCAGTTAGATCACCACCATCACCACCTACCTGTGGTTTAAACACCCCCCATATAAATCTGATATTATGGGACCCCCTACACACAATGAGAATATCAGACGAACGATCGTCTGTGTTTTTTTTTTTGCATGATACTCTCTAGGGTTGCACCAATACCACTTTTTTTAAAGTGGTTATAAACCCTTTTGTCTTACATTTATCTATAGGTAAACCTAGAATAAGGCTTAACTATAGGTAGTGGAAATATCTCCTAAATGTGCACCGTTTAGGAGATATTTCACTTGTAGTGCGCCAATGTCATCAGCACGTGCGCTGTGAAGAAACGGCCCACCGCGCCGTTTCTTCCCCCAGCGTGTGCCATGACTGATGGCTCCCACGCGCATGCAACGTCACACGGCTCTGGCCAGTCCGCGGCCCCGGAAGGAAGAGGGGCGAAGATGGACGTGGCCTGCACAGGGGACAGCGTGGGCTTCGTTTGCAGGTAAGTGTCATATAATGGGCTAGTATGCGATGCATACTAGCCCATTATGCTTTTAATCTGCAGGGAGCAAAAGAGGAAGTAAAACCCATCTACTTCCTCTTCAAGACCCCTTTCACACTGGGGCGTCGGCAGTAAAGCGCCGCTATTTTTAGGGATGCTTTACCATCGTTTTTGCAGGGGTTTTCGGGCCCTAGTGGGCGGTGTTAACCTCCGCTAGCGCAAGGAAAAGGGTTAAAATGACCCGCAAAGCGGCGTTTTGGAGCGGTGCCCTTTGATTTGTATACACCGCTCCAAAGATGCTGCTTGCAGGAGTTTTTTTAACGTCCTGCAAGCCAGAGGGCTTTCACACTGGAGAGGCGCTTACAGGAGCTATGCAGGCACTATTTTTAGCACTGTAGCGACTGTAAAGCGCATCAGTGTGAAAGGGGTCTAAGATCGAGTACAAATACCGATACTACTATTTTTAATTTCATGTGACACTGGCACTAATATAGCACTGATGAGGCGTGTCGGTCTTTTTTTTTTCTTCACAATTTTATATTTTTGTGTTATTTTTTTTTTTTACAATGCTTTATTTTTTTTGGGGGGGGGGGGGGGGTGGACGGTGTCAGTGTTTTTTTTTTTTTTACTTTATCAGCCCTGTTGGGGGGGGGGGGGGGGTTGGTGAGATATCAGGGGTCTATCTCCCCTTTGAGGCAGGGAAAGGAACTAAGGGCACAGATTCCCCAGTCCCTTTCTCTGCAGCCTCAGCTGCATTGAAGATGGATTGACAAGAGACAGAGACTCCTCTCCATTCATAAACGGAAGCAGAGGAAACACAGTTTACGATGCTCTGTTATGAATGGACAGTCAGTGATCACTGACTCTGCATTCAGAAAAGGAAGGAGATGGTAAATGACAGATTTACCAGCTCCTTCCTCTGCTCTCCACCCTGAAAGATCCAGGACGAGGGGAGACTGGAGGAGGACACAGAGCCAGGGAGGACGCAGGGGGACCTGGAGGACGAAATGGATCAGGACCCAAAGGAGGACACAGAGGGGGACAGCCGGGGGTGATTGGTGCGGCGGTGGGGGCAATTACAAGCACCGATCTCCCTGACAGCCAAAGGAGAAAAAGCTGTTAGAAAAGCTATACAGGGAGATAAGTTGTTGTAACTCCTCCCACCACCGCACCGATTATCTTTGAGGCTGCCAAAGTATCAGTTCAAGCATTGGAGCATTTGCACAAGTACAAGTACTCATGCAAATGCTCGGTATCGGTGCACCCCTAATAGTCTCATATAGAAAACCAATAGGTTACTAAAGTAAAAAAATTCTCATACGACAGAATACAACTTCGGAAGTGATGTAATGTACACTGTCGTTTCTGAGCATGCGTGGTTTTGGGATGAATACTGTACTGATTAACCAGCGCTTTCACCCCTTCCTGCCCAGGCCAATTTTCATCTTTCAGCGCTGTTGCACTTTGAATGACAATTGCGCGGTCATGCAACACTACCCATATGATTTTTTTTTTCCACACAAATAGAGCTTTCTTTTGGTGGTATTTAACCACTTCCCGCCGCCGGCTCACCGCTTCCATCGGTGAGTCAGAGACAGGATCCGTCGGGCCTGGATGTTTACCATAGAGATTTCCGGCAGACCAGATGGTCGCCGGAGTTTCTATGATCGTTCGGAAGGCCAGGCGCAATGTTATGACATTAGGCCCAGCCTCTGCATTCAAACAAACGGCGCCACCTTGGCTGGGAAGCCAAGATCGTTTTTTTTTTATTTCAGGCTTCCCAGCCTACAGGTGAGATGTGGGGTCTTATTGACCCCATATCTCACTGTAAAGAGGACCGATCATGCCATATACTCCTATTACAAGGGATATTTACATTCTTTGTAGTAGGAATAAAAGAGTGAGCAATAAAAGTGTCAAACTAAAAAAAAAAGTAAAATTAACAAAAATTGAATGCGCCCCTGTCCCCGTGTGCTCGCACGTAGAAAGGGAACGCATACGTAAGTCCTGCCCACATATAAAAAAGGGTGTTCAAACCACACATGTGAGGTATCACCGCAATCGGTAGAGTGAGAGCAATAATTCTAGCCCTAGACCTCTGTAACTCAAAAAATGTAACCAGCAAATTTTTTTTAAAGAGTCGCCTATGGGGATTTTTAAGTACCGAAGTTTGGCGCCATTCCACGAGCGTGTGCAATTTTGAAGGGTGACATATTGGGTATCTATTTACTCGGCGTAACTTCATCTTTCACATTATGCAAAAAAAATGGGTTAACTAACGTTTGAAAAATTGCTGCGCAAATACCGTGCGAGATAAAATTGTAACGACCGCCATTGTATTCTCTGGGGGCTTTTCTAAAAAAAACATATAATATTTCAGGGTTCTATGTAATTTTCTAGGGAAAAAAAATGATGATTTTTACATGTAGGAGAGAAATGTCAGAATTGACCTGGGTGGCAAGTGGTTAATCACCACTGGGGTTTTAAAGTTTTTGTTAAATAAACGAAAAAAAGACCAAAAATTTAAAAAAAAAAAAAACAGTTTCATAGTTTGTTATTAATATTTAGCCAACAGGTAATTTTTCTCCTTCACTGATGAGGCATCACTGGTTGGCAACACTGTTGGGACTGCACTGATAATCAGTGTAGATGTCCCTTGCACACAAGTCGGTTAACGACTCTTCTCAGGAAGGAATGCCGATAACCAGCTTGTGTTCAGCTGTGTCCTAAGAATACAGCGATCACAGAGCACGCCGCAGCAGGCATGATCGTGGGAAGACGTCATATTATGCCCTTCCAGAACTGGACGACTGCGCTTTAGCCTTCATTCAGCTATAGCGTGGTTGGGAAGTGGTTAAACAAAAATCGTATGATCTGATACTGTACAAGAAAAATTTTCCTGTTTGTCCCTACAGATAATTTCACATGAACATGGTGATCAGCTTTCGAAAGTTGTGTACTAACGATAAGACATATCGGACGATCGTTTTGAAAGCAGGTTTTTTTCATCCAATTTTTTGATCGTGTGTACTAGGCATAAGTGAACCTTGTGTTTCCATGCAATGTTCTTTTTCATTTCTGGCAGAATCACTTATAGAGCAAGCATGCGGACAGTGAAGTCAGAATAAACTTTATTCTTGATCATCCGTTGAGAAAGTACTAAAGCCATTAGATCAGCATGACAGCCAGGTAACTAGCATTTTCAGGAGAGGTAAGCTATGTTGGCTTCCATGTTTATCAAAGCATGTCTCCCATCCAGAGTTGCTAGCAGCTCTCAGACCCCTTTCACACTGAGCCGCCCCTAAAAATAGCGCAGCTTCACCAGCGTTTTAGCAGCGCTAGTGGGGGGCGATTTTAACCCCCGTTAGCGGCCGAAAAGGGGTTAAATCCGCCCACTAAACGCTGCTGCAGTGTCGCATTGCCGGCGGTATCACAGCGCTGCCCCATTGTTTTCAATGGGCAGGAGCGGTGTATTCACTGCTCCTACGCTTTTTGTGATGCCCTACCAGCGCAGTGCTAGAGTGTGAAAGCACTCGGGCGTTCACACTGGGTTTGCAGCTGAGGCTTTTTTCAGGCGCTATTTTTAGCGCTGTAGCGCCTGAAAAACGCCTCCAGTGTAAAGGGGTCTCAGGCTGTGTAGGAAGTCCCTACAGGACATGAAAATGTACAGGCATCGCATTTAGTGTTGCATGGATTTTTCAATATAATGTAAATCCTGATCACTGATAATTCCTATTTAAAGTATAACTAAAGGCAAAACTATTTTGGATAGAGTGGAGATGGATTAGAATACATATTAGTTGTATTGCTGTCTGTGCCCCCATTAAGGAGATTCTCCCTCTCTATTTGTCCTGTTTACCATTAAAGTAAAAGAAAATCACAAAGTTTAGGCTGTCCCCAGAAAAGTAATAGAGGGGAAATCTTCCAATGGGGGCACTGGTTCTGGTGACCTGGGGGTTCACAAGGAATTCCCATTATTTGCAGGGATTTCCTCTCACTTCCTGTTTGGCTATAGGACAGGAAGTGAAGGAAAATTTTGCATTGAAACACAGATGGCAAATTAAAATCTGATGGGTTATAACCCCCCAGGGAGTTTCATTTTTGAATAGAACAGGGGGTGCCCTGTTCTATTCAAAAATGAAAAAAGTTTTGCATACAGTTCTATTTTAAGGGTCACATAACACTTGTGATCCGTGACAGGACCTCTATACTGAGGCACAGAATAACCAGCTTTGGTAAGGCTTGATTCACACTAATGCGTTTTTTGATGCATTTTGCAGTAATGCAGGGAAATTTTTTAACATGAGTTCCTATGGAGCATGTTCACATCAATGCATTTTTGTGCCTCTGCGTTTTTGGAAAGGGTCAGGGACTTTTTTTCATGCAAAATGCAGCGTTTTGCATGTAATAGAAGTCAATGGACCCGCATCCAAAACGCAAGTACCGCGATTTGCGTTTTATTTTTCATTTTTTTACACTGTATATAGCTGGTTGCTAAGCAACCACAGTGTAAAGAAAAAAAAAACGCAAATCGCGGTAAAAACACATGTCCAAAAACGCGGCAAGCACCGCAAAAAGCACTGCAAAAATGCTCAAAAGCAAAATGCATAGATGTGAATCGAGCCTCAGAGAGGCTCTGCTGCATTTCCATCAGTGATAGAGCAATGCCGCACTGATCTGGCTAGTGAACCTGGTATTTTCACAATGTGCCATGACAGTACACCTAAGGGACTGCTCACCTGCAAGGAACATGAAATAGAAAGAGTGAATAAATTAACCACTTCAGCCCCGGACCAATTGGCAGCCAAAGGACCAGGCCCCTTTTTGCGATTCGGCACTGCGTCGCTTTAACTGACAATTGCGCGGTCGTGCGACGTGGCTCCAAAACAAAATTGGTGTCCTTTTTTTCCCACAAATAGAGCTTTCTTTTGGTGGTATTTGATCGCCCCTGCGGTTTTTATTTTTTGCGCTATAAACAAAAATAGAGCGACAATTTTGAAAACAATGCAATATTTTTTGCTTTTTGCTAGAATAAATATCCCCAAAAAATATATAAAAAAACATTTTTTTCCTCAGTTTAGGCCGATACGTATTCCTCTACATATTTTTGGTAAAAAAAATCGCAATTAGCGATTATTGATTGGTTTGCGCAAAAGTTATAGCGTTTACAAAATAGGGGATAGTTTTATAGCATTTTTATTAATATTTTTTTTTTTTTTTACTAGTAATGGCGGCGATCAGCGATTTTTTATTGTGACTGCGACATTATGGCAGACACATAGGACATTTTTGACACATTTTTGGGACCATTGTCATTTATACAGCAATCAATGCTATTTAAATGCATTGGTTCCTGTATAAATGACAGTTGTAGTGAAGGGGTTAACCACTAGGGGGAGGGGAGGGGTTATGGGCTGTGACGTGTGTGTTTTTTATTTACATTAGGGGGGCGGGGCTGACGTCTGACGTCATTGATCGGCTTTCCCGATGACAGGGAACAGCCGATCAATGACAGGCAGAGTAGGAAGCGCGGGGAGAGGTTTGTTTACACAAACCTCTCCCCGTTCTTCAGCTCCGTAGCCCGATCGCGGGACACCAGCGGCGATCGGGTCCGCTGGTCCCGCGGCCGGGGTCACGGAGCTCCCGACCGGGTCGCGAGCGCGCCGCTGGCGGCGCGCACGCGACCCACAGGCAGGCACATGCACGATCACGTACAGGTACGTGATTTTGCCTGCCCGTGCCATTTTTCCGCAGTATATCTGCGTTAGGCGGTCGGGAAGCGGTTAAGCATACTCAAGCACCTCTCCAGTGATTTCCTGTCCCTCACATGAGCAAGATCAGAGTGAGTACTGCCATGGAACATTGGGATTTTTTTAGTGTCTCCCATTCAGGCTAGTCCCTTCTTCCCCCTAGCAGGTGTAACTCCCAGCCTGAGGGAGAAAAGGGGTAAAGGGAGTTGGGGAATCACCTGTTGGTTCCTGGGTGTAAGTCCTGGTTTTGTGGTTGGTCCCCAAGGGCTCATTTACACTTGCGGTAAAGACGGCTGCTCCTCTGAAAAGTGTTCTGCTCTCAAATTGCTTTTCAGAGAGCATTTGACAGGGTGAGAGGAGGCAAAATATCCCCTCACCGCCTGTTTTAACCCCCTAAATACCCATGCATTGCATGTGGTGGTAGCACGGCTATATTCACTTGAATGGGTCACGTTCAGTGGCCAAAGCATTGTGTCTGCAGCATGTGTACACCTCCTGGCCACTGGCTTTGCAGCTTAAAGGGGAATGTAAATAAGCTCTAAAACATTTTAAGGTAGGCTAGGACAGTCCACTGCTGATGTGCTGCTGAATGTCTGAGAATGCTGGTGCTGCTGCTCAACAGTATGGATATTTCCCCCATTCATTTTGAGAAGATAGCACCTTTTTCTTATGGCTACGTTTCTCTGTGCCCCCAGAATGGCACCCAGTGCACATGCATAGACTTCATTTTCATTAGGGTTATTGCAGATGCATGCCCTGACTATTCCTCCTTCTGGGCGGGACTTTTTGACCAGCAAAATTTCCTGCAGGCATAACAAAGCAGCTTTTACCTGGGTTACCGTGGCCTTCAAATGCTTGGCACCAAAGCATTCCCCCTCCATCTCTACTGCTGTGGGGATTATGAGTACCCCTCTGTGGGCAATAAGCACAAGCACGGCAAAACATTTGCGCAGGGAAAAAATGTCGGCTGGACTTCCTAGCTCAGTCTTTTATCGCCACTGAGGGTGGTAGTTTATCCATTCAGGACTCTAGTACCCTCTACTCTGGGTTGCTCCTACGCTGACTTTGCCTTCCCCTGGCTATTCTGCTGACCTGTCTGCAACACCTTTTTCCTCTTTCTGTCTGGAGAGGCATTATTTACTACAATGTTAGATTTCATGAGCAGGATTTCTGGCTTTATTGAGACCGTAGATAGCAAGGGTCACAGCCCTGCCCCTTTGACCTACCCTCCTGGATTGGTCTTTAACTTCACCTGACACATTACATGAGAAGGAGATACAGTTGAGGAATAGGATCAGAATAACACACCTTTAAATGAGATTTCATCCAAATTGAAGGATACCATACCTTGTAAAAACAACAGTGGTAGTAGCCAAGGACTTCTAAAGGATCACATAGATGCAAGGAAAACACTGTATATATAAAAACCATACATTTTATTATAACATTCAATAAAATGCAAAACACAAACCAGACAATAAAATATTGAATATATAGTATATGTAGAATATATTGTATTTGTTTAGATCCAATACACTCCTTATGGAGACTTAACGTGTTTTGATAGATCTTCAGGAGTACATGTGAATGTACATGTGTTTTTGCTTTTATGGAATGTTATAACAAAAAATGTTTTTTTTTTAATATATGCCTTGTATCCATAGGTTCCTCTAAAAGTCCTTGGCTACTACCACTGTTTGTATATACTAGTTGTTGCTTCTATGGCAGTCTGCCAGACCAAAGCTGTCTGGACTAAATGCATTTCCCAGAACCCTACCTCCATATTTACAGTTTCCTCCGTTCACAGTCATTTAGCCATTTTTACCTACTTCCTTAAGCCACCTCAAGACTTCCCACTATGCACATCCACATTTCTTTGGCTTTAACCACTTGCCGACCGCCCCATGTAGATATACGTCGGCAGAATGGCACGTACAGGCAGAACCACGTACCTGTACGTGCCATTCTTCAGGCGGTTGGGGGGTCCGATCGGACCCCCCTCCGCCGGCGGGGACGGTCGGCATCGCTTCAGGAGCGATCCGGGACGAGGGGACGGCCAGTGGTTTCTGGCCACCCCCTCGCGATCGCTCCTGGCGAATGAAAAGCTTCCCCTTCCTGTCTATTGTATAGACAGGAAGGCGGAAGTGATGTCACGCTCGGTGCGCCGGTCTATGTGACCGGAACGCCGAGCACAGAAGATGTAAAGGTTAGTGCACAAACAGTACACTGACACCAGTACACATAGGCACACAATCCACCCCCCTGTCACCCCCAGATCACCCCCCAGATCACCCCCTCCCCCCCCAGTCACAGTGTCACTAATTGCAGTGATCATTTATTTACTGATCACTGCATTTAGTGTCAGTGTGACTGTAATAACTGTCAGGGCAGTTAGTTTTAGGTCCTAGGTAGCCCCCCACCCCCCCCCCTAATAAAGGTTGAACCCCCTGATTGCCCCTAGTTAACCCCTTCACCCCCTTTTGCCAGTGTCACTAAGCGATCGTTTTTCTGATCGCTGCATTGTGTCGCTAGGTAACCATTTTTTTTTTTATTTTAACCGCCATGTTTTATATAGGTTCATAAATAGTTTTATAGGTCAGGTACCCCCATATTACAACCTAAATAAAGGTTTTAACCCCCTGATTGCCCCTAGAGTTAACCCTTTCACCAGTAATCACCGTATAACTGTCACTGGTGACGCTGGTTAGCCAGTTAGTTATTTCGTTATTTAGGTTCCCCGTCAGGTTTTTATATAGCGTCAGGTACCCCCATATATTACCTAATAAAGGTTTAACCCCCTGATTGCCCCTAGTTAACCCTTTCACCCCCTTTTGCCAGTGTCACTAAGCGATCGTTTTTCTGATCGCTGCATTAGTGTCGCTAGGTAACCAGTTTTTTTTTAGGTTAACCGCCATGTTTATATAGGTTCATAAATAGGTTTATAGGTCAGGTACCCCCATATTACAACCTAAATAAAGGTTTTAACCCCCTGATTGCCCCTAGAGTTAACCCTTTCACCAGTGATCACCGTATAAAATGTCACTGGTGACGCTGGTTAGCCAGTTAGTTATTTCGTTATTTAGGTTCCCCGTCAGGTTTTTATATAGCGTCAGGTACCCCCATATATTACCTAATAAAGGTTTAACCCCCTGATTGCCCCTAGTTAACCCTTTCACCCCCTTTTGCCAGTGTCACTAAGCGATCGTTTTTCTGATCGCTGCATTAGTGTCGCTAGGTAACCAGTTTTTTTTTTGTATTACTGTTACGGGTGACGCTGGTTAGTTAGCTTGTTTTTTATACTGTCAGGGCACCCGCCATTTATTACCCAATAACGGTTTAACCCCCTGATCGCCCGGCGGGTGATATCAATTAGGTTTTAGGGTCAAATAAGGTCTGCGTCGCCCCAGGTTAGTGCCAGTACCGCAAACACCCACGCGCAAAGCATACACCTCCCTTAGTGGTATAGTATCTGAACAGATCAATATCTGATCTGATCAGATCTATACTAGCGTCCCAGCAGTTTAGGGTTCCAAAAAAACGCATTGTTAGCGGGATCAGCCCAGATACCTGCTAGCACCTGCGTTTTCCCCCTCCGCCCAGCCCAGCCCACCCAAGTGCAGTATCGATCGATCACTGTCACTTACAAAACACTAAGCACACATAACTGCAGCATTCGCAGAGTCAGGCCTGATCCCTGCGATCGCTAACATTTTTTTTGTGGTAGCGTTTTGATTCAGTCGCTAACAGTCAGGAGCTTTTTTACCTGTGAATCTCAAAAAAATAAAAAAAACAAAAATAGTTGTCGTTTTATTGTTCTCTCTCTCTCTCTATTGTTGCTCTTTTTTTACTCCATTCTATTCTGCAATGTTTTATTATGTTTTATCATGTTTTATCATGCTTGCTTTTCAGGTATGTAATTTTGTTTACTGTGTTTTAGTGTTAAGCATTTTTTTGTTTTCAGGTGCGCCATTCAGTTGCAGCGCGGATTTATTTATCTTGACAGCAACAGCGTTTGCTCCCACGATACATAAAGCCGCGACTCCAACGCTGTAGGAGGTGATTTCACCACCACAGTTAAAAAAAAGAGCATATGTGCCGAAGCATGGGGGCAGCAGGGGGCGGGGAGGAGCGATTGGCTCCTAATGCCACGTACATACGGTCGAAATTCCGACCGTGTGTACACGGCATAACTTTTGCGGGAGGATGCCCCATGCATCGGCATATATAAATGGTGCATGTATGCCCATCATTAGAAGTGGGTGGATGAAGGGAGGTATTCTAATGGTGGGCATACCCACCAATCAATCTCTTTTTTTTTCGTTCAGCCAAGAGGCTGCATGAAAAAAAAAAAGATTACAATATATGTCCAGTATGTTGCTGGACTTTGAATGGTTATACCAGAATGATGCCTGCAGGTTTAGGTATCATCTTGGTATCATTCTTTTCAGCCAGTGATCGGCTTTCATGTAAAAGCAATTCTAGCGGGTAATTAGCCTCTAGACTGCTTTTACAAGCAGTAGGAGGGAATGTCCCCCCTCCCGGATATAAACCGCGCCATTGGGAAATTGGGAAAGCATTTTATCACACCAATCTTGGTGTGGTCAGATGCTTTGAGGGCAGAGGAAAGATCTAGGGTCTAATAGACCCCAATTTTTTCAAAAAAAGAGTACCTGTCACTGCCTATTGCTATCATAGGGGATATTTACATTCCCTGAGATAACAATAAAAATCATAACAAAGAAAAAAAATGGAAGGAACAGTTTAAAAATAGAATAAAAAAGCTAAATAAATAAAAAAAAAACTAAAAAAAAAAAAAAAAAAAGCACCCCTGCCCCCCCTTCTCTTGCGCAAAGGCGTACACAAGCGTTGGTCTGGCGTCATATGTAAACAGCAATTGCAGCATGCATGTGAGGTATCACCGCGAAGGTCAGATCGAGGGCAGTAATTTTAGCAGTAGACCTCCTCCGTGAATCTAATGTGGTATCATGTAAAGGCTTTTAAAGGCTTTTAAAAATGTATGTAGTTTGTCGCCACTGCGTGTTTGTGCGCAATTTTAAAGCATGTCGTGTTTGGTATCCATGTACTCGGCCTAAGATCATATTTTTTATTTCATCAAAAATTTGAGCAATATAGTGTGTTTTAGTGCATTAAAATAAAAAAAAGTGTATTTTTTCCACAAAAAATGCGTTTGAAAAATCGCTGCGCAAATACTGTGTGGAAAAAAAAAATGCAACACCCACCATTTTAATCTGTAGGGCCTTTGCTTTAACAATATATATAGTGTTTGGGGGTTCAACGTAATTTTCTTGCAAAAAAAAAATATGTTTTCATGTAAACAAAAAGTGTCAGAAAGGGCTTTGTCTTCAAGTGGTTAGAAGAGTGGGTGACGTGTGACATAGGCTTCTAAATGTTGTGCATAAAATGCCAGGACAGTTCAAACCCCCCCCAAATGACCCCATTTTGGAAAGTAGACACCCCAAGCTATTTGCTGAGAGCAATGTTGAGCCCATTAAATATTTTTTTTTTTGTCCCAAGAGATTGAATAATGAAAAAAAAAAAATATATATATTTTTTTTTACAAAAAGTTGTCACTAAATGATATATTGCTCAAACATGTCATGGGCATATGTGGAAATACACCCCAAAATACATTCTGTTGCTTCTCCTGAGTACGGGGATACCACATGTGTGGGACTTTTTGGGAGCCTAGCTGCGTACGGAACCCCAAAAACCAAGCACCGCCTTCAGGCTTTCTAAGGGAGTAATTTTTTTATTTCACTTCTCACTGCCAATCACAGTTTCGGAGGCCATGGAATGCCCAGATGGCATAAAACCCCCCAAAATGACCCCATTTTGGAAAGTAGACACCCCAAGCTATTTGCTGAGAGGTATTGTGAGTATTTTGCAGATGTCGCTTTTTGTCACAAAGTTTTGAAAATTGAAAAAAGAAAAAAAAAAATTTTTTTTCTTTACTTTCTTCATTTTCAAAAACAAATGAGAGCTGTAAAATACTCACCATGCCTCTCAACAAATAGCTTGGGGTGTCTACTTTCCAAAATGGGGTCATTTGGGGGGGTTTTGTGCTATTTTGGCATTTTATGGCCTTCGAAACTGTGATAGGTAGTGAGGAGTGAAATCAAAAATTTGCACCCTTAGAAATCCTGAAGGCGGTGCTTGGGTTTCGGGGCCCCGTACGCGGCTAGGCTCCCAAAAAGTCCCACACATGTGGTATCCCCATACTCAGGAGAAGCAGCAAAATGTATTTTGGGGTGCAATTCCACATATAACTATGGCATGTGTGAGCAATATATCATTTAGTGACAACTTTTTGAAGAAAAAAAAAATTATTTTTTATTTTTGTCTTTATTCAATCACTTGGGACTAAAAAAAAAAATATTCAATGGGCTCAACATGCCTCTCAGCAAATAGCTTGGGGTGTCTACTTTCCAAAATGGGGTCATTTGGGGGGTTTTGTACTTCTCTGCCATTTTAGCACCTCAAGAAATGAAATAGGCAGTCATAAATTAAAAGCGGTGTAAATTCCAGAAAATGTACTCTAGTTTGTAGACGCTATAACTTTTGCGCAAACCAATAAATATACGCTTATTGGCATTTTTTTTTACTAAAGACATGTGGCTGAATACATTTTGGCCCAAATGTTTGACTAAAATTGAGTTTATTAGATTTTTCTTATAACAAAAAGTAGAAAATCTCTTTTTTTTTCAAAATTTTCGCTCTTTTTCCGTTTATATCGCAAAAAATAAAAATCACAGAGGCAATCAAATACCATCAAAAGAAAGCTCTATTTGTGGGAAGAAAAGGACGCAAATTTAGTTTCGTTACAAAATTGCATGACCGCACAATTACCAGTTAAAGTAGTGCAGTGCGAAATTGAAAAAAGACCTCTGGTCCTTAAGCTGACAATTGGTCCGGGGCTGAAGTGGTTAATGCTGGTCAGTTGCACTCCCAAGCAGAATTAGTCTTGAACAGTGACCATTTCAAAGTGAATGCCCTCTTGGTCCCTCCTTGGATAAACACATGAATGTGATCACAGAGGGTAATAATAATCTCATTCTCCAGAAATAGGGCTTGCACCTCTAC
Organism: Lithobates sylvaticus; assembly: GCA_028564925.1. Classification (NCBI taxonomy): domain Eukaryota; kingdom Metazoa; phylum Chordata; class Amphibia; order Anura; family Ranidae; genus Lithobates; species Lithobates sylvaticus. The sequence goes on from CM053026.1 coordinate 232,007,408, forward strand.
CAGCACCTTCTGCTCCTGAAGATAGGAAGGGTTTCTTCTCTCCCAGTCTTGCAATGCCAAGTTTTAAATGGGAATGTATCTAAGAAGATATGGCCCTCCAAACCAGCAAAGACTGGTTCCAAGACCTCTTCCTGGTGATGGGACGTCCTTGCTACTAAAAGTGTGTGGGGGTTGGGGGGCATCTGTAGGCCTTATGGTCTGACAAAATCTCAGGTGCCTGGATTCAGAGTTTCCTTTCCAGGGGCTATAAAACCGAAAATTTCCTATCAAATACTTACCGTAATTTTCCTTACCAACAGAAGAAAGTTTTCAAGGTTTCTATTCCATCCTTTTTACAGTTCCCAAACCAAAAGAGTCAAGCCCATTCTGGATCTGAAGACTCGACGAGTTCCTATGGGTTCAAAAACTGACTGCCAGGTTGGTCATAACCTCCCTCTTTCTGATGGAAATTCTCTGGCCTCTACAGACATCAGGACTGCTTAGTTACTTGTGGTGACAATCAACTTTATCAATTTGTCACCCATCCCATGGACCTACTCATGGCACTCTGGGTTTTTTCCAAGGTTCTTATTTCAATTATGTTTTTGCTCCGTTCCCAGGGAAGTTATGTTGTAGGGTACCTGGATGATCTTCTGTTAGCCAACATCCAACAGATGGTACAAGCCATGTGGAGCTATGGTTGGATCCTCAACCTGAAGAAATCCTCGATGGACCATCTCACAGATTGTAACACCTGGGTCTAATGCTGGTCATGACACTTTAAAATATCCTTTTTCCCTAGGAAAAATTTCTGTCCCTTCCCTAATCCTCAAACTCATGGATTACTGGGCCTGGGATAATTGTAGTTCTTTTGGATTCAGGCTGTACCATTGATATACAGATTATATGCAATCATAGAAACCGCTTCAAGCTGGAACAAAAAATACCCTTGCAGTGGGGCCTCCCTGCACTGCAAGTGTTAAATGCTTATTATATTTAGGGGTGCATGAATAGAGAGAAATACCTTATTCTATGCTCCCAACAGGCTGCCCCTATCAATGTGAGTGGTCCAACGCTGTCTCGTCTCTAAGCGGTTTATGGCTGTAGTCACACGCATACCTCATTCACATACAATGCAAGGTTAATAGTCCTGCACTGTATGCGATGATGCCAAAGGACCGCCCACAAGCTGAAGCTTTAAAGAGAGGAGGACAGAGCTGGAACCGAAAATACAGTGAATCTCAGCAAACACTGGTCCCTTGTGTAGATATGTATCCTGTATATTTATTGATGGCAGGAAATCTTGATGTATGGATGGATGTATCTTTGATTCTCAGAAAATGTACAGATTTCTAGAAATTACCTCAGCTGTCTTCAGTTTCATGAAAGGTTTGGGTTGGCAATCCATTATGTATATAAGATACCTGCATATTATTATTGGGGAAATGTATTGATATATGTTACTGTGTATTGTACTGTTACCTGCATGGTATTCCTGCAAGTGCAAAATAAATAAGCTTCTATTTACCTTTCATTTGGTTGTCTCAATTGAGTTATTGAAAAAAAAAAAAAAAAGAGTACATTGTGAGCCTTCAAGTACAGGATGAATTTGACCTAGGCTTTGGCAACAGTAAATTGGCTCAAATAGAACTATCTGAATCTGTCCATAGTTGGAGTCAGAATAATTAGCCCTAGTGCCAAGAGTTCCTTGATTGCCATCTAATTGTCACCCTCCGAGGAGTCAGCTGGAGATAGGACCTACACAAATGCTCCAGGGGAACAGAGTGGTATTCTATTTTGTAGCCTGGAGAAACTACTTTGCAAACCTAGGCATTCAAAATATAACTGACCCAGAAGCTAATGAAAGACAGAACCCTTTCCCTACCTTCCAAGGCATAAATGGGGGCCCACCTTCAAGAAGACTTCTCAGTGCTGTCTGTGGTCTTACTTCACCAAGGTTTTTTACACTTTTAAATACAGGAGGACTTGGAACTGTGGAAAATCAGGTGCTACGCCCTTGATGTTAGTAAAACGATCTGACAGTTGTGGTGTTAAGCCCCCAAAGGGAGCTGTTCCCTACATAAAGGGAGCTTTATTGTGCACATACTTTCTATTCCTATAGGTGGCTGCAAACCCCATTTATTTCTGGTTAATCGTCTATCAACAGCTTTATCTCAAATGAACAATAGAGAAATAGGGGGCTGAGATATACGTTTTTTAACCACTTTGCAACCAGGCCAATTCTGACATTTCTCTCCTACATGTAAAATTCATAATTTTTTTGCTCGAAAATTACATAGAACCCCCAAACATTATATATGTTTTTTTAGCAAAGACCCTAGAGAATACAATGACGCTCGTTGCAACTTTTTATCTTGCACGGTATTTGCGCAGCAATTTTTCGAACACGTTTTTTTTCAGAAAAAAAACAATTTCATGCTTAAAAAAAAACAAAACAGTAAAGTTAGCTCAATTTGTAAATAGATACCCAACATGTCACGCTTCAAAATTGCACGCGCTCGTGGAATGGCGCCAAACTTTGGTATTTAAAAATCCCTATAGGCGACGCTTTAACATTTTTTACTGGTTACATCTTTTGAGTTACAGAGGAGGTCTAGGGCTAGAATTATTACTCTCGCTCTAACGTTCGCGGCGATACCTCACATGTGTGGTTTGAACACCGTTTTCATATGTGGGCGGGGCTTACGTATGCGTTCACTTCTGCGTACGAGCTCACGGGGACAGGGGCGCTTTAAAATTTTTTTTTTTTTTTTATTATTGTTAATTTGACTTTTATTTTTTAAATTTGACAGTTTAAAAAAAAAAAAAAAAAAAAAATTGATTACTTTTATTCCTATTACAAGGAATGTAAACATCCCTTGTAATAGGAATATTACCTGATTGGACCTATTAACAGTGAGATATGGGGTCAATAAGACCCCACATCTCACCTCTAGGCTGGAAAGCCTAAAATAAAAAAAAAAAAAAAAAAACGATCACCGCTTCCCAGCGGAGGCGGCGCCGTTATTCGAATGCAGAGGCCGGGCGTGACGTCATCACATCGCGCCCGGCCTCCAAACGATCATAGAGACTCCGGCGACCATCTGGTCCACCGGAAATCTCTATAGTGATCATCCGGGGCCGGCGGTTCCTGTGTCCGACTCACCGATGGAAGCGGTGAGTCGGTAGAAGCACCGGAGGGCGGCGGGAGGGGGGGGCGTCCCCTCCCGCCGCCCATAAGAACGATCAAGCGGCGGAACAGCCGCTATGATCGTTCTTATGGTGCAGGGAATCGCCGGCTGAAACCGGCAATATCTGAATGATGTCTGTAGCTACAGGCATCATTCAGATATACCCCCGCAAACTGGAGGCCGTCATATGATGGCCTCCGGTCGGGAAGTGGTTAAAGAAACAATCCATGGTCAACTGCTCCTTTTAGAAAACCTAAAACACGATGGACTTCTAAAAAGCTACTGGCGAGATTGTTACCTCTAAAGAGAGACTGAAGGGTTTTTATACAAAAGGTAAAGGTTCTTTTACCCCAAAAATACCATATGAATAGGATGAGATCCAGACACCTGTGCCCAGACTCACGTGGTACTTGCCGTTAGTTCAGTGTAGAAGTGAGACTCTGGCACCAAAGCATCTTGGATTAAAAGGAATCTTTTTTTTTTCTCCAAGACATTAAAAAGGAATCCATTACTTGTAAAATATTGATGCATTTCAGCCTCTTGTGGAGGCCTTAATCATAATAAAATGGTATACAATGAACAACCCTTTATGATGACCCGCAGCTGCAGAAAACAAAAAAGAGGCAGGGAAGTCCAAAAGACAATCGAATCCATGCATTTGTTAATTACAAGTCATGTCGTTCTTTTGGTAGCACCACATGTCAATATAGAAATACAAAAATGCAAAATATGTACACAAACAGAGTTCTTCGATGTCATTGGTATTTTCTCCTCCTAGCTGCCTTGAGGTAAATATCTAAGCAATGCATTGAACTATGAAGACTGTAATTTGAAGTAGAGCAGAGAACAGTCAGCCATGCCTGAGGTTGGAAGGAAGCATCCACCAGTAAAGACTGCTCATGACTGGCAGGTAAGGAGGTGTTTTTGATCTCTTAAACTTTCCCCACACTAAAATATATGGCTTTCCTGGCCTGATCTCTGGTTTGTTTTATGTCCAAAATATCCCAACGTCTCCTCTTTTTTTATTTTGAGAAATCAATCCAGGTGCATCCTGACTATTTGTAGTGACTTTCTCTTGTAGGAGATCACACAAGTCCTAACTTGAATAAGGTATTCTTTGGGTATGGCTTCAGCCATAAGGTTTTCTTGGTTGTGTTCAATATGATTCTAGCAAACTAGCAGATCTTTACTGCTTCAGCCATGTAATCTGATATTAGTTTGTGTTCAATCAAGATGTGTGTGGGAAGATCCATAATAAATACAAGAAGAAACTTTAAAGTGTTACTAAACCCAGGACCATGCATTCACTATATCTGGTCTACCACAGTACACAGCACATGGAAAAGCAATAGTTTTAGTAAATCTAAACTGCTAAATACCATTTCTCATCAGCAGTATATAGCAGCCTTGTGACTTCTATCAGTGTCTGGTTAAAGCTTATAGGAGGAGGTTTCGTTCTACTCTGACTGTCATATGAGACTACAGGACCCCTGACCCTCTGTTTGAAGAGTGCTGATTTGCCCTGGGCACTCTCCCAAGAAAAAAACTCCCTAGCAATACAGACCAAACTGAGCATGTGCAGCTTGCCCCCCAATGCCCTGTTGTATCAGCAGATGTTTGAGGACAGTGCAAGAAGAGGAGGATCAGAGAAGACAGGATTAAACAGCCATTTTACACACTGCAGAGGATTAACCCCTTAGGTTCCACAGTGAGTATAACAAGCATGCTTTACTGCATATACAGACTGATTTTACTGTTGTGGGTTTAGTAACACTTTAAGTGTAAAAAGTCTGATTGTTTAAATATAAGTAGTGTTTATGGGATCAGACTGCATAGTTCAAGATGGTGCTGGCTCTAATTCCAATAGGAGTAAGGAGGTGGCAGTCAAGCTTGGATACTTTGTCTTCACGCCTGCAAAGGAGATTCACTGGCAAGCACACCAATAGATCACTTGTGCTCCTTGATCACCCTGACAGCCTCTCTGGGGACTATGAGGGTATCTGTTTCTCAGATCAGTTTCAGGGCCCACATGGTATCAAGTTGACCCATTGGGAAAGCTGCTCAGACCCTTCCTAATCAAATTCTGAGCTACCAGGATAAAGAGGTCTGACCTGTTCATTATACTGTATAACTCAAAAGTATATACTGTACCTTTTCCAACTCCTCTTCCAAGGAGCAAAATGCATATGGTTTACTCCATTACAATGCCTTGAAAAAGTATTCATTCCCCTTGAAATTTTACACATTTTGTCATGTTACAACCTAAAAAGGTAAATGTAATTTATTGGGATTATATGGGGTAGACCAACACAAAGTGGCACATAATTGTGAAGTGGAGGGAAAATGATAAATGATTTTCCTTGTCAAAAAGGTTTATTGATTTCACAATAAAATAGAAGTACAGTGGTTACATGTACAAAAATGTGTAAACACAAGCTCTTTGTTAAACATTAACTAATTACCTATGTAGCGCTGGTATTTTTGCCTGCTAATATAATGCAATGTTAATCTATAGCAGTGTTATAATTTTGTATTTGGCACCATCTAGTGGCCTATACGAGAAATGGACTTCATTTATTTCTATCCCAGGAGTATTAGAAATATAACAGGAAGTGACTGTTTACATTTTACAATGACCTACCTACCCAGAATGCCAAGTGACCTACCCAGTACTGAACTGCATGCTGGGTGGGATATAAAAGGACACGCGCGGCCATTTTCTCTCTCTTCTGGACGTGTGGCCTGCCTACAAGGACCTGTGTGGAGGTTTCCAGAGAGCGCGGCCTACAGCCACTGCGGAGCGGAACAACTAGAGACTCTGCCTTCTACCTGTGTGCTGGAAAGACTGTGTGACCAGATCGGAAGGATCCAGAGACACCTGTCAGAGTCACCAGAGGGTCCCGGTTCATCTTCCAGATTGGAGCGGTGTGACGGCGCCGGCTGGCGCGAAGCAAGACTGACTGGACTGGAGCGGAGCTGTTCTATTCTCCAGGCCTAGTTGGGTGAGAGGGCTGTCGCCCCCTAGTTTCTTAATGCACTTTTATACACCTAGACTTTTAACACAGTGTTGCTGGGACCTGTAGTCCCACAGAGAAGTTCTTATTCAAAAGGACTGAGTTTAAACAGGCCTCAAGCCTACCCTTCACTGTACTACTGACACTGTGTTATTCCAAGCCAATTGCACCGGAGGCAGTTACAGGTGTACTGCACTACAAGAATAGTTCTAACATTCACCTTACTTTAATCCTTGTTTGTTCAACTGTTGGATTACAATTACTACAACACAAATAGCTAGCAGAAGACTGCATCTTTCATTGCAAGGCCTTGCATCCTATTAATGCTAAGAGGGACTGCCTTATAAAGTAGGGGGAGCTCCCTAGTAATTGTGTTGTACTTTATTGATTAACTTTATATTCCTGTGGTTACCAAAGTGAGCTGGAAGTGGGAAGGTGCCCAGCGTTAAGGCGTTGTCACTCTGAGCACTAGTTCCAATTAGAGACACACTCTCAGGGGTCCTCTAAGACAACTTTATATGTTACCAACTGTTGTGAGTACCTATTGTGCTGTTGCATTACGTCTGTTTGACAGTGCAAATACTGTAATCACTATTTTATATCAGTTCCAGTAAAAATATGTTTCGGTTAAGTACAATTGGTGTGGAGCAGTGGCGGCTGGTTCTCCAAATTTTTTGGGGGGCGCAAACAAACTGAAAAATTCAGAAAAAAAACCCCCATCAATTGCAGTCTCACTGTGCCATCAAACGCTGACACTGTGCCCATTAAATGCTGTCACTGTGCCCCAAATGCTGGCACTGTTCTCATCGAACGCTGCCACTGTGCCCCAAATGCTCCCAATGTGCTGCCAATGTGCCCCAAGTGCTGCCAATGTGCCCCAAGTGCTGCCTGCCAATGTGCCCCAAGTGCTGCCAATGGGCCCCCCACCCGCCATCTGCCCGGCACTTAACTTGTCTCTAGTGTGCAGTGGGTGATGGCGGCAGGCGGCGAGCGGTGTCCGGTTTCCTTCATTTCATCCCGACCCAATGTCTTCTCCCACGCTCCTCCTCTTGTCTTCTGCAATGATTGGACGCCTAGGCTGTGATTTCAGCCAATCAGGTGACAGGTAACAGTCCTGGCAACCTGATTCGCTTCTCTAACACAACACTGTGTAAACAGCGAACGCACAGCATTGCGCCCGCTGTTTACACTTTTGGAAGCCTATTAGAGCCCACGGCTCTAATCAGGACGCCTATTAGAGCCGACAGCTCTAATCGGGCGCTTCCAAAGAAACCCCGCCACTGTAATTCAGATGCCCAACAAGGGGCCGGACAAATGAATAGGGGGCAACATCGGCGACAATAGATAGATTCATACAATGCATGAATCTATCTATTGGTGATAGAGCGTTGCAGGAGAGTGGGGGTGGCGCTCCTGCGCCCTCTATGGACGCACCGCCACTGGTGTGGAGTGTTGTTCCTTTTCCAGCAGGTGGAACATCAGATACCCAGGTAATAACAAAAGTATACTATTGTTATATTGCACATTGTGGGGTTATCTTTTACTATTAGTTTCACACCAACATTGCACCACAGCTGTGTCAAGGGTATTGAACCAAGTCAGTGGGTGTTTAATAGCAGAGTGCAGGCCCAATCAAATTCAGCAGCTTCGGGGGTCAGTGCTACACCTATATAAGTAACATAGTATGTTGTTGTTTGCAATAAACTTCATCACGTACATGTAAGTAACTGCTCTATGTTATTTTATCAAGTTAGTATGGATGCTGAAACTATAAACATCTAACAAAGGTTATCCTAAAAGTCTAAGTTTATACATAGTTCTAGTATGTATTACTGAAGAGCTGATATGGATGACCAAAAATTGTACAGTAACATAAAATGAGAAAAAAAAAGAAAGGTGGTAGAAAAGGGGGAAAGGAGAGAATAGACAGAGAGTAAGCTCACAAGGTCCAGAAACCAGAGCGTGGTTCAGTTATTCCATATATGAAAAAGATGTGACTGCGTGTTAACTAATCAGGTAATCAGTTAAATAATCAGTTACCATGGCTGAAGGACTGAGTCATTGAAATTTGGGGGTAAATAAGTTTTAATCCATGGATTCCATATTTTATTTGAATTTTGGAATTGGATTACCTTCAATAGCAGACATTTTAGCATGAGACATTGCAGAATTCATTCTGTTCTTAATTTCTTAAATTGGGAGAGTGTTAGATTGTCAGGTTTTAGATTAAGTAATGCAATGAAAGGGTCCGATATGAGTGGCATTTGGAACATTTTGGAGGCAAGTTCAAAGACTTTCCCCCCCAAAAATGTTGCTACTGGACAAGTCCACCATATATGTAAGTGTGTATCTGGATCTGTGCAACCCCTGAAACAGAGGGCTGAGTGATTGGGAGTGTATTTAGCTACTCTGGCAGGTACAAGGTACCAGCGGGTTAGGACTTTATAATTTGTTTCCATCGCAGTAACATTGGGCGAGGATGATTTAGTAGTTAACTATATTGCGGACCATTCTGCATCGTCCAGTTTTCATCCCAAATCTCCCTCCTATTTGTGGACATAGGTTAATGATAAATGATTTTCAATTTTTTTTTACAAATAAATATCTGAAAAGTGTGGCAGTACTCAGCCCCCTTTACTCTGATACCCCTAACTAAAATCTAGTGGAACCAATTGCCTTCAGAAGTCACCTAATTAGTAAATAGAGTCTACCTGTGTGTAATTTAATCTCAGTATAAATACAGCTGTTCTGCAAAGCCCTCAGAGGTTTGTTAGAGAACCTTAGTGAACAAAAATCATCATGAAGGCCAAAGAACACACCAGACAGGTCAGGGAAAAGGTTGTGGAGAAGTTTAAAGCATGGGTTAGATTTAAAAAAAATATCCCAAGCTTTCAACATCTCACAGAGCACTGTTCAATCCATCAAAATTGTATAGAGTATGGCACAACTGCAAACCTACCAAGACATGGCCGTCCACCTAAACTAACAGGTCAGGCAAGGAGAGCATTAATCAGAGAAGCACCCAAGAGGCCCATGGTAGCTCCAAAGGAGCTGCAGAGATCCACAGCTCAGGTGGGAGAATCTGTCAACAACTATTAGCCGTGCATACCACAAATCTGGCCTTTATGGAAGAGTGGCAAGAAGAAAGCCATTGTTTTATTAAAGCCATAAGAAGTCCCCTTTGCAGTTTGGGAGAAGCCATGCAGGGGACACAGCAAACATGTGGAATGACTTGCTCTGGTCAGATGAGAACAAAACTTTACTTTTTGGCCTAAAAGCAATCTTAGAAGAAAAGCTGTTAGAGTCTGCAAAAGACTTGAGACTGGGGCGGATGTTCACTTTTCAGCAGGATAACGACCCTAAACATACAGCCAGAGCTACAATGGAATGGTTTAGATCAAAGCATATTCATGTGTTAGAATGGTCCAGTCAAAGGCCTGACCTAAATCCAATTGAGAATCTGCAGCAAGACTTGAAAATTGCTGTTCACAGACGCTCTCCATCCAATCTGACAGAGCTTGTGCTATTTTGCAAAGAAGAATGGGCAAACATTTCACTCTCTAGATGTGCAAAGCTGGTAGAGACCTCCCCAAAAGACTTGCACCTGTAATTGCAGCAAAAGGTGTTTCTACAAAATATCGACTCAGGGGGGCTGAATACAAATGCACGCCACACTTTTCAGATATTTATTTGTAGAACATTTTTAAAACCATTTATAATTTTCCTTCCACTTCACAATTATATGCCACTTTGTGTTGGTCTATCACATAAATTCCCAATAAAATACATTTACGTTTTTGGTTGTAACGTGACAAAATGTTGAAAAATGTCAAGGGGTGTGAATACTTTTTCAAGGCACTGTATACCCCTCTAAACTCAGGGTGGAGGAGGAGACAAGGTAGCTGGAGAGCAGGAGGTCTTGGGAAGAGCGGAGAGGACGTTTTGGGTGATATTTTGAGACAAGATTGGTGGTTGTGTCACGCTCCCTGGTGGTGGTGAGTCTGATTAGCAGAGAAGGGCCTCCCTTGCGGCTCCCGCTCGCCGGTCCCCTGATGATGGGACAGTAGGACCAGGAGTCAGGAGGGGCACAGTTGCCTGGCAGGAATGGTCAGACCGGTACAAGAGCTTCCTGGATAAGCTCAGCGGATGAGGTAAGTAGGTAGCTGTAGGCAGACTGGAACAGGCAGACTTGGATCTGTGTGCAGACTGGAACAACAGGTAAGCTGGATCTGTGTGCAGACTGGAACAGTAGGCAGACTTGGATCTGTATGCAGACTGGAACAACAGGTAAGCTGGATCTGTGTGCAGACTGGAACAACAGGCAGACTTGGATCTGTATGCAGACTGGAACAACAGGTAAGCTGGAACTGTGTGCAGACTGGAACAACAGGTAAGCTGGATCTGTATGCAGACTGGAACAACAGGCAGACTTGGATCTGTATGCAGGCTGGAACAACAGGTAGACTTGGATCTGTATGCAGGCTGGAACAACAGGTAAGCTGGATCTGTGTGCAGACTGGAACAGTAGGCAGACTTGGATCTGTATGCAGACTGGAACAACAGGTAAGCTGGATCTGTGTGCAGACTGGAACAACAGGCAGACTTGGATCTGTATGCAGACTGGAACAACAGGTAAGCTGGAACTGTGTGCAGACTGGAACAACAGGTAAGCTGGATCTGTATGCAGACTGGAACAACAGGCAGACTTGGATCTGTATGCAGGCTGGAACAACAGGTAGACTTGGATCTGTATGCAGGCTGGAACAACAGGTAAGCTGGATCTGTGTGCAGACTGGAACAACAGGCAGACTTGGATCTGTATGCAGGCTGGAACAACAGGTAAGCTGGATCTGTGTGCAGACTGGAACAACAGGCAGACTTGGATCTGTATGCAGACTGGTACAACAGGTAAGCTGGCTCTGGAATGGTCAGGCAGGCCGGGTCAGATATCAGGCTGGCAGCACGGTACAGATGGAGCAGACAAGAGGATGGTCAAAGACAAGCCAAGGTCGATACACAGGGACAGAGCGGATGGTCAAGGATAGCCGGGTCAGATACAGGTAAACAGACTTCAGATCAGGTTTCAAACACAGAACGTTGTAGAGCAGACAGCGGGGACCGTCAGTCACAGGAGGGTTTAAATAGCCTCATTGGCGCCAATGGAGGCGCGCACCCGTCCGCGCACGCTCGCCCTCGTCTGCGGGCGCGCGCGTGCACGCGCGCGCTCGCGCATGCGCAATGGCAGCCGAGAACGGGAACCAGAGATGCTGAGGCGCCGATTACTGGCAGGATCATCAGGTCGCCGGCCACGGATGGAGCCCTCATGACATTGCCCCCCCCTAAGGGGCAGCCTCCGGATGCCCCTCGGGGCAAATTTCTCAGGATGGGCTCTCTTAAAAGATTGGACTAGACTCTTAGCGTGGATGTTCTCCTCGGGCTCCCAGGAGTTCTCCTCGGGGCCGTACCCCTTCCACTTGATTAGGAACTGGTTCTGGTTCTGCCTTCTTCTGACATTAAGGATGGCTTCCACCTCGAACTCCTCTTCCCCGTCCACCATGACTGGATCAGGAGGGATGGCCCTCCGGTTGGGGAAAGGGTTACTAACCGAGGGCTTCAGTAAGGACACATGGAAGACCGGGTGAATCTTCAAAGAATCTGGAAGTTCTAATTCATAAGCCACCTCGTTGATCCTCCTCTTGACCGGGAAGGGGCCCAAGAACTTGGGGCCCAGTTTCCGTGAAGGGCAAGCCAGTTTTAGGTTAGAGGTGGATAGCCATACAGTTTCGCCCGGGACAAGCACCAGTTCTCCCCGTCTCTTTTTGTCAAATACGGTTTTGTTGTACTCCTGGGTCCTAGTCATGGTCTCCTGAAGAAGTTGGTTGTTGGTGGAAAAGAACTGGATTCGCTCTTGGACTGCTGGCACAGTGCAGTCAAGAAGTGAGTTAGGCAGAAATGCCGGGTGGTACCCATAGTTGGCGAAAAAGGGGGTCTGTTTGGTGGCGGAGTGGGTGGCGTTGTTATATGCGAACTCGGCCAGGGGCAGAAGGGAGATCCAGTCATCTTGGGCGAAGGAGGAGAAGCAGCGCAGGTACTGCTCTAGGGTCTGATTAGTCCGCTCCATCTGCCCATTGGACTGAGGGTGGTACGCAGAGGAGAGAGAGAGTTCGATATCCAAGGACTGGCACAGGGACCTCCAGAATCGAGAGGTGAATTGCACCCCTCGATCCGAGACGATGTTAGCCGGGACCCCGTGAAGGCGGACAATTTCCCTAATAAAGGCCCGTGCCGTCTCTGGAGCCGAGGGGGTGCCCTTCATGGGGATGAAGTGAGCCATCTTGGATAACCGATCAACGATCACAAAGATCGTCGTGTGGCCTTCTGCTGGGGGTAACTCCACAATAAAATCTAGGGAGATCATCCTCCAGGGACGATCTGGGACAGACAGGGGTTTAAGGAGACCCCAGGCCCTGGTTTTGGGATTCTTGTTCCGGATGCAGGTGGGGCAAGTGTCCACAAATTTTTTACAGTCAGCCCGTAGTTGAGGCCACCAGAAGGTACGCTGTACCAAGTCGGTGGTCTTAGCGACACCGAAGTGACCGGCCAAGGCGTGGTCATGGCACAGCTCCATAGTTGTTACCCGGAGCTGTTCCGGGGTGTAGATCTTGTCCCCGTACCAGAATAGGCCATCCTTCTCCTGTAGCTGGGTTTCGGAAGTGGGCCTTTGCCCTGCTGAGGCACGTTTGAATTTGGACAGTAAGTCCTCTTGAAGAAGGAGAAAGTTTCCAGGGGCCAGAATAGTGTCAGGGGGATCTTCTTCCTGGTGCTTGTGGTACATCCTAGACAGGGCATCTGGTTTGACATTCTTGGATCCGGGCCGGTATGTCACATGGAAAGTAAATCGGGAAAAGAAAAGTGCCCATCTGGCTTGTCTGGGTTTCAGTCTCTTAGCTGACTTCAAGTATTCCAGATTCTTATGGTCGGTGAATATTAGAATGGGGTGAGAGGCCCCCTCCAGGAGGTATCGCCATTCTTCCAGGGCAGCCTTGATCGCCAGTAGTTCTCGGTCGCCCACATCATAGTTCCTCTCGGCCGAGGACAACTTGCGGGAGAAAAAGGCGACCGGGTGCAGCAGGGACTTGTCCCCCTGTCTCTGGGATAGGATGGCACCCACCGCGATCTCGGAGGCATCAACCTCCAAGGTGAAGGGTAGAGAGGAGTCCGGATGCCTGAGGATGGGTGCCGAGGTAAACAGAGTTTTAAGGGCATCAAAGGCCTCCTGGGCCTCGGAAGACCACGGGAACCGGGTCCCTTGTTTGGTCAGTTGGGTGATAGGCGCCACAATGGCGGAGAACCCCCTGATAAACTTACGGTAAAAATTGGCAAAGCCAATGAACCGTTGGATGCCCTTTTTGTCTGCCGGAGTGGGCCATTCCAAGATGGCAGAGATCTTCTGGGGGTCCATTTTGATGCCTGTACTTGAGATGATTAGCCCAAGGAAGGGGATACTCTCCTGTTCAAACTGGCATTTCTCTGCCTTGGCATACAGACCGTGGATACGGAGCCGTCCCAGGACCTCCTTGACGTGTCTGCGATGGGTCTCTAAAGAGGGGGAGAAAATCAAGATATCGTCCAGATATACCACGGCAAACAAGTCCAGGAAGTCCCGAAGTACGTTGTTAATGAAGTATTGAAAGGTTGCGGGGGCATTGCACAGGCCGAAGGGCATCACGAGATACTCGTAATGCCCATACCGTGTCCGAAAGGCCGTCTTCCACTCATCCCCATCTTTAATCCGGACCAAATTGTAAGCCCCCCGTAGGTCAAGCTTCGTGAAGATGGTGGCCGTGCCAAGCCTCTGGAAGAGTTCAGGGACCAACGGGAGAGGGTAACGGTTCTTGACCGTAATGTTGTTCAACTCCCTATAGTCCACACAGGGCCGAAGGGTGTGATCTTTTTTCTCCACGAAAAATATGCCTGCGCCCGCAGGAGAGGTAGATGGGCGGATGAAGCCTTTTCGGAGGTTCTCCTCAATGTACTCTTTCAACTTGCCTTGCTCCACTTCTGTCAGGGGGAAGACCCTTCCAAAGGGGATCTCTGCTCCAGGGAACAGTTCAATTGGGCAATCATAAGCCCTGTGAGGAGGGAGCACCTCTGCTGCCTGTTTGCTGAAGACATCTAGATAGTCGTGGTAGGCCTGGGGAATAGCCCGACGGAGGTCCATCTCAGAGTCCCCACTTAGCAGAGTAGCCAGCTGGGAGGAATTAGAAGGTCTGCAAGACATCTGACAATACTGAGAGGAGAAGGAAACCATCCCAGTGGCCCAGTCGATGACTGGGTTGTGGGCCTTCAGCCACGGCATGCCCAGGATTATAGGGGATAATGGAGAGGAAATAATGTCCATGCAAAGAAGTTCCTGATGGTTGTCCGAGATGGTCATGGGCAGTGGGATGGTCTCTTGCGTAACCGGGCCTGAACGGATGGAGGAGCCATCCGCCAGGTAAACTGACAGTCCCTGGGATTTAGACTGGAGGGAGATCCGGTGTTGGGCAGCGAAGGAAGAGTCCATGAAACAGCTGCATGCCCCGGAATCAATAATGGCGGGTACCTGAAGGATTCTTCCCGGAAGCTGTAACGAGACAGAAAGGGCAAGGTGAGAGGAGACCTGGGTTGAGGAGTCCATGGAGCAAGTAGGCATGAGAGGGCACTTACGAGCCTTGGCCGGACAGTTCCTTACGTAGTGCCCAGGCTCACCACAGTAGAGGCACAAGTTGTTGACCCGACGACGTTGCCGTTCCTCAGAAGTTAGAGAAGGCCTCAAGAGCCCTAACTGCATGGGCTCGGAGGAATCAGGGAGGGTTACAGACCGCTGGGCCGAGCCAGTCTGCAGGTGACTTGGAGCCTTGGGGAGCATCCAGGTAGGACGAGGGAAACCGGATGCACGTTCCGACCTGCGCTCCCTTAGTCGTCGGTCAATCTGGATGACCAGGTTGATCAGAGTGTCCAGGGTCTGGGGTACCCCAACTCTCGCCAGCTCATCTTTTAGTGCCTCAGAAAGTCCTAGGCGGAACTGGTGACGCAGGGCCGCGTCGTTCCACTGGGTATCCGCACCCCAGCGCCTAAAGTCCGCGACATAGTCTTCCACAGGCCTTCGCCCCTGCTGGAGGGCGCACAGAGTGGTCTCCGCGGTGGCAGCGAGTTGGGGGTCTTCATAGAGTTGGGCCATGGTGTCAAAAAATGAATTAAGACCGGCCAGTGCGGGGTCTTTCTGCTCTAGGAGGCGGTGGGCCCAGGTCCGCGGGTCTCCGGAGAGTAAGGAGATCACGAAGCCCACCTTGGTGGCTTCCAGGGAAAAAGTACGTGGCTGTAGTGCAAAGAACAGTTCACAGGAGTTACGGAAGTCCCGAAAGAGGTTGCGGGCACCCGAGAATCTCTCAGGGATTGGTACCCGGGGCTCTGGAGGGAGCATTACCACTGATGGTCCTGGACTTCCCCCAGATGGGGCTGTTGGTGGTAAAGCCAGCACCCGTTCTTCCAACCGGGTGTATCCCTGCTGGAGATTCTTTACCGCCTCGGTCAGTCCTGCCAGGTGTTGGCACAGTCCTTCCATAGGAGAGGCCCCCTGCTCAGACTCAGACATGGCTGTCTGCTACTGTCACGCTCCCTGGTGGTGGTGAGTCTGATTAGCAGAGAAGGGCCTCCCTTGCGGCTCCCGCTCGCCGGTCCCCTGATGATGGGACAGTAGGACCAGGAGTCAGGAGGGGCACAGGTGCCTGGCAGGAATGGTCAGACCGGTACAAGAGCTTCCTGGATAAGCTCAGCGGATGAGGTAAGTAGGTAGCTGTAGGCAGACTGGAACAACAAGCAGACTTGGATCTGTGTGCAGACTGGAACAACAGGTAAGCTGGATCTGTGTGCAGACTGGAACAGTAGGCAGACTTGGATCTGTATGCAGACTGGAACAACAGGTAAGCTGGATCTGTGTGCAGACTGGAACAACAGGCAGACTTGGATCTGTATGCAGACTGGAACAACAGGTAAGCTGGAACTGTGTGCAGACTGGAACAACAGGTAAGCTGGATCTGTATGCAGACTGGAACAACAGGCAGACTTGGATCTGTATGCAGGCTGGAACAACAGGTAGACTTGGATCTGTATGCAGGCTGGAACAACAGGTAAGCTGGATCTGTGTGCAGACTGGAACAACAGGCAGACTTGGATCTGTATGCAGGCTGGAACAACAGGTAAGCTGGATCTGTGTGCAGACTGGAACAACAGGCAGACTTGGATCTGTATGCAGACTGGTACAACAGGTAAGCTGGCTCTGGAATGGTCAGGCAGGCCGGGTCAGATATCAGGCTGGCAGCACGGTACAGATGGAGCAGACAAGAGGATGGTCAAAGACAAGCCAAGGTCGATACACAGGGACAGAGCGGATGGTCAAGGATAGCCGGGTCAGATACAGGTAAACAGACTTCAGATCAGGTTTCAAACACAGAACGTTGTAGAGCAGACAGCGGGGACCGTCAGTCACAGGAGGGTTTAAATAGCCTCATTGGCGCCAATGGAGGCGCGCACCCGTCCGCGCACGCTCGCCCTCGTCTGCGGGCGGGCGCGCGCGTGCACGCGCGCGCTCGCGCATGCGCAATGGCAGCCGAGAACGGGAACCAGAGATGCTGAGGCGCCGATTACTGGCAGGATCATCAGGTCGCTGGCCACGGATGGAGCCCTCATAACAGGTTGGTTGTGATCATAGGGGTGTTGGTGAGGTTGCCAGGAGGGCAGAGAGATGGGAGACTACAAGGTCAAGGGTACTCTCGGAGTGAGTGGAAGCAGGTGTTCTTTGTATTAGGTCAAAAAATGAAGTGAAGTTGACAAGTTGAGATGTAGCTGGGCTGTTAACATTAATGGGGATGTCACCAAGAAGGGTGCCTTGACTGAAAATAGGTTGAAAGGTTAGATAACAGGGGCAGGATTAGGAAAAGAAGGAGAGTAAGGAAAGTAAGATGGGAGTGGGATGTACATACAGTATATGAGTGCACATACCTCACTGTCCTGGTTTTAAGGTCAGCATGTGGGTTCAGTATTTGCAGGAGGTGATGAATGCAGTAATATGGTAGGAGAGAGGGTGGTATAGTGTATATAAGCCATGGAGAGGAAGTAATGAGAATTTTAGGACAGAGGACACTAGATTGAGTAGGAATGGGAAGAGGGAAAAAATAGTTGCCAACATTTAAAAAAAGTTTTTAGGGACGTCTTTTTTTCTCTGTGTCCAGAAAGCAGCTGTAGGCGGAGCATGTATTTTAATTAGGGGTGGGGAAATTTATTTAATATGGGCATGATTCTATAAGAAGGTTAATGTGCTTTCATCAGGGATCTGACAGCAATAAAATAGCAGCCGACCGACTCCTGATCAGCACTCTCGGCCAATGGCGGAGAGCGCTGATCTGAGTGTTCAGGCGGGGGCCTCTCCCTGTCAGAACACAACAGCTCAGCAGGGGAGATCGCTGTACTTCGCATAGTGAGTACAGCGACTCCGACCGTTCTTTGTCATTCAACCTGCTGGGTTAAACGGCAAAAAACCTATATGTAGTGTGTACCAGGCTTCAGGCTGTAAGATCCCTGGTGGCTAGAGAGACATGATTAACCTTTTTATTTCTAGCAGATCCTTGCTGGCTGTACATTCCTTTCAAAGCTAGCAGATCCCTGGTGGCTGAACATGATTAGCTATTTTATTGCTATCAGATCCCTGATGGAAGCATATGATTAACCCTTTCTTTACTAGCAGAGCCCTGGTGGAAATGCACGATTAACCCTTTCTGTCTAACAGACACAAATAAACCTAAGCTCAATCATTTTAACATGTATGTCCACTCAAAATTGTTATTTCTTTGTTTTGAGCAGAGAGGGAAGGATTAGAGTCTCCAAATTGTAAAAACCTGACAGGAGTTCTAATCCTTCACCAGTCTAAAAATAGAAAAAAATGTTGTCTTGACGCACACTTTAAAATTGTAAACCCTTCCATTACATATGAATTAAAAAATAAACAAACAGGATAAACCTCACACTCCAAAAAATTCAGTGCATAAAAATGGAAAATTCCTATCAAAATACTTACTGTAATTTTCCTTTCCTGATGGACTCCATGGCAGCAACGTGTGGGTTTAGTCCCGCCTCCATTACCCTATAGGACACTACTCCCATAAATCTTTGCTCCCTGCCCACGGCCGTGTTCGGTAACTAGCCTACTCCAGCCATTTGGGAGGGAACTCCTGCTGCCATGGAGTCCATCAGGAAAGGAAAATTACGGTAAGTATTTTGATAGGAATTTTCCATTTTCCTGACAGACTCCATGGCAGCAAAGTGTGGGAAATAACTCGCTATACACACCTGGGTGGGCAAAATGCTGAACAAAAAGATTTATTTAACGCTGTCAACCGACTTTCAAACCAAAATCAACAGAAGATGAGGTCGCTGGCTCAACACAATAATGAGACATGAAAGTATGAATTGAAGACCAGGAAGCTGCTCTGCAGATTACTTAAGGTGCAACATGACGAGAGGCCGCCCATGAAGTTGAGAGACTTCTAGTAGAGTGTGCTGTAACTGCCTCAGGAGGAGCCAAGCCCTTCTCTCTATAAGCCCATTGGATAGCCTGGACCACCCAAGCAGCGATGGATCTGAAGGAAGCCTTAGAGCCTTTATTTTTCCCGTGGAAGAGAAAGTCAGACTGACGAAAGGAAGCTGTAACATCCAAATATTGCTTTAGATTAATTCCCATATCAAGAGGATGTGGATCCAGACTCCAAGCAGAATTGAAGGTAGGAAGTGTGATTTCCTGGTTCTCATGTAAAACCGAGGTAACCTTGGGATTTGTTCCTAGCATCGGAATTAGGACCACTCTATCTGGAAAAAAGGTGATAAAATGTTCCTTTGAACCTAGAGATTGAATTTCGGAAATTCTCTTTGCCGTAGTTATGGCTACCAGGAAAGAGGTTTTAAGGGTTAGTTCTCTGACTGAGAGTGATTTGTCAAGTTGTGAAAAGAAATCCAGAACCAATGGAAGATCCCATTTGGGAAATCTAGGTTTCCTCTGTGGCCTAAGCCTGACTGCTCCTTTGAAAAACTGTTGGACCAAAGGATGATTGGCCCATGCGACTCCAGAGAATGCTGAAATTGCTGACACCTGAACACGAAGAGAACTGACGGATAGAGAGATATCCAATCCTGACTGCAAGAAACTTAAAATGTTCTGAACTACCAGGGTATTACAGGAGCTAGACCTGGAACACATGTGACTTGTAAACTTTGCCCAAATTCTCTCATATACCCGATTGGTATTACTTCTTCTTGCACTAAGGAGAGTGGGAACAACCTCTTTGGGGCAGCCTAATGCCTCCAACCTTCCCCTTTCAAAAACCAAGCCTTTAGGCGCAGGTGATCCGGGCAAGGATGTAATCTCGACCCCTGAGACAGAAGGTCTGGTCTGGATGGTAAAGGAATCAGATCCCTGACACTGAGGAGTGTCAGGAGCGGAACCCAAGGCCTGTTGGGCCAATAGGGAATTACGGCTATCACTTCTGCTGTCTCTGACCTGAGTCTCCTCAGGAACTGAAGAATGATAGAAGTTGGAGGAAAGGCATTAGCCTTGTAGAACCACCATTTCTCCGTCAGGGCGTTCACCCATAAGCTTGAGGATCCCTGTACCTCGAGCAGTACCTTGCCAGTTTCCTGTTGCAGAGGGAGGCAAACAAGTCGACTTCCGGGGAAAGCCCCAACGTTAAGATCCAACTGAATACTTCCTCGTGGAGAGACCACTCGTTGTCTAGAATTATCCCGGAAAGGAAGTCTGCCTGGACATTCTGAACCCCCGGAACATATGTCGCTGTCAGATCTTTCAGATTCCTCTGGGCCCAAGTCATGATCGGTTCCACCTCTTGGAGAAGAGAAAAACTTTGGGTACCCCCTTGCCTTCTGATGTATGCCACTGCTGTGGTATTGTCTAATCTGATTAGGACTGAGGCTCCTGAAATCAGATGATGAAAAGCTAGAAGAGCCTGGAAGGCTGCTCTGAACTCCAAGATGTTTGACACTGTTCTTCTGGAGGGAAGTTCCCAGGTGCCTTGAGCTACTTCCGTCAGGCAGTGGGTGCCCCAGCCCCTGTTGCTGGCATCCGATGTTATAGTTACCCATGAGATGGGAATAATGGAATGGCAGTTGCAAAGATTCTCCCGCTGTAGCCACCACGGAAGGGAGTTCCTCATGGATGAAGTAATCTGAATCAGCTGGGCTTTGTTGCCTGTCCACTGCTGAAGGAAACCCTTCTGTAAGGGCCTCATCCTCCATTGCGCCAAGCTCACCATCGGAACTGTTGCGACCATAGTGCCTATCATTCTCAGGCACTGGAGAGCATGAAGATGAGAAGTAGAGAGAGCCGGACAGATTCTGTCTCTTAATATTGATATCTTCTCTTCTGGTAACGAGATGGTGCCTCTGATTGTATTGAACAGAGCCCCTAAGAACTCTAGGGACTGGGACAGATCTAGCTGACTCTTCTCCAAGTTCAGGATCCACCCAAACTCCTGTAGAGTGGAGATGACCTGCCCCCTGTGTACTAGAAGTTGCTCCTTGTCTTCACCCAACAGCAGAAGGCCATCTAAATAATGATGCAAACAAATCCCCTTGGTCCTCAGGAGAGCCATCACTGCCAACAGAATTTTTGAAAAGACACGCAGAGAAGTTGATAGCCCGAAGGGAAGGCACGTAAATTGAAAATGGAGCTTGCCCACTGAGAAGCGGAGAAATCGTTGGAAGTTTTCTGCAATGGGGACATGAAAATAGGCGTCCTTGAGGTCTATGGAGATCATCCAGTCTCCTGATTGGACGGACTGTTGAATTGTGGATAACGTTTCCATCTTAAACCTTTATTTTTTGATATAGGTGTTTAGGTGAGTCAGATCTATGATCGGCCTCCAGGCCCCACTCTTCTTCTGGATCATAAAGAGAGGAGAGTAAATTCCCTTGCATCGCTGGTTGACTGGAACATGGATAACAGCGCGTTGAACCAATAAAGATTCTATGTAGGCTAGAAGAATTATTATTTTTTCTTCTGTAGCCGGAAGAGAAGTGGGGACCCACCTGAGTCTGGAGGCTTCCTTGAAGGTCCAAGCATGACCTGAGGAGACAGTATTGATGGTCCAAAAGTCTTGAATCAAGGCTGCCCAGACATGATGAAAGTGGAAAAGACGAGCCCCCATCTGACCTGTCTGAGCGTGCCCAATCTCAAAAGGATTTGGTCAGCTCCCTCTCTCCTTTTGAATTGCTTTTTGTGGATTTCTTGAAGAACGATTGTCTTGACTTCCAGGACCTGGAGAATTCACGGCCTGGTCTGTAACTGCGAGCTTCCCTAGCTCGTTCCTGGAACTGTCTCTTTGGGAAAGATCTTCTTTGGCCTTGCAGACGCCGATCTTGGGGAAGGAACCCCGGCTTCCCACCAGTGGCCCGGGTAATTGCCTTATCAAATTTTTTTCCTGAAAAGAGAGGACCCTTCAAAGGGGATTTGGCACCATACTTGTTTAGAAGCTGGGTCAGCCAGCCAGGGGCAGAGCCACAGAGCCCGCTTGGCAGTGACGGAAGAAAGCATTACCTGAGCCGCCAGGCGTATGATGTCATTAGAGGCCTCCCCAAGAAAGGCAGATGCTAGCCTCAACTCCTGGATAGGCGAGCTTTTGGCCGTATCCTCCGAGATATTTCTGAGCATCTCGTTTACATTATCCATCCATACCTCCATTGCTTTGGACATAGCGGCCAAAGCTAAAGCTGGCTTACAGGCCATACCTGCTGTAAGGTACACCCTCTTCAGATCGGCATCAATCCCTCTGTCCAGAACATCCTTAAAAGATACTGTATCCTCTGGGAAGTGTCACATGTTTTACAAGCCTCATGACAGCTGCATCCACCAACAGGGCTGACTCCAAATTATTTACCTCTTCCTCCTTGAAAGGATCGAGTTTTGAGACTTTAGACAGCATGGAGATTTCCATCTCCACCTTGCCCCAATCGTCTGTGACGATCTCACCAAGTTCAGCTATAAATGGAAAATTAACCCGTTCCTTCTTTAACTGCTTAAAGAATTTTGTTTGAAAGGGGCAGCCACCGGATCTTCCCAATTCAGTGTTTCCCTAATGGCTCTAACCAAAGGAGGAAGCAGAGCAAAGTCAAATCCCACACAGGGGTTATCTTCATCAGAGTCACTGTCGGATATATGGCAACCGAAGGGTGGCTATGCACAGAGGATTCCCAAGTATCCTCCAACTGTGTCTCCCTCCCTGGAGAACGTGAAGGCTCTGCAGGAGGGTTCCTTTTTCCTTAGAAGCCTTGGCATAGCAGAGATCACACAAAGATTTCCCTGCAGGAACTTGAACTCTACACCCCAAGCAGGAACTGGCTGAGTGACTGGAGTAAGCCATCGAGGAACGCGATCGTTCCTCACTACGGTGTCCTGATCTTGAGGAGGAACCGTAATGCTTAGATTTGGAAGAGGAGTTCCGGTGATGCGACTTAGAAGAGTCGCTTCCTCTGTGAGAGCTGCGATGCTGTTCTGACCTGGAAGGGCTGAAGAAACAAGAAAATAGAGACCACAGAAAACAAAACATCAGGAACACAGTAACAAACCAGATCTACACCCCCCTAATCACCGGTCCCTCAGGTGGAAAAAACAACATTCCAAATACCTTTTATGAGGGGGCTGGCCACAGACAGGCAGTAGGGAGTCCATGTCCTCAGCGACATCCATCTGCGCTGAAAGCGACAAATGGTTCAATGCAAGGGACAGGGAAGACACAGCCCACCTGTCCCAGAGTGCCACTTACCAGTAGCTGCAACACAGGGGCAAGGGGAAGTCACCGCAATAGCCAACAAGCATTCCCAAGGCTTGCAGGCTATTTCCCCAGGTTAAATAGTGCGCCCTGTGACGTCACTGCTGCGCCCGTGTGCATGCGCGAATAGCGTCATTCTGCCGCTATCGCGCATGCGCAAAACCAAGCCTCGATCTCGTACCGCACTCGCGCATGCGCAGTACGGCCGAAAAACTAAATCGGAAGTGAAACAGCGGCTGGAACACAGAAAGAACCAGCCGCCATACTTGTATCCCAAAACGAACAGCACAAACAGGAAAAACAGAATCAGGATAAGAAATATAACATAAACTGCTACCATGATGAACAAGTAATCTCTCACCACTCCCATCACGATTGTTCACACAGGCCAAAGGTAAGATAAGATGACACCGGACTTTCCAGGGGCAAACAGGTCACCTGCTAGTAGCTGGCTGTCTGACCAATGCGCAGCTTGCCTGCCAGTAGCCAGGACACAGGCTTCTTCTTAGCGCCTCTTCCACTGCCCACTCCATACCCTGCTAATAGCTAGGGCTTAGCGGAGTAATGCGACTTCCAGACCCAGAGTCGCAGTTCGGCCAACCTCGATCGTGGGGATAAAGGTAGGAAGACCACCACTAGGTCCTTCAGAGGAGGACAAAAAAAGAACACGGCCGTGGGCAGGGAGCAAAGATTTATAGGAGTAGTGTCCTATAGGGTAATGGAGGCGGGACTAAACCCACACGTTGCTGCCATGGAGTCTGTCAGGAAAGTATAATTTATAATTTATTAAGACTGCTGCGCTTTTAAATTTCCGAATTAAGAAACAAATAAAAATTTAAAAAGTTATAAAAGACTGCGCTGTCTGCTATTCCAACCCCAACAATAAAGTGAAGGCAATATAGTGAAACAATTGTTACAATTGTTTCAATGTTACATAATAACCACCAGTGCATTTACAAAAATAAATCAATACATGAAAAAAACTGAAATAATCCTGAATAAAAAGTCCAAAATATATGGTGCACTCTTATGAATGGTAATATTAACACACTCAAGGGCTTAATGTCCAAATAAAGTTCCAAATTATAGTGCAGTATTGGAAAATACTCAAAATCTATTCAATACGTATTTGGATCGATTTAGAGTGAGAGATGTTCTTCATCTTTCCTCTTCTAGATATATCACTTGAATTTGATTTGTTATTTTACTACTAGCAGTCATTGGACTGTGACTCCAGGTTAACATGCTTCACATTACCCTTCCGGTGTCTTGATTGCTTTATAAACAAGTGACTGATGTCCCAGCTCTATCCTGCAACCCCAGATGATGCCTCCTCTTTTATGGGGAAACACGTCGGGTAACAAAGGAGCTGAGACGTCACTAATCTGCTGGGTAAATGTTATTTTTTGGGGGTTTTTATCCTTTTTCTTGTAAGTGCAATACTTTTTATCAATTAATAAATATCATCACATATTGCACGATGAGCCTTTTCTTTTCTCTGATGCATGAGCTTTACTACATTGCCTGAGTGAGGAACACCGCTGACTTGGAGTGTGTATGTTCGGATTTTCCTGGGTGGAGACTGGATGGCTATACCCCATAACATCAGATCTGGGATGGGCTGCTGCTGAGTAATTTGTTACCTGAAGGGAGTCCTATCTGTTCTATGCTTTTCATGATCTCTTATAATTTGGAGATCATGAGCTTCTGGTAAGAGGCCATTTAAATTTTTTCTTTGCATGTGGGAATATTGCAACACTTGATTGTGATCAATCCATCATTTTCCAATATTGCACTATAATTTGAAACTTTATTTGGACATTAACCACTTCAGCCCCGGACCAATTGGCAGCCAAAGGACCAGGCCCCTTTTTGCAATTCGGCACTGCGTCGCTTTAACTGACATATGCGCGGTCGTGCGACGTGGCTCCCAAACAAAATTGGCGTCCTTTTTTTCCCACAAATAGAGCTTTCTTTTGGTGGTATTTGATCGCCCCTGCGGTTTTTATTTTTTGCGCTATAAACAAAAATAGAGCGACAATTTTGAAAAAAATGCAATATTTTTTACTTTTTGCTATAATAAATATCCCCAAAAAATATATAAAAAAACATTTTTTTTTTCCTCAGTTTAGGCCGATACGTATTCTTCTACATATTTTTGGTAAAAAAAATCGCAATAAGCGATTATTGATTAGTTTGCGCAAAAGTTATAGCGTTTACAAAATAGGGGATAGTTTTTATAGCATTTTTATTAATATTTTTTTTTTTAGTAGTAATGGCGGCGATCAGCGATTTTTATTGTGACTGCGACATTATGGCGGACACATCGGACATTTTTGACACATTTTTGGGACATTTGTCATTTATACAGCAATCACTGCTATTTAAATAGCACTGATTCCTATGTAAATGACAGTTGTAGTGACAGTTGTAGCCACTAGGGGGCGGGGAGGAGTCAGTGTGACGTGTTGTGTTTTTTTTACAGTAGGGGGGCGTGGCTGTACGTCTGACGTCATTGATCGGCGTTCCCAATGACAGGGAACCGCCGATCACTGACAGTCAGTGTAGGAAGCGCGGGGAGAGGTTTGTTTACATAGACCTCTCCCCGTTCTTCAGCTCCGTAACCCGATCGCGGGATACCAGCGGCGATCGGGTCTGCTGGTCCCGCGGCCGTGGTCACGGAGCTCCCGACCGGGTCGCGCGCGCGCCGCTGGCGGCGCCCCCGCGCCCCCCGGGCAGGCAAATTAAAGGGGACGTACAGGTACGTGCTTTTGCCTGCCCGTGCCATTCTGTTGACGTATATCTACATGAGGCGGTCGGGAAGCGGTTAAAGAGGAACTGCAGTTTGCTCACATAATTTGTAATAAAAAACATCTTTTCAATTCTGAAGCTTCCCTCCATTTACTTTGCATAATATTTTATATATACTGTGATTCTGTACATGCCAAATATGCTGCAGAAATCTGCCTCCACTTAGTCTGGCTGCAACCATTTTAATTGTGGGCAGGTGAAGCTGCTGCCTGTTCACTTCCTAGATTTACACAGACACACAGAGGCACACCTCCAGCTCTGCAGCTCTGATTGGCCCTCTTATGACTCATCCCCTCTCCCTTCCTGGTAAACTCTCTATTTATACAAGTTTTTATTAGATTTTCGAAGTACAATAGAAAGTTCCTGACAGATCCAAGATAGTTGTAAGAAAACAGAGGTTACAAATTCTGTGTACAGTGTTGCCTGAGTACAGACAAATTGTCTTGTGTCTACCATTGGATTTGTTTGGTAATACAACATACAATCCTGAACATTTGCCTCAAGAGAGGAGAACATAGTCCATCAAAAACAAAAAAATATAAAATATAGACAGTGAATTTACTTTTTAAACAACGGTTGAAAAGACACGAGTTTCCACATGGCAGTATAGTTGCCCGGTGAGGGATAGTTGGAAGAGAATGTTTAAACTATCCCCAAGGCCAAGTTCCAGCTATGTGGCTTGGCGTAGTCTTGGGGATGGATTTTCGAACCAGTCTATCCCAGGTGGCTCTGTATCTAGTAGGTCACTACTCTTGGTCTTATGACCATCTGTTTCCAAAACCTAAGTGCAGATGATCCAAGTGGCCACAGGGCGGGTAGCAGGGGCGGATCCAGGGGGGCAAAGGGGCAACCCCCCCTGAAAATTTTAATGACTCCCAAGTCTCTATCACATCAGCAGCAGGCCAGCAGTGGCACAGAGAGAGAAACCCTGTTCTCTTCATGCCGGCTGGAGCCTGGAGAAGATGGACGGAGGAGATGGGTGGAGCCGCGCCGCTGACCTGGCCTCTCTAATGCCCGCTGTACTGGTTGCTAGCGACTGTGCTGCCTGGCGTCTAGCAACCAGTGACGTCGGGTCAGTCACGTCCCAGCCGCTACTCAGGAGGAAGAGAGCGAGGCACTGCATTCAGAGCCTTCGTCTTCCTCCGTGCCTAGTGTTAGAGTGTTGGCTCCACCCACCTCCTTCCTCCATGGTCTTCTTCAAGGCTCCAGCGCATTGTGAACGTGAAGACACTCAGGATGAAGAAGGCATAAAGCAGTGGCTGCGTCATGTGAAGTGATGGCGATGCTGCCTGGAGTCCCAGATCCCGCTTATCTCTATTGCTCCTTGGAAGCCCCTCCCCCCACCAGAGTACCAAAGTACCTATTAAAGTGAGTACAAAAAGTAATGATTGTGTAAAATTGCAGAATACAGGTATGCCATTATTTATGAAGGAAAAAAAAATGCCTTTTTAGTATTGACATTTTTATCTTGTTCAATCTTAACCACTTCAGCCCCGGAAGATTTGCCCCCTTAATAATAAATGACCAGGCCATTTTTTGCAATACGGCATTGCATCACTTTAACTGAAAATTGCGCATCCTATATGTATTCTTCTACATATTTTTGCTTAAAAAAAAAAAAAAAAAAAATCGCAATAAACGTATATTGATTGGTGTGTGCAAAAGTTATAGCGTCTTTTTTTTTACTAGTAATGGTGGCGATCAGTGATTTTTAGCGGAACTGCAACATTGCTGTGGACAGATCGGACACCTTTAACACTTTTTTGGGACCAGTGACATTTATACAGTGACCAGAGCTAAAAATAGCCACTGATTACTGTATAAATGTCACTGGCAGGAAAGGGGTTAACACTAGGGGGCGATCAAGGGGTTAAATGTGTTCCCTAGGATGTGTTTCTAACTTTGGGGGGGTTGGGACTGACTGGTGGAGGAGACCGATCGCTGTTCCTAATTGCTAGGAACAGATAATCTGTCTCTCCTCCCCTGACAGAATGGAGATCTGTCTGTTTACATTGACAGATCTCCGTTCTGTCTCTCTCAGAAGCGATCGCGGGTAGCCGGCGGACACCGTGGCCACGCGCATTGGCTCCTACGTCATGCCGCCTATACCCCTTCATTTTTCTGGCCGTGAGGGGGGTGAGAGAGAGATGGGGTGAAAGAGAGAGGGGGGTTCCCCTACCCCCCCCCATACTACACCAGGAGACCCCCCCAAAAAAATTACACATGTACAATGTCTCTCACAGGGTGAGAGAGAGAGATGAGGTGAGAGACGGAGGGGAGAGAGAGATGGGGTGAGAGAGATGAGGTGAGATAGAGGGGTGGGGAGAGAGAGGGAAAGGGGGAGGGGGAGAGAGATTGGGTGTGTGAGAGAGAAAGGGGGTGTGTGAGAGAGAGGGGGGTGTGTGAGAGAGAGAGGGGGTGTGTGTGTGAGAGGGGGAGAGAAATGAGTGGGGAGAGAGAGGGAGGTGATTGAGAGAGGGAGGGGGTGAGAAAGAGAGAGAGGAGTGGGGAGAGTGAGGGGGAGAGAAAAGGGGAGTGTGAGAGAGGAGTGGGGAGAGAGGGGGATTGGGGGGAGAGAGGTGGAGTGAGAGAGAGGGTAGAAGAGAGAGAGAGGAGTGGGGGAGAGAGAGGGGGCAGTGAGAGAGAGATGGGGGGCGAGAGAGAGGGAGGGGTGAGAGAGGGAGAGAGAGAGAGGAGTGGGGAAAGAGATAGTGAAGGTGGGAGAGAGAGAGAAAGGGAGGGAAGAGAGGGGGAAGAGAGGGGGAGGGGGGAGGGAAGAGAAAGGAGGAGTGAGATAGAGATGGGGGAGTGGGAGAGAGACAGAGAGAGAGGGGGGAGAGTGTGGAGGGAGAGAGAGGGGGTTACACATGTACAATCTTCTACAGCTTTCAGATATCTGTAATGCACCCAGATCCTTTCAGCAGGGTTTCCTTATCACTACACTAGCCGTGGAGTCAGTGTCTTGTAATATTATCTAATGTCACCGACTCCTCTTACCTTCCCGCTGCCCACCACCAGCTGCAGTAGCAAGGCACAAAAGCCCGGGAGTCCAGTACTTCATAGGAGACCTTCTTCCAGCAGTAGTAAGGGTGTCACCACCGCCACCTTTTCCTCTGCTCCCCTCACCATCTCCAGCAGTCCCTGGCTCATCCTGCCTCCTTGTCTGCTCCCATCTCAGGATCCCCGCACCTTCCCGCCAGGCCCTGCTCCGAGCCACATGCAGACGCATTATTTTGATGGACTTAAATACACTGCCCCTATATGACATGTGGAGCCTCTCATGGGGCCCCCTACTGACCTGGGGCCCCCGGACAGCACCCAAGTGCCCGAATGGTCAGTCTGACCCTGTCCACGCCTTTGGTCTCAGTGACTGTACTCTTCGTTGGTTCTCATCCTATTTATCCAACCGCACCTTTAGTGTCACTTACAACTCTACTTCCTCCTCTCCCTTTCTCTGTCAGGGTCCCCCAAGGTTCTGTTCTTGGACCTCTCTTATTCTTCATCTACACTTCCTCCCTTGGTCAGGTAATAGCCTCTGTCATGTACCTGGGTGTCTTTGAACCAGAATGCTCCTGGTTCCACAGATGCAGCCTTACCTGTTGTGCCACAGGGGAGCTCCGGAGTTGTCGCAATGTTCTCCCAGCTTGATACATTGCCTTGGACTCACTAGCCCCACCTGCTGCCAGCTGCGGACACTGTACAATCAAGCAGCCCATAAATAGCAGCACTTCCTGCTACTCAGTGCCCGTTTGTGTGGACTAGCTCCCTGAGTGTATTGATAGCTCTGTGATTCACCACCAGCTCGTATATGACCTTTGCCTGCCTGACCACTCTCTAGATATTGATTGTGTACCGCTTTGCCGGATCTGTTGCCGACCTGACCTGACACAAGCTCCACTTCAGACACTACCTACCACAGGTATCTTACAGCCTCCCAATACCATCTCTATGCTACGACACCCAAATCTATTTCTCTGCCCCTCAGCTCACTCCTTCAGTCTCCTCACGTATCACTAATTTACTAACAGACATATCAGCCTGGATTTCACACCACTTCCTCAAATTCAATCTATCCAAAACTGAGCTCATGATTTTCCCTCCCCCACATAGCATTACTATCAGTCCGTCTCTGCATGCCAAGGGTCTAGCTGTAACTCTGAACTATGTTTTCGGCCCCACGTCCAAACACTTTCCACATCTTGCCATCTCAACCTACGCAACATCTCCAAAATATGCCCCTTCCTAACCAATGACACCACAAAGCTCCTAGTTCACTCCCTGGTCATCTCACATCTCGACTACCGCAACTCCCTTCTCACGGGATTGCCTTTAAATAGGCTATCCCCCCTTCAGTCCATCATGAATGCTGCTGCCAGGCTCATCAACCTTACTAACCGCTTTGTGTCTGCTACCCCTCTCTGTCAATCCCTCCACTGGCTTTCACTCACCCAACTAATTCAAATTTTGAATTTAACAACTTACAAAGCTATCTACAACTTGACCCCGAGCTACATCACTAACCTAGTCTCAAAACACCAACCTACTCGTTCCCTCCTCACCTCCTCCCATGCTCACCTCCAGGACTTTTCCAGAGCCTCTCCTATCCTATAGAACTCCCTACCCCAATCTGTCCGACTATCTCCTACTCTGCTTGCTTTTAGATGATCCCTGAAAACCCTTCTCTTCAGAGAAGCCTATCCGCCCCCCACCTAACAACTGTACTTTTACTTTCTCCATCAGATCATCCCCCACAGTTATTACCTTTTGTATCACTTGACCCTCCCTCCTAGATTGTAAGCTCTAACGAGTAGGGCCCTCTGCTTCCTCGTGTATTGAATTGTATTGTAACTGTACTGTCTGCCCTCGTGTTATAAAGCGCTGTGCAAACTATTGCCACTATATAAATCCTGTATAATAATAAGAATAATTTATTGATTTGTTTGCGTAAAAGTTATAGCGCCTACAAATATGGTATATATACTGGAATTTTTTTTTTTTTATACTACTAATGGCAGTGATTAACTACTTTTAACGGGACTATGATATTGTGGCGGACAATCTGACACGAACTGACGCTGGAGGGAACTGACTAACTGCCACTGATATCACCAGTACCATTATCACAGTGATCAGTGCTAAAAGGGAATCAAGGGGTTAAATATGTGCCTAAGTGTAATGTGTTGTCCGACAGACGGCTGTTAAAGTAGAATGTCATTTAAATAGCCCAGGTCTACTTATCAACCAACAATTGTTACAGGAAGAGAGTACACTAAAGAGACCTGGAGGGGAGTCTCTCTGATGCACACACAGAGGGATGTCTGTTAGAAAAAGCCCCCAGACATAATACAGGATACAGTCAAAGACTGCAGACATGATACAGGAGATGGTCAGAGACTGCAGACATGATACAAGAGATGATCAGAGACTGTAGACATGATACAAGAGACGATCAGAGACTGCAATCATGGTACAGGAGATGGTCAGAGACTGCAGACATGATACAAGAAATGGTCCGAGACTGTAGACATGTTACAAGAGATGGTTAGAGACTGCAGACATAATACAGGAGATGGTCAGAGACTGCTGACATGATACAAGAGATGGTCAGAGACTGCAGACATGATACAAGAGATGGTCAGAGACTGCAGACATGATACAAGAGATGGTCCGAGATTGCAGACATGGTACAGGAGATGGTCAGAGACTGCAGACATAATACAGGAGATGGTCAGAGACTGCAGACATGATACAAGAGACGTCAGAGACTGCAATCATAGTAGAGGAGATGGTCAGAGACTGCAAACATAATACAGGAAATGGTCAGAGACTGTAGACATGATACAAGAGACAGTCAGAGACTGCAATCATAGTAGAGGAGATGGTCAGAGACTGCAGACATGATACAAGAGATGGTCAGAGACTGCAATCATAGTAGAGGAGATGGTCAGAGACTGCAAACATAATACAGGAAATGGTCAGAGACTGTAGACATGATACAAGAGACAGTCAGAGACTGCAATCATAGTACAGGAGATGGTCAGAGACTGCAGACATGATACAAGAGATGGTCAGAGACTGCAAACATGGTACAGGAGATGGTCAGAGACTGCAATCATAGTAGAGGTGATGGTCAGAGACTGCAAACATAATACAGGAAATGGTCAGAGACTGTAGACATGATACAAGAGACAGTCAGAGACTGCAATCATAGTACAGGAGATGGTCAGAGACTGCAGACATGATACAAGAGATGGTCAGAGACTGCAAACATGGTACAGGAGATGGTCAGAGACTGCAGACATGGTACAGGAGATGGCCAGAGACTGCAGACATAATACAGGAGATGGTCAGAGACTGCAGACATACTACAGGAGATGGTCAGAGACTGCAGACATGATACAAGAGAAGGTCAGAGACTGTAGACATGATACAAGAGACGGTCAGAGACTGCAATCATAGTAGAGGAGATGGTCAGAGACTGCAGACATAATACAGGAAATGGTCAGAGACTGTAGACATGATATAAGAGACAGTCAGAGACTGCAATCATAATACAGGAGATGGTCAGAGACTGCAGACATGATACAAGAGATGGTCAGAGACTGCATACATGATACAGATGGTCAGACTGCAGACATGGTACAGGAGATGGTCAGAGACTGCAAACATAATACAGGAGATGGTCAGAGACTGTAGACATAATACAGGAGATGGTCAGAGACTGCAGACATAATACAGGAGATGGTCAGAGACTGCAGACATAATACAGGAGGTGGTCAGAGACTGCAGACATGATAGAATAGATGGTCAGAGACTGTAGACATGGTACAAGAGACGGTCAGAGACTGCAGACATGGTACAGAAGCTAGTCAGAGACTGCAGACATGATACAAGAGATGGTCAAAGACTGCAGACATTATACAAGAGATGGTCAGAGACTGCAGATATAATACCAGAGATGGTCAGAGACTGCAGATATAATACAGGAGATGGTCAGAGAATTCAGTTCCTATGGACGTTAGTAGATAATGGCCAATCGGCCCTCTCACCTGACCCAGCGATACAGCAACAGTTCCTCTGATCAGGAGTCTGCTCACTCTGAATTGCCCATGGCGACTCCGCTGGGTATCACCCAGATCTGTATTCTGGCAATGACTCCATTCCTTTCTCCGCCAGGGATGGCGCTAGGCTGGGTTGCTTTCCCTCTGGTGGCGCAGGGCAGTGGGGTTCTCTCTCTGATGGTGTTCTCTCAGCACTGCCCTCTCCCTCTGGAGTCCTGGGTGTACTTCCCTGAAAGCTTTCCCGGGCTCCTGGCTCTCTCTCTCTCTCTCCCATTCAGCTGAGCATGCTGTGTGGGCTGCAGTTTCCGTGTTACAGTGGGGCTGCTAGTCCTCGGGACTACATGCCCTACAATCCTCTTCTCTGCTCCTTTTTCTATTCTATTTCTTCCCTGGCTGATATGAAGGCGGGGAAGAAACATAGTGGGAGGCTGTGCTGGCCAGCGCCGCTCACTAGTACAGCAGTGCACGTGAGGAGAGGGAGAGGGCGGGGGGAAGAAGAGCCCACAACTGCAGTGACTAGGGTTGGTGTCACCAGGTGCGGTATAACATGGTGTCACGCCCCCTTCCACCAACTATAGTCGCCCCTCAGTACAGACCCCCCTGCACTAAGTATAGACCCCCCAGTAAGTATAAGCCCCTCCCTTAGTACAGATCCCCCTTCATCAGTATGGTCCCCCCAGCACAAACCACCCTCCCCCATTAGTACAGACCCCCACCAGGACAAACCCCCCTCAATTAATACAGATCCCCCCAGGACAAACCCCCCTCCATTATTACAGACCCCCAGGACAAACCCCCCCTCCATTAGTACAGACCCCCTAGGACAACCCCCCCTCCATTAGTACAGACCCCCCCAGGACGACCCCCCCTCCATTAGTATAGATCCCCCAGGACGAACCCCCCTCCATTAGTACAGACCCCCCCTCCATTAGTACAGACCCCCCCAGGACGACCCCCCCTCCATTAGTATAGATCCCCCAGGACGAACCCCCCTCCATTAGTACAGACCCCCCCTCCATTAGTACAGACCCCCAGGACAAACCCCCCTCCATTAGTATAGACCCCCCAGGACGACCCCCCCTCCATTAGTATAGACCCCCCAGGACGAACCCCCCCTCCATTAGTACAGACCCCCCCCACCAGGACAAAGCCCCCCTCCATTAGTACAGACCCCCTAGGACAAACCCCCCTTTATTAGTAGAGACCCCCCCAGGACAAACCCCCCTCCATTAGTACAGACCCCCCAAGGAAAAACCCCCCTTCATTAGTACAAACCCCCCCCCAGGACAAACCCCCCCACCATCAGTATAGACCCCCCAGGACAAACGACCCCCCCTCCATTAGTACAGACCACCCCAGGACAAACCCCCTCCCCTCCATTAGTACAGACCCCCCCAGGACAACCCCCCTTTATTAGTAGAGACCCCCCCAGGACAAACCCCTGCTCCATCAGTACAGACCCCCCAGGACAAATCCCCCCTCCATCAGTATAGACCCCCCCAGGACAAACCACCCCCCTCCATTAGTACAGACCCCCCAGGACAAACCCCCCTCCATTAGTACAGACCCCCCCAGGACAAACCCCCCCTTCATTAGTACAGACCCCCCCAGGACAAACCCTCCCTCCATTAGTACAGACCCCCCCAGGACAAACCCCCCTCTATTAGTAGAGACCCCCCAGGACAAACCCCCCTCTATTAGTAGAGACCCCCAGGACAAACCCCCCCCCCCCCTCCATTAGGGTACATAAAAACACCCGCGTGGCAGCTAGATAGGAGAGGACAGTGTGCAGCCGTGCTTTCATTAGTACAGACCCCCCAGGACAAACCCCCCCTCCATTAGTACAGACCACACAGAGAACCATGTATTGATACAATTTTCCATTTTGCTGATGCCAACATGGCAGCATACATATGATAATGAGATTTTGAGGGGAAGGGTTTAATGCTACATACGTGAGCTTTATTTGACAATAGAAGCTTGAATAGTTTTCCTCCCAAACTCTACTGTAAGTTAGAGCTGCTGGATCCACCCTGTAGTGTCGTAAAGTGACACTAATGGTTCATGTTAAAAAAAATAAAAATAACAAACATATCATGGATAAAAACAGCTGCAAGCCAGCTATTTCAAACCCCGCGCCTAATGCCGCGTACACACGATCGGAATTCTCGTCGGAAAAAACTCTGATGGTTTTTCCGACGGAATTCCGCTCAAGCTGTGTTGCCTACACACGATCACACCAAATTCCGAGGTCAATAACACAGCGGCATAAAACACGTTCGACAGCACTATAAAAGGGAAGTTTAATGCTTCCGAGCATGCGTCAAATTGTTTCCGAGCATGCGTTGGAATTTTTTGCGTGTCGGAATTGCATACACACGATCGGAAAATCCGATAGAAAGGTTTTCCATCGGAAAAATTGAGAACAGGTTCTCAATTCAAAGTCCGTCGGAAATTCCGACAGAAAAAGACCGTATATACACACGGTCGGAAAATCAGATGAAAAGCTCCCATCGGACTGTTTCCATCGGAAATTCCGACCGTGTGTACGCCGCAAAAGTGTAAATTTGTAATAAGAAATATTTTATAGTACAAAATATATAAACAAAAGAAATATAAGTGAAAAAAGCTGCTCCCTTAAAAATCGTATGATTTATATTTGTGAAAATAGGTGCAATAGGGGCGCTAATTAAATTTTAATTAAATATACGATCATGCAAATGTGGATCATGTGCATAAAATAAAACAAAAAATGCAATGCCTTATAATAACACCAAGGTAATTAGTGATAATATTCGTGTTTCAATATCTCATATGATCCGTAGTACTCTAATAAAATAAAAAAACAGAGTCGCACTGCAGTGCGATTTTAGGTAATCGCTCTAATATGTTTGTACCTATGGACACACAGATTGCTCAATAATGACACATCTAATAAAACAACTTTACAACATATATAATGTCCGATGGGGAAGTGAACCCCTCCAAAATTAAATAATCGTGACAAAAATCTTCCGGTGACAAGTAATTTTCACTTTTTCCAAAATGACCTCTTGTTAGTGGCGTAAAACCCTTCACCATAAGAAATCCTCTTTCACCCAATAGTGAATAATAAGCTGGCTGCTTACCAGATTGAGTTGATTACTTTAACTAAAAAGTAATCAATTGCGCTTGTACAGGTAGTGCCTGTTCACACAGATGTACCAGAAGATGATACCAGGTACTCTTCCTCTCAGATAGGCTCAGGCCAGATACATAGATAGGAGCAAAAAACACAGCAACATACCGTAATATTGCTTTTATTTAAAAAAGATTGTTAAAAAACATAACCAAATGGCTACTTACATTTTTGTCACGATTATTTAATTTTGGAGGGGTTCACTTACCCCATCGGACTTTATATATGTTGTAAAGTTGTTTTATTAGATGTGTCATTATTGAGCAATCTGTGTGTCCATACATACAAACATATTAGAGCGATTACCTAAAATCGCACTGCAGTGCGACTCTGTTTTTTTATTTTATTAGAGTACTACGGATCATATGAGATATTGAAACACGGATATTATCACTAATTACCTTGGTGTTATTATAAGGCATTGTATTTTTTGTTTTATTTTATGCACATGATCCACATTTGCATGATCGTATATTTAATTAAAATTTAATTAGCGCCCCTATTGCACCTATTTTCACAACAAACATATCATACTTACCTCCACTGTGCAGCTCGTTTTGCACAGAGTGGCCCCAAACCTGCTCTTCTGGGATCCCTCAACGGCTCTCTCGGCTCCTCTTCTGGGGTGTTACCTTGCGAGCACGCTCCCGAGTCCAGCATTCGGCATCCATAGACGCCAAATGCAGGACTCGGCCCGCCCCCCCCCCTGCGATTGCGTCATTGGATTTAGTTGACAGCTGTGGGAGCCAATGGCTGCGCTACTATCAATCTATCCAATCAACAGCCGAGAACCCCCTAGCAGAGAGACAGTGCGTCCATGAGGGTTCAGGTAAGTAAAACGGGGGTTGGGGGGCCGGTCACTGACAGGTGTTTTAGGATGCATTAAGGTGAAAAAATACGAACCTTTACAACCCCTTTAAGAACGTATAATGTGATGACCAGCTAGCCGCTCCGTCGCCAAAGACACTCCCGCACATGCTGCCCAAGAAGAAGATATAGCCCTGGTTGAGTGTGCTCTAACCACCCCCGGAGGATCCTTCCCAGCCGCACTATATATGCTCGATGAATAGTCTTTACTATCCAGGCCGAGATTGTTCTGGCTGGAGCCTCTTTCCCTTAAACTTTTTTTGGTAGGTAGGATGAAACGTCTGTCAGAACGTCTGAACGCAGAAGTAGATTGGAGATAGGATTTGAGGACTTTTGGAATGTCCAATTCATGTAGGTCGGAACCAGAAGCTATTGGGAAGGCTGGAAGCACTCATTCACTGGAGAGGTTAAATATTGAAGCCACTTTTGGGACAAAGTGATCAAATGGTCTTGGCACAAGCCTGTCTGGAAAAACATGGTATAAGGTTCAGCTGCTCCCAATGCTTAGAATTCCGACACCCTTCCCCCTGAAGTTATGGCTATTAGGAAAGGCAATATTTACAGTGATATCCCATAATGAAAAGTTTTCCGAAGGGGCACAAGGAAGGTTTGCCAGAAAATGGAGGACTATTGCCAGGTCCCAATGAGGAAACCTATTTCTCTTGGGAGGACGTAGTCTAAGCACCGCTCTCATGAAGCACTCCACAAGCAGACTTGCTGCCCATTTCTTTTGGGTAAAAGCCAATGGCTGAAACTTGCACTTTAACCACTAGCCGACCAGCCGCCGCAGTCATACTGAGGCAGGTTGGCTCAGCTGGGCAAATAGCCGTAGCTGTACGTCAATCCTTTAAGATGTCACAGCAGGCGCGCACTCGCCTGGCGTGTGTCCCTAGAGCCAATGCGCGTGCCCAGTGGGTGCGATTCCTGCCGGGCATCCGCGATCGCACGTGACAGAGCGAGAACCGTTCTCTTAGGGAAGAGGAGAGAGATTGAGGCGATTCAGTTCGCATTTGCAGCGCTATACAAATTATTCATTTATTCATTCAAAATGTGTGTTCATACTAAGTATGAACACCGATCTCTCTCCTCCCCTAGTCAGTACCATCCCCCCTACAGTTAGAGCACACCCAGGGAACACAGTTAACCCCTTGATTGCCCCCTAGTGTTAACCCCTCCCCTGCCAATGTAAATTTATACAGTAATCAATGGGTATTTTTAACTCTGATCGCTGTATAAATGTCAATGGTCGTAAAATAGTGTCAAAAGTGTCTGATCTGACCGCCGCAATATCGCAGTCCCAATAAAAATCGCAGATCCCGATTACTAGTAAAAAAAATAAAAAAAAATAATAATAATGACATCTATCCCCTATTTTGTAGACACTATAACTTTTGCGCAAACCAATCAATATACGCTTATTGCAATTTTTTTACCAAAAATATGTAGAAGAATACATATCGACCTAAACTGAGGAAAAAATATATTTTGTTTATAATTTTGTGATATTTATTATAGCAAAAAGTACAAAATATTGTGTGTTTTTTTTTAATTTTCACTTTTTTTTTGTTTATAGCGCAAAAAATTAAAACCGCAGAGGTGATCAAATACCACCAAAAGAAAGCTCTGTTTGTAGGTAAAAAAGGACATACATTTTGTTTGGGTACAACGTCACACGACCGGGCAATTGTCAGTTAAAGCGACACAGTGCCGAATCGCAAAAAATGAACTGGTCAGGAAGGGGGCAAATCCTTCCGGGGCTGAAGTGGTTAAGTGAATTTAGGCTGAGCCCCAAATCCAATCCGCACTGCAGGAAGAATAAGACTTGAGACACATTCAGGCAGGGCTTTTTTTCAGCCGAAACACATAGGAACTGCGTTCCGGAACCTTTGGCGGACCTCTCCTCTCCTGCCTGTCATTTAATACTCAAGCCAGTAGAGCAGCAGTTCTCAACTCCTGTCCTCAGCAGTGTTGGTCATCTTACTTCAAAAAAGTAATTAGTTAAGTTACAAATTACTTCTCCCAAAAAGTAATTGCGTTAGTAACTCAGTTTCTACATTGGAAAAGTAATTAGTTACGCAGCAAAGTAACTGACTTTTTTTTTAAATATTCTATACGTGTAACTAAGGGGCGGGTCTAGTATTACTGTAACCAAGGGGCGCATTTATTATTATTGTTTATATATCGTGTAACCAAGGGGCAGCTCTATTATTACTCTAACCAAGGGGCAGATCTGTTATAGCGTGTAAGCAAGGGGCGGGTCTATTATTATTATATTGTGTAAGGGGCGGATGGCTACAGAAGAGGGCGAATGTTAAATTAATGGGCAGAGCTCGATATATAAC
The DNA here is from genome assembly GCA_028564925.1 of Lithobates sylvaticus. Lineage (NCBI taxonomy): Eukaryota > Metazoa > Chordata > Amphibia > Anura > Ranidae > Lithobates > Lithobates sylvaticus. Next base: position 232,046,725 of record CM053026.1, read on the forward strand.
AATAATAATAAATGCGCCCCTTGGTTACAGTAATACTAGACCCGCCCCTTACTTACACGATAGACGCCCCTTGCAGAGTAGCACGAGCATCAGGAGCGCGCGGCATCGCCTCAAACAATTACATGTTAACTGCACCTGCGCGGTGTAGAGTTCACTCAGAGCTGTTTAGGTTCGGCAATTTTCGGCAGCTCCGTAGTCCTTCGTACTGCGCAAGCCCTGAGCCTGAGCAGTACAGGGGGTCCTTATCCGGCGGGGGAACTTTTTCGGCAGGACACCGGAATTACACTACTGCCATCTAGTGGTGGTAGATGTAATTGGGGTAACTAAGCCAAAGTAATGGGAACTGAGTTACCATGAGGGGAAAAGTAATCAGTTAGATTACTCGTTACCCTCTAAAGTAACTGCGTTAGGTAACTCAGTTTATTTTAACTCAGTTACTTACATCACTGGTCCTCAGGACCCATTAACAGGCCAGATTTTAAGTATTACCTTGGGGAGATACAGACCAGAATACTGCAATCACTGAGCAGCAAATTATATCACCTGTGATGTATTTCAGTTATCTTGCAAACCTGGCCTGTTAGTGGGTCCTGAGGACAGGAGTTGAGAACCGCTGCAGTAGAGGAAGTTTTCTGCACAGCTCACTTCCTCTACTGGCTTCTCTGTGCTAGCGCTGCTCACTAAGGGCTGCTGTTCTTGAACCCTGGTGAGGTCCCAGGTCCCAACCTTCAGCTGCTGCAGTGATTCAGGAGCAAGCTTCCATCCCTGCTTGCCGTCGCTACTCAGACTTTGTTGCACGGAGTCGGGGAGCCCTGAAACATGTCCTCAGCTCTGTGCTACAGTAGGGGGAGCTCTCCAGTCCACTGTACTGTGCTGGAAAAAAAAAGCCTGCACATACATGGAGAGGGCTGACGGTGGAAGAGTCGAGGGATCTGTCACTGTGAAAGAAAATGATGGAGAGATTTGCAGAGACTGAGTTCATTCAGAGAGGAGTGCACTGTGAAAGTTTGTGGGGAGGTTGAATATGTGCCGAGAGGGAAATTGTGTGTATTTAACAGAGGGGAGAGCATTGTACACAGAGGAGAGCTTGGGGGAATTTGTGCAGAGAGGAAACCTGGAAAAGTATGTGTGTGTGGAAGGGGGGGGGGGGGGTCAGCAGAGAGGAGAGCTGGGGGGGGATTTGTGGTGGGAGTAGAGCTGGAGGGGGATTTGTGATGAGAGGAGAGCTAGGGGGAATTTGTGATGAGAGGAGAGCCGGGGGGGGGGGTGATTTGTGATGAGCTGGGGGGGGGGGGGATTTGTGATGACAGGAGAGCTGGAGGGGGATTTGTGATGAGAGGAGAGCTAGGGGAATTTGTAATGAGAGGAGAGCTGGGGGGGGGGGGGGTTGTGATGAGCTGGGGGATTTGTGATGAGAGGAGAGCTGGAGGGGGATTTGTGATGAGAGGAGAGCTGGGGGGGATTTGTAATGAGAGGAGAGCTGGGGGGGATTTGTGATGAGAGGAGAGCTAGGGTGGAATTTGTGATAAGAGGAGAGCTAGGGGGAATTTGTGATGAGAGGAGAGCTAGGGGGGAATTTGTGATGAGAGGAGAGCTAGGGGGGAATTTGTGATAAGAGGAGAGCTGGGGGGGGATTTGTGATGAGAGGAGAGCTTGGGGGGATTTGGGATAAGAGGAGAGCTGGGGGGGGGGGGTTGAGATGAGAGGAGAACTGGGGGGTGTGATGAGAGGAGAGCTGGGGGGGGGGGGTTGTGATGAGAGGAGAGCTGGGGGGGTTTGTGATAAGAGGAGAGCTAGGAAGGATTTGTGATGAGAGTAGACCCGGGGGGGGGGGGGATTTGTGATGAAAGGAGAGCTGGAGGGGGATTTGTGATGAGAGGAGAGCTGGAGGGGGCTTTGTGATGAGGGGGGAGCTGGGGGGGGGGATTTTTGATGAGAGGAGAGCTAGGGGGAGATTTGTGATGAGAGGAGAGCTGGAGGGGGATTTTTGATGAGGGGGAGAGCTAGGGGGAGATTTGTGATGAGAGGAGAGCTGGAGGGGGATTTGTGATGAGAGGAGAGCTAGGGGAGGATTTGTGATGAGAAGAGAGCTGTGGGGGGATTTTGGGGATTCACCTTATGTGATACGCAATTCTAAGCCTTAATACAGTAAAAAATGTTGGCGCCGCTGTAAATCTCTGGTGGGGTTTGGGGGTGGTTGGGGCGGCGTTTAGGCGTGGCTAGGGCGGAGAGTTGGACAGAGGGTAATTTCCTGCACATATTCTCTGAGAAAAAAAGCCCTGCATTCAGGTCACTGGGGTCAAACTGACATCCGGCTGCAAAGCTTGTGAACATATCCCATATTCTGGAGTAGATGGAATTGGTTGACCCCTTTAATAGCCTCTGGAGAACATCCTAACTCTTGTAACCCCTTGCCTTTCAATCTCCAGGCCGTAAGGCCAGTCGTGATGGCTGCAGATGCAGGATTTCTCCCTGCGACAGGAGATGCAACAGGAGATGAGGAGTCAGCGGCAGAGTGATCGGTGGGCACATGCTGAGATCCATTGCCAGAGAGAACCATGGTCTGTGAGGCCAGTAAGATAACACTACAATGACTGTCAGATTCTCTGCCAACAATCTCTTTAGAAATTTCAAGATTAGAAAGATTGGGTGAAATGCATAGGCCAGTTCAGTGACCCAAGGATGGGTCAGGGCGTCCGTACCCTCCGCCAATGGATGTGGATAGCGTGAGAGTAGTTGGTTCACCTTGCAGTTGGTTGAAGAGGCAAAAAGGTCCAGTTGTGCACACCCCCCCACTTGTGGATAATCTGTATGCTGCCCTGTATGTGAGGCAGCAAGGTGGCTAACACCATGAATGCTGCTCGAAGTTCCAGAATGTTGGAAACTAGGCCCTGAGTGGGAAATTCCCATCTGCCTTGGATCTTGTGTTGTTTGCAGGTGGCGCCACACCCTGTTGCTCTGGCGTCTGTGGTAACAATGATCCATGGCCGCGGCCCTAATAGATGATGCTGTAATAGTGTTTCTTGTCGTGTCCACCACCAGAGCTGGTGATCCTGATTGGCCGGGCTAGACGAACCTTCTCCCATTGCATCAGAAAGCCTTGTTGGAAAACTCTGAATTTCCAGTGAGCCCAAGTGGGTTATCCGGATACATGAGGCCATCATTCCGAGGAGACTGCTGCACTGGGAAGCTGACCTTACTGGCACAGCCAATGCTTATTGGAATTTCTCCCTGAGTTTGGGGAGTTTCTGAAGAGGCAAGGAAACTGTGGCTGCCTGAGTATTGAACTGGGCCCCTTGATAGACCATACTCTGTGTAGGCTCCTGCTGGCTCTTTTGATAATTGACTATCCAGCCGAATGTCCGTAAGGTGGACAGCAGAAGCTTCCTCTGTCTTCGCAAAAGGTCATGGTCCAGTGCCATGAGGATGATATCGTCCAAGAAATTATGGACTCTGAGCCCTTTCTCCCTCAGTGGGGCCAAAACTGCAATCAGAACATTGGTGAAGGTTTGAGGAGAAGTTTATAGGTCGAAAGGAAAGCAGACAAATTGGTAAGGTCTGTCCCTAAATGCATGACTGAAGGATCGGGACATCCAATAGACATCCTGCAAGTCCACAGAAATCATCCAGTCCCCTGTTTAAATTACCTGGTTTATGGTATGGAGAGACTCCATCTTGAATCTCTCTCTCTCTCTATATTGATTCAACTTCTTGAGGTCGATCACTGGTCTGAAGCCCCCCCCCCCCCCCCGTCTTTTTCTGGACCAGAAAGAGTGGCGAGTAGAAGCCTGTAAACCTTTGACAGGCTGGAAATGATATGATCGCCCCATGACGCAAACAAGATGCTGATGTACTCCTGAAGAGGAGCTAACTTCAGAGCAGACTGGGTTGTCTTGGTGGGGGTAAAGGAGTATTCTGGGGGCTGCTGCTTGAACAGCCAATAATGGCCTTGCACCACTGTGGACTGAACTCACCGATCTTGGAAATGATCTTGCCAGAACTGAGCAAATTTGGGATGTCTGGTTTCAACTGCCTCCCCCGGGTGGGCCTGGAGTCAAAAAGACTTCTGGGTACATGAGGGAGCCGCAGGGCCCTTAACTCTGTGTACACCTCCAACTCCTTCTGGATTCCTTGGATAGGCGAAAACTTCTGAAATCCCAGTATCTGTTTGGCACCCCTCTGGTTGGTCTGGCGTCTGGACCTTCGATCTTGGGGCAGAAGACCTGATCTTCCCCCTGTAACCCTGGAGATAGCAATCTCCAGTTTTTGGGCAAAAGGCGCTTATCCTTCAAAAGGCAGTTTACAGCAAGTTTTCTTTGAAGATGGGTCAGCAACCCATGGTTTTAGCCACAAAGCTCTTTTGGCTGTGACTGAGCTAAGCATTGCCCTGGAGGACCATCGAATGATGTCTATAGCTGCCTCCCCTACAAAGTCCGCCAAGAGTTTTATTTCATCAAGTGCCTTGATGATTTGTTCTTTAGGCAGCTGGTTATTTATTGCGTATTCCAAGTTATGCGTCCACATTCGCATAGCACTTGCTACGAATGTTAAAGCCGGGCTTACAGGCACCACCTGCTGCAAGGTAGAACTTTCATAAGTCCATGTCAACGCGCCTATCTAGGATGTCACGAAAGGTAGAAGAGTCTTCCATTGGAAGTGTCACATTCTTAGCCAGTCTAGTGACTGCCGCATCCACCGTCAGTGGATTAGATAAAGGCGTTGCATCCTCCTCCGTGAGTGGATATAACTTCTGCAACCTGTTTCTTTAGTTGGGGATAATATGTTTGCTCTTTCTTAGGAGGAGGTTCAAGATCCTCCCATTCCAGTGCAGCTTTTACTGCCTTAATGAATGGTGGCACCATAGAAAATTCAAAGCCTAAACCCTCCGGATCCTCTGCTGAGGAGGAAGCGGTATCTTCTCCTGAAAGGTTGGCTGTATTACTGGGCCTGGGGAATCAGCCCGTAAAATTCACTGAGCTGAAGTCACCAATGAAAGTGCCTGGTACCTCTCTGGCTAGGGAGGGTTGAATGGCTTGGTTTAGAGCTGGTGCAGTGTCCATATTCTGTTCGTCTTCTTCTGTCTGAGATGACCTGAGAATTACACCAGGGAGTCGCGGACTACTTTTTTTGAGCAGGGTAGACACCTGTTGACTCTCATACTTCTGGTCTCTGGCAAGCTGCCTGAAGCAGTCACTGCAAACTAGCTTTCCTGACATTAGGTCATCTCCAAATGACCAACATTTTCCTTTTGGGCACTGAGCCCTCTGAGAAGTCGTGTGCTTTCTCTTGAGCGTACATTTGTGACCTTTATACTGCAGTCTGCCAGGACTGAAGGAGTTACTCTCTGCCCTGGGAAAATCCTGATGATCCAGAGAGCCTCTGGACCTCCTAGAGTGGGAGTGAGTGGCCAGGGCTGAAATAGACAAGAAAGGCACTCTTGTCAGGGCATTACGCATTCTTTTCCCCTGTATTTTCTTACTTACCCAAATGTGGCCCTTACCCAGGGCTCAAGTCCTGCGGGAACGCATGGGAACGGAGTTCCTGTACTTTTTCCACAACAGGAACTCAGTTCCTGTTAGCAGCTGTGTCCTGCAAGACTTTGAAGTATGCAAGCTGTGTGGCAGGTGCTACACCAGCAGCTGCCGACACAGCTCGCAATAGTAAGTGCCGCACACCTGACCATTCAGGCATTGCCAGTAGGGGACCCCATGACAGCTTCTGCTTCAATCTACCTGTCAATCACAGCTAGCTGACAGGTAGATCAGGTCCCTGCTGCTAAGAGATTGTATTTAGTCAGACCTCTCATGATGCCCTCCTCCCCGTCGGCCCCTCCTGATTTTCTGTCTCCTCATCCTCCCCCCCCCCCCAGTCTCCTGCATACTTGCTCTGTGCGTCCCGCTGAATCCCCCCCTCCTCTATGTTAAGTGCCATATGATGAGAGAACCCAGAGGAGGAGCACAGCTATTCTGCTCACAGGACATGCAGGGAGAGAGGTGAGCTGAGGGAGGAACATCACTTTGGGGTGGTAAGCTGAGCACAATACCTGGCAAAGTTTAATGCCAGGAGGGAAGTTTATGTGGAAATATGTGAAGGGTTGGAATAGCAGCGAGTGTGTGTTGGAGCCCTGCAGAGTTTGCAGCCCCCCAAGCTAACATACATCTCCTAAGCAGGAACACATCACTATGTCCCCAAGCATTCTGTCCAGATAATGTGCAGTTCCTTTATGACCTTTTCATTTAACCCTGTGTTATCCAAACTCTGTTCAATGAAAAGTGTAAACTCACCACATAAACATTCTATATACAAAATAAAATTCCCCAATAAAGATCAAAACATGATGTTCACATTTGCATGGAAGAACAATTGAATGAATGCTGATTATTCAGAGAATTACCGTATTTATGTTTATTGAGGATTGTTTTTTTTTCATGTACTAACAGTTGAGCTTCATACACACAATACGAAAATTGGATGAAAAATACCACTTTTGAAGCGTTTGTTCATATGAGCGTATCATTTTTTTTTTTTTTTTCTCGGTGGGCGAGTGGATCTTGGGTGGGAGTTCCCACACTTTTTTCCCCAGGACTTGACCCCTGCCATTACCTGATATTGCGGTGGTCTTGGCTAAGTGGCCAAGACGAGTGGAATTTCCCCGAGGCCGCCGCACACAGCTCTCCTATCACTTTTGAGTCAGACGCAGCGGCATTGGGGGGTTCCACTCGTCTGCACACGCGTGGTGGACTGTGGGGCCTTTGACGGCCATGTTTTCGGGGCCTAGAGACACAGACGCATGCGTGATGCACTGCGAAGATGTGGCGGCCATCTTAGATTTGGGAAAAGGCTTCTCTCTTATTACTCTGTTCTCCTAGATTGGAGAAGAGGTGGAGGGGGCGGATTCTCTCCAAAGGCGTCCTATTTAAAGGGCACAGATACCAAATAATGGATGCCTTTTGATTTCGGCATCCGGACAGTCAACATCTCTTCCAGAGGAGCAAACAAAGCCCAGGTAAGTCATATTATTCCAGGGATGGGGTTAGGAGTAGAAGTAGTAGTAGTATATATCCTATTTTTGGTTTAATTTCTTTACCAAAAAAAGAAAATACACACTACACCCTAATTATTATTCCAAATTATTATTCAAATTTTATTTCAGTATCATAAAGATTAAATATTTTGTTTTTCAGTTTAACTCATGGATGGCATTGTGTCTCAGGGCTCTTTTGATCACTGAAAATAATATCGGACACCTGTGATAATTAGATTGCCAGGTGAGCCCAATTAAAGGAAAAACTACTAAAGGAGGGTGTTCCACATTATTAAGCAGAGCACCATTTTCAAGCAATACGGGGGAAGAAAAAGGATCTCTCTGCTGCCGAAAAGAGTGAAATAGTTCAATGCCTTGGACGAGGTATGAAAACATTAGATATTTCACGAACACTTAAGCGTGATCATCCCACTATTAAGAGATTTGTGGCTGATTCAGAGCACAGACGGGTTTCGTGCAGATAAAGGCACATTGAGGAAGATTTCTGCCAGATCCATGCATTGGATCAAGAGAGCAGCTGCTAAACACCATTATATAGCAGCAAACAGATATTTGAAGCTGCTGGTGCCTCTGGAGTCCAACGGACATCAAGGTTTAGAGTCCTCCAGAGTCTTGCAACTGTGCATAAACCTTCCATTCTGCCACCACTAACCAATGCTCACAAGCAGAAACGGCTGCATTGGGCAGAAAAATACATGAAGACTAATTTTCAAACAGTCCTGTTCACTGATGAGTGCCGTGCAACCCTGGATGGTTCAGATGGATGAAGTAGTGGATGGTTGGTGGACGGCCACCCTGTTCCAACAAGGCTGCGATGTCAGCAAGGCGGTGGTAGAGTCATGTTTTGGGCCGGAATCATGGGAAGAGAGCTGGTCGGCCCCTTTAGGGTCCCAGAAGGTGTAAAGATGACCTCTGCAAAGTATGTGGAGTTCCTGACTGACCACTTCCTTCCCTGGTACAGAAGGAAGAACTATGCTTTCCGTAATAAAATCATCTTCATGCATGACAATGCACCATCTCATGCTGCAAAGAATACCTCTGTATCAATTGCTGCTATGGGGATAAAAGGAGAGAAAGTCATGGTGTTGCCTCCATCCTCCCCTGACCTCAATCCTATTGAGAACCTTTGGAGCATCCTCAAGCAAAAGATCTATGAGGGTGGGAGGCAGTTTACCTCCAAACAGCAGCTCTGGGAGGCTATTCTGACATCTTGCAAACAAATTCAAGCAGAAGCTGTCCAAAAACTCACAAGTTCAATGGATGCAAGACTTGTGAAGCTGCTTTCAAATAAGGGGTCCTATGTTAAAATGTAATGTGACCTGTCAAAATGTTTAAAAAGTTAAAATGTTGTTGAAATAGCTTTTGATTTCAGTAAATATGCTGCAAACACAACAAATGAAAAATGTCAGTTCTTTACAACCTTTAAAGTGTTTTGAAACACTAATAATTTGGAACAGTGCATTGTAAGTTTTTTATTTTGAAAAAAAAAAACCTGTTATCATTAGGAGGTTTGATCAATAAAATTTGAATTCTACTCTTAATAGTTGATAACATGAGAATTATGCTGACTGTTGTTTACATTAATTATTTAGGTGAATGAGAAAAATATCATTGGCTCTTTCTTCTCTTATTTTCTTTTCTGTTGCCATCCAATCCCCTTTGCACCTTTCAGTTCTTTCACCAGCATGAGCCTACCGCCACTTAGCCAAGACCACCGCAATATCAGGTAAGGGCCACATTTGGGTAAGTAAGAAAATGCAGGGGAAAAGAGTGCGTAATGCCCTAACGAGAGTACCTTTCTTGTCTATTTCAGCCCTGGCCACTCACTCCCACTCTAGGAGGTCCAGAGGCTCTCTGGATCATCAGGATTTTCCCAGGGCAGAGAGTAACTCCTCCAGTCCTGACCGACTGCAATATAAAGGGCACAAATGTACGCTCAAGAGAAAGCACACAACTTCTCAGAGGGCTCAGTGCCCAAAAGGAAAATGTTGGTCATGGGCTTTGTTTGCTCCTCTGGAAGAGATATTGACTGTCTGGAATGCCGAAATCAAAAGGCATCCATTATTTGGTATCTGTGCCCTTTAAATAGGACTCCTATGGAGAGGATCCACTCCCTCCACCTCTTCTCCAATCTAGGAGAACAGAGTAATAGGAGAGAAGCCTTTTCCCATATCTAAGATGGCCGCCTCTAGGCCCCGAAAACATGACGTCAGCGTCTCTAGGCCCCGAAAACATGGCCGTCAGAAGCCCCAGAGTCCACCACATGTGTGCGGACAAGTGGAATCCCCCGAGGCCGCCACACCCCAGCTCAAAGCGCCCGTGCATGGGCTGCCACAGCTTTCACTGCCCTGTCACAGTATCATTAGTATATTGTACAGATTTTGTTTCTGATCACTGTATTAGTGTCACGGGTGAAGCCAGATAATGTTAGCATCAGTTAGCATCAATCACAGATAGCATCAGATTGCCCGCCACATATTCATTATCACATTTAACTCTTTGATTGCCAGTAACACTCACACACAAACACACACACTATAAACCTCCATTACTAGTATAGTGTCTGAATGTATCAAAATCTTTGATCAGATCTATACTAGCGTTCCCAAAATCGCAGCGTTAGGATCGGCCCTGACACCTGCCAGTACCTGCGTTTAGCAGGTATCTCAGACGATGGTGTAGAGGTCCCTGCTAAGGTCAGGCGTACCCGATCCCGTGCCCAGGTTGCCGAGGTGGTACAATTGCATAATCCCATAAACAGCAGAGTGGCAGTGCTTTTGGTGAACTGGCGAGCACCAGCGGCCTAGTACATCCTGGTCTTAGACACACCAGCACTGCAGTAATACTTGGTGACGGGGCGAGTACCATAAGTGCAGTTAAAGCTGGTGCAGTGGCTAGCATAGGTAGCCCATAGTGCCCATCCTGATGCGCTTGCAAATCCTGATTGGCAGCCCACACATTCTGCAGTGCCCGTACTTTTCCCCTTCACTGGCCAACCCGGAATTCAGGTGGAAACGGTAAATATAATTCCCCTTGGTTTTTTGGAGCTGTTTTTCATGGAAGATCTGTACAGATCTATTGTGGACCAAAGCAATTTATATGCCGATCAATTTATTGCCACAAATCCAAATTCAATTGCTAGACAATTTGTATAGAAATATATCACATATTCGGAATTGAAGACTTTTTTGGGCCTAACCCTCAACATGAGAAATTACTAAAAAGAATGAGTTGCGGTAATTTTGGTCTACAGACCCGATTCATCATATGCCCATGCTCTCTGCTGCCATGGCCAGGGGTAGATACAAGAATATAATGCAATTTATGCATTTCAGCAACAGTGAACTCTGTCGTCCTTGGGGGGACCCTGGATACGATCAACTTCACAAAATTTGGCCCCTCGTTAATCACTTTAACAAAAAATTTGCAGACTTGTATAGGCCCCAACAAGTTGTCTGTGTAGATGAGTCCCTCACAGGGGCTGACTGACATCTAAAGGGGCCCCCGGGCAATAGAAGATCATGGGGCCCCCTGCATCCCAAGCCACACCTGCACAGGGGGACATTGGGGGGGAGCACACAGGGAGACACTGGGGGGGGGGGGGGGAGCACACAGAGGGACACTGTGGAGGGGGGGAGAGCGCACAGGGGGACACTGGGGGAGGAAGAGGGCACACAGGGGGACACTGGGGGAGGGAGAGAACACAGGGGGACACTGTGGGGAGGCACACAGGGGGACACTGTGGGGGGTGGGGAGCACACAGGGGGACACTGTAGGGGGAGCATACAGGGGGACACTGTGGCGGGAGCATACAGGGGGACACTGTGGGGGGAGCACACAGGGGGACACTGTGGGGGGAGCATACAGGGGGACACTGTGTAGGGGGGAGAGCACACAGGGGGATGCTGTGGGGGGGAGAGCACACAGGGGGACACTGTGGGGGGAGCATACAGGGGGACACTGTGGGGGGGAGCATACAAGGGGGCACTGTGGTGGGGGAGCATACAGGGGGACACTGTGGGGGGAGCACACAGGGGGACCCTGTGGGGGGGGGAGCATACAGGGGTACACTGTGGGGGGAGCATACAGGGGGACACTGTGGGGGGGAGAATACAGGGGGACACTGTGGGGGGGGCACACAGGGGGACACTGTGGGGGGGAGAGCACACAGGGGGACACTGTGGGGGAAGAGCACACAGGGGAACACTGTGGGGGGAGCGCACAGGGAGAGAGGGCACAAGGGGACACTGGGGAGGGGGGAAGCACACAGGGAGACCCTGGGAGGGGGAGAGGGCACAGGGGGACACCGGGGAGGGGGAAAGCAAAAGGGGGACACTGTGGGGGTGGAGAGCACACACACAGGGGAACACTGGAGGGGGGCGCACAGGGGAACACTGGGGGGAAGCACACACTGGGGGGAACACACAGGGGAACACTGGGGGGAAACACACAGGGGAACACTGGGGGGGGAGCAGCGCGCCGTTAGCGGTATTATTACAGGCATCGGGTGAGTGAAGCACCTGCGATAATACAGCTAACGACACGCTGCTCCCCGCACTGGGGGGGGGAGCACACAGGGGACACTGGGGGGGGAAGCCTTGCACTGTATCACCTAGGACGGACAGGGGGACACTGGGGGGGAGGGCACACAGGGGGACACTGGTAGGGGGGGGGGGAGCACACAGAGGGACACTGTGGGGGGGGGGGGGAGCGGGGGGGGGGAGCACAGGGGGACACTGGGGGGAGGAAGAGGGCACACAGGGGGACACTGGGGGAGGGAGAGAACACAGGGGGACACTGTGGGGAGGCACACAGGGGGACACTGTGGGGGGGGGAGCACACAGGGGACACTGTAGGGGGAGCATACAGGGGGACACTGTGGCGGGAGCATACAGGGGGACACTGTGGGGGGAGCACACAGGGGGACACTGGGGGGAGCATACAGGGGGACACTGTGTAGGGGGGGAGAGCACACAGGGGGATGCTGTGGGGGGGAGAGCACACAGGGGGACACTGTGGGGGGAGCATACAGGGGGACACTGTGGGGGGGAGCATACAAGGGGGCACTGTGGTGGGGGAGCATACAGGGGGACACTGTGGGGGGAGCACACAGGGGGACCCTGTGGGGGGGGAGAGCATACAGGGGGGGAGCATACAGGGGGGACTGTGGGGGGAGCATACAGGGGGACACTGTGGGGGGGGAATACAGGGGGACACTGTGGGGGGGCACACAGGGGGACACTGTGGGGGGGAGAGCACACAGGGGGGACACTGTGGGGGGAAGAGCACACAGGGGAACACTGTGGGGGGAGCGCACAGGGAGAGAGGGCACAAGGGGACACTGGGGAGGGGGGAAGCACACAGGGGGGGGGGGAAAGGGGAAGTGGGGGGGGGGGGGGGGGGAGGGAGGGGAGGGGGAGGGGGGGGGGGGGGGGGAGGGGGGAGGAAGGGGTGGGAGGGGGGGGGGGGGGGAGAGGGCACAGGGGGACACCGGGGAGGGGGAAAGCAAAAGGGGGACACTGTGGGGGTGGAGAGCACACAGGGGGACACTGGAGGGGGGGCGCACACAGGGGAACACTGAAGGGGGGCACTGTGGGGAGAGCACACAGGGGAACACTGGGGGGGAGCACACAGGGGAACACTGGGGGGGAAACACACAGGGGAACACTGGGGGGAAACACACAGGGGAACACTGGGGGGAAACACACAGGGGAACACTGGGGGGGAGCACACAGGGGAACACTGGGGGGAAGCCTTGCACTGTATCACCTAGGACGGAAAACAAGAGAGGAGGGACTGGCGGGGAGCAGCGCGCCGTTAGCGGTATTATTACAGGCATCGGGTGAGTGAAGCACCTGCGATAATACAGCTAACGACACGCTGCTCCCCGCCGGCCCCTCCTTCCCTCCGTCTATCATGTACGGGAGGGAAGGGGGGAGCAGCGCGCCGTCAGTGGTATTATTACAGCCGCTTCAAGGGGCCTCTCGTTGGGCAGGGCACGGGCCCCTAATGGCTCCGGGCCTTTGGGCGGCGACCGAATCACTGATGGGTCAGTCCGCCCCTGGTCCCTCATTTTTCTGTCCACCTTGCTTTCAAACAGTTTCTCCCCAGCAAGCGTGCCAGATATGGGGTCAAAATTTATAAGCTCTGTGACAGGGCAACAGGCTATACATGGACTTTCCTGATTTACAAGGGAAAAGAGTCACGTGGAGCTCACCAGATATCCAGACTACATGGGCAGCAGTGGCAGGATTGTTTGGGTTATTTGTGCATGCAAAGGCAGATGCAAGCATCGGTCTCATGACATAAGGTAAACAGCAATTGCACCATGCATGTGAGGTATCACCGCAAACTTCAGACCGAGGGCAGTAATTATAGCACTAGACCTCCTGTGTAAATCTAAAGTGGTAACCTGTAAAGGGTTTTAACTCACCCTGGAACCGTTTCTTAGAGGGGGCGGTCGGCTATTTAGAAATAACAACCGATGCCGCTCGGCTGTTATCCCACTCTTCTTGTGCCTCCCATCCCAGCGGCAGACCTGAGCAACGATCCGCCTTCTAGAGAGACTGGAACGAAGCTGGAAATTACTTTGATCGAGTCTCCTATGTGTAAACACGAAAGCGACATCACAACGTCATTTCCAGTTTACTCAGCTGCCAATGGCACTGTTTAAAAAAAAAAAAACGACAGTATTCAGAATAACCGTTTTTGGCGATCTGAACACTTTGAAGTACAAAAGGAGGGATTTGGGGTCTTTCAGACCCCGATCCCTTAATAAAGAGTACCTGTCACCACCTATTACTGTCACAAAGGATGTTTACATTCCTTGTAACAGCAATAAAAGTGATCAAAGTTTATATTTTATTTTTTAAAGAGACAATGTAAAAAATAAATAGAAATAAAAAAAAGAAAAAACATTTAAATCGCATTCGTAAGTCACGCCCGCATATGTAAACGCTGTTCAAGTCACACATGTAAGGTATCACCGCCATCGTCAGAGCCAGAGCCACAATTCTAATACCAGACCTCCTCTGTAACTCTAACCTGGTAGCGTGGAGACTTTTAGGTACCGTAGTTTGCCGCCATTCTACAAGTGCCTCTCAACCCCAAGAACAGTCTCAGCCCCTCTGGCACACCTAATAGACCATGTCACTGCAGCACAACCGTAAAAAGACACAAATGATGGTAGACCAAAAAGGACCTTTACCATACGGCTCTGCATAGGCCAGGACTGGAGCAGTTGTTAGGCTCCACTTCAGCTGCCTAAAAGCCTCCTCACATTGGTCAGTCCATTGTTCCTGAATTGACTCGAGGTTTCCTGGGCCCTCCAGCTGGTCTGACAGGCTTAGTCAGGTTTGGGTTGTTTTGTTCATCTTCGCTTTTCAATAGCTCATTGAGTGGGCAAGCTATTTTAGCGAATCCCTCACTGAACCTTTTGTGATAGGAGCAGAATCCCAAAAATGACCTAAGCTCGTCATATTGGTAGGCCTCGGCCAGGAGGTGATGGCTTCTAGGGGTCAGTGGTAGACATGTGCAATTTGTTTCGTAACGAATCGAAATTCGGTCGAATTTTATGAATTTGAAAATTTATGAAAATTATGAATTTCAACTAATACGAAAGAAATTATAGCGAATATAACGAATACAACATGATTCAGTAATTCGTTAAAGATCTAATGAAACAAAAGGTCAACTCAAAGTAAATCTTACAGTAAATCATCTGATTAATTTTGTGCTGGAGTTTGGATTATTTGCAAAGTGCATTCCTGAGAACTGAGTGAGAAGGGTGTTGTATTGTAGTTGAGCAGAGGAGAAGAGATATTGTCATTGTGTGTATTAATAGTCAATAAACAAACGACTTTCCAAACTACGAATCATTATAACGAATATATATACACATACATAAATATCGAATTTCAACTAATACGAAAGAAATTATAGCGGATATAACGAATGAATTTAACGAATATCGACACTCTATAGAAATAACGAATTATCCGAAAACTAATTAACGTAACATAATGAATATAACAGAACGAAATTATGTATTTTACGAATGACAACGAACGGAAACTAAACTAAATTTTCCGTTGTGCACAAGTCTAGTCAGTGGCCACTCCTTCGGCATACACGATATGGCCAAGGTAGTTGACCAAGGGTTGATAGAACTGGCATTTCTCCAGAGACAGCTTCAACCCCTCATCATGAAGTTTCTTCAGGACCTTCTCCAAGCGTTCTTCGTGTTCTTCCAGGGTCTAATGATGATGTTGTCTAGATATACCAACACCGCGATCAGGTTAATGTCACCCACTGTCTTCTCCATCAGCCTCTGGAATGTGGCTGGAGCGCCAGACAGTCCTTGAGGCATCAGGTCGATCTCAAAAAAGCCCACTGGGGTAATGAAAGCTGTCTACCGATCCACAGGATCCACTCTTTAAATTCAGCACACTGAACCACAGGCTCTGCAGGGCATCTTCTATCCTTGAGGTGGTATATTGATCAGGGATGGTCCTTCGGTTCAGCGTCCGATAGGCGATGCAAAACTCAGGGAACTATTCTTCTTTCGCACCACCACTATCAGGAAAGCATATGGACTCTCGGAAGATACCTGCTCTCTTCAATTTGGCCAACTGTTCACGCAGGTCTTCCAAGTCTCCTAAAGGAATCTGCCAGACTCTGTCTCTTCACAAGATGTCAGGAACTACCTGCTTCCACTCTGTCAGGACAGGGGCTAGGATCTGCCTTCACATCCAAAATTAATATTCTTTGGCCTGTACTTGTAGGGGTATTGTCTTGGGGAATTGATAGCAGAGTAAAAGGTAATCCTGGATGAGCCCCCACGTGTAGCGCCACCCCCGGTGGAGCCGCTTGAGTATATTTGGTTCTGTGCTCTGCCTCTCAACCCCAAGAACAGTCTCAGCCCCCCCTGGGCACACTTAATAGACAATGTCACTGCAGCAGTAAACAGTAAACAGACACAAATGATAGTAGACCAGAAAGTATCTTTACTAAGCGGCTTTGGTTATAGAACAACAGTAATAAAGACTTGAAAACTGTGATATAAACAGTATATCGCTACAGGAACAGGCAGGTTATAAAGTAACACAGTTTAACCTCTTGAAATGACTAGGTGTGGCCTATGTGTATATAACACAATAGATAGTCCCCCTCTGCTAACCTCAATTTCTCAAGCCCCCTTCTGCTCTTTGCAACCCAAACCCCCTCTCTGATTACCCCCCCCCCCCCCCTCTGCTCACCTTTACACCAAAACCCCCTCGTCTACTAAACTCTACCCCTTCCACTCTGCTAACCTCTGTTCCCCAAACCCCCCTCTGATCATCTCAACATCTCCCTCTCTGATCATCTTCACACCCCAACATCAACACCTCCCTTTATGATTGTCTCTGCACCCCAACACCCCTCTCTGATCATCTCCACACCCCAACACCCTTCTCTCTGATCATCTCCACACCTAAACACCTCCTTCTCTAATCATCTCAGCACCCCAACACCCTCCTCTCTGATAATCTCCACACCCCAACACCTCCCACTCTGATCATCTCCACGCCCCATCTCCCCTGCTCTGATCATCTCCACACCCCCAATACCCCCCTCTCTGATCATCTCCATACCCCAACACCTCCCTCTCTGATCTCCACACCCCAAAACTACCTCTCTGATTATCTCCGCACCCCAACACCTCCCTCTTTGATCATCTTCACACCCCAATACCCTCCTCTCTGATCATCCCCACACCCAAACACCCTCTTCACTGATCATCTCCACACCCCAACAGCCTCCTCTCCGATCATCTCCACATCCCAACATCCCCCTCTCTATCATCTCCGCACCCCAACACCCCCTCTTCAATATTCTCTACACCCCAAAACCTCTTCTCTGATCATCTTCCACTCTGATTATCTCCACAACCCAACACCCTCCTCTCTGATCATCTCTACACCTCAACCCTTCCCTCTCTGTTTATCTCTGTACCCCAACACTCCCTCTCTGATCATCTCCACACCCCAACACCCTCCTCTCTGATCATCTCTGCATCCTAACCCCCTCTCTGATAAACTCCACCCCCCAAAACCTCTTCTCTGATCATCTCCACACCAATAACACCGTCCTCTATGATAATCTCCACACCCAAACACCTCCCACTCTGATCATCTCTACACTCCAACACCCTCCTCTCTGATCATCTTCACACCTCAAAACCCTCATCTCTGATCATCTCTGCATCCTAACTCCCTCTCTGATCATCTCCACACCCCAACACCCTCCTCTCTGATAATTTCCACACCCCAGCACCTCCCACTCTGATCATCTCCACACCCAATCTCCCCTGCTCTGATTATCTCCACACCCCCAATACCCTCCTCTCTGATCATCTCCATACCCCAACACCTCCCTCTCCGATCATCTCCACACCCCAACACCCCCTCTCTGATCATCTCCACACCCCAACACCCTCCTCTCTGATCATTTCTGCATCCTAACCCTCTCTCTGATAATCTCCACACCCCAACACCCCCTCTCTGCTACCCTCTGCATATTAACCCCTTTCCCTGCGATAAACCTCTGTTCCCCTGTTCTCTTCACTGCTCCCTTCTGCACCCCACCCATTCTACTAGCATATAAACCTAAATTTCACCCTGCTGACCATTGCTCACTCCTACACCCCACATTTCCTTTTGCTGTACTCCACACCCCAAACTCCTTCTGGCTCACCTTTGCACCCCACCTCTCTGCTAACTGCTGCACTCCAACACTTTCTCCCCCCCCCCCCCACTGTGATTCCCTCTGTGCCCTCCTTTTCTCAAAGCCCAATAAAGAAAGGACTGCTCTCCTGTAAGTGATACAGATGTTCACTGAGCATGCCTCACACACATGTGCTCACTTCTGCACCTCTGAGGCTGGCCACACCCCCTCCCCAAGTCCTGAACATTCACTGTGAGGCAGAAGCTGTCTCCACCTGACCTTGCATCAGTGAATCCATACCAAGAGCCGCTGGAACACAGCTCAGCTGCTGGGGAGGAGGTAGGGTGAGGGATCTGTGTCCCCACTGTGTTCCGTATGTCTGATCTGAGTGCTGTGAACCCACCCGCAGCAGCACACCGAGCAGCCGCTTGCCCTTCAGCAGCTGTCCGTGACAGACCTTGATTTCCAGTATAGAGCCCGGGACAAGGTCATGTCAAAAAGAGTGTCCCGGGGATTTTGGGACTGTTGGCAATGATGGGAACATAGAGGGTAGAGAGAGTAAGAATAAAACATAAGAGATGCGTTACAAAATGTATTCTAGAACATTATTGCCCCAATTACTGCATGAAATAAATTTGGGGTGGTTTTGGATTCCCCCTATTTATTATAAATATGTATTAACTTGTCTATTCCTACAGTTAGCTAGTCTATCAAAGCTCTGATAAAGTTAATGGTGATGGTACAACAACAATGCCAGCTATAAAATAAACACACTGCTTAAATAAGAATAGATCTAATTTATTTACCAAGAAAGTAGAAATACTAACCAAAAAAAAACTAAAATAATATTACAGAGCATATAGCAGGGGTGATCCAATACCGTATGTCCTTTCTTTCACGTTCTGTATGTGGAGAAAGAGAGAAATAACTCTAGCTGGCCACTACTTTTTAAATCGCACTCAGACACCACCCACACAAACACTCAATGCCCCCCCTGTCTCACACTCTGACAAATGAAAATCCATAAGAGACCGTCCTCTTCTTCTTTTGCCCATCTTCCAGAAAGTATGCTGTAGTCTCCACTAGGGGCACCATTATGATTGAAGATATGGTTGGAGGTCGATTAGCCCATTATTTAATTAAATTATTGTACCAACATCCCTTTGATAATAAATGTTAAGAAAGATGGAGATATGGGATTTTATGGGTACCTCTTAAAAATGCTAATTGAGTTAAATACTCTGATACACAGATTGAAATATTAAAGCATATTTTATTAACAAAGAAAGATGAAGTAAAAAATGAACAAACATGCACATATCCACAGTCTAAGGCATATACACCTATTCCTATAATAGACAAAGATAATGCAGTATTCATTTGTGTGTGATCACATATTCAACAAGCTTCTACATGTTTTGCCTGTAAAGGCTTCATCAGGAAAGTTGACATGATCACAAAGAGTTAAAACTTCAAAAGTAGTTTCATTCATGTATCGGACCTTGGGTGTATGAAACAGAAAAAAGCATAAGACATAATATAATTGATTTAACAAAGTTAGAGAGATAATATACAATGTTAAACGGAATATATGAAGACACTGAAACATGACAAGTCCACCTACATCAAACAATCCCACCCACCCCCATTCATACCCACCCCAAAACCACCCCCAAATAGTCCCTATTCTACCCCCACAATTTAATTGTGGGTTAACCTCCAAGAGTAATGGATAGGATCCTACCTCTCATATCGGGTCCAATGCCAAATCTCCACAGGACAGTCTCATGGGGTGCTAGCCCAATGATAAAAAAGAAAAACGACCCTCAAACCTCAAATCCCATTGAGATGATGGGTAAATCGTAGGGAGGAATATATGGAGCTCAGTGAGATACAGGAACCCTCGTGGCTTTATAAGAAACAGATGCCTATGATATACAAATGAAGAAGGAATATATAGAAAGTGTATCAGAATATTGAACCTCAAAAGAAAGAGGAAATAAGTTATTGGCAGAAGGAGAAATAAATATTTCTCTCCTAACGCTGCTGCTTACCACATGAAAGTGTCCTTGATAACATGATTGAAATACTGGCTGGGAGCTCGTAAGGATAAATGATATATGAGTGCCCGATATCTATTAATGTTCAAAAGAAACATATTGGTATTACTAATAAAGTTGACATGAGGTGGCGCTATGCATAGAGCATGCGTCATCTAAATGTTTGAGAGCATAATGGAGAAGCAATGCTTACCTCTATTGTTATGTCTTTGTCAAAAGTGAGAACCAAACATTGGAACATCTAAGCACAGAGTGCTAGGGAAATATAAAGCTTGACTCCCAGGGCTTGTTTCCCTTAGGGCTGTATCCTAGTGAAATTCAAAAATAGAAATGGGGGGGCCCGCCAGACGCCCACCCCAGAAAAGAGATAAACTTAATGAGGGAGGGGTAATGTTGTACGGAATCAAAATTACATAGTAAGGTTCCCAGATCAAAGACAGAGTAAAGGCCATAGTTTACCTTGTTATTAATTCAAAAGTATCTCCGAGCTCCCACACACCATGTACTGTGTGTGCGCCTTATATAGTCCTCCCCATGGCACCAAAAGCGCAAACGTGTGACGTCACGCCGCCCCTTTGGCGCCAAGCGGAACAAAAGGGGAAGGTTCACACCTCGCAGACACAGAGTGCCGCCCCCGGAAATCGTATCCCGGAAATGCGGCATCGGACTACATGCTGTGCGGACACCCATTCAGCAATCATGCCAAAGGGCCTCCGCAGACATGTAGTATAAAGATCCCACAATAAGCGTCAAGCTGCAGCTATGGGGAACCTCAGGGTGGACGTGCAGTTAAAGCCCAAGAGCCACCCATGAATATAGGGGAAATCAGGGCTCCACTGGACATCCTTGGGTGTCCATACGAAAACCCTAAACATTATCATCTCAAGGAAAAAAAAAAAAAAACCCCGCCCCACACCAATCATACTAGGGGCACCATTAGTCTATAATTCACCAATATTTAAAAAAAGGGCCAAGATACATCCCTGGGAATTACAGACCAGTTAGCCTAACATCAATAGTATGCAAGCTCTTAGAGGGGATCATAAGGGACTATATACAAGATTTTAGTAATTAAAACGGTATTGTTAGCAGTAAACAGCATGGATTCATGAAGAATCGTTCTTGCCAAACCAACCTTTTAACCTTCTATGAGGAGGTGAGCTGCCATCTAGATAAAGGAAGGCCTGTAGACGTGGTGTTTCTGGATTTTGCAAAAGCATTTGATACAGTTCCCCATAAACGTTTACTGTACAAAGTAAGGTCCATTGGCATGGACCATAGGGTGAGTACATGGATTGAAAAATGGCTGAAGGGGAGAGATCAGAGGGTAGTGATAAATGGGGAGTATTCAGAATGGACTGGTGTGGAAAGCGGGGTCCCCCAGGGTTCTGTCCCAGGACCAATTCTATTTAATTTATTCATAAATGTCCTGGAGGATTGTATAAACCACTCAATCTCAGTATTTGCGGTCAATACTAAGCCAAGCAGGGCAATAATTTCTCCACAGGATGTGGAAACCTTGCAAGAAGATCTAAACAAATTAATGTGGTGGGCAACTACATGGCAAATGAGGTTTAATGTAGTAAAATAATGCATTTGGGTGGCAAAAATATGAATGCAATCTACTCACTAGGGGGAGACCCTCTGGGGGAATCTAGGATGGAAAAGGACCTGGGGGTCCTAGTAGATGACAGGCTCAGCAATGGCATGCAATTCCAAGCTGCTGCAAGCAAAGCCAACAGAATATTGGCATGCATTAAAAAGGGGATTAACAGAGATAAAACAATAATTCTCCCACTCTACAAGACTCTGGTCTGGCCACACCTGGAGTATGCCATCCAGTTCTGGGCAGCAGTCCTCAGAAAGGATGTGCTGGAACTGGAGCGAGTCTAGAGAAGGGCAATAAAAGCTAATAAAAGGGACTGAAGGACCTTAGTTATGAGGAAAGATTACGAGCACTGGACTTATTCTCTCTGGAGAAGAGACGCTGGAGAGGGGATATGATTTCAATGTACAAATACCATACTGGTGACCCCACAATAGGGATACAACTTTTCTGCGAAAGGGAGTTTTAAAAGACACACAGCCATTTACTAAAATTAGAAGAGAAGCACTTTAACCTTAAACTGCGTAAAGGGTTCTTTACTATAAGGGTGGTAAGGATGTGGAATTCTCTTCCACAGGCTGTGGTTACAGCGGGGAGCATTGATAATTTCCAAAAACGTTTAAATATTCACCTGAACGACCAAAACATACAAGGAAATAAAATGTAATACTGACATAAAAGCACACACCCAGGTTGGACTTGATGGACTTGTGTCTTTTTTCAACCTCACCAACTATGTAACTATGTATGTAACTGTTTTTGACCTGGGTCATCTTTCAGTAACAGCTGGCCTTTGATGCTAGTGTAACCTCCCCAGGAGGTCTTATCTGTTGCTCCTCTACCCCCATGCAACACATCAGGAGGCCTATGCGAGAACATCCTGTTAGGCTATGAATTCCCATTTATGACTCCTTGTCACAAAGACCCTACTGGGTAAACTTTCTGTATTGGTATTCCAAGACGGCAATCTCCAACATAGGCCAAATATCATAGGCTGTATCAACCAGGCAGTAAAACTCCAGAAAGATATGATATTAAACCACGTTGCCTTCCAACACTGCACACACTAGAAGAAGCCTTTGTATTAGGTGCTCCTTCCTGCTTCCATGCGTGAACCTTGTTTACTTTTACTGACAGTGGAGAGACCACTGAATCAAGCTATATTCATCTGTGTTTTTGCCCAACAGTGTATACCTGCGAGCATTCAGGGGGGGGCATTATTTTAGGGTCACCCATGCACCGCCCCTTTTTGACAATGTCATTATCACATTATCATGGTCAAAGACATAGTACAGTCCCTAGGATAAGTAATGGATAATGGCCAACAGGCCCTCTTACCAGACCCAGCAAAACTACAGTAGTGATGCCTCCAGCTGGATGATTGCTCACTCTGGGTTCCCCTGGGGGCGATTCTGGTCAGTAGTGTAGAATGTCTGTATCCTGGTAGTGGCTCAGTCTTTCTCTCTCTGATGGTGCTGGGCAGCGTGGCTCTCTCTGGTGGCGCTGGGCAGCATGGCTCTCTCTCTCTGGTGGCACTGGGTAGCATGGCTCTCTCTCTCGCTTCCGCCCAGCACACTCCTTCTTCTTCTTTGTCCTGTAGCACTCTCTCCCTCAGCTTTTTTTCAGCCTGCCGTCTCTCTCTTGATCGAGCTGTAGCCTCCTCCCTGTGGAAAATGGGCCGCCAATCTTTTAGACTACATGTCCCATGATGCTCTCCTCTCCTAGTCTCCTTTGATTGGCCCTCAGTTATGGCCAATAGGGAAGGAACGGAGCGGGCAGGAAGCTGGGCAGGGAAACTGGTGAGAGCCGCTGTCTCCTCTCCCTGACAGGAGAAAGGGGGGGGGGGGCGATCGGGGGAAACCTCTGACAGCCCGCAGCTTGCCTTTCTCCTGTCACAGTGCCACCGAGTTCTCTGCTGGACTGAGCAGGGAAAAGAGCCAAAGTCACACTACACTGATGGGGGGGCTTGACAGCACCTTGTGCTGAATTTCAGATCTGATCCCTGATTCCAGGGGGGGGCACTTGGACCCCCCTTGCCCCTACCTGCGGACGCCCATGCCTGCGAGAACCCCAGGGGGAGTCTTGGAAATTAGCTGTGGGAGGCAGTCACATTGAAATCAATGGGATGCTGCCACAGCTATTTTCAGCTTCTCAGTAGTAATCGCTATGCAGTGATCACCTTCGAGTGATCAGCCCTGGACATAGACTTCTGCGTCCCCAAAATCCTCATCTCCAGGTTACATCTACCCCCATAACTATAGGATAAAACCTCTTCAGATTTAGGGACTGTAGATGTCTATGCAGCCCTGTAACTACTGTGCAGCTGTGGGTTCATGATGGTACATGTAACAGTTAACAACCGGAAAATACAGTCTATCAGTGTTTGCATATATGACTGCATTTCTCTGCAGTTCAGAAACATTGACTGGGGTTTGAAGTGTGCCTACCAAAACATTATGAGAATCTGGATGTTGCAACTAGCCAGACTGTGGGCACGACAGGTTTTACACCGCTATGGGGAACCGTTCAGAAACGACTTCTGTTATTTTTATCCAGAAAGATACAATTTCTATTTATATACATGTGTAGTAATTAAAACTGAATCAAAATACACCAGCTTTGTTGAACAAAAAGCATGCATTTTTATTATTACGTCATAAAAAACCTCCTAATGCTGCGTTGTTTTTGTGTTTCTATTTATAATTTTCAATGCACTCTTTCGTGCTCTGCAAGTGCAGTAGATGAAAAAGCATCCACTGTATTTAGTAGTACCCCCTCAACGATTAGATAATATGATAGCACACGTTATAGCTCTTTCTCCCTTAGTCACCCTTTTTAACATCGTCCTTATTGTTAGGAGATGGTGCTGTGATTTACTAAAGGTTGTGCATGTTTCTGCCGCCCCCATTATCATTCTCTCAAAATGCGTGGGAACCATGGCTGCCCACGGGCTAGCTTATTACAAAGGCTGCTTTCTCTACAGTGTTAAGGTTAATACAAAATAAAACAGTAGAGAAAAACCAACTCCAGGCAAACCTAAATGGATAAATGGGAAGGGTTACAACATCTTTTAAGGTCTTTACTGTTGTCTGTTCTTACACTGAAATTTCTTCTTCCTATCCCAGTGCAAGGGTGGAGGGGTGGGGGCCCAGAAGGACAGGAAGTGATGGTAAATCTCTCTAAGCCCCAGTTCACACCGGTGTAACGTGTTATGTGATAGTTCAAAATCGCATGACAAGTCGCACCCCACTGTCCACAATGGAACTGTTGAAATCGGTGGAACTCTGACTTTGCGGTGCCGCAACAATTTGAAAAAAGTTTTCTGCACTATTTTTTGGCGATTTCAGGTGCGACTTGCATAGACATCTGTGCATGAAATCGCACAGATGTCAGGCAAGTCGGACCTGAAATCGCACTGACCTGCTGCTTTGAAATTGTGCTACTTCAAGTGAAAGTAGCACATTTTCAAAGTCGCATTTAGACCCCTTTCACACCGAGGGCGTATTACAGGCGCTATAGCGTTAGAAATAGCGCCTGCAATCCGCCCTCAAACTGCTGCTTTATTGTCTGCAGTGTGAAAGCCCGAGGGCTTTCACACTGCAGCGGTGCGCTGGCAGGGCGTCACAAAAAGTCCTGCCAGCAGGTTCTTTGGAGCGGTGAAGGAGCGGTGAACTCACTGTTCCTCCAGCGCTGCTCCCCATTGAAATCAATGGGGCAGCGCTGTAATACGCTATTGCGGCATTTTGCCGGGGGTTTTAAATTTGGCCCTGACCCCCTCTTCGGGGGGGGGGGGGGGGGGGTGGCCCAGGCGGTGCTCCCGGCTCCTCCTACTCATCAGGTTCCCCCACGGAAAGCCACATTCCATGGGGGCACTCGTGCAGGTGCGCTCCAAGTCCTGCTGTTGCGTCCATTGACACAGACAACAGGACTCGTGTCACTGGATTTGATTGACAGCAGCGGGAGCCAATGGATCCTGCTGATATCAATCTATCCAATATCCAATGAGGACCCGAGATAGCGGCTGGAGCTGCTGGTAAACGAGGGGGCTCTGGGGGCTGCTGCAGCACAGAAGGTTTTTCACCTTAAGGCCCCTTTCACATGTGCGGACCGTATGTCCGTTTTTCATGCATCCGCTTTCGGATGAAAAACGGACATACATGTACCCCTATGGGATAGCGGGTGTCAGCGGATGAGCATCCGCTGACACCCGATATCGTCCGTCTCCGCTATGGTCCGATTCTGCAGACGGAGGAAAACCCTATTTTTCCATCCATCTGCAGAGCGGATCGGATGAACACGGACAGACGGTCCGTGTTCATCCGATCCCCCATAGAGGAGAGCGGAGATCTGACAGGGCAGTCCCTGCACAGCGTGCAGGGACCGCCCTGTCATCCGCCGGCTCAGCGGGGATCAGCGGAGCCATCCCCGCTGAGCAGCGGATGTTCACGGGGCGGATCATTACGGATCTGCCCCGTGTGAAAGGGGCCTAAAGTGTTACTAAACCCAGTAATATAAAAATAGTCCCCCCCCCCCCCCCACCCCCACAGTAGGGTTGCAACCTTTTCTTTAAGCCAAACACGAACACTTTAGAGGTGCATGGAAAAAACGTTTTTTTTAGATCAGAGTCCCCTATATCTGATCCTCTTTAGGGACAAACCGTCAGTCTCTAAGGGGGGTGCTGATATAAGGGGACTGTAATATAATGGGGTTCTCTATAGAGAGGGAGGGGGAGGTAATATAAGGACAAACTGATCTAATGTGGGTGCTGATATAAGGGGACTGTAATATAATGGGGTTCTCTATAGAGAGGGAGGGGGAGGTAATATAAGGACAAACTGATCTAATGTGGGTGCTGATATAAGGAGAGTTTCCCTTATTTAGTAGAGGTCTCTAGGGAGGGGGTGCTGACTGCTGATCTAATTGGTCACCAGCAGTCAGCACCCCCTCTACATTAGCTCAGAGTCCCCTTATATCAGCACCCCCCTTAGATCAGTGTCCCCTGCCCTTTAAGACCCCCATTAGACTGCCTTACGGAGAGCTGTTTAGAGCCAGGAAGTGTGGGAGGCGGAGTTTGGGGATGGAGTGAAGCTTGGGGAGAAGGCAAAGTAGAGGCAGATGCTGCATCGCTGTGCCCACTGTGTTGGGAAGAGACATTTGAACTGGTACACTCACTCACAGGGCCGCTGTTAGGAATCATGGGGCCTCCACCCCCTGAGGGGGGAAAAGAGGTGGGGGGAGGGAGATGAGAAAGGGGAGGTGAGAGAGGAGGAGGTAAGGGGGGTGAGAGAAAGGGGGGAAGAGGCAGGAGAGAAAGGGGATGGCTGACACAGAGGGGGGGTGCTGACACAGACGGGGGGTAGGTGCTGACAGAGAGGGGGGTGCCTACAGAGGGGGGGGGGCACTGACACAGATGGGGGTGGGCACTGGCAGAGAGGGGGTGGGTTGACAGAGAGGGGGGTGCTGACAGAGGGGAATCTGGTTACGCCGCTCCAGATGTTGCGGCCAGGGCCACTGGTCACAGGATGGCTGAACAGTTATGTGCCCGGGTTTCGGGCGGCTTGAAAACCGGGCACATGTGTCCAAACCCGGAATGTCCGGGTCAAAACCGGACAGGTGGCAACCCTACCCTACAGTGCCCACAGCTTATAAATCTTCTTTTACATTAAAATACTGCCACTATATACCTTTTTAGATGATCTGTATACCACGGTTACATGATAAACTGCACAGTTTCTGCAGTGCTAAGAGTTCAGGAAGGAGGAGATTTCCACTGCAGCCTGTATACACGCCCACATGTCTGATGTCAATATCATGTGACCTGGCTATCTCTGAGAACAAGTAAATGTTCTCTCCAGCATAAAAGACACAACTGAGCATGTGTAGGTCGGCTACTTTGCCTGTGTTTGCTGGCCTTCGCCAGATAGACAGTGCAGGAGGGGGAGGATCTATGCATATAGGATAAAACAGCCTTTTTACACAATGCAGAGGATTAACCCCTAAAGTTCCACAGTGAGTATAAAAAGTATGCTATGCTGCATGTACAAACGTATTTTACTGTTGTGGGTTTAGTAACACTTTAATGCATAGAATGCATTAAGGTGAAAAACCTTGTGACTTTACAACTCCTTTAAGGACCCCTTACACATCAAAGCACGTGCCTGCACTACTTTGAACACCACATGAATTACAAGTGTGTTGTGGTGTGTTGTGAAATAGCTCAGGTTTGTTTTTTATTACTGTATAGACCAGTGATGGCAAACCTTGGCACCCCAGATGTTTTGGAACTACATTTCCCCATGATGCTCCTGCACTCTGCATTGTAGTTGAGCATCATGGGAAATGTAGTTCCAAAACATCTGGGGTGCCAAGGTTCGCCATCACTGGTATAGACTGTGTACCAGGGTGTCATTCGAATGCACATCTTCCCATGCATTAAAGTGTATTTTTTACTTTCCTGCGCCCATTGGATGGTAGGCAAAAACTGAACTCCAAAGGTGAACAAAAAAGTGCATGTGAACACACACAAAAAAGTGTGTCTATTAGTTGTCTCCCGAAGAGGAAGGACCCTTCCCTGACCCCCCGGGGTACAAGACTCCTGACGGGGTAAGGCACACTAAAGTTCACCCAGCCAAAAGCGGACCCCACTCCTCATGGTCAGCTGAAGTCTACCAACAAGTACTAGGCGAGGGGCTTTCCTAAGAGAGACCCCTACAAAGGCAAGGGAGGAAGGAACTTAATGGCTGCACAGCCTCCCTTTTAGACTAGTCAAAGTAGCACAGTCGAATCCGGTGGCACTGGGACCCCCAGGTTTTTCCACTACGGAATTATTCCAATGCTTCACCTCACCCAGTGGTTGCACCGGTTTCCATGAGAAGATCCATCTGGACCCCCATAATAACAGCAGGGGCAATATACAGCCAGCCATCCTAGCCAGAAGGCTAGAATGATGGGAGAGCACCCCTACTGGACACTGATAAGAACAGATACACCAGATCTTTTTCATTTTTGTTTTTAAAAAAAGTGGTAAAAGATAAGAAACCCATTAAGGCGTTACAGCTATCCAGGACAGATTTCTCCTAACTTCCTGTCCGGGTGACAATGTTTTAGCAGACAGGAAGGGAGTCAAATGTCTGAAACAACAATTTGCAATTTATGTTTCCAATGTATGTGACTGCAATATTTTATTTTTAAAACTGAGCATAGTTGGTAATATATTCTTCACTCTCTTTTTAGAAACCATTGGCATGACCTAATTTTCCTTAGAGGCTAATTCCAGGCAACAATCCTTGCAGACAAGGTTGATTGATTTTGTGATAGATTTTTTTTTTTAAAACAAACATGCCTATACTTACCTGCTCTGTGCAATTGTTTTGCACAGAGCAGCCCCGATATAAGACTCCAGTGGGTGTAACAAGATGTCCGCCTGCCGCCTTCTCACTGTATCCTTACTGTGGACGAGTGCAGGGTATAGCAAGATGGCGTCGTCGAAACATCACTTCTGTTACAAAATCTGATGGGTCGCCTAATCTGACGAAACATCGGATGAGCTCTGTTTAAAGTAGTCCTAGGCTACATGGCACTTTCAGCCATATCTGCTTGTAGCACCAAAATGCTTATCAAGCCAAATCCCATTCATTTTAATGACCCCTGTTCACATCTGAGCTGTATGTCGACTGAAGCAAAACGTCTGTTACTCAAAAAAGTACATGAGCTTCTTTTTTGGCAGATTGGGCCCCATAGACTTCAATGGGAATGCCTGAAAATGTGCAACATGAGCAGTTTTACGAGCATTTTGTTGCACGTTTTCTGCTGAAACAGCAGCTCTCCACCCCTAATTTCCTTCATCTCTCCTCCCTCTAGTGCTTTCTATTGGCTAATCAAAAATGGCCAAAGCTGTAAAATGATTGTAATGCACTTTTAAAAATGTTTAAAAAAATACCAAATTTCTACGTCCAGGTGTGAATGCAGCCTAAGATGCTGCTCAAAACCAAACCCAAGGCTTATAGAATATATTAGATTACATGGCCTCAGCCAGTGCCGCTCTGGTCCCCCCCCCCCCCCCCCCCAATAATGCATTTCACCCTGCCCACCAGGGGGTTTTGAACAAGCACAATGTATGTGTGAAATGTCATCACCCCTTGGTCCGTTGTTTTAGTCCTGGTGGCCTTGTCTTCAATCTCCTAACCAAGCCCCCCTTTAAACCAATGGATACTTTGATATTTGGCAAATAGGAAGAAACCCCAGGAACTTTAACAAAGAAAATATAGACACTAGAAATCATGTAAATTTAGAATGGCTGCTGGTTCAAAACTTGGTTAAATATATATATTTTTTAGAGTAGAATCTAGATGATATGGCTATCCTTAGTCTACTTACCACTACAACCTAAAAAAAAAAAAATACAGTTTTAAGCCCTTACTTTTGTATGGGGTGATAGAAAGCCTAGACCAGTGATGGCCAACCTTGGCACCCCAGATGTTTTGGAACTACATTTCCCATGATGCTCATGCACTCTGCAGTGTAGTTGAGCATCATGGGAAATGTAGTTCCAAAACATCTGGGGTGCCAAGGTTCGCCAACACTGGCCTAGACTGTCCTGGGAAAATACTCAGAAACCCAACAGAACTGGGATATACGGCAATACAATGCTGTCGTAACTATTACACTGCAGCACATCGTGCACATTTACCATTCTGTCTACAAGTCCCCATGAACCCCTCTTCTTGAATTTGTTCAAAATGCTCATAAAAGTCTGTTGTATGTACCATTGTTCTTGCGAGGAAGACTGTCATGAGACATTGCAAATTTGTCCAAACCATCTTACAGTTGTTTGCATACATTTTTGCTAGCCTATAAAAAGTTTGTAAAGTGTTAGCATTGGAGTACTGCCAGATACATCAAAATCAAGGACCCAATCGTTATTTTTTTTTTTCTGCTCACAATCTAAAAACACACTTGTTATGGCAGTAAAGTCTTTATTTTTGTCCAGCCACAATTGGCTCACTTCTTCACATCTCACAGTCATATTGTTGATGTTCACATTTTCTGCAGCAATTCTCCATCAATGTACTACTACATATAAAATACAAAACATAATAAAAGTACGCTATCCTGTTAAATAAATACTAGTGAAATATAAATGATCAATACAGTGCCTTGAAAAAGTATTCATACCCTTGACATTTTCCATATTTTGTTATGTTACAACCAAAAATGTAAAGGTATTTTATTGGGGTTTTATTTGATAAACCAACACAAAGTGGCACATAATTGTGAAGTGGAAGGAAAATGGTTTTCACATTTTTTTACAAATAAATATCTGAAAAGTGTGGCGTGCATTTGTATTCTTCAGCCCCCTTTACTCTGATAGCCCTATCTAAAATCTAGTGGAACCAAATTGCATTCAGAACACAACTGTTATAAATGGGTTTCATTCATAACAGCTGTGCTTAGTATTGTGATGCTGTGATTGGCCTATCAGTACCTGGGCCAATCACAGCACCCTGTACCATATGATAGCCGTGGGCCAATCACAGCACCCTGTACCATATGATAGCTGTGGGCCAACCACAGCACATAATACCCTGTTTCCCCGAAAATAAGACCTAGCGTGATTGTCCGTGATGGCTGCAATATAAGCCCTACCCCCCCAAATAAGCCCTAGTTAAAGTCCTTGTAGGTCTTATTTTCAGGGTAGGGCTTATTTTCAGGGAAACAGGGTAGGGCTTATTTGGGGGGTAGGGCTTATATTGCAGCCATCCCCAACAATCACGCTAGGTCTTATTTTCGGGGAAACAGGGTAGTAATCACAGCTGTTATGAATGTAACCCATTCATCACAGTTTAAAACATTGCTGTTTACAGTGATCATCACTAACAGCAATCAAAATGTAAAAAAAAAAATCCCTGATAGCCCCCCCATCCACCAGAGTAGTACAATGTCACTATGGTGACACTGATGCTTTGCAAAAACCAGGGTGAAGGTGCTCATACACACAGTGAAATGGGGTCGCCTCTCCACAATAAATATATACATACATATAGAGAGCAAAAAACAAACAAAAAAAAAACAATGGTGATCAAATACCATCAAAAGTAAGCTCTATTTGTGTGACAATAATGATACAGTGTTGCATGACCATGCAATTGCTAGTTAAAGTAGCGCAGTGCTAAATAGCAAAAAGTGGCCTGGTCATGAAGGGGGTAAAACTGGAGCTTAAAGAGGAAGTAAAACTGCCTCTGCAGACATTTACCTATAGGTAAGCCTATAATAAGTCTTACCTATAGGTAGTGAAAATATCTCCTAAACCTGTACAGGTAAGGAGATATTTACATTGCATGCAGCCAAGTGACATTACTGGCGCATGCGCTCTGTAGGAATGGCCCACAGGTTCTGTTCCTTCCTAGCCCCATGCCGTGAACGGCGGCTCCTGTTTGTCTGGAGCCGTGATGTCATCGCGGCTCCAGACAATCACAGAGCCTGAACCCGTGAACCTAGAAGAAACTCCGGGGAAGATGTCAGCCGTGTCAGCGGTGTGCAGGGACCGCTGCAACAGCTTTGTTCTAAGGTAAATATTTCATAATGCATACTAGCTCATAATGCCTTTGTCTTGCAGGGTTTTTTTTTTTTGGTTAGGTGGTTAAGGGCTCTTTCACACGGACGGACCGTATGTCCGTTTTTCATCCTTCCGTTTTCGGATGAAAAACGGACATACATGTATCCCTATGGGATAGCGGGTGTCAGCGGATGAGCATCCGCTGACACCCGCTCTCGTCCGTGCCTGCTCTGCTCCGTTTCTGCAGACGGAGGAAAACCCTATTTTTTCATCCGTCTGCAGAGCGGATCGGGTGACGACGGACTCTACGGTCCGTCGTCACCCGATCTCCGATAAGGGAGAGCGGCGCTCTGACAGGTCCGTCCCTGCACGGAGTGCAGAGACGGACCTGTCATCTTCTGCTCAGCGGAGATCGCTCCGGCGATCCCCGCTGAGCAAGCGGCTATCCACGGGGCGGATCTGCATTGATCCGCCCCGTGTGAAAGAGCCCTAAGAGACACAGAGCC
This sequence comes from Lithobates sylvaticus, assembly GCA_028564925.1. Taxonomy (NCBI): domain Eukaryota; kingdom Metazoa; phylum Chordata; class Amphibia; order Anura; family Ranidae; genus Lithobates; species Lithobates sylvaticus. The sequence goes on from CM053026.1 coordinate 232,079,201, forward strand.
TCCTGAGCCAGCTGACACATTGCTACCAGATGGTCTTTATTTCATCGTTGCACTTGTTAAAAAAATAAATAAATGCATCTTGGCTTGTGATTGAGTCTCTATGGACATGTTTCTTTCTGTGTCAGCGACCAGAGTCACTTATTTACTTTTTGTTCCACTGCTGGGCTGTATGCAGGCAGCCCATAGAAAGTACTGTATGTAAGAAAGTTATGCTCAAAATGATGGTATGCAGTCAATACCTAAATAGTCCTTAAATATAAGGCTGATGCTATACAGGCAGGGAAGGATCTTTCACAAATGGCAGCTGTTCCATAGAATTGAAGCAAGCTCTAAGTCACTGTAGAAAGCAAAGAAGGAAAAGCATCTCTAAGTGTAGTATCCAAGAAAAACGCTTGAGAAACCAGCGCACTTGTACACCCATGTGTACCACACATTCTCTGAAACGCGTGGCGCTCCTGGCTTCTCGTCGGCTTCTCCTCTTCTCGATTGCCCCTTCGGAGAGCCGTTTACCATGGGGGCACTCATGCGGAAATGCTTCTGAGTCCTGCTGCTGCATCCATTGACACAGACAGCAGGACTCGGCCCCCCCCCCCGGACCCCGTGTCACTGGATTTGATTGACAGCAGCAGGAGCCAATGGCTCCTGCTGCTATCAATCTATCCAATGAGGACCGAGGCAGCGGCTGGAGCTTCTGTGCTCATCCCCGTCGCTGGAACGATCAGGCTCAGGTAAGAAAAAGGGGGACTCTGGGGGGGGGGGGGGTGCATTAAGGTAAAAAACCCTGAGGGTTTACAATGCCTTTAAGCTGCCTCCATGCAGTTCAACGGTGGGAAAAAGAACCAGCTCTGGCTGGCTCAGCAGGGATTGGACGAATTTTGGTGTGTGGCATTCCCTGTATGGCAGAAGTGTCATTGGTGTAATTGCTGTCATTGGGCCCTATTATTGGTGTCATTGGGAGGATTTGTGCCTCATCATTGCGGTCATTGGGCCCTATTGTTGGTGTTATTGGGAGGATTTGTGCCTCATCATTGCTGTCATTGGGCCCTATTGTTGGTGTTATTGGGAGGATTTGTGCCTCATTATTGCTGTCATTGGGCCCTCTTGTTGGTGTCATTGGGAGGACTTGTGCCCCTTTATTGGGGTCAATGGGGATGGGTAATTATGCTCCATTGTTGGTTCCAGTAGATGAAATAGTGCCCCAAGGGCCAGATAAAAGCAAGCAAAGGGCCGTATCTGGACCTCGGGCCACAGTTTGGAGACCAATGACCCAAGCAAAGACCTACCAATAAGTAGTAACAGGGAAGGTCATTTGTGGCCTCTACTCACAGAGATCATTGTTAGGGGAAATCTGATTGCAATTACAATATTTCAAAACAAGCTGATACTTAGCTACAGTCACTTCTGTTCACTCAGAGAAACTCTGTAACAAACAGGTAAAAAAGACCAAAATACATACACTTTGGAGAGATGTATACTGTTGCTGCGGTGTACCTACAATTTGGTTGTTTTGTAGTTGAGGCATTATTAGTGAGGGTCTTACTGAGTCAAAGTGAATGTCTACCTGTCACCACAGGGCAGGGCACCTCTGTAACAATATCTGGGTGTGAGGTATATAGGTGTGGTAGGTGTGCTTCAAATGTTTGGGGTGTTTGTACATGTTCAAACATCTATATATGTCATCATTATCTTCATTACAATGTACAGTTCCCATGATCCTGTATCCTGCTTACTTTAGGTGTGCTAATAAATCCAAGTATGTGTATGCTTATTATCTTTTGTAAAATTAATAACTGTATCAAAACAGATAAGATGAATTGTTTCTAACTGTTTTCATTAGCATTATTTTCCTTGCAGATATTGCTTCTATTTTTTCCTTTTACTATAGTATACCATATATATTATGTTTTCTTTGTGCTCATAAATACAGTGTTAGAAGTCATTCTGTTAGTGTAAATTTTATTGGGTTAAATTTAAAGTAAATGCATGCAGGTCATGGTTACAAAGGGCTGACGATTGTAGTTTACCCCCAGGCGCAAGTACCAACTTCAGCACCCCCCTCCCTGCTCTATTACTATAATTGGTTGTCTGAATGACAGTAGTGAGTCATGGGAGTTTTTTATTTATTTATTACAGATACTTACAGCATATAGTGCCATCAATGTACACAGCACTTTACACACATATTGTACATTCACATCAGTCCCTACCCTCAAGGAGCTTACAATCTAAGATCCCTAACTCACATTCATACATAAACATACTGGGGCCCATTTAGACAGGAGCCGATTATCATACTAGCATGTCTTTGGAGTGTGGGAGGAAACCAGACCACCCAGAGGAAACCCACACAGGCACAGGGAGAATGTGCAAACTCCTGGCAGGTAGCGTCATGGTTGGGATTAGAACCGGCAACCCTAGTACTGCCAGGCGGAAGCATACCGTCCAACTTTTGAACTTCAGAATGAGGGACGCTTGAGGAAAGAAGTAACCTTGCATAGCGTGCCGTGGCAAGTGTAGGTGTGGTAAAATTCTTTACAGTGGGGGGTGCTTAAGGGGTGTCATTAAACAAAACTCGAGCTTCCTTAGACCTATAAATTATGCTTTTATTATTGTTCCACAAGCAAGAGTCTCATGGATACATACAAACCCCAGCACATTCATTTTTTAAAAAAAGGATAAAAGGGGGCAGGGTTTTGCATTGCATTACGTACAGAGTGCAGGGTTCTGGGGTGAGCTGCATACAGAGTGCAGGGTTCTGGGGTGAGCTGCGTACAGAGTGCAGGGTTCTGGTGTGAGCTGCGTACAGAGTGCAGGGTTCTGGGGTGAGCTGCATACAGAGTGCAGGGTGCAGAGTGCAGGGTTCTGGGATGAGCTGCATACTGAGTGCAGGGTTCTGGGATGAGCTGCCTACAGGGTACAGGGTTCTGGGATGAGCTGTCTACAGATTGCAGGGTTCTGGGATGAGCTGCCTATAGGGTGCAGGGTTCTGGGATGAGCTGCCTACAGAGTGCAGGGTTCTGGGATGAGCTGTCTACAGGGTGCAGGGTTCTGGGATGAGCTGCCTACAGGGTGCAGGGTTCTGGGATGAGCTGCCTACAGGGTGCAGGGTTCTGTGATGAGCTTCCTACGGGGTGCAGGGTTCTGCGATGAGCTGCCTATGGGGTGCAGGGTTCTGGGATGAGCTACGTACAGAATGCAGCCTACCAGTGCCCATCAAATGCAGCTTATCAGTGCCCATCAATGCAGCTTATCAGTGCCCATCAATGCAGCTTACCAGTGCCCATCAAATGCAGCTTATCAGTGCCCATCAAATGCAGCCTTCCAGTGCCCACCAAATGCAGCCTTCCAGTGCCCATCAAATGCAGCCTTGCAGTGCCCATCAATGCTGCCTACCTGTGCCCATTAATGTAGCCTACCAGTGCCCATAAATGCTGCCTACCTGTGCCCATCAATGCTGCCTGAAAGTGCCCATCAATGCTGCCTACCTGTGCCCATCAATGCTGCCTACCTTTGCCCACAATGCTGTCTACCAGTGCCCATCAATGCTGCCTACCTGTGCCCAACAATGCTGCCTACCAGTGCCCACCAATACAGCCTACCAGTGCCCATAAATACCTTCTACCTGTGCCCACATGGATGATCACACACACAGCGGCGATCTCCCTCACTATCACGCAGCTTTGTTCTGAATTGCTCGGCGGCGCTGTATTAACGTCCCCCCTCCTAGACTGACAGCTCTTATGATAGATGTCACACTGATCCAATTTGCCGGCATTGGATCAGTGTGACATCTGTCATAGGAGCGGTCAGTCTAGGAGGGGGGACATTAATACAGCGCCACCGAGCAATTTAGAGCAAAGTAGCGTGATAGTGCGGGATATCACCGCTGGAGAGGAGAGCAGCAGGGAAGGAGAGGAGGAGGGAGGGAGAGAAGGACTCTCAGGCATGTTAACTTCTGCACCCTTGATCGGCCCCGCTGCAGCCGCAGTTCAAAGAGGTCACAGGGCAGGGAAATTTCCCGGTATCCCTGGCTAAAAACAATTATGCGGGACATACCTCTCTCACAGTGGGATCGCGGGACAAGGTTGCAGATGCAGGAATGTCCCGCCCAATTCGGGACTGTTGGGAGGTATGCGGAAGTGCTAATTACTTAGCCATTGTACTGCCCATGTTGGCATGAGTTTGATTTTAAATTGTGAGCTCTGTAATTGCATAACAAAGCAGCTAGGTTACATGTGCCATTTCTTTTATACTAGCAATTACCCTTTGAGTGAAATTATAACCTCCTTAACAATTATTACATTTACTACAACTTATAGTAGCCATATTTTCAGGAAGTATCACTGATGTTCAAATGGAGCTTTCTCAACCCATCCTACTTCTAATCATTTCTGTTTCATAAGCGCTGCCCCATCGACCTGGAAGCTTCCTATAGGCAATAACAAGTCTTTGGATGATGATATGGACTTTGCAATGTGGGCTATCACCCAGTGATAGGAGGACTTTCATATACAAGGCCAGTGGTGGTGCGATGACACCCTGAGACCACTGGTTTCCTAGCACCCCTTTGTGATGACAGCAGTCCTCTTCTCTCTCCTGAGAGCACCCCACCAGCACCATCCATGTCATTCAGGCAGTGATGAGGACACCTAAAGAAGGACCCCAAGCAGGAAGTAAACAAGTGGAGAAGACTTGGGGCTGTGGCATAACGTGACCACAAGTTAAGGTAAGTAAAAACTGGCATTTAGGTAATTTTTTTTTTTTTTCTAGTGATCACATAGAAGTGGGTGGGAAAGGGTTAACACCAATCTTTAACATTAGCTTTATTGGCTATGTGCACAACAATAGTGAGCAAAATATGATTTATTTTCGATGGTGGTGGTAAAGGTCAAATTCACTGACTGTTTGATTGTTCCAGATTAGTAACTCACTGTGTAGTGAAATTTGTACGACAGATTTTTACCAGATGTGTTTTCCATTGAGATCAATGGAAATGCATCAAAATACGCATTAATGCGCATTACTGAATGTTTTAATATGCGCTGCAATGTGTGTCATCCTGTATCTGCCATTTCAGACAGTCTACTGGGCACCACTCGTGCGATGTTGTACCCAAACAAAATTGATGTTCTTTTTTTCCCCACAAGTAGAGCTTTTTTTGGTGGTATTTGATCACCCCTGTGGTTTTTATTTTTTTGCGCTATAAACAAAAAAAGAACGTCAATTATGAAAAAAAACACAATATTTTGTACTTTTTGCTATAATAAATATCCCAAAAAAATTAAAAAATGTCTTCATCAGTTTAGGCCGATACGTATTCTTCTACATAATTTTGGTTAAAAAAAAATCCCAATAAGCGTATATTGATTGGTTTGCGCAAAAGTTATAGCGTCTACAAAATAGGGGATAGATTTATGGCATTTATTTTTTTTTTTACTAGTAATAGCGGTGATCAGCGATTTTTTTATCGTGACTGCGACATTGCGGCGGACAGATTGGATACTTTTGACACTTTTTTGGGACCATTGACATTTATACAGCGATCAGAACTAAAAATAGCCACTGATTACTGTATGAATGTCATTGGCAGGAAATGGGTTAACACTAGGGGGCAATCAAGGGGTTAAATGCGTTCCCTAGCTTTATTCTAACTCTGGGGGGATGGGACTGACTAGGAGAGGAGACCGATCGGTGTTCATACTTAGTATAAACACGATCTGTCTCCTCTCCCCTGAGAGAACCGGGATTTGTGTTTACACACACAGATCCCGGTTCCCGCTCTGTCACGAGCGATCGCGGGTGCCCGGCGGTCATCGCGCCCACCGGGCAAGCGCATCGGCTCCGGGGACACACTGCGGGCGCGTGCGCCTGCAAAATGCTCTTAGGGAGCCGACGTACAGCTACGACAGCTCGCGCATAATATATAGTATAACTGCGGCGGCTGGTAGGGAAGGGGTTAAAAAAACTCCTTCAGACAAAAGTTGAACAGGCCAGGTTGAATTTTTTAAAGCCAATTCTGCTTTGTTCATATTTATAAAATGCAGAGTACAGCACTAAAGGTTACATGTCATTGCTGTAAATATAAATCATGTGAAAGATCACTGTTGTCACCTAAAGCACATCTAAATGCAAAAACAAAAAAATTATATATTTCAGCATATTAATCCTAAAATGTTGCATTACTGCATTTTCTTCCTTTATTTTCACCTGGGGAACTGGCCAGTAACACACTTCCTGTACAGTGGCTACGCTCACTTCTCCACTGTGGAGCAACGTAGCCACCCTTGGACAGCAGCACTGGCAGTCTTTGGAGATGGCAGTGTCAGATGGACTAGTAGATTTGGATGGCCTTTACATACTGTAAGTGACTAACACATTAAAGCCTAACTCCAGTCAACACTTTTTGAGCAGTTACAGCAACAGTTTGTTTTCCTTTTGGGATAGTTAGGGAGTTGGGTAAGGCTGGGGTGAGGGCGCGGTAGGGGTGTAGTGGGGTAAGTGAGGACAGCGTGGGGGGGGAGTAAGTGAGGGCAGGGTGGGGGGGAGTAAGTGAGGGCAGGGTGGGGGGGGTGGGGGAGTAGGGGGGTAAGTGAGGGCAGGATGGGGAAGTCAGGGGGTAAGTGAGGGCAGGGTGGGGGAGTCAGGGGGTAAGTGAGGGCAGGGTGGGGGAGTCAGGGGGTAAGTGAGGGCAGGGTGGGGGAGTCAGGGGGTAAGTGAGGGCAGGGTGGGGGGGAGCAGGGGGTAAGTGAGGGTAGGGTGGGGGGGAGTAGTGGGGTAAGTGAGGACAGGGTAGTTGAGGATGGGGAGGGGTTGGGGGCTGGAGTGGTTGGGATGCAGCTTCTCATGCAGGTGGATCCTCTGGAGCTGGGAGACCAGCTGAGCACTGGTAATATATCTGGTCCTGTCCCTTCCTCCTGGATAACTGAGGCTAGGGGGAACTCAGTGGCGGGCTGGCGGTAGAGCGGGCGGGGACTCCAAAATTCTGTGTACCAATGAGTTAATCCCCTGCTGTGCGCTCCGGCCCCAGTGTACTGATATAGAAGAGGCCGGCCTTCAATGTAATTGTGTGGATCGCTGTTGCGGATTAATCCACCAAAACCCGAAACTGGTTAAATAGTCAGGTCTCTGTCTCCCGGCACCCACTGAACATAAGGGACCTGGAGAAGTTTTTTTTTTTTTTTTTCAAATAGCTGCACAGCGGGGAATTAACACAGAATCTTGGAGTCCCCGCCCGCTCTACTCATCTGCCCCCCCCCCCCCCACTGAGTTTGCACAGCCGGGCCAGGACAGGAGTGCCGGAGTCTGCTGTGGTATGGACAGTGGGGGTGGAGATGGGAGAAGGAGTGACAGCTGGCGTGAGGGGAGGCGGAAGCGGAGAGGGAAATCTCATGGACAGCTGAAATGTCATTGGTTGTTAAGCACGCGGCGGCCTTGCTCCTTAACAACCAATAATTACCGGCATTCTTTTCTTTACATTTCAGCTGTTAGTGGGGAAATCCTGCTGACAGCTGAAAGAACCGAGCCAGAAGGTATCGGTTTCAAGTACTGTAGCATTTGCACGAGCCTCTTTGCATTGAAACGCGTTGGGTGGAGCTGAATTCTGTGACGTCACCATGTACCAGCCTGCAGATGGGGTCTTTGGCTGTTTGTTTGTTTTTTGCCTTCTTATGTTCATCTTCTTGCAAGTGCAATAAGATACTTTTAAATAAATGGTAATTTTTAAATACTACACCGTGAAGTTTCTCCCTTTATGAAATCCCTCATGCTGGAGAGCATCTATAGCAGGATGATCGGTGGAGCCGGAGATCTATGGGAAACATATTGTATCCAGGCGAAGCGAACACCTTACCAAGAAGGAGCTTTCTTAGACCCCTTTCACACAGAAGACGGTTTTTCAGGCCTATAAAGCACCTGAAAAATGCCTCCCATGCCACTGCAGTGCGAAAGAGTGCTTTCCCACTGGGGCGGCGCGCTTGCGGGACGTTACAAAAAGTCCTGAAAGGAGCATCATCATTGGAATGCATGGGCAGGGCTTCGGAAGCATTGGAGATGTAACCCTTTCTTCAACCGCTAGCAGCGGTTAATAGCACCCTGCTAGCAGCCGAAAAGCTCTGCTAAAATGACAGTAAAGCACCGCTTTCCACTAACGCGGCGCGGCCCCAGTGTGGGAGGGGTCTTACTGGAGCTTTGGGAGTGAAAGATATCAGCTGGCATCAATTAAAACAAGCGTGTTAAATGTACGGGATCCAGCCTTTCTGGTAAGAGGCGTATAGTTCTTTTTGTGTGGGAGAGAGCACCGTATGGAGCACTGATGTTTTATGAATCCACTTAAAGAGCACTTTATGGACTTTTTTTCCACTAGGATTTTCTCTGATAGTTCTTGTGTATGGACTCATTTCTTTGTTGAATATTTAGCACTGCAATATTTTTTAGGTTGCGCACTTATTTGTTTGGCATGAGTACCGATAACCGTGCAAATGCTTAGTATCGGGTGCAACCCTAGTTTCGTGTTCTTAGCTGACAGGAGTAGCACCCGGTGTGATCTTCTGCTGCTGTAGCCCATCTGCTTCAAGGTTCAATGTGTTGTGCGTTCAGAGATGGTATTCTGCATAGCTTGGTTGTACAAGTAGTTGAGTTACTGTTACCTTTCTATCATCTGGAACCAGTCTGTCCATTCTCCTCTGACATCAGCAAGGCATTTTCGTCCACGTAACTGCCGCTCACTGGATATTTTCTCTTTTTTCGGACCGTTCTCTGTAAACTACAGATGGTGCATGAAAATCCCAGTAGATCCGCAGTTTTTTAAATACACAGATCAGCCCTTCTGCTACCAAGAGCCTTGCCACATTCATAGCCACTCTTCCGCATTCTGATGCTCGGTTTGAACTTCAGCAAGTCATCTTTACCACATCTAGATGCCTAAATGTATTGTGTTGCTGCCATGTGATTGGCTGATTAGCATTTTGTGTTACCAAGCAATTGAACAAGTGTACCCAATAAAGTGGCCGGTGAGTGTGGGTGGCATACAAAACACTGATGTATTTTTTGCAACAAAAAAAAAAAAGCAAACATACTAGCATATGGCCACGGAAATACCAACACACGTGACTAAGGTTAGTAACTGATATATACAATATACACGAGCCAGTGCAGTAATCGAAGAATGAGCTTAATGGGCCGCTAAATGAGCTTCTCAAGTGGTGACAATAACAAGCCTCGTCATTCAGCCCTTGTTAGCGTTTACCTGAGTAACCCAGCGACACCTGGCCCGCACCCCTCCTCAGAAGATGCTCCGTTCCCAAGGAGACGCCGCCTGGGGGTAGGAGACAGCCTGTCGCAGAACTTGTTTCTATGGAAACAGACGCCCAGACCGCGGCGCACTATGGGACGAAACAAAACGCTGAAGAAAGAGCCAGGAGAGGTCGCGCGGAGAAGCCAATGAGGGAACGTGTGGGTGAGCTACGGGCCAATCAGATGCCGCGTGGGAAAGCGTGGAAGTAAGTAATAGAGCCGCCCCAAGGCGCCAAGCGGCAGTGTGTGAGACAACGCGGTGACTGTGGAGAGAAAACACCCGGAACGCTGTGAGTAGAGGGAGCCGGAGCCCAGCATGAGAGATGGGGGGGAATGCTGACTAGAGAGGGCGGATAAGTGCTGCTTAGGGTGGTCAGTCATGGACTCGCCTTAACAGGAAACGTGTGGAAAGCTGAGGCAGCTGTATCCCACGGTTTTCCCAGGAGGGACTTGTAGAGTTTTCTAGTAATATCTAGTGAGGCTACCTCTCCTATTGCTGTTGAGGGGGGCTCATCGTCATTCTTAGTCTATAGATGATTTAAGTGTGTGTATATGTATGTATGTATAATTTTCTCTTAATGGGGGGGGGGGGGGGGGGGGGGGGGGTGAAAATGACTGGCAATAAGGATGAACACAAGTCTTGTGGACCCCCCCAGATAATCTCTTGTCTCTGTTCACAGGCCACCATGAGTGAAAGGAAAGCCGTCATTAAGAATGCCGACATGTCGGAGGAGATGCAGCAGGACTCGGTGGAGTGTGCCACCCAAGCCCTGGAGAAGTACAACATCGAGAAGGACATCGCTGCCCATATCAAGAAGGTGAGCCGTCTCTTGACCTACCTGATTAGTAGGAGGTGAAAACCTAACCCCGCCACAGTCTCACTTTTTTTTTTTTTTTTTTTTTTTTTTCTGTCCGATCACATTTCCCACTCGACCGCTCTCCCTCCCCTACCTGTTTGTTTAACAACGTAACTGAATCTGCTGTAGATAACCCGTGGCTTGGCTGTTCTGGAAAATACCACAGCAAGTCTGCACTGCACAGACAACTCTGCTTTAGGGGGTCATGCATCTGAGCATGTGTAATGCGCAACTAACGTATTGACATATACCAGTGGATAGAAAAGCTGACTACTTCAGTTGTTGCAATTTACTATGCCTGTGACTAGCAGTATTGTCTATTTGACAGCAGTAGGCATTCACAATTTTCTAGGTAGAACAAAGATGCATGCAAACCGTAGTTTAATGTGCACCCACGCTTAGCAGCCGCTGTTGGTAGGACATGGCTCACATTTATCTCGGTGGAACGTGTCTGTTTACCATACACTTCTTGTTTGAAGAGATTAACTTAGTCTTTTTTTTTATTAGTAAAATGCGCTCGTTTGGCTGCACTTCTCCTTTGGATCACAGGTGCTCTGCACTCCTGTAACCCATCAGCTGACAACAGAGCCGGTGCAGGCTTGAGAAAGATCACAACCATCTGGTCAGGATCCGCCCACATGACTGAGCCGCCCGCTACCGCCCCCTCCACAGCCCAGCTTTCCAGAGCAGAGAGGGGTGACTAAAAGTCACTAGCTCTGCTTGGGGAGCCCTGAGAACCGAGCGATCAGCAGTGTTTGATCGGTTCTCAGTCTTGGAGCCAGCGGGGGGGGACAGCTGCAGCATTTACCACCTAGGTAAACACTATTCCGAAAGGAAACTAATTGCCATACTACTTTTAAAAATTAGATTTTCAAATTGTGTCCTTAGTTTTAATCCCCTCTTAAAAGAGCAGTATGGGGTTTAGGGGGGAAAATATACACTCCCCTAGGTGGATGCAGTATTGATCCGATGCTGCATCTGTCCCCTGCCAGCTCTGCACTGAGAAATCCAAGACCGCTGATTCCTTAGTTCTTAACATTTTGTTAGCATAGAGCTGGGTACTGTCGGTCTCTGACTCTCTGCTATGTGCCCTCCTCCTGTGCTCGCTGGTGGACTGTGAAGGTGGGAGGGGCTGGGTCAGGCTCTCAGCAGACTGCTGAGAGGCTGTGCCAGGTGACGGTCCAGATTTCTGGGTGGATCCTGACAACTTGGTAGGGTTTTTTCGGAACCTGGACTGGCTAAGTGATGTCAACCAACAGCAGGTTTCAGCCTGTTGTCAGCTGAAAATGGCTCACAGGAGTGTAGAATGTACCAAATCCTGTGATTCATAGACATGTAGCCAAAATGGCTTTGCCTATACACCTTTCTAAACCCAAGACCCTTTTTAGCTTAATGCATTTTCTGCACGAAGGTAAAAAATGTCAGTTGTATCACCCCCCTTACCTCCCTAAATACTTACTGAAGTTCTCTTGATCTGGTGCTATGCCCATCTGTAGCAATGCTGGACTTGTGCACCCTGGATTGAGAGCAATGCTGGTCTGTGTTCCTCTCCTGACAGGACAGCAGCAGGAGCCATTGGCTCCTACTGCTTTTTTGCAAATCTTGTGAGCAGGCTGTGGGGCTGAGCCATGCTGTGTATGGACTTGAGCCCCCATAACAATCTGGTGACACACGGAAGAGTCGAGAGTGTTGGCAGGGGACCCCAGAAGACGGGTTTCAGGCTGCTCTGTGCAATACTACCCAGAGCAGGTAAGTATAATATGTTTATTTTAATTTAAAAAAAAATCCTTCACAACCACTCTAACAATATGCCATGACTGACATCCCCAGATCCTGCCATAAATACTTTCACTGACATGAGCAGTCCTGCCCATTCCAGGGACGACTCAAACGTTAGAAGCTGGCTTCTGTGATGCTGCTGCTATAGGGTAGGAAGATGTGTGGGTTTGGAAAATTAAAGTGAGACTGCTCCTGTGATGGAAACGGGCATCCTGGAACTTGGGCAGGACATGGCTGATCACTTCAGTAGGTGTTTTTGTGGTAGGCTTTGGGGCCTACTTGTAAGTCATTAAAATACTATTTGAAAACTATCCAGTTTAGTGTATTAGACCCCCCTAACCAGCACAGTGTATTTTAATGAAAAGGTGGACAACTGAAGTGTGAGCTTCTTTTGTACTTTTTTGAAAACTTTCACTGAAATATTGGAACTGTAGCATCCTTGTGTATAAGTAACAATGCTGAGCAACAGCACATTGAATCACATGAGTGTATGGAAAGGTTTTCCTTAGTCTAAACCATCCTATTCTGCCAAAAGCAGCCACTGATGGCATTATAGGGTGGGTGTTAAGAGGTGCCTACATTTAGACCCCTTTCACACTGGGGCACTTTGCAAGTGCTAAAAATAGTGCCTGCAAAGCGCCCTGAAAGAGCCGCTGCTGTGTCTCCAATGTGAAAGCCCGAGGGCTTTCACACTGGAGCGGTGCGCTGGCAGGACGCTAAAAGTCCTGCTAGCAGCATCTTTGAAATCAATGGGGCAGCGCAGCTATACCGCCGGTAAAGCGCTGCGGCAACATCGCTTTTTTTTTTTTAACCCTTTTCTTGGCCGCTAGCAGTCGAAAAGCGCCCCGCTAGCAGTCGAATAGTGGCGTGAAATTGCCGGTAAAGCGCCGCTAAAAGTAGCAGCGTTTTACCGCTGACGCACCCACCGCCCCAGTGTGAAAGGGGTCTTAGAATTAGCAGGGAACTTGCAGGAAAGCTAAGTGAGGTATTGTATAGGGAGCATGGGGAGACCAAGGAACTGACTGTCAATGCAGTCTGTTCCTTCCTGATTGGCTCCTTTTGAATGGTTGGTGAGGATGCTAGTCCTGACCTGTAGGGGTCTATATAACACCTTTGTACATTGTTTTTACCAAAAGTATGCAATATGAGGACAGCACCTTTTAAGCTGGGTACACGCACATGAGCCAAATATCGGCCAAAATCAGACAGTACAGTAGAAACAGGCTGACTTTGACCATGTACAACTGGCTTCTGTTGAACGACCATGATGGAAAACTGGCAGCCATTGGCTGTTAACGCTGACCAGTATGTCCTGGTGGGGGTACCGCAAATTATTAATAATAATAATAATAATTTTTTTTTTAGGCTGCTGGGTTGAACAAAAAAGCTTGGTGTACCAGGCTTTAGTCTATTTAGTTGGTATCAATTAAGGCAGGGCCTTGAATTGCATAGTTGATGGTAGATCTAAATCTTTAGATCTGCCATCAGGACCTGCCTGATGGGATACAAATTACATGGATTGTTTAGGTTTGACTTCATATTACAGTACATCTATAAGACTGTAATTTATACAATCCAGATTGTATAGTGTATGTGGCCCGCCATGTCTTGCTCTGAGATGGTGGGTCGGCAAGCCCAGAGTTCCTGACCCGCCATCTCCTAGCATCAGCGCAAACAATGGAAACGCCGCTAAAGGAAACGGAACCGATGCTTCCTGTATAGCGCCGGCTCCTTCACAGGCGGAGTGATACCAAATGTACTCCGCCTGTGACGGGAAGCACAGGTCTCTACTGCAGCTTCCTGCGATCTCACACTGCAGCTTCCTGCGATCTCACACAGCAGCCAGCAGTATCAGTACCTGTCAGCGGTACCAGCAGGCAGTACCTAACAGCAGTACCAGCCCTGGAGGACAGCCACCAGTTATAACCACCTGGGGGACAGCAGCAACCAGCTGCAGAAATCCTGAGGAAGAAGTGAAGATCAAGGTCAGTTGAGATGCAGGTAAACTGCTGTGCATCAGTGTAGGGCTGCAACTAACGATTATTTTCATAATCGATTAGTTGGCCGATTGTTTCGATTAATCGGTTAATAACCTTAAAAAAAAAAGTGTGGTGTGTAATTTAGTTAATATGTAAAGTTAAAAAAAAAGGCAATTTTATTCTTAAATATCTCTATGCAGTGATAAATATAAACAACCAACTATATGGTTAGATAGCAAAATATCGAATCCACTAACAGACAGAAGTGATATACTGTATACACTATTAGAGGAGATGTACTGTATATACTATTAGAAGAGACATACTGTTTTTTGGCCAATTTGTTGTTAAAAAAAAAAGCAGATTATCACTACTGTAAGGGGTTCATTTTTTTTACTGTAGAACTGTGAAAGTAATATTTACAGTAGCGATTATTTGCTCTTTTTGTACTATAAAGGGCTCATTTTAGTTTTTTTTTAACCCCATTATGTTACTGGCCGATTAATCGATTATGAAAGTAGTAATCGATTAATTTCATAATCGATTAGTTGTCGATTAATCGATTGTTTCAGCCCTACATCAGTGTGAAAGCAGCCTTAGGCCCCTTTCACACGATCGGTCCGATGTGGTCTGCCTGTCTGTTTTTCAGGCGGACCCTCCATTCACCTCTATAGAGCGGCAGATGTAAACAGACTCATGTCTGCTTACACCCGCCTATCTGCAATCCGATCTGCTTAAAAAACAGAAGGGGATCTGTCCCCTTCGGTCTGGGCAGATCGGAGGGCCCTGTAGAGCGGGCTGCATCTGTGTTTGCTCTACATATGCAGAGTGGACACAGACCTGCCCGCTACGCTCATTGTGACCTGCAACTGGTTACCAAGTCTCTAAAGTGGCCCTCACTCCTCAAAAGGTTGGGCACCCCTGGTGTACAGCATAATCAACCTGCATTTTAAGGTTAGTGGGAGCGCTAAAGGTCTGCTGCAGGCCAGAAAACCACAGGATAAACCCCTTAATATGGGCAGTAAAACGGGTTATGAATGCTTTAAGCACATAGTTTGAATCTTATTGTGAAATGTTTCTGTATTTCTCATGCTTGGGAATCTGAAGACAGGCCTGGGGTGCAGTGTGGCCTGGCAACCATCTAGATTCGCATCCATTTTTGATGGGAGATTGTTTGGCAGCTGCACTACACAGAATTATTTGTATTAACAGGTTGAAAAATTACTGAAGGCAGTCAATGCACTACTAACCTATAACCAACTAAATTTGGTTTTCACCCTTTGACAGCATATTGCTAATCTTTGATATAAGTTGGTACTTTTTGCAGTGTTTTTTAAATTGTGAATTTTCAGTCACATATATTGACCCAAAATATTTTCTTCTAGGAATTTGACAAGAAATATAACCCAACATGGCACTGCATT
Organism: Lithobates sylvaticus; assembly: GCA_028564925.1. Classification (NCBI taxonomy): domain Eukaryota; kingdom Metazoa; phylum Chordata; class Amphibia; order Anura; family Ranidae; genus Lithobates; species Lithobates sylvaticus. The sequence goes on from CM053026.1 coordinate 232,094,531, forward strand.
GTGGGCAGAAACTTTGGCAGCTACGTCACACATGAGACCAAGCATTTCATTTACTTCTACTTGGGCCAAGTTGCAATTCTGTTGTTTAAATCGGGTTAAATTCCTGAAATAAATGGACTATGCAAATATTTTGAAAGTGTAATGACTTAAGGGAACAACTCCTTTCCATGATGCCCCTCTGTATCTTTTGTTACTGAGATTTAATTCCTATGTATGTTCACTCCTTAATGGTTATAAAAAGTTTGAGAAAAAAAGAAACTATTTATTTTCTATGGTTTTCTAACATTAAATGTTTCTTTTTACAAACCAGTGTCCTGCCTATGCTACAGCTTTCAACTGAATCAGACTATCGTGTGTGGATTAAAACGTATTAATGGCCATCTTCACTAAGAAATAATGCTATTGTATAGTTTATGGCAAGCAAGTATGGGTTCTTAAATTATAGGTGCCTAGGTAAATGCAGCATCAGTCCCCCGCTGCTTCTAAGACTGAGAATTGAGTGATCAAAGCCCATTGGTTCAGTCAGCGGCTCGGTTCTGTGTGGCAGGTAGTGGTTCCCATCAGCCTGCTGAGAGAAGGGCTGGCCCCCAGGTATCTGGGTTAAAGTTGGATCAATCAGGAGCCTGGACCAGCTTGGTGACATCAGCCAACAGCCTGCTATTGGCTGAAACCAGGTCACAGGCATGCACACTGAACTGCACTCCTGTGCTCTATTGGTGAAGTATGGCCAAAGAAGTTATGGCTTTATATTTGCTTGATGTAGTTATCCTAGGATCAGCTGCCAGATTGGAGCAGATATTACAAATGTGTGTCCAGATGAAGTAAGGATTTAAACCTTTCCGAATCAGTCTGGTTGAGGTTGGCCCCTCAGGAAAAAGTGGGATTGAGGAGACAAACCAGAAGTGAGGAACCTTCTGAAAATTTTTTCTACCACAGTGAAAATATTATCTTGGTGGAGATGTTTAAAGTGGAACTTGAGCTTTTTTCTCTCCAAGTGTAAGTTCACCTTTACAGAAAATCTAAGGTGAACTTGCACTAGACCCCTTTCCCATCGCACCCGGTCCTGCTAACCTGGAGTCCAGCAATCACCCGTTCTGACAGATAATATAGCTGCTTTACTAGTCTGGGGATTTTAACCCTCCACGGCTTTCTCTCCTCTTCGCCTGCAGTGACAGGAAGGGCTACGCAGGTTCTGATTGGTCGGTGCTGACCAATTAGAATGCTCCTAAACGTACCTCCTTACAAGATGTGTTCAGGTGATTAAGCTAAGGGGATTTCTAAGCCCTGGACTAGTCAGGCAGCTTTAACAGGTCTCCTAGCGGGTGCTCGCCAGGCTCCAGGTCAGCGGGTATGCGGGGGGATATGTTAATAAGTAGGTCTAGTGTAAGTTTACCATACAGATTTTTCTGTAAAGGTGAACTTGCCCTTTAAGTCACTGTTGGGATTCCTTTCCCCCTCCTATAACACTAATGGCTATTTAAGAAAAACAAAAAATGTACTACTCCACATTTTGACCCCCCCCCCCTTCCTGCTTTGATTGCCTAGGTGAATTTCGTAGTGTGGACACCTGGGATATATACACAAATCCCAGTCTTCGGGTAGCTATTTTTTTATTTTTTTCCTCTTCGGAGATCTGTACTTGAGGGTGTGGGAAGAAAGGCAGAGGCGTAGCCATGGTCTGTATATAGCTGTCTATGGGAGGTTGGAGAGGGGTGTCTAGTCCTTGAGAGGGCAGAGGGATGATGATCCTCTGATCTCCCAACACAGACAATGTGAGCACCACATGGCGCAAGAGTTATCGTGGGGGGGTCAGGGAGTGTACCAGCTGGGAACTGGAACTGCATGCAATGGCTCCAGAAATCAGTTCGGGTCAGTTGCAGCATGGGAGATCGCTTCTATCACTGTATGATCAGAGCTGCAATTGGTGCGTTATGCATATCCTGGAAGAAACAGCTGCTGGCTTCACCTCCCCTTGCCTAAAATGGCTGCCCACACAGTACAGGTGAGCAGTGTGCTTTAAGCCTGGGTTCACACTTGTGCAATGTAGACACCATGTGATGCGCACAGGAATTGCACTGCATTCCTGTGCACATCACATGCAATATCTGTGCAGTGCGATTTCAGCCATACATTTTGTTTGGTTGAAATTGCATCCGCACCAAAATGGCGCAGGACCCTTTTTTTTACCACCGCACCTGAATCACACTGTTTTGCAATCTTTTTTGGGGTGTCGTTAAGATAACATTGACACCCGCAGCAGAGTGCATGGATGCTGTGCAATGCAGTGTGGGAAATGCAGAATTTGCTGCATTTCCTGCATCACATAAGTGTAAACCGGGGCTTAAGGAATTGTATGACAAATGCAGCCTATTTAAAAAAAAAAAAAAGTTCCCTAAGGCCCCTTTAACACAGGTGTTTTTCAGGCACTACAGCACTAAAAATAGCACCTGGAAAAAAAGCGGCCCCATTCACTCCAGTGTGAAAGCGGAGGGCTTTCACACTGGAGCGATGCGCTAGCAGGGCTGTCAAAGTCCTGCTAGCAGCATCTTTGGAGCGGTGTATTCACCGCTCCTACCCATTTAAATCAATGGGGCAGCACGGCTTTACCGCAGGCGAAGCGTGCTGCAGCGGTGCTTTTAACCCTTTTTCGGCCGCTAGCGGGGGTTAAAACTGTACTGCTTTACTGCCGATGCCACTCCCGCCCCAGTGTGAACGGGGCCTTATTGTCATCACAACATCTGTAGCTGCTGCAGGGTTTGGTTTTCTTTTTCACTGAAGTTCCTCTTCCACCATGAGTATGTTGTGTATTTTAGCATGATTTTTCTGCGTTTAGGGAAATGCGTGTTTCTGCTACACCCAGATGTGAATGGGGTTTTAGAGTGTCAACACTCAGGTCTCTATCTTTGGAGGAGTAGTGGTGTTTCCCCCTAGGACAGGAAGTATTTTAGGATTATAGAACTCCTTCCCCCCCCCTCATGCCTAAAACAGAGGAAAGGTGTTGTGCAGTTCGCTGAGAACTGGAAACACTGCTAACTAATGGCAGGTAGCACAAGATTTCTGCTAGTTTATTTCTTTCAAGGATATGTTTAACAGCTATATACCTGTTTACTGAGTGGCGCTCACATGCCCATCTGCAGTGGGCAGGGCTAAGGATCCCCACTGATGTCAGTCAGGAGGAGAGCCAGTCATGTGAGCGGTGCTCTGTAAACTGGTATATAGCTTTTTTTTTTTTGTTCTAAATTACACACTGGAGCACTTTACATTAATAAACAGGATGGTGTAACAAATCAACAGTAATTTTAGCAGTGGGAGGGGGCGGGCATGGACACAGCTGATAGGACAGGAGAGACAGAGGCATGTAAACTGACCACGGTGTCGGGGCTCAGCAGCCATTATATATTGTGGTCAGTTTACAGGGGGAGGGTACAGCCTGGCAGAAGGTTTTTTAGGTGATGGGGGAGGGGTGTCAAATTACACAGCACAAGCACTGTGCTATATAACATGCTTTAAATTAACAATTTATTTATTTTTTAGAATTTTTTTTTTTTTTTTTTTTTTATATTACATACATACATACATACACACAAACACTTAAAAGAATAAGTACACTTTTATAATGTCTTTTTGCATACCCCCCTACGCCTTATCTAACAAATTCATACTTGCTGAGATCAGGGTTGTTTTACATCCTGTGTCTCAAGTCTCCCGCACACTGGAGCGATTATTGGGCCTGTCCACCTCCATAGTTTTGGCAGAGACCTGTCCTATAGACTTCTTTTGGGCTCTACTGTATGGGCAGTAGACTGACATAGGACACTCCATCACTAAGTGGTGCTGCCATTTGGTTTTTGGAAAGCCAGCTGACTCACTGTGCTCTACCAATGGTCCTGCAGTCCAGTTTGAGGGCAGGGAGGGGGGCCTAACTTCTGCTTTGCTCAACGTGTATCTGTCAAAAATAAGTATTGACTCCCAGGAAAAAAAAAAACAAAATGCTCTTATAGTGGTAGAGGAGAGGGGGAGGGGGAGGAGGAGGATAAGTGTAACTTCCCTTTTTAAGGTAAAGTTCTGCTTTTACAGGGTCAAAGATCTGCTTTGGCTGCTCTCCCAGCACCAGTCATTACCAAGAGGCTGCTCTTACAAGGCCTATTATCGCTTCAGAATACTTGTCCTATTTTGTATCCCCCTCTACCAGAAATGTTCAGCAAAAAAAAAAAGAGTAAAATGACTGGCCTTCTGTCCCACCTTACATCAAGAACCAGACCCTAAGATTGAAACTTTAGCCTGCTGCACTACGTAATGGGATCATTTTACACCACCCTAAGAGGACGAGTCCTTTATGTACTATATATATATATATTGCTGCACCTGTAACCGTAATTGCTTTATGAAATAAAATACCTCAACTTTTTCATTCTTGGCATTTTTTTTTCAGGGATGCCCTACAAAGCATTGAATTGTCACTGTCACATGTGCTTCCAATGCATTTCAGGCTAGTGTGCAGACAGGTGCTGTGGTCAAAAGCAGGAAGGTAATGCACTCCAGAGCAGTGAGTGACACTCATGAAGTCTTGTCACCTGCTGCCCCAGCCAGCACAGCTACTGTAGATGAAGGTAGCCTATCTATGCAATTATATAACTATAAAAGCAACATGTCCTGCCATACATTATCAAATATTTAAAAGTTACATATAACAACCACTTCCTAAGCGGCTGCCCTACATGTACTGCGGCAAGGCAGCTCTATTGCGCAAAATCATGTACCTATACGTGATTTTGTCAACAGCCGGGGGGGGGGGGGGGGATGCTTACGAGCCGATTGGCCACAGGGGAAGCCAGTCAGCGCGCATTCGCTGGCCACCCATGATCGCTCCCCGCAGAGACAGAACACCAGTCTGCCGATGTAAACAAGCAGATTACCGTGTTGTCAGGCATGGACACTGATCTTTTGTTCCTGCTAATCAGGAACACGGATCAGAGTGTCCATGCAGTGAGCCCACCCACAGTGTAACCGACATTATGGCGGACACATCGGACATTTTTGACACCATTGTCATTTATACAGCAATCAGTGCTATTTAAATGCACTGATTCCTGTGTAAATGACACTGGCAGTAGGGGTTAACCACTAGGTGCAGTGTAGGGGTTAAGTGTTCATAGGGGTGTGTTACTAACTGTGGGGCAGCGTGGCTGTGATTTAGTCAACACTAATCTCTGCTCCAATCACAGGGAGCAGAGATCGGTGTCACTAGTTGCTAGGCAGAACGGGGAGATGCTGTTTACTTCTGCATCTCCCCGTTCAGCCTCCCCGAGACGATCGCGGGTATCCCCGCGGCGATCAAGTCCGCGGGACCCGCGACCGGACTCACGGGGGTCCCGACCAGCGTGCACGCGATGGCACGGCGGCCATCTTAAAGGGGACGTACTTGTACGCCCTTTTGCCGGTCTGTGCCACACAGATGTACGTCAGCAGAGTGGCACAGACAGGCATAAGGGCGTACAGGTACGTCCCTTTGAAAATGCCGCCGTGCCATTGCGTGTGCGCCGGTCGGGAGCCCCCGTGAGTCCAGTCGCGGGTCCCGCAGACTCGATGGCTGTGGGGATACCCGCGATCGTATCACGGAGAGGCTGAACGGGGAGATGCAGAAGTAAACAGCATCTCCATGTTCTGCCTAGCAACTAGTGACACCGATCTCTGCTCCCTGTGATTGGAGCAAAGATCAGTGATCACTAACACACAGCCACGCTCCCCACAGTTAGTAACACACCCCTAGAACACACTTTTAACTCCTACACTGCCACCCCTGGTTAACCCCTTCACTTCCAGTGTCATTTACACAGGAATCAGTGCATTTCTATAGCACTGATTGCTATATAAATGACAATGGTCCCAAAAATGTCCCATGTGTCCGCCACAATGAAAATCGCTGATCGCCGCCATTACTAGTAAAAAAAAAATGCAATAAAACTATCCCCTAGTTTGTAAACGCTGACTTTTGCGTAAACCAATCAATAATCGCTTATTGCGATTTTTTTTTTACCAAAAATATGTAGAATACGTATCAGCCTAAACTGAGGAAAATAAATGTGTTTTTTTTATATATTTTTGATATATTTTTTTTCAAAATTGTCGCTCTTTTTTTGTTTATAGCGCAAAAAATAAAAACCGCAGAGGTGACCAAATACCACCAAAAGAAAGCTCCATTTGTGGGGGGGACGTCAATTTTGTTTGGGAGCAACGTCACACGACCACGCAATTGTCAGTTAAAGCGAAGTAGTGCCAAATCGCAAAAAGTGGTCTGGTCTTAAGCCAGCAAAATGGTCCGGTCTGAAAGTGGTTAATAGGGTAAAACCTTCCATGGCTGAAGTGGTTAAATAGACCCTTCCACCACAGGGTCACTTACAAAAAAAAAAAAAATAGGCAGCTCTATAAATAAGATTATCTATACTTACATTTCTGGTGACCTGTGTTTTCAAGTGCCACTGCTCCACACTTTGGATGTTTGAATAGCATCCTTGATGCCTGTGGTGTACACGCTCTTGCCAGCTTATACACTGCTACAGGATGTAGGAGCTGGTGGAATGAACTATTGCTTGCACTGAAGAGAGCAGGTATTTTATCCACCCTGAAGGATTGAATAGCTGGAGAACAGTGAAGAGGTAAGTCTAGATGGGCTTCCTGCATATACATTTTTTTCAGTTGCAGAATCAGAACGTTATTGTAGTTAAAGTTCAATAAAGCACAACTACCCATTGGGAAGACAACCTGACCAGGCGCACTCACAGAATGTTGCAGTGACGAGTATAGCAGTAGGTGCACCGACGGCGTCTGTCTCGAGGGGCTGAATACAGCCTGGCCAGTCCGTACCCAAACAAGGAGTCTTCCAGGAAGGATGGCATGTCCTTGCTCTTTCCCTATTTGCCTGGAACCTCTTCCTGCCGCTAATTACTGTCCCTGACAGACGGGTGACCTGCACTACCCACACATGAAATGCGTGCCAAGCCATGGAGCCAGGGTCTTAAAGCGGATCTTCACTGTATCCGAGCACCACAAACAAAAAACACAATGAAATTCATTTTTATTATTCAAAGCAATCTCCCACATCCATCCATGTCTTCATGCTTTATTTTGTTGAGAAATCTCTTTGAAAAACACCCCCTAGCATTTCTGGCCATGGCCATCTTAAGTAAGGGCAAATGCTTCATGCATCATTTACTTCCTGGAATCCATCTGCCCTTAGCTCAGGTGTTCAGGCAGGAGGGTGTGCTTAGCTGAGAAAAAAAAAACCCTCCTCCCTTCCGGAAGACTGCTGGGATGGGACATTATTTGCCTAGGCAAGAAACCAGGCAGTAAGGCCCCTTTCACACTGGGGCAGGAGCCGCGGTGACGGTAAAGCAGCGCTATATTTAGCGCTGCTTTACCGTTGTTTTAGCCGCGGTATTTGGCCCCTCACAGTGCGGTTTTACCCCCGCGAGCGGCCGAAAAAAGGGTTAAAATCCCCCGCCGTAGCGGCGGTATTGCCGCGGTGTCCCATTCAAATCAATGGGAAGGAGCGGTGAATACACCGCTCCTATACCGTTCCAAAGATGTTGCTAGCAGGACTTTTTTTTACCGTCCTGCTGGCGCACCGCTCCAGTGTGAAAGCCCGCCGGCTTTCACACTGGAGTGAATGGGGTCGGATTTTTTCAGGCGGTGTACAGGCGCTATTTTTAGCGCTGTACCGCCTGAAAAACACCCCAGTGTGAAAGGGGCCTAACTGAAGAAATGTAAAAAAAAAAAAAAAAAAAAAAACTTTAAAAGATATACTTTCTTATCTATTCACTAATGCTAGCAGCAGAAGGATTCTATATAATTAATGTTGATTGGGAGAGTGAAGTTCCACTTTAAATAGACTCTGCCCAACCCAAGATGGCTGCCAGAGTCACCAGCATCCAATCCGAATAGCTCCCCCAGTGACCCAGGAAACCATTTTCCTCTTTACTTTCTCTCCCTGTGCAGTGTCGCTTCAGTTGAGCGCCACCTGCAGTGGAGAAAGTAAACTGCACCTGCCTACAAGCAGCTAAATGGCAAAAAAAAAAATGAACAAACACACAGATGTCTGTAGCCTTAGACATCTAGATAAAATTATGTTTTATAGACTGCTGGACTTACACTTGACATTTTATTTTATTTTTTTTTAAACATAGCTCACATATATCAGATGTTTCCATTATTAGGCTCCATGCACACTGGACGTTAAAATAACGTTAAAAACGCCAGTAGCTTTGCAGTGAGTCTTAAAGTTTTGGCAATAGCGTTTTTCCGCGTTCATTTTTAAAAAAAAAAATAAAAATGCTATTTTTTCAATGGATCAAAAACGTAAAAAAAAAAAAAAAAAAACGCTGGTGAGACACATTTTTTTGAGCATTTAATGTTTAAGTGTTTTTTTGTGGTCAGAAAAACAGCTCCTCAACGTGATTTTAGGGCGTTCAGACAACACCCCATAAACGTCCATTTGTGCATGGACACATAGGACAACATAGAGGGGAGCTTATGGGCTGTTAAACATCTGTTTTTGGGTGTTTTTTTTTTTTTGTTTTTTTTTTTTATGAGCTTCAGTGTGCATGGAGTCTGAAGATGACATTCTTACCCGTCTTAAAAGAAAAGAAAAACCTGAATACTGTAAGAATACCTATAAGCACGTGGCCTAGTTTTATAAAGCTAGAATGATTAAGAGCAGGGAAACATTTTATCATAGGAAAATGATTTGGGTTATTTGTTGCTTGTCTGCCAGTTAACAGTACATGTTGGCCAATTCTGCCTTGGTCAGTGTCCAATGTTCCCACACAGCAGGTGGTCAAAGGAACATGATTTAATACAAATAACTGGATCTTTCTGATTATCGCTTTGGACTATACAGTATGCACACACTGCATGTGACATATTTGATAATCATTTGCTAAGACTAAATATCAAAAAACAAATGTTTAAAGCTATCAAGTCATAAATCGTTTGCTTAGAAGGGCCTTGGGTTATAAAAAATAAATAAAATAAAAATAACTGCTCAAAATGAGAGCATTATGGCATTTTAAAATCAGAGATAAAAACATTTAATTCTCAATAACAGTTTTTTTTTTTTTTTTTTTTTTAATAACAGTTCTTTAATGCCAAAATCCTGATATGAATTCTGACAAATACATCTGCAAAAGCAATGCTGAATTTTGGCTGCGGATGTGGGAAACGAAACAATTGGGTGTTCTTGACAAATGACTGCAGTTCTCTTGATATGTAGGTGTACAAGATCAGCTACACATCATTTTAATTCATTTAGCCATTCTACATGGAATTTTGAGAAAAAAGCAGGTGCAGGTTAGCAAAGAATACATACAGAATTTTACACATCTGAACAAACAATTAAAACTAGGAAAATAGCTTCTGGAAAGTCAGTAATTTTGGTTATTGACTATTCACAAAAGAAAGGCAGTACAGCCTGATCACAAGCTCATCTCGGAGGGAATAGTGAGGTTTTCCATCAAATATGTTCATTGTTTCAAGAATTTGTTAATTAAAAAATATGGCAATTCAAACTGCTGTGAGTGTTTGTTAAATAAGGCTGTCTTTATTTATTATGACTTAAAGTACAACTAAAAAAGGTAAAACTTTTTTTATCCGTTTTGGAGAGAGTGGAGAGGGATTAGAACCCGTCAGGTTTTTAGTGCCGTTTGTGCCCCCATTAGGGAGATTTGCCCTTTCTATTTGTCCTGTTTACCATTATCATTGAAAGTAAAAGAACATCCCAAATTTTGGGTTGTCCCCAGAAAAATAGGGAGGAACTCTTCCAATGGGGACACCAATTCTGGTGACCTGGGGGGTCCCCAAGGAATTCCCTTAATTTACAGAGATTTCCTCACTTCCTGTTTGGCTATGGGTCAGGAAGTGAAGGGAAATCTCTGCAAGGGACACAGATGGCAATTTTTTTTTTAAATCTGACGGGTTATAACCCACCCTAAGGCCCCTTTCACAATGGGGCTGCAGCGGCGCTTTGCCGGCGGTATAGCTGCGCTGCCCCATTGATTTCAATGAGTAGGAGCGGTTTAGGAGTGGTGAATACACCGCTCCAAAAATGCTGTTAGCAGGACTTTTTTTTACTGGAGTGAAAGGACCCGTTTTTTCAGGCGCTGTTTTTAGCGCTGTAGCGCCTGAAAAACACCCCAGTGTGAAAGCTCTATCCAAAATAAAAAAATTTAGTTTTGCCTATAAGTTCTACTTTAAAGTGCTAGTATACCCCCATTTTCAGAGAATTGTTAATTGCCATGATTCGATTTCAAGTGAAGTTGCACGATTTTAAAGCAACATTTAGTGTGAACCAGTAATCTGTCTCCAGAAAATATACGACATAGTTACATAGTAGGTGAGGTCGAAAAAAAAGACACAAGTCCAACCTATGCGTGTGATTATATGTCAGTATTACATGTATATCCCTGTATGTTGCGGTCGTTCAGGTGCTTATCTAATAGTTTCTTGAAACTATCGATGCTCCCCGCTGAGACCACCCCCTGTGGAAGGGAATTCCACATCCTTGCCGCTCTTACAGTAAAGAACCCTCTATGCAGTTTAAGGTTAAACCTCTTTTCTTCTAATTTTAATTTTAATTTTTTTTGGCCACAAGTCTTGTTAAACTCCCTTCCACGAAAAAGTTTTATCCCTATTGTGGAGTCACCAGTACGGTTTTTGTATATTGAAATCATATCCCCTCTCAAGCGTCTCTTCTCTAGAGAGAATAAGTTCAGTGTTCGCAACCTTTCCTCATAACGAATATCCTCCAGACCCTTTATTAGCTTTGTTGCCCTTCTTTGTACTCGCTCCATTTCCAGTACATCCTTCCTGAGGACTGGTGCCCAGAACTGGACAGTAAACTCTAGGTATGGCCAGACCAGAGTCTTGTAGAGTGGGAGAATTATCGTTTTATCTCTGGAATTAATCCCCTTTTTAATGCATGCCAATATTCTGTTGGCTTTGTTAGCAGCAGCTTGGCATTGCATGCCATTGTTAAGCCTATCTACGAGGACCCCCAGGTCCTTTTCCATCCTAGATTCCCCCAGAGGTTCTCCCTCCAGTGAGTAGATTGCATTCATATTTGCATTATTTTACTTTTTTCTACATTGAACCTCATTTGGCATGTAGTTGCCCACCCCATTAAATGTGTTCAGATCTTTTTGCAAGGTTTCCACATCCTTGCGTAGAAGTTATTGCCCTGCTTAGCTTAGTATGGTCTGCAAATACAGAGATTGAATTGTTTACCCCATCCTCCAGGTCGTTTATGAACAAATTAAATAGGATTGGTCCCAGCACAGAACCCTGGGGGACCCCACTACCCACCCCTGACCATTTTGAGTACTCCCCATTTATCACCACCCTCTGAACTCGCCCTTGTAGCCAGTTTTCAATCCATGTACTCACCCTATGGTCCATGCCAACGGACCTCATTTTGTACGGTAAACGTTTATGGGGAACTGTGTCAAATGCTTTTGCAAAATCCAGATACACCACGTCTACGGGCCTTCCTTTATCTAGATGGCAACTCACCTCCTCATAGAAGGTTAATAGATTGGTTTGGCAAGAACAATACTTCATGAATCCATGCCGATTACTGCTAATGATACCGTTTTCATTACTAAAATCTTGTAATATAGTCCCTTATCCAATCCAATAGTTTACTACCTTTCTTATCACACAAATAGAAGCAACTCATGCAGATAGAAGATAAAGGAAGCAGCAGACAGAATGAAACCTAGTGCTCTTGATTGAGACAAGTACAGAGGTATGCTTTGTTCATATTTCATGTCAGAGGTTTATAATCCCTTAAAAGGGGTTGTAAACCCTCATTCTTTTTTTAACAAACATGTCATGCTTATCTCCACTGTGCAGTTCGTTTGTGGCCCCGGTCCTCCTCTTCTGGGGTCCCTCAGTGCTGCATCGAGTGTTCATGTTGGAGAAGCGCTTTCCTTGTTAGACACCAGTGCGGGAGCGCTCCCAATCCTGTATGTGTGTTCATTCACACAGAATGCAGAACTTGGATTTGATTGACAGCAGCCGGAGCCAATGGCTGTGCTGCTATCAATCCATCCAATCAGGACACGAGACACCTGCTAGAGATCTAGAGATGGTGTTGCTCATTCCCGGATGGAGGATTACAGCGTTCAGGTAAGTAAAAAACGGAGAGGCTGGGGGGCTGCAGCACTACAGAAGGTTTTCACCTGAATGCATAGAATGCATTCAGTTGAGAAAACATTTACAACCTCTTTAAGCACAAAAACTGTATCCTGCATTATTCCTACATTTAACCAATCAAAATTTTCAATCATGTAAAAGTTACAGAGTACAGCTTGCTACCACATATATAGCTGGTCTGCACAACATGACCACAGCTGTTTTTAATTTATTATACTACTCATAGGAATATCATACTATGTGACCATATATTTTATTAAAATACACTTTACAGTAAACAATATTTAGTACAAAAATAAGTTACAGGTTATATTCAGCAAATATATCTGCATAAATTACAAGAGCAGTATTTATTGCGTTTGCACAGTGTTGTGGTTCTGTTCCTTTTTTTCCTGCATTTTGGATCATAATTTAAAACCTGAGTGAACAGCAACAACACCTGATGTTAGGTTGTGATATTTCACCTTGAAAAAGCCAGCATCTTCAATCATTTCTTTAAATTCCTCCTAAAGTAAAAAGACAGTTACATATCAATCACTGTTCACCAATGAAAACTCTGCATTTTCTGTCTATAGTTTTTTTAGACATTAAAATAAAGAATAAAAATTCAGCAATTTCAGCGCAATATTGCTGAGCCTGGGTGGTGTGAGGGTGCCACCCCAAGAGACTAGGAGCAAAGAAAGTGGGCTGAATGACTATTGCAGGGGCCCGCTTTGGACTGCATGTAAGGGTTGCATGTAAAGCGGTTTTTATTTTAGCATTTAAAATGATGTTTAGCCATCCCAACATGGCACATGGCCACAAACTTCACATTACCCAAAATGTTTTACTTGCATCCTTTACAAATCCCAGCCAGACATTGCCAACACCTTTTTCTGAAAGAGACAGCATTCAGAATTGGACATCCATGTCTAGGTAAATTAGGTAAATCTTCTCCCATAATCCAGAAACATTTTAACAGATTGTTTGACTCCTTGCTTAAAGCGGAGGTCCGCCAAATGTTTTATTTTTTTCTGAAAGTCAACAGCTACAAATACTGCAGCTGCTGACTTTTAAAATAAGGACACTTACCTGTCCAGGGCGCCCGCGATGTCGGCACCCGAAGCAAATCTCTCACTCTGCTCTCGGGTGCTGCTGCCGCCGCCATCTTTGGTAAGGAAATCAGGAAGTGAACCCTTTCGGCTTCACTTCCTGGTTCCCTACTGCGCATGCACGAGTCGCGCTGCGCAATCCAAATGGTCCCTGCTGTCTCTGGGACCCGTGTGTCTCCCAGCAGACAGCGGGGGGGGGGGGGGGGATTGAGGCTCCCAGGGGAGTCTATGCCTGGAAGTGGGTGCATATACCTGTCATACAGGTATCATAGCGGAAGTTCCATTTTTGTGAGGAACTCCACTTTAACAGTCCCTTGGTCCGTTTTCTAGCTATGTTGGGAACTCAGCCTGCTTCTCCTCCAATGATCAGACTTGTTCTGACACACCCACCTTGCACAGCCTTTCACTCTGAATATCAGTGTGTTGCTGTTTCTCCTCCCCCAGATCTTATGCAACTGATAGCAGAAGGCATGTGATCACTTCTTTAAGAAAAAAAATTAATAATTTTACCCCTTTTTATATCTATACACAAATGTTTTGCCTTACATTTCTATTTTAAACTGAATGGGTTGTTTTACAAGGTGAGGGTTTACATATGCTTTAAATGACCCAACAACTCCATATTTCAGTATAATCTCGGTTAATGCTCACTTACATTTCATCTACCTTAAAGCATACTGATTTTTGCTTAGAGTGGAAGATTTGTTCTAAGACTATATAGATCTGGTATCTTATAAACCTGGCTTACACTAAGGGTAAGATGAAGTCTAAATTCCACTACCTACAAAACATATGGTGATTTTAATGCAAGATCACAAGAAAACGGAACCATTTCCTAAAATTTGAACAGACATAAGGCACGTGTGACACCAATCAGTCATGAATATTACCTGCGGAGGGAAGCGTCGGATACTCTCTACTAAATATTGATAAGATTTCCAGTCTCCGGCTATGACTTCTCCCAGCACTGGTATAACCTGGAAACTATATAGATCATAAAGCCTGCCAAGGAGAAAATAATAGGTAATGTTTTATTGAGATTTTACGTGCTATTGTAAAGGCTGTTTTCGTGCAGAAATGCACACTAAAGAACTTTACACCATTTTTTTTTCTACTGTCTTTTAGAACTATTACAACACCAATGTGGCTATTCACTATCAATATGTATGATTTAGCTGTACTTTATCTGTAGAGCGCTGAGAATGCTTGTTGGGTTGTGATGATTTCGTTTTAAAGTGTATTCTTGAGAAATAAGGATACTGTTCTTACAGCAAGAAAATATCTTGTTTTTCGCTGATCCAATCATGGTCTAATCGTTGCAAGTGATGATCAAATAAAGCACATTGCCTACAAAAGACTAGGCCATGAATGGTCTATCAAGTGCGTCAAATCGTAAGCTATATACCCCATACACCTAATTAGATCATTAATTGCAAAAATAAATTACATGTACCACATGATTAAAATGAATCAACAACATTTGTATCACATTAGTATAAAAATTACAAATGTGCATAGGGCAGTCCTATTTGCTCATTATACATGCAAGTTTTGATTATAAATGCATGATATTGATCTCGCTCAATGTACCTCAATTAGTCAAGTCTGACTGAAAACAACTCTTCCATGTGGCTGAGATTTTATATATTGGTGAGGGAGACTGATTTCAGTGAAATACAGATAGCCACTAGATGGAGTATATACAAAAACAATAAGGAAATATGATAGCGCAGGCACATAAATTGTGAGTGCTGCATCAAAACATGAAAGGTAAAATTCAAAGTCCAAAAGGTGTTAACTTTACTTTACAGCATTGCTCAGTTTAAAATGGAAAATGAACAGTTACCTTGCTAGTAATGGATTATTGACTTGGCTGAATTCCAGACATAAGAACCTTCCTCCTGGTTTTAACACACGATATGCTTCTTCAAGAGCCTTTGAAAAACAAATTAGGATTTTTGGTTTACCTGTAAAACACTTTTATTAGCTTAGATCACAGAACTTCTTCATATTCATAACTGTTTAGGCTATGCTGCCACCTTAAAAGGACACTGGCCAATAAAAGTCAGGTCCCCCCCTTTCACAGGCATAACTTCTACCTGCTCGCCAAGCCAGACAGTTCTGTAGAAAGCAATGAGGAACACAGACAAAAGAGGTAAGGGATCCCAGTGTCCTGTAATGTACTACAAGAAAAGCATTTTGCAGGTAAACCAAAAATCAGAATTTATTAATCTTACATCACAGGACACAGGGCTTCTTCAGTCATGACTACTTGGTACATCCCAAACAGTGGCGGCTGGTGCTCAAAATTTTTGGGGGGGCGCAAATAAACTGAAAAAAAAGCCCATCAAAACGCAGCCACTGTGCCCATCAAAACGCAGCCACTTTGCCATAAAATACACAGCCACTTTGCCATAAAATACACAGCCACTTTGCCATAACACCCCTGCACTTACCTTGTCTCAGGTGACGGCGGCATCGGTGTCCTCCATTTCCTCTCCTGCCCGCTCCTATCACCCTCTCATCCTCTGCTATGATTGGACGCCTGATAGGCGCCCAATCACAGCGCCTGTCGTTTCAGCCAATCAGGGCACAGGTAACACAGACCTGTGCTCCTGATTGGCTAAGGGGCCGTACAATGTTAGCAAACCGAATTCCTTTGGTTTGCTAACATACTGCTGCTGAGTGACAAGGAACGCACAGCGTTGCGCCCGCTTGTCACCTTTTTGGACGCCTATTAGCGCCTACGGCGCTAGTCAGGTGTTTCCAAAAAACACCCCCACTGCTGTAATTCAGGCGCCCGTTGACCGAAAAGGGGCCGGGCACCTGAATAGGGGGTGTCAGCAGCGACCATAGATAGATTCATGCATTGCATGAATCTATCTATGGTGTATAGTGAGTGACAGGAGAGGGGAGGGGGCGGCGCTCCTGCGCCCTTTATGGACGCACCGCCGCTGATCCCAAAGCACTACATTTGAGGGGTGGGCAACATTGCAGCAAGCCAACATGCCTGAAACAGAATAGGGGGAAACCCCCACTACAAAGCTAATAGCAAAACCTTTTGTCCAAAATTGGCGTCCGCAGAGGCATGATCACCACCCTAGTAAAATGTACTAAACGTGAGAAGACCAGGTAGCAGCTTTACTAACTTGGACACCTGTTGCTGAACAGGAAGTACTGACACTCCTGGTGGAATGGGCCTTGACCCAGAAACCTTGCCATTGGTACCATAGGGCTAAGAAATAAGACAAATCCACCTAGAAACTGTGGATTGAGAAGCAATCTGACCCTTGCGTAGACCCTCAGGTAGAACAAATGGAATCAGACTGTCAAGAGACTCCATTTAATCATTTTGAATAATGTAGTGAAGCTACTTTTCTTTAGGATCAGGACAAAAAAAAAAAATTCATGAATTATGTGGAACAAGGAAACCACCTTAGACAAAAACACTACCAGCTAAAAGTAATGGCAACCACAAAGACAACCAGAACATTTTAATTAATAATGGTGTAGCGCTTAAAGTACAAAAAGTCAAACATATAAAAATATAAAATACAATTTTACACTCCAAGCATATGAAACATATAATACATAATGTCCCGCGTGCATAAAGTCTCTCATATAGGGTTAAAGTGGAGCTCCATTTGTGGAGGGGGGGGACGGGACGGGGGGGGAATGCACACGATTTGTTAGTGGGAGAACCCCATGACTGGGAAGAAGACTCGTTTATAGACCTGGATTTAGGGGTCCAGTTTTTATAAAACTGGGTGTTAGGCTTCTGCTTGAGCGTAGAGGGTTGCTGCTTACTGAAGTAATGCTTCTTGGCCTCCAAAGGCTGCACCAGTTTTTGACCTCTTGTTTTCATCTTTTTTTAGGGGTAAGATTTTGCATTTATCCACTGTCACCTTCTGAATTAAAAGCATCCAAGGACAGCCCAAATAAATGGTCACCCTCAAGTTGCTTCTTCCACTAGCCAGTACTTGCACCACAGGGTCCTCCTCACATGAATGGACATGGTGCCCAGCTTACACAGTTGCCAAATGGAGCCCCCCAGAGGCGTCAAATGAGAGAGACAACGCCCTGGGTAAATCCTCCAGCTACTGTGAAATGGCAGGTTCCCCTGGATCTGCTTCATTGGAGAGAAGCAAACACTTGGCCTAAACTTTAAGTGCTTAGCACATGCCCACCATAGCGAGTTACAGTACTGCACCAACCAGAGGGAAGGACAGTTTAAAGAGTAACTGCAGCCTGCTTACATAATTTGCAATAAAAACATCTTTGCCATTCTGAAACTTCCCTCTAACCACTTTGCATATTATTTTATATATACTGCGATTCTGTACTTGCCAAATATGCTGCAGAAATCTCCCTCCACTGAGTCTGGCTGCAACCATTTCAAATGTGGGCAGCTGAAGCTGCTGCCGGTTCACTTCCTGGATTTACACAGACACACACCTCCAGCTCTGCAGCTCTCATTGGCCCCCTTATGATTCACCCCCCTCCCTGAGGCATGATATCATAAGCCTAGGCTTTTTACAAGACAAAAAACAGGATGTGGGCTGTAGAAGGCATTTACTGGCAGAAAAAAAAAAAAAAAGTTAAAACAAGGGCAGAATGCGTATTCTGAATTGGTGTCATGACATAACAAATAAAATATGTGTTTCATTGGAGACGACAATGGCAGGTAGGAACCTGGCAGGGGCACCTTGGATCCCGAGAATGTCAAGGATGGACATTCCTCCTAACGCTGGCATCCTTGTCGATATAGGAAAGAATGAATGCAACGAGTCAACTGGCCCCGCAGACATCACCCCTGGCCCTGTTGGGAGGATATCCGTGGTTCCTCGCAGGGGAAGAACTTAGAAACTTGGGAATATGGGGTACAGCTGGGAATACGACGTGCGAAGTTCGCTCCTGGGGGAGAACTGTCCTCTTTATTGGAGCCGACATTGTCTCTTGGGAATATACCCCTGGCTGCATGGAGACCCTTGAGCTTGTTAATGGCATTTGAGGTGTCATGTGTTAATATTTCAGAAGGTGGACATCTATTAGCGCAAAATGTATAGATTGGTCCTTAGTGGACAACACACTGTAGTTCCAAATTTTATCAAGAGAATGGGAGAGGAAAAAATTGGGGTGAAACTTTTCCCCTTTACAGATCAAGAGATTGATTAAAAAGGGACTCACTCTTCTTCTATAAGTTCTTGAATACAAGTGATGTCATATACATTTCTAACCAGGTGGTATTGGACTCTTGTGCGTTTAGCACAGATATATCCGACAAGAGATGATCGATGCTGGAGAGGGTGTGGTCAACGGGGCACGCATAGCCACATATGGTGGACATGCCCCAAGATCAAACCCATTTTGGGACTTAATAGCACCATGGATTAAACAGCGGACAATTAGACCCATAGAAGTTGACCCGTTGCATTTTCGGTTCCATGGGATGCCGTGTTCCAAAGTTTTATAAAAAAAAAAAAAAAAAGTATTACACTGCATTTGTTGAATGCAGCAAAATCATGGATACCAACGTTCTGGAAACAAGAGAGAGGCCCCAACTTGATGGATTGGAAAAAGAGGTTAGCGCAATAATGGAAGCTGAAAGATGGGTATCCATAGTGAAGGATCAAAAGGATAAGTTTAAAGAAATATGGTCAGAATGGATATATTATTCAGGAGAAATACAAGCCGATTAGGGTCAGTGATGATCCCCTCATATTGGTTAAAGTATATGTAGTAATTGGTAGTAGGATTTCCTTTCAGCCAAGTGGTAGATGAGAGGTGAGAGAGAGGGGGGGTGGGGGGGGGAGAGCGAGAGCTAGAGAGAAAGTTGGGGGGGAAGGGAGGGGGAGTGTTAGAGGGGGTGGAATTCCTCTCCCCCCTCCACACACCATTTTTTTTTTGGTAGAGGGGTTAGCAATTAATGGTAAATAATGTTCACCTGTATTTTTTTTTGCTTAATTATTATATACACACACTATATATATATATATATATATATATATATATATATATATTACATTACACTTTTTATAAGGTTTTTGTTTTTTTCCTTCACTTGAGGAATTTTAGGGAGGTATAAAGTACTCGGGGTGGGTTTCATATTTATAATTTTTTTAGGAATAGTGTTTTTCCTTAATTTAACAGGGGGGGGTTAGTTCGGGTCTTTTTAATTACCGTATATACTCGAGTATAAGCCGACCCGAATATAAGCCGAGGCACCTAATTTTACCACAAAAAACTGGGAAAACGTATTGACTCGAGTATAAGCTTAGGGTGAGAAATGCGTAGCTACTGTAAGTGGAAAAGAGGGTCAACATTGCCCATTTGCAGCCTCACTGTGACTATTTGCAGCCATAGGTCTCCCAAACTTCAAACTCGGTAGTTATGGGTTCCCAGGTGTCACCTAGCTGCAGCCAAAATTTGGGGTCTCTGAACCCAAAGGGTCCCAAAATTACATTGCTGCAGATGGACACAGTTGACCGACTTTGAAGCCCCGTATCTCCCCAAATTTGGTGTGCAAACCCAGTGGAACTAGCACTACAACATATCCAAATCTGGGGTTCCTAGCACCAAGTGGCCCCGAGATACGGGGCCCCAAAGTCGGTTCGGAAAATGTCAAGCACTTTTCTGCAGCAGAGAATGACATTTTCCGAACAGACTATCTCGGGACCACTTGGTGCTAGGAACCTTAGCTTTATGGATATGTTGGCTATGTTGTAGTGCCAGTTCCACTGGGTTTGCACACCAAATTTGGGGTTCCTAGCACCAAGTGGCCCCGAGATACAGGGCCCCAAAGTCGGTTCGGAAAATGTAATTCTCTGCTTGAGAAAAGTTTTTGACTCTAGTATAAGCCGAGGGGGGCATTTTCAGCACAAAAAAAATGTGCTGAAAAACTTGGCTTATACTCGAGTATATACGGTAATACCCACCTTTTTTTTTTTATTTTATTTTCACCAATGGGTAGTCATTTTTCACATTTAGAATTTTAGAGGAATAAAGTCCCTCCTTATTTAAGCACAGGTGGGGGGTGGTCAACCCCCCCCCTTTTTTTTTTTTCTTCATTCTTCTCACGATATATCTCCCACCCACATCCCCCTTTCCGTGAGAGAGGTGGGATATAAGGCTGGGGGGGGGGGGGGGATTTAGCTCATTTAAGAGGTAAGAAAGGAAAAGAGAAGGCAAGATACACATTTAAAAAATAAAAATATTTTTTTTGCGTTATGTTAATAAGTAGAATAAAAAAAAGGTATGGTAGAACATGGAAACTGTACCACAGATAAATAAGGCATATGTGTTGATATTTGTCAATGTGCTCCCAAATGGAGATGTTTGTTCTGATATTTTGTCTAAATAAAAGATATTTTAAAAAAATAAAAAAGATTTAATAGATGGAAAGTTGAAAAAATTACTGAAGTTTCACTTTAAATAGGGCCTCCAAACTTTTATCTGTAGTGTCTTTGAAGACTGGGACCTCATCCAATGGGACTTCTAGGGTTTTATTCAAGTAGAAAATTGCCAGATGAACAGTCAGAGAACCCAATTTTTGGTCTTATCCCTCTATTGGTTACTGCTGAGCGAATCACTTGGGTGGCAAGATCATTTTCTGAGTGAGCTCAATTGGAATAGACCACTTCCTGTAAATGGGGATGCGCAGGAAAAGATTTGGGATTCTTAAGAGGCTGCCAGAATGCAAATCCGCTGACTTTAGAAGAGGAATCCAGAAGCAACAATTTTAAATGTGTGCATACTGTGTCAGCCAGGAAACCTACTGTGATCCTTTGTGACTAAACTTGAACAGCCCTGAACTCAGACTCTTGAGGTTACTCAAAGGAGGAGACCCAATCCTCACTGGCTTCCACCACCTCCTCATCTTCAGCCAAAAGATTTTCTTCCAACCACAGGAGGATTGGGGAGGGCGAGTGCCTGCACTTGCATCCCAGGCATTACAAAACAGTGAAAACGTGAGAACTATTCATGCAAACCAGAAATGGCCACTAAAAATTACACTAGAAACAAAGGAATTAGATTACTGTACCCCTGAAACAGTGGAAGTATCAGTTAAGGGCAAGGTTTTAAAATATGCTGACACTTAAGGAAACCATTGCTAGGTGGACTATGCAGGGGATCCTCCCTACCTGATAAAGGGATTTGGGAGCCCACCCCATCGGCCTTCCACTCACCTCTCTGCCTGCAGAGTGTCACAGCTTGCTGAGGAAAATAGACCTGTATATGTATAATACCCCAATATGTTAGCAGCCCCCAACTGAAAAGAGTGTCTGGTAAGAACCAAGACCTCCGATGGGGATTAAAAATAAAATAAAAACAACAACCACCACAACAACAACTCCACAGTAGGTGTCCCAGGCATACCTAAAGAATTTCTTATTAATGTGCCATGTTGGATTAACCATGACACCACTGCAGGAGAAGATGTTGTAAGACATGCTGGATACACGTGTGTTCTCAATATGGCCCCTGCGCATGCCCCAACCATGTTCAAAGACGTGCACATGTGGTGCGGTCCTGCTTTGTCAAAAATTACTAGCTCAATATAGCAGCAACAAATAGTATAGCACACATTAGCCAGCACACTGGGGGCACACACGGGGATCACCATAGTTACACCAACAATAGGGACACCTGCCATCTAACTGCAGGACCATAAAAAGGCCAAAACTTCACCCATCATGGCAGGCCTTCAGGCACAGGAAATCATCGCCTTGGACCTGTACAGCACCCTGCTAGTGAGATTAATGAATATGCAATTCCCCCGTTAATGGCTGTCTGCAGGGTGCAGTGCCAAAAGACAACCTTACTGAATGTTTCCGATCTTACATAGGTGGATACGAGTATCATCCTAAATTCCAGGGCTTAAAGGTGAACAGCCCGGATAATGCCCTTCCCATAAAAAAGATCACAGGCAAAAATAGCTTTGGAAAGAAATCTTCAGAGATAAATTTCACAGATGCAGCCATCACCTGACACTAGCTCAAATCCAAGACTCGATGAGCTGGAAGGGGTTATGCCTGGGTGGGGAAACCTGCCTGGCCTTTAAAATCAAAAGGGTTATTACTATAGGTGACATTTCAAATAGATATGCTGGGTCATTTTTGCTTGTTTTCACTCACTTTCTCTATATGGGTCACATTTCGAATCCCAAAGGCAATGGTATAAACATCAAACTTGTCATCAGCAAAGGGTAGTTCCTCAGCATCACCAGCTACCCAAGACAAACCTGGAAAAGGAAAAAAAAAACAAAAAAACACAGCACTTGGTTTTAAATAAGACTACAGTGTTCTGAAGGTTTCACATTTCCTTCTGCGATTGTCATAACAGAGTCGGATCTAGAATTGCCAGTATTTCAAAAGCAAGCTACCTTTTATCAACATTATAAAATCAATAAAACTAAAATTGGGAACTGTCTAAAATCTGCTCCAGAATCAGAAGACTGCCTTTCCTGAAAATGCTACAAACCCTGGCAAGAAGTATGGACTCCTGGAAAATGTTTATTCGATTGTTTAATTGTGCAGAAAAAACTAAAAAACCAAAAATCACAGACATGCCTCAAAACTATTTGTATTTAAAATTCCAACCTTCTGGCTTGAAGAAACAAAACAAAAACAAAAACAAAAAAAAAAAAACTGTAGGTCAATTGCAACTATTTTTGCAGATCAAGCAGGAGAAAAAAAAAATAAAAAATATGGAATCACTCAATTCTGAGGAGAATATTAGGGAATCATGGAAAAAAAAAAAAAAAAACAAAAAAAAAAAAAAACCACACACTACATTACACCACTAGTACTTTGTTGCACCACCTCTGCCTTTTATAACTGCTTGAATTCTCTGAGGCACGGATTCAACTATCGACAAACAGTATTCATCAATCCAGCGCAGTTACCAGATCAGCTTTGCAGACATTTTCTTTCATTTCTACCATAGATTTTCAATTGGATTGAGGTCCGGACTATTTGCAGACCATGCCATTGACATAGGTATTTCTTGAAGGAAATTTTTCACGACTTTTGCCCTATGGCAAGATGCATTATCCTGAAAAATGAGGTCAATCGCCAAACATCCTTTCAATTGATGGATTAAGAAAAGTGTCCAAAATCTCAATATAAACTTGTGCATTTATCGAAGATTTATTGATGGTCATCTCCCCCGTACCTTTACCGGACATCCAACCCCATATCATCAATGATTGTGGAAATTTGCATGTTTTTTTCAGGCAGTCTTTATACATTTTATTGGAACGGCACCAAACAAAAGTTCCAGCATCATCACCCTGCCGCCCAATGCCAATTCGTGATTCATCACTGAATATCACTTTCATCCAGTCCACAATTGCTTTTCTTTAGCCTACTTCAACCTTGTTTTTTTCTGTGTAGGTGTTAATGATGGTTTTCGTTTGGCTTTTCTGTATGTAAATCCCATTTCCTTTAGGTGAAGTCTTACAGTTCGGACATTGACTCCAGTTTGACCATTTGCTCCTCATTTGTTTAGTTGTGCATTTTCTGTTTTTAAGGCATATTGCTTTAAGTTTTCCATCTTGACGCTTTGATGTCTTCCTTGGTCTACCAGTACACTTCTCTTTAACAACCTTCCCATTTCATTTGTACTTGGTCCAATTTTTTCAACACAGCTGACTCGGAACAACATCTTTTGCAACATTTTGTGATGATTTATCTTCTTGAAAAAGTTTTATAATCCTCTGCTTTGATTCAACTGACCTCTCTCGCGTTGGAGCCATGATTCGTGTCAATCAGGTTGGTGCAACAGCTCACCAAGGTGTGCAAGCACTCTCTTTTTTAACTGCAGACTAATGCGTAGATGTAATCTGATGCAAATGTTTGTTTTAGAACTGCAAAGTACATGGTGATTCCATAATATTTTCCTCTGTTAGATCTGCAAAAACAGTTACATTGACTACAGTTTTCTATATTTTGTAAGTGTTTCTAAAAGCCAGAGGTTGGAATGTTAAATGAAAATAGTTTTGAGGCATGTCTGCGATTAGTTATTTTTTTTTTTTACACAATAAACAATTGAATGAACATTTTACAAGAGTCGTGATTCCATGCTTTTAGCCAGGGGTTGTAGTGATGATGCTTCACTGGCTTCACTGACTTTTCTCTGACTCTCTGCCTACCTGTGACTAAAAATGTACTAAAGCCAAGATATATAGGTTTAAAGAACAGAAAAGAATTTAGTGTTTTTAGAAGAGTCAACAATTGCAGCCTTCATAATGCTACCATGACAGATTTACTGCCCAAGTCGTACACATTTGAATGGCTCAGTACACAGCAACATTCAAACTACACTTTCACTCCACACTGTGCTGTATTACCCTAAAAACTCTCTCTGGCTTACTTCCATGGGTAAGGACCTTACCTGTCCGGCCTGATTCCATGTGCTTAAACATTCCTCACTACCTGCCACTGTTGTACCAAAATCCTAACCTGCCTATTGGCCGACCCTTGCCTGTTTCCTGACCAGGTTTTTGCCTGCCACCTGGACTGACCTTGCCAGATTACTGATTGCATGCTGCCTGGACTGACCCCTGTGCACATTATGCCAACTACACCATACCAGTTGACTGTCCCTACCCTGGCTTAATGTCCGATGCCAACCAATCTCAGTAAGCCATGTTCCTAACGGCCCAGTCTTCTGGTCCACCTACTGCCACATTGCCTTTGACTATGCACCTGTCGAGGCACCCAGTCATCTCCATCCTCAGCAGACACCTGTACCTCCTACAGTATCATAGGTACCTCCTTAGTTTTCTGCTCTGCCTCTCCTAGCTTGGCCAGAGAGAATATAAAATTGTATAATAGGTCCTGATAGCAACCAGGCACTGCTGGGACTGCTTGCTTTAAAGGAACAGGGACTGCAGGTGAAGCTACAAAAGCCATATTTTCTGACCATCTATACAGGAGTGAGCATTACAATCAGATGCTTTACATATATATTAGGTCTAATTCACTACCCTTTGCTAGGAAAGCGTTTGAAAACTGAGAAGAACAGAGTCCAAAATAATGCAAATGCTTGATATACCTATATAACAGCTGCCTCCTTTGAGTACAAGTAGGCAAGGGATACATATAAATCCCCCTTTTTATCTCCACAAAATAAAGACTTACAGAACATATATGTTATGAAGGATTCAATTAGCCTTAAAGGCAAAAAACTTATGTAATTTGTCAACTTGCCTGATATCCAGAAACTGAAGAGATTCAAGACTATTCTGCCTCTTTTTGCACCAAAAGGAGCTTCTTTTGTGTTATCCTAGATTTCATCAATATGTACAACTATAGCATGCCATTTCTTCACAATCTAGGACAGCTCTGGTTATATTTAATTCTACAGCCTTGGTTTCCATGACAGCACAGGCCTGCTCAAAGAAAGTACTAATAATTGTTATACGTGAATGTCTACGTCTTCACATACAACAGATGGGATCCATGCCATTCAAAGTAGTATGCTATTGGGGATCATGCCAGCAATGAATGCATGGGGGAAAAATATATAAATGACCATCCATACAATAAAAAAAAGGACTAGCATGGAAAAAGAAAACGTTAGAAAGGATTATATCCATCTTTTAGTATCCTAATGTAGATTACCACAATGTCATCATATTTATCTGAACTTCTCTACTTAGCAGTAGATGACATATTGAAAAAGATATCATTAATTTCCCTTTCCTCTTTGTTAATGTTTTTGCATTTATTTTATGAAGCATACATTTAACTCCCCAACTACTGCATGCAAAAGACTAAAAGAGGAGAGAAGGGGAGAACTTGGAGATGTATTCTCTTGTGTAGATGACGTAAACTATTTGGGCATTATTATAATTGACTAGAAAACACTTAAGAAACACTTAAAAGCAGTACAGCCAAAGCTCGTTTGACTGTACTTCTCCTGTGGATCACAGGTGTGCAGTTCATTCTGCACTCCTGTGACCCGTTTTCAGCCAACAGCAGGCTGAAGCGATTGGAGAAAGATTGCAACCATATGGTTGAGATGAATCCTGGACCGGCACCTAGCTCAGCCTCTCTACGAGCCACTGAGAGCCTAAGCCAGACGCTTCCTCCCCCTCCACAGCCAAGCGCTCTAGTGAGGGGGGGCAGAGCAGAGAGCCGATGACTTACAGTCACTGCCTCTCGGCGGGACTAAGCGATCAGCGGTATTTGATTGCTCGGTTCTCAGTCTTAGAGCTGGCGGGGGACTGATGCTGCATCAACCTAGGGAATTGAGATTTAAAAAAAAATAAAAGAAAAAGAAAAGAAAAAAAACACAAAAAAAAAAAAAAGGTTAAAAGAAATAAAATAAATAAAAAGGAGTAAAATTGAGGCTAAAGTATTGGATCCAGCAATTCAGCCCAAGGCCTCGTTCACATAGGCGTACTTAAGCATACACCAGTGTGAGCCGCGTTTTGCCTGGATGGGATACACAGGTGTTCCATGCATTCACACGCATGCAGTCCCATTAATGTCAATTGTGACACAACGGCTTCACGGACACAGCCACTGCTCCAAATTTGACAAGCATGTGGCTGTGGGTCCCCAATCGCTCAGAGACTCGCATCCACACCATGTCACTGATGAGGATTTCCCTTACATTATAAAGATATCCTCACTTTCTGTTCAGTCTACAGGACAGGAAGTGAAAGGAAATCAAACTTTTGGCAATACATAGACCCTCTATAACAACACCCCCCCCCCCCCCCAAAAAAAGTTTTAGCTTTAATTAAAGCTTACTTGTTGTAAAGGCCCTGTGATTTATGATGTTCAGCTGTAATTTATACATGCAACAGTTCATAGCAGTGAATTATCCTTTATTGCATGTCTCCTTTACAGTCTAATAACAGACATCATGCGTAATAGGGAAGTATCAGATGTGTGCTGTCATCCTAGATAACCCATGGTTAGTGACATTAAAAAATAAGTCCACCTTTTGTAACATGTATATTCAGGGTGTAATAGGTTACTGTTGCAGCACCCCTGTTGTTATGACAGCAAGGATGGGGGGGGGGGGGGGGGGGATCTTCTCCCTGCACCCACTGTCATAATTAAAAAAATAAATAATTAAATAAATAAAAACACACATGGCGTGCAGGGCTCCACCCACCTGGCCACATCATTCATTCACAGAGTTCTGTGAATGGGAGAACAAGTAACAGCCTTTGCAGCTGTCGTCTTGTAGTTCTCAATGAATTACCAGGGCGCTGATGAGCACTCCATTGTAATTTCTGCCATTGTGTAACTGCCTGCCTGTACGAGGTATGAGCAGACAGCTTACACTGACAGTCTGTAGAAGCCTTGTATTGCACCCATGATCTGCTGATCGTGGGTCCATGCTTTGCAGGCTCCTAGGAAAAAAAAAAAAAAAAAAAAATATCAAAAATAATAATTTTTAATCTGCATGAAGATGTTTTTACAAAGGTTATCAATTAAGCTACATTGTGATGGAATTTTAAATTTAAACTAACTTAAAATTATAACTCTTGCAGCATATGGAGAACACATCCCAGTTTAGCTTTTTGCAGATTGGCGGTAGCCCACTTTAATGTGAAAGACCAATTTGTTACATTTTTTACAAAATGTATTACAAGTGTCTCTCTATAGAGTGTGTGTAATTGAGTAAGGTGGATAATCTCGCGCTTACACAAAGAATAAAACGAATCTAATGCAGCACACACTGGGGGTAATACCTGAACCCAGAAGTAAAATGAGAAGAGGGGAGTAGTGGCGCGCAGGGGGTTAAAATTAAACTAAGAACAGGTAAGAGGAGTGAAGAAGAGTGAAGTAAAAATATCCAATTAAGGTGGTGGATAAAGCAGTAGGAATAAATTCACATAATAGTGTACCAGTGATTGTGAGGGTAAAATACATCAAAGCGTAGTTAAAAAACACAGTTAGCTTGATAAAAAATATAGTGAGTGGTGACTGTGATTTAAAATCAACATGAATCTTCAAAAAAATTCTGAAAATTATAAAAAAAACTCTTCTCAGAGTGTGTGTAATATTATACACACACACAAAAATGCATTAAAATTGCTACAGTTACAGTTGCTACAAAAGGTTGTTTTCTTGGAACATTAACTCAAGCTTACCTTCAGAGTAACCTATTTGCAGTAACTTCTCTTTTCCAACTTTCAACATCTCCTTATTTATATCACAGATCACAGCCTGGGATCCCATCAGTGACCCTAGCTGATCATTGCTGTACGATTTTGAGATATCTGACCAGGACAGATTCTGCTGAGATTTTAACTGGTTGCGAATCAGCTTCTCCCTTTGTGCACGTATGTAATTGATAAAGCGAAATGCAATATCTCCTGCAAGGCAAAGAATATAATATATAAAAAATAATATTGTGCCAACAGCCACCTCCCTGTAAAGATAATATGAAATTGGTCAGATAAGACAAAACAGATTGAAGAAGAATTGTGAACACTATTCAATAAACACAGCAGCTTTGCAGAATTCATAAAATCCACCCAACTTAACCACAGCCTGTGACTGGATAGTGACAGAGCAGCAACAGACTGATGAGGTAATCTCTCCACTTGCCCTAAGCAACCAAACAGACCACCAGACTGACCCCACCCCCCCCCCCCCCCCCCCCCAAATGCTGCTCATCCCTGTCCCAGTTTTGATGGCGTTGTACAGGGTATTGCAAAAAGCTAATATCAAATCAAATTCAGGTATTTACACTAGCTACATTTAAAATATACTTTCAAATTTTTTTTTATAAAATACAGGACTGCATTTATTTGGTAGTAGGTTCAGAGAGATGCAGGAGTTTGAACCAGTAAACAATATTCAAAGGCTCAGATGAACATTTAAATATAGTGGTCAGGCTAGCAAGGGTAGTCAGGCTGCACAAGACAACACCAATATGATAATTAGAGCCATTCAGCAGGTAGGCATCTACAGTAACAATTAATGCTAAATGTTATTGTTTCACTGGAGTGTACTTTTTACTTTTATTTTTTTAAATATTTTCTTTTATTTATCCAAAAGGAAAGATATTTTGCATAGAAGTACACTTAATAGTCAACAATTCACAGTATGCAATTATACAGTACAGCGTTTCATAAGGCACATAATGTAGTCAGAACAGAATAATACCTTGAATATTACATTCGCAGGGAGTAGTAAAGACATTTACTAATTTTATAGGCTTCAATAAATTCTTCTATAATTCAGCCTATTGTCCTGGTGAAGGTTGGGCATAGTCTGTATCACGAAGAAGGGAAGGAAAATAGAAAGAGGGAGAATGGGGGAGAAAGTCAGGGAGAACTGAGTGGGGGATGCTATTCTTGATTCAATCGATGCTGGCAGTCCAGTGAGCCAGAGAGTTGACCTACCTGGTGCAAGATCATTTAACTCTTAACTCAGCAACCCCATATTTTGTCAAATTATTTCAGGCATTTGACATTCATATGTGGCGTAATTTCAAGTACCTAAAAAACATTTGTGAAGGGAGTTGGAAGGTGGTTTTTAAGCTGTCATAGGAGAGCAGTCTACCTGCAGGCATAATCTGTTGGATAACCTTTATCTCAAACCCTGCCCAGAGGGCCGGATCGCAGAAAGACTGTAGGCGTCACGGTTTAGGGTTGCCCCACAGTGGCATCTATGGAGAGATTGTTTTGGTTCCAGCAAGTCTCGCAGACATCTGTTCCCAAAGCCGAACTGTCGGACCTTAGGATAGCAGCCTCCAAGTTCACTGTCGGGTTGGTATGCGATTGAGTAAACCACCAGCGCACTGTCACCACAACTGCAGTCCAGTAATACTGTTTAAAAGCAGGGGAGTGCCAGTCCACCTAGGGAGAGGGGAATCTGCAGCTTAGCTCTAGGCACTCTGGGGGCTGACCCCGCCCAAATAAATGCGGTCACCACTTGATCTAGTTTCTGAAAGAAGGCATTAGGAATGGGAATGAAAGATATATAAAAAGAACTTTGGAGGGATCATTTTAAGGAGATTAATTCTCCCAACTGGTGACAGGGGCAAGGACCTTCAAGTCTGGCAGCTAATTGCTGAAGGATTGGGTATAGATTATCAGACAGGTACAGCAAGTGATCCCTTTGAACCTCAACACCCAGGTATATAAAACATAGTTACCGTGGCCAGAGTACCATGAGCTGCTGGAGGAGGGAGCGATTGGGATAAAGGGAAGAGGATTGATTTAGTCCAGTTAATATGGATGCCTGAAAAGGATCCATAACAGTTTATAATCTCCAGAGCTGCTTCCAGGGAAGAGGAAGCATCAGAGATAGTAAGGCGTCGTCCGCATACATTGAGAGTTTTTCGGTTAATGGTCCCTGAGTTATTCCACTAATCACCTCCAAAAGATCTTATAAGGATAGCCAAGGGCTCTATAGCTAGAGCGAATAACCCCGGGGACAAAGGGCAACCTTGCCTAGTACCCCGCCTTAGAGATATAGTTGGGGATAGGAGACCATTAGTTCCAATTCTAGCCGAGGGATTTTAGTATAACAATTGTATCCATGAGATAATTTTAGGGCCTAGTTCAAATCTCTCAAGTACTTGCCAGAGGAACTCCCACTCCAAGTCGAAGGCCTTCTCGTCATCTAGAGAGGCCACCACTCCTTAAAACTCTGTGTTGGCCGCCTGGGAGATGTTGGTATAAATTAATGTTGGTGCTTTTGCCCAGCATAAAGCCTGTTTGGTCACCGTGGACCAAGGAGAGGATAACTGAGTTAAGTCTGTTCGCTAGAATCTTAGTGATCACCTCCTTGGCGTCAACATTAAGTAGCGAAATAGGACGCACAAGACTCAGGGTTCTTGCCAGGCTTAGGCACCATCACAAGTATCGCTTCCGATAAAGGGCAGAAGAGAGCCTTCCTCTAGGAATGTCAATAGTAGTTAATGGAATTGGGAGGTGACGAGTTCAGTATTTGTTTTGTAAATTTCTGCTGGTAAGCCATCTGGGCCAGGGGTTTTAGCAGACTGGAGTGATGCAACCACGAGTTGTACTTCCTTAAAAGGTTATAGTCCAGTATACTGCGTGCTGAGTCGGAAACTATCTGATCAAGGAATAGCTTCTAGCTGTCAGGTGTGTAGTCCGCTCTGGGAGGTATACAGTCTGGCATAGTAGTTTGCAAATTGGGCATTAATCAAGAGGGGGTCAGATTGCAAGTCTCCATTGTCGTCCCTAAGATTAGCTGTGTGTGATGTCGTGGAGCGTTCTTTAGCCAACCGTCTACCCGTTTTTTCACCCTGCTCAAAAATCCTCTAAGATTGAGTTGAAATACGTTTTCTACAGATGGTAGCTCTCAAGAGTGAAATTTCCTTGTACAATGACTGCATAGGTAGATACGTCTCTACCTCTTTATCAGAAGTATATCTAGTTTCCAGAGCCTGAACCTTCTTTTCCGCCTCTTCTAATGCGAGTCTTGCTTCTTTCTTGACCCTTTCAACAACCAGGTACTAGCCCCGAGCATATGCCTTGAAGGCATCCCAGAGCGTTGATGGTGCGGCTGAATCTTTGTTTTGTGTCCAATAGGCACCCAGCTCCCCCCCCCCCCCCGCAACCTCAGGGGCCACCTGTTCTTCCGTTTCCCAAAAGCCGGATAGTCTCCATAAGCTAGGGCCAGCTGGTAGGTCTGTTTGTAGCTTAAGCAGCATCGGGACATGGTCTGAAATACCTCCTGAATACGGGAGCAGAGAGTCACTGGCAAAGATCAGGTCAATTCTGGAAAAGGAAGCATAGGATGCAGAGAGGCAAGTATACAGTTTTTCCCCTGGATGTTTTCACCGCCATACATTGCTAAGTACATGTACCTCAGCCCATCTGGATGGGGGGGGGGGGGGGGGTCGACTGCCAAATCTGAGTTAAAAATTTATCTAGACTGGGATTGGGAGTCACATTAAAATCTCCAGCCAGCAGAATACCAGCCACAGGATAGCGAGTCAATAGGGGCGGTAACCCATGCAGCAGTGTAAGAGTGTCCGGGGGAGGAATGTAAATCCCTACAATTAAGAGTTCAAGTCTGTCACACAGGGCATGGAGGACCACGTCTCCCCTCTGGATTCAAATGTAGGACCAGAAGAGTGAACAGGAGGGACTTGTGAATCAGGACACTGACCCCCTCTCGAGTAGGTCGAGAAGGTGGAATGGTAGTAGGAACCCACCCAGGGCTTCTTAAGCACCAGTATCCTGCTCCAAAGTAAATGGGTCTCCTGCAACAAGCATATATGTGGATTACATTTTTTCAAATAATTAAACACTAGCGACCTTTTGAATCTGGAGTTCAGGCCTCTAACAATCCAGGACAAGATAGTAATAGGAGCCATCACATCTGGGAGAGAGAGACAGGTGAACTACAGGTCATACAGGTCATCACAAGCAATATACAGAGAGTACAATAATGCAGTATCTAGCACCATAACCATCATTATTGTAGTATACCTGAAAGGGTCTCCAACACCACCTAGTGGCGGGAGAGCAAAGCTACATGCCTTAGGTCTAAGCAAAAAGGGTAAAAAGGGAAATCATAAGAAACATAAACCTCCACTAAAACAGTGTGGAATAACTGAAAACCACGATGTCCTCACCCCCCCCCCCCCAGCACTACCCCCCAAACTTTGGCGTGCCTATCTCCCAAAACAGTTCATGGCTGTTGCCAATGGGGTTCGTGAACGGTGGAGCACCAAAAAGTCACAGTCCACACAGAGTTCACCTATAAGGGGAAAAAGGATTAAAGTGGATGTAAACCCACTGGCATCATTTTCAAAGTGTTAACCTAGTTATATATATATTTTAAGGCTTTACATGCCTCCTGCATGTATCTATCTATCTATTGTGACTTCAGAGCGCGCTCATGTTACTCCTGCACATGTGCAGAAGAAAGCTTACATGCCCGCTGTCTTCCTCGGCCCCCCGTGGGGGAATCTGTTAGGATGGAGAGCAGAGAAATGGGACCAGGGGGTTCCTTACCGATCGTTCTGTGACCTGTGATAACTGAGCAGAGTAACCTGTGTGTTACTCTGCTCAGTTTATGAATGGAGAGGAGCCTCTGTGTTCCCTCCATTCATCTTAAGTGCAGAGAAAAGGACTGGGGAATCTGTATCCTCTGTCCCTTTCTCGGTCTCATATGGGAGATGTCAGGGGTCTCTGTTTAGACCCCTGACATATCACCAAAGACCCCAACAGGGCTGTTAAGAAAATATTCAAAAATTTTAAAAAATAAATAAAATAAAAACGTCCCCCGCCCCACTACTCCACTGACACTGACCACCCCCTTTCCCAAAAGCACTGTGAAAAAATATATATTTAAAAAATACCCCACCCTCCCATCATTGGTAGAATAGTACAAAAATAAATATTAAAAAAAATTAAATTAAAAAAAAAAATTTAAAAAATTTATAAAAATAAGAAAAATCCACTGGTCCCAAAAAACCTTTTGGAAAAAAAAATTTAATTGTAAAATAAAAAAATAATCTGACACTGTCCACTATCCTGACACCATCCTGCATGTACTACCCACCACTGTACACTCCACATTCCTGTGATTTGCACCGCATTGCTGTTCAGATCACATGCAATGTCTTTGCGATGCGATTTCAGCCATACAAACTGTATGGCTGAAAAAGCATCACATTCGGACCAAACTCTCACAGACAAAAATCGCACAGGACCCTTTTTTTGGTCCGCACCAGAATTGCATGGGTGTTCACAGCTATGCGATCCGATTCATGTCCTGTCAGTTCGCAGTGCGATATGCGAGCTGAAATGGGGGTGTCGTTAACATTGTATGACACTCCCCAGCAGTTTGTATATGGCAGTGTGAACTGCCGTGCGAGTCGGATTCGATGTGGGAACCCGCAGTGGATTCGCAGGGTTCCTGAATCGCAGCCTAAGTGGGAGCAGTCAGGTGACATTTGTAGGCTGTATGCTTGAAGGCTCGGTTCACACTGGTGCGATGCGGGAACCCTGCAAATCCACTGCGAGTTCCCACATCACATCCGACTCGCACGGCAGTTCACACTGCCATATGCGAATTGCTGGGGGTGTGTCATACAATGTTAACGACACCCCCATTTCAGCTCGCATATCGCACTGCAAACTGACAGTTAGGACATGAATCGGATCACATAGGTGTGAACACCCATGCGATTCTGGTGCGGACCAAAAAAAAAGGGTCCTGTGCGATTTTTGTCCGAATGCGGTGCGATATCACACATACTATCTGTATGGCTGAAATCGCACTGCACGGACATCGCATGCGATTTGCACTGCAGTGGGAATCACATGCGATATCCCACAGCACACTGGTGTGAACTGGCCCTAATGCCGCGTACACACGGTCTGAATTCTCATCGGAAAAAGCTCTGATGGTTTTCCCGTCGGAATTCCGCTCAAACTGTCTTGCCTACACACGGTCACACCAAATTCCGACGGTCAATAACACCACGCCTTAAAAAACGTTTGACTGCACTATAAAAAAGGAAAGTTTAATGCTTCCGAGCATGCGTCGGAATTTTGCGTGTCCGAATTGCATACACATGATCGGAAAATCCAATAGAAAGGTTTTCCGTCTGAGAAATTAAGAACAGGTTCTCAATCCAAAGTCCGTCGGAAATTCCAACAGAAAAAGACCGATGGGCATACACGCGGTCGGAAAATCCGATGAAAATCTCCCATCGGACTGTTTTAATCGGAAATTCCGACCGTGTGTATGCGGCATAAGATCATTCAGCCTTACTGGGTGTAATTATAAAAAGTGAGAAATCCACCCCTCCCCCCACATAACATTCCTGTCCATCACCAGGATTTGTTATCTGTGATCAGGTGACCTCAGGACACACACACACACACTGCACTATAACAATCATCAGATCACTGGATGTTCTACTCTGCCCAGCTCTGACTACATACATGTCCCCTAAATCACTTGTCTGTCTATAGTCTGCTGACTGTTCACTGCATCCCATGATGAGAAACATCCAGTCAAAACACAGTAAAGCTGGGAGAGCTGGAGGGGAGGGGGATGTGAATTGTGAACTTTTTACACAGGATGTGCCTGTCTCAGGCTAGTGCATGATATGTAAATCACCTGTCACTCACAGCAAGGGGGCGTTTTTGACAAAGTTTTCAAGGCTGTCAAGAATTCTCTAACTAAACAATAAAAGAGGATTGCTCAGGCCTCGAGTAAATCTGTGTGGCAAGACTGGGCTCAAATGAAAGGAAATCGTATTCTCTACATTATGACATCAAAAAAAAAAAAAAAAAATTTGGGGGTTTACATCCACTTTACAGTCCCTGCAGATCAATAGTTCTGCCGGAGCACTCCGGGGGCACAAATCTTAAACGGTTACCAACTTTGGCCAGGTAGGACCCCAGGTCATCAGCTGCCTGCGGGCAGATACACCGCCATGGTTAGTGGCAGGGCCTAGTCAGGGCATACCAAGCCAGTGGTATTTACAGGGAAGAAGTTCATCCTACCAGCCCAAAAAAAAAAAAAGAAAAGAAACCCCCCTCCTCCCCCACAACCCATCCAGGACAGGACAGAATAGCAAGAAGGACTAGGGCCCTGCCAGGCCCGCAGAGGGGAAATATTTTGTATAACAGATCAGCTTACTGTCAGACCTTTCCCCTGGGCAAGGTCTCCAGTCACTGAGCCACATCCTCAGGGGAGGTGAAGAAACAAAACCGTCTCCCCGCCGGGAACAGCATGCTGCACTTGATCTTCTTATTGTGTAGGTTAAAGTTTAACATGGTCAAAAGATCTGCAAAGCTTCTGGGTTTCAACCGAGTAGTCTGGAAAAATCATCAGTTTTGCTCCTTCATGGTGCAGTACATCCATTTTCCTTGCCTAACGGAGAACCAGGTCCCGGTCCCTAAAGTTTAGGAGGCAGAGGATGAAGGTTCAGGGAGGAGCTTCCGGGGGCCCTCGGGCAGCAAGCATTCTGTGTGCCCTCTCCACAACGAAGAAGGCTGAGAACTGGGCAGGGGGAAGGAGGGTGTGCAGCAGGTTTTCAGTGCAAGCTGTCGGGTCGTTACCTTCCGAGCCCTCTGGGAGACCCACTATGTGGAGATTGTTCTGCCAATTGCGGTTCTCTCTGTCTTCTGCCCGGTTCTCCAAAGCCCTCATC
Source organism: Lithobates sylvaticus (assembly GCA_028564925.1). NCBI lineage: Eukaryota > Metazoa > Chordata > Amphibia > Anura > Ranidae > Lithobates > Lithobates sylvaticus. Next base: position 232,130,959 of record CM053026.1, read on the forward strand.
TTAGTATGCAGCGTGTGGCAGTATGTTCCTGGAGAGTGTCTGAATCCCCCACGCGGCAATCCGCTTCTGAGAGCCGGGCGCGAAAAAACCATCCATGTCACGCCGAATCAGGCTGATATCCAGCTGCATCGTTTCAATCATGCCCGTGAGAGTGGTCCGACATGTGGTGATCGACTGCATCAGGGCATCAAAGTTCGATTGTTCCCTCAGCGCTGGGTCTGTGTCCTCCGTCTGAGAGGCCATATTGCTTGCTCTGGCAGGAAGGTGCTGTGGCATGGTACTATTAAGAGCCTTGCGATTTGCGGGAGGTTGAGGTGTCCTTCCCTTTGGTCATGCCAGTCCTAGGAGCAAGCCCTTCCTGTTTCAGGTAGTTTGTAGCCCTCGGTCTGCAGGGAAACTGGTCCAAAGCCAGGTAGTAGAGCGGAGCTCACTCAAGGTGCGACTGTTCCAGTGGCCATATTGGACTCTCCATATTGGAGTGTACCTTTAAGGTACCCAAAAATATTAGATAACCATTCTTTTAGCAGGATATTTTTGAGGCACAGACACCCACAGAAAACCTCTTATTGACAACAAAATGTATGTTTCTGGTCAAGAACAGCACCAGCGTTACCTGCAGTAAGACATACAGGAACCCCCCTCTAAAAAAAAAAAAAGCAAGCATGTAAAGTGGGCTTTGATGCCCAGTCACCACACATGTATCCACAGTGGCCTGAGGTTGTGTGCCGAGAGCCACTCACTGCACCTTCCCAACACGCTGATCGACCAGTCACTGACAGCTCTCAGTCACGGCTTCTGATTGGCAGCCAGCAGAGCAGGACAAGCTGTAAGAGCCAATCACAGGGGTCACATGATAGAGAAGCTGCGCAACCTCTCAGTCATTGAAGCCTACTTAAAGGGCTGTTGGGAGGCAGCTTTAATCATACTTTTTGACTACTATACTTTTTGCCTATGTCTATGGTTGGTTGTACATTTTTCAAATGCCTTTAGATATTGTGTATACGTATAAAGTTACTGCAGCACATATATGTCACTACTTCAGATGGCCCTCATGCCGTCCACTCCACTGCGATCCCAAAAACAGTATTTTTAATGTCTTTAAAGCAGAGCTTCACCCAAAAGGGGAAGCTCCACTTGTTTGCTTCCCCCCCCCCCCTCATTTGGCACCTTTTGGGGAGGGGGTACCCATCCCCACTTCCGGGTGATCTTGACGTGGCGAGGTCCCCTGGAAGTTTAGCCCCCTTCCTTCCCCTGCTGCCGGGCCATTCACAAAGCACAGCTGGAAGGAACGGCGGCGGCAGCACCCGAGAGACAATTTGAAAAATCATCTGGGGTGCCGACATTGCGGGATCCCTGGATAGGTAAGGCCCCTTTCACACTGGGGCAGGAGCCGTGGCAACGGTAAAGCAGCGTTATATTTAGCGCTGCTTTACCGTCGTTTTCGCCGCGGGATTCGGACGCTCGCGGTGCGGTTTTACCCCCCGCGAGTGGCCGAAAAAGGGTTAAAATCCCCCGCAAAGCGCCGCCTAAGGCCCCTTTCACACTGGGGCGGTTTTCAGGCGGTACATCGCTAAAAATAGCCCTGTACACCGCCTGAAAAAACTGGCCCATTCACTCCAGTGTGAAAGCCGGCGGGCTTTCACACTGGAGCGGTGCGCTAGCAGGATCTTTGGAGCGGTATAGGAGCGGTGTATTCACTGCTCCTATACCGCTCCTACCCATTGATTTCAATGGGACACCGCGGTAATACGGGATTTTAACCCTTTTCTTGGCCGCTCGCAGGGGGTAAAACCACCCCGCGAGCGGCCGAATACCGCTGCTAAGATGACGGTAAAGCAGCGCTAAATATAGCGCTGCTTTACCGTCACCGCGGCTCCCGCCCCAGTGTGAAAGGGGCCTAAGTGTTGTAATATTAAAAGTCAGCAGCTACAGTATTTGTAGCTGCTGACTTTTAATTTTTGGTGGGGGGGGGGGGGGGGGGGGCGGCTGGAGCTCCTCCAACTTTAGTGAGATGATCAAGAGCTGTCATTTGTGTTTGCTCATTGCCTGGCTGTATCTGCACTCTCTGCAAACTAGTGCGCAGTGCTGCAAGCGATTTGATATGGTAAAGCTGCATGCACAAACCCTGGTGATCACAGAATTAGAGGAAGTAAAGCAGTGAAAGTTGCTTGGACTGAAAACAAAAAAAACTTGCCACAAGTTTACCCCCCCCGAGACTGAACCAGTATGCAAGTGTACCCAGAATTTATTTACAGCCTGTTGCCAATCTAAGTTCAAAAATCAGCACAAGGATAGGTCTGCTTGCAAACTAGTCTTCCTCATTTTGAGTTAATTCATTATTTATTTGAATTGTTACCTGTCCCTCCTGCCACATCTAGCAGCTGAGTGCCAGGAGTAGGATTCATATGACGTATCAGCCAGTCTTTCCACAATCGATGAATTCCCAGGCTCATTGAATCATTCATAATGTCGTAATTCTGAGCAACACTCTCAAATACATGATAGACTGAAAAGATAAGAGGTTAAGACAAATTATTTAGCAAATTATCTTGAGTCATACATTAAGGCCCCTTTCACACTGGGGGGCTTTGCAGGCGCTACAGCGCCAAAAATAGCCTGAGGGCCTTCACACTGGAGCGGTGCGCTTGCAGGACGGTCAAAAAAGTCCTGCAAGCCGCATCTTTGGAGCGATGTAGGAGTGTATTTACCACTCTTAAAGCATCCCTTCCCATTGAAAACAATTGGGCAGCGCTGCAAACCCGCCTGCAAAGGTGCTTTGCGGGCAGTTTTAACCCTTTTTCGGCCGCTAGCGGGGGGTTAAAGCTGCCCCGCTAGCACCCGAATAGTCGTTCCCCATGATTTCCAATGACAGCCATTCATATTAGTACGACTTTAAGTTGTTCCAACTTCAAAGTAGTCCCTGCACTACTTTGGTCCGATTTTGATGCTACTTACACAGGCATTCTTTGCGAAATCGCGCCAAAAATCGCAGCTGCGGAACGCGGCAAAATCGCACAACTTTGAAGTCGCACAAGTGTGAAAGGGGACTTAGGCTGGATTCACACCTATGCATTTTTAGTGCTTTTTGCATTTTGCAGATTTGCACTACAGTCCATTTAACATGGTTTCCTATGGAACACGTTCTGTAGTGCAAATCTGCAAAATGCACTAAAAATGCCTAGGTGTGAATCCAGCCTTAAAGGGCAGTTTAGATAAAAAGTGCCCAGCCCACACTCCCTTTGCCTCTACCTTACTCTAAGCTAGGGCTGCAACTAACGATTATTTTCATAATCGATTAGTTGGACGATTGTTTTGATCAGATAATAACTTAAAAAAAAAAAAAAAAAAAAAAGTGTGGTGTATAATTTAGTTTATATATAAAGTTAAAAAAAAAAAAAGAGAGAGAAAAAAAAAAGGCAATTTATTCTTAAATATAAATAATCAACTATATGGTTAGGGAACAAAATCTCTAATCCACTCTGAGAATAACAGAGAAGAGATATACTGTATATACTGGTAGAGGTTGAATCTGGTAAATATCAGACTATCAGAAAAAAAAAAAGAAATTCAAGACTTGACGATTTTCAGACAGAACTAAATTTATTATATTCTGGCCATACAAAAACAACGTGTTTCTTCTTCCAAAAAAAAAAATAAAAAATTAAAAATGTAATTTTAAAGAACGTTTGTTCGATTTTCTAATCATTCGTTCTCGACCACAGTGATGGGAAATTTTGAAGGCGCTGAATAGAAAACTTCTTGGTCAAAGGAATTTTCAGAACGTGTATGTGGTTTTGGTTCAGAAATTCCATTCATTTTAAAACTGAATGTTAAAAGCAAGTGAAATTTTCAAAATTACATTCTTTCATTCGGCGAATGTACAAAGATTTTTCGTATGAATATTCACGTCTGAAAATTGATAAGTGTATGGCCACCATAAGGCTCGGTTCACACCTATGCAGTTTGCTTTTGATCAGTTTCTGCAGTGCTTTTTGCTGTGTGTTCTGCATTTTTGCGTTTTGCATTTTTTATGTTTTTTTTGGCCAATTTGTTGTTGGGCAGATTAAAAAAACAAATGGCAGCAAAAACACATTACATGTTTTTCTGCAGATTCTCCATTGAAGTCTATTGAACCAAAAAAAAAAAAAGCACAGTTTTTGCATTGAATAAAATCCTTTACCCTTTCCAAATATACAGCGGCTGAAAAAAAGCATTGATGTGAACATGTCCTATAGGAAACCATGTTAAATGGACTGAAGTATGTTTCTGCAAAAAGCACCAAAAAAAAAACGTATAGGTGTGAACCAGGTCCAAGACATTTAGTAGCAGCAGCACTCTTTTTTTTTTTTGTATCACCTGTCATCATGGGGTTAAAAAACAAAATGATCCATTTATAGTACAAAAAGAGAAGATAATCGCTACTATAAGGGGTTAATTTATACTGTAAAACAGTGAAAGATATAGAGATTATATATAATCTCTTTCATATAATAATACACCCAGAAGTATATTATGAGCATTATAAGATATATGGGCATTATAACTAGGAGTAAGGCATGAAGCTATATGAAGGGAGATATAAATCTTTTATACAGTATTATGTACTTTTTTTTCATGGATATGATCATTTTAACCACTTCAATACCAGGCACTTTCGCCCCTTCCTGCCCAGGACAATTTTCAGCTTTCAGCGCTGTCACACTTTGAGCCACATTGGAGCGATTTGTCATGCAATTTGAGGCAATGGCACTGTTCCAATTGGTGCGACACCAATCGGCACTACTTTTGCCGATTTCAGGTGCGACTTCAATAGACATCTGTGCATGAAGCCACACAGATGTCTACCAGGTAGCACCTGAAATGGCGCTGACCTTGCTAGTATGAAATTGCGATTTCAAAGTAGCATCAATGTGAACCAGGGCTCAATGACAATTGTGCGGTCATACAACACTGAACCTAAACTAAATTTTTATCATTTTCTTCCCACAAATAGAGCTTTCTTTTGGTGGTATTTGATCACCTCTGGGGTTTTTATTTTTTGCTAACAAACTAAAATAGACCCAAATTTAAAAAAAAAAAAAAAAAAAAAAAAAAAAAAAGAAGAGGTTTTAGTTTTAGTGTTTTCCCCTTCACGGACGGGCACTGATATGTAGAATTGATGAGCAGGCACTGATGTGCACCAATAGGCGGCTGTGAGGGGCACTGACAGGCAGCACGAGTACATTTGCACGAGTACCGATACTTATTCAAATACTCGGTATCGGCACCGATACCGATATTAGTATTGGTGCAACCCCAAATATAGTATATATCTATTTTTTTTTAAATTCATGTACAGCGTTGCATGACCGCACAATTATCAGTTAAAGTAGCGGTGTGCCGCATAGCAAACAAAATGGCCTGGTCATGGGGGGAGCACAAGTGGATATATATGTAAAGTTCTGCGTAAATGGACGGCGCTGTATAAGTACTGGTAATAAATCAATCAATAATAAATCTCCCAAACTAGGACAAAGTCAGACATATGAGACACCCTGGACTTGTGTGTGTAGAGACACCCCGGACTCCTGTGTGTAGAGACACCCCGGACTCCTGTGTGTAGAGACACCCCGGACTCCTGTGTGTAGAGACACCCCGGACTCCTGTGTGTAGAGACACCCCGGACTCCTGTGTGTAGAGACACCCCGGACTCCTGTGTGTAGAGACACCCCGGACTCCTGTGTGTAGAGACACCCCGGACTTGTGTAGTGCCTGAGTGAAGAGGAGATGGGGGCAGCCTGTACACAGGAGGATAGAAGTCTGGAGAGGGTTACCTTTCTCCCCCTTCTCCTCCTCAGACACGGTCTGGAAGCCGAAGTGAGTGTCCCTCCCCGAGCTGTGTGCGTCCTGAGAGAAGAGACAGCCGCCTGTCCCCCTCCTCCACAATGGTCGCCAACACCGGCTCACTGCTCTCATGGGCGCCGCCATTCTCTATGTGCGCCCCACACACTGACCTCCGCCACAGGAACCGAGGGACGGGGCGTCAGATGTCACATGGGAGGGAGGAGCTACTTCATGGTGGCGTAGTCCGCCTTGTTAGTAGGAGGTTATAGTGAGAGATGTGTGCGGATCTGGGGGAGTACACAGGAAGAGCGGCGTGTGACCAAACATGGGGAACATAGTATGCACTGTGGGGGTAGATAAGTGCATGGTGGCGGGGGTCAGGCGATGACATGGGAGGTGGGTGTTCAGGGGAGCGCACGGAATGCAGTGTGTGATGCAGAAGAATTACATAAAATGCATTGTGGAACGCACTGTGTGGGAGCGGTGGTGTGTAAGGAATGCACTGTGGGGCAGCTGCAACTTTTGCTCTACCACTAATATGCCTGAACCAGTACACATACAGTATCTCACAAAAGTAAGTACACCCCGCACACTTTTGCAAATATTTTATTATATCTTTTCATGTGACAAAACTGAAGAAATAACACTTTGCTACAATGTAAAGTAGTGAGTGTACAGCTTGTATAACAGTGTAAATTTGCTGTCCCCTCAAAATAACTCAACACACAGCATTAATGTCTAAACCGCTGGAAACAAAAGTGAGTACACCCCTAAGTGAAAATGTCCAAATTGGGCCCAATTAGCCATTTTCCCTCCCCGGTCTCATGTGACTCGTTGTTGTTACAAGGTCTCAGGTGTGAATGGAGAGCAGGTGTGTTAAATTTGGTGTTATTGCTCTGACTCTCATACTGGTCACTGGAAGTTCAACATGGCACCTCATGGCAAAGAACTCTCTGAGGATCTGAAAAAAAAAAAATTGTTGCTCTACATAAAGATGGCCTAGGCAATAAGAAGATTGCCAAGACCCTGAAACTGCGCTGCAGCATGGTGGCCAACACCATACAGCGGTTTAACAGGACAGGTTCCACTTAGAACAGGCATCGCCATGGTCGGCCAAAGAAGTTGAGTGCACATTGCTCAGCATCATATCCAAAGGTTGTCTTTGGGAAATAGACGTATGAGTGGTGCCAGCATTTCTGCAGAGGTTGTGTCAGCCTGTTAGTGCTCAGATCATACACTGCATCAAATTGGTCTGCATGGCTGTCTCAGAAGTAAGCTTCTTCTAAAAATGATGCACAAGAAAGCCTGCAGTTTGCTGAAGACAAGCAGACTAAGGACATTACTGGAACCATGTCCTGTGGTCTGATGAGACCAAGATAAACTTATTTGGTTCAGATGGTGTCAAGCGTGTGTGGTGGCAACCAGGTGGGGAGTACAAAGACAAGTGTGTCTACAGACTCTGCCTACAGTCAAGCATGGTGGTGGGAGCTACAGTTCATTGAGGGAACCATGAATGCCAACATGTACTGTGAGATACTGTGATGTAGAGATTGGGAGCCTAATCCCCAACTAGGCTACCAAAGAGGATGGGGGCAGTTTGGACTATTGCGGTACAATACAAAGGGTACAGAAGTTGATATAACCAAAATATATAATTATAAATATTCCAGATGATTTTATTGATGCCAGAGTACAAATCATCATTTACATGTTAAAAGCATAATGGTGGTACATGTATACATTCACAGGTGAGTAATTAAAATACAAAAATTGATCACAGATGTCAGATGTCATTGGTCTCGACTAGTTTCGCGGTCATTTACCGCTTCATCGGGAGATTATCTGTGATTAAATCAAGAGATTCCATATGATGATCAGAATGTAAAGATATAAAGAACAAGAACATATAGCATCCTAATAGGGAAAATCTTTAATCATACAGCGGGGAGACAAAGCAACGCAGCTTACCTATGCTCCAGCAGGCTAACGGCTCACAGTGCTACCACCTAAGGAATGGTCCCCCGCGGCAACTCGGGGGAGCTATGATGTGGTGGTTGGAATCTGGAGGGATAACTATGCAGGTAAAAAATAATGGGTATAGTATAAGCTTCGAAGGATAAAAATCGTGAAATGTGTGGTTGAGATGTGTGGTGAAGATGTGTGAAAGTGGGTGAGGAAAAGGTGAGGGGGTACCATAGGTGGGTAAGGGGATAAGAAAGACCACCAGGGTGTTGGTGAAAGTGCCAAGTGAAGTTGAGATAACAATATAAAAATGTGAAAAGAAAAACACCAAGTGGGATGAAAATCAGAAAAGTATGGGAACGTGTGTCACTAGTTATTGAAGATGTGAATTAAAGAAGAGGAAAAAGGGAGCGGGTGGGGGAGTGGGGAAGGGAACCACGGGGCCCCGTGGTGTTTTTCTTTTCACATTTTTATATTGTTATCTCAACTTCACTTGGCACTTTCACCAACACCCTGGTGGTCTTTCTTATCCCCTTACCCACCTATGGTACCCCCTCACCTTTTCCTCACCCACTTTCACACATCTTCACCACACATCTCAACCACACATTTCACGATTTTTATCCTTCGAAGCTTATACTATACCCATTATTTTTTACCTGCATAGTTATCCCTCCAGATTCCAACCACCACATCATAGCTCCCCCGAGTTGCCGCGGGGGACCATTCCTTAGGTGGTAGCACTGTGAGCCGTTAGCCTGCTGGAGCATAGGTAAGCTGCGTTGCTTTGTCTCCCCGCTGTATGATTAAAGATTTTCCCTATTAGGATGCTATATGTTCTTGTTCTTTATATCTTTACATTCTGATCATCATATGGAATCTCTTGATTTAATCACAGATAATCTCCCGATGAAGCGGTAAATGACCGCGAAACTAGTCGAGACCAATGACATCTGACATCTGTGATCAATTTTTGTATTTTAATTACTCACCTGTGAATGTATACATGTACCACCATTATGCTTTTAACATGTAAATGATGATTTGTACTCTGGCATCAATAAAATCATCTGGAATATTTATAATTATATATTTTGGTTATATCAACTTCTGTACCCTTTGTATTGTACCGCAATAGTCCAAACTGCCCCCATCCTCTTTGGTAGCCTAGTTGGGGATTAGGCTCCCAATCTCTACATCACATGATTCCTGGATGATGGTACAAGTTCTTTCCTTTTATCCTTATTTTTTACGACAAGAGGTCACACTTAATCTCATACTGTGAGATACTGAAGTAGAGCATGATCCTCTCCCTTTGGAGACTGGGCCGCAGGGCAGTATTCCAATATTATAATGACCCCAAACACACCTCCAAGACGACCACTGCCTTGCTAAGGAAGCTGAGGGTAAAGGTGATGGACTGGCCAAGCATGTCTCCAGACCTAAACCCTATTGAGCATCTGTTGGGCATCCTCAAACGCAAGGCGGAGGAGCGCAAGGTCTCTAACATCCACCAGCTCCGTGATGTCATCATGGAGGAGTGGAAGAGGACTCCAGTGGCAACCTGTGAAGCTCTGGTGAACTCCATGCCCAAGAGGGTTAAGGCAGTGCTGGAAAATAATGGTGGCCATACAAAATATTGACACTTTGGGCCCAATTTGGACATTTTTACTTAGGGGTGTATTCACTTTTGTTGCCAGCAGTTTAGACATTAATGGCTGTGTGTTGAGTTATTTTGAGGGACCAGCAAATTTACACTGTTATACAAGCTGTACAGTCACTACTTTACATTGTAGCAAAGTGTAATTTCTTCAGTGTTGTCACATGAAAAGATAGAATAAAATATTTACAAAAATGTGAGGGGTGTACTTACATTTGTGAGATACTGTATATTCATTCTGAAACTGCTTAAAGTGTAACTACACATTTTTTTGTGCAGTTACATTTATGTGATAAGATCCCTACATCTTACACCCTAATCTGTCAACAATTTAGAGAAATATTGCTTGCTAGATTGCATGCAGAGCCACATATCAAAATATTCTCAGCCAGGCCTGTGCATGCTTTCTGCACACCTATTGTTTAATGATCAGGCTTGAAGATCAGTTGCAATAGCAGTAGCAGAACTACCACCAACCAGAAGGATAGGTACACAGGCTGTCACCCCGGTGAATGACGCTGGCTCACCTGAGGTGAGGAGTCTAAGTACTAACCAGTGTTCACTGGAGCTCCTGAAGCTGGAGATGGATTTTGCTGTGTGTTAGTACTAGGTCGCAGTCCTCAGGATCGCCCGACCAGGAGGTGAGCAAGCCAGGGTTCAGAAAAAGATATAGCAAGTAGGGATCAAGCAGAAGAGTAGTCAGTAAACAAGCCAAGGGTTGGTAACAAGTAGTTGCAGGTTGGGATCAGGCAGAAGCGTAGTCTAGGAACAAGCCAAGGGTTGGTAACAAGTAGTTGCAGGTTGGGATCAGGCAGAAGCGTGGTCTAGGAACAAGCCAAGGGTTGACAATGAGTGGTAGCAAAATATGGATGACAGCAGGGAAGGCAGGAGAGAGATACTGGCTGAGAGAGCACAATAATCTGGCAAACAGGAAGTGCAGAGACGTGGCTTAAATCGGGAAATTCATGGTTGGAGCATTGCTTGACAAAGCAGAGGTTCTGGGTTCAAATCCAGGCCCTGACAATTTGTTACTATTACCATTACTTCCTATCACAAGTTCATTCTCAGAAATCCACAGGAATAAGTGGGGTGTGGAAAGCGTATACACAGGACCTGCCGGGAACATTTGACAAGCAGCTCTGCGGTACAATTGTTGATCCACTCACCGGTCCCTAATCCAGGTATAAAACCTACCAGTTAATTGTACTAATTGCATCAGTGGTCACCCATGTAGACAGAAAAGCGCTGCTTCAAGCCCCAAAGTTCTCAACCCGGTGATTCCGAACACTGCCGGGGTGCTAGCTTCCAAAGGCCCCATCTTGCCCATTAAACATTGACCTGTCAAAAGAAAAAAAAAAACAGAAGTGCACACATTGGGAGACTGCCCCGTCAAATGTATATGGAATAGGCCTCAGCTTGTCTCCTCTTACGCTGTGCCACTAACACATTTCACCCCTTCATGGGCTTAGTTGTACCGCTACGACTGAGTCTGTGAGGGTGAAACACATTATATGGGCAGCCTCCCAGTGTGCGCTTTTCTTTTTTCCTTTTGACAGTTTGCAACAAAGGTACGTACACTCACATTTTAGGCCTCATACATACGGGTGTATTGGAGCATATACGGTAACATGTTGCATAAAGCTGCCTGTCCAAATGAATTGCAAGATATGGTTGTGCTTGGATATATGCAGTGCCCAATATATATATATATTTATATATATATATATATGTACATGTTAACAAACCCTTTAAGGGAATTTATTGGGGACCCCCAGCTCATCATATCTAGTGACCAAAATTTGGGATTTTTCTTTTCCTTTCTATGATAATGGTAAACAGGAAAAATAGAGAGGGTGAATCTCCCTAACAGGGTACAGGCAGCAATAAAAACTGACAGGTGTTCTAATCCCTCTCCACTCTATCCAAAGAAAAAAAAAGGTTTTGCCTCTAGTTATACTTTAACATTGTATCTACCAGTTCAGGAAAGGAAGGCTGGCAAGGAAGTCATCTGAGACCTTATCTTCATCCACCTATTCTGGAAACTGCAGTCTGACTCTTCCTTCTACCAATACTGCTGTTGGGACATTTCATCTCTACATTCTGACTCCTCCACCCCATACATAACACCCTACAATCTGTGATTCCCCCCGTCCCCATCTGCACCCTGAAATCTGGCACCTTACAATCCATTATTGCCCCTATATCTCCACCTGTACCTAGCACCCTGCAATCTGTGATTCAAACCCTTTATGGGCAGGTTGAATGTACCCAAGTTGATCGATCGATCAACTTCGGTAAAATCAGCCTGTCGGATTTTACATGCAATTATTGCTAGTGGCTGTTAAATATGCTGATGCACTTGCATTTACTGGTGGAAGAAACAAGGTGGCGTCTTACTCTCAGGTGCTCTGCACAGAACTAGATGGAGGGCTTTCAGAATGTGGTGATGGAGGGCAAAGTTCTCTCCTCCCATCAAATTCCAGGAATCGCACAAAAACCACCCTTGCATTGGGTCCCCCACACTGCAAGGTTTAATTCCTTGTTACGTCTAAGGGGGTAGAGGAAGAAATATTTACCTTATATATCGCTTTAGCAGGCTTTGGTGCCCCCCCACTTCTCCCTGAAGCTCAGAGCTGCCCCTTGTTGTCCTGATGTATACTACAGTGCTATTGGCCCTGCATTGTACTTGATGATATCATTGTACAACTGCCAGTCAGAGCGCCTTATAAAAGATGTTTAAGAAGGTCAGTAGCACAGATGAAAAAGAGACTGCTGGAGCGAGATATAAGGTAAGCATTATACCGTATTCCTCTAATTCTAGAATTATCTGGCATTTAACCCTTGCAGTGTGGGTGGGACGCACCACAAGGGTGATTTTTGTGCAATTCCTGACATTATACAAGACATGGAGACTGTGGACATGATGCAAGAGATGGTCAGAGACTGCGGACATGATGCAAGAGATGGTCAGAGACTGCGGACGTGATACAAGAGATGGTCAGAGACTGCGGACGTGATACAAGAGATGGTCAGAGACTGCGGACGTGATACAAGAAATGGTCAGAGACTGCGGACGTGATGCAAGAGATGGTCATAGACTGCGGACGTGATACAAGAGATGGTCAGAGACTGCGGACGTGATACAAGAGATGGTCAGAGACTGCGGACGTGATACAAGAGATGGTCAGAGACTGCGGACGTGATACAAGAGATGGTCAGATACTGCGGACGTGATACAAGAGATGGTCAGAGACTGCGGACGTGATACAAGAGATGGTCAGATACTGCGGACGTGATACAAGAGATGGTCAGAGACTGCGGACGTGATACAAGAGATGGTCAGAGACTGCGGACGTGATACAAGAGATGGTCAGAGACTGCGGACGTGATACAAGAGATGGTCAGAGACTGCGGACGTGATACAAGAGATGGTCAGAGACTGCGGACGTGATACAAGAGATGGTCAGAGACTGCGGACGTGATACAAGAGATGGTCAGATACTGCGGACGTGATACAAGAGATGGTCAGAGACTGCGGACGTGATACAAGAGATGGTCAGAGACTGCGGACGTGATACAAGAGATGGTCAGAGACTGCGGACGTGATACAAGAGATGGTCAGAGACTGCGGACGTGATACAAGAGATGGTCAGAGACTGCGGACGTGATACAAGAGATGGTCAGAGACTGCGGACGTGATACAAGAGATGGTCAGAGACTGCGGACGTGATACAAGAGATGGTCAGAGACTGCGGACGTGATACAAGAGATGGTCAGAGACTGCGGACGTGATACAAGAGATGGTCAGAGACTGCGGACGTGATGCAAGAGATGGTCAGAGATGCAAGAGATGGTCAGAGACTGCGGACGTGATACAAGAGATGGTCAGAGACTGCGGACGTGATACAAGAGATGGTCAGAGACTGCGGACGTGATACAAGAGATGGTCAGAGACTGCGGACGTGATACAAGAGATGGCCAGAGACTGCGGACGTGATACAAGAGATGGCCAGAGACTGCGGACGTGATACAAGAGATGGCCAGAGACTGCGGACGTGATACAAGAGATGGTCAGAGACTGCGGGCGTGATACAAGAGATGGTCAGAGACTGAGGACATGATACAGTTGTGCTCATAAGTTTACATACCCTGGCAGAATTTGATTTCTTGGCCATTTTTCAGAGAATATGAATGATAACACAAAAACTTTTCTTTCACTCATGGTAAAGAAATTAAAAACAAATTAAATTGTAAAAAAATCAATACATAAAAATAAAAAATGACTGACACCTACATCTACTACCACATACCCCCCACCCCCTTCCCCAGAAGCACTGTGAAAAAATAGTGAAAAGTGATTTAAAAAAAGATTTCGCTGAAGGGTGGGTTGGCGTGTATGCGGGCGCAGAGCGCTACCTCACTGAAATTTGTTTTTGCAGGTTGGGATGTCTGGAAACATATTACATATGCTTATCAGAGTAATAAGAAAACACTGATCATTATCAGCACAAAAAGGCCCCTCCAATACATCTTGTTCTATATAGAGCCAGCTACGTTTCTCATTCTATTCTGGACACACAGGCCAGGAATGAGGCCTGTCTCTGTTGTCACCCCTCTGAAACTACAACTCCCGGACGCCCTCACGGCCAAGACACGCCCCCTCTATATAATCTCGTCATCCGGGTCTCTGGCACCGTCAGGCGGTCAGTCGCCATTACACTAGTGGTGTCTCTGGCTCTGCTCCTTCCTGGAGGGGGCAGCTCCTGATCCTTTGCTCCCCGAGAGTCCCCGCGGGACTCCCAGCACCCGGGTCCGCTCCCCGCTCGGGACCGGCCGCCTCCCTACCGGATCTGTGAAGTAGGCCAACAGGGCCCGGTCCTTGCTCGCCGTCCCGTGGGGCCCTCTGCTCCCCGATCCCGTCCACACCGCCCTCCCTTCCTCCGGTCTCCTGTCTTATTTCTCTTTCTGTCTGGACACACAGCAAGATGTCGCCATGAATCGCGCTCCTCGTCCCCCAGCTCTCCTGAACGCCATGCTCTTGGCTACCAGCCGCCCCCTGCACGGTGCTGCCCCCGCCCTTCCCGCGGTCTATGCCGCTCAGCTCGGCCTCAGACATGGATCCCGGATCCAACAATCCCAGCAAGACCCAGAACCGATCGGCCTCCACCGGGCCTACCGGGGACTCTAAGCCTAAGAGTGGTAAGGAGGGGGCGGGGCCGACACCTTTATTGTGTATGTCCATTCCAAAAGCCTCCACTTCCTGTTCTTCTGACAACCATGTACCCAACAGGAAGTCAGGGCAAATCAACACACAATGAAGCTACATTTTTGTACTGTATGTATCCTTTCAGTCTGGTAGAGGAAGGCTTGAACCACTGGCAGTGTTTTCCATATGTGGCTATCACAGAATTTATTTCATATATGATAATTCTTCAATGCATCTTTATGGAAAAACGGATGATCATCCATTTACATCCGCTTCCCTCAACATTTTTTTTTGGAACGAATCAAAGCCATGTTTTCGTTCCATTTAAAAAAAAAAAAAAAAAAAGTAATAGATTAAAAAAGCGGGACAAGTTTGCGATGCCGTTACTTCAAATCGGGAAGTAACCCCAATCATGCAGAAGTCTCAACGCTTGTTGCTCAAAAAGGACCGTGAGCTTCTTTTGGGCAACAGTGTCGCGATTTGCTGCTTGACAAGGGAGGCATGATTGGGGTGCCGTTAGAAGTAATGACATATCAAATGCGTCCTGCAGCCATAGATAGGAAGTATTTCTGGACAGACGCATGCTGAAAAAATTGCCTTTTATTAAACAAAATACACAGGACCAAAAATACATGCCACAGCAGAACGGACTGAAGAATTGACGCGTTTCACACTATAAACAGTGCTTACCCGAAGCTATGAGAAAGCACTGTCTGTAGTGTGAAACGCATCAGCTCTTCTCTCCATTCTGCTGTGGCATGTATTTTTGATCCTTTTTTTTTTTTTTTTTTTTTTTTTTTAATAAAAGGCAATTTTTTTGGAGTGCGGCTGTCCATAAATACTTCCTATCTATTGCTATATGCATTGCCAGCACCTGCAGCTTCTAAACTGGAGAAGAGGTTTGCCATTGTTTGAGCTTCCTGAAGCGGTGACACCCCCTACATCCTGCAGCCATTTAAAATCGCATAATTTCGCAGCCTAAGGCTGCATTCACACTTGCAATTTAAAGCAGGAGTAAACCCATAGATATAATAGGTTCAAAAAGGTTAAATTTCTGGCACATGCCCGGAATGTAACTGTCATGTTGGTTGTGCTCTCAACCACTGTCAAACCATCCAATGGCTGATATCATCACTGATCATGTGCAGCATCATGGCAGATGAAGATCAAACAAGATGGCAGCTTCCTTGGCAGAAAACAATAGGAGGGTTTAGTTTCACTTTAAGCCCCTGCAAATTGCAGCGGCAGTTCCTGGAGTGGCTGCCAGCCCTGTTTACTATAATGTTGCTGGCGGCCGTAGCTATGCACCGCTCCTAGCCTGCGATTATCTGCAGTATCTGCAGTGTTCAAGGCTGGATGCAGATAATTGCTGGCTGTGCCTAGAGCAGCGAGTAGTTGTGACCACCGGCGACCTGTGTTTATAGTGAACGGGGCCTGTGGCCACACCAGGAACTGCGGCAACAATTGCTTTTGCGGCTTTACCCTCTGGTGTGATAGCCTTAGTGAGAAGAAAGCCCTCTAACAGAGCTCCATATAGCAGAAAACCCCATTTTCTATTCAATACTAAAAAGTTTTGGCTGGAGGTGCACTTTTTTTTTTTTTTTAACATTTAAGCCCTGGTTAACACTTTCAAATCGCGCTATTTCAGTACGACTTCAAAGCTGAAGTTTTAGCCCAAATCACACCACGCCAAAAGTAGTGCTTTACCCTTTAAAACTCACTGCAACCGAATTGCATGGTACTTTGACCTGTGTTTGGGGTGTCATTAACTTAATATGGACACCCGCTGCAGCTAGGAACTGCAGTGCATAACGTGGTGTCGGAAATGTGCATGGAACGTGGATTTCCTCTTCTTTTAGTAGGTATGCTTTTGGACAGGGTCACTTTAAGAGCCCCTTCTCACCAGCATGCTTCGCTTATCCCGGCACATAACACTGTTTACGTTTTTCTCCTCACGGAACTTTATTGGAATGTCATGAGTGACAATTCAACAGTTTTATTATCACAGTGCCATTGCAATGTGGTGGTTCACTTTACAGCCCGCTGAGCTGAAAATGTACTGCATGCTGTATCTTTTTCAGTGCAAACCACAGCAACTGACACCGTTTAGTATCTGTGCATTGGGGCTGGGCTGGAAATTGCTGGGCGTACTGCATTTAGTGTGCATGGGCCCTAAAACAGTAGTTTATTGCAGGATTGCATAAGTAACACTGGCTCAAATAATCAGCCTGGAGTTTATGCATCACCAAAAAGCTTCATGAAGTATAACCCTCCTTTAACCACTTGCCGTCCATGCTATAGCCGAATGATGGCCACAGCGCGGACCTGAATTTCCGGGAGGCCTTCACGACGGCCTCCCCTTTGCACGCTCCAGGGCACGCGCTGTGATCACCTAGTCACTGAGACTCGGGTGATCACAGTCCTGGCCCCTTACCATGTGATCAGCTGTCAGCCAATGACAGCTGATCACATGATCTAAACAAAAGCTTGGTTATCGCTTGCTTTTTTTTTTTTTTTTTTTTTCTGCGTAAGGAGAAAAAAACGATCACCGGCTTATGTGCAAGGGTCATCGGTCCCAAAGAGGAAGAGGCAATTCTGCCTCATCTGTGCCCACCAGTACCCCCTGCCAACTCCCACGGTGCCCATCACTGCCACCCATCGGTGCCCATCACTGCCGCCTCATCAGTGAAGGAGAAAAATTACCTGTTTGCAAAATTTTATAACAAAATATAATTTTTTTTATTCAAAAATAAAAATTTTAAACAAAAAATAAAAACCGCAGAGATGATCAAATACCACCAAAAGAAAGCTCTCTTTTTATGGGGAAAAAATTATAAAAATTTCACTTGGGTACGGTGTTAAAAATGCATCAGCGCTGAAAGTTGGTCTGGACAGGAGGGGGGTTTAAGTGCCAGTAAGCAAGTGGTTAAATATTTTAACACTGACTGCAGACACAAAATTCACATATAATTTAAGTTTGAGCAGAAATAGTTGAAAGGAAAAAATAGTGTTAGTTTGTCTGAGCTCTGTGTGTGTTACCTGATTTACTCTCCACAATCTGATCTTGCATTAAAGCATCTGACTGAACCTTGCTCCACCCAGCTGTGCTTTTACAGATAACGTCCTGCCCTGTCATAGGGGTATATGGTGTCATTTGTTTACAGAATATTTAGAGTGGAAGGAAGCAGTTTGCAGGGACGACTGTTTTCTCTGCCTATGGAAATCGTACATGGCTTTGTCTTACAATCTTATTTGGAACTTCCATTTATTTGTCTTGTAGACGGGAAAAGTGGCAGCAGTTCAAAGCAACGCTACACCCGCAAACGTGAAAATTCTTGTCCCAAAAATGAGAGCTTTGCCGGCCCGACCCGCCGCTCCGGTCCACAGAAAAGCAAAACTTTTAACAAGGTTCCTCCTCAGAGAGGGGCCCCCAAACCGTTTACGTATGGAAGACGAGAAGAGGTAAGGGCCGTGTAAGCAAGGTCTAGCTGTGAGCTGCACAGTGAAAAGTATTCAGTAGATGGTAACAGATGCCACTTTTTTTGTTTACAGGTAGCAGAGAATCAACGGGCAGAGCTCAACCCAGCCCAGTATTCAGGACCTAGGAAAATAAACTTGAACCACTTACTAAATTTTACATATGAGCCTCGAGGTCATCCTGGTGCACATAGAGAGAGCCAAACTGGAAACTGGAGCAGACGCAACAAGTGGGGCAACAAGCCGTTTAACAAGGAGTTATTTCTGCAAGCAAAGTGAGTGTGTTTATTTTTATTTTTTTGTATATTATGCAATTGTGTTCTATACTGTAGACTGGACTAATCTTTGACTCTTTTTTTATTTTTGTTTTGCGATTGTCTCTGTAGTTGCCAATTTGTGGTATCGGATGATCACGATTACAGTGTCCACTTCACTGATCCAGACACTTTGGTTGGCTGGGACCTAGTGGAACAAGTGGTCAGTATTCCTATCTTTGTGTGTTAAAGTAAATGACCTTGGAGGATATTGTTTGGTAACTATCTACTGTAGTGGGTTTGCTTTGTAAAGTTCCCATAGGTCCTGGGTATGGGGTTTATGCCTTGACTGTTGGCTTCAGTACCCACTCCCATAACTCCACTACTCCTGAATGATAGGCTGTTCTGATCAGGAAAAGCGCAGACATTCTATTTTGGCTCATCGCTATGATTGACTGTCTCACTGGCCAATAGATGGCATAGGGCAGGCAAAGTTCCACAGTGCCAGGAAGTGTTGGCGCTTTGCAGTTTAGCAGTAGTGAGGGGGCTTGAAGGCTATCACTGCAGGTTTGTGCAGTTGCCACAAGGTATTTTTGGGTTCTGGCTTCACTGCATTCTCATCTGTCTTTTTAAAAGGTTGTAGAGAATGATGATTATAGACCGGGAGCTTGTACGCCTGTCAGGATACAAATGTGGCCTGCTTTTGAAGATCTATCCTTTTTGAAGCTGTCTGGCTTTTATGCTGATGCTTTGGATTCAATACTTTGAGTCCCTGACCTGGAAGTTTAGAGATTAGGAAATTTAATGCCAGGCAGCTAATATCTTTAGTAGGAGTTGAGCTATCGCAGCCTCCATATTCTCCTGACTGGGTACATTAACCACTTGCCAACCACGCTATAGCCAAATGATGGCTACAGCGCAGTTGTCCAGTTCTAGGAGGACCTGCGTGCCTCCTGGGGTGCACTCTGTGACCGCTGTGTTCTTTGAACACAGATTGGGGTAAAGGGCCAATCACAGCAGCCCTTTACTATGTGATCACGTGTGTCCAATCACAGCTGATCACATGTAAACAGACTTTTTCTGGTTATCGGCAGTCCTTTCCTTTCACGCTGTGTCTGTTGGAGGAAAGAAGAGCTGTTAACTGGCAAGGCTGTCAGGATAGCGTTCACACTGATCAGGGGACTGATCAGTGCCCGCCCATCAGTGCAGTCTCATCAGTGAAGAAAAAATATTACTTATTTGCAAATTTTTATAACAAAAGCTAAAAAAAATGTGTTTTTCTTTTGTTTAGCAAAAAGACCCCAGCGGTGATTACCACCAATAGAAATCAATATTGTGTGAAAAAAAAAATTTCATTTGGGTAGTGTTGCATGACCACGCAATTTTCATTCAAGTGCCCAGTAGGCAAGTGCTTAAATCTAGGAGTGGCACACGTGTGTGTATATATCTATACATCTCCTTCCTCTTCTTTATTTATTTTTTTACCGTCCCTAATAAAAAGTGTATGCTATAAGGCAGTTTCATCCTTTGCAGCTTATGTGAAAGCATTGCAATTTTTTTGTGGTATGGGCACTATTATCCCTTTATACCTTTTTTTGGTAAATGTCTCCTCCTTCATTTCTACAGCGCATTTGCAGCCATGAAGTGCCCTCCTGTCCCATTTGTCTTTATCCTCCGGTTGCAGCCAAGATTACCCGCTGCGGGCATATTTTCTGCTGGGCTTGCATCTTGCATTACTTGTCACTGAGTGAAAAGGAATGGAGTAGGTGTCCAATTTGTTATAGCTCTGTTATAAAGAAAGACCTTAAAAGGTAAAGTATATGAAGACCCTCAAACTTTAGGTAAAGACTGTCAAGCACATTACAGTTACATCTCTGGAAGAATGTTTCCGTCATGGCATGGAACAATGTCAACCTTGCATATTCTGGGATATGTTGGTCATCTGTGTCGGGGGCACTTTAATTTTGTTTTTGGTGTGGGGATTGTGGTGACAGGAAAATCGGCAAAGTGTTAAACGGCTTCAAGCTATACATATGCCTCGTACACACGTACGGACTTTTCCCGGCGGACCTAAGTCCAGCGGACAATCCGCTGGACTTTCCGGCTAGGTCCGCTGGACTTTCCGAGGGTGTGGACTTGCCCACACACGCACGGACTTCTCCAGCGGATAATCCGCCGGCCAAAAGTCCGCGGGACTTTTGAAAATGAACGGACTTGCCCACACACGGAGCAGTCCGTTCATTTCGAACGTAACTTCAGGTTACGTAGCTAGCGTAGGCAGTAAATGCCGCCGCGCTAGCTCCGCAAGCTGGCATGGATTTAAAGGGAATCCCCACGCCGAAAAAACGGCGTGGGGGTTCCCCCCAAATCCATGTCAGACCCTCATCCGAGCACGCAGCCTGGCAGGCCAGGAAAGGGGTGGGGACGAACGAGCGCCCCCCCCCCCTCCTGAGCCGTACCAGGCCGCGTGCCCTCAACATGGGGGGTGCCCTGGGGAAAGGGGGGCCGTGCGGCCCCCCCACCCCAAAGCACCTTGTCCCCATGTTGATGAGGACAAGGGCCTCTTCCCGACAACCCTGGCCGTTGGTTGTCGGGGTCTGCGGGCGGGGGCTTATCGGAATCTGGGAGCCCCCTTTAATAAGGGGCCCCCCAGATACCGGCCCCCCACCCTATGTGAATGAGTATGGGGTACGATGTACCCCTACCCATTCACCTAAGGTGTAAAATGTAAAGTAAAAAAAAACACCCACACTTTTGAAAAAATAGTTTATTGCACTGCTCCGGGGTCTTCTTCCGTCTTGGGGGTCTTCTCGCCGGACTCCCCCGCCATTTACCAAGCTCTTTTACCGAGCGAGGGGAGTCCGGCTACCTTCTTCGTCGTCGCCGCCGTCGTCTGGGGGTCTCGATCCGCCTTCGGGGGTCTTCCGGGGGTCTCTTCTGTTCTTGCGGCGGTCGTCGTCTTCCGCGCCGCCGGCGCCTTGTCCTTCTTCTTGTCCTTCTTGTTCTTCTTCTTCTTCCGATGTTGACCCGTCGCTGTCTCTGCCCGGAATGCCTGTGCCGATCTGCGCTCGGACTTATATAGGGACATGGGGGACAGGGTCACATGCACATGTCACATGGTGACCCCGCCCCCTTGTGTTGTCACAGTCCCGGAGGATGCTGGGACTGTGACATCGCAAGGGGGCGGGGTCACCATGTGACATGAACATGTGACCCTGTCCCCCATGTCCCTATATAAGTCCGAGCGCAGATCGGCACAGGCATTCCGGGCAGAGACAGCGACGGGTCAACATCGGAAGAAGAAGAACAAGAAGGACAAGAAGAAGGACAAGGCGCCGGCGGCGCGGAAGACGACGACCGCCGCAAGAACAGAAGAGACCCCCGGAAGACCCCCGAAGGCGGATCGAAACCCCCAGACGACGTCGGCGACGACGAAGAAGGTAGCCGGACTCCTCCCCTCGTGAAAGAGCTAGGTAAAAGAACAGAAGAGAGGGGAGGAGTCCGGCGAGAAGACCCCCAAGACGGAAGAAGACCCCCAAGACGGAAGAAGACCCCCGAAGGCGGATCGAGACCCCCAGACGAAGGCGACGACGAAGAAGGTAGCCGGACTCCCCTCGCTCGGTAAAAGAGCTTGGTAAATGGCGGGGGAGTCCGGCGAGAAGACCCCCAAGACGGAAGAAGACCCCCGGAGCAGTGCAATAAACTATTTTTTCAAAAGTGTGGGTGTTTTTTTTTACTTTACATTTTACACCTTAGGTGAATGGGTAGGGGTACATCGTACCCCATACTCATTCACATAGGGTGGGGGGCCGGTATCTGGGGGGCCCCTTATTAAAGGGGGCTCCCAGATTCCGATAAGCCCCCGCCCGCAGACCCCGACAACCAACGGCCAGGGTTGTCGGGAAGAGGCCCTTGTCCTCATCAACATGGGGACAAGGTGCTTTGGGGTGGGGGGCCGCATGGCCCCCCCTTTCCCCAGGGCACCCCCCATGTTGAGGGCACGCGGCCTGGTACGGCTCAGGAGGGGGGGGGCGCTCGTTCGTCCCCACCCCTTTCCTGGCCTGCCAGGCTGCGTGCTCGGATGAGGGTCTGACATGGATTTGGGGGGAACCCCCACGCCGTTTTTTCGGCGTGGGGATTCCCTTTAAATCCATGCCAGGTCACGGAGCTAGCGCGGCGGCAGTAACTGCCTACGCTAGCTACGTAACCTGAAGTCACGTGCTAAATGAACGGACTTGCCGATGAGCGGCAAGTCCCTTCATTTCAAAAGTCCCGCGGACTTGCCCACTAACGGCGGGATTGTCCGCTGGACTTCCAAGTCCAGCAGGTAATTTGAAAACAAAACCTGAAACTTTAGTCCGCCGTACTTTGGCGCCAAAAAGTCCGCCGGCGCCCACACACGAGGGGATTATCCGCTGGACTTCAGTCCAGAGGATAATCCCGCGGGATTGTCCCTTCGTGTGTACGCCGCAATAGCTATACCATCGCCAAAAAGTAACCCTATTGTGGGCCATACACACTGCAGTTTTCTGTAATTTGTTTACAGATTCTGCTAGCAGAAACAACAAAAGGTGATAAGGCAAGTCATCCCCAGCAATGTATAAATTTACATTTATACCTCTGTGGCAGGTGTGGTGCTAAGTTGTGTTAATCGGTTCCATAGATTTTTTTTGTGACACTTACTATTGCCTATAGGTAGATTTAAATAAATATGATTTGGTTATGAATGTGAAAGTTCTAACGGTAGTCTTATCAATGCCACTTTTTTTGTACTGTTGTAATGCAGTCCTGGAGGTTCTGAACTCCTCCCCCATCCCTGTGGCCCTTTAACTTGGTCTTGGCACCATAGGTTGGGTGGCCTTCCTGATCACATGATCACTGATTAGCTGTCACACTGGTCATGACCTGGAGTCCGTCCCACCAACTTCCAATCGGAGACCAGGAGCTGTCTGTAATGGCTTCAACATATCTGCTGTGAGCACACTGTCAGCACCAAAACCTCAGCCAATATAGACACATGTGGCCATTGAGGTGCACCCTCTGCCACCGCACATATACATTATGTGGTTGGCAAAAGGTTAACTTGAACTTGTGAGCATTTTATGATTTGCATATTAACAGGCAGTAAATTTATCTCTATAGTACAAGCATTCATTGATTTCTGAAGCTTGTAGTTGCTGGGGATCATTTTATCCTCCATTTCAACAATGAAAGCATTAAGTTTTTTTCTTTATTTTTTTTTTTTTCTTCTGCAGCTCAGCTCATCTTGCTTCCATATCCCAGCCTTCTAATCTCTTTTGTAAACACCAAACATGTGAACTGAGATCCTGGAAGCAATTTTGCCACATATGGTGTGGAGTTTGAGACATGAGGACCTGTGTTTTTACTATGCATTAAAGTGTGGTGTTTTTTTTTCTTTATTTTTAACGGCTTTCTGTCCTTCCCACCTCCTCTAAAAGCTTACTTGAGTCCTTAATTGGTGCATCACTGTGCATGTATGGCTGCATCTCTGCTCTCCCCTCTCTTCCTCTTCACACAGGGACTCGGGCAGCAGCAGGAGTTATTGACTCCTGCTGCTGTTAATCAAATGCTATGAGGAGGAAGCAGGGGGGCAGGGCCAGGCCCCGCTGTGTGTGTGTTTCTTATGGAGCACAGCTCGGGAGCGACCACACACTGTGTGCCCCCATAGCAAGTGGCATGCTATGGGGGTACATGGAAAAGAGTAGTCGTCGCCAGTAGGGGGACCTTAGAAGAGCAGGTTAAGGGCGAGGAGGAAAAGGTCCAGTTGTCTGTACATGACAGGATGTATCAGGGGCTGGATGAGGTTAAATCCAGAGTTTTCCCTGTTCATAAAGTTTTGTCAGACACGGTTAAAAAAGAATGGAAGGACCCAGAGAGGGGTCCTTTCCTTTCTAAGAGCCAGAAAAGACGCTTTCCCTTTGATGAAAAAGAGTCAGAGGTGTGGAACAAAAAACCACGTGTGGACGCAGCCTTTTCACAGGTATCGCGTAGGACAGACTTGGCCTTTGAGGACATGGGGGTACTCAAAGATGCCATGGATAAAAGAGCAGATACTCTTTTAAAGAGGGCATGGGATTCAGCATCTGCCAGCCTCAAACCAGCTATGGCATCCACGGTGGTGGCTAGGAATTTAGAGTGTTGGATAGATAAATTGCAGAGCCACGTGGAAGCAGGCACACCACGTAAGGACTTGATGGAATCCTTTCCACTAATCCTTAGAGCGGTGAAATACATGGCTGATGCCTCTGCGGAGTCCATCAAAATGGCAGCCAGATCTGCGGCCCTGGTGAATTCCGCCAGGAGAGCTGTCTGGCTTAAAACGTGGTCAGGTGACACAGCCTCCAAGGTTAGGTTGTGTGGTCTGCCCTTTTCAGGGGATCTGCTGTTTGGGCCAGAGCTGGAAACAGTGCTGGACAGAACGGCAGACAAAAAGAAGGCCTTTCCTGCAAAGAAAAAACAGGCAGGAAAGAGGAATTTTCGTCCTGTTCAACAGTCCCGTAAGGGTGGGGAAGACAGCAAAAGTCGCTGGAACCCCCAGAAGGGTAGAGGTAAAGGAGGAATTTTGTTCAAAACTCCCTCCAGTCAACCCCCTAAGGATAAGTGACTGCTCTGCTCCAGTGGGAGGAAGGTTGTCCGCCTTCCTTCCGCAATGGAGCCAGTGTTCCTCAAGTCAATTCGTGAGGAACATTGTGGCACAGGGATACAGCCTGGAATTTTCCAACATTCCCCCAAACAGATTTTATGTCACAACCCTTCCAAGGGATCAGGACAAAGCCTCTGCCATGAGGAGCCTTTTGGAGGATCTGATTCAACAAGAGGTGATCATTCAGGTTCCAAAGGAACAGGAAGGCCATGGGTTTTATTCTCACATCTTCCTAGTGAGAAAACCTTCGGGCAAATATCGATTGATACTGAATCTAAAAATTCTGAATCAATCGATACGATACAAGCACTTCCGCATGGATACAATCCATACAATAACAAGGTTGTTATCCAAAAATTGCTTCATGGCCTCCTGGATCTGAGGGACGCCTATCTACATGTCCCGATCGCCCAATCCTCCCAGAAGTTCCTCAGGTTGGCAGTGAATCTAGGGTCGTCAGTCTGGCACCTACAATTCAGGGCCTTGCCGTTCGGGCTGTCGTCCTCCCCCAGGATCTTCACCAAGGTCATGGCGGAAGCCCTGGAACCACTGAGATTGAGGGGAATCTCAGTGGTCCCATATCTGGACGATCTCCTGTTTTTTGCGGACTCCAGGGAACAGGTGCTGTCGAATCTTCAGATAGCACAGGCTCACCTGGGGGACTTAGGGTGGCTTCTCAATCTGGAGAAGTCAAACCTGGTTCCAAGCCAGGAAGTAGTTTTTCTAGGGTACACCATCAATTCTACCCTGCAAAAAGTTTTTCTTCCGCAAGAAAAGGTGGAAAAGATCCTGACGGCAGTAAAACAAATTCAGACGAACCAGGTGGTTTCAGTCCGATCAGCCATGAGGGTGTTAGGTCTCCTTACAGCCTCTATCCCAGCTGTCCAGTGGGCCCGGTTTCATTCCAGACCTCTTCAGGCAGAAATCCTGCAGGTCTGGTCTCACCGGGTTCCACTAGAAAAGAAGTTCAGCCTCACCTCAAAAGTAAAACGAGCTCTGTGGTGGTGGCGAGACACAGCCAATCTCACAAAGGGCCTTCCCTGGTTCTGGCCGCTAGACAAGCGCCTGACGACGGACGCGAGTGCCTGGGGTTGGGGAGCCCACCTAGACGGGCTGACGGTCCAAGGGACTTGGTCCAAGGCAGAGTCTCGGAGATCCTCGAATTGGAGAGAACTCAAGGCTGTGTCGCTGGCCCTTCGGGCTTTTCAGCACGTAGTAGAGGGACAGCATGTACAGATCTTGTCGGACAATATGACAACGGTAGCATATGTCCTAAAACAAGGGGGGACCAGGAGCAGGGGTCTCATGGAATTAGCCAGGCATCTATTCGCATGGGCAGAAAAAAGCGTGGCCTCCCTCTCAGCAGTCCATCTAAAGGGCTCTCTGAATCTCTGGGCAGATCTTCTCAGCAGGAAGAGACTGGTGGAAGCAGAATGGAGCCTAAATCAGGAAGTCTTCTTGATGATCGCCAGTACTTGGGGCTTCCCCCAGGTGGACCTGTTTGCAAATCAGCAAAACCACAAGGTCCAAAAATACTTTTCTCTTCACCGAGAAGATCAGGCCATAGGTCTAGATGCATTAGCCCATCCTTGGCATTACCGTCTGTGCTATGCCTTTCCCCCCTTTCCTCTGATACCGGTGGTCCTGAGGAAGTTCAGGGAAGAGAGGACCAGCATGATTCTCATCACGCCCTTCTGGCCAAAAAGACCCTGGTTCTCGGCTCTTCTAAATCTAGCCACAGAACCCCCGTGGAGGCTACCAGTCAGGCAGGACCTTCTGACACAAGGGTCAGTGGTCCATCCAGAGGCAGGCAGGCTGCAGTTAACCGCCTGGTTTCTGAAGAAGATCTCTTAAGAGCTAAGGGTTTGTCCGAGGGACTAGTAAGGACTTTACTCTCAAGCAGGAAAGAAGTGACTAGGGCCATCTACCTGAAAGTCTGGAAGAAGTACAACTCGTAGTGTACTTACTTTTTTAATTGAAAAAAAAATTAGTTAGACTTACCGGTGACGGTATTTCTAAGAGCCTTGCATAGAGCAGGCGAGTGTTTACTTTTTTAATTGAAAAAAAAATATTGCCTTTTGTAACACATTAAAGCCTCGTACACACTGCTAGTTTTTACAATCCGATGTTAGTACAGTGATCTCTCCTGCTGTTTTATTGTATTTTGACAGAGGGGACGGCTCCCGGCCAAAACACTCTGGTCAGTGCTGTCAGCCATTGGCTAAGATCGCTGATCGGGAGCCGATCAGCAGACCTCTTTTGGTCATGCCCCTTTGATAGAAGCCAGCCGAACAGCTGGCTTCTGTCAGACCAGCCCCAGTACACACGGGTCGAATGTCGGCCGATTTCTATTTTTACTAGCTGACATTTGGCCCGTGTATACTAGGCTTCAGAATATTTTTGTTTGAATGTCTGTAGCCTGCCAGTGGGTTTGCTCTAATGTGGTTTCAACTAGTGCTTTTGTGTTGTGTTTGTATGTTTCAATGCTTGAATGGTTTTCTTACACAATCCAGAAATGGTTTACTTGACTCCCAATTAAATTGGGGGGGGGGGACAAAATGAGTTAAACTGTTTATACTTCTCTGCTTTCAGTGTTACTGCCACAGAAACTCGTCTTTATAGTGTGGGTGATACCATCACGATGCAGCTAATGAGGAGAGAAAAGGGTGTCCTTGTTGCAATGCCCAAATCAAAGTGGATGACGCTGGATGAGCCTATTCATCTGGGAGGTAAAATGTGATAGAAAATGGAATACACATGTAGGAATTAAGTTTATGAAAGTAAAACCCATTTCGAGCATTGAAAACATTGTACTGAGGGCTATTTATTTTTTTAATAAAATGTCTAGCACTGAAACAAATACATACAATAACTTAAAGGATAAATTCACTTTTGTGAATAATAATAAATGCATTTTTTTTTTTTGCAGTTAATAAAAAGCATGAATTTTTTTGTTAGGATCCTTTTTTAAAGCATTGCACGCACGATCAGTAGATCGTGGAAGTAATTCCAGCTCCTGCAAACTGTGTAGCTGTCTGCCTGTACCTCCAATACCCTGTGACAGGATGGCACGAGTGGGTGGAGCCCCACAAGGCTGAGTTTCTTCTTTAGATTGTGAGAGCGAGCAGGGTGAGAGTGGGTGGGGGGTGCAGGAGCTGGTACCTATGTAGCATGTTACACCCTGCATATGGGGGTAACATGTTACAACAGGTGAACTTAGCCTTTAAAGGTGGCTGCTGGGATGAAAGTAATAGGTTTCCATTATTCTTATATGAAGCTGGGAATTTTTTTTGTTCTGGATTACAATGGCCATTCTTTTCCAGATGAGGAACATAGTTTGTTCTCCAAGCTTCTTCTGGCTTCCAAAGAACAGATCTTGAAGCAGGTCATAAATGAAGAGAAGGCAGCACTCCTGGAACAGTTCAGTGTTGAGGGGGAAACCCCTGAAGCCTGTTTTATAGAAGCTGCCATTCAGGATTTAAAGGTTAGTTCCATGTTGGAAGGTTTGCCTAACACATGGGGAAATACTTATTGAGTAGTAATTGCTGTTGTGTAGTGATTGGGGCCTAAGGTCACAAAGATTGAGTACATAAAGCATATATTTTATAAAATGAGATGCAATGCGAAAAAAAAGCACCGCTCTGATCAATGAGGCAAAATGATATTCAGTAAAAGTCAGCTGTTACTTCCCAGGTGCTCAGGCTCGGATGTCCTCCCACACATCCATGTAGCATAGCTCAAGCAAACAAACAAATGGAGAGCTGGCCACTCTGGAATGTCTTCTCAAGTTTATTGAAATATGGTTCAGTAAAAGCAAACCGCTAACATGTTTCGGCCACTCTGGTCTTGATTATAGCACATTAAAAACAGAAAAACGTTAGAGATCACACACATTGTTTAAAATCAATGATCTCGATTGGAGAATACTTTCTCATTTGGATAGGACGCTCCATGGTAATACTCACTAAAGCATTACCATGTGTTCCAAGTGGTCGCATAGTGCAACCTATATACTGAAGTTTACAAAGTGCATTCCACAGCATAAATTACATTATGGGCCCTACAGTTAATAACATGTCTAATCTTGAACTCCTTACCATTGAAGCATGATTTTACCACACTGCATTTTTTG
This sequence comes from Lithobates sylvaticus, assembly GCA_028564925.1. Classification (NCBI taxonomy): domain Eukaryota; kingdom Metazoa; phylum Chordata; class Amphibia; order Anura; family Ranidae; genus Lithobates; species Lithobates sylvaticus. The sequence goes on from CM053026.1 coordinate 232,160,137, forward strand.
GAATATTTTAGTACAAAATCTGCAGGTATTAACCCCACTTGCATATGATCCTGTGGTATGAAGTAGGGATCGACCAATTATTGGTGGCCGATATCAACTTTTTTGGACGTATTGGTCACAAACGTACCTGATATTACCAATATTTCTTCAAGGGGTTTTCCAAGAATAAATGCCCTTCATGCAGAGCTTCTGTGGGGGACTCTTGGACAAAAGCCCTCTGCATGGGGTTGCTTTAGAGTGGACAGTCAGCTTTATTGTAATAACAACCGATGTAGCTCAGCAGCTTGATCCCTCGTCGGAAAGGAAACCCTTCTTGTCAGGGGCATTACAAAGTCACAAATCCCCCAGGCTAGACGCCGCCCCGACACACGCTGGCTGAATGGGGGTGCTGTCAACCCCATGGACAGAAGGATGGACTCACTTCTAAACCTGGGGTGGCTCCTGAACTTGGAGAAATCCAACCTAGTCCCTTCCCAGAAGGTGGTTTTCCTCGGTTACGTACTGGACTCAACGAAGCAAAAAGTCTTCCTTCCTTGGGGAAAAAATCCAAAAGGTAGACAAAGCAATGTTGTTCCTCCAAGGCAACTGTCAGGTTTCAGTAAGAAAGGTGATGTCAGCCCTGGGCTTACTGACTTCTACTCTCCCAGCAGTTCAGTGGGCAGGGTTACATTTCCGCCCTCTGCAACTTTTCATTTTAAAAGTCTGGGACCACAGCCAGGGGGGACTCACTGGTATCGATTCCATCCCAGGTCAAGAGGTCCCTGTGGTGGTGGAGAAGGGGGCAAATCTGGCGCAGGGATTGGAGTGGGTCTTGCCGGTGTCCAGGACTGTGACAACCGATGCGAGCGGCTCAGGCTGGGGGGCGCACCTAGACTCCCGGATGATTCAGGGCACTTGGGGGAGAAAGGAATCAAGAAGGTCCTCGAATTGGAGGGAGCTGAGAGCAGTAGACCTGGCTCTCAGAGCTTTTCAGGAAGACCTTCAGAGACATCATGTAAGAGTTCGGTCAGACAACTCCTCGGTGGTGGCCTACGTCAACAGGCAGGGGGGCACCAAAAGCGGAACCCTATGGGTCCTGGCGGAAACCATTCTCAGATGGGCCGAGGCCAACGTCTTATCCCTCTCTGCGGTTCACCTAAAAGGGGAACAAAATCAGGTAGCGGACTTCCTCAGCAGGAAAAAACTGAGAGAAGGCAACTGGGTTCTAAAACAGGAGGTCTTCGAAATGATAACCCGGAAGTGGGGAGTTCCGGTAGTAGATCTATTTGCCTCAAAGGAAAATGCAAAAGCCGTTTTTTTCTTTTCCATGAACAGGTGGGAAGGGGCGTTAGGAGTAGACGCGCTGGCACAGAGCTGGAGGTTCTCCAGATGCTATGCCTTCCCCCCCTCCGGTTCTGATCCCGGCAGTATTAAGAAAGTTCCAAGCAGAAAGCACTACTCTCATCTTGATCGCACCTCACTGGCCCAGGAGGCCGTGGTTCTCCATTTTGAGGGGGCTAGCGGTGGAACCCCCCTGGATGCTACCAGTCCAGGCGGACCTTCTTTCTCAAGGGCCAATCTACTGTCCTCAGGTGGAGAGGTGGAATCTCGCAGCCTGGCTTCTGAGGAGTTGCTGAGGGGCAAGGGGTTTTCGAATCGCTTAATAGCGACTCTCCTAAGCTGTAGAAAGAAGGAAACGCAGGACATCTACTTAAAAGTATGGAAGCTTTTTAACAAGTGGTGCTCAGAAAGCTCTTTTGAGGTGCACAGTTCCGTGGCAGTCTTGGAATTTCTGCAGGCAGGGGCAGATAAAGGCTTAGCCCTTAGCACATTGAAGGGCCAAGTATCCGCTTTAAGCGTTTTTCTTGAAAAACAACTAGCATCAGACCCATGGATAGTAAGGTTTTTTTAGAGCCCTGGGTAGGCAGAGGCCGGTCAGAGTCTCCCCGTTCCCAGTATGGGATCTCTCTTTAGTTCTACAGGCCCTTACAAAAGAACCATTTGAACCATTGGAATCTTGCAATTTAAGGTTGATCACTCTCAAGACGGTGTTCTTGGTAGCGATCACCACTGCAAGAAGAGTGAGCGAACTCGAGGCCCTTTCCATTAGGGCACCCTTTTTTCAAGTTTTTTCAGACCGTCTGATTTTTAAGACAGATCCGGCTTTTTTGCCAAAGGTAGCCTCAAAGTTTCATAGAAGTCAGGAAATTGTTTTACCTACTTTCTGTTCAAATCCTGTGAGGGAACAGGAACATGTATTCCATAACTTAGACGTCAGGAGATGCGTCTTGCAATATTTGGAAGGTACAGCTCATTTCAGAAAATCTGATTCTCTGTTCGTATTATTTTCAGGATCCAGGAAAGGTTCCAGAGCCTCTAGGCGTACAATAGCCAGATGGGTAAGATTAGCCATTAGTCAGGCTTATTTATTGGAGGGGATAGAGCCCCCAATTGGGATTAAGGCACATTCAACCAGGGCAGTGGCGACTTCTCAGGCAGAGTGGGCTGGTGCTTCTCCAGAACAGATCTGTAGAGCTGCGACGTGGTCCAGCTTTTCTACTTTCGTGAAGCACTATAGACTGGATCTCCTGTCAGCTAAAGACCAAGCCTTTGGTCGTAGGTACTCTTGAAGAACTGAGGGGCTGGCGGGAGGATGAGGCTTAAATATTGAATTGAAGGCGGTGTTTCCTAAGAGGGGAGGAGCCAGGGTCTCTCTAAGGTGGCTGTCCTGAAAGACTCCTGGAAAAGGATGTTACCGGTAAGTAACTCCGTTTTTTTGGACGTATTGGTCACAAACGTACCTGATATTACCAATATTTCTTCAAGGGGTTTTACTGGGGTGATGCATGCATGTTCTTTAGAGTGGACAGTCAGCTTTATTGTAATAACAACCGATGTAGCTCAGCAGCCCCTCGTCTGTCATTACACACACACACACACCCCCCGGGCTCTCGGATGACATCACTTCCAGGATTACTGTCCTAAAGGCGCCAGTTTTAAAAAAAAAAATGGAAAGTATTCAAAAACGCAGATCTTGAAGTTTTTTTTTTTTTTTTTTTTAATACTTTGAAGTGCAGTGGAGGGGTTTGGGGTCTTAGACCCCCGATCTCTCCATAAAGAGTACCTGTCACTGCCTATTACTGTCACAAGGGATGTTTACATTGTGACAGCTATAATAGTGATTAAAAAAAAAATATGTAAAAGGACAGTGTAAAAATAAAACTTTTAATTGTACTGAAGATCTTCGGAGAATATCGGCCTGAGAGGTGGCCGAAATATCGGTAGTATGAAGCCTTGTCCCGATGTTGGTGCTTGAATGAAACTAGGGGAAAGTATACCTCCCCAGAGTAGTAGCCTGACGACATGAAAAACGGCAACCGGTTTTCATGACTTCATTAAGTTATCTATCTGCAAGTAATACTGGTAAGTATTAAAGATGTGTTTTTGATCTGATTGAATTCCTGTGAATAAGTGGTCACCAAAGTTGTAATGCCATCCCCTCTATTTTTATATTTTTCCCTAGTCTGGCATTTACCACAAGATCACTCCTATCTCTCGTAGAGATTGTGTCAATGGCTCTCTATATATCCTGTATCCTTGTAACATCGTGCTCTAAGCCTAGAAGCAACAATGTCACACTCCTGGGAAAAGCGCTTAATCCTTTTTTCTCCAGTCCTCTTCCAGGACGGCACACCTGAGAGATGACTGGTCTTATCCGACAAACGCCGTCAACAGAGTTTAAAAGGCCCCACTCTTCCCTCTGTCCCTCCAGTTCTTGATAGGTTTTGCTGCATCTTGTGGGAAACCCTTTTTTCTTATTTTTCCTCTGGACCCCCCCCCCCCCCCCCCCCCCCAGTGACTCTCCAGTCATTCAAGTCTACAGTCAGGGCTAGTCGGCGGCCCCTTCCTGTAGGGAGGGCTCCCCCTCTCAGGAGGGAACCTTGACAAGTAACACAGGGGGTTGCAAAGAGCGCCTGCTCCTTGTTATACTGATGAAGAGGAGGCAGAGGCCTCAGAGCAGAGCTCTCTGGAGGTTGGGGAAGATCCAGACCAGGATAGTCTGGCTAGCAAGGAACCTAGGCCTGCAAGGCACCTCTTCTCAGCCAAGGACATGGAGGGTCTCCTCAAAGCTATCTTTGCGTCTGAGGATATTCAGTACAGACGCATGGGTCAGCAAATTGGTGGACCATGTCTCACAAGGGTCCAAGACCAAGGAAGTGTTGGATTCCCTGGAGGTAATTGGAAAGGCGGTAGCCTATCTGGCAGATGCAGCGGTAGAAACTGTATGAATGACTGCCAAATCTGCAGCCCTCTTGAATTCTGCCAGGAGAGCTCTTCGGGTAAACTCGTAGGATGGGGATTATACCTCTAAGTCACGACTGGTATACCCTTTGAGGGCTCTCTGCTCTTCGTGACTAGCTTGGAGCAAGTCCTGTCCTGGTCAGCGGCGAAGGGCAAAAAGTTCCCCATTAAACCCGATAAGGGTAAAAAAAAAATTTCAAGGTTCTCCCCCAATGGCAAGAGATCATTAAGAGCCCATACAATTAAAACCTTGTAAAAGAGGGTCACAGGTTGGAGTTCCTGTCCACCCCTCCTCCGAGCTTTGTCCTTACCCAAAGACCCACAAAAAGCAAGGGGCCTGTTGGAGTGTGTCCGGGAGTTTGCGGAACAGGAGGTCATCATCCCAGTTCCAGCAAATCAGATCGGTCGGGGGTTTTATTCCTACAGATTTATTAGATCTGCCTCAAGGTGGCAGTATTGGGGCAAAGGCGTGAACCCCTAATGTATACAATGGTAATAGACAATGGTATTGTCTCGTCTACCAGTTAGATCCAAACTCTGAGTGTGAGGTGAATGATACCTTGCGGTAAAGGGTTAACCGCATAAAGATAGTAATATGGGTTCTGCTGTCCTCTTCTTCTGACGTGCTGCTCTGCCTAGGAGGGTGTGTGTTTCCTTCTTCCTTCCCTGGCTCCTGGTATCTTTAGCCCTATCTCTCTCGGCAATCGCCGGAGTGGTAGGTGAAAAATAAAGGGGGAGCCGTATAGTGTAGTACGTTTAAATAATAGCTTAGTAAGCATTAAAATCGAAACTCACAGTAAAAAACTCACAAAATAAAAATAAAGGTTTTGCTTATCTCCAAACGAGCACCGAACTCGTTATCTTTCAGGTATGAATGCCTCTCCGTGTCCCTACGCGTGGCGTCATGTGACTTCATCAGGGGATGAAGTCACATGATCCCCTGATGAAGTCACATGAAGCCACGCGTAGGGACACGGAGAGGCATTCATACCTGAAAGATAACGAGTTCGGTGCTCGTTTGGAGATAAGCAAAACCTTTATTTTTTTTTGTGAGTTTTTTACTGTGAGTTTCGATTTTAATGCTTGAATAAACTGCTTACTAAGCTATTATTTAAAAGTACTACACTATACGGCTCCCCCCTTTATTTTTCACCTACCACTCCGGCGATTGCCGAGAGAGATAAGGCTAAAGATACCAGGAGCCAGGGAAGGAAGAAGGAAACACACACCCTCCTAGGCAGAGCAGCACGTCAGAAGAAGAGGACAGCAGAACCCATATTACTATCTTTATGCGGTTAACCCTTTACCGCAAGGTATCATTCACCTCACACTCAGAGTTTGGATCTAACTGGTAGACGAGACAATACCATTGTCTATTACCATTGTATACATTAGGGGTTCACGCCTTTGCCCCAATACTGCCACCTTGAGGCAGATCTAATACATTCCCCTGGGGAACAGCGCAGCATCACCCCCACTTTTCTATACATTGTTCAGTAGGTACGGTCTGACCTACATTCGGTGCTTGCAGCAGTCTCCCCTCAGTCAACCCTTCCCTCCCATCCCCCACCCTTCCCTCTCCACGGTAGCGCAGGAATACTCTATCACATTCCTACAGATTTGTTTCAGAAACCCTCAGGCAAGTTTTGACTGATTATAAACTTACGGAAACTAAACAGGTACTTGCAGTACAAAAAATTCCGTATGGAAAGCATCTACGCGGTCAGAAGGCAACTCCAGGAGCGAGTCTTCATGGTCACGCTGGATTTGAAGGATGCGTATCTTTGTCCCCATTGCCCAGAAACACTAAAGGTTCCTGCGGTTTAGTCAGGTCAGGGCGTCCAACATTGGCAATTCAGGGCGCTCCCCTCCGGCCTGGCGGCCAGTCCAAGAACCTTTACGAAGGTTCTCGCCGAGGCGGTATCGTTCCTTTACCTCCAGGGAGTAGCCTTGATTCCCTATTTGGACGCTGTCTCTGTAACAGCTCCGGTCAGACCGGGACAAGGTGATGTCCACCCTAGAATCTCTAGGTTGGATGATGAGCCGGGAGAAGTCCTCCCTGGACCCCTCGCAGTCCAAGGTATATTTGGGATACCTAGTGGACTCGGTGGCTCAAAGGATTTTCCTTCCCCGGGAGAAGATCACAAGGGTGCTGGGTGCAGTGTCTGCTCTCCTCGAACTCATGAGGGTCTCTCAGGACCATCACGAGAGTGCTGGGTAAGGGGAGGTAAGAGACTCTCTGGACTGGTCGCTCAGTCCGGGCAATCTGATGGGGGGGGGGGGGGGGCTCACTTGGGAGATCTCTGGACCCTGGGACCAGGTTCAGAGCCGGGCCTCCAATTTCAGTGAATTCCTGGCCGTCGGAAAAGCCTTAGGTTTTCGAGGACCAGATCTGGGTGAGAGAAGTGCAGGTCTTCTCGGACAACGTGCAGTGGCTATGTCCTACTTTAAACCACCAGGGAGGAAAGAGGGGGAAGCAGAGAGGAGAATCTCCTCGATCTCCGCAATCCATAAAAGAGGGACCCTAGATACAGAGGCAGACTTCCTCAGCGGGCAGCCCATCCATCGGGGAGAGTGGGAGCTGAACAGCGAGGTGTTTTTGCTGGTAAGCCAACACTTTGGCAAACCAGAAATAGATCTGTTTGCTTGCAGAAGAAACAGAAGGGTCCAGAAGTTCTATTCTCTCGCCAGGGAGTGGGGCTCCCAGGGGGTGGACACTTTAGTTCTGAGCTGGAGGTTATTATTGACATATCCGTTCCCTCCCCTGGTACTCATTCCCCGGGTGTTACAGAAGTTGTCTCAGACAGACTGCTGTCTCATTCTAATTGCACCTTGGTGGCCAAGGAGGGCATGGTTCCCCAACCCTAAAGAGGTGGTCGATCGCCCCTCCGTTACATTCTCCATCCAGATGCAATCTCCTCTGCCAGAGACCAGTTCTACAATGCTGACACGGGGTTCCTTTCCCTGACGGGCTGGTGCTTGATAGGGAAATCCTCAGGAGTGGGTGTTCAGAAAAGGTGATACCCTCTTACTAAGCAGGAAACGAGTCATCAGGCGGATTTATGCAAAGGTTTGGAGGATCTTCTCTCGTTTGGGTCGTTTGGAGAGGGCCCTCTGTTGAGTCAGACGGTCCTGGACTTCCTCCAGGAGGGGGTTGATACCCTCAGGATCCAGGTCGCAGCCCTGATCGTATTTTTAGATAGTAAGCTCGCCCTGGACCCTCTCATAAAAAGATTTTTGTTAGCCAGGGAAAGAGTTACCCCGGTGAAAACAAACAGGTTTCCACCGTGGGACTTGTTCCTGGTGCTGGATGCCCTAACTAAAGGGCATTTTGAGCGGTGGCTCAGATTTCCGTTAAACTCCTTTCCCTTAAGATGGCCTTCCTTCTGGCAATTACAACAGCCTGAGGGTTGGGGATTTACAGGCTCCGACAAGTAAAGAGACTTTTTTGTTGATCCTAGAAGATAGGGTAATCCTTAGACAGGACCCCCTGTACCTACCTAAGGTGACCTCAAATATACACAGGTCTCAGGAGATTATGCTTCCCTCCATTTTGTGAGAACCCCCAAAATGATAGGGAGGCTAAATTGAATTTGCTAGACAGTGTCTACTAGTCTACCTAGAGAGAGTTGGATGTTTTAGGAGATCCAACCACTTATTAGCTTCTGTGGCCAGAGAAAGGGTCTCCAGGCCTCTAAACTGACTGTAGCGAGGTAGATAAAACACTATCTTGGTAGCATACGAGTACTCGAGTAGACCAGTCCCGGCTCGCCTTAAAGCTCACTCGACTAGATCACTGGCGATCTCCTGGGCAGAGAGGGCAGGCGCATCAATTGACCAGATCTGCAAGGCAGCCACATGGACAAGCCAGAACACCTTTCTGAGGCACTACAGGGTGGAGCTGTTGTCACCTCAGGACCTGGCGTTCGGCAGGAAAGTCCTACAGGCAGTTGTCCCACCCTAAGTTAGGCCGGCCTGAGCTTCTTGATCAGGTGTGCTGTCCTGGAAGATGACTGGCGAATATTACCAGTTACACTTACCGGTATTAGTGTTTCTAGGAAATCTTCCAGGATGGCAGGCCTACTTCCCTACCCTTAATTGTGGGTGATGTCAAATTCTCACAGAATGTACCCTCTTGCACTGGTGTGGGCTAATACTTTGTCACAACTGAGGGACAGAGGGAAGGGTGGGGCCTTTTAAACTCTTTTCTGTCGGGTGAGACCAGTCATCTCCTCAGGTGTGCCGTCCTGGAAGATTTCCTAGAAACACTGTAAGTGTAACTGGTAATTTTCTCTGTATATCCCATATATATTAGTCCTTAATCTTTGTTATATTGTATATAAAGAGACATGTAGGTGTCTGTGCATTTAATGTGCATCTGTTATACAAAAAAATTTATTTTTTCTTTTACACTGTATTTATCTTGCCATGTATTCCCTCATCTAGATCAATTGTCCAGATCATTGATTTTAAACTATTGCGATATATTCTGAGAAAACTTGCCACCCGAAATCTGCACATTCACAGCGGTGTTTCCAATTTACTTTAATGGAATGATGTCAATTGATTAATGGGAGGGGACTCTCTGATCACTTGTATTCTGTGTGTATTGTGTGAAGTTTTTTTGTCTTAAATGTGCTGTGATCAAGGCTAGAGTTGCCGAAACATGTTGACCTTTTACTTTTACACTTTTCAATAAACTTCAGAAGGTATTCCAGAGTGGCCGGCTCTCGATTTGTTTGCTTGATATATTTTATGACATCATTTGAGACCTCTTCTGCATCACTGATATGCACTTTCATTTATTCCTTTACAGGATCGTCAGGACCTCCTTCAGGCACCCTATAAACAGGATGTTGGGTCCACTGAAGCGCATGCAGAGGTTTTGGAGGTGGAGACACATACTCAAGAGATAAAATCAGACTCTGACTATAGTGTTAGTACCAAAACCCTTTATATCCATCTTACACAGAAACTAGGTCATCTATAAATGTAAGCAAAGCCATTAAGAGGTTTTGTTCTTTTAGAATGGTAAATGGCAGCTGTTGAATACAATCAAAAAATTTGAGATGTATATTTAGCTCTTGCTTATGTAACTTGTGGAATTTGCATAATGCAGTGGTTTGAAAGTTTGATAAGGACATGTTTTTTATTCCATACGCTTAAAGCTATATTTTTGAATAACACATCTCTATTCTGATGGGTTTTTTTTTACCCTTTGCTTTACAAAGCTGTAATGAGCAAAAAAAAGTGTATTACATTGAAAACAAAATTTTTTAAAATGACTAAAAGCTACAATGCACTTTTTATCCATAAAAAAAAAACAAAAAAAAAAAACAGGCAGGTGCTTAGTATAGGAAATGCCGAACTAGTATTTTAACGTGAAAATAAACACAGATGGGAGGTGTCACTTGTCATGCGTTTTCTTTATTTCCTAACAGGTAGTGCATTTTGCATCTGCTTTTGATGAGGTTCAGGATCCATTATGTGAAGACTTGTGTCAGTCTTTAGAGTCTGCAAGCTTGGCACCCGTCTCTGCTGGGGGCAGTGATCGGGTACCCACAGATGAAACTACTTTTGCTCAAAAGAGTAAGCCAGCAGCTGTTCAATCCTGCTCTGGGCCACCTCACTACTATTACTTTTATCAAGGTGTGTGTAGCAAGTTACTGCCATCTGAGTTCAACAGTTTATATTTCTAACTAATAACATAACATATCCTTTGCTCTACAGCTGTAGACGGTCAGCACATATATCTGCATCCAGTGAACGTGCGCTGCCTTGTCCATCAATATGGAAGCCTGGAGCAATGCCCTGAAACGATCACTGCCACAGTAGTAGAAATTGATGGCTTCACTGTGACGGAGGTAAGATATTTGCAGTACAATCTGGTGTGTAATGGTATTTTGTTTTTATTTTTTAAAGTGACATTAACCACTTCAGCCCCGTAAGATTCTACTCTCTGACCAGAGCACTTTTTGCGACTCGGCACTGCGTCGCTTTAACTGACAATTGCGCAGTCGTGCGACGTTGCACCCAAACCGTAAAAGAACCGTAAACTGTGTTTACACACACACACACACAGATCCCGGTTCTCCGCGTGCCCCGAACGATCGCTGGAGCCTCGCATCGGCTCAGTGGGCGAGCAGGGGGCGCACACATGCCCCCCCCAGGTGCCAAAGGGCGAAGCAACGTTGTATAATGTCATTTCGCCCCCAGCTGTGCCATTCTGTACAACTGCGGCGGATGGTCGGCAAGTAGTTTAAAGGTTCATTTTTGTTTTTTTATAGTTATGCTTACCAGCTCTGTGTAATGATTTTGCACAGAGCAGCCAGATTCTCCTCTTCTTGGGACTCTGCGGCTGCTCCAGGCTCCTCCCTCCTGCCTAGTGCTTCCATAGCAAGTAGCTTGCTATGGGGACACCCGAGCAGGCTCACTCACACACAGTCCATTCACACACAGAGCCTGGCTCGGTCCTGCACCCGCTCTCTCCTCATTGGCTCACTGGGTATGATTGACAGTAGCGGCAGCCAGTGGCTGCTGCTTCCTCAGCCAATGAGGGGGGATAGACCCAGGAGAGCCAAAGCTCTCATGCACATCGCTGGATTGCGATGCAGCTCAGGTAAGTATTAGGGGGGCTGCTGCACACAGATGGTTTTTTACATGCATGCATGAAGGTAAAAAACCTTGAGCCTTTACAACCACTTTAATGCTTTTCACTTTTTTAGCGTTTTGCTGTTGTGATCCAGCTTCCTTTTTTGAGGCTGGCTGCATTCTCCATGGCGCCCCAAGGTCTAAAGAAACGTAGTCACCCTCTTGTTCACATAAAGCAGTGCACGTGACCACAGCTAGCATGTGCTGCTCATTCCAAACAAATGGAAGTGGGTGGAAGCTTCAGGAGCTTGTGGGGGATGTTGCAAGGAGGCAGAAATACATTTTAACCATTTAATGAAAAATGTATTCTAGGACCATTAGGTAGCAGATGCTTATGGATTACTTTTGGAGAATAAGGATATTTAGTGTCACTTTAGGTGAAGTTGTGCTGAAGTTTAAAAGTTATAAACCACTGGTGGGTGTAAAATCCATATACCTTCACATATCTTCTAGAGTGTCCCAGAAACCCTAAAACCATGGGTGCTCAACAAAGAATGGCAGTCAAAGGGAGCCTTTATGCTCCCTGCACCTGAACATTGGTCAACTTAACACAAGGCCTAACTTCTCAAAAGGCCAAAGCTCTGACTTCAGAAGTGAAATTACTTTGTATTATTGAGTGGTCTGGTTTTGAGGGTGCTGTGGATGATTTCAAAGTGTGCTGTAAAAAGTTGCTTGGCGAGAACCATAGGATTTAATAAACACACAAGTCCACTAATCTGTTAAATATTTCCAGCATTATGAAGTCTATTTGATTGAAGGGGGCGGGCAAAGCTCTATCGAAGTTCAAGGAGACCAGCCCAGTTTTGATCCATCTATGACTGTTTCTCATTCATAAGAAGTCTTTGATGAACAGGCTTGTTGGAAAAATTTTGCTTCAATCGGCACATGCAGCCAATCGGCTGCAGTGATGATCACTGTATTCTGACAGCAGGGGAGCCCCCCCTGTCAGAGTACAATGACACAGCAGGGAGAATTCAGCTATCCACCTCCAATGTGAAATCCATTTAGTTTTTGTTCAGTCCATTGGCTGAGTGAGGAAAAAACGAACTGTGTATGGCCAGCTTTAGTGCCAGAGCTTTGTGACATCTATTTGAGGAACAGAAGTAATGTTATTCATTAGTTGGTTCTCGATTGTGGAGCCTGAAAGTGTTTTTTTATTTTTTTAGTCCGAAAATTCATCTTTTCATGAAATCTACTTTTTTCTCTGAACGTTCTTTGGGGTGAAACACAGCAGACCTCAAGGGTATAAGCCTTGGGCTTATGAGTGTAGACCACAAGGACAAAGGATGCTGCTATCCCTCTTGTAATTAGTATGACTGCTAAGTGAGTGAGGGCTCAGTTTTGAGGTTGGTATTGTAGAAAAGAGTAAAAGATTTTAGGGTTGTGGTTTTTTTTTTTTTTTTATTATTATTTTTTCCTCCTTCAGGAAATTTTTATTTTTACTTTGAATTTGAAGCTTCTGTGCCTTCTGGCCCAGCCTTTGAAGTGCTTCTTCTAGCTCTCAGCAGTATAACACCAAACCTGGAGATTAATTGTCAGGAATACTCTGCAAGCTGCCTCTGTCAGTGTTACACCAAATGTAGATATTTACTGCGGGTTTACTGTTCTCAGCTTCTGTTTAAGAATCTGCATGATGCTTCTTTATAGCCACTTTAAATTAAGTAATCGCAGGTCATTCTGTGGTTCTGTATAAACAGTTATAGTAATTTAGCTGCAAAAAGTACAAATGCATGATTTAAGATCCTGGTGTATTTTTTCTGTTACTTTTAGGAGGTGCGAAGACGTCACCGTTATCTCTGCCATCTACCTCTTACCTGTGAATTCAGTATTTGCGAGATGGCACTTGGACCACCTGCTGTTTCAGAGCAAACTTTGGCTTACTTTGCTGGTGAGTGGAAAACTGCTCCTCCAAGCTTTCACCTCCTGCTCCTCCCATACTCGTATCCAGGATTTCTCCAGAGCCTCTCCCATCCTCTGGAACTCTCTACCTCAACCTGTCCGGATAACCCCTACTCTTGCTACCTTCAGGCGATCCCTGAAAACTCATCTCTTCAAGGAAGCCTATCGCTCCTCCTCCAACTAATCTTTTACCACTTCCATTAGCTCATTCCCCACAGTTAAAACCTTTTGTACCACCTGCCCCACCCTATTAGATTGTAAGCTCTTCTGAGCAGGGCCCTCTTAATCCTCTTGTATTTTATTGTATTATAACTGTATTGTCTCCCTTTTTATATTGTAAAGCACTGTGTAAACTATTGGCACTATATAAATCCTGAAGAATAATAATGTTGTTCTATGGGAAATGTAAATAACATGTCATGCTTTTTAGCTTACCTAAACGGAGCAAACAACTGAGCACTTGTATTGGCCATTTGCCAATACAAGATTTGTTTCAATTAGTAATTCACAAAGAACAGTGATCTATAGCTTAAAAAAAGTGTGTGTGTGTGTGTATTTATTACTATTTATTTTGTCAGGCTTAGGAGCTGTCATCCTCCTTGATATCACTACCAAGGGCCAGATTTGAAGCAAGTATGCAACCAGTAAACTCTGAATTGCTACCCTGCATGCTTGCTTTAGGTCATTGCTAGAACGGGTAGTTCAAGCCTAGTTTTGAAAAATGATACCAAGAATATTCAATCCCATCAACTTGTCCTTAGAAGTTCACTCTAAAATGATAGTAGATATGTTTTTATTAGTCAAACAAGTTTTGTATATAGATGGTCAAAAGGCATAACTTTTTTAGGGAAATAACTTTTGAGATTTCTGTGATAAAAGCAAGTGGACTAAAGAAATCAGACCTGACTCCAAATTTTGATTTATTAATTTAGACTATCTACATAGGTTTTCACATCTGCAGGCATATATTCAAAGAATGAATCATGGAAGTTGCAACCATGGTATAGGATTGGGACATACCACTTGTAAATCTTAAGAAGCGTTTGATCAGTTAACCACTTGACCACTGGGCAGTTAAACCCCCTTCCTAACCAGACCAATTTTCAGCTTTCGGTGCTCTCACACTTTGAATGACAATCACTCAGTCATGCAACACTGTACCCAAATGAATTTTGTGTCCTTTTTTTCACACAAATACAGCTTTCTTTTGGTGGGATTTAATCACTGCTGGGTTTTTTATTTTTTGCACTATAAATCAAAAAATACTGAAAATTCGGTAAAAAATAAATAAAAATTCTTTTGTTTCTATTTACATTGCACAGTGGTGGCAGTGTATTGACCAGCGCTGTGGGCACTACACATCCAGCCCACAGCGCTGGTCCCGTCTCTCCCCCTCTCCGCTTCTCTCCTTTCTGTACCGATCGGTACAGAGAGGGGAGGTAGGAACCGGCGTCATGACGCGTCGCCCGTTTGTGTACATGTGATCGCTCCGTCATTTGACGGAGCGATCACATGGTAAACGGCCGCTATCAGCGGCTGTTTACCGTGATCCGTGATGCGCCGGGTCCTCGGGACCCGGCGGTTACGGATGTTCCCGAGTGCGCGCCCCAGGGGGCGCGCGAGAGCAAGTTTCTGGGAGGACGTCCACTTAGAACTAGCCGACCGCGCTGTAGACGCCTTTCGACTATAGCGTGGTCGGCATGTGGTTAAACCATGTCTGTAGATGCTGACCATTAGTCTGTGAAGAAAACCTATTTCCTCCTCTGACTGTCAGAAGAATGCAGGAAGCAAAGTTTAACAAGTCTGTGTGGTCTGATCAAAATTATTTTATTGTGCTTTATCAGCTAGGTACACCCTTTTAGACCCAGTATTGGAAGAGTACATAGCACCCCAATTAATGTGTCCTTTAGTCTTCTAATCAGTGATGCAGAAATGTCATAAGTGACATCAGTGTTGGTGCTGATCCAGAAGGTACTAAAGAAGGGATTTACACAAACTGTTTTTTGGATGGAAGTCTACTTCAGTATATAAAGCAAAAAAATCTAGCATGCTCAACATAACCTCTGTAAAAATGCTTCATGCTTTAACATTTCTCCTTTAGATGAAGTAGAGAAGAGAGAAAGGCAGCGTCAGAGAAAGGCACGTGATGAACGTCGCAGAGAGAAAAGAATTGAGATTGAAGAAAACCAGAAGCAGGGAAAATGTAAGCCCCCCCCACACAGACTTGGGTCAGAACTGGTCCTAGTCTATGCTACTCCATAAAACACTGAAATATTTTCATGCTACATTGCTGATCAGAACATTATTTTTATTGTGCTGTAAAAACTGACAGTCTTGTGTACAGGGGTGACTTAATGGTGTTCTTGTGTTTATTTATTTTTTTACTTGCGCAGATCCTGAAATGCATATTGCTCTGGAAAACTTGCAACAGTTTCCTGCAGTGAGTTCCTCTGCTGAGTTCACATTCCCTGGTTCATTTTCTGCACTGTCCACTACAGATTCCCAAAGCTCCATGTCGCTCTCACCTCTAAGCTGCAGCCCAGCTTCACAGAGTGGTGAGTATTTGTTAACCTTAAGAAGACAAGTGATTGCTTTTTGACCTGACAATTTAAAATTACTTCTGGTTTAATACATTTGTTTTTGTAGGTCCTATGTTTTGCCATGGTGCTGAAAGTCCCATTGATCCTCCTGTTATCCCAGAGGACAGTGCCCAGTGTCCTTCCTTTGCTCAGGTAAGTCATAGAAAGCTTTCATTTCTTGGACTAGAAAATATTTAAACATTTTGAAGGCTTTTTCTCAGGTCATTTAAAGTACAGGAATGTCTTGTTAATCGTGCACACAAAGTTTATATGGGATTCTTCGCTGCAAGGCTCTTGATATAGTGAGAATAAAGGTTAATACCCTGGTTACCATTTGTCTTGGAAATTCCATGTCCAGTTAATTTTTGTAGCTGGCTGTTGATTAAACTAAGCTATTAATCTAGCGGAAGATCTTGGGGTCAGGTAGCTATTCCCCTATTGTAAAGATACATTTTCAGTTGAGAATCATTTTCAGTAGGCTCATTGATTAATTTTCTCTATGGAACAAAGGTATTGTAATTCACAATAGCTTGAGTTTAATAGACTTTTGTCACCTTGCGTTGCTTTTAGAGAGACTATCGCCCCTGTATTGAAGCAAAGCTTGGCATGGACTGAATTTCTCAGAACTTTATTCTATGTTGAACTCTGTAGTGAAGAGTGAGTTTTACTGGGATAAAGCACATCTACGGCCAAAAGGTTTTTAGGTTTTCCTTTATTTCCTGTTCTGTTTGCGAAATGGGGGAAAAGAAGGAAATTACCTCCTTTTTGATAGTTACAAGTGTCCCCATTACAAGATTTCCCCCTCTATTTTCTTCTGGTACCAACTCAAAATTTTCATCTCGATAATGGTGGCCATGGACAAATTGAGAGAGTTAATCTCCCAGTGATGACACAGACGGCCAAAAAAAACTCCATCCAAAACGAATAACTTCTGCCCTTTAATGCAGTTTAAAGTTGAAGTACTGTTTTTATTTTTTCTCTAATGTTGTGTATTAAGCTGTCATTGACCTTTCCTGCAGTCCTTTTTTATGTATTTTTTTTATTTTTGTTAGAGGTCCTGTTAAATAATGGTCCAAAAAATACTTTCTAATTTATGGAAATTGATTTTTTTTTTTTATTTGTATCTTAACCCTACTAATTTCTTGTAGATGCTAAGGGTTGGAAAAGCAAAAGCAGAATCGTGGCCCAAAGCTGCAATAAAGAAAGGTCAGCATGTCTACTCTGCGCCCCCCCCCCCCCCCCTATTTTAAACAAGCATCTTACTGATTTTGTCCTTTGTTCATGTTTAGAAAGTCCAGCAGTGAGCACAGGACCTGCAGACAGCGATGGGGAGAGTGACTGCTCTGAGAGAGTCCCAGTACCAAGCTTCCAGAATTCATTTAGTGAGGCCATGGAAGCAGCCTTTCTGAAGCTGGACTCTGCGCGTCCTACTCCTCCACTGTCAAGTAAGAGTGCTTCTGAAAATGGTTAAGTAGTTCTGCTTCAAGATCCTTATGTCTTGTAATGTGTGTTTTTTTTTTCTTGTTTTTTTTTCAGTTGAGAAAGGAGGAAAGAGAAAAAAGAAGCAAAAAAAACTTCTGTTTAGTACCTCTATGGTTCACACAAAATAAACAGAGCACATTTTGATCTGATCCCATCTTCTCTGCACTCATTGCTTGGTATCACTATCTGCAGTATTTGATTATTTTTTTTTCTTTATTTGCCACTGGTTCGATGGGTGTGTGAGCCATAATTTGCTTACACAATGCTAATTTAAGGCTCCAGGGTTATAAAGCAGAATATGGTGCTGGATGCAGTGTATAACTCTAGAGTAGCGTGTGTTGCTGTGGAGCAATTGAAGACGAGCAAGTTGCAATGCTTAGCAGACCTGAAGTGCTTCTTGCAATTGGAAAGGTATATGATATGAAACTAATGGCTGTAGGCCTGTGTATTAAATGGAGGCCCATGTTCTGTAGTAAGCTTTTTATTTGAAGACAGGCATCATTACTCTGGTTGTGGCTATTATGTCAAAGGAGTCTATTTTTATTTTATTTTTCTCAAATTGTAGATTTAAACAATAAATTTCTTGTAAATTAAAAGTATGGTTTTGTTTATTTTTCATTTCTGTATTGTGGGGTCTCGTACTGCAAAAACAGTTTAAAGCTAAGGTCAACTCCATAAACCTAGGTTCCATTTAAAGCAGTACTCAAAATGCAGTTAAGCATATCTGATTTACCTACAAAATATTCATGAATATAAATGCATTCTCTCATGAGACCACGATCCTTTAATTATAGCTCACATCAGCTCCTTCAATAAACATGAATACACTAGTGAGATCTTTCTGTGGACTGCCAGTATACCAGTGCTTAAAAAGCGGTGGATTACAGGATTGTGCAATATTTTCTTACATAAGTACATGTCAGGTTTCTGTTTTAGGGACTGGGAGAAATGGAGTTCAGAAAGTTGTACTAGCAAAACCACTGAGGAAACCAGTCCTGTCCTTAGGAGGATGATAGTGTATTTACTCCCCTTGACTAGGAGTTCTGATGAAAGATCACAAAGTGTAATTTCAGCCTAAAACCCTTAGTCTCTAAAAAGGGAGGGGAATGGATTAGAACCTCTGCTGTGTTTGTGTGGGATTTATTTATTCCTGTTCTAAAAATCTTTTTGTCTAAAACTATGGTCACTGGGACAATGTGAGGACAAAGCGCCTGTGGTGGCAGTAGAAACCTCACTGGTTTTAATCATTCGCCCACTCTCCAGCACACGTACAATTAAGAAATACAAAATGTATTTTCTTTACACTAATGACTTAATCTTACTGTATGTCCAGAATTGTATATCACACAACAGAGGACTACATAATTATGACTACTTTGGTTATGCTGCCACCTTCAGGTGAATGAACAGTGGCCAAAAAAGTAGGAAACCCTGGCCAGGCATAACCCTCTCCTAGCCCAGCTAAGGCTGGCCATACATGTTCAATTTTCTTGTACAATGTTCCTTTTTTAGATTTACCAAATCCATATAATGAGGTCAAAACTGAACAACTTTTAATTGTATCCAATTAGGCAGACCATTGCACTACATAGGTAAGTCTGAAGGAAAATTGTACAAGAAAATTGAACGTGTATTGCCAGCCTAAGTGTCCTTTTTATGTTATGGATGTGTTTTTGGTTGTTTTTAATGAAGGGCTTAGTTCTTGATTTCTTTGACTATGCTTAACACCTCTGCTGGAGTAGAAGGCTTTATCTAGATCTGATGCTACAGCTTGATGGCCAAGAGTTGACACTGTACCTGAAGAGGAGGTATTGCCTGTAATGTTGATCTGCACTGGATCCTGCTGGCAACAATCTCCAGGGTACAATGTATCCAGAGACCTTGCTGGCAGGGTGCTTTTATTAGGTCCAGGGTAGTGATGCCCTGGATGAAAGTAAAGTCAATGGTTTGGGGGTCCTGGAAGCCACAAAAAGTCCTTTCCACTGCAACCTCACTTAGAGGAAGTGATGTATGCTAATTTGCACTCTCCTGAAGAATGTGATTTTATTGCTGAAGTATTTTATTCAACAGTACTAAATGGGAGAAAAAAAATAAATGTATGCTTTTGGTTGTAACTTAACAAAATGTGGAGAATTTTAAGGGGTATGAATACTTTTTCAAGGCACTGTATAAGATTACCATGTGGATGGCCACATCTAGCAGTGTGAGTTCTCCCTGCAGCCTATTTTATACAAAAATTCTGGTGTACGCTATTTCACTTTATGCAAAATAAAGAGCAGTGTTACTCTGTGGGATGGAGAAAGTGAAATAATCTGACTATTCTGCAGCACCTCATCACAAAGCGCATCGGAGAGGGGACCCAGATCCTCCTCCCATCTGTGCTTGCATGGAAGTGGAAACTTAGAAGAAATTTTAACCACAACTGTGTGTATGCCAATGAGATGAGCCCCTTGGTAGTCTCAGCCTGGGCAAGAATATCAAGCAAAGGCATTGAGACAAAGGAGGTGAATGGAATCTGCATCTGAATCTGAAGTGCATGACGTCATTGTAAATATTGATAGAACCAATGCTGTTCCAAGTTAAACTCCGAATGCAATTGTTAAAAAGATTTTAAGGTTCCATCAAAATAAAAGCAGAGAGCTGTGATTCCTGCTCTCTCCCACCTCAAAAAGTGGAGTATATCTGGGGTATCAAACTATTTCTAAAAGAGTTTTAACAGTTTGCCACACCTTATGCATTAAATTTAATGTAGGATGTTCATATTGCACTTTATCCATCATCTGTAATGGATTTTTTACCTTTACTTCAATACAGGGCACTTTCACCCCAGGCCATTTTTTCAGCGCTGTCCCACTTTGAATGACAATTGCGTGGTCATGCAACACACTAACCATGTGTTTGTTTGTTTTTTTAGCATTTTCTTCACACAAATAGAGCTTTCTTTTGGTGATATTTAACCACTTCAGCCCCAGAAGGATTTGCCCCCTTAATGACTAGGCCATTTTTTGCGATACGACACTGCATAACTGACAATTGTGCGATGTGGTACCCAAACAAAATTTGAAGTCCTTTTGTTCCCCACAAATAGAGCTTTCTTTTGGTGGTATTTGATCACTTCTGCAGTTTTATTTTTGTTTTGCTCTATTTACACACAAATCCTCATTCTGGCTCTTGTACCCACGATCGCACGTGGCCGGCGGTCCGCCTGCTATAGCTATTTAAAGGGTTGCCGTACATACAGCTACAGTGATTTGCGGGAGAGAGCCTACCTGCTGCCGTATAATGACGGCAGCTGGTCGGCTAGTAGTTAATCACTGCTGGAGTTTTTTTTTTTTTTTTTGTAAAAAGTAAAGACCAAAACTTTTGAAAAAAAAAAAAAAAAAAGTTTTTCTTAGTTACAGTCAGTAAATTTTGTAAATAAGTAATTTTTCTCCTTCACTGATAGGCGGCCCTGAAAGCCAGCACTGACTGGCATCACTAATGGGCACTGATTGCTGGTACTTCATTGTGATCAGGGCCCTGGTTATATCTCTCGCTGTCCCCTGCGAGGCGATGCCGCTGATTGACTTTGTCAGTGTGAGGCAATGAGAGCCGATTACCGGCACTTCTGTGTTTACATGTGACCGGCTGTGATTGGACACAGTCAAACACGTGGTCAGAGATTGGGGTTGCGCCGTGTCCTAGTAAAAACGGTGTGGCTGCGATCGTCCCCACGGGCGCAGCTGTTTGGGTGCACTGTCATAGGACGTCCACCCAGAAAAAAGAAAACATGTTAAAAGAGGACTCCCGAGGTCTGGCAGAAGCTCTGGCACCATTGCGACTAAAAGGCATATCCATTATTGCCTATTTAGACGACGTCCAGCAAAAAGTTTTTCTACCCAAAGAGAAGATAGAAAAAATGCAAAAAGAAGTAAGAACAATACAGACCAATGTACCCTGTTCTATAAGAAAAATAATGTCAACATTGGGGTTGCTAACATCTGCAATCCCAGCAGTTCAATGGGCAAACCTGCATTTCCGACCGCTGCAAATGTTCCTACTAAAAGTGTGGGACCACAGGCAGGAGTCTCTGGATTTGCAGGTATCAATACCAGCAAAAGTAAAAAAGTCCTTATGGTGGTGGAGAAGTGTTTTAATCGATGGTGTACAGAGAACACTTTAAAACGCAAAGCTCAGTAGCAGTCCTAGAGTTTCTACAGAGTGGTGTAGACATAGGGCTAAGCCTCAGCACGCTAAAGAGTCAAGTGTCAGCACTGTCAGTTTACCAGGAGAGGAGTTTAGCCTCAAACCCCTGGATAATCAGACTCTTTAGATCCGTGAGCAGACAAAGGCCGCTACAGAGTACAGCCTTTCCAAAGTGGGATCTGTCATTAGTGTTACAGACTATGACAGAAGAACCCTTTGAACCATTAAAGGATTGCAGCCTAAAGATGCTGACGCTTAAAGCAATCTTCTTGGTAGCAATTACTACAGCAAAGAGAGTCTGTGAGATGGAAGCCCTATCTATCAGACCCCCCTTTTGCCAAATCTTCCCGGACCGTATAATCTTCAAAATGGACCCGGGGTTTCTACCTAAAGTGGCCTCAAAGTTTCACAGGGGTCAAGAAATCGTATTACCATCATTTTGCCCAAATCCTTCTCATGAGAAGGAAGCGAAATTTCACAATTTAGATGTCAGAAGATGCATCTTGCATTATTTAGAGGCAACCAAGACAATTAGAAAGACGGAGTCTTTATTTATTTTATACACAGGAGCCAGGCAGGGGCACAAGGCTTCAAGGAGTACAATAGCCAGATGGCTAAGGGAAGCCATAGAACAGGCTTACAAACTAGGGGGTTTGCAGATCCCAGAAGGAATCAGGGCACACTCCACGAGGGCTATGGCAGCATCACAGGCAGAGCGAGCTGGAGCAACGCCGGAACAGATTTGTAAAGCGGCAACATGGTCCAGCTTTGCCACTTTTGTAAGACACTATAGAGTGGTCCCGCCCTAAGGGTAAGTGCTCGGTTATCCTCTCAGGTGGCTGTCCTGAAAGACGATAAGGGAAAAACGAAGTTACTTACGGTAACGTTCTTTCCAGGAGTCTTTCAGGACAGCCGGGTACCCACCCAGATGTATATCAAAGCATAGGTTTCCTTACAGGAAATGTGATATAAATTATTATATGTGTATCATATGTTCTTGTGTCTCCCCAGCAAACTGGAGGTGCTCTTCAAAGAACTGAGGAGCAGCAGGGGAGGAGGAAATTTATAGCAAGCTGGCGCAGGTGTTTCCTACAGAGGGGAGGAGCCAAGGTCTCTCAGGTGGCTGTCCTGAAAGACTCCTGGAAAGAACGTTACCGTAAGTAACTTTGTTTTTCTCCTTCACTGATAGGCGGCCCTGAAAGCCAGCACTGACTGGCATCACTAATGGGCACTGATTGCTGGTACTTCATTGTGATCAGGGCCCTGGTTATATCTCTCGCTGTCCCCTGCGAGGCGATGCCGCTGATTGACTCTGTCAGTGTGAGGCAATGAAATTAAAAAGAAAACATGTTAAAAGAGGACTCCCGAGGTCCATGCCTCCCCCATCCCGCAATATGCTAAAGCTGAGCAGCAAGGAAATACACCCATGGGTTAGGTGCAAACAGTCCCCCCTGCTCTTTAGAATATTGCAAAAAAAATGTAATTTAATCCTGGGAGTTTTCTGTCGCCAGATCAAATTTCTAAATTGCATTATTCTTCCTAAAATACTTAAGTGGGATCCAACTGGGTGAATTATGTAAAAAGTATAACAGCTGGGGCATCCAGACCATCTTGAGGTTAGTGCGGCCGGCTACAGATAATGGTAGTTTATACCATACAGAGCATTGGAAGTGAAATCTAATAAAGTAACAGATTTAAGTTCAGGGGGATGTATTCCTGTATCTGGCTAATAATCTGCACTGAGAAACCATTTTAAATTGTGACAATATAGAAAAAGATAAATCAGGGAGTGGATCAAGTGGAAGCAGTACAGATTTGTCCCAGTTAATGCTAAACCCTGAAAAAGTACCGAACTCTGTAATAAGAGACATTGCAGAGGAGAGCAATGTGTACGTATCAGAGAGAAAAATAAGTATATCATCAGCATAAAGAGCTACCTTCTCATGCATTTCCCTATAAAAGCTACGCACTTCTGGGGTCTGTCTTAACAAAGTCGCCAATGGCGCTATTGCGACCGCAAATAGAAGCGGCGATGGAGGACAGCCCTGTCTCGTTCCATGAAAAAGCGGAAAGAGGACTGCACCCCATTGATCTGGACCGAGGCCTTGGGAGAAGTATACAACAATTTAACCCAGGTACAAAAAAACATCGCCAAACCCACATTTAACAGCATTGAGTGAAAGAGTTCTATTATTAGATGCATCAGTTGGAATCTGAATATTTAAGAAAGTATGCCTAATGGTAATTGCAGTAGAGAGATTAGGCATAAAGCCCGTTTGATCTGGGTGTATTATTTTAGAAATTCCCTTGCTTAATCTATTAGCGAGTACTTTTGCAAAAAATCTTTACATCACTGGTAAGCAGCGATATTGGTCTACAGGAGTCTGGATAGAAAGGATCCGTGTCTTTTTTTGGGGTATCACAATAGTTGCTTCTGTCGTGGAAGGAGGGCAAGAACGAGAGGAAACTGCTTCCTTAAAAAAAAAAAAGGTATTTAATAAAAGGCAGAATAATCTCACCATCCTGTTTATAGATCTCATTAGGTAGCCCTTCTAAACCTGGTGCTTTACCATTAGGGAGACTAGCAACTTGCAACCTTAAATTCCTCTAATGTCAGAGGAGCATAGGTTTATCTCTTAAGGATGGGCAGAGTAATACGATCCAAAAACTGTTGCAAGTTAACAATAGTAAAATTAGCTTGTGAGGAATACAACTATTGATAAAAATATCAACAGTACTAGTGTGAATTTGGCCCGTACTAGCCTTTTTAGCTCCTACATGAGGAGTAGCCGATTGTGAAAGGGCAGTATTAGCTAGTAACTTACCATTTTGAGATCTCCGTCTGCCCATGACAGTCGCTCTTGAAAAAATTGCTTCCGGTGTGCTCTTTTTGACAATTGTTGCAATCTGGATTGCAGATCCAACCAATATGCATCATTACTGGGAGGAGGGGTCCTAAATATAAGAGGTTTCAGCCTCAAGTGCCAACCTATTTGTCCAATCCACTTTGCGTCTACCTGCAGCTTTAATAGTGTTAATCTCTTTAATAAAACGACCACGGAGCTATGACTTCAATGCTTATGGCTGTATGAATTTCCTTTTTTAGGGTCTTTTTATCCCCATCTGGTGATCCAGACATTATTTTTGTTTTTCACAAGACAAGCTCTCAAGCAGAATGTATCAGTTTACATGGATGAAAAACAAACTTAACACTGACAGTGGTGATTAAAATGATCATTATTTATTCATGCAAAACCTCTCTCTCAAAAAAAAAAAAAAAAAAAAAAAAAAAACAATTTGCTGCAACTGCTTGAAGTGTGAGCTGGAGTTTGGCTTCAATTTGTTAGTGTAGTTAAATCTGCTGACACTACACTCCCCTTTCCCCAGGCTGGCAACACTGAGGAGCCCTCCTGTGCTTATTCCTCTAGAATTGTGACTCAGGAGGTATGTTACTGGCCCGAGGGGAAAACCGCAAAAGAAAAACCGATGCAGCCATCACATCTAATGATTGGCAAGTTTCAATATCATACGTTATTGGTTCAGTACCGCTTTAATGTCTTTTAACCACTTGCCGTCCGCTCCCGTGATCGAAGGTGGGGCACTCTGATCAGTGTCCTCCAGCCACTGCTAATCACAGACTGAGGTAAAGAGACAATCCAGCGACTCTTTACCACATGATCAGGTGTGTCCAATCACAGAAGCCAGTTTGCTTATGCTGACAGTGCGAGAAAGGAAGAGAGCCGATAACCGGCTTATGTAAAAGGGACATGTACATGGATAATCAGGGCACTGATTATCAGTGTAGCGTATCAATGCCCATCAGTGAAGCAGAAAAATTACCTGTTTGCTAAATTTTATAACAAAATATGAAAAACGTTGGGTTTGTTTTTTCAAAATTTCTGGTCTTTTTTTTTTTTTTGTTTGTTAAATGAAGAAAAAGGAGAAGTAGAAGAGTGCTAAGAGGACATATACCCCAATCTGGCTATAACCCCAGTATAGCCAGGATGTGTGTAAAGATTAGGAAAGCCACCTTTTTCCAATTACCCAGGCCCTAGTGTACATCAGGTATCAAGCCACCTTGCTTAACTTTTTTAATGACAGCCCCTACCTATTGAGATAAGTGTTAAAGTGGTATATATTGGAATCCACTAGCTTTCAGTACTAAATGGTGGGCGCAGGAGATTTCTTCCAACACAAAGCAATTGCTTTTCTGGTGTAGAATAAGGAGGAACCTTAATATCCCTACAGCTGATTGTACTGTAGGTGAGAGGTTCTTAACTAGGCCCAAAAGACAAATTTCAGGGAATGGCAAACATGCCAATGATCGTGACAATGTCTGCCCAGTAGCAAGTAATGGCAGGACAGGACCAAAATATGTGAAAATCTTCTCTGCAATGATCACATCTCCAAGAACCAGGTGATATAGTAGAGTTTATCTTATGGAACCAGTGAGGGGTAAAAATATATGTTCTGTGGCTTATTTTAAACTTAATAATAGTACATAGATAATAGCTGCCTAAATGGAGAGACCCAAATGGTTTGTCCGGTCCTCATGCATGTCTGTCTGGACCATCCGTTAACCATTTTTGGCAGAGAGAGGACAGATCTAGAAGGACAAACATAAGGAGATGATTGTATATTATTATTATTATACAGGTTTTATATAGCAACAACAGTTTAACAAAATAAAAGGCAGACATTACAGTTACATTACAATTTGGCACAAGAGGAATCACAGGGCCCTGCTCAATTAGAGCTTAAAATCGAAAAAGGAAGGGTCAATTGATACAAATGTAATAGCTGTGGGGGATGAGCTGATTGAGGAAGTAAAACAGTGTTAGAAGCAGGATAGGCTTCTTTAACCACTTCAATACCCGCGTATAGTCATATGACGCCCACAAGGTGGATCTACCATCCTGGGTGGGCGTCATATGACGTCCTCGGATTCCCGGCCGCCTGGGGGGCGCGCACGCGCCCGCGGCATCGCTCGGGACCCGGTGCGAGTGCCCGGCGGCCGCGATGTCCGCCGGGCACCCGCGATTGCCCGTTAAAACAACGGGACCGTGGAGCTGTGTGTGTAAACACACAGCGCCACGTCCGGGCAGCGGGGAGGAGACCGATCATGTGATCCCAGTACAGAGGATCACATGATCGGTCTCCTCCCCTTAAGTCCCCTCCCCCCTACAGTTAGAATCACTCCTATTAGGGACACACATTAACCCCTCCAGCGCCCTCTAGTGTTAACCCCTTCCCTGACAGTCACATTTACACAGTAATCATTGCAATTTTATAGCAACGATCGATGTGTAAATGTGAATGGTTCCAAAAATGTGTCAAAAGTGTCCGAAGTGTCCGCCGCAATGTCGCAGTCACGAAAAAAAAATCGCAAATCGCCGCCATTACTAGTAAAAAAAAAAAAAAAAAAAAAAAATTCAATAAATCTATCCCCTATTTTGTAGACGCTATAACTTTTGCGCAAACCGATCAATATACGCTTATTGCGATTTTTTTTACCAAAAATATGTAGAAGAATACGTATCGGCCTAAACTGAGGAAAAAAATTGTTTTTTTTTTAAAAAAATGGGATATTTATTATAGCAAAAAGTAAAAAATATTGTGTTTTTTTTTCAAAATTGTCGCCCTTCTTTTGTTTATAGCGCAAAAAATAAAAACCGCAGGGGCGATCAAATACCACCAAAAGAAAGCTCTATTTGTGGGAAAAAAAGGACGTCAATTTTGTTTGGGTGTAACGTCGCACGACCGCGCAATTGTTAGTTAAAGCGACGCAGTGCCGAATCGCAAAAAGTGCTCTGGTAAGGAAGGGTGTTTAAAAGCCCTGTATTGAAGCGGTTAAAGAGAAGGGTTTTCAGGGATCGTCTAAAGATGGATATTAGGGGACAGTCGGACAGATTGGGGTAGGGAGTTCCAAAGGATGGGAGAAGCTCTGGAGAAATCCTGGAGGCGAGCATGGGATGAAGTGACAAGGGAGCTAGAGAGCAGGAGGTCTTGGGAGGAACAAAGAGAGCGGCTTGGTTGGTATTTTGGGACTAGGTTAGTGATGTAGCTTGGGGAAAAGTCATGGATGGCTTTGTAAATTGTTAATACTTTGAATTTTATTTGTTGGGTGAGTGGAGGCCAGTGGAGGGATTGGCAGAGAGGGGTGGAGAACACTGAATGGTTGGTAAGGTGGAGGAGTCTTGCAGCGGCATTCATTATGGTCTGAAGGGGGGATAGTCTATGTAAAGGTAATCCAATGAAGAGGGAGTTGCAGTAGTCAAGGCGAGATATTACCAGGGAGTGAATTAGAAGCTTGGGGGTGTCATTAGTTAAAAAGGGGCGTATTCTGGAAATGTTGCGGAGGCTAAGGCGGCATGATTTGGACAAGGCTTGTATGTGGGCCGGACTGATCGATGTGCCATTGATCTTGACAGAGAAGTCAGGGGAAGGGGCATGTGGGGGAGCAAATAGTAAAAGCTCCGTTTTAGATAGATTCAGTTTGAGCAAGTAGTTTGGCATTCGGGCTGATAGGTCTGGTGATCAGTGATGCGTGAGGAGACTGATGGTGAGCTGAGGGGCAGAGAGATAGATTTGGGTGTCATCAGCATATAAAATGATAGTGGAAGCCATGGGAGGCTATCAGCTGACCCAGGGAGGATGTGTAGATCAAGAATAGTAGAGGTCCAAGGACAGAACCTTGGGGGACCCCAAACGGTAAGAGTTTGAGAGGAGGAAGTGGAGTTGTAAGCGACACTGAAGGTGCGATGAGATTGGCAAAATTCGAACCAACGGAGAGTGCAGCAATGGAGACCAAGCAAATTTAGTTTTTTGAGGAGGAGGGGGTGGTCAACTGTATCAAAGTCAGCAGAAAGGGCCAAGAGTAAGTGTACAGAATAATGACCGTTGGTTTTGGCTGTTAGCAAGTTGTTTTAGGACAGTTTTGAAGGAGTGCTGTGGGGGCGAAATACCAACTGAAGGGGGAATCAAGGTTATTCTCAATGAGGTGGATGCTCAGTCGGTTGTAGACTAAACGTTCAAGGAGTTTGGAGGCAAAAGGAGAGTAAAGAGATGGGTCTTAGGTTATTAAGATTGGTGGAGTCTAGTGAGGCTTTTTTGGTATGGGAGGGACTAGCGGATGTTTTAGAGGGTAGGGGGGGGGGGGGGAGATGCCAGTAGAGCGAGAGGTAGAACATATGGAGTTAAAGAGTGTAGCATAGAGTCAGATGGTGATCGTTGTATTTGAGAAGGAACAGGGTCCAGGAGGCAGGTGGTTAAGTGGGCGTTAGAAAAAAAAGTTTAGTGACTTCCTCTATAGTAGCTGGGTTAAAAGGAGAGAAGTATTGATTGTGCAGGACGACAAGGAGTGTAAAGAGAGGGTGATATCTGTAGAGCAGAGATCGAGACGAATTGTCTCAATCTTATTCTTTTAAGTGATTAGCAATCTCCTGGGCAGTGAGTAAGTTAGTGGAGGACGAAGTAGAGTGGTAAAGGTAGAAAAGATTTGACGGGGACTGCGTGAGAGGGTGTTAACGAGAGTGATAAAGTAGGTCCGTTTGGCAGTGTGGAGGCAGAAATGGTATTTTTGGAGTGCAGATTTTTATTGACTGAAATCTTGCTGTGACTTAGCCTTAAGCCACAGACGCTCAAGTGCGCGGCTACGTTTTTTTTTTTTTTTTGAGGCTTCTGCTTCTTGTCTGTCTGCCAGGGTTGTAGCGGTAGGGGCCCGATTCTGTGTGTAGTGAGGGAGGCGAAGGTATCCAGGGTGGATGACAGTGAACTGTTGTAGATAGAAGTGGCCAAGTTGGGGCAGGACAAGGATGAGGAGATTTTGTCGTAGAGACAATCTGTAGCAGAAAAAAAAAAAAAAAAAAAAAAAAAAAGAGACGAGTTAAGATGGCGAAGGTTTCTATGGGTAATACAGTTGTATGCAAAAGTTTAGGAACCCCTGACAATTTCCATGATTGTCATTTATAAATATTTGGATCAGCAATTTCATTTTGATCTATCAAATAACTGAAGGACACAGTAATGTTTCAGTTGTGAAATAAGGTTTATTGGATTAAAAGAAAATGCGCAATATGCATCAAAACGAAATTAGACAGGTGCAAAAAAATTGGGGAACCCCAACAGAAAAATTACATCAATATTTAGTAGAGCCTCCTTTAGCAGAAATAACAGCCTCTAGACGCTTCCTATAGCCTGTAATGAGTGTCTGGATTCTGGATGAATGTATTTTGGACCATTCCTCCTTACAAAACATCTCCAGTTAGGTTTGATGGTTGGCGAGCATGGACATCCCGCTTCAAATCACCCCACAGATGTTCAGGTCTGGGGACTGGGAGGGCCATTCCAGAACATTGTACTTGTTCCTCTGCATAAATGCCAGGAGTAGATTTTGAGCAGGCGCAACTTCAGCTTTGTGACTAATTCCTCAACATTATTCTCAAGAATCTGCTGATATAGAGTGGAATCCATGCGACCCTCAACTTTAACCAGATTCCCAGTAGCGGCACTGGCCCCACAGCATGATGGAACCTCCACCAAATTCTACTATGGGTAGCAAGTGTTTTTCTTGGAATGCTGTGTTCTTTTGCCACCATGCATAACGCCCCTTGTTATGACCAAATAACTCAATCTTTGTTTCATCAGTCCACAGCACCTTATTCCAAAATGAAGCTGGCTTGTCCAAATGTGCGTTTGCATAACTCAAGCGACTCAGTTTGTGCAGAAAAGGCTTCTTTGACATCACTCTCCAATACAGCTTCTCCCTGTGCAAAGTGCGCTGAATTGTTGAAGGCTGCACCATGTTGATGTTGTAGGTGGTCCGTGGGCTGTTTTTGACCGTTCTCACCATCCTTCACCTCTCCAATATTTTATGTGGTCTGCTACTTCTGGCCTTAACAAGAACTGTGCCTGTGGTCTTCCATTTCCTCACAGTGGACACTGACAGCTTATATCTCTGCAATAACTTTTTGTAGCCTTCCCCCTAAACCATAATGTAGAACAATCTTTGTTTTCAGCTCATTTGAGAGTTGTTTTGAGGCCCCCCCATGTTGCCACTCTTCAGAGGAGAGTCAAAAGAGAACAACTTGCAATTGGCCACCTTAAATACCTTTTCTCATGATTGGATGCACCTGTCTATGAAGTTCAAGGCTTAATGAGCTCACCAAACCAATTGTGTGTTCCAATTATTCAGTGCTAAGTAGTTACAGGTATTCAAATCAACAAAATGACCAGGGTGTCCAAATTTATGCACCTGTCTAATTTCATTTTGATGCATATTGCGCATTTTCTGTTAATCCAATAAACCTAATTTCACTACTGAAATATTGTCCTTCAGTTATTCGATAGATAAAAATGAAATTGCTGATCCAAACATTTATAAATGACAATCATGGAAATTGTCAGGGGTTCCTAAACTTTTGCATACGACTTAGAGCTGCACGATTCGGGGAAAAATGAGCATCACGATTCTTTTACTTAGAATGAAGATCACGATTCTCAAAAAATAGACTCTGGGTAGCTGACTGTGGTAATATTCATAATATATTATATTGCAGCCTCACCGTGCCCATCATTGCAGCCTTACCGTCGCTGTAGCCTTAGTCAGCCTCCCGCTGTGTCACGGAGATGTGTGAAATCATGTTTGGCCACGCTATGACAAAAATCCAGCCCTCCTCCTAGGACAGGCTCGGCCTATCACACGAGCTGGTCTAGGAGGAGGGCGGGACTTTTGTCACAGCGCATCCGAACATTTCACAGCTCCGTTACACAGTGCTGATGACCGACGTCAGTGCCATAGCCGCCATTTGCGTTCCACACTGCGGGGATAGACTAAAATCGCGGGTCATCCAGCCTAGAGATCACACGGTGGGGGGGGGGGGGGGGTGGGGGGGGTAATCAAGATCGTGCTCTTAAAACGATTAATCGTGCAGCTCTAAATACAACTGTAAATTTGGTAGTTGTAAGGCAAACTTGGATCCCCTGTCTTAACTGAAGCAACTTTCCAGGAAGTATAAATAGTTTTCTAGGCAAACCCCTCCCTCCCACAGAGCTGATTATTATGTGATTGGCCACTGCCAAAGTCGCCTGGCCTGGGGACGACTTGAAGTTGTGTTGTCACGTCCAAGTCACGTCCAAGTCACGTCCAAGTCACGTCCAAGTCACGTCCAAGTCACGTCCAAGTCACGTCCAAAGGTGTCCCATAACCCTACTGGGCTTAAAACCCTAGGAAATGGTACTGGCATCCCAGAATGTAAGGGGTCAAGGCTTTCTGACATATGACGTCTGCAGCCAGAACTCCTGGCCCCTCCACGGAAAAGAAGGCTGAAATACAAAAAGGTGATACATGTATTATTAATATCACAAATAAAAAGATCATAGATTGTGGGTGGCACAATAGAATGTTGTGTATCTGAGTGACTAGCTAAACCGATACATCAAATATGGGAAGAGACCCAAATCTGAACCTCAATGTAGACAGTCCTCACAGTCTGGTTTTCTAATGTGCTGCCAAGATGTAAAAACATTAAGACACAAGCAAACCCTAAATGCTGCGTATTTCTTGTAACTGTGGTGTTTTACTGATGTACAGCAAAACAAGGCTATAAATGTAAGACAGAAAGACCCAAACCTCTATGTTGCGTATTTCTGACAAACCACCAAATACAGTTATCAGATCAATATGAACACCAACTCCCGTGTTGTGCATTTCTGCTGTGCCACAGGGTAAAATAATAGAGAAACACTGCTCACAGCTGTGCCTGATAGACAGACGATAAGGCAGTAAATATAGGACATACAGTACAAACAATCCTTGTGTATGTCTGATGTGAAGCAATATACCAATACTGAGCAGAGATGCCATCATCCTTAATGTGTCTAAGCTGAGCAGCAAAAACAAAAGCAGAAAAAGACAAGCAACCTTCACTGCTATGTCCTTTCTGATATGCAGCCCATAAGGCAGTATATACAAGACATAAAGGACAGACAACCTTCAATCTTGTATATGTCTGATGTGCAACAAAATAAAACAATTCTGAATAG
The DNA here is from genome assembly GCA_028564925.1 of Lithobates sylvaticus. Lineage (NCBI taxonomy): Eukaryota > Metazoa > Chordata > Amphibia > Anura > Ranidae > Lithobates > Lithobates sylvaticus. The sequence goes on from CM053026.1 coordinate 232,192,257, forward strand.
AGATAGCACATCCATATTGAAGTGATTTGACATGCGACTCAACATGTCAAATCGCATGCCTAAAATTGGTCTGATTACCAAAGGCAGTATATGTACTACCCCTAGACCAGGTTCAATTTGTTTTTCTGCTATGCAGCCCAACAAATCAGGACCATCATTCTTCACTGCTGCATTTCTGATAAGCAACCAATAAGGCAGTAATACATGACACATATCCCCACAGACAGACCTCAATCTTTTGTATGTCTGATGTGCAGCAATAACAATTATGAGCAGAGATGTCACCAGACTCAATGATGTGAATTTCTGCTGTGCGGCACCAAACCAGAAGGTACAGACCACCTTCACTGTTCCATTTTTCTGATCTGCAGCCAAACAAAGTAGTACCTTTAGGATATAAAGGACACCAAACAAGCTTCAGTGCAGTGCATTTCTGATGTACAGCAATATACCCCTTATGAGCAGAGATGTCACAAATCTCAATGTGTATTTCTGTTGTGCCACAAAATATCCCAGCAAGGACAAACCTTCACTACTGGAGGTCTACTGGTGTGCAGCCAAGAAGGAGTCATGGGGTATCCCTTTATGAAATAACCAACAGGGGCAATTTCATAGGCATAGCCTGGGCTGTAGATACTAACCAGGGGCGGACTGACAGGTCGGTGACTCGGGCGCCGCCCGAGGGCCCGGGGCCATTGGGGGCCCGGACTCGGCCACATGAGGGGCCACTTGAAACGGCTGTATTACATGCCGCGAATACTGCTAACAGCGCGCGGCTCCCCGCCGGCCCCTTCTTCCCTCCTGTCCGTCCCAGGTGCTTCTACTGTATGCGTCGTGACGTCACCTGGGACGGACGGGAGGGAAGGAGGGGCCGGTGGGGAGCCGCGCGCTGTTAGCAGTATTCGCGGCATGTAATACAGCCGCTTCAACCTGCCGAGTCCGGGCCCCTAATGGAAGGAAAGAGTGGAGGGGCCGGCGGGGAGCATCGGCATCGGTGAGTCACAGGCCCCGGGTCCCCCCAGCGTCACCCCCCAGCCCACAGTGTCACCCCCCCAGCGTCACCCCAGCCCACAGTGTCACCCCCCCAGCCCAAAGTGTCACCCCCCCAGCCCAAAGTGTCACCCCCCCCAGCCCACAGTGTCCCCTTGTGTGCATGTCCCCCCCCGTGTGTGTGTGCTCTCCCTCCAGTGTCCCCCTGTGTGCGTGTCCCCCCCTGTGTGTGCGCTCTCCCTCCAGTGTCCCCCTGTGTGCGTGTCCCCCCCTGTGTGTGCGCTCTCCCTCCAGTGTCCCCCTGTGTGCGTGTGCCCCCCCCCTGTGTGTGTGCGCTCTCCCTCCAGTGTCCCCCTGTGTGTGTGTGCCCCCTGTGTGTGCGCTCTCCCTCCAGTGTCCCCCTGTGTGCGTGTGTCCCCCCCTGTGTGTGCGCTCTCCCTCCAGTGTCCCCCTGTGTGCGTGTGCCCCCCTGTGTGTGCGCGCTCTCCCTCCAGTGTCCCCCTGTGTGCGCTCTCCCTCCAGTGCCCCCCTGTGTGCGCGCTCTCCCTCCAGTGTCCCCCTGTGTGCGTGTCCCCCCTGTGTGTGCGCGCTCTCCCTCCAGTGTCCCCCTGTGTGCGTGTGCCCCCTGTGTGTGCGCTCTCCCTCCAGTGTCCCCCCTGTGTGTGTGCGCTCTCCCTCCAGTGTCCCCCTGTGTGTGCGCTCTCCCTCCAGTGTCCCCCTGTGTGCGTGTCCCCCCTGTGTGCGCGCTCTCCCTCCAGTGTCCCCCTGTGTGCGTGTGCCGCCCTGTGTGTGCACGCTCTCCCTCCAGTGTCCCCCTGTGTGCGTGTGCCCCCCTGTGTGCGCGCTCTCCCTCCAGTGTCCCCCTGTGTGCGTGTCCCCCCTGTGTGCGCGCTCTCCCTCCAGTGTCCCCCTGTGTGCGTGCTCTCCCTCCAGTGTCCCCCTGTGTGCGTGTGCCCCCCTGTGTGTGCGCTCTCTCCTCCAGTGTCCCCCTGTGTGCGTGTGCCCCCCTGTGTGTGCGCTCTCCCTCCAGTCCCCCTCTCCGTGTGCGCTCTCCCTCCAGTGTCCCCCTGTGTGCGTGTGCCCCCCTGTGTGTACTCTCTCCCTCCAGTGTCCCCCTGTGTGTGCGCTCTCCCTCCAGTGTCCGTGTGTGTGTGTGTGTGTGTGTGTGTGTGTGTGTGTGTGTGTGTGTGTGTGTGTGTGTGTGCCCCCGTGTGTGCGCTCTCCCTCCAGTGTCCCCCTGTGTGTGCGCTCTCCCTCCAGTGTCCCCCTGTGTGTGCGCTCTCCCTCCAGTGTCCCCCTGTGTGCGTGTCCCCCCCCCCGTGTGTGCGCTCTCCCTCCAGTGTCCCCGTGTGTGTGTGTGTGCCCCCCTGTGTGTGCTCTCTCCCTCCAGTGTCCCCCTGTGTGTGCGCTCTCCCTCCAGTGTCCCCCTGTGTGTGTGCCCCCCTGTGTGTGCGCTCTCCCTCCAGTTTCCCCTGTGTGTGTGTGCCCCCCTGTGTGTGCGCTCTCCCTCCAGTGTCCCCGTGTGTGTGTGTGCCCCCTGTGTGTGCTCTCTCCCTCCAGTGTCCCCCTGTGTGTGCGCTCTCCCTCCAGTGTCCCCCTGTGTGCGCGCTCTTCCTCCAGTGTCCCCCTGTGTGCGCGCTCTCCCTCCAGTGTCCCCCTGTGTGCGCGCTCTCCCTCCAGTGTCCCCCTGTGTGCGCGCTCTCCCTCCAGTGTCCCCGTGTGTGTGTGTGCCCCCCTGTGTGTGCTCTCTCCCTCCTGTGTGTGCGCTCTCCCTCCAGTGTCCCCCTGTGTGTGTGCCCCCCTGTGTGCGTGCTCTCCCTCCAGTGTCCCCCCTGTGTGCGTGCCCCCTGTGTGTGCGCTCTCCCTCCAGTTTCCCCCTGTGTGTGTGCCCCCCTGTGTGTGCGCTCTCCCTCCAGTGTCCCCCTGTGTGAAACTAATAAAAAAGGTGGTGAGCACCAAAGAAGCGTTTGTATATAATTAACTGGTGGGGCTTATTCACTAAAACGCCTCTATAGGAGTTAATGTCAGGTTTTCAAAAGAATCCCAACAAAGAAATCATTTGGAGGTCTAAGCAAACAATTTAGCCACTTGCCTACTGGGCACATTCACCCCCCCTCTTTGCTCAGGACAAATTTCACCAGTGTGTCACACTTTGAAAATGCTTTACCCAAGTGAACATTTTTATCATTTTTTTCCCCCACACAGATAGAGCTCTCTTTTGGTGGCATTCAATCACCACTTTTTTGCTAAATACACTAGAGCATGGGTATTTGGCAAAGGTGGCTTTCATCTTTACTCCAATCGGTCTATAACACCAGTTTATACTGGATGTGTGCAATGACCCATTAGCATGCTTTTTTTTTTTTTTTTTTTTTTTTATTTAGTACAATGCAGCAATCTGGATATGGCATATACCTGAGCAGGGGTATTTTTTGTTTTTTGAGCAGTAGAGTTTGTAGTTTCTATAGCACAGTCCACAGCATACTTTATACAGAAAATTACGTCTGATAGAAATTCCACAGCTATATTAATGAATAGTGATCCATTCAAAAGGTTTATTCTTATATACAAAATCTATTTTGTACGTATATAAAATAAGTAATCTATATGCTACAATAAACTTAATGTTCAGCATTTGTATTGCAAATAAGCAGCCTGTTTATTAACACCATAGAAAAGCGAACGGAACCTTAGTAGCCACCTGCATTGTCATATGCAAATTGCAGGTTGTGATAAATCAGTTACTCCATTTCTTCATACTCTGGCTCTTCCACATTTTGTAAGGAACAGCTGGCTATAGACTTACGGATTGCTTCCTTCTCACCTGGTTTGGGGGGAAAAAAAAAAAAATCAGTTTGAAACATTTCCAAACTGCCATTTTAAAAAGGGACAAGGTATACTTACTAGTTGTACAGTTTTTTAATAATCTATTCAACTGTTGTCTGTTGTATTGGATAAGAAATTTCTGACATGAACGTATAGTGCCTGTAAAAATAGAATGCAGTCATTACTAGCCTTGTACACTATAGGTATACGTTTCCTTAATATACGAGGGTAAATCTGATCACGGAGCAACAAGTTGCATTCAATTAAACTCCCTCACCATTAGCATATATCTGATCAGGTTTCAGTTTTTTTTTTTTTTATGTTTTTGTCTGGGTTAGGAGCAAAGACATTCCCCTACAATCCATACCAGACCCAATCTGCGATTCAGGTGCGTTTCCATAGAGCCTGGGATCCGCAGTGCTCAGAAAACACACAGGACTCAATGCCATGCAAATCAGATGCAATTCAAAATGCATCCAAATCACATGTGAATGGAGCCTAAAAGGAGACTGAAATGAAAGTGTAATTGTACTTTCGGCAAATAATGCTAAATCCCCATGGCACACACTATAGAAGGCCCATTAAACTGGTGATTAATTTTAACAGCTAAGAGATGGAGCAGTGGTACTTCACATTTCCTTAGTCAGTCCAGGGCTGGTCAGCAGTGTATCCCAATGGAAAGCAATCCTCTGTCAAGCCAAGCAAGCAATAGGCAGTCAGACAAGACAGGAAGGAGAAATCTTTCATGGGGACCCGACATTCAAAATATCCCAAACGAACACAGCTAGCTTTCACAGCCTCAAAAAAGGCAAGAAGTCAGCGCACCAACTTGAGATGAAAAGTGACACTTTATGGAAGTCCAATACAAGTGCAGAAACCAATAGTATGAGTGCATGGCAAAATTACTCACAGGTAATTGTTGCTTGAGCAAATACATGCTAGCAGCCACAATAACCTGCGGGGGTTGTCACGCTCCCATCGTTTTCAGTGGGGTGTCCCCCAGTGGCCAATTTCTGGGAACCCCCTATTGGGGTTCCCCCATGTGGTCACTGATGGTCCTACACTTTCCCTTTTTTTTTTTTTTTTAAATGAGCAAAATTTTGCTAGCGCTCTGCCGCCAACTAAGCAATTTAAAGGTTAAAAAGGGAACCTGGATATAGATTTACTTTTTATTTAAAAATACCAGGCAGTCAAAATCGTAATATTGCACCATTAAAATGTAATCATTAGAAAGGCAAATCATAGAATGTGTCTCCTACTGGCACAGTAAGAAGACAAAGGGGCAGATTTGCTGGTGCACTCAGAATCTGGTGCATCTGTGCATGGTAGCCAGCTTCAAACCTCAGCTTGTTCAATTAAGCTTTGGCAATAAAATCTGGAAGCCGATTGGTTTCTAGGGAGAAATGAGCCGATTTTGCACTCTCCAGCTTTAGTAACTAAACCCCAGTCACATCTTGTTTCAATTCCTGCATTACACATGTTTAAATGCCTAGTAACATAATGCCCTAAAGCTGTATACCCTAAACCAGGCATGTCCAAAGTCCGTCCCGTGGGCCAATCACAGCCCGGTTTTAAATGGCCTGCCTGGTTAGCTAAACACATTTTTTTGTTTCCGACGATCTCCCAGTGCCGGGGCCACAAAAGAAATATAGTCTGGCTGCCACAGAGGGAGGAGGCGGGACGAGGGTTATGCACACAGGAGGCACATTTCCTGTTTACACGGCAGCCTCTGTAAGAGGAAGTCCCGTCTCCGGCGCTGCCACTGTTCTGTCCATCAAAGGAGGCGGGGCTTTCAATTAAAGAGGCCGCTGTGTAAACAGGAGATTCTCCTGTAGGATATCTTTGGCGCTCGTCCTGCCCCCTCCAAGCCTGCACTGATGGCAAATAGTGGGGCTGCATTTCTTGCAATGGTGAGTGCATTCCTGGCAATTGGTGGTCTGCAGATGGGCACTGACCCTTATTTTGCTTCACAGTTCTTTATTTAAAATTTTTAATTTTTTGTTTCCTGAAACTTCCCTCTTAAAGTGAAGGTGCGTGTTATACGCCAATAAATACGGTATATCCAAATAATACACCTGAGCTCATCTCTTTACTCACACAGCAACAAAGGCAAGAGAATTCTTGTTGGGCAGTGTATTAGTACTCGAACAAACACACTTAGACCGAATTTTAATGGTTCAAAGAATGTCAGGCAAAATGTTCGGCCCTCATGGATGTTCACTTCATCAAATCTGGCCCTCTTTGAAAAAAGTTTTGAACACCCTTTCCCTAAACAAACACTCAAGTTAGAAATAGAGAATTGACAACTCACCGTATTTATCGGCGTATAACATGCACATTCTCCCCCCCCCCCCTCATTTAAAAATCAGGAGGAAATCGTGGGTGCGTGTTATACGCCGATCCCCCGCCGATTGTGAGTGGAGCGAGCCGCCAAGACACATAGCCGAGTGTACTCAGCTAGGCTTAGTCACACCATTGGACCTGTGTCATGTCCATCATAGGGTGGGACTGGGCAGGGCTGCGAGAGGAGCCGAGAGCCACCAGCGCCATTTTTAAACTGGAATGCTGCAATGACAAGGCTGCACTGATGGGCATTTAACGTTTTTTTCCTTAAACTTCCCTCCTAAACTTGGGGTGCGTGTCATATGCCGATAAATACGGTACATCTGAGACTTCTCAGTTTAATATACTTGACATTGGGGGGGGGGGGGGGGGTTATTTAACAAAACTGGAGAGTGCAAAAGCTGGTGCAACTTTGCATAGAAACCAGCTTCCAGGTTTTATGCTCGAAGCTTAAACAAGCTAAAGATAAAAGCCGATTGGCTACCATGCACAAATGCACCAGATTCTGAGTGCTCCAGTTTTAGTAAACCCCCCCCCCGGTTATCTTTGTGAATCAGCACCAAATGGACAGCTTTCTTACCTGCAACATGTAATGTGTTTATTAAACAAGGATACCGCTGACCTCTGTTCTCTAGGCTGGTGATGAAAGGGAGGGATGACCATAGGTACTTGTGGTAATCTTTCCGGCATCGAAGGAGGATTATGCCAGTGTATGCATTAAGGTATTTCACTACAACATAAATCACATGAGAATAGTTTATTAAAGAGTACATGAGTACCAATATACTGTGCTAAAGTCAGAAAGCTTACCAAAGCAACTTTAAAGAACTCAAGAAGCTTTTGCTCCCCAAAACAGATTCATTGTGCATGTAAATGAATCACAGCCCGTGTGCAACTTACCTACTTTAGCTGTATAAAGCAAGTTTCTATGTCTGATGACACTCCTCCACCTGGCTGAATTTCAAAGTGCTGAATTTCAAAGTGCTGACTTCCTGTTTCCTTCCTTTACCATTCCTGATACTACATGTCCCATGAACCTTTGAGCATCGGTTTCAGGGCAGGCTATGGGACTGACTTGATGTGTGGTGTGGGGTGGGGTGTGGTGTGGTGTGGTGTGGTGTGTGGGTCCTTGGGTTACTGTTGGTGTTTCTGGGCCTTCATGTGGGTGGTGAAATGTGTATTGGAGATCTGCTCTCACCAATCACTCTATTCCTCTCTGCAGGGAACAGAGTGCTGTACAGTGGGAAGTGAAACCTTACAAACCATCTCTTGGACAAGAAAATCTCAAATTCCACTTGTCCATGCTATGCATATTTACTTGTAAAATCCTCCCTTGTGTAGATATATAATGGAGATGTAGGGAGGAGCTAAAGAGCTTGGCCAGCACAGAGTTATTAACACACTCCCATAAGCGGAGACATTTATGATGTGCAAGGAGGGGGAGGGAGCTGTGGTAGGGAACCTTCTCATTACCTCATTAGTGGCCACCAGTGCCTAGGAGGAATCCCTTCAGTTCTCCCACATAGAGGAGTTTGGCTCCCACGGTTCAGACGCAGGATCTTTCAGTCTATTACTAGGGTAGGACCCACTAATCAGGGTACTTTGTCGGAGTAAGTGGGTTTAGCACTATATGACCATATAGTGTGACCAAACCCCTGTTTTTTTTTTTTGAATATGTTCAGGTGTTTTTAACTAGCCCTGCAGGATAAATCTCATTCTTGAATGTGTGCGCTGTAATGTTCTGTACTGTTCGTTGGTCTTCTAGCAGCACCATCTTGAATTTAAACACATTATAGGGTGTGCCCCCAAATATGTTTGTGTATTGTGTGGTAGGGAATGGACTTCCTAGAATAATAAAAACAGTTCTAGCAAGCGGTGAATCACAATCATTAACCACTTGCTTACTGGGCACTTAAACACCCTTCCTGCCCAGACCAATTTTCAGCTTCCGGTGCTCTCATACTTTGAATGACAATTACTCAGTCATGCAACACTGAACCCAAATTAATTTTTTGTCCTTTTTTTTCCCACAAATAGAGCTTTCTTTTGGTGGTATTTGATCACCTTTTTTTTTTTGCGCTATAAATAAAAAAAAAAAAAATACAATTTAGCAAATTATTAATTTTTCTTCATAAATTTTGGCCACAATTTATACTGCCACATCTTTGGTAAAAATAATCCAAATTTGTGGATATTTGGTCTTTGTGAAAGTTACAGACTCTACAAGCTGTGGTGCGAATTATACAAAATTGATCACATCTGATGTACTGGTGGCCTATCTCATTTCTTGTGACCCGAACAAGCCAGGAAAGTACAAATACCCCCCAAATTACCCCTTTTTTAAAGTAGACATTCCAAGGTGTTTAGTAAGAGACATGGTGAGTTTTGATGTTGTCATTTTTTTCCCCACAATTCTTTGCAAAATGAATTATTTTTTTAATTTTTATTTTTTTCCACAAAATTGTCATTGTAATAGGTTATTTCTCTCACATGGCAAGTGTATACCACAAATGACACCCCAAAATAAACTCTGCTACTCCTCCTGAGTATTACGATACCACATATGTGGGACTTTTCCACAGCCTGGCCACTTAGAGAGGCCCAAAATGCAGGGAGCGCCATCACGTGTTCTAGGAGCATAAATTACACATCTAACTTGTTGACTACCTATTACACTTTTGAAGGCCCTGGAGCACCAGGACAATGACACTGATGACAGATGGCACTAGTACGGGGCACTGACATCATTTGGCACCAATACGTGGCACTGATGAGAGATGGCACCAATACGTGGCACTAATGAGAGATGGCACCAATACGTGGCACTAATGAGAGATGGCACCAATACGTGGCACTAATGAGAGATGGCACCAATACGTGGCACTAATGAGAGATGGCACCAATACGTGGCACTAATGAGAGATGGCACCAATACGTGGCACCAATGAGAGATGGCACCAATACGTGGCACCAATGAGAGATGGCACCAATGAGAGATGGCACCAATGAGAGATGGCACCAATGAGAGATGGCACCAATGAGAGATGGCACCAATGAGAGATGGCACCAATGAGAGATGGCACCAATGAGAGATGGCACCAATGAGAGATGGCACCAATGAGAGATGGCACCAATGAGAGATGGCACCAATGAGAGATGGCACCAATGAGAGATGGCACCAATGAGAGATGGCACCAATGAGAGATGGCACCAATGAGAGATGGCACCAATGAGAGATGGCACCAATGAGAGATGGCACCAATGAGAGATGGCACCAATATGTGGCACCAATGAGAGATGGCACCAATATGTGGCACCAATGAGAGATGGCACCAATATGTGGCACCAATGAGAGATGGCACCAATATGTGGCACCAATATGTGGCACCAATATGTGGCACCAATGAGAGATGGCACCAATATGTGGCACCAATGAGAGATGGCACCAATATGTGGCACCAATGAGAGATGGCACCAATATGTGGCACCAATGAGAGATGGCACCAATATGTGGCACTGATGACAGATGGCACGTGGCACAGATGACAGATGGCATTGACGTGGCACAGATGACAGATGGCACTGGGGACAAGTGGCAGCGGTCAGGGGGGACAGATGGCAGCAGGGACAGATCACAGATTTCGTTTTTTTTTTTTTTAAACTTACGGCCGCTCGGCCGTTAATCTCTCTCTCCTCACACGCTGTCTGTGTGAGGAGAGAGAGCGGCGCTGAGAGATGATCTCATACGTTTACATACGAGATCATCTCTCGTTGGACACGCCGATCTCGCTGTAAACGGCCGCTGTGATTGGCCGTTTACAGCGATCTGTGACTGGCTGTGTCCGACGGAAACGGCCAGCACAGAACTTCCGATGCGCGCTCTCAGGAGCACGCATTAGGGAAGTAAACAGGAGGACGTCCTCCCGGCAGGGAGCGTCCGCTCTGCAGCCGTGGGTTAATGGAAAGGAAAACCAAGTAGGCATAAAAATACCGGATTTGTCTGCTTTTATCACAAGGTTTTTAAAGTCTACAGGGTCTCTTTAACCACTTCATGTCTACCCTATAGCAGTTTTACTGCTACAGGGCAGCACCTGTGCGCCAGAATATACATACACTTCTGGGCAGAGGATGAGCGGGCATGCGCACTATCTGCGGCTGCTCGCTTTTCACTGCGATTACACACAGCGGAAGCCAATCGGCGGGTGCACGGTACCCGCTGATCATTAGGCATAACGGCGATCTGCCTCTGTAAAAAGGCAGATTACCGTTCTGACAAGAGGGAAGGATTGCATGTTCCTGCAAAGGGAATAAAGTCCATCTCTTCCACTAGTAAAAGCACCTCCAACAGTATACATAAAACACTGACTAGGCACACAGTCAATCCTTTGATCGTCCCTGATGTTAACCCCTTCCCAGCCAGTGAATTTTTTTTTAGCACTGCATTAGTGTCACTGGTCCCCAAAAAGTGTCAATGTGTCGCAATCCCACAATAAGGCTCGGTTCACACTTGTGCAATGCGGGAACCCTGCAAATCCACTGCGGGGTTCCCACATCGCACCCGACTTGTACGGCAGTTCACACTGCCATATGCGAACTGCTGGGCGTGTCAATGTTAATGACCCCTCCCCTCCATTTCAGCTTGCATATCACACTGTGAACGGACAGTTCAGACATGAATCGGATCGCATGCGATCCAATTCTGCTGGGGACCAGAAAAAAAAAAAAAAAAGGGTCCTGTGCGAGTTTGGTCTGAACGCAATGCGATATCAGCCAGCCATACTATCTGCATGGCTGAAATTGCAGACATCACATGCGATCTCACAGAGCGCAGAAGGGTGAACCGGGACTTAGTCGCTAATCGCCATTAGTAGTAAAAAAATATATCCCATAGTTTGTAGATGCTATAACTTTTGCACAAACCAATCAACATACTTATTTGGATATAAAAAAAAAAATAAAAAATTAGATATACATATTGGGCTAAATTTATGGAGGCATTTGATTTTTTGCCAATTTTTTTTTGGGATTATGTTTTATAGCAGAACACACACAAACCACCAAAAGAAAGCTCTTTGGGAACAGCATTGCATGACCACTCCACCGTCAGTTAAAGTAACATTTCCATATGGCAAACAAAAAATGGCCTGGTTATGAAGGGGGTGGGGGTAAATCTTCCAGAGGTCAAGTGGTTAAGTGGTTAATCTGGGCTCTTTATTCAGTAGCACCAGAAGGGTCAGTAGGACATTCAGACAGTGATTTACAGGGGACAATCTATAGAACCATCTTCCATTGAATAGACTGCCAGTACATAGAAGCAGCTTTATGCCAATTGATGTGCTCACCTGAGAGGGCTATAGACGCAGCCGCAGCCCCGAAGTCCCCATGCAGACGAGCCACCGCCTCCTTCACATTGTACAGCACCGTACCCTGCGACAGGTTCTGCCTCCGGCGGGGGTCCTCCAGCACCAACTCACACAACAAGTACCTACACACAGCACAGTCAGAGCACCGAATACAAACTATTACTGCAGACTGGGCCACACTACCGGCATCATTCACTTACCGAGACTTAAACCGCATGGCAACCTCCCATAAACAAGCCCGTTCACCCTAGACGTGCTGTATACAGGCGTCAGAAGGATGTCACTTCCGGTAAGTGGCAGCAGTGAGAGGCGTCCATGCTTCTTGTGGGAAAAATAAGCCCATTCATTAGATGCTCTGCTGTGCTAGAAAAATTCACTTGTAAACACTATGCTTACATTTAGTTTGTTGCACTTTAAATTAAAAAATAAAATTCCTAATTAAGAAGAATAAATGAAGAGCTGAAAATGTGGGTGTAAAAAAGCTACATTTTTGCTTTATATTTGGATAGATTTAAAGCGGTTCTGCACTCTGAAAAATTTTTTTTTTTTAAGGATGTAATATAAAGTGTGCTTACCTTTATTAGGGGACTCACCTGTTCCATCTTCCATCTCGATCGCCGCCGGTTTTCGTCCGATGAAGTTCCTCGTCTTCTTCTTTAGTGCTGGGGGCCATCTTGCCTGTGGGCATGTGAAACACCCACAGGGACTTTAGATGGCCCACCATGCACTGCCGTTACTCGCGCGTGCGCAGTAACGGCTCATCTGCCGAGATCTCACGAGATTTCGGCAGATGCGGCCGAAATCTCGGGAGATTTCGGAAGATGTGGCCGAAATCTCGCGAGATTTCGGAAGATGCCCGCACTGACTCCTGGGATCTATGACACCAGATCCCAGGAGACAGTGCGGCGTGACGACGATCGACGCAAGACCCCGCCCGCCGCCGCAGAGGGAGAAGACCGGAAGTCTTCAATTACAAGGTAAGTAAAAAAAAAAAAAAAAAAAAACATTTCATTTAGTACTCTTTGCCTGATTTGGAAGGCAAAGAGATTTACTAAATGAAATGGGTGTAGAACCGCTTTAAAGCAAACCTGCAGTATTTTTTTCATCTTTCCAGCTATTAAATCTTCTGCCCTTGTTGTTTTAAAGGGGTTGTAAACCCTCGTGTTTTTTCAACTAAATGCATCCCCCGTTCTACTTACCTGAGCCCCTTCATCTCCTCTGCGGGGATGCGCTGTCCCTCTCTCCACGGGGTCCTGGCTCTTGATTGGATAGATTGATAGCAGCGCAGCCATTGGCTCCCGCTGCTGTTAATCAAATCCAATGACACAGGGGGCGGGGCCGAGTCTGGCATTCGTGTCTATGGACGCAAATGCTGGACTCGGGAGGTAACCCCCTCTGGAGAGCGTTTCTCCTAAGAGGTTATCTGATGTAGGGAGGAGCCACGAGAGCCGTCGGGGGACCCCAGAAGAGGATGTTCGGGCCACTCTGTGCAGCTCATTTGAGCTGCACAGCGGAGGTAAGTATCATATGTTTTTTATTTAAAAAAAATAAAAAACGATCCTTGACAATCACTTTAACTTTGGATAGTAAAACATTTTTTTCTACCAGTAAATACCTTAGATGACCCACTTCCTGTTTCTTGTCTGGTCATTAGCCTAGGCTTATAACATCATACACAGCTCTCTTTCTCACCCTTGTGAGAGTTTGCCAGGAAGGGAGGGGGGGATGAGTCATAAGAGGGCCAATGAGAGCTGCAGGGCTGGAGGTGTGCTTGTGTGTGTCTGTGTAAATCCTGGAAGTTAACAGGCAGCAGCTTCAGCTGCCCACAGCTAGGCCCCATGCACACAAGATGTGATGCAAACTCTGCTGGACGCATGTTTTAAAAAGCAGAAACCTGCGTTTAAAAACGTGCGCTTTGCCGCGTTTTCATGCCGTGTTTAGCTGCATTTTACAGCGTTTGCGTCTATAAGCGTTTGTAAAGATAACATCATATAGACTCTCCCCAAGCTTTGAAAGCATGTATTATTAACTATTTCTGCCATTTTGATCAGTGAGCAGTTGTACACTTGCATTTGCCTCTCCTTCTGAGTTTTTTTTTTTTGGAAATGGATCCCATATTGAATATATGTCCGCAAATGCTCTTGATGAGGCAGCAATGTTGTCGCAAATTGTGTGAGAGGTCCAGAGTCAGAGCTTGTCGATATTGGACCCATCTGTTGAATGTCCGTTGGATATTTCACAAACATGGTGGGGGGTTGGGGCTGACTAGACATTGGTATGCAGGTTTTTCTTTGTGAAAAAAAGACATTGCTATGCTTTGGTCAGACTAGGTGGAGTCACTGATTATATTAGAAATTGGATGAAGGGTTGGGGCAAAGAAGTGGAGGCATTCCTCATTGTCTAAGCCACCTAAAAAAATAGAGTTTTTTATGGCATTGCATCAGTGAGTATATATGCTCTATGAACTATCTAAAGTAATTACGACATTTTAAACCAATTTTTTTTGTGTTTTTTATGGTTTACCATCATATTTCTGAGTTGTCTGGTTAAAAAAATTGGGTTCCTTTAAAAGCGCTTATAAACACAAACGCGGCTAAACGCGGGTGCCGCGTTTAGTCGCGTTTCGCGTCTGAAACATGGAAAAGAAAAGTGTCTGAACCCATTTTTTGGCTTCTGGAAAACAAGGTTAAACGCAACTGCATAAAAACGGGAAAAAAATAGACTGTGTACATGGACACTGCCTCTGAACGCGCGTTTAACAGCGTCTCGTGTGCATGGGGCCTTAAAATGGATACAGCCAGACTTAGTGGAGGGAGATTTCTGCAGCATATTTGGCAAGTACAGAATCACAGTATATATAAAATAAAATGCAAAGTGGTTGGAGGGAAGCTTCAGAATGGCATGGCAAAGATGTTTTTATTCCAAATTATGCGAGCAGACTGCAGTTGCTCTTTAAAGTATATCTAAAGGGGAAACTTTTTTTCATTTTGTTTTGGATAGAGTGGAGAGGGATTAGAACACCTGTCCTGTTAGGGGCAACCTTCAGGGCACCAACCTTCTGAAGAGCAATCCTCCATGGATATTTCTTAACGAGGAAGTAAACTCTGCGCTCCTTATCGCGATTTTCATCTCATGTGATATGAAAACTAATTTGCAATCCTTGCATAGTATAATGTATACATAATCGCTGTTTACTTACTGTTTTTTAGTAGTTTGTAAAAAAAAATCTTTAGAAATTTGGCAGCGCCATCTTGAGTACTGTTTCTGACTGATCTTTGTACGTAATTTCCGCCCTTCCTTGATTCCTCTGCCATAATCTTGCGCATGCGCCATCATTTATTATCCAAGCCTCTTTCTGAAGATGATTGCCGCTATAGGAGTCAGTTTACCAGGGTGGTTTTCTCCCCCCTGTGACGTCACACACAGTCACAAGGGAAGAATCAGGAAGATGAATGCCCACTCTCACGAGTCTGAAAAGCTGTGCTGCAGACAGCGGAACACTTGTTAACATTATGCTGTGGATGGGGAAACAGCACACGCAAGACGGAAAGCACATGCACCGGCGACGTAATCAAACGGGATGGATTGCAAGCAATTGAAACAAGGAGAAATTTATAGGCAGCAATCAATACTGTAGGTTTATTTATGAGGAGTACAATGTGCTAAAGTTGCATTGGAAAATTTACAACCACTTAAGACATAGCTCCCAACTGTCCCTGATTTCGAGGGACTGTCCCTGATTTGGAACAAAGTTCCTCTGTCCCTCCTTCCTTCTCAATTGTCCCTCATTTTGTTCGGATCTATATAGTTGTATATAAAATGCACTTTTCAGCTTTCAAAAACTGTTTCCCAGTGCCAAACCTTTCATCCAATTTCTAAATGGCTGCATTTTGTAAATGTCAAAAGCCAATATGAAGGAATAGTAGTGGTAAAAAAAAAAAGCATTTGTGGGTTTAACCAATTTTTTTTTTTTGTATAATTCTCCTTTAAGGGGTAATGGCAGGGGGTGTGTCCTATACCTGAATACTTTTGCTAAAAGGTGTCCATTGTTTCCATCTCAAAAAGTTGGGAGATATGCTTAACCACTTCAATACCAGACACTTAGACACCTTCCCGCCCAAGCCAATTTTCAGCTTTCAGCGATGTCGCAATTTGAATGACAATTGCGCGGTCATGCTACTCTGTACCCAAACAAATTTTTTATCATTTTGTTCCAACAAATAGAGCTTTCTTTTGGTGGTATTTGATCACCTCTGCGATTTTTATTTTTTGCGCAACAAACAAAAAAAGACCGAAAATTTTGCAAAAAAACAAGTTTTTCTTTGTCACTGTTAATTTTTTTTGTAAATAAGTGCGTTTTCTTCTTCAATGACGGGCACTGATAAGGCGGCACTAATGGGCACTGATAAGGCGGCACTGATGGGCACCGATGAGGTGGCACCAATTAGGGGGCACCGATGAGTTGGCACTGATGATGGGCACTGATAGGCGGCACTGATGGGCACTGATAGGTGGCACTGATGGGCATTGATAGGTGGCACTGGTATGCGGCACTGATGGGCACTCAGGCGGCACTGACGGGCACTCATAGGCGGCACTGACGGGCACTCATAGGCGGCACTGACGGGCACTCATGCACACATATAGGTGGCACTGATAGGTGGCATGGATGGGCACTGATAGGTGGGCATGGGTGGGCACGGATGGGCACTGATAGGTGGCACTGATGGACGCTGATGAGTGGCACTGATGACACTGATGGGTGGCATTGCTGGGCATCCCTTTTTGCATCCCTTTTTTTAACTTTTTTTTTTATTAAATATGATGTGCCAATCAGTGCCCATCTGTGGGCACTGATTGGCATATTTTTGGCATTTTTTTTAACATGTGGATGGCCATGGGGGATGTACCTGGCCATCCACATGCTGGGGGCTTCCCTGGTGGTATTGGGGGCTTCCCTGGTGGTCCTGGGGGCTTCCCTGATGGTCTAATGTGGGCATCTGAGGGGGGGCTGCGCTGATAAACAATCAGCGCATACCCCCCCTGTCAGGAGAGCCGCCGATCGGCTCTCCTCTACTCGCGTCTATCAGACGCGAGTGAGGAAAAGCCGATCAACGGCTCTTCCTGTGTACATCGTGATCAGCTGTGATTGGACACGGCTGATCACGTGGTAAAGAGCCTCCGCCGGAGGCTCTTTACCGAGATCAGTGTAGCGGTGTGTCAGACTGACACACCGCTCCACCGATCGCCGCGATGCGCGCCCCCACGGGCGCGCGGCGGCTGTTATCCTGAAGGACGTCATATGACGCCCAGTCAGGATAACGAAACCACTTTCCGGACGTCAATTTGCTATTGACTGGGCGGGAAGTGGTTAAAGAGGAAGTAAACCTGATGGGTTTACTTCCTCTTTGTTTCCCTGCAAAGGTAAAGCATAATGGACTACTATGCACCCTTTCTTGGGCTGAGTCGTCCATTGAGATACAGGCTCTAATCGACTCTGGGGTTGCAGGCCTGTTCATTGATGCTGCCTTTGCATCGAAGCACTCAATTCCGCTGCAGCTGCGTTACACTCCACTTGCCATTGAGGCTCTTGACGGGAGACCTCTACAGCCTGCCCATTTGACTCATGAGACTCAGGTTCCATTGTCCATGGTCGTAGGGGCTCTTCACCATGAGATAATCCAATTCCAAGTTATTTCCTCACCTAAGTTTCCGCTGGTTATTGGTTATCCTAGGTTACAGAGCGACAACCCCTCTTTTGATTGGCTCCATGCTGAGGTTCTCTCCTGGTCACCACAATGCAGTGAGACATGCTTCCAGAAGGTAGCCAAGGTCCTGTGCACCTCTTCACTCTCCTCCCTGCCGGAGGAGTACCGCAATTTTAGCAATGTCTTTGACAAAGGTCAAGCCAGTAAATTGCCTCCACACCGGCCGTATGATTGCGCAATTGACCTTCAACCTGGTGCCATACCCCCTTGTGGTCGGGTTTACCCTTTGTCGGTCTTGCAGGATAAGGCCATGGAGGAGTATGTTGTAGACGCACTTTCTCAAGGTTTCATCCACAAATCCTCGTCTCCTGCTGGTGCTGGTTTCTTCTTTGTGAAGAAGAAGAGTGGTGAACTGAGACCTTATATTGATTATAGGGGCCTCAATCGTTTCACAATTAAGAATGCTTATCCGATTCCGTTGATCATGGAGTTATTTGACCGCCTCAAGGGAGCAACGGTTTTCACGAAGCTTGATTTGACAGTGACATACAATCTTGTGAGGATTAAGGAGGGGACGAGTGGAAAACTGCGTTTAATACCAGAACAGGCCATTATGAGTACCTCGTAATGCCTTTTGACCTTTGTAACGCCCTGGCAGTTTTCCAGGAATTTATTAACGATGTCCTCCGAGATTTGTTGCAGTTATCTCGATGATATCCTCATTTTTTCGAAGTTTCTGGAGAGCCACCACACAGATGTCTGTCGTGTGCTTCAGAAAGTAAGAGAGAACAATCTCTATTGTAAACTGGAGAAGTGCGAGTTCCATTGTGAACAGTTTCAATTCCTGGGCATTTCCACTGCTGGTTTTTCGATGAACCCAGAGAAACTTTCGGCAGTCCTACAGTGGCCCTGACCCATGGGTTTAAGTCCTCTGCAGTGTTTCCTGGGCTTTGCCAACTATTATGGGAAGTTTATTCATAACTTCTCGTCTCTAGTCAAGCCGCTGACTGATATGACCAGAAAGGACGGTAACCCACAGAGTTGGTCTCCGTAGTCCATTAAGGCAATTGAAAGCCTCAAGGCTGTCTTTGTTTCTGCTCCTGTGTTGGCACATCCTGATCCTACGTTACCTTTTATCCTTGAGGTTGATGCTTCTGAGACTGGTGTTGGCGCCCTTCTGTCTCAACGTCCTACCTCTGAGAACGCTATGCATCCTTGTGGCTACTTTTCCAAGAAATTGTCACCTGCTGAGCGCAATTACGAGATTGGTGACAGAGAGCTGTTGGCGATCATTTTAGCCCCGAAAGAATGGAGACACCTCCTCGAAGGTACCAATGTGCCGGTTTTCATTCTTACTGACCATAAGAATCTCACATTCTTGTCTGAGGCTAAATGCCTCTCTCCCAGAAGGGCACAATTGCCTCTTTTCTTGTCAAGTTTCAATTACATTGTCTCATTCTTACCCGGTACTAAGAATGTAAGGGCTGGCGCCTTGTCACAACAATTTTCCTCCACTTCCAAGTTGGAGTCGGTTCCGGTTCCTGTGATTCCTCCTGATCGTATTCTGGCTACGGTTCGCACCAGTCTCACTTCTCTTTTGGGTGACAAAATTCTTGCTGCTCAGGTCCATGCTCCTCCTGAGAAACCTTGTGACCGCTGCTTTGTCCCAGAGAGTCTCCGTACTGCCGTGCTCCAGACTTACCATTCTCCCAAGGCAGCTGGCCACCCTGTGAAGACTCAACTTGTTTGGGCCATTTCCCAACAATTCTGGTGGCCTAGTCTACGTGCTGATGTAACTGCGTTCGTAGCTGCCTGTTCCGTGTGTGCTCAGAGTAAGACTCCACGACACCTTCCAGTGAGCCTCCTACAACCCATACCCAATGGAGAGAGGCCCTGGACCCACCTGTCTATGGATTTCATTGTGGAGTTACCCAACTCCCAAGGCAACACTGTTATCCTTATGGTAGTTGACTGTTTCTCAAAGATGTGTCATTGTATTCCACTTAAGAAGTTGCCCACTTCTAAGGAACTGGCTTCCATTTTTGCTCGGTAGATCTTTCGCTTACGTGGGCTACCCAGGGTGATTGTCTCAGACAGGGGTAGTCAGTTTTTGTTCTGGCGAGCCTTTTGTGCACAGTTGGGAGTTCAGCTTGCTTTTTCTCCTCTGCGTATCACCCGCAGTCTAATGGGGCCGCAGAACGAGCCAATCAGTCCTTGGAGCAATTCCTACGTTGCTATATTTCTGACCATCATAACAACTGGTCAGACCTATTACCGTGGGCAGAGTTTGCTCACAACAGGGCCTTGAATTCTGCTTCCCGATTGTCCCCGTTTATGGCAAATTATTGTTTCCAACCTTCCATGTTGCCTGACTCATTTGTTCCGCAGAGTATTCCTGCATTAGAGGCGCATCTCCATGGTCTTCGTTCCACTTGGGCATAAGTCCAGGAATTTTTGCGTCATGCTAATGATAGGTACAGACTCCACGCTGACTGTAGACGCCTGCCTGCATCTTCCTACCAGGTTGGGGACAGGGTCTGGTTGTCATCTCGCAAACCTACGACTTCGTGTTCCTTCACTGAAGTTCGCACCACAGGAAAGCAGATTTTGGCAGTCAAATAAAATCAGAGAAGTGTCAAAATGAAACTTGACCACCTGCACAATATGACCTATTTTTTCTATGTGCTCTGGCATAAAGTGATATTAAACCCTCAGTTTTTTAAGTACTTTCAGCAGATGATGTAGTCACTTACTGAGCATGCAGCTTCTTTATCTTTTAATCCTTGCCTAAATTCCAGCTTAATCTGGTGCCATGATCACTGCCCTGGGTTTCCTGTTTCCTCCTCCCTCCATTCGCCAAGCTAGCATACTGGATACTGCACTGTCCACTGTTAAAGCAGAACTTAAAGTGATTGTAAATGATCACCTTGTAAAATGATCCATTCCGTTTAAAATAGAAATGAAAGGCAAAAAATATTTTGCATAGATATAAAAAAATATAATTTTTTTCCCCTTTTTTATATCGTGTTCCCTCACTGAAGTTCGCCCCTCGGTTTATTGGGCCTTTCTGTATTCTTCGCAGGATTAACCCAGTGGCTTACGCATTAGACCTTCCTTCTAATATGCGTATTTCAAATGTATTTCATGTCTCCTTCTTAAAACCTTTGGTCTGCAACCGCTTTACCACCTCTGTGCCACGTCCTCAACCTGTACATGTTGAGAACCATGAGAAGTATGAAGTACAGTCCATTGTTGACTCCTGTAGGTTCTGTGGATGCATACAGTACCTGGTGCATTGGAAAGGGTACCGTCCAGAGGAGCGCTCTTGGGTCTCATCCTCGGACGTACATGCCCCTGTCCTCCTCCGTGATTTCCATAGACACTTTCCCCTCAAGCTTGGTGGTCTTCCGAGTGGGAGGGGTCATTGAGGAGGGGGTACTGTCAGATCTGGGCTCAGCCCTTCCTTCTCTGAGCTGGCCGCTCAGCTGTCGGCTAATTGCCAGCTCCCACCTCTCTCCACAGTTTCTCAGCTGTTGATGATCCTGCTCATCAGTCCTGCCTACTTTAGCCGCCCAGTCCAGAGGAGCTCTGCCTTTGCCTTGGTCACATCACAAGAAACTATCTCCTGCGTTCTTGTTTAAAGACTGGCTTTGCTGACATCCCTTCTGGCTCCAGATCCTGCTTGCTGTTCCACTACATTGATCCCTGACTTCTGGCTTGGCTGACTATCCATTCCGGTTACTGAACTTTGGCTATGTTTTGACTACGTTTGTTCTTTTTACTTTTATTATTAAACAAGTGTGATTTAACTGTACGTCTGTCTCGGTCTGATTTCATGGTTTATGACACACTCCCCCACTGCACAGCTATTCACTGGGAAGCTCAGTGTACTGCTGTTTCTCCCCACAGCTCATATGCAGCTGAGAACAAAGGGGATGTGATCATCCCCTTATAAAAAAGAGGGGAAAAAAGTATATCTTTTTTTATATCTATACAAAATGTTTTTTGCCTTTCATTTCTATTTTAAACGGAATGGATCATTTTACAAGGTGATCATTTACAATCACTTTAAGTTCTGCTTTAACAGTGGACAGTGCAGTATCCAGTATGCTAGCTTGGCGAATGGAGGGAGGAGGAAACAGGAAACCTGGGGCAGTGATCATGGCACCAGATTAAGCTGGAATTTAGGCGAGGATTAAAAGATAAAGAAGCTGCATGCTCAGTAAGTGACTACATCATCTGCTGAAAGTGCTAAAACTGAGGGTTTAAAGATAAAGAAATGCTCAGTAAGTGACTACATCATCTGCTGAAAGTGCTAAAACTGAGGGTTTAATATCACTTTATGCCAGAGCACATAGAAAAAATAGGTCAGATTGTGCAGGTGGTCAAGTATCATTTTGACACTTTTCTGATTTTATTTGACTGCCAAAATCTGCTTTCCTGTGGGGAGGATCAGATCCCGCCCTGTCTGTGGAGGGAACTGGATCTAATAGGAGTCCTATAACAAACACAAGGATCATCTCCAGAACTAGGACCTACTAGCAGATGTCTGATGAACCCCAAACAGTGTGGAGAGAAAGGAGAAGTGGCGGTTAACACCAGGCCACCCTAATTTTTCTAAATTTTAGTCAGAACAGGACAATCAGATTAAAGAGGAGGTCCACCTTAGAAAAAATATTAAAAGTCAGCAGCTACAAATACTGCAGCTGCTGACTTTTAATAAATGGACATTTACCTGTTCCAGTGTCCAGCGATGTAGGCAGCAGATGATGAGCAATCACTCATCTCTCGGCCGCCCCCGCCACCATCCTCTGTCAGGGAATCAGGAAGTGAAGCGTTGCGGCTTCACTGTCTGGTTCCCTACTGCGCATATGCAAGTCGCGCTGCGTGTCTTTACTGGTCCCCGTTTTGTGTCCTGGGAACTGTGTGTTTCCCAGCACACAATGGGGGGGGGGGGGGGGGAGCATCTGTGGCTAGCTGCGGCTAGCTGTTCCCAGAAGTGGGTGCAGATACCTGGATCATACAGGTATCTGCACCCCCCTCCCCCCTGAAAGGTGCCAATTGTGGCACCTGAGGGGGGGGGGGGAATCCGATGAGCGGAAGTACCACTTTAGGGTGGAGCTCCGCTTTAAGATCTTCTGACTGTGTTTAAGCATTCATGAAAATTACACATTTGAAAAGAAAATCAGCTACTTAAAAGGCATGCAGAAGCATTACAAACTAAAGCTTAACTAGCCAAGGGTCCTCAAAGGACTTCTCATGAGACCCTGCCATCAAAGGTCATGTCATAAAATGTCACATCATAAATGGTTCAGAGTGCAGTTAAGGAATACACATCTATAAGACGTGGGTTTTTGACCTATGACTGAACTTCCACAGTCAAACTTCATTCAATTCCCAGAATTCCTACTGTAATAGAGATACCTTCCTAAAAGGTGGTTATATGAATGTACAAGAAAATCCAACTCAGTTAGACAGCAAACTCAACTATATTACAACCTCTAGAACGCTAGTAAAACACATTAGACCTAGTAAAAATACACATAACAGACTTGTTTGGTATCTAACAAATCATAAATGAATTTTGTTAATGACATGCGGGTTTAAGGATTGTGAAACCTTGTCATTTGGAACTATAGACATACCCAGGATAAACTGGCTTTGAAACACCCAAGCACACCTACAACACACCTCTCAGACCATTTCATTGGGTGGTGGATAGGAAAAGGTAGCAGTGTGCGCATCTGTCAGCTTTCGTTTTGGAATTATTAATAATTAAGAAGGACCACCCAGTGACTCTCGCCTTTTGTGGTTTATGCCCTTATCCAGGGTATCTCTTACATTTCTACCCTTGTGAAGAACCACACAGCTCAATGGGATCATAACCTGGTATTTTTAGTGCCTTGAAAGGCTTTCTTTGAATAGCCTCTCTTGTCTTTGTCTCATAAGTTGACCTGCCTTCTCTCCTTCCTTCTCTTCACTTGCGCTAGAAAGAGCTATGAGTTGACCACCTTGTCTTGCAATGTTTCCTTCCTTATTCTTTATATATGGATAAAGTCGTTTAAAGTCGTGGCCTTTTTTACACATGGTTGTGTACTCTTTTCACCTTAATAAGAACATTGTTCTTCCATCTATCTGTCTTTCACCATCTCATCCAAAGGAGGTTGCCTTGCAAACACTAGATGTGGTGTATCAGTCTATTCTTTTGCAGATCCCGTACAAAGAAGTATGAAGCCATGTGCCCCTCAGTGATTGCTGGGAGAAAATAAGATTTTTTTTATTTTTTATTCACTGTTAAATCTTTTTCTACAGCAGTTCATTGAGTGACACACATTTTTTCCCCTTATGTGGTTGTCTTATGTGGAATCTGGTGTCCTCTGGCGTTTTTCAGCCTGTAAAACGCTCAGCTCTGAAGCTCCAAAACAACCAACAAGCAAAATCCTATTCATTTCATTGGCCCCTGTTCACATATGAGCATTTTGTCACCTGAAGCAAAACATCTGAAGTTCAAAAAGGTAAATTTTTTTTTTTTTTGGCAGATTACAAGCATTTTTGGCCCCATAGACTTCAATAGAAACGCCTGACTTGAGCAGAAAAAAAGCTTAAAAAACGCAAATAGCAGTTTTCCACCTCTAATTTCCTCTCCTCCCCCTAGCGCTTTCTATTGGCTAAACAAAAATGCCTGAAGCTGTAAAACAATTGTAATGCACTTCTAAAAAGCTTGTAAAAAGCTGGAAAAAAAAGCTTAAAAAAAAAGCCAGTAAATCAATACGCTAAGCTGTGAATGGAGCCTTAAGGATTTTTTTCCTGGAAGTTTAGTGATTTGGTTGTTTGCTCACTATTTGTTCTCCTCAGCTTGTGCTGCACATTAAGGGGCATAGCCACTAGATGGGGCTGTGCCCCTTCTGCTTTGTATAGTTGCCAACCTTTCAGCTGTATCTAGCAAAAAAAAAAGAATCTGGTGTCCTCTACAGCTTACGACTTAGGCACAAATAACATTTCTAGATGTTCCCTATATGATAGCAAATTTTTACTCTTCAAGGTCAGCTCCACTTTAACCATAAAGGCTTTGCCTTTGCTATTTAAAATTACCCCAAAAAACAAAACTGAGGTGAATTGAAAATTGAGTAAAGTCGGATGAAAGAAAATGACTTAACTTTGCAGATAACTCCTGACATTTGTGTCTTATATACTTCAACGTATTTGGTCAGAGCATACATGTTTACTGCAGTTCTTATGTGCACCACTAGATGTCACCTATCAAATATAAAAAAAAAAATACATACTGTCACAGGCCTCCATTTAATTTCTCTTGCCCATATATTTTGCTGCATTTAAAAATGCAACATGCACTTGTTAATGTTCACTGTTCTGTTGCACGTTTATATTTGTAGAGTTGTGTTAGAGATTCCATTCAAATAACCGAAATGGCAAAATGCAGGTCAACACTACAAAATGCATCATATAGGGCTTTTAATAGCTACAACCAAACTCAATGGCTTGACAATACTGTATATGCTCTTGTTCATGTGCTTTGCTGCATTTTCAAATGCTGCAAAATACTGTATATACTCGAGTATAAGACGACCCGAATATAAGCAGAGGAACCTAATTTTACCACAAAAAAATGGGAAAACTTATTGACTCGAGTATAAGCCTAGGGTGAGAAATGTGCAGCTACTGTAAGTGGAAAAGAGGGTCAACAATGTTCATTTGCTGCCTCACTGTGCCCATTTGCATGCCTCACTGTGCCCATTTGCAGCCATGGTAGTTAAGGGTTCCTAGATGCCCCCTAGTTGCAGCCAAAATTTGGGGTCTCTGGCCCCAAAGGGTCCCGAAATGGCATTGCTGCAGCTGGACACAGTTGACCGACTTTGGGGCCCTGTATCTCGGGGCCACTAGGTGCTAGGAACCCCAAATTTGGTGTGCAAACCCAGTGGAACTAGCACTACAGCATATCCAATGGAGTTCCTAGCACCAAGTGGCCCCCGAGACACGGGGCCACAAAATCGGTTCGGAAAATGTCAAGCACTTTTCTGCAGCAGAGAATGACATTTTCCGAACCGACTTTGGGGCCCCTTGGTGCTAGGAATCCCATCTTTGGATATGTTGTAGTGGTGACCTACCCATGGACACCCTCTCTAAAAGTGCATGCTGGGTAGGACATAAAAGGAGCCCGAGCGGCCATTTTAGCTCTCTTCGGGATGCATGGCCTGCCTGTGAGGACTGGTGAGGAGGCCTCCCAGAAGAAGCGGCCTGCAGCCATTGCGGAGCGCGTCTCCGATCCATTGTGTGACTGACCTGACGGTGCAAGAGACAGTGACTGGATTGGAGAGACCCAGAGACACTCGTTGAGCATCGGAGGACCAGATTCACTCAGCGGAACTGGACGGAGTGACGGAGCTGGCTGACAAAGAAGCAAGCTGCAAACACCGGACCGAAGTTACCATACCGAGCCTTTGATCCAGTTGGTGAGCGGGTTGCGGCCCACAGTTTACTAAACTTTGCACCTAGTCAGACTTATATACAGGCCTTGCTGGGATCCATAGTCCTATGGAGGAGGAGTATAGCAACTGACACTAGGCAGGCATAAGGCCTACTTACTATCGCATCTCCAGTATTGTATTATAGCTATTGAAACAACACTAGGATCATCCTTAACTCAACTTTAATTACTTTAACCCTTGGATTACAAATTATAAGGAATTATCATTGCTAGCGAAGACAAGAAGACTAAAGACTGAGTACTTTAAGGGAGATCTCACACATAGCTATAAAAGTAGGGGGAGCTCCCTTGTAATTATATTGTTCATAACTGTTATAGCAAAAGTCATTGTTCTGTCATTCTATGTTGGGATGACAGCACAATTATTGTAACCACCTGTTTGCAAATACTTATAGTAAAATATACTTTGGTTAAGTACCCCGTTGTGTGGAGTATTGTTTTATCCCAGCAGGTAGAGCCAGTGAATCCTGAAGTGACAATACAGGTATATTGTGTTATATTATATTGTACTGTATTGTATTGCACCACAGCTGTGTCAAGGGGACTGGGTCAAGTAAGTGGGGTTTATTAGCAGAGTGCAGGCCCAAATCAAACCAGCAGCTCCTTCGGGGGTAAGTGCTACATATATAATGACCTCTTTCTGGTGCATTCAGCACTGCATTGGTATGTACAATTATCAAGATATAATAGTGTTTTAAAGAACAAATCAAAAATTTCCCTTTTTTTCCATTTTGGTGTGTGTTGTTTTTGTGTATGTGTGTGCACATGTGGGCGAGTGCAGTCTCTATTCCCCATTTTATGTGGCACTTGATCAAAGTGACAATGCAGAAGGGGAAGGCAGTTGTGTGGAAACTCAGTTCCTCTATGACTTCCTGCGGTCACAGGGAGACAGCTGTCCAATTGGTCACTGGCGCCCCATGAGACCTCAGTGGCCATCTTGGGTCAGGCAGAGTCTATTTAAGACTCCATCTCCCCCGGTGCACTTTATATGAGTGGTTAGCTTAGAGACAGGCTCCCCAACTAGCAGGGACAGTGCTAAGCGGCAGGGAGAGGTTCCTACGGAGTAGGAAAAGTGCAGGGTCCTCATAGGAAGCATCCCCTTTGGGTGTGGATCAGCTAGGCTGCATACCCGCTCCTCGCTGCAAAAGCATGTTGGCATCATACCAGGATCTCGATCCTCTGCTGTTGTTTGCAAGTGGCTCCAGTTGGCTGTGCCTTCCCACCGTGCCTGTTTGTACCTTATTGGGAATCTCAAAATATACTGTTTTTATCCACCTCAAACTCTAAATGTGTATTCTTTGCCACCGGCGCACCATGCTGCACCCTATCCACACACAGTTCTCAAAACCTGGGCATAGGTTTTGACTGTAGGAGGTTGGACACCAAAGACACAGCCCCATCTAACGGCAATACCACCTGGCACATACTAAGCAAACTACGTTTAGCTTAGTGTTCTGAGGATGTAAGACACCTCTCTCTTGCTCTGATAGATCAAGACTTTTATATACACAATAGGACATGCACACCTGTAAAAGCAAAGCAATAGAGTACTAGAAAGAAAGGGAATGGATGCTATAACTATCATATTAGGGTTTCCACACAAAGACCCAAAACAGTAAATGTATATAATAAAAAAGTCAGCACACCAGAAAGTTTTGTTTCAATTCATGTACATTAATTAATTTTCAACATGAAAAAGTTAGTATAAAGCCAAGCAAAATATATGCTATTAATAGTTGCACAAACAAAGCACAAAGATCTCGCACCATGAGGAACCAAGCTAGAGAGTATAGGGTTAAACCTAACAGTTAAGCAGATCATATTCAAACATAGCAAGGTGCAGAGAATCTATTGTGCTATAAATGTATGGTGCTGAGAATCTATTGTGCAAAAATGTATGGTGTGGAGAACCTATTGAGAATCTTTACCATGGTGCATTTTGTTCAGCATTACTTTCACTTTCTACTCCCATTCCCTCCATTTCTGCAGCTATCTCTAATCAATGACTAGCTCTGTACTAGAAACTTCTTCCTCACTGTACACTTTTCTAGGGCATCCTCTTCAAGGTGGACAATAATAGGGCAGCAGGTGGGCCTGATGCCTGGGGCGCTGTACACTGTGGTCTCTCCATGTATTCCTGCCCCCTTAGGTTGTGGTGGTTAGTTCAGTTGGCAGTGGGCCACTTAAACATTGTACTTTGTTCCCTAAATTTGGTAACATGTCTGCCACCAGAAGGAAGACAAGTTCCCTTGCTGGTGCTGGCAAAAATCCACAGCCTATTTTACATTTTTCATGTGCTCTTAGTATCCTTGGTTTCCATTATGGTAAGGCTGAAACACTCTGCAACATTTGTTGATTCTCCTCTAAACTTTCTGCCGATCTCTCACTGAACCTCACAGAACGAAAGAAATATCTGCCAGGGGTTCCAGCCTCCCTCATTCTACTAAAAAAAAGCATTTTTTTTTGTCTGTGTTGCTTTTAGAGAGTTCCACTTGGTTGCTCTGGTAAAAAATTATCAGCAGGATAAGAAGTGAGTTTAAATCTCTGTAACAGGGCCCTGGATAGTAGTACAAACATGACAGGGGTACCAACCTCTCCCTACATTATCCAAAACTAAGGAAAAAAGTTTTGGCTGGATATAAACTTTTGAAAACCCTGGTGCAGCTATTCAACCAGGGCCGTCTTTAAGGCAGGACAAAAGGGGCATCTGCCCTGGGGCCCAAAGCAGCTGCCTCATACTTGCCAACTATCCCAGTTCAAATTCTTTTGTCCCTTGAAGTTTTAGTCCTGTGCTGTGTCCCGATGTCTTAGTGTGAAGTTCTGTTACCAATGCTGCTCAGCTCTGCCTATTGTCGTATACAGATGACTCACCTGCAGACCCTGTGTTTACATGTAAATAACCCGCATTGATATATAAATAGCGGTGGCATTAATAGGTAAATAGTAGTGGACAGGCTGCATTGATATGTAAATAGAGGCAGCATTTATATGTATATCATGACCCCCTGAGGTCATATCCACCATCACTTCTGCTTAATGTTGCCCACCAGGGAGGTAAAGAGGTGTTCTGACAAAATGAGCAACCTGCCAGAATGTACAACCTGTGTCAGATCCTGTGACGTAGAATCAGCTGGAGCTCCAAATCGCACGCACTGCGCAGGCGCAACGCATCATACATCCCTTCAGTGGCTGACGTCAGTGCACGGAGGAATTTGCCTGACAAAATGCTCGACCGACTACTGCGCATGCGCACAGCGGAAATCAACTATCACTTACGAAATTTACGTTCTTAACGTCATCTTTGTACACCTTACAGGCGATCTCATCACACCTACAGTAAGCAAGTGGGCCAGCGGACATCTTGCTACACCAAACCCCGTTTTGAATTAGCAAAGTAATCTCAGAAATCAAGTGAGCTTAGCTACATAAATATATAGATAAGCTCACTCAATTGCTGAAATTAGTTTGCTAATTCAAAACAGGATTTGGTGTAGCAAGATGTCCAATGGCCCGCTTGCTTACTTTAGGTGTGATAAGATCGAGTGTAAGGTGTACCAAGATGGCGTTAAGAATGTCAATTTTGCAAGTGTAATCTTGGTACACCTTACTCCTTATACAGCCAAGTCCAGTTGCAGGGGCCCTTAAGGATGATCATGATGCAGCATTTGTCTGTGTGTCGGAGACCTGAAGACAAGATCTGTGGTGATGAGAGGATCCTCCAGCCATTGTCTAACCAGCCTGGAACACATAACACATATATCAGCAGAAACTATATTGTTGCAGTGGAACTTAGAGTCAGCCTATCCACTGTGTGATGGTCCCTAATAGCGTCTAATCTGACATGCAACTGGACCTCTAACTACCAGGAGTGGCCGCCAGATGCCTAACCTGGCTCTAGCATATACTTGTTATTGATCCCTGAGCAAAAACTAGCTATAGAATCCCAGACCAGTAAGGACAGGGATAACTAAAATAGCAGGAGCTGCATATAAACTCTATTGCAATAAACAGGTTCACCTTCTAATATACTGGAAGAAGACCTAGCTATCTTGCACTGTGCATGTGAGATAATAACAGCAGGACAGGGATACGTCTGTCCCAAGGATTTAATTGAACCCTAAAGAAGCTATGGGCAGCTGCAGTTAATCAATTAAAATATAGGAATACTTGCCTAATAGTCTCTGCTTCTGATCTGGGTAAAATATATGCATCTCCTGTGTGTAGACATGAGGTCTCCAAAAATGTCTTTATCTACTTCCTTCTTTTTTTTAACCCAGCCTCCCAGACACAGTAAGTACATACATAATTAAAGCGGAACTCCAGGCATTTTGTTTCCCCCATGCAGTGGGTCTGTGCCCGCACTGCATGGGTTAACTACTTGTTTTGTCAAGAGGCGAATCAAAAGCTGTATACTCACCCAATCCTCTGGTCCAGCGGCAAATGGTGCACAAGGCTGCTAGACCCGGGGGGCAGGAGCCGCAGGGACCGTTTTTGTGCTGGGAGGATCGTAGGATTAGGTAAGAATACTGTATCTCAACTCTCCAATCTCCTAGACAAAAAGGAGCAGTTAACCCATGCAGTGCAGGCACAGCCCCACTGCATGGGAAAAAAAAAAACATTTGCCCTACACCTGGCTCTGCCCTCAGGCCTGTTTTCTCCTATACCCTAGGTCTCTCCTGTGACAGACTATGCTAAGGTACTAAGTCAGGACTTTGTATCTGAAGTGCCTCTGTGACAGAATAAGCTAAAGTACTAAGTTGTATCTGAAGGGTCTCCACAACATTTTATCAGCTTTACGTGTCTGTTGATGCAAGCAGTCAAGTTTATCTGTGATGCTTCCCTAGATGCAAGTTGAGGGGTAGCCAGCGTAAGCTAGGCAGCTGTAGTATTTTTATTTTGGGTGAGTGGAGAGTACTCTGGCTAAATAATGGTCTGCGTACTATACCTGGAAGGGTGTAACTTCCTTTCTTTCTTAGGAAGAACCCTCTAAATCCTTTGATCCTCTGCCAAGTCTTGGTCCAAACAGAGACTGGACAGCCAACCCTTTGACAAACCTTCTACCACAACCATCCATCCCACCTGTGGACAGCGGGTTGTGAGAAAGACTGCTGATGTTTGCCAATTATTGACTTCACAACATTTCCAGCAAAGTTAACACGTAAATAGTAGCATGCATGCTTTTATTTCATTTTTAAGCATAACAGTTTTAACAAAAATGTATACATGTTACAGCTATGATTGGCATTAACCCAGAAGCTTTTTTGATAAGTGTTTTGGGTGGCCTGGGCTCACTCATTTGCAAAGGAGTGCATTAATGTGTTACTTCTCACCCATACTCAGCTTTCACAGCAGTCCAACATTCTGAGAGCTGGCATATTTGGACCTTGTGCCTGTGCAGGAATCATTCCCTGCACCTGTCACAGATTCTGTTGTCCTCCCCTAGCGCAGTAAGCAAGCCTCCCCATGAACAACAAGCAGCAAAATACATAATTGCATGCTGGGAGTAGAAGAAAATGAGCAGAGAAAGGCTAGGCTACAAGAAAGTATTTTGGCATTGTTAAGAGCAGCACTTTGCTAACATTACCAAAATGAATGTTCCACAGCAGAGTTGGGGATTGGTTTTATGCCTCTTGTAAACAAGAGTGCCAATGGAACAGAAGCATCATTTTAAAATGGCCAGGTTCCACCCTATGGGCATGGGGACCTAGACCATGGCATAGGTAGCCGGGCCCTAATTCCAGCCATGCTTTCATGACATTAATATTGAAACTCAGGTTTCAAGAGTAGGGTCTCTTAGAGGAGGCCAACTCTGCCATGCTGCTGAAGCCTTCTTCTTGCTAGGCCCATTACTACACCCCAAAATACTTTTTTAGAGGGTGTAAGGTTCTTAGTCTTGACCATTGGACCCTTTCAGTTGCTCAGATTCTCAACTTTCTCGAGTCTAGCAAGGTCTCAACTATGGTAATCTTGTTGCAACAATCCTTGGGCTTTTATTCCGTGGTTTGTATAACGTGGAACTTTACCTGCTGCTTTCAGTGCTACAGGGTCCTCCTTTTGGAAAAAATGTAATGAGGGTACTTTTACGTCTTTATCCTAGAAGGTGACCTTTCTTATTTCTATCATCCAGAGCCAGTAGCTCTATCCTGTAAGTGTTATTTTCTTGTTTATTACAGGGACAAGGTTGCCTTGAGATACAGGCAAACCTTTTTTGACTAAGGTAGTATTCGTTTTCCCCGCTAATGACAGCATTGTGACTGTAATTGCTTCCTGCAGTTTTCCATCCTGGAAGGTCCACACAAGATATCCCCAGCATCTAGCTCAAACGACTCTCAATGAATTATTGGCACCACCCCATCCCACATTTTGGGCCTGCTTTTGGACGTTCCAGGTGCTGAAGTGTGTCCCCTAAAGAACATTGGGAGGATTTTTGTACTTGCCATAAAACCCATCATGTTATTTTTTGTTGTTGGTCTATTGGCAGAGTTAAGTTGTTTTCTTGTGCAAGGTTACCCTTTCTCTTCATTGCTCGTTTGTACAAAATAGATAATTACACTTGTATACATTTACGTTTTTTACAACTTTATTTAGGGGCATATGAAATGCATTCTAGAGCATTGTTTCTTTATAAAGTTGTCAACTTTCAAACCTTTAATAATATCTCTACCCAAAACCTTTATTCAATTTTTTATCGAGTGTTCACTTATTTCCAGCAATGGCATTTCCCGCAACGTTCACTGGGAGCAGAACTCTAGGTACGCACTGCCTCTAGGAGGCTGGACACTAGGCAAATAAAAAAACACAGCTCTTCCTAGTGACTACACCCCTTACACATACCAAGCAAACCCTGTTTAGCTCAGTGTACCTAGGAAGTGGGACATCTGTCTCTAAATTTACTGAAGTAGGATGATGAACTTGAAGATGTCTTCACATCTTTTCTGCATTATCTTCTGTCAACAGCTGCTGGCAATGTCACACCAGACCTCCAGATCATGGACATTTAGTGCAGAAGATGACATGTAGCTAAGTGTATCCCAGATCCAGAGATTCACTACAGTAGCCACCTAATAGTTCTGTCTGTGCCACACTGGACCCCCATATCTGGAGAGTCACTAAAGATTTTACTTTTGTTAAGTAGGCTGTAAGAAATGGGGTCTTCCACATGAAATGGCATGTATTATCAGGGGAGAGGGACAAGCAGTTCTCCCTAACTACTGTTAATTCTGTGCTATTAAACCTTTACTGGTGTTGGAGTAGTTCATTGAAATCAACACCTTTTTCCATACACCAACCCACCGTTTCCACCACGATCTTCCTCTATGGAGTGGCTTTTGCCTTAAAGTGTGTTTCCTATAATGTGCATTTTGGTGCACCTCAACCAATAAGTGGGTAGATCTAGCACCAGGTCACTCTTTGAGACAAGGAGACTATTGTACATCTTTCCTGCTCCGATCTGCATGTCTTCTCATATGTGTATCTAGGGGCACAGCAGACTATGGGACTGTACTGCTGGGACTCCTGGTAACTGCATCCTGTCTGTAAGTTTTGACTCGAACAGCCTGGTAGCCCATTGTTTTCCCAAGTTCAAAAGAGGTCGCTGCTCAAGTCTGGTTAACCCTATTTGGCAGGTGCAGAGGCTCTGGTCTAGGTACTTATACTCTGGCAACAGATATGAAACCTGAAAGGGGGATAGTCACAATAATGATACTGGAGACTCTTAACAGGCAGTTTTAAATATCCAAAACATTGTGATGTTTGTAAAACTCACTCTGAGCTACCTGCTTCAACTTCTCCCTCAATTTCCTCAAATTTATGACATCGAGAAGAGTCCTCTGACTCAAGTGTTGGTCTCTTGTGACAGTTCTCTTTACATGTAATCAACTTTTTGATGTTTTCTTGGATGCAATCATCAAAGATGCCACAAGAGAACTCAACAAATCCCAAATGGTAAGGCTCACCCCTATCTTTGACCTTAAGACTCTCCACACCTTTGTCTGTTTCAAGAAGTTTTGGATGGAGTTAAACTGGTCAACGGGAGTCTGCCTGGAGAAGGGAGAATTCCTCACATCGGTGGACATTCCTAATGCTTCCTTCTTTCCTCCGCATCAGAGCTTTCTGTGCTTTGTGATAGGGGATTTTTTACTTCTAGCTTGTGACACTGACTTTGGGGTTGGCCACAGCTCCTAGGGTATTCATGAAGATTGATGCTCTGATCTTGATCTCCAGTCCTCAGACCCAGGGGCATTTCAGTGATCTGGACAATCTCATCATCAAAGCCGCATCAGCTTTGGACATATAGCTCAATTTACAAACTGCTCCGACAGCCCTACAAATCCCTCACTGTTTCTATCTCAACTCCTGGAGTATCTGGGCTTTATAATGGATACCAGGGTAGCAAGGGGTTTCTTTTCTGTGAAACTGAGGCTGCTGAGATAACAGATTGTCCTTTTTGAATGAGCATCCTTCATCACTTCATCTATAAATGTGTTTTCTGTTTTAAATTGTCTTATCCTTTGAGGTGATCCAATAATTTAATACCATACCAGAACTTTCCGGAGGGACATACTATGTTATAGGGCAGTCTCTTCTTCCCTGGGCGGAGAGATACACTTATTGCCTCAGACCATGCTGTTTCTGCTTTGGTGGTTTTGGTCCCGCATGGTGATGCAGGCTCTTCCCTTTGCTAAAAGATTCTCACTATGGTGTAAGCCTCTCCAGTTGGGAAGAGGTCCTTGGCTCCTTATCAATGCAAGGCCAATGTATGCAGGAGGAGTCCAAACTGATCATCAACATTTTGAATATTTAAATGATCCATCTGTCATTCCTTCACTGGAGGTCACAACTCAGTGACCACCCAGTGAAGATACAGTTCGACAATGCCCTTATTCTTTCTCTTTTATATACTGTTTATACACGCAAGTAAAAAAAAGTCCTTAGTCCATATGGACAAAGTTCCAATACTTAAAGCAGCGCTCCAATCAAATAGATGAAGTATGACCAGCATTCACATGTAAAAACATATGAGAAATATATGAGAAATTGGTAGTATGTTGATAGGTGATGAGACAGTTCAATTGATAGGTGAAGGATTCTACTTAATCATTGATAGGCATATACCATCCACCAGTAGGGAGAGAGAGATAGTATGGCATTGGATTCAGGCCGATGCATGATAATTGGGCTCCAATGCTTAAGTATGACATCATGTTCCCAGGAGGGCCATACCCTCCGCAGAGACAACAAACTGGTTCCAAAGTCCCCAAGTCTTAGAGTGCCCCTCGTGCTGGTGTTGCGCAGTGAGCACTAGGTCTTCAATTTTCTTAACATCTTCCACCTTAGAAAGCCATTCAGCAATGGTCGGCGGTGGTTGTTTCTTCCAATGGAGTGGGATGCAGGACTTTGCAGCATTCGGAAGGTGGCGAATAATGGATTTTTTATATCATTTGACCGGAATCGTGGAGACAAAGGCCGGATCACCAGGAATCTTATAGTCCGTGAATTTTTGGGTTATTTCTTTAAATGTTGTCCAGAAGTGGGTCAATTTAGGGAATGACCAAAATACGTGTTCCTCTGTCCCCCTGGCATCTCCAACAGCGATCAGAAGTGGCAGGATAGTATTTGTGTAAGAGGTGGGGGTAAGTTACCACCTTGTTAACAATTTATAGTTGGTCTCTGGGATTTTTGTGCAAATCGAGGATTTCAATGAAAATCTGAGAATACGTTGTACCTGAGCCGGGGTAAACGTACAGTTCAAATCTTTCTCCCATTTGTTCAAAAACGGTAGGGGTGGTTGTTCATCTGGGCTGTTCAGTAGGGCATATGCTTTAGAGAGAACTTGTGGCAGGATGCCCTCGTCAGAGCAGTAGTGTTCAAAGGTGGTCAGGGGATGGTTAAATCTCTAAGGGTTGGGTAGAGTAGTGAGAAAGTGGCATAGTTGGAGTGCTATCCAAAAGGAAAGGTTAAAAGGGCTTGCGTCACTCATTAGCTCCTCTATGGAGGGCCAGCGTCCAACCATAAGAAAGTGGGAAGCCTGAACCCGTCCTATTTGGCGGAGAGTCCAAAATGTGTAGGCCTCCATACCAGGGAAAAACGTGGGTTTCCCATGATTGAGAGCAATGGCGAATTGGAGGACGAAAGGTAATCCTGTAGTTTGACCTGGCAGCATATGCGGAGCGTCGTGCCCACTAGTGGGTGTGACTTTAAAGAGGGCGGTAATGGGCATAGCACCACAACGCTCTCGGCAGCGGGACTTCAGTTTGGGCTTGTTCTAGTTGTGTCCACCGTTTAAGGCATCGATGACGACACCAGTCTATAATTCTACCAAGATGAGTCACCTGGTAGTATTTCCGAATGTCGGGAAGGGCTAGGCCACCATATTGCTTGGGTAAAGATAATAAATGGCGAGGGAGGTTTTTTGTTAGCCCAAATAAACCTAATAAAAAGGGAGATGACCTGCCAAAAGTAGGTAAAGGGAATCTTAATTGGCAAGGCTTGAAACAGATAGAGAAATTTTATCAGGATACACATTTTTAGGAGGTTACATCTGCCGAACCAAGAGTGAAGGCCCTTGTGCCAAGTGTCTAACAGGAGTCAAGTTCTAGTCAGCAGCGGGGGAAAGTTAAGTTCAAACATACGAGATATGTCCGCCAGTATGTAGGTACCTAGATATTTCAAAGCTGAGGCCATCCATTTAAAGTTAAAACTAGATTGCAAGGCCGATAAGAGGGTGGGTGGTATCTCCAGTCCCATGGCTTCCGATTTATT
This sequence comes from Lithobates sylvaticus, assembly GCA_028564925.1. Taxonomy (NCBI): domain Eukaryota; kingdom Metazoa; phylum Chordata; class Amphibia; order Anura; family Ranidae; genus Lithobates; species Lithobates sylvaticus. The sequence goes on from CM053026.1 coordinate 232,228,754, forward strand.
AAAGTTTATCTTCAAATTGGAGAGAGAGCCATACATGTGAAACTCTCAGAGGAGGTTAGGGAGTGATATGGTAGGGTTTGCCAGGGAGAAGAATAAATTGTCCGCATAGGCCGAAATTTTGTATTGGTTGTCTCACAAGGTTAAACATTGGATGTCCGGGTTTAAGCGGATTCTATTGAGAAGCAGTCCCAGCGATAAAGCGAAGAGAGGGGTGGCAGCGGACACCCCTGTCTCGTTCCGTTCGTAATAGGGAAGGGATCTGAGAATACTCCATTCGTTTTAACCTGCGCTGTAGGGTTTGAGTATAGTTTGGAAATCCATTTAATGTCTCCTAAGCCGAGATGGCGAGTATGATTTGATGTGGCTATGTGTAGTAGATTGAGGACCTTGGTCGTGTTATCTCTCGCTTCCCTGGTAGGGACAAAACCCATCTGGTCAAGGTGGACTAAGTCCTGTAAGTGGTTAGCTAGACGAGTCGCAAGAATCTTAGTAAACAATTTGAGGTGGACATTCAGGAGGGAGATGGGCCTTCATGAGGTTGGATCTTTTCCTTCCTTAGGAATGACGGAGATGTGTGCTCGCAGAGTATCTCTAGGAAGTACTGAGTCCTCTCCAAGGGTGTTAAACATGTTTAGCATAATTGGGCCTAAAATCGGGAGAAAAGTCTGATAGTATTGAAAATCCATCCGGGCCTGGGGCTTTACCTAGTTTAGCCGAGCTAATGGCATGTTCCAAATCTTCTAAAGTTATTGGCGCTTTCAGTTCTTCCTGGATCCCCGGCGAGAGAGAAGGGAGCTGGGAGGAAATAATATATTCATTCATCTGATTTTGGGAAGACGACGTTGAAGGTAAGTTGTAGAGGGAAGTGTAGAAGTCCCGGAAGACTTGGGCGATCTGTGTGGGCATAGTAACTTTTTGAGCTTCGGAGGAGTGTATGTGAGGTATATACGAGCGTAGCCAACTATAGAGGAAACAGAAAAGAGGAGTGGGGGTAAAGGGGGGAGAGAGCAGACTCACAAGGAAAGGAGTAGAGGGTGAGGAAAAGAGGAGGTGAAGCAAGGGGTGGCACACAGTCCACCACTCACTCCGCCTCACAAAACTAGGATTTCCACATACAAATTTGCTAAAACATACACCCCGGCTGTATCCCGTGAAGTGTGTGAAGGCCTATGTGGGGGAGTGGTGGGAACAGGCTTCTGATGAGCATTCCCAACCCACCCCAGGCCTCCTCGGGCCTGGTATTAAAACGTATATCAGAACAATCTTATGGCAGCAATAAATATAGAAAGAAGACATGGGCAGTCTCGGATCTCAGAGGGTAGGAGCCTTAGGATGATAAGGTACTCCCAGTCATGGTGGGTCCATGGCCGGGAAGGCAAGCCCGCCCCCGAAAAATATTACACAGGCCATAGGGGGCAGGGCCTCTCCCCCACCAGCCGGGTAGAACCATATCCCCACCATATCCCCACCTGTCAAACCATCAAGTATGTTATTGGTTCCACCTCCTCCATCATATTACAGGATTAGTGGCCTATGTGCATATAAACCTTTCACATTAACATATCACATGACCCCGGGTTATACCTAGGACCAAACCTGAGTAAATAAAAAAAAGGTTAGTCGTCATTGTTGAAAATATAGCTGCAGCAAGCATGAAATCCTTGCAGCCCAAAACATTAAGACACTAAGACCTCCCAGTGACTTGTTGTGCAATGGCAATAAGTGGTGAGTCAGTGAGAACCGGGTGATGGTTCCAGGGATCCTAAAGGAGTTCTCCAGGTAAGAGCCGGGGGGAGGTAGAGTAAATCTGCCGTGTGACAGAATAAACCACGGGGGGGGGGGGGCACACCTCCGTAATGCAATAGGGGGTGAGCTACATACAATCCCAGCAGAGTGTACATCCTGGGGGGCAGAGATGCAGTCATTGTAACAGTGTCTCTGCACCTACTAGGGCGGCGGGTATGTTTCTAAACATGGGGGTAAAGGCAGTAGTAGTGCAGTGGGAAGGACTTGTCAGGAAAGTAGACCTGGCTGCCTACGACTCACGTGGACCGTCCAGGGAGATCACCCTGGAATGTCTCCTGGATCTCTGTGGGTGTGGTTGAGAGCTTCTCCATGGAGATGCCGGTCCCGCTCTGCCTGACGGCTGTGTGGGGAACTGCAGCCAATTCAGGACCAGTAGGGGGTCAGATTCAATCAACTGGAAGAAAGCAGGGAGGTCGTCGGGTGCTCGGAGGGTAAAAGAGTGTTGGTTCCTTCGGAAGGTAGCCGAGAAGGGGTAGCCCCAGCGGTACGTGGCGCCCAGCCGGCGGGCTAACTCCAGGACTGGGCGGAGTAATGAGCGCCTGTGGAGGGTGGCCCGGGAGAGGTCCGGCAGGATTCTCACCATCGCCCCATCGAAGTTGACGTCTCCAGCCTCCCACGCTTTTTGGGTGATGCTTTCCTTGTGGGTGAAACGGTGGATGCTTTTATGTACATAGACTTGAGTCATATACATTATATATATATATATATATATATATATATATATATATTGTAACATTGGGGGATGTCTAGCTCAGTGGTAGATGCCTTTTCAGTAAGTTCACAGCGAACAAGAACTTTAGTTTAAGGGCATGGTAGCCCACTTTTATTAAAAAGGAACAAAATAAAGGAAAGTTCATGCACTTGGATGCCCACACAGGGGTTCTTCTCCCAAAAACAACACATGGAAAATGCCAAGCCACCTGGCTCTCTTCAGAAGTATTGCCACCTAGGCTTTTACACTTCAGCCCTCTTGGCCATATAACTGTACAACCACTGTACCTCTTTTCAGCTTCCTTGCTGCTCAGGCCTTCCACTTCAGGCTCTCATCTGTCTCCTTAGATGCACAGCTTCAACGCACACAGCGTCTATCTGGAAAGCAGCCCCTCACTGCTCTGATCCTCAAACTTGGGTCTTTGGCTTTCACTAGTGCACACCTGCACTCTCTGGGTGGAGCAGTCTCCAACTGGGAGCCATGAAGTCTTCCCATACACTCATTATAAGTGCTGTGCTCACCTGAGCACACACCCTGCTGGCAATTTACAAAATCTGGACACAGGGTTGGAGATTCCGTCCCACCCAAGACACTCTGGAATCTCCAAACTACAGAGCCCCATGACCAAATACCAAAACCTGGAGAAAGCTGCAAAAGCAGTTCTCTCCAGTCCACATTTATGCTCTGTAGCCTTGCACCAAGCAAATGTGCATACCCTGTGTCCCCCAAACCGTCAATTCCACCTAGACAGAATCTCCTACTGTCACAATATATATATATATATATATACACAAAATTAAGTTCCCCAAAAAACATATATATAGAACACATTATATATATATATGTGTGTTCTATATATATGTTTTTTGGGAACTTAATTTTTCCTGAGCGCTGAGCGGTGCAATTAGGCCTTTTAGACACTGAGATTATTACAATATACTGTTTATACTCAGGATGTTGGTACATTATACACATTATACACACTGAAAAACCCCAAGTCCATATACATTATTTTCGGTCCACAGGTTTTTAATCAAATGCATTGGACACAGTTGATGCCCTGATCACACTGTGGACTCTCTGCTCCCTAATTTGCTTAGTTCCTTGCATCAAATTACCAGCACATCTTCTACAGAAGATCAGGCTAAAAATACTTTCTATTATTCTGGTGGCTCAGCAATTGCCACGAGGGAGCCGGTGTTCTGTCAAAATATGTCCGCCTATCGAATAGTGTCCGGGCCGTACTGCGCAGGCGCTGAGCTTGCGCAGTACGGAGGACAAGGAGATTGGGAAAAGCTCAGAAGATGAACAGCGCCTGTGCCGTGAGTCCAGATGCAAGCCCCACCATCCAAGTGGACATAGGGCTGCACAAAGTTAGAGGGCCCCTCGCCACGCTTCGGGCACGGCCTCGCTTCGCTCGGGCCATTTTTAATTCTAACTCTATGTCCACTTGGGTGGTGGGGCTTGAACGTGGACTCACAGCGCAGGCGCCGTTTATCTTCGGATATTTTCAGAATCTGGTTGTCATGCGTACTGCGCATGCGCAGTACACAGCGGACAGTATCCGATGGGAGAGAAATCTGCTAGGTTGGCAACACTGTCTCAGGGCCTATTCCATTCTGCCTCTAAGTCTCTAACTATTAAAGCTCAAGTTATGTGTAAATGTGGCCTATCCTAAGCGGTCATACCTTGTGCTTCAAGTCCATAAGCTTTCTTTTTGCTATGTGTGTCATTGTACCTGAAAAAGTCTTCTTAAAAAGTGCAAAACCCACAATTTCAGCCCTAGGACATTTTGGGCAGCTCAAGTTTTTGCAGCTTCCTACAGTCATGTATAGATCAGTGCTTAGTGTTTGATTACTATTAAAGGTCAGATCTCAGCTCTTGCCATCTTAATTCAAAGCACTTTACCATCTTTTTTACTGGTCCAGAATTTTTGTACAGAGTGTAACTTACATTGACCCACCTGTCAAGTTTCCTAATGGTTCCATGGAACCCTTATCTGGTTCTCTTCATCCTTCAGAGTTTTATATCTGTACCTTTATACAAGGTGCTTCTATGGTTTTGATGCAGAAGGTTGCCTTTTTGATTGCCATCACTTCTGCTCAGAAGGTGTTCGAGCTAGAGGCTTTATCTGGTAAGTTGCCTTTTCTCATCCTCTAAAGTGAAAAGTAGTTTTATGGCCTGGCCTTTTTCGTCCATTTATCTCAATAAGGATATGGTTTTTCCGTATTTTTGTATGTTTTGCTCTTTAATTACCCTGCCATTGTAGAGGGCCTCTTTCTATCAGTGTGATTACTGTTGTGCAGGGGATTAACATATACTAATATCTAAGCAGAGTTACTACTTCTAGTGAATACATAACCAAATGTAATTGTATATTTATTTCTGCATGGTGTTGGACTAAGGAAAATCATGGTCAATTCCTAAAGGTTTGGTCACCCCGGATAGCCTACAAGAGTTTAAGGCCGGCCACAGACGGAGTGAATTTCTTTGCTGCAGCCTGTGGAAAATCGCTCGATTCCCGCATCAACACAGTCAGTGTTGATGGGGAATCTTTCCTGCGGAGCCATTGTGTTCTCCCAGCAGGGGGGTGGAGGAGGCTGTCCCTGCCGGGAGAACACAGTGATTATTGCTAGAGGCTAAAACTGCCAATAGTATTAATAGCATGTAAAATCCAACAGGCTGGTTTGTACCCAAGTTGATTAATTTGGGTACATCCAACCTGCACATACATGGTTCAAATTTAGGGCGGTTCCTGCTGTACCGGCCAATATTCCAACCATCTATGGACAGTTTCAAGTGTCCAGTAAACAGCCTTCGGTACCCGCTTTTGGCTTTCAGGATGGAGAGAGGGAAACACCGCTTTTACCAGTACGACCCCCTTATTCTGTTTTCTTCTTCTTCTACCTCTTTTTTTAACTTCCTTCTCATCTCTGCCTTGCAATTCTCTCCCTACATCTTTCTCCGTCCCCACTTACATTTCCCGTCTCATCACTAGAATCCTTCGTACTCCCCCCTTTTGTAATTCCTGTATCATAGACATGTATGAAAATGTATGAATTTGTAGCCAGCTTTACTATTTATAAGTCCCCATAATCCTAAGGGTCATAACAAACGTGGTTACCCCTTCTCTCCAACATGTCATAGCTGCGAACGTTTAAATCAGGAACAACACAAAATCTGAGCTCCCGTGAATCAATAGGAGCTTTCCCTTCTGTTCTTCAGTATACCAGTTTTGGTAGACAGTTACAAACACAGCAAGGCTCCCCCTGGCTCACACTGAATTTAAATCAGGCCAGGCCGACACCAGAAATTATTCCAGGTCTTTGGCTTTTGCGATCAGTGTATTTGAATATTAGCAACTACCTCAGCTTCAAAAAATGACAAAAAGTATAACTAATTAATGTTCGGTAAACAAAGCATTCCATGCAAGCAAATCACATTGGACCATTACCCTAAAGTGTATCTAAACCCAAAAGAAAAATTGTAATATATTGCAGCTCTTTTTTAGACAATTTTCTCTATTTTCAGCTTGTGATCTGGTTGGTAAATCTGTTATATTTCAAATTCCTTAAACAGGACAATCTATCCAGCAAAAGTGTCAGTTAGAGGTTTGAGACAAACCATTTAATACTGCCAGGGTGCTTACAATGGTCAGCTTTGTCATATTTATGTAAAAGAGAAAAAAAACGGTTGCTGTACTGCTTAAAAAGTGTTAGCTGTAGTTCGGTCGTTTTTAAGCAAGTCCATCTAAACCTGCTAGTGCATCTAATGCCGCGTACACACGAAGGGACTATCCCGCGGGATTATCCGCTGGACCGAAGTCGAGCGGATAATCCCCTCGTGTGTGGGCGCCGGCGGACTTTTTTTGCCCAAAGTACGGCGGACTAAAGTTTTAAGTTTTGTTTTAAAATTATCCGCTGGACTTGGCAGTCCGGCGGACAATCCGGCCGTGTGTAGTATGGTCCGGCGGACCAAAAAGGACGCATGCTCAGTAGCAAGTATTTTTCTAGGATTTTTCGTTTTCTAGTCCCGTCGTACGTGCTGTACGTCATCGCGTGAACCGTCAGACTTTTTGCGTGATCGTGTGTGGTCAAGTCCGTTCGCTTTTTAGTCCAGCGGACCCAGCTGGAAAGTCCAGCGGATTGTCCGCTGGACTTAGGTCCGCCGGCAAAAGTCCGTACGTGTGTACGCGGCATAACACTGCCTTCTCCCTCGACTGGCAATGCTGCTGTGTTGCTGTTGCTCCTTCATAGACAGAAAGTGTGTTACTGGCTGGATCACCAGGTGAAAATTAAGGACGAAAAGCCTAAAAAAAAAAAAATAATTATAATGCAACCATGACATTTAAGTTTTGGAAACTGCAATAATTACATTTTTGTTTTTGGGTTTAGATACACTTTAATTGTCATTAATGGAATTTTTAGCATGAGAATGTACAGATGTCAGTAATATCATGGGTTAATTTTTCATTCATTGTAAATGGATATTAGATAAAAACACATAGTAAGAAATATATTTTGCACAATCCATAGTGCTGATGCTTTGCTTTTTACAGGGTCTATATAGGGTTAGTAAATCTGACCTAAGGTGTTACTAAACCCACAACAGTAAAATCAGTCTGTATATGCAGTAAAGCATGCTTGTTATACTCACTGTGAAACCTAAGGGGTTAATCCACTGCATTGTGTAAAAAGGCTGTTTGATCCTGTCTTCTCTGATCCCAACCTTCTTCCAGTGTCCCCAACTTATCTCCGTACAGAGGGTAGGGGACAAGCTGCACATGCTCAGTTTGGTATGTATTGCTTTTTTTTTTCTTCGGAGAATGCATGTGATCAGCACAGGGCCAATCAGCACTGTCCCGACAGAGGGTCAGGGGTCCTGCAGCCTGATAGGACAATAGGACAGGGAGAGCTGTATGCAAACTCCTCCTACAAGCTTTAACCAGACACTGATAGTAGTCATAAGACTGCTCTAACAGCTGTCGAGAAAAGGTATTTAGCAGTTTATATTTACTAAAACTATTTAATTTCCATGTTCTGTGTACTGTGGGAGACCAGATATAGTGAATGCAGGGTCCTGGGTTTAGTAACACTTTAATTTAAATCTTTCACAATAAAATCCCACCCACAAGGCTGCAGCAAACCAGTTAGGTTGGCAAGTAATCACATGGCTGCAGTATACAACCCCACACTGTGCTATATCTGGCCACTGTTCCTCTTCTGCAGGGAGTGCTTTAGGAAGGGTCCCTGAAAAAGCAAAGTGCCTAATGCTAAAGGGCATAGGGGGCTAATAGCATGGTGGTGGTGGTATTGCATACCTACCAACTTTTTGAGATGGAAACGAGGGACACCTATTAGCAAAAGTATGTAGGCATAGGACAAACACCCCCTGCCACGCCCCCTTAACCACTTTAAGACCAGCCTCGTTTTGGATTTTAGGTGTTTACATGTTTAAAACTGTTTTTTTTGCTAGAAAAAAACTTAGAACCCCCAAACATTATATATTGTTTTTTTTCTAACACCCTAGAGAATAAAATGGCGGTCGTTGCAATACTTTTTTTCACACCGTATTTGCGCAGCGGTCTTGCAAGCGCACTTTTTTTGGAAAAAATTAACTTTTTTGAATAAAAAAATAAGACAACAGTAAAGTTAGTCCATTTTTTTTATATATTGTGAAAGATAATGTTACGCCGAGTAAATTGATACCTAACATGTCACGCAAAATTGCGCCCGCTCGTGGAATGGCATCAAACTTTTACCCTAAAAAATCTCCATAGGCGACGTTTAAAAAATTCTACAGGTTGCATATTTTGCGTTACAGAGGAGGTCTACGGCTATAATTATTGCTCTCGCTCTACCGATCGCGGCGATACCTCACATGTGTGGTTTGACCACCGTTTTCATATGCGGGCGCTACTCACGTATGCGTTCGCTTCTGCGCACGAGCTCGTCAGGACGGGGCGCTTTAAAAAATTTTTTTTTTGTTTTTCTTATTTATTTTTCTTGATTTTATTTATTTTTACACTGTTTTTAAAAAAAAATTTAATTGGCTCACTTTTATTCCTATTACAAGGAATGTAAACATTCCTTGTAATAGAAAAAAGCATGACAGGTCCTCTTAAATATGAGATCTGGGGTCAAAAAGTCCTCAGATCTCATATTTGGACTTCAATGAAAAAAATAAATAAATAAATAAAAAATGTCATTTAAAAAAATGACATTTGAAAATTCCTCTTTAAGAGGTATGGGCGGAAGTGACGTTTTTGACGTCGCTTCCGCCCTCCTATGGTATAGAGATGAGTGGCGGCCATCTTAGCGTCACTCATCTCTATGCACATCAGGGGAAAGGACCCGATCGCCTCCGCCGCTGCCGACGGTTCCGGTAAGCGGCGGAAGGCGCGGGAGAGCGGCGGGCGGGGGGGGGGGGGGGCAACTCTCCTGCCGCCGATAACGGTGATCTCGCGGCGAATCCGCCGCGATGACCACCATTATCGGACAGCCGACCGGCGCCTGAAGAGATGGATATCTCGGTTGTGGCAGCAGCTGCTGCCGTTACCGAGATATCCCTCTTCAAAAAAGGGACGTACATCGTCGTGCGCCGGTCGGAAAGTGGTTAAAGGAGATTTATTCCTGGCTTTTAAAATTTACAAATGCAACAATTTAAAATTTGGATGAAAGGTTTAGATTTGTGAAACACTTTTAAAAAGATAAAAAGTGCATTTTATATAAAACTATATAGATCAGATCAAAACAAGGGACAAATGAGGAGCAAAGAGGGACAGAGGGACTTTGTTCCAGATCAGGGACAGTCCCTTGAAATCAGGGACAGTTGGGAGCTATGGTATTGGGTGCACACTGACATATGTCAATGGAATGTAAACTCTAAACATTCTGACGACAAAACCCGTCAGATTTTTTTCTGACAGATTTTGGGCCAAACTTGTCTTGCATACACACGGTCGCACAAAGTTGTCGGAAAATCCGATCGTTCTGAACGAGGTGACGTAAAACACGTATGTCGGGACTATAAACGGGCCAGTAGCCAATAGCTTTCGTCTCTTAATTTATTCTAAGACCTGCGTGGCACTTTGTCCGTCTGAATTGTCTACGCACGATCGGAATTTAAACGATCGGATTTTGTTGTCGGAAAATTTTAGGTCCAGCTCTCAAACTTTGTGTGTCGGAAATTCTGACAGAAAAAGTCAGATGGAGCCCACACACGATCGAATTTTCCTACAACACGATCCGATCGCACATTTTCCATCGGAAAGTCTGACCGTGTGTACAGGGCATAACACTAAGGCAGCCCATAGATAGATCAGGTTTTTTTGTTCAACCAGCGGGATTTGAACGAAAAAAAAATACGTTTTTTGTCAGAATACACTGATCAGTGTTGCAGGCAACAGTCAGTGGTGCTGATCGAGTGGGGAAAATCCAATAGGATCCGACTTGTACAGGAGTTGATCAGTAGAAACCAATGGCTGTAGCTCTGATCAATGTATTCTGACAAGGGAGAAGTCCCCGCTGTCAAATTACAATACTGTATGGCTCCAGGAATCTGTGAGGTTTTTACCCTCAGCCCACTGGTTAAATGAAAAAAAAACTTGCAGTGTGTACCCAGCTTTAGCCCAAAAATGAAAACTAATGCAGCTACCACATCTAAGGACTCTTTAAAATGCAAAATATATGTTTTTTTTTTTTATCATATCATACTTTTGCATGTAAACTGCTGTTGTAATTGAACTGGATATTGGTAATTACGGATGAGCAAATCTATGTTCAGTTCATAAATAGTTTTGCAAATATTGCTCACAGTTTGTGAACTACCGGTACATCGAGCCACACCAGAAAGGCAGAGGGAGAGTAGGGAAGTAAACAAGTGGCTGAAGAGCTGGTGTAGTAAGGAGGGGTTTGGGCTCCTGGAGGACTGGGGCGACTTCTCAGTCGATAACCGGTACTATAGAAGGGATGGACTGCACCTAAATGAGGAGGGTGCAGATCAGCTGGGAATAAGGATGGGCAAAAAGTTAGAGGGGTTTTTAAACTAGGCGATGGGGGGGGGGGAGGTCCAGAGATAGGAATAGTCAGCGTGGAACATATTCCAGAGGGTAATATTAGGGGCATTAGTGGTAGGGTAACCAAAGCACATAAACCCAAGGTAAGTATAGTAGCAAGTCCTAGTTGCAAGTCCTAGTTGCAATCTCGGAACACCCAAGAGGATAGTATGTGACCGGTCAAAATATAGTAATGCATTAAAGTGTTTGTTCACCAATGCCAGAAGTCTGCCAAGCAAAATAGGTGAGTTGGAAGCTCTGGTGCATCAGGAGAGCTATGATGTAATCGGTATTGCTGAAACTTGGCTTCAGTCCTCACATGACTGGGCTATAAATATTCCTGGCTTTGCACTCTTTCGGAAAGACAGAGTTAAAAGGAAAGGTGGAGGGGTCTGTCTGTATGTGAGAAATGATCTCAAAGCGAGTGTGAAAGAGGACCTGGGGGATGGAGAGTGTGATGAGTTTGAAGCATTATGGGTGGAACTGCATACAGATGTGCGTAGTTCAAAGTTAATCATTGGAGTTTGTTATAGACCACCCAATGTTAATGAGGAGGTGGATACTCAGCTCATTGCACAGATGGAAAGGGCTGCAAGGGCTGGGACAGTGATAATAATGGGGGATTTTAACTACCCAGAAATTGACTGGAATAATGGCACTGCTGGGACAGTTAAAGGGCAAAAATTTATAAACCTATTACAGGACAATTTTATGGTCCAGTTTACAGGTAAGTCTATCATAATGCGCTAGTTTTGTTTTTGTTTTGTTTTTTTGCTAAGGCTTTTTTCCTTTTTTTCTCACCTGGTGATCCGGCCAGTAAGTCTGTTATTTTTCAGCTTCCGTTAACAGACCAAACTGTCCAGGAAAAGTGTCAGAGTGTTGAGACAAACCATTTACCACTGACAGGAGTGCTTACGATGGTCAGTTGTTATCCATTCATGTAAAACTTTTATCCCACTAGGAAAATAGTGTTAGCAGGAGTTTGGTGTTAATTTGTTTGTCAAATCAAACGATATCCGCTAGTACATCTAACACTAACCTCTCCCAAGATTGACAATACGGCTGTTCAAAGGTATCTCCGTTGCTCCTCCATCCAGAGTGGAGAGACAGGAAGTATGTTACTCTTCAAAATCACTAGGGGAAATAAAGAACAAGTAGCCTAAAAAAGAGAAAATGTATTCAGCCACCACATTTAAAGTGTTACTAAACCCAAAACAGTAAAATCAGTCCGTATATGCAGTAAAGCATGCTTGTTATACTCACTGTGGAACCTAAGGGGTTAATCCTCCGCATTGTGTAAAAAAGGCTGTTTGATCCCATCTTCTCTGATCCTCCCCTTCTTTTACTGTCCCCAATCCATCTGCTGATAGTACAAAGCCTTGGGGGGCACTTTGCACATGTTCAGTTTGGTGTGTATTGCTAGAGAGCTAGGGAGCATGTGATCAGCACAGGGCCAATCAGCACTGTCCAGACAAAGGGTCCTGCAGCCTCATAGGACAGTCAGAGTAGAACAAAAACTCCTCCTACAAGCTTTAACCAGACACTGATAGAAGTCATAAGACTGCTATATACTGCTGATGAGAAAAGATATTTAGCTGTTTATATTTTCTAAAATAATTGCATTTCCATGTCCTATGTACTGTGTGGGACCAGAATGAGGGTCCTGGGTTTAGTAAAAATTTAAGGATTAGTAAACTGCAATATATTATATTTTGTTTTAAGCTGGTTATACATTAGTAGATTTTTGAACAAACATTTGTACAAATATTTGTACGAACATTCATATAAAAATCCTCAGTACATTCAATAACTTTATGAATGTTGTTTAAAAGTACTTAAAGCGGTTCGGCACACATTTCATTTAGTAAATCTCTTTGCCTTCCAAATCAGGCAAAGAGTATTAAATGAAATGTGTTTTTTTTTACTTACCTTGTAATTGATGACTTCCTGTCTTCTGTCTCTTCGGGGGTGGGCGGAGTCTGTGCGGGGATCCTCGTCACGCCGCACTGTCTCCTGGAATCTGGTGTCATTGATCCCAGGAGTCAGTGCGAGCATCTTCCGAAATCTCGCGAGATTTCGGCCACATCTTCCGAAATCTCGTGAGATGTCGGCAGATGTGCCGTTACTGCGCACGCGCGAGTAACGGCGGTGCATGCTGGGCCATCTAAAGTGCCTGTGGGGTTTCACATGCCCACAGGCAAGATGGCCCCCAGCAGACAAGAAGAAGATAAAGAATTTTATCGGAGGAAAACCGGCGGCGATCGAGATGGAAGATGGAACAGGTAAGTCCCCCAATTGAGCTATATGGCCTTGGCATATAGCCCAAAAAAAAATAAAACCAGTGCAGAACCGCTTTAAAAATGTTGTTTCCTTCTAACATTAGATTTTGGAATGAATGTCATTTCACAAATGAAAACCACATTCACTGTTACAAATTTGTTCATTCGAAAAAAAGGTTTCCATCCCGCTCCTTGGATTTTTCTTGTCACTGATGAATGTTGATTTAACAGCACTAATGATAAGAAGTTTGAACAAAATATTTCTAACAAAATTCTGTTAGTGCATGGCCAGTTTTAGTCTCTTTAGTGCACTATAGTTTAAATCAGCGGGTCCGGCAGACTCAATGTCCGCCGGCCACCCGCAATCGTTGCCTGCAGAGACAGGACGGGGATCTGCCGAAGTAAACAAGGCAGATCTCCGTTCTGTTAGGGCAGGGATATGCAATTAGCAGACCTCCAGCTGTTGCAAAACTACAAGTCCCATCATGCCTCTGCCTCTGGGTGTCATGGTTGTGGTTGTCAGAGTCTTGCTATGCCTCATGGGACTTGTAGTTCTGCAACAGCTGGAGGTCCGCTAATTGCATATCCCTGTGTTAGGGGATGACACTGAGATCTGTCTTCCTGCTAAGCAGGAAGACGGATCTGTGTGTTTCCCCAATCACACAATCCCCCATACAGTTAGAAAACACAAACAGGGAGCACATTTAACCCCTTGATCACCCCTAATGTTAACCCCTTCCCTGCTAGTGTCAGTAGTACAATGTCAGTGCATATTTTTTAGCACTGATCACTGTAATAATGTCACTGGTCACCAAAAAAGTGTCAAAAATTTCAGTTAGGTGTCCGATCTGTCTACCGCAATGTTGCAGTCCCACTATAAATCACTGATCGCCGCCATCACTAGTAAAAAAAAAAATAATAAAAAGAAAAATACCATAAATCTATCCCCTATTTTGTAGACGCTATAACTTTTGCGCAAACCAGTCAATAATCGCTTATTGGGATACCACAGAGGAGATCAAATACAACCAAAAGAAAGTTCTATTTGTAGGGGGAAAAAAAATTTCTTTGGGCACAGCGTCGCACGACCGCGCAATTGTCAGTTAAAGGAACGCAGTGCCGTATCACAAAAAATGGCCTGGTTATTAAGGGGGTAAATCCTTTTGGAGCTGAAGTGGTTAATATATGACCTTAAAGTGGGGTGCCCCCTAAAAAAAAATGTAATAGTCAGCAGCTACAAATACTGCAGCTGCTGACTTTTAATAATCGGACACTTACCTGTCCCAGGGTTCAGCGATGCGGGGGATCGAAGCCCCCCCTTCCCCCCGCTCTGTTCTTGCTGTGGGCACCTGGCGGTGGCTTCACAGCCGGGCACTTACTGCGCATGCGCGAGTGGCGCCGCTCACCGTGATACCCCGTGCAGTCATCTGGGACCTGTCACGTGTCCCAGATGACTGACTGCGCCGAGGGGAAGTGATGTCAGTGCCCGGGCACTGAAGGAGGCAGACTACGAGGGACCCCCTAGCAACAGGCATTTAGAGGTGAGTAAAAACATTTTTTTTTTCCAATTATTATTTATTTTTATTTTTTTTAATGAATTTTAAGCTATTTTATTTTTGGTGGTGGAAACACCACTTTAAGAAAAGAATGAAACTTAACAATTCAGCAAAAATAGTTGTCAATGGCATAGGTTAAAACAAATTCTTATGTGACATTCTAACTTTACACAAAAAAACAAACAAAAACAAAACAAACAAACTTACATCTACTTATAAAAAGTTTGTAAAGATACATTCCGACAGCCTAAATTCAGAAGCATTTGACCATCAAATATGACGCATTCATAACGTGCAAAATCGGATTTATGAAATCAAAATGTTCAGTTAAATTTGATGTGATCATAAGTTTAATGGACGCTGCTGCCCTTCACTAGGGCCCCACACTCAGCCTCAAAATACACAAAACTGCTGCCTTTCAGCTCCTGTCTTTCTTTACTTTTTGGGCCTGTGAATAGGAGAAAGGTTCTTTCATGTGTTAATCATGCTACGGCTTCTCAGACAGAAGTGGCTCATACTCAGAGCTGCAGTGAAAGCATTAGTAACAGACTAGAAACGTATTACACTAGGATTCTCTTGTTGATCCTGTATAATATTCCTTAGTTCTTCTGTCTATATATTCAATTATTGACTTAACTCCAATAGTTCCTATATCTCAATAGGATTCCCTTATAAACTCGGGGGAAAGTTTCTTAACTCGCAAGTCCGGTCCTTTTTGACTAGCCCCAGCATCCACAAGTTGAAAAGGCCTAAGCATTTCCATTGTGACTTTGCAGAGTACTCCCATACTGCCAGTGACAGCATTTCCATGCTAATGAGTAATTTAACTACTTGATGGAAATCATTTCATTTAGACTGTTTTCAATGCGTTTCAAACAAAGCCGCTGCCAGCAAGTGGTTAACTCATACCCCCCCCAATAGAAAAGAGAGACACTTAGGTATGTATGCAAAGACTCACCACCCCAGCATGCCAAAAGTTTTGTGGATCATGAAGAATTAATATGCAAAAAATGACCGGTTTAACCCGCTGATGCTTTTTTTTTTTTTTTTTTTTTTTATATGCTAGCATTTGACGGTAACAAAAATAGTAATTTAGGGAGTGGATGAGAAGTTTAGCTAAATATACTGTTGCATCTTTAGAAGTTACTGTTAAATAACTTAATAGCACTGAAGTTCACGGCACCTTAAAAAAAAAAGTTACATATGTTTCTCCCCAGTTACATTAACAACCCCATATTTTTTCTTTTCAATCAGTTTTTATTGAATTTCATAACATACAGTAAAGATGCAAATTACACATTGTATGCCGTTAAAATAAATTAACTCAGAATAGCACTTAAATAATGTCAACTCAATTATCAATGAAGTGTTACAGAACAAGAATTACTGTTATTAAAATGCTACAAAACGCAATACATTCAATATAGAAATATAAGATCAATATAGTAACATAAGATCAAATAGAAGTATATGTCCTCTAGACACCCCCATGGGGACTACACTGTGTCTAAGAGGAGAACGTTGCCACAATAATAGAACTTATCCAGGAACCTGTGTCCATACTCTAGAACCCAGAGGCAAAAGTGTATATCAATCTGTTAGATATGAGTGTTACAAAAAGTTAGTAATAGTCGACCATTGTTCCCATGATGCCCACTTGGTTTTTTCCTTGGGTAATTTACCCTCACTGGATGCCATCATTAATTCATAACTATAATGTAGGTTTACGGTATCTAAGAGGTGAGTGATAGAGGGAGTTGTATCTGACTTCCATAATCTGGTTATAGTTAACCTAGCTGCCAATAGGATATGTGTCGTCACATGACGAAATGAAAAGGGTATGTCTTCAATGGATAAATTCAGGATAGCTAGACCCGGAGACATTGGTATATCTATCTGGGATATATCTTTTAAGAGAAGAAAAACGGTTTTCCAGTATTCCTGTATGAGGGTACATTCCCAAAATATGTGGAATATGCTTCCTATGTTGGAATTACATCTCCAGCACTTATTAGATAATGTGGGATAGAATGTTGCCAAGCGAGAAGGCGTCAAATACCATCTAAGGGACAATTTTTGTGTGAGTTCCCACAACGCAGAGCTTTTCGTGGATTTGTATACACTTCGTGAAGCTTGTTCCCATTGTGATTCTGTATAAGTCGTTGCTAGATCATTTTCCCAGTGTGTATGTGGTGTGGATTTAGTAAATACACGCTTTTGGTTCAGGGTGTTGTATACAAGTGAAATACCCTTCTGTTTAGGAAATTCAAAGTGCAGGTATTTCCATATTACTGAAGAAACTGTATATAAGAGAGGTTTGATTTTGTTAAGGCATTTCAGAAGTTTGGAATATGCAATAAAGTCTGATTCAGGCAAGTGAAATTCATTTTGGAGGGTTGAAAAGGATTTTGGGTTTGAGTCATGAAATAGTTGATTTATGAATGAGATTTTTCGGTTAGACCAATGGGATGTAGATAATTCAGGTGAGATGTGGTTTAAGACTTCTATAGGTATCGGTATCTGTGTAGTAGTGGGTTCTTGATGGATAGTTTGAACAACCCCATATTTTAATGTAATTGTTCTATATACATATATACATATCTATATACATTGATACATAGATACAGTGAGGAAAATAATTATTTGAACCCCTGCAGAATTTGTAAGTTTGCCCACTTACAAAGAAATGAAGGGTCTATCATTTTTATCGTAGATGTATTTTAAGTGATAAAGATAGAATATCTACCAAAAATCCAGAAAAAACACCATGATACAAATGTTATAAATTGAGTTGCAGTTCAGCGAGTAAAATAAAGTATTTGACCCCCAAGAAAAACATGACTTAGTACTTGGTGGAGAAACCCTTGTTGGCAAGCACAGAAGTGATGCTGCGTACACACGATCGGACTTTCCGGCAGACTAGGTCTGACGGACCTAGAAATAAAACATGTTTTAAATCTTTCCGACGGACTCAAGTCCGATCGAAAAATCAGTTTGTCTGTGTGCTAGTCCGACGGACTAAAACTGACGCTAGGGCAGCTATTGGCTACTGGCTATGAACTTCCTTATTCTAGTCCGGTCGTATGTCATCACATTCAAATCCGTCGGACTTTGGTGTGCTTGTGTGTGGCCAAGTCCCTTCGTTCGGAAAGTCTGTCGAAACTCTGCCAAAAGTCAGTCGGTAAGACCGTCAGACCTAGCCTGTCGAAAAGTTTGATCGTGTGTACGCGGCATAAGATGTTTCTTGTAGTTGGTGACCAGGTTTGCACACATCTCAGAATGGATTTTGGTCCACTCTTCTTTACAGATCTTCTCTAAATCCTTACAGAGTTTGTAAAGGTTTTTTTTTTTTTTTTTTTTAAATAACAAACATGTCGTACTTACCGGCTCTGTTGCAAGGGTTTTGCACAGAGTGGCCCCAATCCTCCTTTTCTGGGGTCCCCCGGTGGCACTCCTGGCTCTTCCTCTTCATCGAGTGCCCCCAACGGAGAGCCACTTTCCACGGGGGGACCCCTGCTTTATCCATTGATACAGACAGCAGGACTTGGCCAATGGCTCCTGCTGCTATCAATCTATCCATTAAGGACCCAAGACAGCGGCTGGAGCTGCTGGGCTCGTCCTCGATGCTGGAACGATCGGATTCAGGTAAGAAACAGGGGGCTCTGGGGGGCTCAAGATTTTACAACTCCTTTAAGGTTTCTTGGCTGTCTCTTGGCAACTCGAAGTTTCAGCTCCCTCCATAAATATTCTATAGGATTAAGTTCTGGAGACTGACTAGACCACTCCATGACCTTAAAGCAGAGTTCCAGCCTGGGTGAAAAAAAAATTAAATGTCAGCAGCTACAAATACTGTAGCTGCTGACTTTTAATATAAGGGCACTAACCTGTCCAGGGACCCTGCGTTGTCAGCACCTGAAGCCAACCTGTCCATCAGATCTGGGTGCAGGCACTAGCATCCTTACTAAGCGAAATAGGAAGTGAAGCCTTGGGGCTTCACAACCTGTTTCCTACTGCGCATGCGTGAGTCGCGCTGCGCTTTCTGAATGGTCCTGCTGTCTTCAGGGACCTGTGTGTCTCCCAAAAGGCAGCGGGGGGAAGAGGAGGGGCTGAACATTGCGTAGATCGCCGCACAAGATTGCAGCGATCTTACCCAGAAGTTGGAGGGGATACCTGTTTTTGACAGGTATTCGCTCCCCCCTCCCCGACAAAAGGTGCCAAATGTGACAGCAGAGGGGAGGAGGGTGCAAACAAGCGAAGCTTCCACTTTTGGGTGGAACTCCGCTTTAATGTGCTTCTTCTTGAGCCACTCCTTTGTTGCCTTGGTGGTAGACAGTGTGATGCTTTGGGTAATGTTCTGCTGGGAAACCTTGGTCTTGCCATTCATGTGGATGCTACTTTGACACCTACCACCTACCTAAACATTGCTGTTGACCAAGAACACCACTTCATGTAAACGGTATTCCCTGAAGGCAGTGTACTCTTATAGCTGGATAATGCGCAAAAATGGTTCAAGAATGGTTTATGGAACATAACAACAAGGTCGAGATGTTGACTTGGCCTCCAAATTTTCCAGATCTCAGTCCATCGAGCATCTGTTTGATGTGCTGGAAAAACAACTCTGATCCGTCGAGGCTTCATTTCACAACTTACAGAACTTGCTACTGACTTCTTGGTACCAGATACCACAGCATATATTCAGAGGTCTAGTGGCATCCATGCCGCCATGGGTCAGAGCTTTTTTGTACAATAATATATATACAGTGTGTATGTGTGTGTATATATATATATATATATATATATATATATATATATATATACTGTATATACAGTTGTGCTCATAAGTTTACATACCCTGGCAGAACTTATGATTTCTTGGCCATTTTTCTGAGAATATGAATAATAAGACAAATACTTTTCTTTCACTCATGTTTAGTGTTTGGCTGAAGCCATTTATTATTAATCAACTGTGTTTACTCTTTTTAAATTATAATGACAACAGAAACTAGGAAAATTACCCTGATCTAAAGTTTACATACCCCAGTTCTTAATACCGAGTATTGCCCCCTTTAACATCAATAACAGCTTGAAGTATTTTGTGGTATTTGTGGATGAGGCTATTTATCTTCTCAGATGGTAAAGCTGCCTTTTCCTCTTGGCAAAAAGCCTCCAGTTCCTGTAAATTCTTGGGCTGTCTTGCATGAACTGCACATTTGAGATCTCCCCAGAGTGGCTCAATGATATTGAGGTCAGGAGACTGAGATGGCCACTCCAGAACCTTCACTTTTTTCTGCTGTAGCCAATGACAGGTCGACTTGGCCTTGTGTTTTGGATCATTGTCATGTTGGAATGTCCAAGTACGTCCCATGCGCAGCTTCCTGGCTGATGAATGCAAATGTTCCTCCAGTATTTTTTGATAACATACTGCATTCATCTTGCCATCAATTTTGACCAAATTTCCTGTGCCTTTGTAGCTCACACTTCCCCAAAACATCAGCGATCCACCCAGTGGCCCACCCCTTACTGTCAAGACCACACCCTTTTCCTGTTTAACATCTGCCCTGTCATCTGTAAACCCCAAAATTCCTATTTAGGCAAATTGTTGCTCTACTCTAGTAGACTGGTTCTAAGTGTAGGGACCTGAGGTGGTTAAAATGTAAGCACACAGTGCACTCTTCCACTGACAAAAATACACAGACTATGCACCTACAAGGAGGACCCACCTGGGTGACACTAGCAGGCAGGACAGCAGTCTGGAACATTATAATATACAGAAGAGGTGATACTGACATTCAGTAACATGATGTCTTGATTGCTGTGTGCACCAATGGAAGCCCTACACCATTCTAAAGTTCATCTGATGGAATACAGAATTGTATTTTATGAAACAACTACTGTACATCAGTATTTAGTAGAGATATATTCTTCAACCAGTAGATGGCAGTGTTTATACACTTGTAGCTGTATCGATGGTACTGTATACTCCCTGAATAAAGTTCCTGTTTTCTGTCTGCAGTTAAGCAGCAAAGCCCATGTGGACTGTGCGCTGTCTGTTTCTGTACAGAATTTCTAACATCATCTATTCTACCACATATCTAAAAAGGAAATGTGGCAGTACAGAGAGTAATGATTGATATTCAGCTTGCAGGAACACATAGCAATCAGACTTAATCTTTGCTAAGCAGTCCAAACAATCCATCCAAAACGACTATTTCTGTCTGATATAGTTGATAAATGCTGGCTTCATAAATCTCCTGGGAACACTAGTGTCATGTTAAATGCGCCAGAATTTCCAGTTCTATCGAATTTAGAAGCCGTTTATATTTATATGTGAAATGATGGTGTATTCTGTTGGATTTTCCATAATGTCAAATGAAATTAAGAAGTGCAGCAGTAAGTGACACCGTTGTTATAACTGTGGAAAGGGAACAGGGACATAAACAATTGCAGGAAAATATCACCACTGGACCCTTCTAGAGATTTAGTAAGCTGTCAGAAATGTCAAGTAAAGGAGCTCAGGCAAACATGAAATACTCATTTTAGGTGGACTTAGTTTTTGAAAGATGACTGCTTATTGGTTGCTATGGATACTACAGTACATTTTGCATATTGCCTTTTGCTTGTTAACCACTTTCAGACTGGACCATTTTGCTGGCTTAAGACCAGACCACTTTTTGCGATTCGGCACTGCGTCACTTTAACTGACAACTGCACGGTCGTGCGACGTGGCTCCCAAACAAATTTAACGTCATTTTTTTCCCCACAAATAGAGCTTTCTTTTGGTGGTATTTGATCGCCCCTGCGGTTTATATTGTTTGTGCTATAAACAAAAAAAGAGCGACAATTTAGAAAAAAATGCATTATTGTTTACTTTTTGCTATAATAAATATCCCCCAAAAAATATATAAAAAAATTTTTTTCCCCTCAGTTTAGGCCGATACGTATTCTACATATTTTTGGTAAAAAAAATCGCAATAAGCGATTATTGATTGGTTTATAGCGTTTACAAATAGGGGATAGTTTTATAGCATTTTTATTAATTTTTTTTTTTTACTAGTAATGGCGGTGATCAGCAATTTTTATTGTGACTGCGACATTATGGCGGACACATCAGACATTTTTGACACATTTTTGGGACCATTGTCATTTATACAGCAATCAGTGCTATTTAAATGCACTGATTCCTGTGTAAATGACACTGGCAATGAAGGGGTTAACCACTAGGTGTTAGTGTAGGGGTTAAGTGTTCCTAGGGGCATGTTACTAACTGTGGGGGGGCGTGGCTGTGATTTAGTGAACACTGATCTTTGCTCCAATCACAGGGAGCAGAGATCGGTGTCACTAGTTGCTAGGCAGAACGGGGAGATGCTGTTTACTTCCGCATCTCCCCGTTCAGCCATCCCGCGAGATGATCGCGGGTATCCCTGCGGCGATCGAGTCCACGGGACCCGCGACCGGACTCACAGGGGTCCTGGTGGCGTGCACGCGATGGCACACGGCAATCTTAAAGGGTACGTACCTGTACACCCCTTTGCCTGTCCGTGCCATTCTGTCGACCTCGATCTGTGATCATCTGTGTCCAAAGGACAGAGCGATAACATTGAGCACGCTGGATGCACGCCCCAGGGGGCTCGTAGTAAGCGTGTTCTGGTAGGACGTCCATGGACGCTCTCCCAGAACAACAGAGCCATGCATTAGCCGTCTTTCAGCTATGAAGCGCTAATGAAGTGGTTAAAGTGATATTGGCGATTTTATTCAGTTAAGATGTGGGTGCATTTTATTCTTAATAAAAATACCTCAGTGAGCACTATAGCAGTTTGTGGAGAGCACTAACACATGCTTTATCACCTGAGCTGAGAGGATTGCTGGATTTACAGAGTGAGAGTTCTAGGTAGGATTTCTTGAGCCCTGGGAGAGTCCAACTGTGTTTATGGAGTCCAATTGATTTGATAATTAAAGGTGCAATAAGACCTTTGTTATGAGGGTTAATCCATAAGGTGAGCGTGTACCCAAAAGGGGTTTGGTGGAGATGTCTGCTATTACACATTCTGATCTCTCCCAATTGAACTACTATATGTGGACTTGATCATGATTGGTGGATTGCATCACAGTTTTATTTACAGACATTTATATTAAGGACTGTTATGTGGTATTGTTGGAGCTCCAGCCAAAAAATCTATTTTTAAGCTTTTTGGATAACATAGACAAGGGTTAACACCCCTGTAACATTTGTTTTGCTGTCTGTGCCCCTGTTCAGAAGATTTTCACCTCACCTTCTGTCCCAATGACAATTGGATTTTGAAAACTAGCAAATATGTTAATTTGGTATTTTATGTTAATGTCTTTTTGCTATATGAATCAGCGCAGCATATTTTTATATACCTACAGTATGTTAAGTGATTTTTTTTTTACTTTAATGCTTGCAGATTTAGTTTAGTTCACATTTAGAGTAAAATTTTTCACTTAAAATGGACTTTATCTTGCCCAAAATGTTGTATCCCCTTTGACATTCCCCTGTATACTTACCTCGCAAATATTTCAAACTTGTTGATGCTATCCTTAACTTCTTTTGTTTGGGGCAACATCTCCAAATGGCAAACATTAGAAAACCCAACAGACATTGGTGTCACTGCCCTACCAGACTTTAACCTATATTATATTGCAGCCCAATTGTCCCATTTACATCATATAGATAAATTGGACAACAAATAGTTTCATATCCTGCTGTGCTCCACACAGGCTCAAACCTCGCCTTACTCCACATGTGTAATCCTACATGGCCTTCGGGGATCTACCACAACAGATGACCGTACCAGCTTAGTCTTCCATTATAAAGGAATCTAGGATCTGGCTCTGACCAAACGTAATCTTCCTACACTTCTTGATATTACCCCCTGTGGATAACAAACGCCAAACCGATCTTCTTTCTGTTCTCAATGCTAAAATGTGGGCCTTCAGGGGTATCTATTACCTACACTATTTAATATCGACACAGGGTAGATTTAGAGTATCAGGAAGAACTCTGGACAGCCGCACAGCGGAAAAAAAAAAATTCAATGAATTTATTTAAAAAGCAGGGATCACATCAAATCAAAAACACTGCAAAGCAGAATGAGGGGCACACAGCTAGGGTCTTAAAACTTTTGACCAGTTGAAAGAGGAATTCTCCCTATCTAACCACATGTTTTTTTGATATCTACAAATACGATACACCCGCCTGTGTCTCCCCCCTGATTGATGTGATCAGGGTGAAGGTGATTAACCCCAAAAACTAGGGGGTTCCACGTTCTAAAATATGTTTCCCCTCCCCTCTGCCTCTACTTTAGCTCATCAGATCAAGACAAAATGGAAGCTGATGTTGGGGATATGGATGACGATGATTGAAATGAGGTGTTCGACACCTGTAAAGTAGAGCCCCCTAAATTATCTGACTGCCTAAAGCTTCATGTACACTAGCAGCTCCTAAACTTGAGTATAAGAGCTTTCTGTGTTTTTTTGCCAAACCTTCTAAACTTAACTTGATAAAAGCCTGCGTGTCAATGTACACATAGGCTTTTAGCAGAGTTTATGAGCTCCTGCGGTTAGGTGAGCTTCAACCTCCCTCTCTTAAACACGGAAGAATCGCGTTCAGAATAGGAGCGTTTTGACTGCCGGCCACAGGAAGCGCAATTTTGCCACAATACCTTGGCTGCGGTAAATGTAGGCATGGTGTACATGAAGCCTTACGCTACTCTATATACTTCACAAAGCTTATCTCACATCTTTTTTTTTTGATAAGCCAGTGGCGTGTGAAACACACCCAAATCTCCACCCGGTGCCAAAAAAAGTGCACACACATAAAGAGTGACACAAAACGTGCAAGGGTGTTACACTGTCCTCCACTAGGAAGGACCTTACCCTGATCCCCCAGGGGGCGTTAGGCTCCTGACTGGGACTGAGGTACTTCACTAGGTCCATCTGGCCGAAAGCAGACAGACACCTTTCTCTGGAGGGTCTGCCGAAACAGACCCACCCAAGTACTCGGTGGGGCTCCCCCGAAGGGAGACCCCATGAGAGAGGGTGAACTAAGCCAAAAGGCCATGTCCACCCCCATCCCAAGACTTTCAAGGTAGGCCTGAGGACCCACACCCTACTCATCACACAGTGACAAATGTGTATACACCAAACAAAAAAATGACAAACAAGGGAATAAATAAAAAGAAAGTGGGGGAGAAGGAAGTGGGAGAAGTGAAAGCGGCCATTGTGCAATACAATGGCTGGCCCTTCGGCCAGGAATAAAAATTTCCCCTGGTCCTAGCCAAAAGGCTCGGCCCTAGAGGCAGGTGTGAAAAAAAGTGTGTGTAGTGAAATGACCATGGTGCCAAACTCAAAGTGCTCCTTAACACTTGTGAGATTATGGCACCCCTGAACTGCCACTTCAGGGGGAAAATTCACCACAGACTTTTCGTCACAACCCTGACCAACAGCCAAGAACAATGCAGCCCCACCCCAGCCAGGAAGGTATCAGAACATCTGAGAGCCTATGGAGAGAACCAATTGGCAAAGTCTCCAGCATCGCTCCCAGTGCTCCCACCTAATCATATTCGGCGGTACCGGCCAATTCCCCTCAATAACACTGAAAAGGGGCAGGCTTTCCCAACCGCAAAACTGAAAGGGGCGGAAACCACAGAAATCTAGGCCAGAAGGCCAGGGACCGGACCCTCTGGCCAGACCCAGTGCATTCTCCATCCCCATCAGAAGGCTTCCCTTTTCGGCTATCTCTAACCACTCCAGGTTGCCTTTACACCAGCAGGTTTTGCATAGCCACCGCCACCCCTAATCTACCTCGCCGTAGATCAGGGACAGAAGCAAGCGCCACCTTCTGGCAACTTCTGGCAATAAGAACAGATACTACACTTGATCTTAGCCAAAAGGAAGCTTATCTCACAGCTACTTGCATTGCCCTAAGTGCCTGATAAGCCCTGGCAGATTTTTCCATCTGTTGTGGGCTTGTCCTACTATTCAAGGGTAATGGACACAGGTGGTGTGATTTCTCTATGACACCATGGGCTCCTCGCTTACCCTTCGCCCCAAACCATGCCTCTTTGGGCTTTAACCTAATCCTGACTTGGACAAGTTTACTAAAATATTTCCACATGAAACCCTATTCATCGCGAGAAAACTCATCGCCCGCAGCTGGATACAGGCCACACTCCCCTCATTCAACTCCTGGATTTAGGATGTAAATACTACTCTACCCTACAAAAAAATAAATTTACATACATAGGGGCTGACCATCTAAATACAACAAAAATTGGAACTGTTGGCTACAGACCCCTACCACATGTGAGTGACCTTAGCTGATGCCACCTCAAAACTCTCTGGTGAGACATGGATCATATCTTTCGCCTAAGGCTCCATGCACACTGGCTTAAAAAAACTTTGCTTCTACAGGAGTTTTGTGTTCTGCCTGTAGAAGTAGCTTTATATTATTCTATGTGTCCATGCAGATTAGGAGGATTACAGGCATATTTTGAGCCCAACGTTTAGAGGCAAGGCAACGTTTCTGGTTCATGTTTCTGATTGGAGTTTACTGGCAAAAAAAATGTAAAACTCTGCTAAACTTGTCTAAACTTTATACAAAAAATGCTCTATATGAGTGTTTTTTATTGCCAAGAGAACAGACGTTTTTTAAGCCCAGTGTGCATGGAGCCTTAGAGCTTGATCTGTCCTTCATTGCTACTTAAATATTGACTGCTTCTTGTACTGGTCATTTGTTGGGCCTCAACCCCCCATCAGTTCTCCTTTGTTAATTGTCATAAGTACTTTTCTTCACCAGAAATGCCATTGTAAGATTGAACCTCTGTATATGTCACAGAATCTTAAGCACCAGACATCTGCTGTAATGTCACAACTTGTGTGTTTTTTTGTAGTTTTAATATCCTTATGACCAATATGTAGTTGTGTGATAGACTTTACATATACTTTAATAGTGTACACGTTTTTCAAATTATAAGAAAAAAAAATGGCAGAGCCTTATCTACATGGTGGCTCTAAAGCCCCATACACACGGCCGGATTTTCCGATGGATTCTGTCCTATCGGACAATGTTGTCGGAAATTCCGACCGTGTGTAGGCACCATCGGACAGTTTCCATCGGATTGTCCGACGGACAAAGTTCTATCTCCTGCTCTATAAATATTCCGACAACAAAGTCCGATCATACCAATTCCGATCGTGTGTAGCGAATTCCGACGGACAAAGTGCCACGCATGCTCAGATCACATTACAAGACCAAAGCTATTGGCTACTAGCCTCTACGTAGTCCCGTCGTAGGCAACAAACGTCACCACGTTCAGAATGATCGGATTTTCCGACAACTTTGTCCGACCGTGTGTATGCAACACCAGTGTCGGACTAAATCCGATGGATTTTGTGGTCGGATTTTCCGACCGTGTGTATGGGGCATAAGAAATCTATAGACCAGGGGGTGGTCATTCCAGCATGATCTGGTAAGAGCCGACAAGACAGATACGTGAACTTTCAGGGATCTACAGCGAAAAAGCCCTTGCCCAGAGCCCACTGGAGAAACTCTAGGACAGCTCCATCCATCCCTTCTTGTCACCTCAATGAATTTGTTTCTTATCCTCTGATATGTAGACTTAGCCGATGGCTTGGTAGCTTTCAGGAGAGTAGAAATGACTGGGGAGAAAATAGCCAAGAGTCTCTTCCCCCTTTAACCTCCAGGACATTAATCTTAACCTGCTCATGTTTGGTTGAAAGGTGTCCAGATTTCTCTTGCACAGCAAAGGAACTGAAGCACAGGTCACCATTTTGTACAAGAGTGGAAACCACAGTCTCCTGGGCCAAAATGGGATGATGGCAGTTGCCAGGACCCCCTCCCGATGGGTCTTCATTAGGCACTTAAGGATCAGCTGCTTAAGAGGATACAGGTACACAAACTTGAGAACTAGACAGAGCATCCTGGCCACAGGCACTGACGAGAAAAGGAGACCACAGCCAAGCATTCTCTGGGGAGGTATCAGGGACCTCGTCCGTTGCGCGCTGTAGTGCGCATGCGCACGGGGCTGGCGCTCCGGCGCACAGGAAGAGATGGGGTAATGCTGCGGCGGCGCACGCGCGCTCGCGGCTCCACTGAGCGGCGCGCGCGCGCATGCGCACTAGCGTGCGCCCCATGTGACCAACCAGCTGGCCTATAAAAGAGAGGCCTTCACACCAAAACAATGCTGGTTCGTCTCTCAGCTGTCCTTGTTCCTTGTACCTGTACCTGCTGTTTGCTTCCTTGATTGACTACGCGCTGCCGACCCGGATCACCTTGACCATCCTGCTTCTCTCTAAACCTTGACCCTTGGCTTACCTACCGGACTTCCCACTTGTCTCCAGTGTTTGACCCTCGGCCTGTACCTTCGGATATCTGCTTCTTGCTGCCAGTACCTGACCCTCTGCCTGCCTTTGACCCTGCCTTATCTCTCCACCTGGTTACCTCGTTCTGGACTTGTCTACCCGTGTTTGACCCCCTAGCTTGTGCCTGACTAATCTTCTGTGTTTCACCTCCAGCCTGCCTACCAGTGTTTGAGCCTCAGCCAGGATCCCAGTTTCCAGCACCTCTTCTGTCTACAGCACCCGAGCCCACGCCTAGCCATCACCAACAGGTGGCTTGTGCCTCTTGGTGCCAACTGCCTTCTGTATCATCTCCAGGGGCAGTGGGCGCTGAGTCGCAAGGGCAACCGCTCTCGGCATCTTGGCCTCGGTGAGTACTTGATTCCTGATAGTACGAACCAGCCATGACAGAGGCCAACAGAGCGGGATCTCCTTTGGAGATGTTATGTCAACAGGTGTCATCCCTCATGGAGGCGGTGCAGAAATTACAGGAAGGCTATGCCCAGGTTGATACCCGCCTCCAACAACTGGCAACTGCGTCCCCTCCTGCCAACCCAGCTTCCGGGTCAGCCAGCGGGGCCTCCGCACCTCAAATGCAAAATCCACCTGCTATGATGATGGCTGTGCCAGAACCCAGGGTTCCTATCCCTGAGCGTTTTTCAGGCGACCGTAGAAAATTCAGGTCATTCAAGAACGCCTGCTCCCTGTATCTCGCTTTACAACCCCGGACCTTCGCCTCTGAAATTGTAAAGGTGGGATTCATCATTTCTCTGCTTTCAGAAGAACCCCAGACCTGGGCTCACGGTCTCATGGAGCAAAGGAACCCCTTGCTGAACACCGTGGATTCTTTTTTTGAAGCTATGGGCCAACTGTATGATGACCCCCAACGTACTGCCACAGCCGAAGCTACTCTTCATACCCTCTCCCAGGGGAGAAGACCAGTAGAGGACTATACTGCGGAGTTCCGTAAATGGTCGGCCGACACAACGTGGAATGAGGCAGCCCTCCGCTACCAGTACCGGCTAGGATTGAACGAGAGCCTCAAAGATGAATTAGCCCGTGTTGAGACTCCCACGACCTTAGAAGAACTCATCCAGTTGACTACCAAACTGGACCGGCGCATGCGTGAGCACCGTTCCGAGCGCCTACAAGGATCTCGACCAGTGTGGGGGTCCCCAAGAGGTCCTGCCATGTACCCAACCACTCCCTTGCCTACCAGCACCTTGGCACCAGACGGGGAACCTATGCAACTAGGTCTAGTCCGCCCCCGTCTGTCTCAGGAGGAACGTCAACGTAGACGCAGATCCAACCTATGTCTCTACTGTGGAGGATCCGGTCATTTCCTACAGAATTGCCCCATCCGGCCCAGTAAGTTGCCACCTCAGCACACTATGAACTGTCAAAATCCTAATCTTACTCAGGCTTATGTGACTCTCTCTGTCTCCCTACAGCTGGCGGGAAAGAGGATTCGGTTACCGGCCGTAATTGACTCCGGGGCTTGCAGCTGCTTTTTAGATGTCTCCGTTGCCAAGGAATGGCAGATCCCATATGTTAATAAAGGAAGACCACTACTGGTTCATTTGGCTGACGGGTCTCTGCCACATTCGGGGCCAGTCACACTGGAGACAGCACCTATCCTCACCACCACGGATTCTGGACATCAGGAGCTTCTACGCTTCGACCTTATCTCATCCCCTATGTTCCCTATTATTCTAGGACTTCCTTGGCTACAAGCCCATGACCCTCAGATCCATTGGGACCGGAAAGAGGTCTCCTTCTCCTCTCCATACTGCCATTCACATTGCCTGGCACCACCTCCAAAAGCGCATCTGGCTGTTGTCATGGCACCTGAAAACTTGCAATACATTCCCCCAGCATACCAGGACTTTAAAGATGTGTTCGATAAAAAAAAGGCCGATCATCTACCTCCACACCGGGCCTATGACTGCCCTATTGAATTACTCACTGGGTCTGAGATCCCTTTCGGACGCATATTTCCCCTGTCGGAGACCGAGCTAAGAGCTCTTAAAGCTTATATTGATGAGAACCTCGAGAAAGGTTTTATTCGGCCATCTACTTCCCCAGCCGGGGCTGGCATTTTCTTTGTAGGCAAAAAGGATGGCTCTCTTCGACCCTGCATCGATTATAGGGAGTTAAACAAAATTACTGTCAAGAATCGGTACCCACTACCTCTTATCCCAGAGCTCTTCCAGCGGTTTCGAACAGCCAAGGTATTTTCCAAGCTCGACCTGCGAGGTGCCTACAACCTCGTCCGGATCCGCGCAGGGGATGAATGGAAGACTGCTTTCAGGTCTAGGTTTGGCCACTTCGAATATCTTGTGATGCCTTTCGGCCTATGCAACGCTCCGGCCACCTTTCAACACTTGGTGAACGACATCTTCAGAGAACACTTGGATGATTTCCTAGTCGTTTATCTGGATGACATCCTCATCTTTTCAGCAACCTTGGAACTCCATCGAGAACATGTCAGATGGGTACTTACCGTCCTCAGGGCCCATCAGCTATATCTCAAGGCGGAGAAATGCGAATTTGAAAGGTCTACAGTCCAATTCTTAGGATTCATCATCTCCACCAAAGGTACGTCGATGGATCCTCAGAAAGTCAAGGCAGTGGTAGAGTGGTCACCTCCCAAGGATAAAAAGTCGGTGCAACGATTCATTGGCTTCGCCAATTTCTATCGGCGGTTCATCGTGGGATTCTCTGCCATCGTTGCCCCGATTACTCAACTAACCCGCCAGCAAAGTCGTTTTCAGTGGACGCCGGAGGCTCAGGAGGCCTTTATCAAGTTGAAAACACTTTTCACCACTGCTCCCATTTTACGGCATCCGGACCCGCTGCTCCCTTTCGTATTGGAGGTAGATGCCTCGGATTCGGCCACTGGGGCCATTCTCTCTCAACGGCATGGGCCAAAGGCTCTTCTCCATCCAGTGGCTTTCGCCTCTCGGAGATTAAGTCCTCCCGAGAGAAATTATGACGTGGGTGATCGGGAATTACTAGCTATTAAATGTGCTTTGGAAGAATGGAGGTATCTTCTCGAAGGGGCGGTCCATCCGATTACCATCTTCACCGACCATAAAAACCTCGAATACTTACGGACTGCCAAGAGGTTAAGACCTCGCCAAGCCCGATGGGCACTCTTCTTTTCAAGATTCACGTTCCACATCTCCTACCGACCAGGGTCCAAGAATGGCAAGGCAGATGCTCTCTCCCGCATCTCTTCAGAGTCCGCCCAAATAACAGAACCCAGCACTATCCTAGCTCCCCAGAATTTCTTACTACTTACCCCGACAGACCTATCTTCTGCTCTCCATACAGCATCAACTCTTTGCAGAGATCCTATTGTGGCTTCCTTGGAAAGGCGTGAGAACCTGCTTTGGCATCAGGACAAAGTCTTTGTCCCCCAAGAAGTGAGACCCTTAGTCCTAAGAACCTTCCATGACCACAAGCTAGCGGGGCACTTCGGAGTCCGGAAAACAGCGGAACTCATCTCCCGCACCTTCTGGTGGCCAGGCTGGCGACAAGACTGCCAAAACTATATCTCCTCCTGCATACCTTGCCAACGGAACAAGGGGGCCAAAAATAGACCTTGGGGGTTACTAAAACCACTCCCCATCCCGGAGCGCCCCTGGGCCGACATCTCGATGGACTTCATCGTAGACTTACCACCCTCAGAGGGGTTTTCTACCATCCTGGTAGTAGTGGACCGGCTGTCCAAGATGAGCCACTTCCTGCCTATGGTTGGCACTCCCACGGCTTTGGAAACGGCCAACATTTTTATTAAGGAGATTGTCAGGTTACATGGGGTCCCCAAAAGCATTGTCTCGGACAGAGGCTCTCAATTTACTTCAAAATTTTGGAAGGAACTGTGCAAATCTCTAGGAATCAAGGTCTGCCTTTCATCAGCCTACCATCCACAGAGCAATGGACAAACAGAGCGTACCAACCAGACGCTTGAACAGTATTTATGCTGTTTTTGTTCCGCAGCACAAGACGATTGGGCCTCCCTACTGGCTTATGCAGAATTCGCGTATAATGACTCCTCCCATTCAACCACTAATCAAACTCCCTTCTGGGCAAATTTTGGCTTTCATCCATCTTTTCTCCCAAACGCCTTCCCTGAATCACCAGCTCCAGCGGTACAAGAAAGGCTAGAATCCATCCAGTCCAACTTTCAGGAACTCCGGAAAACAATGCAGCAGGCACAAGAGGATTACAAAAGATTTCACGACAAAGGTAGAAAGGCTAATCCCTCCTTTAAAACAGGGGAAAAGGTATGGTTGTCAACCACCCATCTCAAACTCTCGTGTCCTTCACGCAAACTGGGCCCTAAATTCATCGGGCCATTTGAGATCAAGAAGATGATAAATCCTGTGGCTTTTGAGCTTTCACTACCCAAAACATACAGAATACACCCGGTATTTCATGCCTCGCTGCTAAGACCTCTGGTCCCCAGTCCTTTTCCGGATAGAGAAGAACTTCCTCCACCTCCTGTCACAGTTGATGGTAACGAAGAGTATGAAGTGGAATCTCTACTGGGTTGCAGGAAGGTGGGCCGCCAGCTCCAATATCTGGTGAAATGGAAGGGGTACCCTCCAGAAGACAACTCCTGGGAACCATCCAAAAATTTCCATGCCCCTAGGATGATCAGGACCTTCCACCAAGAACATCCTGAGTTGATGGATAGCTTGGGCGTCCGGAGTCCGCCCCTCAGGGGGGGGCACTATCAGGGACCTCGTCCGTTGCGCGCTGTAGTGCGCATGCGCACGGGGCTGGCGCTCCGGCGCACAGGAAGAGATGGGGTAATGCTGCGGCGGCGCACGCGCGCTCGCGGCTCCACTGAGCGGCGCGTGCGCCCCATGTGACCAACCAGCTGGCCTATAAAAGAGAGGCCTTCACACCAAAACAATGCTGGTTCGTCTCTCAGCTGTCCTTGTTCCTTGTACCTGTACCTGC
Organism: Lithobates sylvaticus; assembly: GCA_028564925.1. Classification (NCBI taxonomy): domain Eukaryota; kingdom Metazoa; phylum Chordata; class Amphibia; order Anura; family Ranidae; genus Lithobates; species Lithobates sylvaticus. The sequence goes on from CM053026.1 coordinate 232,261,514, forward strand.
TGTTTGCTTCCTTGATTGACTACCCGCTGCCGACCCGGATCACCTTGACCATCCTGCTTCTCTCTAAACCTTGACCCTTGGCTTACCTACCGGACTTCCCACTTGTCTCCAGTGTTTGACCCTCGGCCTGTACCTTCGGATATCTGCTTCTTGCTGCCAGTACCTGACCCTCTGCCTGCCTTTGACCCTGCCTTATCTCTCCACCTGGTTACCTCGTTCTGGACTTGTCTACCCGTGTTTGACCCCCTAGCTTGTGCCTGACTAATCTTCTGTGTTTCACCTCCAGCCTGCCTACCAGTGTTTGAGCCTCAGCCAGGATCCCAGTTTCCAGCACCTCTTCTGTCTACAGCACCCGAGCCCACGCCTAGCCATCACCAACAGGTGGCTTGTGCCTCTTGGTGCCAACTGCCTTCTGTATCATCTCCAGGGGCAGTGGGCGCTGAGTCGCAAGGGCAACCGCTCTCGGCATCTTGGCCTCGGTGAGTACTTGATTCCTGATAGGAGGCTATCAGGTCTACTTCCAGAGTTCCCCATAAATGAAAGATTCTCCATAGGTATCTGAGATTCAAAGTCCACTCATTGCTGTAGAACCAGCTGCTCAGTTGGTCAGAGTAGCGCCTGCAAAGCGCCCCAGTGTGAAAGGGGTCTTAGAGCAAGAGCAATGATCCTCCTCTGTAACTCTAAACAGGTAACCTATAAAGACATTTAAAAGATTTTTAACTGCTTCCCGACCACCTCATGCAGATATACTGCGGCAGAAGGGCACGTACAGGCAGAATCACGTACCTGTACGTTGCCCTTTAAGAGGTGAATTGCAGGCGTGCGCGCGCCCGCCGGGAGCTTTGTGAGCGCAATCGCAGGTCCCGCAGACTCGATGTCAGCGGGGATACCCGCAATCGTCTCACATAGAGGAAGAACGGGGAAATGCTAATGTAAACAAGCATTTCCCCATTCTGCCTAGTGACACTGTCACTGATCACAGCTCCCTGTAATCGGGAGCAGTGATCAGTGATGTGTCACACACAGCCCCTCCCCCCCACAGTTAGAATCACTCCCTAGGAAACACTTAACCCCTACAGCGCCACCTAGTGTTAACCCCTTCACTGCCAGTCACATTTACACAGTAATCAATGCATTTTTAATTGCACTGATCGCTGTATAAATGTGAATGGTCCCAAAACCGCGCCAAAAGTGTCCGATCTGTCCGCCATAATGTCGCAGTCACGATAAAAATTGCTGATCACCGCCATTACTAATAAAAATTAATTATTAATAAAAATGCCATAAAATGATCCCCTATTTTGTAAACGCTATAACTTTTGTGCAAACCAATAAATAAACGCTTATTGCTATTTTTTTTACGAAAAATATGTAGAAGAATACGTATCGGCCTAAACTGAGGAAAAATAATTTTTTTTTATATTTTTTAGGTATATTTATTATAGCAAAAAGTAAAAAAGAAAGTGTTTTTTTCAAAATTGTCGCTATTTTTTTATTTATAGCGCAAAAAATAAAAACCGCAAAGGTGATCAAATACCACCAAAAGAAAGCTCTATTTGTGGGAAAAAAGGACGTCAATTTTGTTTGGGAGCCACGTTGTACAACCGCGCAATTGTCAGTTAAAGCGACGCAGTGCAGAATCACAAAAAGTGCTCTGGTCTTTGGCCAGCCAAATGGTCCGGGGCTTAAGTGGTTAAGTACCCTAGTTTGCCGCCATTACACGAGGCGTGACGTGTTAGGAATCTATTTACTTGGTGTAACATCATCTTTCACGTTTTACAAAGAAATGTGGGTAAATATTGTGTTTCGATTTTCTTTTCTTTCATTAAAATACATTTTTTCCAAAAAAATTGCGTTTGCAAAACTGCTGCGCAAATACCGTGTGACATAAAAATTGCATTTTTCTGCTAAAAATTTTTTAATTTTCTAGCAAAAAATACAGATTTTTAACTGGTAAAGAAAATGTGCCAGAAAAAAAAGCCTGGTCTTAAAGTGACTAAAGGGTGACATTTTGCAACATGTATCTTTTATATGTTACATTTACAAATAAGCACTTGAGCAAAGTTAACGGACATGTTCTATTCTTGGATGTTTTGTTCTCTGCTGAGTGGCCACTGGAAAATTCTCTACATTTATAAAGCACCATCACTGGCTCACAAATCTCTTTCAATATCACTCAGCCAACATCTGGATGTTTCAGCCTTCAGGGAGAAAGCAAAGTCTCAGTAAAATATGCTCTACTGATAATACAGATAGTTTCCATTTTTGGTTTCATTATTTTTTCACTTATTAAAATGTATGTAACCCCTAATGATTAACTATTCTTATTTTATTATTTTAGGTCTGTTAAATGTACAATTTAAAGCATTTTATTATACCCATTTGATAAGTGCAAAAAAACACTTGTTGAACTTATCAGAAATACAAACCTGTCCTGTGTCCTCTGCACACGTCCCGAGTTATCTCAAAAAAGCCCTTCTAGTTCTTATCTCGAACTACCGAATACTCAACCTTCATGTTGTAGTTTTGGTCTGACAGTGGGAGCAGCTGAGCAGTTTAGCAAGAGACACTGGACAGGGCTGACACCTCCCAGTCCACATAAATGCTGCATTGTCATCCCACAACAAAGCTGTGTTTGTTTTAGGCAGATCAACAGGTATTGTTCTGAACCTCCAGGGTCTTTAACCACTTTAGCCCCGGAAGATTTGGCTGCTCAATGACCGGGCCATTTTTTTTTTGCGATTCGGCACTGCGTCGCTTTAACGGACAATTGCGCGGTCGTGTGACGCTGCACCCAAACAAAATTGACATCCTTTTTTCCCAGAAATAGAGATTTTTTTTGGTGGTATTTGATCGCCTCTGCGATTTTTATTTTTTGCGCTATAAACAAAGAAAAAAGAATGAAAATTAAAAAAAAAAACACAATATTTTGTACTTTTTGCTATAATAAATATCCCCATTTAAAAAAAAAAAAAATCGAATTTTTTCTCAGTTTAGGCTGATATGTAGTCTTCTACATATTTTTGGTAAGAAAATCTCAAAAGGTGTATATTGATTGGTTTGCGCAAAAGTTATAGTGTCTACAAAATAGGGGATAGATTTATAGCATTTTTATTATTATTTTTGTTTACTAGTAATGGCTGCGATCTGCGATTTTTATCGGGACTGCGACGTTATGGCGGACACATCGCACTTTTGACACATTTTTGGGACCAATGGCATTTATACAGCGATCGGTGCTATAAAAATGCACTGATTACTGTAAAAATGTCACTGGCAGGGAAGGGGTTAACACTAGGAGACGATCAATGGGTTAACTGTGTTCCCTGCTATGTGTTTCTAACTGAAGGGGGATGGGACTGACTAGAGGAAGTGACGGATCATGGTTCCCAGCTAATAGGAATACACGATCTGTCACTCCTCTCAGAACAGAGCAGGGAAGTGTAGGTTTACACACACTCGTCCCTGTCCTGCCTCTTGTCCCGTCTGCCACGAGCTTTGGCACCCCGCTGTGCAGCGTGCGGGCGCCTACTATCCTGTTCCTGCGAGCCAATGTATAGCTACGACGGTTCGCGGGATCGCGCCGACCTGCCACAGTAAAATGATGGCGGCTGGTCGACAAGCAGATAAAAAGGTTAACTCCACTTTCATGGGAAAAAAAAATAGCAAATATAATAAATAATAATATCTTGCATACAGTTGCTGCACTAATCATATTATAATTCATTGTGAATAAAAATTACCTTTTTTTTCCGGCTGCAGTGCTTTCATTTTCTATAAAATGCAATGCAATATGGCAACCTGGAGATGTTCTGTACAGAATGTAATTTCATGCTTGTGTGATTGGCTTACCGATTTTCCCAGAAGTCTGCACTAAAAATAAAAATCAGATTTTGAGCATCCCTTGCAACAAAAATTTATTTTTTGTTGAGGTACTCCCAAAGGGAAATCACATCTAAAGGGATGTGGGGAGGTGCAATGTGGTGTGTAATTAAACATTCTCTGATTGTAGAGAACGGAACCTGTATTAATGCAGAATCCAGTAATTCACAACAGACCCAGCAGAAAGGCACCCGACCGGGAGGACTCACAGCATGTAATAGCAATGTATAGCAAAGCAGGTCTCAGATGTGCCAACAGCATCTGTCTTGAGGGGCGGAATGCGGCCTGGCCGATCCGGAGCCAAAGGATGACATGTCCCTATCCTCTCCCTATTCATCAGAAACCTCTCCCTACCACTAAGCACTGTCCTTTTCAGACAAGTGACCTGTCCCTACACTACCCACATGCAAAATGCATACTAAGTCTGGGAGTCAGAACCCTAAATAGGCTCTGCCCAACCCAAGATGCATGGTAGAGTCACATAGGGTGGCAGCATCCAATCGGATAGCTTCCCCAGTGACTCCAGAAACCATAGAGGAACCATGTTCCTCTTGACTTTCTCTCTCCTGCAATGCCGCTACGGTTAAGCTCTACCTGCAGTGGAGAAAGTAAACTGCACCTGCCTACATGCAGCCCCCTGCCATTTTCCTCATTAGAACCCTGCAGGTGCAGAGGCTGATTTACTATGCTTTGGACACAAACAAAAGCTATTTCTTCAGAATAATAAAAGGTAGGAATCTGCAACACAGTTTGTGAAAAATCCCTGCAATGTGCATAGATCACCCAGAGGGGAGTGTTTTTTTCTTAACAAAAAGTGAAGTTACTCTATAAACAGATAAAATATGGGGACCTGTACATTTATTGCAGTGGTGTACTACACTACTGTATGTTTTTTTTTTTTCTCGCTTTAACATATTCTTTAAAGCAGTGTTCCAGCTGTAAAAAATTTTTTTTAAAAGTCAGCAGCTACAAAACTGTAGCTGCTGACTTTTAATAAGGACACTTACCTGTCCAGGGCGCCCGCGATGTCAGCCGATCCATAACTCGTATCATATGCCAGCACCGCCATCCTCACTAAGGGAAACAGGCAGTGGAGCCTTGCGGCTTCACTGCCCGTTTCCTACTGCGCATGCGCGAGTCCCCTGGCAATTTCTGAATGGGCTGTCTTCTGTGACACACACAGGTCCCAGAAGACACCGCGTCCAAATTTCCCAGAAATCAACGCGAGGAGGAGAAGACTATAGATTCCCACAGAATAGGAAGTGGCAGATTAGGACGATCTGCCTAGCAACAGGCATTTCTGGTGAATAAAAACATATTTTTTTTATTTTTTTTTTATTTTTATTTTTTTTGTTGCATTTGTATGTATTTTTTTTTTTTTCAGGGTGGACCTTCACTTTAAGAAAAAGAGTACAGCAGTATAAAAGGCAGTTTGAGCTTCTGATTTTATAGAGCACATGAAACCAATTCCTGACTGATGCACATCTACAGCTAATCGCAGTGTGGTCAAACAGGTTATGATGTCACAAGTACAGCACTTCTTGAAATGTCAGGTACAGCTGCATAATCCAGATAGCCATGTGCCACTTGAAAATGTTGCTGTCATTTTTATTGTTTTTCACAGACAAATTTATAAAGGTTCTCAATAACACTCATGTACAAGGAAGCACCAGTGCCGTATAGTATAGTATTAGTAACAAAGTAGTATTACATAACAGGATATCAACTGTCACCATTTTCAAACAGCAAATCATTGGTTTTATCAGTAAATCCCCAAGGAGACTTGCTGTGCTCGATAATTCTCTATCATCCATATTTGTCGCTTATTAGACACCCTGCAAATTAAGATTTTATGCTAAAATTCTCATTTGCATACTCACATTTGCACCTGCTGCAGCCACATTTTATAACTTCCATGAAGAGAAGAGGTGAATGTCAGCAAATGAGGTTGCATCCAAGCACAGGAATATGTTTGGTGCATTTTTAGACATTACATACTGATAAATCGTACACATATGATTATAATATATTAGGTGTCAAGTCTATCTTTGGTCATTCCTAAAATTATCTAAATAGGTTCATGAATGCTAAACCTTGGCAAACCGTAATTAGAAAAAACAAAACAAAAAAACAACAATTTATATATTGATTTTGATTTAAAATATGAAATTGTATATATACAGCCCAACATTTATCTTTTTTAGTTTTTGATGGAAAAACCCTGTCATATATTTTTCTATCTGTGTTGAAGAGATTTTCTTGCATTTCCTGCCCCAGAAATGCAAGAGGTGCCTACAAAGTGAGTATAAATCAGATTCCTCAATCCACACTAAACAGCAGAGATGGAGGAATCTGCACTGCTGTCTATTGTATTTAGACAGCCATAGCAGACATGGCTGCTATAATACCCAAACAGTAACTACATCTGATAGAATGCAATCACTATAAAGCCAAAAATTTTGCATCCAGCTCAGTTGATTTTTAAACCAAATTTTGGTGCTGACAGAGGCACCCACCACTCAAATATTGTCTGATTCCTGTTGAATTTATGGCAAAGCATTAGACAGTTGTCAGTGGCAAATGTGTCCCCATTGGAAGATGTGCCCTCTGTAGCACCCTCTACCAATAGGTAGGTGCTAGTAGCAGGATTTTTGTTAAATACAATGTCAGCACAGGCAAATTAAGGCAGGCCTATGCTGCAAGCTGGGCTTGTCTGTTTTGATCTGGGGGCTGGGAGTAGTTAGTGACATAGTTAGCTATGAGAATATGAATACCGCTCTAGTCTGCTGGCAAAGTGATGTTCACCCTGATTCAGTACAGCTGGTGCAGGCTCTGCTCACAACAGAGAAAAGAAAGGAAGGTCTGGATGGCCGCACTTCAGCAAAGCTTCTTTTTTGGCGATGAATAAAATCCAAAAAAACAGTAACATCTCATGCGATACAGCAAACAGCGACAATGGCTTACGCGTTTCAAGCCTCAAAGGCGCTTAGTCATAGCTAAAGATAGAATGCAAAAACCAAAATATATATAGCTATAAGTCAGGTGGCCGATAAGGACTAAACAGCCAATCAGAACACTGTGGCTCAATTACAATGGTAATTACATTCAAGAGGTCTCACTTGGCGGAGGCAGCCCACACCCGAATCCCAAAGGAAAAACCATTGGAACTGAGGTATGGGTCAACGCCGCCAGGATAAAGACCAACATCAAAATACATGCCTAATTAAAATGTATGTGAAAGTATAATTAATACAAAAATTACACAAATATACATATACAAAAAACGTGGGTGCCAAAATAATAATAATAAAACAGATGATGGCTGCATAAATGCGAAAAATATATATACATGCAAGATAGAGAGGACATGTAATTAAATTCGTGAGAAATATCCTCCAGATATGGTGATAAGTATAGTAATTCAGCAAAATAGCCAGCAAAAGCATCCGCTATGAATGAACAAAGGGATACCGCATATAATAGAAAAATGCAACCCACGTTGATGTTTAAAATAAAACCAAGGGAATACCAACACTTCAAAGTGCAATGTGTCCCCATTGGAAGATGTGCCCTCTGTAGCACCCTCTACCAATAGGTAGGTGCTAGTAGCAGGATTTTTGTTAAATACAATGTCAGCACAGGCAAATTAAGGCAGGCCTATGCTGCAAGCTGGGCTTGTCTGTTTTGATCTGGGGGCTGGGAGTGGTTAGTTACATAGTTAGCTAGGCCGAAAAAAGACACAAGTCCATCCAGTTCAACCATAAAAAAGTGTAGCAGTGGGTGTCACAATCTGTGCTCTAGTTCTGAGGCGCCTCCCCTGCTTCCAGGGAGAATGTTCTGGAAGAGGGGCAGGGCCTGGAACTGTAGTGGCAGGCAGCTCATGTGGGAGCCCTGACCAATCTCCAACTGGTATTGGCAGGGGGCGGGCCTCCTATATAAGCTGAGGTAACATGACACTGGGAGGAGTTGTTGGCCAGGTGAAGTAGAGAATGGAATACTAGACAGCAGCAGGAGGGCACCCCCATCTGGGGGAGGGGTGCGCAGGATTACGCCCGGGGAGAACTGTGAGGGAACTTTGCCTTTACACAGTCATTGTCAATGTCCTTATCATCACGCGGTCAATGATGAGGAACTCCTGGAGCAGAGGGGCAGGTGAAGCTGTCAGAACGTATGGTCCGGTCAAGTTCTCCATCAAGGACTTGGGGCAGAGAAAAGTTGGTGAGTGTACCACAGTGGAGTGCTGGATGTGCCGGGAACTCTGTGTGGGAACTTCACTTCTACACGGTCAGTAGTGAAGTCCTTATCATTACACGGTCAATGGTGAGGAGTCCTGGATCAGAGGGGAGACTGCGGGGGATTGTGTCAAATCAATGTGGCCTGAGGACACAGGATTTGCAAGCTGGGCTAGCTGGGAACAGTAGTCCACCGCTCAATATTTGATTTTAAACTACTGGGCCTCTGGGGAGAGGTACTGCAGGCCTCTGGCCTAGTAGCAGCGAGCAGCCACAGCCAGCTTCAGGAGCTATTCAGAGTGGGTCCTTCTTGATTACAGAAGAAGATGTGACATACTTTATATTGACTATTACAGGATAAGTTTGTGCAGGAGGAGAGGATTTCTGGGAACATCACCCTTACACGGTACAAGAGTGATGTCCTCATCCTTACATGGTCATGGGTAAGGAACTTCTGGAAGCAATAGTCTGCGGGAGTTAAGCAGAGGAGGAGCAATAGTCCGCATGGTGATGCAGGAGAAAGATCATAACTGTCAAATCATGCACATCTTTTCTTCAGGCTCAACCTATGTGCCAATCTGTAAATCTACAAAAAAAAAAAATGGCAAAGGGAACTATTCTATGGGCATACCATATACCCCATTCCCCCAACCTAGTTATACCCCCCAATAAACAAAAACAAAACACAGCAAATTACTTTTCATTGTCTCTGCAAGCGATGTATGGAGTCTGGCAGCGGGGTGATATGTTTGTTACTAGTGGCAACTACACCTCTATACATTTTCTGGTGAAAACTGCAAAATGTAAAATTTTCCATTGTGCTGCCTCCAGCAGTAAATGAGCAATGCAATTGCATCTATGTGTATAGCCTAGGCTAGGCTATGTTTTTTGATTAGTTAATTGTTTATGGTTATACTGCCACCTTGTGGTCATTGTTTTAAGTATACTCAATTTTCTGTGTATCCTCCCTATTTATATGATGTAACTTCCTTCCTTCCTCATTGTGAGTTCCTGTATTGTTCCTGAAAGGCACACACTGAGGCTCAGAAAGAAATATTAATTTTAATCTTCAAACACTGCAAATGCCACCGTCTACCACATCATATTGTTTGCCTCAACTCTTCTGCATGAAATATATTCATTGATGCTTAAGCTGGCCATGTATGGATAGAAAATCAAGCGAAAAATCAAATCAGTAGACTGATCATTTTGATTTTCGTATGGTCACGTATGTGCTCACTGAGACGGTCGATTTCCGTTGTAAATAGAATATAAAGGAACAAACATTTTGGAATTTTTTTTGAATGATTGTAGGTCAATCATTTGAAAATAATTTGTAATAAGTGAAATGCACATGAGCAGTGGAGGTAGTAGTAAAAATGTCAAAGGAAGAAAAAACAATGTTTAATAATTTATTAATAATGCAATGTGTCCATTGTGCTGCTGGCTCATGCTTCCCTTGAAATCTTCATCCTCTGTCCCCCCACACCCAGGCCCGGATTTACTCCCTTTGCCGCCCCAAGGCCGGGTCCTTCAATGCCGCCGCCCCCATCAGTGTTCCCTGCCCCTAAAGACCCACATTAGACTGCCTTACCGAGAGCCGTTTTGAGCCAGAAAATGTGTAAGCCGGAGTTTGGGGGCGGAGCGAAGCTGCTCTACTGTAGTGCTATTTTACTACTTCCCTTCCCTTGTGGGGGGGGGGCTTGGAGAGAAGGCAAAGTAGAGGCAGGTGCTGCATCGCTGTGCCCAGTGTGTCGGCAGGACACAGGAATCAAAACACATCAAAACTTGTACACTCACAGGGTCGCTGTTAGGAATCATGGGGCCCTCGCCCCCTAAGGGGGAGAAGAGTTAGGGGAGGGAGGTGAGAAAGGGTGAGAGGAGGAGGTAAGGGGTGAGGAGGCAGAAGAGAGAGGGGGTGAGAAAGAGAGAGGGGGAGGGGATTGGGGTTGTGAGGGGGAGTGGGGTGGTAGAGAGAAGGGGGCTGAGAGGGAGGAGGGGTGAGAGAGAAAGATGGTAAGAGAGGGGGTGGCCTGACAGAGGGGGGGAGTAGCTGACAGAGGGGGAGAGAGAAGGGGGCTGAGAGGGAGGGGAGGGTGAGAGAGAAAGATGGTAAGAGAGGGGGTGGCCTGACAGATGGGGGGGGGTGTAGCTGACAGAGGGGGGTAACTGACAGAGGGAGGGTAACTGACAGAGGGGGGGTAACTGACAGAGGGAGGGTAACTGACAGAGGGGGGATAACTGACAGAGGGAGGGTAACTGACAGAGGGAGGGTAACTGACAGAGGGGGGGTAACTGACAGAGGGAGGGTAACTGACAGAGGGGGGTAACTGACAGAGGGGGGATAACTGACAGAGGGGGATAACTGACAGAGGGAGGGTAACTGACAGAGGGAGGATAACTGACAGAGGGGGGGTAACTGACAGAGGGGGGGATAACTGACAGAGGGGGGGTAACTGACAGAGGGAGGGTAACTGACAGAGGGGGGTAACTGACAGAGGGGGGTAACTGACAGAGGGGGGTAACTGACAGGGAGGGGGTAACTGACAGAGGGAGGGTAACTGACAGAGGGGGGTAACTGACAGAGGGGGGACAACTGACAGAGGGGGGACAACTGACAGATGGGGGACAACTGACAGGAGGGGAAACTGACAGAGGGGGGGAGTAACTGACAGAGGGAGGGTAACTGACAGAGGGAGGGTAACTGACAGAGGGAGGGTAACTGACAGAGGGGGGAAACTGACAGAGGGGGGACAACTGACAGAGGGGGGGTAACTGACAGAGGGGGGTAACTAAACTGACAGAGGGGGTAGCTGACAGGGGAGGGGAGCTGACAGAGGGGGAGTGGCTTACAGAGTAGGGACTTGCTGACAGACCGGACCAATTTGCAGCCAAAGGACCAGGCCCCTTTTTGCGATTCGGCACTGCGCCGCTTTAACTGACAATTGCGCGGTCGTGCAACGGGGCTCCCAAACAAAATTGATGTCCTTTTTTTCCCACAAATAGAGCTTTCTTTTGGTGGTATTTGATCGCCCCTGCGGTTTTTATTTTTTGCGCTATAAACAAAAAAGAGCATCAATTTTGAAAAAAAAACGCATTATTTTTTATTTTTTGCTATAATAAATATCCCCAAAAATATATAAAAAAAACATTTTTTTTCCTCAGTTTAGGTCGATACGTATTCTTCTACATATTTTTGGTAAAAAAAATCGCAATAAGCGATTATTGATTGGTTTGCACAGAAGTTATAGCGTTTACAAGATAGGGGATAGTTTTATAGCATTTTTATAATATTTTTTTTTTATTAGTAATGGTGGCGATCAGCGATTTTTATTGTGACTGCGACATTATGGCAGACACATCGGACATTTTTGACACATTTTTGGGACCATTGTCATTTATACAGCAATCAATGCTATTTAAATGCATTGATTCCTGTGTAAATGACACTGGCAGGGAAGGGGTTAACCACTAGGTGGCAGTGTAGGGGTTAAGTATGCCTAGAGGTGTGTTTCTTACTGTGGGGGGGGCGTGGCTGTCAGCTAGTGAATGCTGATCTCTGCTCCAATCACAGGGAGCAGAGATTGGTGTCACTAGTTGCTAGGCAGAACGGGGAGATGCTGTTTATTTCCGCATCTCCTCATTCAGCCTTCCCGTGAGACGATCGCGGGTGTCCAGGCGGCGATCGAGTCCGCGGGACCCGCGACCGGCCTCACGGGGGTCCCGACCGGCGCGAGCGGCGCGCGCCCGATGGCACGGCGGCATCTTAAAGGGGACGTATTTATACGCCCTTATGCCTGTCCGTGCCATTCTGTCGACGTATATCGTCGTGCGCCGGTCGGGAAGCGGTTAAAAAACATTGAACTAAAGGCTGTAATGTAACAAAATAGGTAAAAAGCCGGGGGGGGGGGGGATACATTTGCAAGGCACTGTAAATGTTTAAATCCTTAAGAGACTGTCCGTTTGTGGGCTCAGTCCTTTCAACTCCTGTTAATTGTCTCTGCAAAATGGTCAGACCTCCAAACCATATTGTGGTAATGTCTCAAATTAACATACATTTTTTGCTTTCCTTGCTCTTTTCCAAGTCCTGTTTTGTTGACCAATACAATTTGTAGCAAATTTCTATGTTTTATGTGTTTTTATTTTAATAATTTGTTTTGCAGATGCATTCTCAATCCAAGTAATGCATTTTACAACCCCCCACCCCAACAAGTTTCATGCAACAGATTTCCCAGCTTCAGCTTAAAGTGGCGTTTCCCCCAAATTTACAACTTTGAGGCTGCATTCACACCTGAGCATAGCTTTTCAGGCAGAAAATCACGCAAATTTTCGGCGTTTTTTGCGGCGTTTTTTACCGCGATTCGCTGCGTTTTTTACCGCGATTTGCCGCGAATTTTGTGCAGAGCAAAAGGTCACCAATGTAAAAAGAATAAAAATGCCCAAATCTGCCCGATTCGCACGACAAAAAAGGGTCCGGAACTTGTTTGAGCTTCAGGCGTAGGGCTTCAGGCATTTTGGAGTGGAGATGTGAACCATCTCCATAGAGAATAATGTATTTTTTCCCCTCTAGCGTTTTGTAGCTTCAGGCTTCAAGCTACAAAACGCTCAGGTGTGAATGCAGCCTTAACCTATGTGCAGCAAATGAGCTAATAAAAATTAATTGGATAAAAAAAAAAAATTCACTTACCTATTTCTCCCTGTTGCTAGGTGGTAACACGAAATCTGCCTCTTCCATAGCCCGGGCTAAAAACGTCACTTCCCCTCGGCGCAGTCAGTCATCTGGGACACGTGACAGGTCCCAGATTACTGCGGCGTGCGGCACCGCTCGCGCATGCGCAGTGGGTGCCCGGCTGTGAAGCCACAGCCGGATGGCCACAGTAAGGATGCCGGCGCCGCGAGCGGAGCGGGGAACGAGGGGGGGGGGCTTCGTTCCCCCACATCGCTGGACCATGGGACAGGTAAGTGTCCGATTCAAAAGACCCCTTTCACACTGGGGCGTTTTTCAGGCGTTTTTCAGGTGCTTTAGTGTTAAAAAAAGCACCTGTAAAGTGCTTGAAAGAAGCCTCATCTGCATTTGCATCAGGCATTTTGCTGGCGCTTCCCATTGATTTCAAAGGGAAGGGGCGCTTTAGGAACGGTGTATTCACCGCTCCAAAAGTGCTGCAAAGAAGCTGCTTGCAGGACTTTTTTTAATGCCCTGCCAGCTCAGCGCCTCAGTGTGAAAGCACTCGGGCTTTCACATTGGGATTGCAGTTGTGGCTTCTCTCAGGCACTTTACATGCGCTTATTTTAACGCTAAAGCGCCTGAAAAATGCCATAGTGTGAAAGAGGTCTCAGTGTGAAAGCACTCAGGCTTTCACATTGGGATTGCAGTTGCGGCTTCTTTCAGGCGCTTTACAGTCGCTTTTTTTCACGCTAAAGTGCCTGAAAAGCGCCCCAGTGTGAAGGGGGTCTAAAAGTCAGCAGCTGCAGTATTTGTAGCTGCTGACTTTTCAAAAAAAAATTTTAAGGGGCACCCCACTTTAACTAGGCTGATTAGCATGGCAAAACAAAAAAGAGGTGTGATTTGTCTAAAAGCTACTTTTCTGGTGCCTTCATGGTAGCATATGCATGCATTGTGCGTATGCTGCCATGGATAGGCACCAGGAAAAGAAAATTACGGTAAGTATGAAACAATTTTCTCCCTATGGACATATGGCTCCCAGTCGCATTTAACTTGCTTACAGCGCAGACTTGCTTACATCACGTTTCCCTCTGTGGGAGGGTGAAATCTCCACATCACTGGTTGTCACCTGCTCACATCCTCAATTGGCAGCTCTCATAGCCGCTCCAAATACGCAAACACCATGTCAGAACACTCCCATGAAATAATGGAAAATGTAGTATCTATTTCCCTCTGGAGAACTCATTGGATGTGACGTGCAGTTCCTGCCAAGATCCTCTCCTTGGTGCCTGGGAACAGTGCATTTTTTACAAGGAGCTGATAATATCCCAATTAATTAAATAATTCAATAATTATAAAGAGAGAGATTAAATGTAAAAATTTTAGCGCAATTTTCATGTGCATGGGGAAGGGGAGGTAGGAGGCCAAAAGTGGGTAGGATCCACAGCCTATACCTTTAAAGTATATTTAGCATTTTAGGGTTGGGTGTAGGGTTGGGAGGGTTGGGAGTAGGGTTGCCACCTCATTTAAAAAGTAATCAGTTCTGTGGCTGATTAATGTGGTAATTAAACTCACTTGGTGCCTTATCTGCATTAAATTAGCCTTAGAACCTGTGTTCGGGTTTGAAGGGATGAGGTGGCAACCCTAGTTGGGAGCAATTGGTGGTCTGGAGATGGCAGTTCTGTTAGTGGATTTGTCAACTAGGCTCCATAGATGCACTCACTAGGATGTTTCAGCTACCCTAATGTGGTCCTCTTACATGGTGCAGGGCTAGCCTAGGCACCAGACCTGAAATGAATGAGAATGCAAGTCCTTGCACATATGTAGTGAAGTGTTGTTTCCGCAATGGGGTGCTGCGGAACCTGTAAATGTAACAGGCCGACGGGATTGGGTTGGGGTTTAATGCTTCTTCCCTGCAATGTTAGGTGGGCAATGTTAGGCCGGGAACTGATTTAATAACCTAGTCTTCTCTGTAAGCCCCTGGCTCGGGAACATGACTATGACTCCTCAGCTACGGGGTACTACAAGCTCTTATATGTGTATTTAAAGGGGTGTTCTGGGAAAAAAAAAAGAATTAAAAGCCAGCAGCTACACATACTGCAGCTGCTGGCTTTTAATAAATGGACACTTACCTGTCCTGCTGTCCCTCGATGTCGGCACCGCGGCTGATGTCTCCATCAGCTGTCGGGTGCTGCCGCCGCCATTGCGGTAAGGCAACCCGGCAGTGTAGCCTTTCAGCTTCACGCCGGGAACCCTACTGCGCATGTACGAGGCCCCGCTCCTCTCTCCTATTAGCCCGGCGGCCGAGGGAGGAGGAGGAGGGAGCCCCGCGGTGACGTCATGGCGCGATTGCACCACGGCGTACTTCCGAAAGTGGGAAAGGATACCAGGTATCCTGTCCCCCCTCCCCCCCCCCGAAAGGTGCCAATTGTGACACCGGAAGGGGGGAGGAATCTGATGAGTGGAAGTTCCACTTTAGGGTGGAGCTCCGCTTCAATCTGTGAATTTAGATATTTGCTAGACCTCTTGTTCTAAAGCACACCTGAGTAGCTTCTTGTGTCCTTTTTTCCCTTTCCCTCTTTGATCTCTGCAGTATATTTATTAAAGGGGCTGTAAACCCTCAAGGTTTTTCACCTTAATGCCAGAAAACAACAGGGCCATTCACAAAGCGCTGCGTGACTCGCACATGCACAGTAGGAAACGGGCAGTGAAGCCGCAAGGCTCCACTGCATGTTTCTCTTAGTTAGGATGGCGGTGCCAGCACCCGATCCGATGGACTCAGGGGGGCCGACATCGCAAGCTCGCTGGACAGGTAAGTGTCCTTATTAAAAGTCAGCAGCTACAGTGTTTGTTGCTGACTTTAAAAAAAAAAAAAACACAGGGCGGCAGCACAGCCCCCCAGACCCCCCCCCCTTTTACTTACCTGAACCCAGTCTTTCCAGGGATGGGGATGAGCACACCAGCTCCAGCTGGTGTCTCAGGTCCTGATTGGATAGATTGACAGCAGCACAACCATTGGCTCCCACTGCTGTCAATCAAATCCAATGACACGGGATCCAGGGGCGGGGCCGAGTCCTGCTGTCTGTGTCAATAGACGCAGCAGCAGGACATGGGAGCGCGCCCGCACGAGTGCCCCGAGGGAGATCGGCTTTCCAATGGGGCACTCAAGAAGAGGAGGAGCCAGGGGTGCCACTGAGGAACCCGAGAAGAGGAGGATCGGGTCCACTCTGTTATTTAAAAAAAAAAAAAAAACCTTTACATATCCTTTAAAGCGGGGCTCCACTGCCCCTAACGTTTTTTTTTTTTTAAAAGCCCTTAATAAACAGTATATTTTGGCATTTAATTACTCACCAGTCCGGGTTGCAAGAGTAGTGCCTTTTGTTTTTTCTGGTAAAATATGATTTTAGAAAGAACCTGTTGCGGTTCTCCATCTTGGCTGTGGGCGAGTGAAATCTCTTCCTGGATTTCACTGACGCCCATTCATTCTAATCTCGCGCATTGCGCCGTCAGCAGCTCACAACGGCGGCGGCGTCAAAAGTCCCGCAAGTCTCGCGCGATCTCGGGCCAGGCAGCCGCACTGACTCCTGGGAATTATGACACAAGCTCCCAGGAGACAGTGCGGGCTAGGGGATATTACGTAATATCCCTGCCCATATCCGAGGGACCAAGAACCAGGAAGCGATGGATGCCAAGAAGAAGAACAGCTAAAGGTAAGTTAAAAAAAAGTTTAAAAAAAAATGCCGTTTCGGATCGAGGAAGGTGAGTACTTTTTTTTTTTAATAGGGTTTAAAAACGGGTGTCGCTCCGCTTTAATATCTTGTAGCTGATGTACTTGTATCAGTTGCTCTACAAGGATGCTGATTGCAGTGTCTTACATGCAGAAATAAATCTATCAGTTCATTTCATTATTATTATTATTATTTCAGAAACATATATAGCACCGTCAATGTACGCAGCGCTTTTACATATACATTGTACATTTACATAATTTCATGAAATCAAATCAGGAAATAAAATAAGGGAACAAAAATTCAGATATTTAATTATACGTGAAACACAAGTGAGCATTCACTGGAAATACACAATAGCTTTTTTTTTTTTAAACAAATTTACAATAGTAAGCTTCTTATGTGAACGGTTCTCTTGTGTAGGATGAAGACATATAATAGTACTTCTTAAAGCTGATTTTTTTTTTTTTTTTTTTCAGTAAAGAAGTAAGCAAAGAAAGCGGGAACATAAGATAATTACGGCCTGAACTGGCACAGGTTGTTAGGTCTGCTTTAACTGTTTGATCACAATCAGCTTTCAGAGACTTTTGCACTAATGCTTATTATAGAACAGTGTTGGGGGAGGAGCAATGACTGAATAGGTCACATCTTTTGTAATTAAAAGGTCATAGCTGGAGCGGCTCCTGGCAGGGGAGTTTAAAGACTCTTCTCTGTGTAGTGTACATGTGAGGAGGTGGTATGGAAGGGTAGAGTGGGGGAAGGGAAATTCACCAGCTTCCTATTTCCTATACCTGTTGTCAGGGTCCTATGTGCTTCATGATGCATAATAATCTGCTTATATCTGTATATGCCTGTGCAGCCAACAAGCTTTTTAAATTCAGGATAGGCATACAGCTCTTCTAGGCGTAAAACAATTCACTTTGCGAGTTTTAGTACTTTAACGGCTGTGGCACGGGTGTTTCAGTCGCTGTCATGAGACCAACTGTGTTATTATTTGATCTTTTAAACTACAAAAAGGCTCTGAGATTTGTGATGAAGCTGTATGTGTTATTTTGTAATATTGTGCAGTTAACAATGTTACATCTTTTGTACATTTTGATTCGATTTTCTCATGTTTATTGAGCTTAACCACTTCAGCCCCGGACCAATTGGCAGCCAAAGGACCAGGCCCCTTTTTGCGATTCGGCACTGCGTCGCTTTAACTGACAATTGCGCGGTCGTGCGACGTGGCTCCCAAACAAAACTGGCGTCCTTTTTTTCCCCACAAATAGAGCTTTCTTTTGGTGGTATTTGATCGCCCCTGCGGTTTTTATTTTTTGCACTATAAACAAAAATAGAGCGACAATTTTGAAAAAAATGCAATATTTTTTACTTTTTGCTGTAATAACTATCCCCAAAAAATATATAAAAAAATTTTTTTTCCTCAGTTTAGGCCGATACGTATTCTTCTACATATTTTTGGTAAAAAAAAAATCGCAATTAGCGATTATTGATTAGTTTGCGCAAAAGTTATAGCGTTTACAAAATAGGGGATAGTTTTATAGCATTTTTATTAATATTTTTTTTTTACTAGTAATGGCGTCGATCAGCGATTTTTATTGTGACTGCGACATTATGGCGGACACATCGGACATTTTTGACACATTTTTGGGACATTTGTCATTTATACAGCAATCACTGCTATTTAAATAGCACTGATTCCTATGTAAATGACAGTGGCAGTGAAGGAGTTAACCACTAGGGGGCGGGGAGGAGTCAGTGTGACGTGTTGTGTTTTTTTTACAGTAGGGGGGCGTGGCTGTATGTCTGACGTCATTGATCGGCTTTCCCGATGACAGGGAACAGCCGATCAATGACAGGCAGAGTAGGAAGCGCGGGGAGAGGTTTGTTTACACAAACCTCTCCCCGTTCTTCAGCTCCGTAACCCGATCGCGGGATACCAGCGGCGATCGGGTCCGCTGGTCCCGCGGCCGTGGTCACGGAGCTCCCGACCGGGTCGCGAGCACGCCGCTGGTGGCGCGCGCGCGACCCACGGGCAGGCAAATTAAAGGGGACGTACCCGTACGTGCTTTTGCCTGCCCGTGCCATTCTGTAGACGTATATCTACATGAGGCGGTCGGGAAGCGGTTAATGCAGGCTGAGTGCAAGGGCACTTATGCCCCGTACACACGGTCGGATTTTCCGACGGAAAATGTCCTATCGGACCATGTTGTTGGAAATTCCGACCGTGTGTGGGCTCCGTCTGACTTTTTCCGTCGGATTTTCCGACGGAAAAAGTTTGAGATCCTGCTCTCAAATTTTCCCACAACAAAGTCCTATCGGACTTTTTCCGATCGTGTGTAGCGAATTCCAACAGACAAAGTGCCACGCATGCTCAGATCACATTACAAGACCAAAGCTATTGGCTACTAGCCTCTACGTAGTCCCGTCGTACACAACGAACGTCACCACGTTCAGGATGATCGGATTTTCCCACAACTTTGTCCGACCGTGTGTATGCAACACCAGTGTCGGACAAAATTCGTCGGAAAAAATCAGACGGATTTTGTGGTCGGAATTTCCGACCGTGTGTACAGGGCATTAGAAAACAATTGTCCTATGTTTACACCATTATGTTGCAGTGTGTTTTGTTATGTTGCAGTGTGTTTTGTTATGTTGCAGTGTGTTTTGTTATGTTGCAGTGTGTTTTGCTATGTTGCAGTGTGTTTTGCTATGTTGCAGTGTGTTTTGTTATGTTGCAGTGTGTTTTGTTATGTTGCAGTGTGTTTTGTTATGTTGCAGTGTGTTTTGTTATGTTGCAGTGTGTTTTGTTATGTTGCAGTGTGTTTTGCTATGTTGCAGTGTGTTTTGCGAAAGAACATGTTCATGCGGCCGGTAAAAGCAGGCAGTTGAGCCGCGTGGTTTTACCACCCCGACCGCCCACCTAAACAAAGCAATGAGGTGGCCTAGGACTATACCAATGCTGCTGGCTGTGCATGGCAAAGTCCTCTGTGCAAGTCTGGGTATGCCCAATAGGCTCTGTATTGTACTAAACTTTTAAAACTTACAATAAAAATAATTAAAAAAAAAAAAAAAAAGTCCTCTTTGGAGCAGTATTAAAAGTTAAACGGCATGTTGCATTCAGCAGGCGTTACTGCTTGCCGATTCAAGTGAATAGGGCTGCGCCACAATCGCTTAGTAACTACGTGCAATGTGGTGCGGTTAAAGCAGGCAGTGACATATTGGGGGTTATTTACTAAAGGCAAATCAACTTTGCACTACAAGTGCCCTTGGAAGTGCCGTCGCTGTAGATCCGAGGGGGACATGCAAGGAAAATAAAAAAACAGCACTTTTGCTTGTACATGATTGGTTGCTAAAATAAGCAGAGCTTCCCCTCATTTCAGATCTTCCCCCCTCAGATCTACAGCGACTGCACTTCCAAGTGCACTTGCAGTGCAAAGTAGATTTTCCTTTAGTAAATCAACCCCTCTGCCTCCTCACCACCTGTCAAACGCCCCCTGAAAAGCAATCCATCACGGGTGGCTTTTCAAGAGAGGCGGCAGAATAGCACAGCTCCCAACTGTCCCGGATGTCCCTCTGTCTCTCTTTACTCCTCATTTGTCCCTCATTTTGGTCTGATCCTCATAGTTGTATATAAAATGTACTTTTTATCTTTCAAAAAGGGTTTCCCAGTACTAAACTTTTCCTCCAATTTCTAAATTGCTGCATTTGTACATTTTAGGAGCCAATATGAAGGAATAGTAGTGGTAAAAAAAAAGTCCTTGTGGATTTAATTAACTATTTTCTTTGGTTAATTTTCCTTTAAGGGGGTGTGACAGGGGGCGTGTCCTATGCCTACATACGTTTGTTAGTAGGTGTCCCTCATTTTCATCTCAAAATGTTGGGAGGTATCGAATAGGCATACATATCAACGAGCCCTAAGGCTTGATTCACACTAATGCGTTTTTTTGATGCATTTTGCAGACATGCAGGGAAATTTTTTAACATGGGTTCCTATGGAACATGTTCACATCAATGCATTTTTGTGCCTCTGCGTTTTTGGAAAGGGTCAGGGACTTTTTTTCATGCAAAATGCAGCGTTTTGCATGTAATAGAAGTCAATGGACCCGCATCCAAAACGCAAGTACCGCAATTTTGCCACGATTTTGCCGCGTTTTTGCGTTTTTTTTTTTTTTTTTTCTTTTTTTACACTGTGGTTGCTTAGCAACCAGCTATATACAGTGTAAAAAAAACGTAAATCGCGGTAAAAACGCAGTTCTTGCGTTTTGGATGCGGGTCCATTGACTTCTCTTACATGCAAAACGCTGCATTTTGCATGAAAAAAAGTCCCCAACCCTTTCCAAAAACGCAGAGGCACAAAAATGCATTGATGTGAACATGTTCCATAGGAACCCATGTTAAAAAATGTCCCTGCATTTCTGCAAAATGCATCAAAAAACGCATTAGTGTGAATCAAGCCTTAGGCCTGATTCACACTTGTGCAGGTTGCAGTTTGCATATTGCAGGTGCATTTTGCGTTTTTCAATACACATCTTTAAACCATTGAACTAAAAACCAGGAAAAAATAAAAAATCCCTGGCCCTTTCCATAAAATGCACAGATGTGAACTATACCATAGGACACCATGTTAAATGTGCTGAAGTGTGTTTCTGCAAAATTGAAAACGCACAAAAAAAATGCATAGGTGTGAACCAGGCCTAAATGTGCAGACAGATTTTTATGTTGCACACTGCACCTCCCCGCAGCACATTGCAATGCAGTTTAATAAAGTGTGAATTGATGACAATTCAATAAAGTTAAAAAAAAAGATAGAAAAAGTAAACAGCGTGGTGCATTGTAACAACATTTTGCGCCTCCCCTCACTGCCTCTACACAATGTACACCAGTGTGCGAAGTGGTGTGCATAAGCCCTAACTTTTCTAGTGACAATAATGATTTCTTGGACCTTTATTCATTCACTGGCGCTGTTGTGACTATGAAAGCGACTTGAAAAGAATGAATTTTCAGTTGACCTTACTTTTTTGTCTGCACCACAAAATGCATAAAAGTAAATGGTGTGAATGCCCCCTTAGTAATATCCGCTGTATGTGTAGCAGTCATTTATCACTTGTCAAAAAGAATAGCTATCTTTTGCCTATAATATTCTACATGTAAATATTAAATACTGTAATTATTCCCAACAAACAGACCCATGTTAAGATACCAACACTTTCACATGGCTTTTACCTTTATTTCTTGTTAACTTAAATCAGAACTCCAGCTAAAACTATATTACCAAAAGTATTGGGATGCCTGCCTTTACACGCACATGAACATCCGTAGGGTTCAATATTGAGTTGGTCCACCCTCTGCAGCTTCAACTCTTCTGGGAAGACTGTCCACAAGGTTGAGGAGTGTGTTTATGGGAATGTTTGACCATTCTTCTAGAAGTGCTTTTGTGAGGTCCGGCACTGATGTTGGATGAGAAGGCCTGGCTCGCAGTCTCCTCTCTAATTCATTCCAAAGGTGTTCTATCGGGTTGAGGTCAGGACTCTCAGTCAAGTTCCTCCACCCCAAACTCGCTCATTCACGTCTTTATGGACCTTGCTTTGTGCAGTCATGTTGGAACAGGAAGGGGCCATCCCCAAACTGTTTCCACAAAGTTGGGAGCATGACATTGTCCAAAATGTCTTGGTATGCTGACGCCTTAAGACAGGGGTCTTCAAACTACGGCCCTCCAGTTGTTCAGGAACTACAATTCCCATCATGCCTAGTCATGTCTGTGAATGTCAGAGTTTTACAATGCCTCATGGGATGTGTAGTTCTGCAACAGCTGGAGGGCCGTAGTTTGAGGATGCCTGCCTTAAGAGTTCCCTTTACTGGAACTAAGGGGCCAAGCCCAACCCCCGGAAAAAACAACCCCACACCATAATCCCCCCCTCCACCAAATGGTTTGGACCAGTGCACAAAGCAAGGTCCATAAAGACACGAATGAGTGAGTTTGGGGGGGAGGAACTTGACTGGCCTGCACAGAGTCTTGACCTCAAGCCGATAGAACACTTTTGGGATGAATTTGAGCAGAGACTGTGAGTCAGGCCTTCTAATCCACATCAGTGCCTGACCTCACAAATGCACTTCTGGAAGAATGGTCAGACATTCCCATAGACACACTCCTAAACCTTGTGGACAGCCTTCCCAGAAGAGTTGAAGCTGTTATAGCTGCAAAGGGTGGGCCAACTCAATGCTGAACCCTAAGGATGTTCATGTGCGTGTAAAGGCAGGCGTCCCAATACTTTTTCCCAATTCAGTATTGAACCCTACGGACTAATGTGGCGTACACACGAGCAGAATTTCTGTCGGAAAAATCTATGTTTTTTATTCCGCTCAAGCTTGTCTTGCATACACAAGGTCACACAAGAACTTTCGACCGCCAAGAATGCGGTGACGTACAACACTACGATGAGTCGATAAAATTAAGTTCAATGCTTCCGAGCATGCGTCAGATTGTCTCTGAGCATGCATAGAAATTTTGCTTGTTGGAATTGGTACAGACGATCGGAATTTCCGATCGGAACTTTTTCGACCGAAAAATTGAGAACATGCTCTCAATCTTTTGCTGGCCAGCAAAAGTCCGATGGAGCATACACACGGTCGCATTTTCCGACCAAAAGCTCTCATGGGACTTTTGCTGGCGGAATTTCCACTGGTGTGTACGGGGCATAAGGCTGGGGTGCCATTAAAGTTCATGTCCGTGTAGAGGCAGTAGGGAGTAGTATATATATATTTTTTTGTCTTAAATAAAGATTAGCATAAGAACATCTATTAGCTTTTTATTATTGCCTGTGTCCCCTTTGGAGCGATTCACTCTCACTTCATGTCCCAGCAACTATTGTGAATGGGACGGAAAGTGATTTAAAATCCAATTTTACGGTTGTCACTGAAACAGGAGGTAAGGGAAATCTTTCAATGGGAACACCTGTTCCAGTGGTAACAGTCAAAGGTGAAATTTTTCTCTAACTTTGGGAAGATTTCCTCCCATATCCTGCTGTGTCTGTGAGATAGGAAATGTGGAGAAATCCCTGCAATGGGGACGCAGCAATAAAAGCTTGTCAAATGTTCGAAGTCTTCCCCAGTCTTTAAAGAAATAAAATAAGTATTGATTGTAATTTACTTACTACATTCATAAGAACACAAAACATCTCCAGCACTTAAAATGACTACTGCGTACCTCTAAAATATTTCCCTGTGACTCCAATCTTTACTTTTGTCAGTGCTGCCCCAACATTCTCTAGGTGCTTTATACTGAAGGCAGGCAGGCCTGTTTGTAAGGATCAGCAAAATAATTGCTTTCTGCTTAGCTGCACTTCAAATGATGTCGCTTCTGAAAGTGTCGCTGCTTTCTTTCAGTTTATAAAAAAAAAAGTTTGACACGGAAATGTTTCAATATTAAAAAGCGGTGTAAAAGAAAAAAATTGTGAAAAGTAGACAAGACTGGAAAAAATGTTGAAAAATGCAGCAACTTTGAAAAAAAAAATGACACCTTATTCTCCTTCTTTAGTGCTGAGTTCAAAGCAAACAAGCTAAATATACTACAGAAATGCATACGGGTGAACTGTTTTACCTGCCCAGAGATTTGTATTTCTTTATTGTCTTGTGATTCAGGCACTCCTGCCAGACTGCGCAACCAGACTCTGGATCTCCCTGCAGACCACTCTACAATTAAAGTGGATGTAAACTCTAAGGCCGCGTACACACGATCGGAATTCTCGTCGGAAAAAACAGACGGAATTCCGCTCAAGCTGTGTTGCCTACACCATCACACCAAATTCCGACGGTCAATAACACAGCGGCATAAAACACATTCGACAGCACTATAAAAGCTTCCGAGCATGCGTCAAATTGTTTCCGAGCATGCGTCAGAATTTTGCGTGTCGGAATTGCATACACACGATCGGAAAATCCGATAGAAAGGTTTTCCGTCTGAAAAATTGAGAACAGGTTCTCAATCCAAAGTCCGTCGGAAATTCCGACAGAAAAAAGACCGTTGGGCATACACACGGTCGAAAAATCCGATGAAAAGCTCCCATCGGACTGTTTCCATCGGAAATTCCGACCGTGTGTACGCCGCATTTGGCGTTCAGAAAACAGCTCATAAACTCCACTGCTGATAAACATCCAAAAACGTCCATGTGTGCATGGACACATAGGATAACATAGAGGGGAGTTTATGGGCTGTTAAAAAAAAAAAACACCGAAACTCCAAAAAATGGCCGTTTATGAGCTTCGGTGTGCATGGAGCCTAATGCCACGTACACACGAGTGGATTTTCCGACGGAAAAATCTTGGATGTTTTTTCCGACGGAATTCCGCTCAAGCTTGGCTTGCATACACACGGCCACACAAAAGTTCGCTGAACTTTCGACCGTCAAGAACGCGGTGACGTACAACACTACGACGAGCTGAGAAAATGATGTTCAATGCTTCCGAGCATGCGTCGAATTGTTTCCAAGCATGCGTAGGAATTTTGCGCATCGGAATTGCTACAGACGATCAGAATTTCCGATTGACCGAAAAATTGAGAACCTGCTCTCAATCTTTTGCTGTCTGGAATTCGGCCAGCAAAAGTCCGATGGAGCATATACACGGTCGCATTTTCCAACCAAAAGCTCTCATCGGTCTTTTGCTGGCCGAATTTCCGATCGTGTGTACGCGGCATTACAAATAATTTCTCTTATTTGCTGTCTGCGTTGATGGTCCCCCATCCCCCAGCAACTTGTGGTGGCAGGAAAAAGTTTTGCTCCGTCTATGGCTGGTCTTAGGGTGCCGTAAATTATCAGCAAAATCCTTAGCAAATAAAAGAGGCAAAAAAAATTGATAAAACATAATAAAATACAAAATAAGTTTTACCAGGTTATGTATTAGTCTTCCTTCCTTTCTACCTTTGTAGAAATAAAGCATAGATAACTATCAGTATTGTCAGGACTATGCCACCAAGAGTGTGAGAAAAAAAACTAGGGCATGCACAAAGAGTCAGTGTGTGCGGCTGAACAAAGCTTGTGATTTGGTGATTAGGAAGAGCTCATGGTAAATATAAAAATAATAAAAATATAAATATTTATCACCTAAAAAATAGTCCAGCAACATGATAAATCTGACAGGAGAACAGTAGAAGAAGCTCAATAAAAAATACAGAACATGCTCATGTGAATATAATGTACACATGCAGAAAGTCAGCATGACTTTGGGGGCGGGGGGGGGGGGGGGCCCCACTGCAACCTCTGTCATTCCCTTTGGCATTTGACACTTCCAGCAGTTTTGGACACCTGTGTCCCCTACAAGATTGTGGTTTCATCCTCCATCTTACATCACTACATCACTACTGAATATAGCAACAGGATTGCCAACCTCCCGCAACTTTTTTCACGGGCAGAAAACAGCAATGTCACAGGCCCTCTAAAAATCACAGATCACCGCCATTACTAGTAAAAAATAATAATAATAATAATAATAAAAATGCCATAAATCTATCCCCTACTTTGTAGACTCTATAACTTTTGCGCAAACCAATCAATATACGCTTATTGCGATTTTTTTTTTTTTTACCAAAAATATGTAGCAGATAACATATTGGCCTAAACTGAGGAAGACATTTTTTTGGGGATATTTATTATAGCAAAAAGTAAAAATTATTTTTTTGTTTATAGCGCAAAAAATAAAAAACACAGAGGTGATCAAATACCACCTTAAGAAAGCTCTATTTGTGGGGAAAAAAAGGACATACATTTTGTTTGGGTACAACGTCGCACTTCCGCGCAATAGTCAGTTAAAGTGACCCTGTGCTGTAAAAATGGCCTGGTCATTAAGGGGGCAAATCCTTCTGATCCTTAAGTGGTTAAACATTATAAACACAATCTGTAAATACTGATAATACTCATAACAGGTAATTGGCCTGGTTTACATTTAAAAAGTCAACACAACATGACAAGTTATCAGCCACACTGCTGGGATACAGTTGAAAAACAAGCTCTGTTCGGCCTCTTTCACACTGGGGCGGTTTTCAGGCGCTACAGCGCTAAAAATAGCGCCTGTACACCGCCTGAAAAAAAACGGCCCCATTCACTCCAGTGTGAAAGCCGGCGGGCTTTCACGCTGAAGCGGTGCGCTAGCAGGACGGTAAAAAAAGTTATCATCTTTGGAGCGGTATAGGAGCGGTGTATTCACCGCTCCTATACCGCTCCTACCCATTGAAATTAATGGGACACCGCGGTAATACCGCGGCAATACCGCCGCAAATCGCCGCCCTTTTTCGGCCGCTGGCGGGGGGTAAACCGCACCGCGAGCGGCCGAATCCCGCGGCTAAAACGACGGTAAAGCAGCGCTAAATATAGCGCTGCTTTACCGTCGACGCGGCTCCCGCCCCAGTGTGAAAGGGGCCTTATGCATGCCAAAGAGAGCAATGGGCATGACCAGACCGCGTCTAATAGTGAGTGGCCTAAAAGAGGAAGTATAAACACAACCACTTCCTGGCCACCTACCTCTAAATGAACATAGCAGCTACTTGAGTGAGTACACATTGCCATGGCCTCGATGCTCAGCTTCATACTGCATCAATTTTAACATATAGCATTGCCTGTCAAACTTGCCCAATGAGCTCAATGAGGCTGCGCAGCAGCCACAAGCCAAATTCTTGGCTTGCAGTTGTGACACAGTATTTCAATACAACATTTCCATTCAGCTGGGGGAAAAAAACATCCAGGAGAGAGCAGTATCACCTCCTGCAATAACAGTGGGAGGGTGTTAAAGTGAATTAAAGTCTTGCTTTTTTTTTGTTTAAAAGTACCAAGCATGTTATACTTACCTGCTCTGTACAGTGGTTTTGCACAGAGCAGATCCAATCCTCCTCTTCTCGGGTCAGCAACACGTCCCTGTTCTCCGTTTCAAGGACAAATCAGGGCAGAATCTATGCCTGAATTCGGCCCTGAAACGTAGGAAAGGACGCACACTGTGCAGTGCGCTCCACAGCCGCCCCGGAGATATGTGAACCGCCTCCATAGAGGTCACATTCTCCTGCTATGCAAATTGGATGCGGCAAAACCTGCATCCAATTCGTATAGGTGTGAACCCAGCCTCAGAAATATATTTACCTAGAAAAATGGTGTCGTGTTCAATACTTATTTTACCCGCTGTATATATAGCAACAAAAATTTGCACAACACTTTACAAAATAGAGGTAGACAGTACAGGTACAATACTAGAGGGTTAGAAAGGCCCTGCTCTTGAGAGCTTACAATCTAAATGCAGGTAACTGATATGAAAGATAATCACTGTGGGGGATGCGTTGATCTGAGATCATTTTTTTTCTGTTGCTATTTCTCTTTTTAGCTCTGATTATAATGGTTTGCTCTTATTATTACTTGTGCGGATTTCTATCCTTCTGTTGGTGTTATGTACACCTGCTCACATCTTTCACTCAGTGCTATGCAATCTGGCTCTTCCAGATACCTGCCTTCCACTAACACGCTTATGTGCACCTGTCCGCCCTCTCTTAGCATCCACCTTCTCCTTCTGTAATTGCTACCAATGTCTTGTGTACATTTTTATAAGTGTTTTGTCATTCTCATCATAGCGGTCTATAAGGATCGTCACCGTACTTGCGTATATATTATTCCTTCCTGTAACACAAATCTGAAATGTCATTCTCCAGCATACGAACAGGTATTCCTGCTATCACGGGGGGGCAACACTTTGCCTTCCCTTCCACATCTGGGTGCAGTGCCCATGGGGATCCCCTGGCTCACATGGAGCTAGCTGCTAACAGATGGGCGCTTGGATCAGCTTTCCAAATCCTGAATAATTTATTAGGAACAAAATAGTTGGGTCTGTGAACAGGTCCCTCCTTCCTCTACTCTTTGTCTCCATAAAGTGCCATTGAGTGGCAGAGTTTCTAATTACAGGTCAGACAGGACAGGCCCTCCTCCTCGTCACACAGAGTTATTTATACACCTGAATTAAAGTGACGTCGCTTCTGTTGGAAGAAGCAGATTTATTTCACCTTTTAGAAAAGGCTGTATTCACTCAAACCTCATGACCCAGTTTAGATTCAGTGAGAGCCAGACCCATGGGGAGGGGCAATACTGTAGGGGAAAGGACAGAAACTGAGGGATGTTTGGAAGGTCTGAACTCTACTGTACTTCGCATTTAATTGATCTTGCAAATCTGTCTGCATATTCGCATGACCAGACATTATTATATGCAAAGTGTACCGTGCACGATCTGTATTTCTGTAACTATTAACCCTTTAAAAAAAAAAATGGAAGAACCTCTCAGTGCCTACATATCTGTAAGGCCAGTCCTAAAAGAGATAGTTAGGAAGTTGCTTTAGTAATAAAATTCCACCTGCAGACACAACCAATTTTCCAAGGTTTTTGGATTTAATGGTCTAGGAGTAGGTATTGCTCCTGGACATTGGATGGGTGAAAGATGCAATTGAGATGGGTGATATGAGTTCCCTGGAAGTGGCCTCTAGATTTTGTACCAAGTGAGTGATAGATGGGAGGCGCTGGGCTATGCCTGTGGGTTTCTTTCCCAGCTCCTGTTTGCTCTCCGTTCCCATTGATCAGGCATGTGGAAACATTCCGCCTCCTGTACTCCCATTGTCAGGCTCATGTTGCCAAGCTGCAGCTGCCCTCAATAACTTCCCTGCATCCCCCCACCTCTTGGGCACCAACCTGTACCATTTACCCACCGTCAACTTGCAGGGATTTGTAGGATGTGAAGGCCAACTCTAATCAGACTAGGTCAACGTAATATGCAAGGTACCCATCACACACATAGGGGTCATCTAATTATATGGAAAGAAAGATGTTCAGTTTAGACAGGGCAGTTATCTTGCCAACCATCCTGATGTGTTAATACTTGTAGCAGAGTTTTTAATGAGATGTACGGCGCTATGTTCAGATTGGGGTCTTTATGGGGAGGCTTTCTAGGGGGCTCTTGCCTGTTCCATGAGCTTGAAGGACACTGGAAATGCTGAGCTCAGCTGATTAGCATAACAATCCCTGCAGATCCTCTTCATCCTGCACTAACGCTGGGCTTTTCAATCCAATTTCCAGCCTCCTTCTTTAGCTGATTACATCAACTGGGAGGAGGGGACTGACCTTAAATCGATGCAGCATCTCAACAAACAGAGTATATAGGTCACCGTGAAATGGATGGAAACAGCTTGCAACAGAGGGGACCAAGAACAGCACATAGTGATACATAGAAACAGCGTGTGGGGGAGAGAGGAAGGACAATGTAGGAGGGAGGGAGAAAGCGCGAGAATAGCAGTGCACGACCAGGTGATCCTGTAGGTAGAAGCGCTTTCGCGTTCTTGCTACAATCAGGATTTTTTTTTTCTGCATTGCAGTTTAGGTTTAGATCGGATTTTAACGTTTAAACACACTATTAAAAGTAAGCTTTAGAATAAAGGCATTAGTATGACTAAAAGTATGGGGCTGAAAAAAAAAAAATGATAACATCTATGTTTTACGTTTTATATACCTACTATTTGTAAGTTTTGTCAGCTCATGAGAAAATCCTAAATCCTGACATACTAGACCCAGCTCCCCCACCTGTGAGTCAATGAATTCTTGTGAATGTGTCTCTGCTTCCCACATGAGCTCACAAAGCCCTCCCTGCTCTTGTTGTCTGGAATAAAAGGTTCTATTGAGGCCCTCCCTGTA
This sequence comes from Lithobates sylvaticus, assembly GCA_028564925.1. Classification (NCBI taxonomy): domain Eukaryota; kingdom Metazoa; phylum Chordata; class Amphibia; order Anura; family Ranidae; genus Lithobates; species Lithobates sylvaticus. The sequence continues at coordinate 232,291,722 of CM053026.1, forward strand.
ATCTCGGCAGGTCCCTCTCACCCTCTGGAATTCTTATGCGAGGCACGAGTTAATTTCAGCTGGCTAAGCTGAGAGAGCTCTGCAGAGAGAACTGTTAGGAGGACATATAAGTATACACTTTTCTCAAAGTGTCCCAACAAACAGTTTGTGGGCAAGGGTGGGGCAGATTCAGAATGCTTTAGAACAGGTGAATTTCTGTACTTTACTAGTTGACTTTGACTAGTTGACTTACTATACAGGTGTCTGTATGTGAGAATATTAAACATTTTAGATGCTTTTTACAGTTACCAAAAAACAATATTTTTCACTATAGTGGACCTTTAAAGTTGAATTCCACGCATATATAAGACATATTAAACTTATTAAAGTGATTGTAAACCAACATTTTTTTTATTTTCTAAAAATAACAAACATGTTATATTTACCTGCTCTGTTGCAGTGTTTTTTTACAGAGCAGCCCGGATCCTCCTCTTCTCTGGTCCCCCGCTGGCACTCCTGGCTCTCCCCCCTCACCGAATGTCCCCATAGCAAGTGGCTTGCTATGGGGGCACTCGTGCGTGCTCGCTCCCAAGCTTGCTCTGTGTGTCCATAAAGGTGATGACAACAAGGTGAGAATGGAAAGTGCAAACTTGTCCCTGAACCTATCCCTAATACAGGGTTTCTCAACCAGGGTTCTGTGGAACCCTTTGGTTCCTCTAGAGGTTGCTAGGGGTTCCCTGAGCAATGGTCAATTTCTGCCTCTCAGGTAAGTTCTCAAGGACACCATTGATCTTTTTAGTTATCTGTAAGGCCTTTACCGCTTTACCGTCGTTTTAGCCGCGGTATGCTAAAACCACCCCGCTAGTGGCCGAAAAAGGGTTAAAACCCCCCGCAAATCGCCGATGCAGCGGCGCTTTGGCGGCGGTATCCCCAGCGGTGTCCCATTGATTTCAATGGGTAGGAGCGGTATAGGAGCAGTGAATACACCGCTCCTTCACCGCTCCAAATATGCTGCTAGCAGGACTTTTTTTACCGTCCTGCTAGCGCACTGCTCCAGTGTGAAAGCCCTCCGGCTTTCACACTGGAGTGAAAGGACCGGCTTTTTTCAGGAGCTACACAGGCACTATTTTTAGCGCTGTAGCTCCTGAAAAATGCCCCAGTGTGAAAGCAGCCTAAGGGGGGAATTCTTCCGAATAACCACAAGTGTAAGAAGCATTCTTCTCATTGACCATCACACTAATGTATGATGAGTTGTAGATTTTTCATTTTTAGCAGGGGTTCCCCAAGACTGGAGAATTGTTTTCAGGGTTTCTCTGTGTTGAAAAGGTTGAGAAAGGCTGCCCTAATACCTACAAAAGGTGTTTTTTAAAGCACCAAGAGAACACACTTTAAACCACTTCAGCCCCGGAAGATTTGGCTGCTCAATGACCAGGCCATTTTTTGTGATACAGCACTGCGTGGCTTTAACTGAAAATTGCGCGGTCGTGCGAGGCTGTACCTAAACAAATAGAGCTTCCTTTGGTGGTATTTGATCAACGCTGCAGTTTTTATTTTTTGTGCTATAAACAAAAGAAGAGCGACAATTTTGAAAATAACACAGTGGGGGTTATTTATGAAAGGCAAATCCACTTTGCACTACAAGTGCAAACTCCAAGTGCAAATGCACTTGAAATTGCACTGAAAGTGCACTTGGAAGTGCAGTCGCTGTAAATCTGAGGGGTAGATCTGAAATGAGGGGAAGCTCAACTGATTTTATCATCCGATCATGTGTAAGCTAAAATGCTGTTTTTTATTTTCCTTGCATGTCCCCCTCGGATCTACAGCGACTACACTTCCAAGTGCACTTTCAGTGCAATTTCAAGTGCACTTTGCACTTGTAGTTTTTCACTTGTAGTGCAAAGTGGATTTGCCTTTCGTAAACAACCCCCAATATCTTTTACTTTTTGCTATAATAAATATCCCAAATTAAAAAAAATAAAAAAATACATTTTTCCTCAGTTTAGGCTGATATGTATTCTTCTACATATTTTTGGTAAAAAAAAATCGCAATAAGCATATATTGATAGGTTTGCGCAAAAGTTATAGCGTCTACTAAATAGGGAATAGATTTATGGCATTTTTATTATTTTTTTTTTTACTAGTAATGGCAGTGATCTGTGATTTTATCGGGACAAATTGGACACTTTTGACACATTTTTGGGACCATTGACAATCATACAGCGATCAGTGCTATAAAAATGCACTGATTACTGTATAAATGTCACTGGCAGGGGAGGGGTTAACACTAGGGGGTGATCAAGGGGTTAACTGTGTTCCCTAGTGTGTGTTCTAACTGTGGAGGGGATGGGACTGACTAGGAGAGGAGAGAGATCATGTTCATACTTAGTATGAACACACAATCTGTCTCCTCTCCCCTGAGAGAACCGGATCTGTGTGTTTCTGTCATCGAGACCGTCGGGCACTCGCATCGGCTCCGGCGTGGTGCCACGTGTGCGTGCGTGTGCCCCCTAGTGGTCAAAAGGCAAACCGACGTACAGTTATGTCGTTTCTCCCAGGGGAGCCAACCTGCCGCAGGCTGATCTGGAATGGGTTAAATTCTACAAAGACATGGGTGTTTAGTACTAACAAACAGTACAAACAAATGGCCACTGCCCTCACCTATAACTGGCTTTTGCAGCAAGGAGCATATGAAAGGGCATGCAAAATAAAGCTAAAGAAATTCCCAGCTCAACTTACCGACCAGCCTGCAACCAACCGAATTATCCTGTCTATCAGTATGCATTAAAAACAGGGGTTCAGTTTGCACACATTTGCAAATACATGAGTAAACTACAGAGCCCTGTCAAAGCACCCCAGTATTTTCTGTAGTCTTAACTCCAAATTATGAGAGCCTCCACAGTGGAAACACATTATAATAGAAAGGCAGAGGGTAGGTATGCCTGGAGGGAGCCCACCCCTCCTTAAAGGCCATTTGTTTGTACTGTTGAATTATTGGTGAGAGGACACACTGGACACCGACACAGTGCGCCCCTGTGCCTTTAAGTTGACCTGGGAATTTATTTGAACTACATGGGAAACACCTTGGTTTTAATCAAGGAATAAGGTACTAGAGGTTTCTTGAACAAGATCAAAATTGCCAAAATATCTGACTCTTGATGGTACTAAGGACCAATTGCTTGTCCAGGCCTAATTGCAAAAAGGTTAGGATTCGTCCCACAAAATATTTTCTGGGATGAAACAAGAAATATTGCCACAAGCATAAAATGCTTGTTAAATACCCCAAGAAACCCAGTGCCATTGCACGTATCCCTATTTTATTACGAGCAGTGATTTGGAAATACAATGGCATTTTTATTACTGTCAGAACTGGTTGGCTCTTCCCCAGCTGAAGCCCAAGTTATAGGCGTTCCTATGGGAAAGTTACAGCCAGTACTGAAGCCCCCCCTCTACATTCTGCAGCCCTCCATGTAATATTGCAGCAATGTTTGTGCCTCTTCTGCTACCTTACTTATACATAAAACACTAACTTGACTGAGACCAGAACCCCCTGTCAGCCATCTACTATTTCAGAGAAGCGCAGCCATTTACAAAAACACAAGCCTACAACAACACAAGACAGATAGTAAACTTGTGAGAGAGATGTGTGTTGTTCTGGGCTTGAATTTTATTGAACTACCATGCTCCTCTGAAGCTGCTGTCCTTCGCAAGAAAACAAACACAACAGCTTGAAAGGTTCCAAGTCTAGGGTTGGGGCTTGGTCAAGCCAGTGTTTTATGTACATGTTGGGGAGAAGAGTAGGCACAGATAGGGCTGCACAATTAGAAGAGCTGTCACACAAAATTGCTGTCCCTTTTATCTAGTGTTGTCGGATAGCAGTGGAGGGAGAAGGAGGCAGCTATCCAGCATTGCTGCTCAGGAACCACAGCACAGATTTAAACAGTGACAAGTGCATTGGGTTTCCTGGGGGATTTAACAAACATTTTATACTTGTGATGGTAGACCTTGTAGGAAGTGGACTTCCTGGCTTTCACCGTCATGGGGATTGCTTAGTCAGACTGGCCCCTGTCCCTCAAGACTTGAGCTTCAATAGCAATGCTATTAAAGCTAGGAACTGTGAAGCAGGGTGATAAACTAATCCTTGGGATATAAGATCTGGAAGAGCCCACAGAGCGTCTCTCAGGAGTTTGATTAGGTCTGAATACCACATCCGCCTGGGCCAGTCCAGAACTATAAGGATCATCAGATGCATCTTGAGGAGCAGATGAGAAAGGAGTTTCAGGGGAGGAATGGCAAAGGTCAAGTTGTACTGATACCACTGAGCCACCAGTGGTGCTTCTGCCAGAGAATCTCTGCATTTGGAGACAAACCAGTCCAGTTTGTTTTGAACCTGGGTAATTCACATACATCATCCCCCACCAGAACACCAATTCTGGAAAATTCTCTTGAGTCCAGACACTGTCAGGCTGAGGTAGTCTTCTTGTCAATTGTCTATGACTGGAATGAGAACAGAGGGCAAAGCTGTAATATGAAGTTCTGCCCAGGACAGGATCCTGTCTACTTCTCTTGCTGCAACAAGACTCCTTGGTTTTCCCTGATGTACTCCACTGCCGTAGCATTGTCTGGCCAGATGCTGATTGGAAGACCCTCCATTTGCGATGTGTAGTATTGGGACTACCATGTTGCCTGAAACTCCACAATAAAAATGAAAATTTTGCACTGTCGCCCTTTTCTATACAGTAAGTGCAGCCTACAAAAACAAGTGCTATCAACACTCTTACACCGAGTTACATTCCTAATTGATAAAAATTGTCTGGTGAATCGTGTGCACACCCGTGCACATGCATAGCACAGTTCATACATCTAGAGTGAGAACTCCATGAGCATGGACATTTTGGTGCTTTTTTACCTATTTAAAGCTGTGCAGGAGTCCAGATCGTTGAGTGGTCATCAGCTCCTATTACATGTGACCTGATCCCATGCTTACTTCTGTGTTCTCAGCTGGCTTTGTCTGACTCTGCTTTCTCCTGAAAAAGTGTTGCTGACTTTGGCTTGTGACCCGACCTTCTCTCCTGCCTGCTGTTCCTGTAGCTTCTCTGCTAGCCTGATACTGACCTTGTCCTGGCCCTGACTTTGCTTCTGGTTCCTGATTCTGTACTTTTGCTGCCTGGTTGTTGCCATCTTCTGCCTGCCTGACCATGCATCCTAGATCCTGCATCTACCAGCTGCCAGTTTACCTGCTGCACAGTCTTCAGTTCTTCACCTGCTACAGTGTCTTCTGGCCAGGATCTCTCTGTGACCTGTTATACCCTGTCATCAACAGTCATCAAGGGTAGGCCTCTTGTTAGCACGGCCTTGACCAGCTACATAACGTGACAATAATATTAAGCATGTATACACCTAACTGAATTAGAGGTCAAAAACTCTATTGAGTTATTTACATCAGTCAGTGGCCCATGAGTGGCTTTTCAGTGGATTTGCAGTGGTGAAATAGAAATTAAGAGAATTAAGAAAAAAAGGACTTTTTGTTTAAAGATTTTGTTTTCTTTTTTTAAAAGAGAATTTAGAGTGAATAGACACATTGGATGTAGCGTTGGTGCTTTAGTTCATTGTATTAAACACAATAAGAAGTTATTAGTTACTACACATTGGATGAGATTAGTTTTGCATTATTTGCACCAATTAAGAAAATAACACAGCAAAGTTTGAGGGTTTTGAAGAGGATACGTTATCCCTTTGGGGCCCAAGTCCCCTGCACCAATAAGGTGTCTATAACTCCTCCCCAGCCTTACAGGCTGCTGTCCGTTGTGATGATCTTGGAGATTGGAAGTGAAAATTCCCCCAACTTCCCCACATTCCTGATCCCCTATGCCAGAGACAACCTAGCCTTTTGGGGTCAGGTGCATTGGGCTGTCCAGAGACTGAACAAATTGGCCACACAATGACAGGATGTTGAGTTGTGGGGTCTGGAATGAAACTGGGCAAACAGGACTGCCTCAAAAGAGGCTACCATCAGCCCCAGGACTCTCACACAGAAACAAAAAGTCAATAGACCCCTGGACTGATTATTAATTCAAGTCTGGGAGCAAAGAATTTGAAGCTCCTTTTGTGGAAGAAAAACTCTGGCCTGTGCTTTGTCTAAGCTCATACTCCAAGTAATGAGTTGGCTTCACACAGACTTCTGAAGGTTCAGGATCACAGCAAACCTTTTTTAGGTCTGAACTGTCAGCACCACACTGTTGGTCAAAACTTGTGCCAACTGTTCCCCCAACAGCAGACCCTCTATATACCCACAACAGGGATGTCCTAAGAGCTTAGCTAGGCAAGCAAGAGGGCTAGAACCTTGGTGAATACATGAGGTAAAGACAGGGGCCACAGACTGGAACTGTTTGGCACCCACACCAAAGCAAGGGAATTGCTGATGTACTGGAAAAATAGGGACATCCAAGTACTGTATTTTTGGGACTGAATGAAGACATACCATGCCATGAGATCAAAGGTAGGACAAGTGCTCATTTTCTTTTTTGAACTGATGGTTGGAATAAAATATATGAAACCTTTCCACCGCAGAAACTAGGGAGATAACACCTTGCTTTAGAAGACTACATTGAGGTCTGCTGATCTGTGTGGTGACTGGAAAGACATAAAGTGGGAAGGAGGTTAGTTACATAGTTAGTTACATAGTTACATAGTTAGCTAGGCCGAAAAAAGACACAAGTCCATCCAGTTCAACCATAAAAATAAAAGAAATAATAAAAATAAAAATAAAATATATCGTACAATCCAATAAACCCCATTCTATACCCACAGTTGATCCAGAGGAAGGCAAAAAAAACCCCAAAAGAGCATGCTCCAATCTGCTACAGCAGGGGGAAAAAAATCCCTTCCTGATCCCCCTAGAGGCAATCGGATTTTCCCTGGATCAACTTTACCTATAAATGTCAGTACCCAGTTATATTATGTACATTTAGGAAAGTATCCAGTCCTTTCTTAAAGCAATCTACTGAGTTAGCCAGAACCACCTCTGGAGGGAGTCTATTCCATATTTTCACAGCTCTTACTGTGAATAAACCTTTCCGTATTTGGAGATGAAATCTCTTTTCCTCTAGACGTAAGGAGTGCCCCCTTGTCCTCTGTGTTGACCGTAAAGTGAATAACTCAACACCAAGTTCACTATATGGACCCCTTATATATTTGTACATGTTGATCATATCCCCCCTTATTCTCCTCTTCTCAAGAGTGAATAAATTCAGTTCCTCTAATCTTTCCTCATAGCTGAGCTCCTCCGTGCCTCTTATCAGTTTGGTTGCCCTTCTCTGCACTTTCTCCAGTTGCCCGATATCCTTTTTGAGAACTGGTGCCCAAAACTGAACTGCATATTCCAGATGAGGTCTTACTAATGATTTGAACAGGGGCAAAATGATATCTCTCTCTCTGGAGTCCATACCTCTCTTAATACAAGAAAGAACTTTGCTTGCTTTGGAAACCGCAGCTTGACATTGCATGCTATTATTGAGCTTATGATCTACCAAAACCCCCAGATCCTTCTCCACTACAGATTCCCCCAGTTGTACTCTCCCTAGCATGTATGATGCATGCATATTCTTAGCCCCCAAGTGCATAACTTTACATTTATCAACATTAATCATGGCCTCATCTGCCACATAGTCGCCCAATTAGACAGAGCATTGATGTCAGCTTGTAAATTGGAGACCTCCTGTAAAGACGTTATTCCACTGCATAGCTTGGTGTCATCTGCAAAGACAGAAATTTTACTTTTGATCCCAGACCCAATATCATTTATAAAGATATTAAAAAGTAAGGGTCCCAGCACTGAACCCTGGGGTACACCACTGATAACCTTAGACCATTCAGAGTAAGAATCATTAACCACGACTCTCTGAATTCTGTCTTTTAGCCAGTTTTCTATCCATTTACAAACCGATATTTCCAAGCCTGTAGACCTTACCTTACACATGAGCCATGTGTGGGGAACTGTATCGAACGCTTTTGCAAAATCCAAGTATACCACGTCCACAGCCACGCCTCTGTCCAAGGTTTTACTTACCTCTTCATTAAAAGAAATCAGGTTTGTCTGACAACTTCTGTCTTTCATGAACCCATGCTGTCTGTTGCTTAAAATGTTTTTTTCCAGCAAGAACTCGTCTATGTGGTCTTTTAATAATCTCTCCAGTATCTTCCCAACTATAGAAGTTAAACTAACAGGTCTATAGTTACTTGGTAAAGACTTTGTTCCCTTTTTAAATATAGGCACCACGTTCGCCCTGCACCAATCAGGTGGTACTATTCCTGTCATTAATGAGTCCCTAAAAATTAAATACAATGGCTTTGAAATTGCAGAGCTCAATTCTTTTAAGATCTGTGGGTGGATGCCATCTGGTCCAGGTGCTTTATCCACCTTTATTCTGTCTAAATATTTCTGGACCATATCACTTTTGAGCCATTGTGGATCATTCGGGGCTGTGTAATTACCACCCCCATTATGGACATGAGCTCCCCCATGCTCCTTTGTATACACAGAGCTGAAGAAAGTATTTAATAAATTAGCCTTCTCTTTGTCCCCTGTCACCCACTCTAGATTATTTTGTAAAGGGCCTACATGCTCAGACCTGACCTTTTTACTATTAATATATTTGAAGAATTTTCGGGGGTTTGTCCTACTATCTTTTGCAATCTGTCGTTCGTTTGGAATTTTTGCATCCTTGATTTCCTTTTTACATATTCTGTTAAATTCTTTGTAACATTTAAACAACACTAGTGTTCCTTCACTTTTATATTTTTTAAAAGCTCTTTTCTTATTGATCATAGCTTTTTTAACTTTGACCGTGAGCCACATAGGTTTTATTTTACGCCTTTTAAACGTATTGCCCATGGGAATATACTTTGCAGTGAGGTCCCAGACAGTCTTTTTGAAGAAATCCCATTTCTGTTCTGTGCTCATTGATGCCATATTCCCTCCCAGTCCAAGTCCTGGAGAGCAGCCCTCATCCTTGGAAAATGTGCTCTCTTGAAGTTGAGCGTTTTTATCTTTCCTGTATGTATTTCTTGCTTACAGCTAACATCAAATGAAATCATGTTATGATCACTGTTACCCAGGTGTTCCTTTATCTGGACATTAGTAATAAGCTCTGCATGGTTTGAGATTACCAGATCCAGCAGAGTATCATTCCTAGTTGGGGCCTCAATAAACTGGACCATAAAATTGTCCTGTAATAGGTTTATAAATTTTTGCCCTTTAACTGTCCCAGCAGTGCCATTACTCCAGTCAATTTCTGGGTAGTTAAAATCCCCCATTATTATCACCGTCCCAGCCTTTGCAGCCCTTTCCATCTGTGCAAGGAGCTGAGTCTCCACCTCCTCGTGAACATTGGGTGGTCTATAACAAACCCCAATGATTAACTTAGAACTACGCACATCTATATGCAGTTCCACCCATAATGCTTCAGACTCATCACACTCTCCATCAACCAGGTCCTCTTTCACGCTTGCTTTGAGATCACTTCTCACATAGAGACAGACCCCTCCACCTTTCCTATTTACTCTGTCTCTCCGAAAGAGTGCATAGCCAGGAATATTAATAGCCCAGTCATGTGAAGATTGAAGCCAAGTTTCAGCAATACCAATTACATCATAGCTCTCCTCATGCACCGGAGCTTCCAACTCACCTATTTTGCTTGGCAGACTTCTGGCATTGGTGAACAAACACTTTAATGCATTACTACATTTTGCTCTGGTGTTTTTTATATCATTTTTAGTAGTACAGATGGCACTATAGTTTCCAATGGCAGTTTGCAACATGGGAAATTTCCTGTCACCTGCCATAACCCTCCCCCCATCTATTCCCATTCCACCCTCCATTAATGTCAGACCCCTAGCTAACCTGTCTGCCCGATGTAATTCTAGTTCACCCTCCCCCCTCAATCCTAGTTTAAATAGTTAGTAGCAGAACTCTAATTTGTAGCCGGTGGAAACCACCTACCATAGCCAGGCATCTGAGATGCTATGTGCATCCAGGTGTCCACATAGGCTAACAGATGTCCCTCCACTTTATAAGTGTGGGAACCCCTTCATGTTAAAGATGACTTAGGTTTTTCCTTTGAGGTTGAAGCCTAATGCCACGTACACATGATCGGACTTTCCAGCAGACTTGGTCCGGCGGACCAGAATCCGTCAGACAATTCAATCGTGTGTGGGCTGGAGCAAATTTTCTTTCCCAAAAGTCAGATGGACCTAGAATTTAAACATATTTCAAATATGTCCGACGGACTCGAGTCCCGTTGAAAAATCCGGTCGTCTGTTTGCTAGTCCGACGGACGAAAACCGATGCTAGGGCAGCTATTGGCTACTGGCTATTAACTTCCTTATTCTAGTCCGGTCGTACGTCATCACGTTCAAATCCGTTGGACTTTTGGAGTGATCGTGTGTGGGCAAGTCCGTTCGTTTGAAAGTCCGGCGGCCCTCCGTTGCAAAGTCCATCAGAAAGACTGTCAGACCTAGTCCATCGAAAAGTCTGATCGTGTGTACGCGGCATTAGAGTAACAAAGGAAACAAAGTTGCAATATTATATATTTTATTTAGGTTATTATAATTCAGGGCCCAGTGTCCAAAAGTCACATTCCAAGCAGGCTGAGGATATGCCAATCTAGATAGTTGAACAAAGAGACTCGTTTATACTTTCAAGTTTAATTTCACTTTAAATAGTTTGTGTGGGCCAAGGTGTCCCAAACAAACTGTTTCCATTACTGTACAATGAGGCTGGGGTGTGTGTGCTGCAAGGGACTGAAGTAGCATTAGCTACATATAGTAAATGGCGCTGTGTTCCAGCTGCAATAATGACGACTTCCTTTTTGGTGCCAGAATTAAAGAAATTTGTGTGCTTCTCCATCATTTGGGAGAAGACTTGTATTTCTTATCAATGAATACAAAGCTTCCTCTGCTTGGTCAAGGTGGAAATTATAACATTATCCACCCACCTCTTCACCTAAGCCAAACAGAAGAATTTATTGATGAAAATCTATCATAGTACACACATCCATGTGTCCAAGTTTTCGGAAAAGACCAAGTAAAATTTAAAAAGCAATTCTTAAAGAAGTTGTAAAGTCAGAAGGTTTTTTTATCTTAATGCATTCTATGATAAAGTAATAGGTGGAGGGGAATTTGGGAAAAAAATTGTGATGGAGTTTTAGGAAATTCTGTTGAACCTTTGCTATGGACAGGAGGTCTGATGTTTTGAACATATGGGATGGAGTATATTATTATTATTATACAGGATTTATATAGCACCAACAGTTGGCGCAGTGCTATATGTGCAAAGCTATTGGAGGAAAAGGACTATACTGGAAGAATTCACCTTTATGAGGTTCCCACTACATATGCACGATGCGCCTCAGCATGCTGAGGCCCCGCTCTGTGACTTTGGATGGTCTACTACATGGCTGATTTGCTGTTGTTACAATTCATTTTTTATTACCACATTTGACTGGGCCAGACCTTGCAGGAAATAAATTTGACAGTGCTTTTAGAGTGCTTATTTTTTTAACCTTCAAAAAAGAATCCAACATTCACTCCGTTGCAACAGCATCATCAGAGACAGAAAATTACATAATGGATACAGTCCAATATAGTACATTTAAGTCACTTAGGTGGTATTAACCCCATAACAAAAAATCTATTACTGCAGGTTGCCGATTCTCAGATAAAGTGGCTGCATTTGTTAATTCTTTTAGGCTTTTTTTTACTTTATTTTCACTTGTTGAAGTCTGTTATTTTTCAACAGACTAAGCTGTCCAGCAAAAGTGTCAAGTTAAAGCAAACCATTTAATATTGTCAGGGGTGCTCACAATGGTCAGTTTTCATTCATTAAAATCTTTTCTCTAAGGAAGAAAAAAAAAAAAAAACATTTCTATAACTGCTTCAAAAGTGTTAGCTGGTGTTTGACTTAATTTGTCAGTCAAGTCTGCCTAAATATGCTAGTGCATTTAATACTACCCTCTCCCCAGACTGACAATGCTGCTGGTCAAGGGTGGCTCCGTTGCTACTCCATCCAAAAAAGAGTCACCCTGAGATAGGTAGTATGTTACTGGCTGAATCACCAGTTAAAAATAATGGGAAAAAAACTAAAAATTAAAACTAATGCAGCCACCATATTTAAGGATTGGTAAACTGCAATATATCAAATTTTTGTTTCTGGATTTTTTTGTCACTTTAAATCCCCAGATTGACAATGTTGCCATCCAAGGGTGGCTCCGTTGCTACTCAATCCAGAGTGGAGATACTCTAAGACAGGAAATGTGTTACTGGCCAGATCAGCAGGGGAAAATAAAGGGAAACAAAAAAAAAAAAAAGACAGCCACCATATGCATTAACCTTCTGTTTCCATTGCTTGTGTCTACCTGATTTTAAAAACAACCTTCTAAATACAGCTAGATTCTGTCGTTTGAATGCTTTACGGAGGTTTTAATGTCCATTCAAAGGCTGGCGACTGGGAGGTGAGGCCAAGTCTGAGATACATGTGCAAATCAAATTACACAAAATTACAAATTCCACGGCAGGTAAACAGCTACCATATATGTTTTTATACTGTATATGTAGCTTGGAGTTTAGCTTCAAGGATGTTTGACTAAAAACACAATAAACTGATCTATGTATATTATTTGTATATACTGTACCATTTTAGAAAATGTGTATACTCTGACTCTTTTTACGCAGTAAAAACTATTGAACAAAACACAATCTATTGGCTAGATCATTATATTCACTGGGGCTGTTATTTTGCTCTGTTACGGAGGCTTAAAGGGGAAGTAGAGCCAAAGCTCTTTTAGCCCTATTTTACTTATGGGTCACATGAGTGCACTTAGTTCTGCACTCCTGTGACCTGTATTCAGCTGGGCTAAAGCCCTCTGTCAGTTAACATCACTGAGCCAGTCTAGACTGTGGAAGGATCCCGACTTTAATGTCAGAATCCACTCAAATGTCTGATCAGCAGCTGGCTCAGCCTCTCAGCGCAACTCTGAAAAGCCTGAGGCAGTTGCTCCAGCCCCCTCCACAGCCCAGTGTTCCGATTAGCGCTGGAGGGACAGAGCAGAGAGCTGGTGACTGACAGTCACGGCTCTTTGCTCACTCAAGACCGAGAACCGAGCGATCAGCGATCATGTGATTGCCCAGTTCTCAGTCTTAGAGGTGGTGTGAGACAGATGCAGCATTGGACTGATGCTGCATCCACCTAGGTGAGTATAAATGTTTATTCTCTTTTACCACACTACAATTCTGGATTCTGCTGTCCTGCAGATTGCTTATAGGTAGCATGTATGAGACATATGTGGTCTGCCATTGCTGACCTCTCCTTTTAAAATATGCTATCAGGCTGGTCTCATGAATTCAAAACTTTCTAAGACACTAACCTAGAACAGCTCAAGTGTCCATATTGTGAGTTCAGCAATGGCAGACCCCTATTTTTTCCTGTAATGTCTTTAATACGTTGTAGCACGAGATACAGTATATCTATTTTGTGACTCTTTATTATTAAAAAAATATATATATATATTTTTTTGCTTCGACATCCTGTTATATCTGCTGTATGCGAGGCACCACTCTGTGATTGCTTCTTTCACAACCATTGGAGTGAAAATTGTTGATGTCTCTACTGTTCTTGCTGGAGAGCTGTGCCTGAGAACCTTCAGTGCATGCATCCTTCTGTTTCTGCTTAATTTACTCTGTGGATTTGTGCTTGCTTCCTTTCTCTTCCCTTCTCTTCTCTTCTTTTTTTTTTTTTTTAAATTGAAATCCTCTTTAAAGCAGAAATTCACCGAAATTGTGATATTCCACTCCTCCCCCCATCTACTATCATTATAGTGAACTTTTTTTTTCCAGGGAGTGGGTACCTTTTTCTGACAGGTACCTGCTCCCACTTCCACTCTGCCTGCCTAGGCGAGCAGAGAGGAAGTTCAGCCCCTCTCCATGCCCGCAACTTCCTGGGACATGTCACATGTTCCAGGGGACTGTGGGATCATTCAAAAAGTGCAGAAAATCTCTGAAGCACCAGGAAGTCACAGACAGCTTTCCACTGGTTGATGGTGGCACTGGGGACACGAACACCAGCAAAGAACAAACCTGGGTGAGGACAGGGCTGGATCACTGGGCTGGTAAGTGTCTCTTTAATAAAAGTCAGCAGTTACAGTATTTGTACTTTTTTTCGGAAGTTCCTCTTTAATAACCAAGCATTGTAACCCCCCATCAAATTGGGTTAAAGAATATTCACCATTTCTGGCTACTACTATTAGTACTAACTTTAAGATAATTATACATATTTAAATGGGGGAGGGGGGAAATGGAACAAATGCAATCTGCAACCAATTCTATCAAATATTCGCAAAAACGGCATCAGATATGCAGTGTACATTAAATGGTGCACACCATGGTGTATGGAGCTATTCATGATGCTTAGCCTAACTTGGAGAAAATCATTCTAAAGTACAGATGAAGAATCAATACTGAATTTAATTTTTCTTTACGCACATATTCATGTAACAAAGAAAGAAGATGCAGTGTGGTGAAGCCAAATGTGTTCTCTGTCAGTTGAGAACCTGAGGTAGGCCAATCTTACTTAATATAATATTATTACTAATACATATGTATATATATATATATATATATATATATATATATATATATATATATATATATATATATAATATATACTATTACTTAGTATAATATATAGAGCCTTAACTTGTGTTCAGTCTGTTATGCAGCTCATTGGGTCTGTAAAGTCATTTTAACAGTCTACAATTTGTTTTACATTTTTTTGTGCATTAATGATATACTTAAAGTAAGGAGTAGGCATCTCCATGGATTTACCCAGCCTTCCTACCTGCCACCCAATGCAATGGGTGGTCTTACTGACCAATAGGATTGTATAATAGGTGAGAAGAAGTAGCACACAGCACAATCATGAAAGATATATACACACAGACACATAGGAGGTGTGTTTGAACTTAGGGACACACACCCTAATGCAATAGGCTGCACACACCTATGCTCCATGGCAATTATTGGGCCCCCCTGATCATCGTAAAGTAGGAGAGGCACATGACCCAAAATTAACCAAGACTGGTAATTGTTTGCTATCTTGACTTTAATGACAGGCTTCAAATCCTGGGAGCCTTTAGATCAGGGGTGCCCAACCTTTTGAAGAGTGAGGGCCACTTAAGCAACTTGGTAACCGGTCGTGGGCCACAATGAGTGGAGTGGGCGGATGACAGGTCCGTGTACACTCCGCATATGCAGAGCGGACACGGACACAGCCCAATCTACTCTATGGGCCCTCCGATCCACCCAGATGGAAGGGGACAGATCCCCTTCTGTTTTTTTTTTCTTTTTACATTTACATTTGCCGCTCCACAGAAGTGAATGGAGGGTCTAATTGGGTTGGACCAATCATGTGAAAGGGGCCTAAGGCTGCTTTCACACTGATGTGCTGTGGTTTACCCAGATCAGTGCACCTCTGGCTTTCTTATGGGTTAGCTGCACGTTGCCATAGAATTCTATTATATCCTGCAGGTGTGGTGCGCTTTCTGAAAGAGCACCTAACCCTTAGGTAATAACAGAGGTCTATGGCTCAGTGCAGTTTGAAAGCACTACTTTCTAACCACTGCAGAACAGATATGCCCATATATACACTGTGATTATAGTATTAAACATACCTTTAATAACATCGTCTTCATTTTGGGTATCGTCAGCTGTTGCTGTTCCAGGCAGAGTGCATTTGGTATCACTCCACCTGTGACAGGAGGTGGCGCTATACAGGAAGCAGTGTCTTATGTGGCTCTGCTATGCAGCCGCTTGCTTCCTCTACTGCCGGCTTCATTCACAACACTGATGCTCTGGGATGCCGGGTCGGGAACCCATGATCTGGGGTTGCCAACCAGCCTCCCAGAGCAGGAGGTCGCGAGCCACATCAGAGGG
Organism: Lithobates sylvaticus; assembly: GCA_028564925.1. Classification (NCBI taxonomy): domain Eukaryota; kingdom Metazoa; phylum Chordata; class Amphibia; order Anura; family Ranidae; genus Lithobates; species Lithobates sylvaticus. The sequence goes on from CM053026.1 coordinate 232,307,682, forward strand.
CTCCGCGGGCCACATGTGGCCCCCGGGCCACTGGTTGGGCACCCCTGCTTTAGATCATAGTGTAACTTAGTGGCTGGAGGTCACACACTACTTGTATTTGCTGACAATTCTGCTGAATTAACAACAACCTGTACAACTTTAAAATCCTATATGCCGGCAACTAGTCCATAAACAAGTAAAGTTTGCATTGGAAAATTATCACTAACTGAATCTCAAGTAGAGAGAATATTCTGTTGATACTTTAATATGCAGAATGCAATGCAATCCATTCAAATGACCCGGTTCTCATCTGGGAGGTGGATTTAAGGTAGTTTTGCCTTTGTGACCTACCACAAGAAACTGACACTTACCAAATATTTGAAAACCTGCTGCAAAATGCCTCAATAAATACATTGTAAACATGTTATGTCTGGTATCAAAAGCTTGGCCTCAAGCCAAACAGATTTCTGACTATTGGTTATGTCAGTTTAATCAATAAATCAGGTCCTGGAGGAAGTTGTTTTTTTTTAAATTTGGCAATCTAGTTGCCTCTAAGCCAATTTAACAAAGGTCAAAAAATAGCCAGCTCATATCACTTGCCTTTCGAGATTTATTGGGCCACATACAGTATATTCTGAACCTGAGACTATTACAGATATTTTCAGACGTTTCTACACTAATCTCTTTTCTAGCAGATTCGACAATCCACAGGGAGGTGAGAACTTCTTAGGTCAAGTAGTTCTACCATCTCTGAGGATAATCTGGCCTTTCTTAATGCACAGGCCACTGAGAAGATTGCTCAAGTTATTATAGGTTCTCCCAAAGCAAAAGCTCCAGGGCCAGATGGCCTATCTTCAGATTTCTATAGGCTTCTGTCAGATTACCTGAGTCCTTCCCTCCTATCTTTTTATAACCATATTCTCATAAAAAAAAATATATAACCCCCAACAGATAATGAGGCCTTTTAAGACAAGGACACCCTGGTCGCTAGTTCCTATACACCTATTTCTCTACTGAATCAAGATGTAAAGCTCTTGTCTGAGCTGATGGACAACAGACTTGCCATGCTCCTGTCAAAACTGTTACCTGTTACTTGCAGGCTTTGTATCTGAGAAGTGGTTGTAATAAATGATCATAAAATTACAGTGATGAAACATATTTATTAGTCGAACTCTTCACACCATGGTCCATGACATTATTGGATGCAGAGAATACTTTGAACAATGTGAGTTGGGAGAAGTTGTGGAAGGTACTATGATGAATGGGTCTAACATACTTTTCTTCACTTTTATCAGACCATGTACTCTGCCCCTGTGGCCCAAAATATCATATTTGGCTCCCTATTTACCTCATTGACCCCAAAATCTGTCTAAATGGGAGATTTTTTTGTGTTTTAAGTTTCAAAAGAACTACGGGAATGGATTGGGTTTTACCATGCCCCCAATAAATTGATGACTTGAAAGTAATCCTATTCAAATGAATGCTCATTGACAAACTAAATACTAAAAAAAAAATCACAATTAATACATTTATGCAATGTGGTCCTACAATTTTGGGGTCCATACTTTCTAAAGAACAGTTTAGCGAGATTATGACAAACTTTAAATACACAATATGGTATAACCCAGAAGAATGGAAGGGCCCTCCTGTCAGATCCTGTAGATGTACTACAATAAGCTTCCCCTAATGTCACTGATTCCCTTGGCCCAAATTCAGCTGCTTAGGATTTGAATACCCTGATTATTATCAATGGTGATATTGTTGATTACTGATTGATGGTGATGGTTTATACTGCTGTTAAAAAAAAACATGTTGTTGTTATAATGCACTGCGGTGCACTTCCATGTCAGCTGGTTGCTCAAGAACCTACCTGTATTTTCGCTCCAACTTTCAAATCAAGACTATGAAAAACTCTCATTACATGCTATGTATCAGAGTCTGCATACTCACAAAGCCACTAAAGCATTATTTTGTGTAGATTTAAATATACCTAATTGATCATGCCTTCAGCTGTCCCTCCCATCTTCTCTGTGTCCCCCTTGCAGCCTGAGATTGTGTATACCAGCTGGTGTCATCTACTGAGCGTGCTCCAGTTTCAGTTCCCTTCTAAGCTTTTTAGTTCCTCCTTTTTTAATCTGTGCAGTCCACATGAGTATAGAGTCACGCATGTGGGTTTATACACATTGGTAAATGATACTCCCCTCCCTCCCTCCTCCTCCATGTCCTCCTATTGCTAAACACTATGGGGAAGGGATATAGTATGCTAATTGATTACATTCAAACTCACAAAAAATGCTTAGTTTTACTATAAATCAGTATTAAATATATCATGTAATTAATTAATCTAATACTGGTAAAGTAAAAAAAAAAAAGAGAACCTTGGATGCAGATGCCATCTGAACAAAATAAAAACTAGTGTCAATCATCTTTTATTCTACCTATACCACATTATTGCACAAAAATACACATTTGATATTCAATATAGATTTAAAGGGGGCTGTAAAACAGTTTTTTTGATATTTATAATTTCATTTGAATTGCTCTTTTGAAACAGTTTTTTGTTTTTAGTCATGTGACTGGCACAGCACCAATCAGTACTGTGCAGACACAGACTCTAAAGCCCCGTACACACGATCGGATTTTCCGACAGGAAATGTTGGATGTCAGGCTGTTGGCGGAAAATCCAACCGTGTGTATGCTCCATCGGACAATTGTTAGCTAGCGTGACTTCAAATTTTCCGCCAACAAATGTGTGTTATCGGATTTTGCGATCGTGTGTACACAAGTCCGTCAGATAAAAGTCCAAAGTACAAACACGCATGCTCGGAAGCAGAAGCAGTCGATCTTGTAAACTAGCGTTCGTAATGGAGAATTAACATTTGCGACGTGGCAAATAATGAAATCTCCAAATGCAGCGCACAATCTCTTCTTCTTTAATGGGATAATAATGAAGCTGCTTTGCTGGTGATACTGATGGAGTTATTGCAAACATTTTTTCAAAGCCTTTTTTTTCTAGGGATATCAAGAATAATGTAACTGCCTACTCCCAAACTGTCATTTGAAGTAAAACACATAGCCAAGTATTATTCTCCACAATTTTTTTATTGTGCATTAAAACAAACAAAAAAAAAAATTAGACATGCTATCTGCTAATAGAAGTTAACCAAAAAGTACATTCTATGCATCCAAAAATATAGAAAATATACCAAATCAAATCATTATTCAACCAAAAAAAAATGTCAAAGCAATAACTCCAAGGCCAATAATAAATCTCCACATGTCTGGTTGATGAATGGCCATTCAGAAACGAACTGAAAAACGCAAAAAGAAAAGCGTGAATCAACACTCACCAAACTTCTACTAACACGAAATTAGCAGAAGGAGCCTAAAGGGTGTAGCGCTAAAGAGCTAAAAAACAACGTAGTACGTCTAGTACGTCACTACGTTCGTAATTGTTGGCATTTGTGCGATCGTGTGTATGCAAGACAAGTTGGAGCCAACACCCTTCGGACAAATTTACACGTTTTTGTTGTTGGAAAGTCTGATCGTGTGTATGAGGCAATACTGTAGGGAGCATACATAAGTAATAGAAGAAAAAAAAACTAGCCAAAAAACTAGTAATTAAAACACAGCATGATTTAGTGAACTTGAACTGACTTTTTATTTGGCCAAAAATACTATTCACCTGAGATAACATTGGCATCAGGGTTGTCTGAAATTGACATGGCCATGTGTTATGCTGCGTACACACAAGTGGATTTTCCATCAGAAAACTCTTGGATGGTTTTTCCAATGAAATTCCACTCAAGCTTGGCTTGCATACACACGGTGAACTTTCGACCGCCAAGAACGCGGTGACGTACAACACTACGACGAGCCGAGAAAATTAAGTTCAATGCTTCCGAGCATGCGTCGATTTGTTTCCAAGCATTCGTAGGAAATTTGCGCGTCGGAATTGCTACAGATGATTGGAATTTCTAATCGGAACTTTTTCCGACCGAAAAATTGAGAACATGCTCTCAATCTTTTGCTGCCTGTAATTCGGCCAGCAAAAGTCCGATGGAGCATACACACGGTCAGAATTTCCGACCAAAAGCTCACATCGGTCTTTCCGATCCTGTGTACGTGGCATTATACAAGCAAAGATGCATGTGTGCTACTGTTCAGGAAGAAGAGATATTTGAAGATCAGATCATGCATAAATGTCCAACTAGCATCTAAAGGCTTTAACTAGCTTGATGTGCATAGCCCTATATACGATCCTAATAAGTTACCTCTCTGTTAAACTATGTGGAATGACATTGCTTGCCCTTTTTTTGAAAATTTCAGTTGTTTGGCTGTGCCTGCCCTCATAAGTTTGATTCTCGGATTCAGATCCATTGAGAGTCGGTCACACTTGCATGTCATGCAAATTGGATGCGGTGAAAACCGCATCCAATTCGCACATATGTGAACCCGGCCTCAGATCTGCAACTGGAGAATCCTTCCCTACAGAGACATATGCCTTCAATCAGTGGACAGAATCTCATGGACTAGTATATACACCTGGTACTTTTCTGAGGACCCGATTAAAAAAATACACGTGGAAAGTAAAGGGAATAAGAGCATTTTTTTATTATAACTAGAAATGCTATAGTATCTACAGTTGAGGCCTCTCAGACATGAAGGTTTAGGAAGATACACAACTGTTCACAAGTTACCATTGACAGTTCATTTTGCAAAACGGAATCTAATAGAGAATTGTATTACTGGAGGTATTTTTTCCTCTTGTGATGCTATTGCTATGTTGTGTATTTTATACATTTTTATTCATTGATAAAAGCAGAATTTGAAATGATTTTCTCCAAGCACATCATGCATTTTCTTGGACATTTATCTTCTATATTTGTATATGCCTTAAATGAATGCAAATTGCTGAAAATGTTTTAATTACAGCCTGGTATTGCTTTTGAAGTTCTTGAAAATTAGATTTAATGAAAAACTACACTTAAAATGTTTTGCTAAAATTAAGTAAAGTATATCAAAACCCAAAACAAAAATTAAATATGTTGCATCTTACCAATCCTGAAATGCAGATGCAGCCATTATCCTGGCATCAAAATGTGCAGCCGATAGGCTTTCGTATAAAAGCCTGATCACTTCTAGATGGTTCAGAAGGGCCCCCCCTCCAGCTGCATCCCACCGATGTTCCCACACTCTCCTGTTCTATCGGGAAGCTCGGGATGGCTACACACTGTTGGTCCAGCTGCAGACAGGGAGGAACATCCACCCCCCCCCCCTCCTCTGTGACAAATTAAGCCGGAAGAGATGGGGATCTTGCCACTTCTGGTTTCAGTTCTTTTTTATTGGCCATTACCGACCACCAAAGCATTGGAGTAATCAGAGGTCTAATAGACCCCTAATCTCGCCATGAAGAGTACATGTCACTGCCCCAGCTATCACAAGGGATGTTGTTCATTCCTTGTGATAGCAATGAAATTAATCCAAAAAAATGTAAAGAAAAAGTGTAAAAAATTTTTTTTTAAATTAAATAAATAAATATAAAATAAAAAAAAATACAAATTTTAAATCCCCCCATGCTACCCACCATGTATAGTGAAATACAGTATATTGAAATCCGTTAGACTGTTTTGATGTTGAATTTTAAAAGCAGCGGTGTTCTGTCAGGTTAGCAGGTTAGCAAACCTGTGTGATCAGCAGGCTTACAGCTGCTTTTAAAATTCAACATCAAATTACGGATTTCAAAATACTGTATTTCACTATATAGGTGACAAGAACACCAATGTTGTAAAAATCGATAAATTTTATTATAAAAATATAATACAATACAATAAAATTTGTCTCTGCAGAGACCAAAAATTTGTTGATATGAATCACTGTACACAATGAATACGGATACTTGTAATGTCTCTGATGTACCCAGAGATGTACAGGGTACATCAGAGATGTTACAAGTATCCATATTCATTGTGTACAGTGATTTATATCAACACATTTATGGTCTCTGCAGAGCCAAATTTTATTGTATTGTATTATATTTTTGTAATAAAATTTATAGATTTTTACAACATTGGTGTTCTTGTCACCTTCAAAGTCCCGTCCTACAAGGGGGTCAATTATCTTTGTTAACTATTTGGGATGTGGTGACAGAACACTTGGTTCTGTGGATGGTGGAATCTCTTTGTATTTCACTCAGTTTACTGGTAAAAAATAAGTGTGAAATGCAAGACTTGGCTGGGTGTAAAAAGATGTCCGCTGCTTAGGGTTGCCACCTCATTCCTTTAAACACAAACACATATTAATTACACAGGTGCTGTGGCGGATTAAGGTGGTAAGTAAACTCACTTGGTGTCTTATCTGCATTTAATTACCCTCAGAACCTGTGTAATTTCAAGGTGATCGGGTTTAAGGGATGAAGTGGCAACCCTACCGTTGCTGCCTTCTGACTGCAGGCCTACTGCGGACGAGTGCGGGGTGTAGCAAGATGGCCGTTGCGGTGTTGTGGCGGAATGTCACTTCCGTTACCAATTCTGATGGGTTGCCGATTCTGACAGAACACCTGCATGCCTGAGCTAAGGGCAGATGGATTTCAGGAACTAAATGCTACATGAATCATCTGCCCTTACTCAAGATGGCCATGGTCAGAAATGCAAGGTTTGTTTTCCAAAGTGATTTTGCAGCAAAATAAAGCATGGAAACATGAATGGATTGGGGAGATTGCTTTGAATAATAAAAATGTATTAAATAGCATTTTTGGTTGTTGTGCTCAGAGGCAGTGTATTGTACTTACTGTTTAAAGTAGCATGAAACGCTGCAATTTTTTTATCCACTTCTCTTAATGAAGCAAATGTTCCGAAACACATGTTTTATTTTTTATTTTTGGCCAACACTTACTTTTTGAAATGATCTCTGCTCCTAACTCCAAAGCCTTCTGCAACACTTGCCTGAAATCCCAGGTAGGGAAGCATGTGCTCTGGGCCTGTCTACAGGGTGCTATTTGCTTGGACAGAGCATACTAATGTTGCTGCCTATCAAAGTGTTGAAGTAGGGAAAAGCCTAAAGCCTCATACACACGATTGGATTTTCCGAGGGGAATTGTGTGATGACAGGCTGTTGGCGGAAAATCCGACCGTTTGTATGCTCCATGTTGTCAGATTTTGGATGGCAGGCTTTAAAATTTTCCGTGGACAAATGTCTGTTGTCGGATTTTCCGAGAGTGTGTACACAAGTCCGTCGGACAAAAGTCCAAAGTACAAACACGCATGCTTGGAAGCCAGGATGAGCCAGAAGCAGTTGGTCTTGTAAACTAGCGTTCGTAATGGAGATATCACATTTGTGACGTGGCAAATTATGAAATCTCGAAATGCAGCGCACATTCTCTTCTTCTTTAATGGGATAATAATGAAGCTGCTTTGCTGGTGATACTGATGGAGTTATTGCAAACGGATTTTCAAAGGCTTTTTTTTTTTCTAGTGATATCAAGAAAAATATTATTATGCTTGTTATTTTTTTTATTTTATTTGGTGCAAGTTACCACAACATCATTATCCCGTAGTTTTTAAGATCAAAGATACAACTATGTTGGTATCCCTTGTTAATTTTATATTGTATTTTTTAAAATGTAACTGCCTACTGCCAAACTGTCATTTGAAGTAAAACACATAGCCAAGTATTATTCTCCACAACTTTTTTATTGTGCATTAAAAAAAGAAAACAAATAAAATTAGACATGCTATCTGCCAGTAGAACTTAAAGCGGTTCTACACTGTCTTGGATGTTTTTTTTTGGGGGGCCTAATGTGCAGTAATGCGCTTTGCATCTTCATCACTCACTTGTTGTACTTCTTGATGTTAATGCTGCCGTTTTTCTTCCGCAATATGAAGTTTTAAAACGACTTCATGCCGGCTTCCATCTTCCGTGTGGGCACCTGAAACCACACAGGCCCCTTTCTTCCGGGTTGCTGGCCCACAATGCCGACATCTCGCGAGATTTCGGAAGATGTGACCGAAATCTCGCGAGATTTCGGAAGATGTGACCGAAATCTCGCGAGATTACGGAAGATGTGACCGAAATCTCGCGAGATTTCGGAAGATGTCCACACTGTCTCCTGGGATCAATGACACCAGATCCCAGGAGACAGTGCGGCATGACGACGATCGACGCAGAGACCCCGCCCACCGCCACAGAGACAGAGGACAGGAAGTCAGCGATTACAAGGTAAGTGAAAAAAAAAAACACATTTCATTTAGTACTCTTTGCCTGATTTGGAAGGCAAAGAGATTTACTAAATGAAATGTGTGCAGAACCGCTTTAACCAAAAAGTGCATTCTATGCATCCAAAATTATAGAAAATATACAAAATCAAATCATTATTCAACCAAAAAAAATTTAATAAAAGCCTCATGCATGTGTTCTGCTACTCAACAATTCCAAGAGTCGGTGAAAGCAGGGGTTCGTCATCCGGAGATAATTCCGAAAAACATCTGGATTATTCTCCTGGAGCTCCCGCAGCAAAGGCATATGACATAATTGATCACGATTAATAAACTATTTTTGGCCCAAGAAATCCTCCTCTTCCTGTCCCTGGACTGGACTTGGGTCAAAGCAATAACTCCAAGACCAATAATAAATAACACGTTATCTCCTCCGAGTCCGGAACATGGCTGGTTGACAAATAGCCATTCAGAAATGAACTGAAAAGCGCAAAATGAAAAGCGCAAAATGAAAAGCGTGAAATGAAAAGCATGAAATGAAAAGCATGAAATGAAAAGCGCAAATCAACACTCACCAAACTTCTACTAACACAAAATTATCAGAAGGAGCTCAAAGGGTGGCGCTAAAGAGCTGAAAAACCACGTAGTACGTCGATACGTTAGTGTTTGTTGGCTGACAATTGTGTGGCATTTATATGCAAGACAAGTTTGAGGCCAACGTCCTTCGGACAAAAAGGTTTTGTCTGCAGAAAATCCGATCAAGTGTACGAGGCTTTAAAGTGTTTTGCTGCTGTAGGCTTCTCGTAGTATTGAATATGTGGACTCCCATACACAGTTGTAGTGGCCCAAAAAGATTACCTTCTTGGGATCCGACAAGGGGATAGAGCCACTCCAAAGGAAGAGCTATGGAAGAGTCAAGTCTTCAAGATAGATTGCAATACTTCAAGTTTAGTAACACTTTAATATTTATAAACTCATGGATGCAAACAACTTCTCTAAACACTCCTAGGTGAATATTCAGTAGTTTCTTGTTTTAAATGAAAACGGTAGCCTTATGTAGCCTTAGGTATTCCTATCAAGTGCGCACAGAAAACAGCCATCAACTCTCATTTTATTGCCTCCTATTGCCTAATATTTCAAATGATAACATAATAGCCTGAACAGTGGACACCAAAGTTACGACAAAATAATTTTTATTCATACAGTAAAGTGTGTTGGTATCCATGAACGTTTCTAGTAGCTTTTTTACCCGAAGCAACTTTGCATTTTTGCTTTAAAATATATCTAAACCCCAGAAAACATGCAGTATTTTGCAGCTTACCAGGGTGGTGTATGATTTTCTTTTTTTCCATGCTAAGTATATTTTCTGCAAATAGAGAAAAAAAATCGTCAGAAATCTTGTATCCTTGATATTTTCAGTGGACTGATTTTCAAACAATGTTGTCAGTTTTCTTGGATATTTTATGTTAGCTACAAAGCAACAACCCTCTGTAATGGAGATGTGGAGAGGAGGAGGTGATTGTAGTCCAGACGAGAACAGAAGCCCAAGGTGACAACCCTGCTCCTCCTTAGGTACAGTGTGCAGAGTAAGCAGTGCGAGGAGAGGAAGTGTGTTATTGGCAGAATCACTAGGTGATAATAAAGAATAAAGCCTAATAAAGAAAACAAATTCGGCCAACACATCTAAGTACTGGTAAACTAAAATATATTATGTTTTTATGTGTAGTTATACTTTTGTATAACCCTTTCATGGTTGACCACTGTCTTCCTTTCACTCAGTGGGTCTAGGACAGTGATGGCAAACCTTGGCACCCCAGATGTTTTGGAACTACATTTCCATGATGCTCAACTACACTACAGAGTGCATGAGCATCATGGCAAATGTAGTTCCAAAACATCTGGAGTGCCAAGGTTCGCCATCACTGGTCTAGGGGGTCCTTTGCAAAGGCACTGTCAATTTGCCCTGTATGCATAGCTCCCAACTGTCCCTGATTTCGAGGGACTGTCCCTGATTTGGAGCAATGTCCCTCTGTCCCTCTTTCCCCCTCATTTTGGTCTGATCTATATAGTTGTATATAAAATGCATTTTTTATCTATCAAAAAGTGTTTCCCAGTGCTAAACCTTTCATCCAATTTCTAAATTGCTGCATTTGTAATTTTTAACAGCCAATATAAAGAAATAGTAGTGGTAAAAAAAAAAAAGCACTTGTGGATTTAATTAACTTTTTTTTATTAATCCTCCTTTAAGGGGGCGTGTCAGGGGCCGTGTCCTATGCCTAAATACGTTTGCTAGTAGGTGTCCCTCATTCTTATCTCAAAATGTTGGGAGGTATTCTGTATGGGAAAGGTGGCATTGATTCTTTAAAGTGTATGACATCCATTACTAGAGCACACAAGCAACACAATTTAAAAAAATTTAAGTAAATGAATAACAAATATGTATATAATAAAAATTGAGAATTTTTGCAAAACACAATCTCTTTAACCTTGTAAAACTTTGTACAGATATTTTTTGTAGTAAATTTTCCTTATGTCATTGACAACTGTTTACATTGTTAATTTATTATTAATTAAGGTGTTTCCTATTTGTGATTCAAAGCATAATCATGCATAAAAAAAGCTTTATAATGTTGTCGCCAAAATTATTTTAAACTGCTAGTATGTGTGAGGAAACCTAACATATGTACTGTAATAGGGGTCTCATACATATCTAGACACCCTCATTGTATGTGAGCGTGTGTGCGCGGGGGAGTCGTTTAATGTTAAAAATATTTTATAGTGTTTGAATTGTTTGTTTTTTTTCTTTGACGTCATCAGGGGGTTAACAGGCAGTTTTTCTGTTATGGAGGCATCAGGAATGTAGACTGACTCCTCATGTCTCCCTGTGTGCTGAGATCGGGACAGAGTCCCTGATCTTCTTCCAGTACGTTGCAATTCAAAGCAACAAGGAGATTAGTGAACATGAAAGTTATGTCCACTGATCATGGGCACTGGGTGGGAGGACTCTGTACTTTTAGCTTATAAAAGTGATTGGGTGGTTATGCAGCCCTCAGATTACTTCTACAAATAACAGAGAAGCAAATGCTTGAAATTAGAACACATTTATGATACCTACTGCAGCTGTGATCTTGTTTTAATCCTGTAACTGCCTTGACATTATACATATGTCATTGACCACCAATGAGCAGGTACAACTATGAGATATGTACCGTAATACGCCCTTGGCAGTCAAAAGGCTAAGGTCTTCAAAGCAGTTGTGTATATATATCAGGCCTAGGTAGCTCAGTATAACTGTGTTCCCATGTTCCAATATCTATAACAGGACATAGCATTTGTCCTGAGCATAAGGAACTAGAATAATAATTAAAGTGATTCTAAACCTTCATTTATTTTTTTAAATACATATGTCAAACTTACCTGCTCTATAAAATAGTTTTGCACAGAGCAGCCCCTCTTCAGCGATTGCCCCCATAGCAAGCCTCTCTATCCTGAGCCGTGCTACCTGTTTCCATAGACACAGACAGTACAGCTCAGTCATGCCCCCCCTCCTCCCAGGATTTGATTGACAGCAGCGGAAGACAATGGCTCCCGCTGCTGCCTCCATGTTGAAAGGAGAGAGAGAGAGGGGAGCAGGCACAGCGCTGGATGGAGATCGGGCTCAGGTAAGTACCATATTTATCGGCGTATAACACGCACTTTTTCCCCCTTAAAATCAGGGGGAAATCGTGGGTGCGTTTTATACACCAACCCCCCGCCGGTTGTGAGCTTCTCTGAGAGCGGCCGAAAGTCACAGAAAATAGCCGAATGCCGCCGAGAACGGCCGAGAGCTACCGTCTAACTGTCACAGTTAGAGCAAGTGGATTTGAAGTTCGTATGGCCCGAAAAACGTCTGAGACTCGCTTATGCTATCTTATGCATCACACAAACAGGATGGGGGGGCGGCTCTACCAGAGATAGCCATATATTACAAAGCCATGGGCCTAATTTGGTTCTTGAACTGGCACCATGATACCTCTACTAAACTTTGAGCACCTCTAAAGAAAATCTAGCAGGGGCCCCCATGGGTACCATGGGGGGGGGGGGGAATAGGGCTCTCTGACTGGACATCCCCATCGACTCGAGTGACTCTTACTATATGTGACAGATTGAATATCGATGGTTTGTTTGCTACTCAGACTTCTCCCTTAACACCACTAGGAAGCTTCCCAGGGTTCTCTTTGGGGAGCGGACGGAGACACGACCTGAGCTAAATTCACACCTGGAGGGAAGTTTTTGTCTGTAGAGACCCTATGATCTAATTACACAGACTTTACAATGCTTGTCCTGGAGATATCGACAACTGCTTGATTTTTTTTTCACAACTACAATGCATACTCCGCTCACAAGACATCGTTTCTTCTTTTGAGAACGGGTACATACACCCCTCAGACTCTGGACGCCTGTTATCGTATATGTATAGGTTAGTACTTGGGGCCCACTCTCAGGTGTCTCCGTATTACATTAGAGAGTGGAATTAGGAACTGGAAATTGAGTTCTCCCCTTCCCAGATCCAGAAAATTATACGCTTGACCCATATTTTCTCCATTAGCAACTGTATCCAGGAATCTTCTTATAAATTTTTAACTAGGTAGTACAGAGCTCACTCTCGTCTGGCTCCGATGTTTCTAGGTGCTGATCCTAGTTGTTGGTGGGGTTGCCCTCAACGGGGCACCTTTATTCACCTTTGGTGGTCCTGCCCTAAGATCTGGGCATTCTAGGAAGCAATTAACCAAAGGATTAAGAAAACAACCCTTAGACACATTCAGTGCACTCCACTCCAGTTTTTCTTTCATGATGTCCAGTTATCGGTTAAGCTTTACAAAAAGAGTATGACTCCCCAACTATTAAATGCAGCCAAGAGTCTGATCTCCCGATATTGGAAACAGGCCACTTGTCCTACGTTGGCTGGCTGGAAACAGCAAGTGAACATAATCATGGAAGCAGAGCGTTGGGTACATACTGCTAAGAACCAACTTGATCGCTTCCATGATCTATGGTCGGGTTGGATGTATTATTCTTATGAGGTTCCAGAGGACTGAACTCACATTTTTCTGGATTTCGTATTTGCTCTAACTTTCTTGCCATATGGGACCAATCCCTAACTCAGTATCTCTTTATCACCTGTCACCATCATACTTTTGATATTAGGCAACCCCACGCTATCGTCTCAGCTCTATTATATGGTTATTTTACAGTACACATCCTCCCATTATTTCATTAGATTGCCATACTCAGACCAGTAATTTTATAGCAATATTTTTTACTGTTGGCTTTTGTTAATTTGATTTTGTTTTGTGCTATTTCTCCTTTTTCCCTGTTGTTACCTGTGGTTCTGCAAGGAATTATACGAATTAATGGATGACTTGTGGACAGTCTATAGTATCATTTGGTATCAGTTGCTTTTCGTACTTGCTGGTCAACAATTGTCCACTGTACCATATGATGTACGTTGCCTATTTTTATAGAAGCACTGTTATATTGCTCTAATGATAGATGGTCTATCTGTCTTTTTATATTCTGTTGAACTTCCCTATGTACCACTGGTTTTCTCTTTGCACTTTTTGTATTACTGTATTACCAAATCCTAATAAAAGGTGGTTTAAAAAAAATATAAAAATTACTTTGCTGCCTGCGTCCCATTGGTGAGATTTTTCTTGACTTCCTATCCTAGATATGTACAACAAGAAATTAAAATAAATCAAATCTTTTACACCTGTTACAGGAACAGCTGTCCCATATGGGACGATTTTCTCCTGATATGGTAACAACTATAACATTTTGTACCCCTTACAGTGGTCATCATGGCATCTAAAGAGGGTGAATCTCCCCAACAGGTATACTGACAACAAAAAATCGCAAAAGTTCTTACCCTTCCCTAGTTTATTGAAAGTAAAAAGTTTTGGATATAGATACATTTTACAAGTTAGCCTGTACCTGTGTACCCATGTCACAAATAAAGTACTTTTATTTAAAAGCATCCGAGTTGCCAGCCTTCCTGATTTTAAAAAAAGTTAGGTTTTACAATACCTTAAAGAATCAGTAAAAAAATATAGTGGCTAACATGGAGTTCTAACTGTAGAAAATAATAGAGAATGAACATGAATAGCATGATTTTTGGCCCTTTAAAAATAAGATAATAATGCAAATGAATGATTTTTTTTACAGCAAATTGTCTGAAATTGAAAAACAAACTTTAACAAATATCATAGAACTGCTGTGTAAAAAAAAAAAAAAAAAAAAAAACTTCAAAAAATATAAAGAATGTTGAACCCTCATGGAAATTACAAATAAAATTAATTTTTAGCTTTTATAAATAGGCCCCTAAGTGTGAAAGTCTAAGGAACTGGCTTTCTTTATGTTTGTTGAATTTCCCTGCCAGATACGAAATAGTCCCCAGCATTTAGGTGATATCATAGAGCGTGCGTTTCACTTGAAGTCGTTACAGCTGGAACTAATGAACTTCTGAGTAGAAAAAAAAAAACATTTTATTACTGCTGCCAGAAGCAAAGGAGTGAAATTATGATAAAAGGCCTTCTACCTTGAGGTCATAGCAGTCTCCTGCTGCTGTACGAACACACATACTCCTGTATTTTTCTTATTAAAAGTGCAATAAATATGTTAGCACTTTATAATATAACTATAATGTTCTTATCTAGGACACACAATTTTTCTGCAGTAATCTACACTCATGGTAAGATTGTGCTAAGGTCTACACTAAAGTTCTGTACACATGGGAATTGAAAGGGGACAGTCAGCACAACTTTTACCTCCTGATGCTTCTCCAAATGGCACTTAGCAAAGTGTTTGCTTTCTTTTGTGCTGCGAACGTTAATATTAATGCGGACTGCAACATCAATGGGCACTCATTCTGCAGTCCAGATACCTTTCCGCTACCCTGAGGGGGTCCATCCCTCGCAATAAAAATCTAAACAACCATCAGATGCAGCACATGCCCTAGGTGTGCTTTACATCCGGTATCCATGAGTATTTTCACTTAGGGGGTGTGCTTACACCTTTTAGTTTTGGATGGAGTAGGGAGGAGTAGGGAAGAGTTAAAACCCCTTGTTGTTGTCTGAATTCTGGACACATAAATTTACCCTCTCTAATTGTCCTAATGACTATTGTTACCACAATAGAAAATGATGGGAAATGCAGTGTATTAGACCCCTTTCACACGAAGGGTCCGAGTAGGTCCGCCTGTCAGTTTTTCAGGCGGACCTGATCGAACAGTCTATTCACCCCTATGGACCATTGCAGAGGTGTAACTAGAACCTTCAGGGCCCCCAGTGCAAGAAACCATAAACGCCCCCACTGTCCCCCAACCGAGGCCCTTCCCATTGATCCGGGGCCCTTTATTCCCATTGTGGGATCCTTTATTTCGGTCCCACAGTGGGCCACCTTTCTTGGGGTCCCCCCCCCATGGTGGAGGAATGCCAGTGCAACCTTTGCAACCCTGGTAGTTCTGCCACTGGTGTCAGTCTTTTTTTATTTTTGTTGTTTTATTTTTTTATACATTTTTTTTTTTTTTACCATTCTATATTATTTTATTTTTTTTTCAATTTTATTATAATTTAATTTTTTTACATATTTTTAGGACCCCCGTTGGGGTCCCCTAATGTTTTACTTTTGAGACACAGAGACAGATTCATCAGGAATACTTCCCGTTAACTCATAAACTGAAGCATAGTAAACTGTGCTATAAATTAATGAATAAAAAAAAATGATCACTGATTCTATTCATTAAGAAATGGAATGGGCCAATAAATGACATATTTACCGGCCCCTTCCATCCTGACAGATCCCCTACAGCAGCTGGCGGGAGGTGGGAAACCCGTCAGCGATGTGGGGGGCGAGGGGTGGCCAGGGAAGCACACAGGGGCCCGCGGCAGCAGGACAGGGATAGGGAGGCGGTGGAAGCGGCGCTGAATGTCTGTACAGGGGGACTGCGAGGGCCCCCTGTAGCATTGGGCCGGGTGGCAATGGCGACACCTGTGACCCCTGGACTAGCGGGTATAAATAGATTTGTGTCCATTTACAACCGCCTACATCCGGTCAGATCCAGTTCACTTAAAAAAAAGGCAGGAGATCTGTCCTCCTCCATAAAGGCAAATCAGAGGGAAGTCAGGTGTAAGCAGACAGCAGGAGTCCGTTTACTGCCAGACTCCCATAGAGCAGAGCGGGCTCTGTCTATGTCCACTCTACAAAAACAGTGTGGACACTGATGTGTCACCCGCCCGCTCTGCTCTGATCAGTAGGGAATCAGTGGACAGATCCCCTGTTGATCTTAATGGAGTATGTCCTATGTGAAAAGGGGCCTTGGAGTTGTCACCAGAACAAGAAGGGATGGTCCAATTCAGTGGCGGCCAGCAGCGCTGTAATACCACCCCCCATCCCGGGTGGCAGGCAGTCCGGCACTTACCCAATCTAGGTGGGGGGCTGTGGTGTCCTCCAGCACAGTCCGCCCCCCTTGCGAGTGCGCAGTGCGCGCAGCGGCTCCGGTGTCCGCTTCTCCAGCAGCATCCTCCGCTGTTTCTCCTCTCTTTTCCGCCTAAGTGCTAGGCATCCAATAGGATCCCCTGACACTTTGGCCAATCGGAAACAGGTCTCACGACCTGACTCCTGATTGGTGGGGAGGAACTTTAGTGTGAAAAAAACCCTGCATTGGAATCCATAGTCCGGTGGCCTGATATGTAGATTAGGGGGTCCGACGCATTGGACAGGGGGGCGGTGCCCGTGCACCCTCTATAGACTGGTCCAATTGCTTCATAAAAATTTTCTTTTATTTTTCTTTTGTGTCTCTGGGACAGGCAGTTAAGGGAAATCTCTAGAACAGGACACAGAAAGAAAGAAAACAGCAGGAGTTTAAACCCTTCTCTACTCCAGCAAAAAGAAAAAAATGTTTTGCCTATACATACACTTTTATTTTTCAGAGCAACCTGTGTTCTCTTCAAGTACCAAACCAATTGCAGGGGAGTTTACAATGGAGATTACATGATTACATGTTTCATACAAACAAGGGCTGCCTGGACCTTTTGATGACATCTGTTGCTTGTGCAGTGACAGATCTTTGTGCTGTAGGTCCCACATTGCTATTTTGACATGCCCATTATCCATTAAATATTATATAACTGCATGAATTCTTCATATACTCTAGAAGTTTCCTCTACTGGAGCATCTCTAGTGATTACAGAAGTGAAATGCAGAAATACAAAGATCTAAGGGAATGGGAATGCCCCCACACATTGTAAAAGATGGGAAACATTGTTTGGTTATTTTGCTGTAGCTGCGATTGTCAGCTTTTGTGACAGGGAAGAGATTGGGTGCAGTTATGCTGAGGGTGGGAGGCGGTCCCTGTTTCAAGGAGGAGGAAGACTGTCATTGGCCACTGCTAAAGCCAATCACAATCCTGCTAGCCCCATCCACCATCTGGAGGAAGATGACTCGCTTGGTTGCCACTACCAATCTCAGAATGAAGGGATTTCACTGTGATTGAGAAAACCACGATCAGGTGACAGTTTGTGGAATTACTGTTGAGCTTCTGGGAACTTTGTTGAAATTATTCCTGAACCTTTGCGCCACTTACTACTGAACCCCTGCAATCTGTGTCCCTTTTAAGTCACAGTAGTATGGAGAGATCCACTGCTCCAGGATGATCCACCCAAACTCAATCCCACAGCTGTTCCTATGGTTAGAGAACCCAGGTGCAGGCACGGCACAAGCTGATGAAGATGCAAATTAAGGACTCTGAACGGCCGCACTCCAAGAAAAATTCAAAAGCCTTTATTGGTAAAATATGGAATCACACGAAAATAGGTCACAGCAAAGCAAGAAAATAGCTAATGCATTTCACACTACCCAGAGTGCTTACTCATAGCTATGAGTAAGCACTTTTGGTAGTGTGAAATGCATTAGCTATTTTCTTGCTTTGCTGTGACCTATTTTTGTGTGATTCCATATTTTACCAATAAAGGCTTTTGAATTTTTCTTGGAGTGCGGCCGTTCAGAGTCCTTAATTTGCATCTTCGTCCCTTTAAGTCACAGCTAGTATTCAGTGCAATGAAAATCATACCCAACTTTTCCTGTGGCGCAGAGCGCCATACTTTTTCTCAGCTGCGGGGGCCCAACTTATGATCCTGCACACAGGCCCACTGCTTTCAGAACATGCCCCTGACCTAAGCTCATCATTGCACATCCATTCCAGATGCTTGTATGTGACATCACATACAAGTACTTGGGCTGTATGTGAGAGGTGGATCAACAGGTTGAGTGTGCCAGGACAGGTAGATGTGTCTCATGTCTGCTTCCTTTAACCACTCTGCATATCATAGATGAGAAGAGGGCACAGTGGTGGAGCAGATGAGCAGGAGGGTACAGAGGTGGGACAGATGAGCAGGAGGGGTTCAGAGGTGGGACAGATGTGCAGGGAGGTACAGTGGTGGAAGAGATGACAAGGGGGTTCAGCAGTGGGACAGAAGAGAAGGGGGGTACAGTGATGGGGCAGATGAGCAGGGGTGTTCAGTGTTGGGCCAGATGAGAAGGGGGTTACAATGGTGGGCACACGCTCTCAAACTCCATCCTAAATTTACCCTACTTACTCCCACTCTCTTCCACACAATAATTGATAAATGATTTCTAATGCATTATGTTATATCTTGCAATGCATAAACGTTGTGTGTTTCAATGTTGAGACGATACATGTCTCTATTCTTGTTTATGACTTGCACTACAAATTGTCATTCTGTTATTCTTAATGTATGCAACATTTTCTCAATAAAAACTTTGATTGTGAAAAAAACAAAAAAAACAATGGTGGGACAGATGAGCAGGGGGGTTCAGTGTTGGGGCAGATGAGAAGGCGGTTCAGTGGTGGGACAGAAGAGCAGGGGTGTAGAGCAATGGGGCAGATGTGAAAGGAGGTTTATTGGTGGGACAGATGAGCAGGGGGAACAGAGGTGGGGCAGAAGAGCAGCGGGGTACATAGGTGAGACAGATGTGCAGGAGGTACATTGGTGGGGCAGATGAGAAAGTGGTTACAGTGGTGGGGCAGATGAGCAGATGGGTTCAGTGTTAGGACAGATGAGAAGGAGCTTCAGTAGTGAGACAGAAGAGCATGGAGATACGGCAGTGGAGCAGATGTGCAGGGAGGTACAGTAGTGGGGCAGATAAGAAAAGGGGTAAATTGATGTGGAAGATGAGCAGGGGGATTACAGTGGTGGGCAGTGGCGGCCCGTCCATAGGGGGCGCCCGGGCGCCGCCCCCCCCCCCTCCTTGCACTTAAAAAAAAAAAAAAAAAGAAAAAAAAAAGTTCAAAAAAAAAAAATTTTTTTATTTAAACATGTCCCTTTAAGGGCGCCGGGCACAGTGCAGTATGCACCGCTCTATCACCAATAGATAGATTCATGCATTGCATGAATCTATCTATTGTCACCGCTGCCGCCCCCTATTCAGGTGTCCGGCCCCTGATCGGGCGCCGGGCATCTGAATTACAGTGGGGGGGGGGGGGTGTTGCGGGAAGCGCCCCTATTAGAGCTGTAAGCTCTAATAGGGGACCCTATTAGAGCGGTGTGCTCTAATAGGCTTCCCTAAGTGTAAACAGCGGGCGCACGGCCGTGCGTTCGCTGATTACACAGTATTGTGTTAGGGAAGCGAATACATCGCTTCCCTAACACAGACCCGCCTCTCAGCCAATCAGGTTGCCAGGTTTGTTACCTGTAACCTGATTGGCTGAAGTCACAGGCGCTGTGATTGGACGCTAGGCGTCCAATCATAGCAAAAGACAGGCGCGGGAGAAGAAGACCTCGGACGGACGATAGCAGAAGACAGGAGGAGCGCGGGAGAAGAAGACCTCGGATGATGAGACACCGCTCGCCGCCTGACGCCATCACCAGCTGCACATCGAGGCAAGGTAAGTGCAGAGGGCAGGCAGGGGGCACAGTGGCAGCACTTGGAGGGGCACTTAAAGGGGCACTCTGGCAGCACTTAAAGGGGCACTCTGGCAGCACTTAAAGGGGCACTCTGGCAGCACTTAAAGGGGCACTCTGGCAGCACTTGAGGGGCACTCTGGCAGCACTTAAAGGGGCACTCTGGCAGCACTTGAGGGGCACTCTGGCAGCACTTGAGGGGCACTCTGGCAGCACTTAGAGGGGCACTCTGGCAGCACTTGAGGGGCACTCTGGCAGCACTTGAGGGGCACTCTGGCAGCACTTAAAGGGGCACTCTGGCAGCACTTAAAGGGGCACTCTGGCAGCACTTAAAGGGGCACTCTGGCAGCACTTGAGGGGCACTCTGGCAGCACTTGAGGGGCACTCTGGCAGCACTTGAGGGGCACTCTGGCAGCACTTAAGGGGCACTCTGGCAGCACTTAAAGGGGCACTCTGGCAGCACTTAAGGGGCACTCTGGCAGCACTTGAGGGGCACTCTGGCAGCACTTGAGGGGCACTCTGGCAGCACTTAAAGGGGCACTCTGGCAGCACTTAAAGGGGCACTCTGGCAGCACTTGGAGGGGCACTCTGGCAGCACTTGGAGGGGCACTCTGGCAGCACTTGGAGGGGCACTCTGGCAGCACTTGGAGGGGCACTGTGGCAGCGTTTGAGGGGCACTGTGGCAGCGTTTGAGGGGCACAGTGGCAGCGTTTGATGGGCACAGTGGCAGCATTTAATGGGCACAGTGGCAGCGTTTGATGGCACAGTGAGGCTGTTTGTTTGCGCCCCCCCAAAAATTTTGAGCACCAGCCGCCACTGGTGGTGGGACAGAAGAGCAGGGTGGTACAGTGATGGGACAGATGTGCAGGGGATTACAGTGGTGGGACAGAAGAGCAGGGTGGTACAGTGGGGCAGATGTACAGGGGGTTACATTGGTGGGACAGAAGAGCAGGGTGGTACAGTGGTTGGGCAGGTGTAGAGGGGGTTACAGTGGTGAGGCAGAAGAGCGGGGTGGTACAGTGGTGGGGCAGATGTGCAGGAGGTTACAGTGGTGGGGCAGATGTGCAGTGATCTGAAGTGTGGAGTTGCAGGAATTGGGGCTGATCTGAGGCGTGAGAGTACAGGATGTAATTGAGAGTGTGAAGTTGACATTTTTTGTTATAAAATCGGCACACTCAATCTCTTTGAAAACATTTTTCAGCACACTGTGCTCAAAAGGTGGCCTACCCCTGCTGTAGGATCTTCTTGCAATAGGTATCATTGCATGTAGAAGGCTTACTTATGGTGGTACACGTTTTTCAGATTTAAACATTGGCTTGTTTAGTTGCTGGGGTTCTAGGTTTTCTAGTAGTCAGGCATGGATTGGCGTCTGATGCTGATTTCAGTATTGTCCGTTCTGTTTCAGCTAGACCTGGACTTCTTATTCTTTAATACTTATTTTTGTCTAGACTGTGTCACTCATATTGCTTCTTTTACTAAGACCTGCCTTCAAAGGTATAAGATCCTCTTAAGACCAAACTTTTCCTATCTACCTAAAGTTGTGTTCTGTTTCCACCTCAATGAGGACATTATGCCTCCTTCATTCTGTCCATCACCTTCTCTCTGAAGGAGATTGCCTTATGCCTCGTACACACGTACGGACTTTTGCCGGCGGACCTAAGTCCAGCGGACAATCCGCTGGACTTTCCGGCTAGGTCCGCTGGACTTTCCGAGGGTGTGGACTTGCCCACACACGCACGGACTTGTCCAGCGGATAATCCGCCGGCCAAAAGTCCGCGGGACTTTTGAAAATGAACGGACTTGCCCACACACGGAGCAGTCCGTTCATTTTGAACGTAACTTCAGGTTACGTAGCTAGCGTAGGCAGTAAATGCCGCCGCGCTAGCTCCGCAAGCTGGCATGGATTTAAAGGGAATCCCCACGCCGAAAAAACGGCGTGGGGGTTCCCCCCAAATCCATGTCAGACCCTCATCCGAGCACGCAGCCTGGCAGGCCAGGAAAGGGGTGGGGACGAACGAGCGCCCCCCCCCTCCTGAGCCGTACCAGGCCGCGTGCCCTCAACATGGGGGGTGCCCTGGGGAAAGGGGGGCCGTGCGGCCCCCCCACCCCAAAGCACCTTGTCCCCATGTTGATGAGGACAAGGGCCTCTTCCCGACAACCCTGGCCGTTGGTTGTCGGGGTCTGCGGGCGGGGGCTTATCGGAATCTGGGAACCCCCTTTAATAAGGGGGCCCCCAGATACCGGCCCCCCACCCTATGTGAATGAGTATGGGGTACGATGTACCCCTACCCATTCACCTAAGGTGTAAAATGTAAAGTAAAAAAAAACACCCACACTTTTGAAAAAATAGTTTATTGCACTGCTCCGGGGGTCTTCTTCCGTCTTGGGGGTCTTCTCGCCGGACTCCCCCGCCATTTACCAAGCTCTTTTACCGAGCGAGGGGAGTCCGGCTACCTTCTTCGTCGTCGCCGCCGTCTGGGGGTCTCGATCCGCCTTCGGGGGTCTTCTTCCGTCTTGGGGGTCTTCTCGCCGGACTCCTCCCCTCTCTTCTGCTCTTTTACCTAGCTCTTTCACGAGGGGAGGTGTCCGGCTACCTTCTTCGTCGTCGCCGCCGTCGTCGTCTGGGGGTCTCGATCCGCCTTCGGGGGTCTTCCGGGGGTCTCTTCTGTTCTTGCGGCGGTCGTCGTCTTCCGCGCCGCCGGCGCCGCCTTCTTCTTCTTCTTGTCCTTCTTGTTCTTGTTCTTCTTCTTCTTCCGATGTTGACCCGACGCTCTCTCTGCCCGGAATGCCTGTGCCGCTCTGAGCTCGGACTTATATAGGGACATGGGCGACAGGGTCACATGCACATGTCACATGGTGACCCCGCCCCCTTGTGTTGTCACAGTCCCGGAGGATGCTGGGACTGTGACATCGCAAGGGGGCGGGGTCACCATGTGACATGAACATGTGACCCTGTCGCCCATGTCCCTATATAAGTCCGAGCTCAGAGCGGCACAGGCATTCCGGGCAGAGACAGCGACGGGTCAACATCGGAAGAAGAACAAGAACAAGAAGGACAAGAAGAAGAAGAAGGCGGCGCCGGCGGCGCGGAAGACGACGACCGCCGCAAGAACAGAAGAGACCCCCGGAAGACCCCCGAAGGCGGATCGAGACCCCCAGACGACGACGGCGGCGACGACGAAGAAGGTAGCCGGACACCTCCCCTCGTGAAAGAGCTAGGTAAAAGAGCAGAAGAGAGGGGAGGAGTCCGGCGAGAAGACCCCCAAGACGGAAGAAGACCCCCGAAGGCGGATCGAGACCCCCAGACGGCGGCGACGACGAAGAAGGTAGCCGGACTCCCCTCGCTCGGTAAAAGAGCTTGGTAAATGGCGGGGGAGTCCGGCGAGAAGACCCCCAAGACGGAAGAAGACCCCCGGAGCAGTGCAATAAACTATTTTTTCAAAAGTGTGGGTGTTTTTTTTTTACTTTACATTTTACACCTTAGGTGAATGGGTAGGGGTACATCGTACCCCATACTCATTCACATAGGGTGGGGGGCCGGTATCTGGGGGCCCCCTTATTAAAGGGGGTTCCCAGATTCCGATAAGCCCCCTCCCGCAGACCCCGACAACCAACGGCCAGGGTTGTCGGGAAGAGGCCCTTGTCCTCATCAACATGGGGACAAGGTGCTTTGGGGTGGGGGGGCCGCACGGCCCCCCTTTCCCCAGGGCACCCCCATGTTGAGGGCACGCGGCCTGGTACGGCTCAGGAGGGGGGGGGGCGCTCGTTCGTCCCCACCCCTTTCCTGGCCTGCCAGGCTGCGTGCTCGGATGAGGGTCTGACATGGATTTGGGGGGAACCCTCACGCCGTTTTTTTCGGCGTGGGGATTCCCTTTAAATCCATGCCAGGTCACGGAGCTGGCGCGGCGGCAGTAACTGCCTACGCTAGCTACGTAACCTGAAGTCACGTGCTAAATGAACGGACTTGCCGATGAGCGGCAAGTCCGTTCATTTCAAAAGTCCCGCGGACTTGCCCACTAACGGCGGGATTGTCCGCTGGACTTCCAAGTCCAGCGGATAATTTGAGAACAAAACCTGAAACTTTAGTCCGCCGTACTTTGGCGCCAAAAAGTCCGCCGGCGCCCACACACGAGGGGATTATCCTCTGGACTTCAGTCCAGAGGATAATCCCGCGGGATTGTCCCTTCGTGTGTACGCGGCCTTACACATTCTAGATGTGATCAGGGTTGTCAAGATTTCTCTGACTGTCACAGCTTCATGGCTATTGGCTAAAAAGTAGAGCACTTCTCTTATCATTAGCTTCCCTTACCACTGACTTACTAATAAGGACAATGGTAGATGTGCAAGCAAAAATGCATTTTTTTTTTTTTAACTTTCCTTGCATGTGATTAGTCATTCTTTGCAAAGTGAAGCTTCATCTCATTTACTAAGCCAGGGGCAACTGCACTTGCAAAGTGCACAGTCTATTTTCCATTAGTAAATTCACCCCACAGTGCCTAATTATCACATGAAATGGTCAGATCAGTGGTATGGCTTGTGAAATGGTTGGGTAAAGACCCAAAGGAGCCCCTAGAGAGGAGGATCATCACTAAATACAATATGCTGGCTATGGCAAGATCAGGAAACGGTGGAATGCCTGTAGGTTCTCCTCAGTCACTCCCGGGCTGACTGTTCTCAGGGAAATATTTCATCAGCAAGGCTGGATTATGCAGAATAATGATATTGTTTTCCCAGGAGGTGACAGCCACTAGGGATGTACTCTTACTTTACAATACCTTACTTTACAATACCTAGCTATAAACATGCATTATTCCACTAAACCCAAGAAAAACATTGACAGTGTTGCAGCTTACCGGTTTTCAGATGTGGTGGCTGCTCTAGATATTTGTTGCACTTTTTATCCTTTATTTTAACCTGGTAATCTTGCCATTAACACAATTCCTGTCCTAGAGTAATGCCACGTACACACGGTCGGACTTTCCGATGGCAAATGTGCGATTAGGCTGAGGCTCCATCGGACAGTTTCCATTGTAATTTCCGTCGCACAAAATTTGAGATCTGGTTCTTAAATTTTTTTTCCGACAACAAAATCCGTTCTCGTAAATTCCGATCGTGTGTAGACAATTCCGACGCACAAAGTGCCACGCATGCTCAGAATCAGGCAAAAGAGCAGCACTGGCTATTGAACTTAATTTTTCTCGGCTTGTCGTACGTGTTGTAGGTCACCGCATTCTTGACGTTCAGAATTTCAACCAACCAACCAACCAACCAATTTCAACCAACTTTGTGCGACCGTGTGTATGCAAGACAAGTTTGAGCCAACATCCGTCAGAAGAAAACTATGGGATTTCGTTGTCGGAATGTCCGAACGTGTGTACAGAGCATTACAGCGGTACTGACCAATGTTGTCATGTTGGGAAGGGGAGTGTGTTAGCACTACATAACACCTCCCTCTCTTCTCCATAACGGCAAAGAGGTTTTGTAGTTCATCGAGATACCAGGGAACAATGAGAACTCAACTCACAAAATTTCTGGCTGGACGAACATGTTTGTGGTATATTTATTTGATCAAAAGGGAGCAAATAAGAATTTGTATATGCTTTACAATAGAACTGAAGGCAAAATTTTTTTTAGTTTTGTATAGACACCTGTCAGGTTTTTGTTATCTGTACCTCTGTTCACACTCTCTATTTGTCCTGTTTATCATTTTTCGTCACTCAAAGTGCAAGAAAATCCCACATTTTTAGTTGTCACCAGAACAGCAATAGAGGGGAAATCTTCCAATGGGGACACTAGTTCTGGTGATACCCTGGGATTCCCTCACTTTGGAGAGATTTTCTTTCACTTCGTGTTTTGACTATGAGACAGCAAGTCAAGGAAAATCTCCCAATGGGACACAGAGGGCAAAAAAAAAAAAATCTGACTGGGGTTGTAACCCTCCCTTACTCTTTCTAAAATATTTGCCTTTAGTACTATTACTAATATTAGTACTATTTTAATTTTAATCAGATTAGGGAACATTGGTAGCCTGTGGAACTTCCCAGATACCTGATCGCTCTGAGGAAAATTTGATTGGTTAGCATGGATTTTCTTGGCCAATTGCAAAGAAGCTTCACTTTAGGATGCCAAAAGTTTACATATTTAATGAAACAGTGGCAAGTGCCTAGATCAGGGGTGCTCAACCTGGAGCCCTCTGATGTGGCCTGCGACCTCACACCAGGGAAGAGCATGCTCATGCTCTGGGATGGCGGGTGGGCAAGCCCAGATCGCGATTAATGGGTAAACCGCAATGCATCAGTGTGAGAGCAGCCTTATAGGGGGCTCAGGACAATAAGGGCTTGTTTACATTTGAGGTTTGGAGGGTGGCAAAACACCATAATTCACTGTGGCTTGTGACTGGTTACCAAATCATTTAAAGTGATTGTAAAGGATCGTTTTTTTAAATAACAAACATGTCATACTTACCTCCACTGTGCAGCTCGTTTACAGAGTGGCCCCGAACATCGTCTTCTGGGGTCCCTCTGCGGCTCTCGCGGCTCCTCCCCACATCAGATATACCCCCTAGAAGAAGCCCCCCCCCGAGGGGTTTACCTTGCAGGCGTGCTCCTGAGATCAGCATTTGCGTCGACAGACACGAATGCCGGACTTGGCCCCCCCCCCCCCCCGTCGTCCGCGTCATTGGATTTGATTGACAGCAGCGGGAGCCAATGGCTGCGCTGCTATCAATCTATCCAATCAAGAGCCCGTGGAGAGAGGGGACAGCGCATCCCCGCCGAGGAGATGAAGGGGCTCAGGTAAATAAAATGGGGGGCTGGGGGGCCGGTGAATGCCAGGTGTTTTTTCACCTTAATGCATAGGATTTGTAGCCCTCGTTCTTCAAAATTTGTAGCCCTCGTTCTTCAAAAGATTGAGCACCCCTGACCTAGATCCATCCCATCCAGGCAGATTTTCATTTGCTGTGCTCACATAGATGGAGAGATACTGAATGTGTGCTATAGGTTACTGTACCTTGCACCTATCATTATACATCCAGGGGAATTTACTAAAGCTGGCCCTACACTAGTAGATCTTTTTTACAAAAAAAATCAGTACATTCAATGGCTTGACTAATGTTGTTGAAAAGTACTTCAGAATTATGCTTGCTTTTTTGTTTAAAAAAAAATAAAAAACATGTCATACCTCCACTGTGCACTTCGTTTTGAACAGAGTGGCCCCGATCCTCCTCTTCTGGGGTCCCTCAACTGCGCTAGTAGCTCCTCCCCGCATCGGGAAACCACCTAAGAGAAGCGCTCTCCTTGGGGGTTCCCGTGCGGGCGCGCTCCCGAGTCCTGCTTTTGCGTCCATAGACCCAGATGGCCGGACTCTGCCCGCCCCCTGCGTCATTGGATTTGATTGACAGCAGCGGGAGCCAATGGCTGCGCTGCTATCAATCTATCCAATCAGGACACGAGACATCAGCTAGAGCTGGTGTGCTCGTCCCCGGGGAGAAGAAAACCTGGTTCCACAATGGTGGAAAATGAACATTGATTTGACCTCACGATTGATTAGAAAGTTGAACGTTCTTAAAACTCAATATTTCTAGTGAAATTCTACTAGTGCATGGCCAGCTTGAAGTGAAACTATATTCACCTTCTTTCCAGCATGGTGGCGCCCCAGTGCTCCCTGCTAGCCGCTGAAACCTCCGGCTGGTCCACTTACGGGTACCGATCTCCGGCTGTTTTCATTGGCTGAGCCAAGATGACGTCACTCTCACACATACTTAGGAGTTTATTCATCTCAGCATTGCTGAAGTTATACACTGAACTGTCCATGCTTAGCCTACAGGGCGGAAAAGCAGGTAAGAAACTTTAAGGTGGTTCTAAAGTTATTTTTTTCAACCTAAAACCATAAACATGTTATACTTACCTGCCGACCCCGAACCTCCTCTTCTGGGATCCCCCCCACCGGCGCTCTCTGCCCCTCCTCTTCTGAGTGTGCCCCCATAGCAAGCTGTGTGCTATGGGGGCACACATAGAGGCGTACTTCCAAGCTGGGTTGTATGAGTCCACAGCCCTGCCCCCTGCTCACTGGATTTAATTGACAACAGCAGGAGCCAATGCCTCCCTTTGCTGCCTCTGTGTCCTGTGAGAGCAGGGAGAGAGAAGATTGCTGCTGAAGACAGGTACAGCGCTGGATCGAGATAGGACTAGGCAAGTATTTATGGCAGTTGAGGGGCAATACTACCACTGGGACATTTTTTACCTTAATGCAGGGAAAGCACTGAAGTGTTATTAAACCCACAACAGTAAAATCAGTCTGTATATGCAGTAAAGCATGCTTGTTTACTCATTAAGGGGTTAATCTTCTGCAATGTGTAAAAGGGCTATTTGATCCTGTCTTCTCTGATCCTCCCCTTTTTCAACTGTCCCCAAACCATCTCCTGATAAAACAGAGCCTTGGGGGTAAGCTGCACATGCTCAGTTTGTTTTTGTTTTTTTTTGTTTTTTGGGGGGGGGGGGGGTGCATGTGATCAGCACAGGGCCAATCAGCACTGTCCAGACAGAGGGTCAGGGGTCCTGCAGCCTCATAGGACAGTCAAAGTAGAATGAAAACTCCTCCTAAAAGCTTTAACCAGACACTGATAGAAACTCAAGACTGCTATATACTGCTGATGAGAAAAGGTATTTAGCAGTTTATATTTACTAAAATAATTGTATTTCCATGTTCTGTGTACTGTGGGAGACCAGATATAGTGAATTCATGGGTTTAGTAACACTTTAGGGTAAAAAATGTTTTGCCTTTAGAACCACTTTAAGTCTAGGTTCACGCTGAATGTAGCTTTGAAATTGTGCGACTTCACTTGAAATTGCACAAATTCAAACCTGCATGTCAGTGTGACTTCAGGTGCCACTTGGCTGACATCTGTGCGACTTCATGCACAGATGTCTATGCAGGTCAAACCTGAAATCGCCAAAAGTAGTGCTTTTTCAAATCAGTGTGGCACCCTAAAGTCAGCGTCGCACTGATTTGCACAGTTCCATTGCCGACAATAGGGTGTGACTTGTCATGAGGTTACGAATCTCACGACAAGTCACACCCATGCGAACGGGGACTAATGCAGAAGAGACATAGTGGGATTGATTTACTAAAGGCAAACAGGCTGTTCCGCATTGCAAGGAAAGTAGCACTTTGCAACAGAATCTTCCCCAGAGCTTAGTGAATGTGGTGGAAATTCATTTGGAAAGATAATCAATTTTGCCTACATACAATTGGATGATGGAAGTGAGCAGAGCTTCTCCTGCTTCAATAAACTCTGGGGAACATTCTCTTGCAAAGTGCAATTTCTCTTGTAAAGTAAAGTTTATTTGCCTTTAGTAAATCAACCCCAATATGTCTCTTCTGTATTAAAAATCCTGCCTGTTTGCAATATTTTTAAAAGTAAAGTTTCACTTTAACCGTTTGGCAAAATATATACATTGGCAAGACGGTTCTCCTGTGCAGGATCATGTACCTAGTATGTTATCCTGCACTTCTGGGTCTGGGGGCGCACGTGTGCCACCGGTGACCCGCTCCTGTTGTGATTGGACACAGCAGGAGCCAATCAGCAGGTCCGTCAGACTCTATGTCCACCAGGACCCTCCGATTTTTCGGAAGCCCAAGCAGAATGGCGGTCTGCCTATGTAAATAAGACAGACTGCTGTTCTGTCAG
Source organism: Lithobates sylvaticus (assembly GCA_028564925.1). NCBI lineage: Eukaryota > Metazoa > Chordata > Amphibia > Anura > Ranidae > Lithobates > Lithobates sylvaticus. The sequence continues at coordinate 232,337,522 of CM053026.1, forward strand.
TAGGGAAGGTAGTGATCCTGTGTTTCTGCAAAGCAGGAACACGGATCTCTGCCTTCCCATAGTACAAGTACCTCCCCCACAGTAACCAAGCACAGGTTAAAGCGGTTCTGCACCCGTTTTTTTTTTTGGGCTATATGCCAAGGGCATATAGCTCAATTGGGGGACTTACCTGTTCCATCTTGCATCTCGATCGCCGCCGGTTTTCGTCCGATGAAGTTCTTCATCTTCTTCTTTTGTGCTGGGGGCCATCTTGCCTGTGGGCATGTGAAACCCCCACAGGCACTTTAGATGGCCCAGCATGCACCGCCGTTACTCGCGCGTGCGCAGTAACGGCACATCTGCCGACATCTCACGAGATTTCGGAAGATGTGTCCGAAATCTCGCAAGATTTTGGAAGATGTGGCCGTGATTTCTCGTGAGAGAAGATGTCGGCACTGACTCCTGGGAACAATGACACCAGATCCCAGGAGACAGTTAATTCAGTATAAAAAAAAAAACACATTTCATTTAGTACTCTTTGCCTGATTTGGAAGGCAAAGAGATTTACTAAATGAAATGGGTGCAGAACCACTTTAAGCATACATTTAAACCTTTGATCGCCGCTGATGTTAACCCCTTCCCAGCCAGTTTCATTAGTATAGTGACAGTGCATATTTTTAGCCCTGATCACTGTATTAGTGTCTCTGGTTCCCCAAAAAGTGTCAAAAGTGTCCCTTAGTGTTTGATTTGTCCGCCACAATGTTGCATTCCCGCTATAAGTCGCTGATCACCACTGTTACTAGTAAAAAATAAATAGAAATTCCATAAATCTTTCCCATAGTTTGTAGACGCTATAACTTTTGCGCAAACCAATCAATATTCGCTTATTGGGATTTTGTTTACCAAAAATATGTAGCAGAATACATATTGGCCTAAAATGTTTATATTTTTTTTTTTATTCTGCTATAAAACATACCCATTAAAAAACTTTTAAATATCAAATTTCTTCATACATCCAGGGGGTCTCAAACTGGCGGCCCTCCAGCTGTTGCAAAACTACAAGTCCCATGAGGCATCGCAAGGCTGACAGCTACAAGCATGACTCCCACAGGCAGAGGCATGATGGGACTTGTAGTTTTGCAACAGCTGGAGGGCTGCCAGTTTGAGACCCCCTGGATGTATGAAGAAATTCGATTTTTAAAAGTTTTTTAATGGGTATGTTTTATAGCAGAATGTAAAAAAAAATATTTAGATTTTAGGCCAATATGTACTCTGTATTCTTTTGGTAAACAACATCCCAATAAGCGAATACTGATTGGTTTTGCGCAAAAGTTATAGCGTCTACAAACTATGGGAAAGATTTATGGAATTTCTATTTATTTATTTATTTTTTACTAGTAACAGTGGCGATCAGCGACTTATAGCGGGACTGCGACATTGTGGTGGACAAATCGGACACTTATGCCCCATACACACGGTCGGAAAATCTGACCACAAAATCCATCTGATTTTTTCCGACAGATTTTGTCCAACACTGGTGTTGCATACACACGGTCGGACAAAGTTGTCGGAAAATCTGATCATTCTGAACGTGGTGACGTTTGTTGCCTACGACGGGACTACGTAGAGGCTAGTAGCCAATAGCTTTGGTCTTGTAATGTGATCTGAGCATGCGTGGCACTTTGTCCGTCGGAATTCGCTACACACGATCGGAAAAAGTCCGATAGGACTTTGTTGTCGGAAAATTTGAGAGCAGGAGATAAAACTTTGTCCGTCGGAAAATCCGATGGAAAAAGTCAGATGGAGCCTACACACGGTCGGAATTTCCGACAACATTGTCCGATAGGACATTTTCCGTCGGAAAATCCGACCGTGTGTACGGGGCATAAGGCTGGATTCACACCTATGCATTTTTAGTGCTTTTTGCATTTTGCAGATTTGCTCTACAGAACCTGTTCCATAGGAAACCATGTTAAATGGACTGTAGTGCAAATCTGCAAAATGCAAAAAGCACTAAAAATGCATAGGTGTGAATCCAGACTAAGTGACACTTTTTTGGGAACCAGTGACAATAATATAGTGATCAGGGCTAAAAATATGCACTGTCACTATACTAATGACACTGGCTGGGAAGGGGTTAACACCCGTGGTGATCAAAGGGTTAAATGTATGCTTAGTTACTGTGGGTTTTTTTTTTTTTTTAATTGTCAGTCTTTTTTTGTTTATAGCGCAAAAAAAATAAAAACCGCAGAGGTGATCAAATACCACCAAAAGAAAGCTCTGTTTGTGGGGAAAAGAGGACATACATTTTATTTGGGTACAGTGTCGCACGACCGCGCAATTGTCAGTTAAAATAATGCAAAAAAAAAATAAAATGGCCTGGTCATGAAGGGGAGGTAAATCTGAACTGGAGCAGCCAGAATCCGGGGCAGCTGTCTATGGCAACCAATCAGCTTCTAGCTTTCATTGTCAACGCTTAGCTGAACAATGTGAAGCTAGAAGCTGATTGGTTGCCATAGACAGCTGCTCCAGATTTAGTAAATCCCCCAGTGAGTGTACAGATTTAGTGAACCCCCCAGTGGCCATCACCCCCCCCCCCCCTGTCCCCAGTGCACAGTGCTGTGTACACCATCCTGATCTTGCACAGCTCTCTCCCCATTTTCTTGTCATTAGTTTGCCATCAATAGGTGATGTCATATATCTGCCTCCCGCCTATGCCTGTGATTTCCTATGTAGATGATCGCTCATCATGGTGAGAAGGTTATCCTTTTTATAGCCGTTCTGATTCCCAGTAATTGCTTTATATGCAGGTCCGGGTGGAATGTCCTCCCCACCCCCACCGCATTTCCAGTGGCTTTAGGGACAGTCAGTGGCAAGCTGGCTCAGTAGGGGGGGGAGAGTGGGGGCAGGTGTCAGGGCGGGTTCCAGGGCAAGGGGAGGGGCGGGGAGGTGGAGCTTGGGCACGGTGAGGTCTTCGGATGATCAGTGGGTGGGCGGGAGTAGGCGGGGAGAACACACCCCCTTCCATCCTCTTGTCCCGGGAGCTGCCTCCGTTCTCAGGAGCCGCCAGAGACCGAATGGAGACAGAAGCGCCCCAGCCCGGACTGTCGCCCCCGGACTCTGCGCACGATCCTTGGTAAGGCTCTCCGTCCCCCTCATCGGCCATGTGCCGCCTTCCCTCCATGTTCTTTTATGCCAGGGTGGGCTTCACAAGGGCATCAGATGGGGAGGTACCTGGGCACAGCCTCCGTCCGTGCAAGTTTGGAGGGGGGCCTGGCCGTGTGTAGGTGCACATTGGGAGCCTGGCGGTCGGTGGTGGGGGGGAGGTGAGGGATGGAGAGTTCCAGGTCGCTGGACTCCCCCCCATGGTGAACTTTCTCTGACCGATCGGGAGAAGTCACTGTGTCTTTGTCACCATCGTGTCCCCTGGACCACTTTCTGGGGTGCCCCCCCCCCCCCGCTTACCGGATCCATGGTACCCACACCTTCCATGGGCTGGATCAGGGGTCTGATGACCTGAGCTTTGCTCCAATTTCATAGATCTGAGATTCTACATTCCATGTGCTGGAAATAACTGTCCACACATCATGGGATCTCCACTATGGAGCCAAATCATCCCCATCTCTGATACATCGTGGGGATCACCTCAACTCCAAACTTTCTGCATCCCTAAAGGGCACCATACACCTTATCATCTCACCGTACAATCACCGGTTTCAATCTGGACACACAATCAACTTTATATTTACCAAATCCTTTTAATAGGTGGACCGAACTCAACCATCATTTCAGTTTTTTATAGAATTAGGCAGGCTCTTGCACTACATAGTGGTTGGTAGGTCTAAATGTTGGTATATCTATAGGTGGTTAGTCTAAAGGTTGATAGGTCTAAAAGTGGCGGGTCTAAAGGTCGGTAGGTCTATAGATGGTAATTTTAAAGGTAGTAGGTCTAGAGGTTGGTAGGTCTAAAGGTCGATAGATCTATAGGTGATGGGTCTTAAGGTGGTGGGTCTAAAGGTTGGTAGGTCTAAAGATTGGTAGGTCTAAAGGTTGGCAGGGCTAAAGGTTGGTAGGTCTCAAAGTGGTGGGTCTAAAGGTTGGCAGGTCTAAAGGTTGGTAGGTCTAAAGGATGGCAGGTCTAAAGGTTGGTAGGTCTCAAGGTGGTGGGTCTAACGGTTGGCAGGTCTATAGGTTGGTAGGTCTCAAGGTGGTGGGTCTAAAGTTTGGTAGGTCTAAAGGTTGGCAGGGCTTACGGTTGGTAGGTCTAAAGGATGGCAGGTCTAAAGGTTGGTAGGTCTCAAGGTGGTGGGTCTAAAGGTTGGCAGGTCTAAAGGTTGGTAGGTCTCAAGGTGGTGGGTCTAAAGGTTGGTAGGTTTAAAAGTGGTGGGTCTAAATGTGGTGGGTCTAAACGTTGTGGGTCTAAACGTTGGTAGGTCTAAAGTTTGAGGTGGTGGGACTTCATGTTGGTAGTTCTTAAGGTGCAAGTAGATTGTGAGCTAAAGTGCTGAGTTAGGCTGGCCATTCATTACACAAGCTCTGTACAATTTTCTTTAGAGTTACCAAAATGATGTAATCGAAGGACAAACCTAAAACAATCCATCCAGTTAGTAGCCAATCGGTTAGTATTCATAGTTGTTGGTAGGTCTAAAGGACAGCATGCAATCAGATTGTGAGCTTAGGACCAGAGTTAGGCTGGCCATTCACTATACAAGCTCTGTACAATGTTCTTTAAAGTTACGAAAACTGTGTAATCGGAGGGCAAACCTAAAACAATCCGTTCAATTTATATCTAATCAGGTAGTATCTTGCACTACATAGTTGATGGTAGATCTAACAGAGATTGTAAAAGTAGGCTATATAGTGTATGGTTAGTATTTATTAATATATATGATGTTTTAGGACTCTTATTAAGTTACTTGATGGCTCAGTGACAACAATATTATCCATTATTTTGCTGTTTTTTTTAATGCTGTACTTGTATTAGATGATTGGGTTCATCATAAAACACACATCTGGTTGCCTGTTGTATCATCTAATTTTTAATAAAAATTATTGTGCTTAAAAAAATGCATGAGCTAGATATGGGGGGGGGGGGGGTTACTATTAAAAAAAAAAATATTGCAGCCTCCATTAATCTCACCCCACACATGATACTCTCCTGTAGATCTACCAACAGCTATGTAGTGTGTAAGGCCCTGCCTGATTGGATACAAATTGACTAGAAGGATGAGATAGGTCCTCATATTACATAGTGTTGGGAAATGTAAAGTTGATTGTACGGTGAACCCAGATGGTGACCCTTTACGCGTCTCTTAAAGTTTTGTCTTCATTTAAAGTGTTTTTGCTGAAATCACCTTGCACGCTAGTTGGATGACATTGTGGGGGCAGTGAACTGTAATGGCATATATCTTAGGACTATAAATTGCATTGACATTCGTTATACACAATTTAATTCCTATTCGTCTTGGAAAATTGGTATTGAATTTGATGGCCGTAATAAGCTTATGGCATAGACGAGCTGTTGAAGTTTCTTGCTACAGCTAGATATGTCGCTTGTTTGATGACCTTCCAGTATCTCTCTATCTAAATATTTATTTATATGTACTGTGTGTATTCCTACTGTATGTTCTTATAGAAGAGCACATGGCTTTTGTTTGTTTTTGCTGATTTTTTTTTATTTTTTTTCCCATTTTCTTGGCTTTGCAGTAAAATGTTCATCGGGGGATTGAGCTGGCAGACTACACAAGGTGAGCACAGTGATTGTATTAGAGAAGCGTCGCACTCCATTTCCCCATCACGTCCTCCACCCTTTGCTGTCCTCCTCCTTCATCCGTGCATCCTCCATCCATCTCTTTCTCTCTCCCCTTTCCTCCCGCTTGGACATGAAGGGATTGGATTTTTCTATTGCATTCTGGGATCTGTCTGCCCTGCTTGGTTGTGATAGGCTGCTTCTTATATTTCTAGAGGGCCTGCGGGAGTATTTCAGTCAATTCGGAGACGTGAAGGAGTGTCTTGTTATGAGAGATCCATTGACCAAAAGATCCAGGTGAGGTTTGATATCGCGTATACTACAATGCGTTTTGAATGGCACGTTCGATCGGCAAGCCTTATTTTATTTGTTTGCTCTTCACCAGGGGATTTGGGTTTGTCACATTCATGGACCAGGCCGGGGTAGACAAAGTTTTGGCACAATCGAGGCACGAACTTGACTCCAAGACGGTAAGACACTCATCTTTTCCTTGAATCTGTTAGCTGCTGCATGTGAAGGATAAGATTTTTGTATTGTGCAACCTGAAGTGGGTCAACTGTACTTTTTATCGGATTGTCTCGCTTTTGTTAAACGATTAATTATTAAATTATTGAAGTTAGGGTCTACTACCAAAAAGAAAAAAAAAAAAAAACGAAGCTGCCACGACGTTTGGAGAAAAATCGCAGGGGCACGCGCGAAAAAGAACAGTTTGATCTTTTTAAGCCAAGTTTACTTCTAGCGCACGCGGTGCGAGTTTTAGAGGAGAACTACAGCGTTAGAGGCCCTGTGATGTCAACTGCTGTAGATAATGCCGACTTGCTGGTGATGTGTTTGAAAAGTAAAGTATCTTTTTTATTTAGCAGGCAAGCATATTAGACAGCATGTGGGGGAAAGCAGGTATGATACTGTGTTGTATAGGTTTTGTCATTCCCATTAGTGATGCCACACTTTAGTTTACTAAACAGAATCTAGATAGACTGCTGTGTTGATTACTGGAGACCAGATGTTAGAAGGTCGTCAGTTTGTACAAATGCTTTTTTTGTCACATATCCATTAATGTCTGTTAGCTTTTTAGTTATTTATTCTATCATTTTTTTTCCTCCTAAGATTTGTATGTTTTGTGTGTTTGCTTTATGATTTTTATTTTTTTTATTTTTTTTTTCGACACAAAATTATTTGTTTATTAAAAGTGATTATTGGTAGTTTGTGATCTTTTTGCCGATTTAGTATCTATGCTTTCTATTTTAAAGAAAATATATACGAAAACCTAGATCAGCAACAGGTACAGACAAGTGACGTAACTTTTTTTGTTATGCCATTGAACTCTCCATAAGGATACGTCATTTATGAAGAACGCGGTTGATTATGGTTAAATGAATTATTTATTTGGCAATGCGTTGGGTTCACCGATATATTCACATCCTCTGGAGGCAGATATCACTACGCATCTATAAACTACATTGCCCATGATACTTAGCGCTTATCAGTTTGCTTTTGAAGGGTCTAAATAGCATTATGCATGTTTTTTTACCTTGTTTTATATGGTTGGATTTGTTATTTCCAGTATGGCAAATGAAGTTCATATATTGTGTGCAAATTATCACTGCTGAAAACATTGATCGGGACTTACCTTGTTAGGGGGTTTATTTTTTAATTTGCTGAGTAAATTGAATTAAGACATATATATAGCAAACAGTAAAGTTACCTGATAACATACAAGTACTGCACAGTTATGTTTGCGTGTTTTTGTGTATAAAACCGTTTTGATTTAGCCAATAGAGCAGAGCTTTTTTGCATCAGTGACAGTACAATTATTATATAAAGTAATGACCACATTAGGCTTATAATGAATCCTAATATAATAAAAGAGCCAAAGAAAGAGGAGGTGTTTCCCAATGGCATCCTGTCATACTTCAGCTGTCGTTTTGCTAGCTTCTGATTGGTTGCTTGGGGTAACAGCTCACTGGGGTTGGAGTTACTAAAACTGGAGAGTACAAAATCTGGTGTATCTGTGCATGGTAGCCAATCAGCTTCTAACTTCAGCTTGTTCAATTTAGTTTTTTTAAATTTTTGTTTATTAAAGATGATTTGTATAGGTACAGAACATAGCCTTTGGGCATTCCCCAGCTAACAAATACAGATAACACAAACTGCTAAATAGCACTCATCAAATAAAAAACGTTCAATTAAACTTTGACAAAATAACATTAAGGGCCAGTTCACACCATAGAAGCACAGTCCGGTTTTTGTTCCAGATGCATTTTTGATGCGTTTTTGGTGCATTTTTTGATGCAGTCCAGTGCAACTTAAGGCTCCATGCACATTAGCATTTTTCATAAACTCATAAAAAGCTAGAAAAAAAATGCTGGATGAAAAATTACGATAATAGCAATTTTGTCCCAGCTTCTAGTAGCATTTTAGGAGCATTAGCATTTTATTAGCGTTTTTGCAGTATATAAAGAAAAACAAAGCTCCAAAAAAGCTGTTAGTAGCATTTTAGTAGCTTTTAGAAGCAGTTAGGAGCATTCAGCGTTTTTTTTCTGCTGGAAAAACGCTCCAAGAAACTACAAAAACAATTTTTTTTTCTTCTCCTAGACGCTGAAGCATAAAAAATGCTAATAGCCTAAAGTAGTGTGCATGGACACAGAGGGTTTGATGTACTAAAGGCAACTAGACTGTGCACTTTTCAAAGTGCAGTTGCACTCTGCAAGTGCAATTGTTTCAGGGCTTAGTAAATGAGGTAAGGCTTCACCTTCCAAAGAATACCCAATCACATGCAAGGAAAAAAAAACAGCATTTTTGCTTGCACATGATTGGCTGATGAAAGTCAGCAGAACATCTGCTCATTTACTAAGCTCTGGAGCAACTGCTCTTGCAAAGTGCACAGTGGATTTGCACTCTTTAGTAAATCAACCCCATGGGATAACACTATTTAGCTTCTAGGAGCAGAAAAAAAAATGCTAATAAAAGCTTTTAGGAGCTTAAAAAAAATGCTAGCATGCATGGAGCCTTAATAAGGACATGTGTGTTCCAGTGCGATTTTGGTGCGTTCCAGTGTGTTTTTGATGCGCTTTATAGCGTTCCAGTACAGTTTAGTGCAGAAAAAATGCAGCATGTTCTACTTTTTTTTCTGGAACTGCAAGCACTGGTGTGAACTATGCCATTGAAAACCATATACCTACTTTCCATGCGTTTTTGATAAAAAAAAACGCACTGGACGGCATGTGGTGTGAACTGGCCCTGAAGCTGATTGGTTTCTATGCAGATCTGCACCAGATTTTGCACTCTCCAGTTAGTAAATCAACCCCACTGAGGTTAATTTACTAAGTGCAAACTCTGGTGCAGATCTGCATAGAAACCAATCAGCTTCCTTCTTTTTTTGTCAAAGCTTCGTTGAACAAGTTGAAGTTAGAAGCTGAATAAAAAGAATATGAATAAAAAGAAACGGAAACCGCGCCACCTTACACTTGGCTGTGTCGCCAGCTAGAGAAGATTCAAACTATAAAAACTATAAAAACATATCGTGCCATAAAATCCATTAATCTTTTATCCTGGTACATGTGGATGGGAAGTGCTAATGTGCTGTGTAATCCAAAAAATATATATTTCTTAGATAAATATATATAAAGTGCTTCTTTGTTGTACCCCTAAGTTGCTATCCCCTGCGTGAATCTCTAATTATCATGCACAGTGATTGTTTACCATTAAGCCATATATCTAACAATAAAAATAAACTTAAATAAAATTCCCACATAGGCCAGTATGCATTAATACATACAAAACCAAATGAAGTAAGTGCAAATAGGTGCAAGTAGACTTGCACGTGCTAGTAAAAACGATATAATCAACCAAGAAATACCAAAGTTGATATTCATAACATATGAACCAAATGAAGTAAGTGCAAAAAGGTGCCAGTAGACTTGCACGTGCTGATAGAAACAATGAAATCAACAGAAAATACCAAAAATAATAATCATAACTTATAGTCCATTTGTGACATAGGAAATGCTTCTAAATATAAAGTGCTTGTGTTCAAATAAAGTACACCGTGCAGTTCCTATTTTTCTCTGTGCAGCCGCCACCAGTTAGGTAATGGATCACTTACCAAATTTAGGCAAGTGCAGGGCATATGGTTTAATTAAGGATAACCAGTCCTCTCTCTGGTCTCCCTCCAAGGTTCAACCTTCTGAATTTGGATATACCTTGATCTCCAGTGATAGGTAATGCAAAGAAAAAAGGGGGGCTCCAATAGTGAAGTATGTTTTGTCCAAAAAATTTTTATTAAAAATCAAGTGTTTAAAAAACTCACATTTATCAGTGCCTTTGGCCGGCACTGAGCATATCCAGCCTGGTAGGTAGTGTGATGCGTGCTGTTTAGTATGCGTCCCAGGTCCCTTCCTAGTGCGAGCCGCCTCCCCGGAAGTGACGTAATCGCGTTATCTCCCAGCAGCCTCTACGCGTTTCGCAAGACCTTTTGCGTCATCAGGAAGCTCCTGATGACGCAAAAGGTCTTGCGAAACGCGTAGAGGCTGCTGGGAGATAAGTGATCCATAAGTGATCCATTACCTAACTGGTGGCGGCTGCACAGAGAAAAATAGGAACTGCACGGTGTACTTTATTTGAACACAAGCACTTTATATTTAGAAGCATTTCCTATGTCACAAATGGACTATAAGTTATGATTATTATTTTTGGTATTTTCTGTTGATTTCATTGTTTCTATCAGCACGTGCAAGTCTACTGGCACCTTTTTGCACTTACTTCATTTGGTTCATATGTTATGAATATCAACTTTGGTATTTCTTGGTTGATTATATCGTTTTTACTAGCACGTGCAAGTCTACTTGCACCTATTTGCACTTACTTCATTTGGTTTTGTATGTATTAATGCATACTGGCCTATGTGGGAATTTTATTTAAGTTTATTTTTATTGTTAGATATATGGCTTAATGGTAAACAATCACTGTGCATGATAATTAGAGATTCACGCAGGGGATAGCAACTTAGGGGTACAACAAAGAAGCACTTTATATATATTTATCTAAGAAATATATATTTTTTGGATTACACAGCACATTAGCACTTCCCATCCACATGTACCAGGATAAAAGATTAATGGATTTTATGGCACGATATGTTTTTATAGTTTTTATAGTTTGAATCTTCTCTAGCTGGCGACACAGCCAAGTGTAAGGTGGCGCGGTTTCCGTTTCTTTTTATTCAATTTTAAGCGATCTATGATTGTTGTATTTGAAACTGCTAGAACACCAAAACCAAAAAATTTCCTAGAAACACCCTGACCATTTAATGAACCAGTAGCGCCGGTACCCCACATTTCCCCATGAAGTTAGAAGCTGATTGGTTTCTATGCAGAACCGCACCAGATTTTGCACTCTGCAGTTTTAGTAAATCACCCCCACTGCGTCGTATGCTTTTGTTTAATACGTCAGTCCTTGTAAAGGGTTAAATGGGGGTCAGGAAGAAAATAAAGGAAATGATTTGTTAGAGTATTTGATTTTAGAAGCTCCTGATTGATATTACAAACAGGGACAACATCTGTGTCTGACAAGGTAAACAAATGTCAGCGGTTACAAATAACTCAATGAAACTGTCAACGTTGATGTCAGATGTAGTTTGTTTGAAAACTCGGAGGGCAGTTTGTGCAAAACATTTTCAGGTGTCAGGATTGGCTTTCGTCAGGTTGTCATCAGGCTTAGTCCTTCTCCCTTGAGGCTTTACATGTATCTTCATCCTGAGAAGGAGTCATTCTGTACATGAGCATGTAATAGCTGTCTGTGTGTTACACATCATGTACAGCTGATGTGATCTTATTCGCTGCAAGTGTTCCTTCTCATCTGCCAATCAATCGGGTAGGCGCTTTATAGAATCACATGACCGCTTTACAAGTGTTTTTATTTGATTTTTTTTTTTTCATATTTAAAGAACCTGTAGTTACAATTTGTACTATCTCCTTTATGCATTCACACTTGAGCGTTTTCAGCTCGTTAAACGCTCATCTCAAAAGTTCCAAAACGCCCAAAAAGCAAAATCCCATTCATTTAAATGGCCCCTGTTCACATCTGAGCGTTCTGTCGCCTGACGCAAAACCCCTTGAAGCTCAAAAAAGCACATGAGCTTCTTTTTAGGCAGGTTACAGGCGTTTTACTGCTTTTTACGTTGGCGGCCTTTGGGCCTCAAAACGCCTAAAAAAACGCCTGTAAAACGATACGCTCAGAAGTGAATGCAGCCTTAGACCCCTTTCACATTGAGTTACATAGTTAGCTAGGCTGAAAAAAGACACAAGTCCATCCAGTTCAACCATAAAAAAAAAAGAAATAATAAATAAAAAATAAAATATATCGTACAATCCAATAAACCCCAATCTATACCCACAGTTGATCCAGAGGAAGGCAAAAAAAAACCTGAGGTGCTTTTCAGATGCTTTCACGCTAAATAAAGCGTCTGAAAAGCTCACGAGAAAAAGCTTACAATTAAAATCAATGAATGCTTTCACACTGGGGCAGGGCGGTGAAAAAACGCCCCTCTCCATTGAAATTAATGGAAAGCTCTTCAAAAGCGCCTGAAAAGCTCTTCAAAAGCGCTCAGTGTTTTACTGGCAGTTTAGAAGCTCCTCAGTGTGAAAAGGGCCTTAGAGCTACCAAAAACTGCAAGGGCCTGTTTGATTGGATACAGATTGATTGGTTAGGCTAACCCAGTGTTTCTCAACTCCAGTCCTCAAGGCGCCCCAACAGGTCATGTTTTCAGGCTCTCCATCATTGTGCATAGGTGATTTGATCAGTTTTACTGCCTTAGTAAATACCACAGCCGTTTCATCTGATGGAAATCCTGGAAGACCTGTTGGGGCGTCTTGAGAATCCCTGGGCTAACCATCCTACAGGGGTCTCCAAACTACGGCCCTCCAGTTGTTCAGGAACTACAATTCCCATCATGCCTAGTCACCTCTGTGAGTGTCAGAGCTTTACAATGCCTCATGGGACGTGTAGTTCCGCAACAGCTGGAGGGCGGTATTTTGGAGATCCCTGCACTATGTCATTATACAGGACTTGTATAGCACCAACAGTGTATGCAGTGCTTAACAATATAAAGGGGGACAGTACAATTTACAATACAGAAGAAATAGGAGGGCCCTGCTCATGGAGCTTGCAATCTAAAGGAAGAGGAAGGTGGTACAAAAGGTAATGGGATGATCTGATGGAGGTGACTCAAGTACAGTTCTTAGGTGGAGGTGGGGTAGACTTCCCTGAATAAATTAGTTTTCACGGATCGCCTAAAGGCGGACAGGGTAGGAGCTGACCGGAACATACAGGGGTAGGGAGTTCCAAGGGATGAGAGAGGTTCTAGATAAGTCCTGGAGAAGAGTGTGGGAGGGGGTAACAAAGGAGCTAGAGAGCAATATACAATCAAATCGTATATTCTCCTTTAGATCTACCATAAACACTGTAGTGCCTGATTTAAAGTGTAAAAAAAATACTGATCTGTATTCCAACAACCAAATGCCCATAAGCTCCTTCGCCGACACTGGCATCTTCTCCTGGGCTTTTTCTGGGTTGTTACTCATCCAAGCACACTAGGACAGTGCTGGAAATGTGCACTGAGCTGAGCATGGACATCCCAGTTTACATTCTGCAAGAGATTGCAAACAACCAAGTGAGTTTATTTAATCGCAGAAGAGACATTGGGGTTGATTTACGAAAAACTGGAGAGTGCTAAATCTGTTACAGCTCTGCAAAGAAACAAATCAGCTTCCAGGTTTTGTTAAAGCTTAAGGCCTGGTTCACACCTATGCACTTTTAGTGATTTTTGCATTTTGCAGATTTGCACTACAGATAGGAAACCATGTTAAATGGAGTGCAAATCTGCAAAAAGCACTAAGGCCGGGTTCACACCTATGCATTTTTTAGTGCGTTTTCAGTTTTGCAGAAACACGCTACAGTCTGTATAACATGGTTTCCTATAGACGTAGTTCACATCTGTGCATTCTATGGAAAGGGCCAGGGACTTTTTTCATGGTTTTTGGTTCCATAGACTTCCATTGATGAAAAGCATGTATTGAAAAACGCAACATGCACCTGTAATATGCAAACGGTAACCTGCATTATGGCCCATACACACGATCCGAAAATCAGACGAAAAAATTCCGCTTTTGACACAATCGTACGATAATCGGATCGTTAGAACAGAGCTTTCGAGAGCCGATCACGACAATTCATCCGATATTATTCGATCGGACAAGCACGAAAATTTTCCTCGTACAATACCAAATCGTACGATTTTCGTTTAGTCAGTACAGTTATCGTCTCGAAAATCCAATACAAATACATTAGAACACATGAGTTCCGATTTTTTCTTTTTTTGTCGTACGAGAATTTTCGTGACTTTAGTAACCTAATCAATTTCTACTTGCGACTATTAAGTGAAAAAAAGTCGGACGATCTGACGTCCGATTTTCAGATCGTGTGTACGGGCCATAAGTGTGAATCAGGCCTCACCGAACAAGCTGAAGTTGGAAGCTGATTGGCTACCATGCACAGCTGTCCCAGATTTGGCACTCTCCAGTTTTAGTAAATCAACCCCCATTGCAAATCTTTTCTGCACTAAAGAGCTTGCCTGCGCACGTTTTTTTTCTTCCACTTTAGTTCCACTTTAATAGTAATTGAATGGATTGTTTAGGTTTAAATGAGATTGTACAATCAGGTTGTATAGTGGATGGTCAGCTTTAGATAAGGTAGGTGCTCATATGACATTGAGTAAATCTAAAATTTATAGCACAAAGATTGTATAGTCAGATTGTGACTTGCTCTTTAAAGTAATATAAAGGAGAAATGGAAAAATCTAATTTTTTTTATTTTTTTTTTTTGTTGTAAACATGAACTGATCAGCACTGATTTCCCTTTAAGAAGCCATGTGTAAAGTGGTTGCGTTGAGCTGAGTGCGGCGCGTCCCAGTCGGTGGGCCCTTGTTTATCAGTGTGAGCTGCTTGGGCTCTGGGGACGGTGTCTCTGCAGACACAGGGGGAGGGGAGCAGTGCTGCACATGCTGCTGTCCCCAGCTCCTCGGATGGGAAGTTTCTTTTGTTGCCTGGGAGGGGACAAGTGTGTGTTTCATACAAAGAGCAGTTGAAAGCAGAAGGGATCCGCTGTGGAGTCTTCATTATAATTTAACTGTAGATGGAAGGGATAGAAGGTTATGTTAATAGATCTCAGGGAGTTCGAGGGAGCTTTGTTTGAAATGAACATGAGTTGCTCTCAGCGATTGTTGGATATACACTTCTTGGTCAATAAATTGTTTGGATTGCAAATGGCGAGTTTTCTGCTACACTAAAAGTGTTGATTAAGTTGTACAAGCTTTCTTCCTTCAAAGACTACATGGGATGTTAGGTTCTTTTTTTTTTTTTGTGACGTTGGTAGCCAATTCTACCAAGGGATCCTTGATAAAGGTATATTAGTTTAAAAAAGTATCAAAAACGTGGTATTAACTAGAACAATAGATGGACAAGTACAGCATCAAATCCTTATCTACCATGTAACCAATATGACCACTATCTACAAATTAATCAATGGTGACTGTAGTTTAACCCAAAGTCCCTGACAAAGTTGGAATTATAACCTGAAATGGAGTAGAGGGTTCTTTACGCTTAGAGCAGTAAAACTGTGGAGAGAAACACACTAAAAGTGTTGATTAAGTTGTACAAGCTTTCTTCGTTCAAAGACTACATGTGATGTTAGGTTCTTTTTTTTTAGTGACGTTGGTAGCCAATTCTATCAAGGGATCCTTGATAAAGGTATATTAGTTTAAAAAAAGTATCAAAAACATGGTATAGACTAGAACAATAGACGGACAAGTACAGCATCAAATCCTTATCTACCATGTAACCAATATGACCATTATCTACAAATTATTCAATGGTGACTGTAGTTTGACCCAAAGTCCCTGACGAAGTTGGAATTATAACTTGAAATTAAGTATGACCATTATCTATAAATGAATCAATGGTGATTGTAGTTTAACACAAAGTCCCTGACGAAGTTGGAATTATAACTTGAAATTAAGTATGACCATTATCTATAAATTAATCAATGGTGATTGTAGTTTAACCCAAAGTCCCTGACGAAGTTAGAATTATAACTTGAAATGGAGTATGACCATTATCCACAAATGTATCAATGGTGACTGTAATTTAACCCAAAGTCCCTGACGAAGTTGGAATTATAGCTTGAAATGTAGTATGACCACTATCTACAAATTAATCAATGGTGACTGTAATTTAACCCAAAGTCCCTGACGAAGTTGGAATTATAACTTAAAATGGATTAGAGGGTTCTTTACGCTTAGAGCAGTAAAAAATGTGGAGAGAAAACTCCCTTCCCCAGATAGTGGTAACAGCTAGAAGTGTTGACAAATTCAAAAAACTTTATAATGAGCACATTCTACAGGGGTATAGGTATTCATAGACTCAAATTGGAGCACGCACACACATAAGATGGGGGGAATTTACAAAAACTCGAGCAAACAAAATCTGGAGCAGCTGTACATAGGAACCAATCAGCTTCTAACTTCAGCTTGTTCAGTTAAGCTCTGAAAATGAAAGGTAGAAGCTGATTGGCTGCCATGCACAGCTGCTCCAGTCTTAAGCTGGCCATAGATGGGATGGTATTTAGAACGAAAAGTCTTAGGAAAACACTTCTGAACATTTGTTTGTTTTTTGAAACTTTTTTTTGCTTTTAATATTTGATTTTGGATACTTCGAAAATTTGCTCATTCGAGAAAAGTTTTTCATCCTGCTTGTTTGAATATTCCCGTCACTGAGGTCAAAAAAGGAATGTCGATTTGACCCATTTATTTCGAAAAATGAGCAAACTTTCTTAGAACCTTCTTTTCCTAAGAATTTTTATTTGAAATTCTACCCAGCTATGGCCAGCTTTATTAAATTCCCTTTTGTATGGTAAACCCTTAACTAGTTCTTGGATGATCGGAATTTTTTTTTTACGGGACCTGTGTCTATTTCCAGCCATATCTATTATGTAACTAGGTGGTTGATTTAGTTAAGGCACATTGGCTGTTCACTTTGCAAGTGAAGTTGTATTTTCCCCTTAGCTTGGTAAATGGGCAAAAAATCCCCATTCACATGCCACGGACCGTAAAACAAAACAGCATTTTGCTTACACATGATTGGATGACGCATGTCAGTAGATCTTCACCTCATTCACTAAGCTCTGGGGAAAATTATTTTGCAAACTGAACAGTCTATTTGCTTTAAGTAAATTTGCAGTGAGTCTTTTAACGTTTTTGCAATAGCGTTTATTAGAGCTGCACGATTCTGGCTAAAATGAGAATCATGATTTTTTTTTGCTTAGAAGATAGATCACGATTCCCAAAAAATTGCGTTTCAAAAACCGCTGGCCAAATACAGTGTGACATAAAATATTGCAGCAATTGCCATTTTATTCCCTAGGGTCTCTGCTAAAATATATATAATGTTTGGGGGTTCCAAGTCATTTTCTAGCAAAAAATATTAATTAACTTAAGAAACAAAATTTTGACTTTAAGTGGTTTAAACTTCCTGCATGTTAAAAACTTGGCAGACTGCCCGGATTTTTTCTTTACACACAGAAGTGTATCCCTTTGATCTAAGAAGGAAGCATTAGTTACAATGTTTCATGTTAAAAACTTGGCAGACTGCCCAGATTTTTTCTTTTGACAGCTGAGTGAGCAGATAAGTCTCTCCAGTGTTATATGAAAGAATCCTCAAACTCTGCAATAGAGATCGTCAGGGGGGGTTGAATCGAGATCACGATTTTTTAACGATTAAGTGTGCAGCTCTAGCATTTATTAGCGTTTTTCTGCATTAGCTTTTTTTTTTTTTCAATGAATCAAGAAACGTTAAACGCCGGTGAGCCACGTTTTTGGGCTTTTAGCTACGTTAATCAGCATTTATGAGCGTTTGGCGTTTTTTGTGGTCAGAAAAACGACTCCAGAATGCAATTTAATGGCGTTCAGAAAACAGCCCATAAACTCCACTGCTGATAAACATCCAAAAACGTCCATGTGTGCATGGACACATAGGATAACATAGAGGGGAGTTTATGGGCTGTTAAAAAAAAACACCCAAACTCCCAAAAACAGCCGTTTATGAGCTTCAGTGTGCATGGAGCCTAATGCCCCGTACACACGAGTGGAATTTCCGTCGGAAAAATATTGGATGTTTTTTCTGATGGAATTCCGCTCAAGCTTGTCTTGCATACACACGGTCACACAAAAGTTTGCTGATCTTTCGACCGCCAAGAACGCGGTGATGTACAACACTACGACGAGCCGAGAAAATGAAGTTCAATGCTTCCGAGCATGCGTCAAATTGTTTCCGAGCATGCGTAGGAATTTTGCGTGTCGGAATTGCTACAGACGATCGCAATTTCCGATCGGAACTTTTTCCGACCGAACAATTGATTCTCTCAATCTTTTGCTGGCTGGAACGACAAGCTTTGCACATTAAGACTCATCTAACACTCTATTGTCCTTTTTTTAATGTTTGAATGTCATTGCCATTGGCAACTTGCTGCCATTGTGTGAACAACACATCTGTGTAAGTGTACCCATTTGGGAATAAAGACTTAAAAAATATATTTTTTTTCCTATAATGGTTTCTTATACTGTCTGTCTCCGTCTGTCCTTTCCCTGGGCTACAGGTGTCTGTGCCATTTACCTGTAACAATAGTGACTTCTGTTTAGTGATGTGAAATTGGTGCATTCCCTCCTGCTCAGAGCTGCAGTTTTCTCAGTTAATAGCATCTTCCTGGCCTTTGCTGAAATAGCACAAAGGAATGTCATGACAAGGGGGTATTGTTGGGATATTCTATCTCCTGTTTTGATTTCTATCCCTTGATGCCCAGGAGCACAAACATTCCCTGGTTTAAGTCTGCTCTGGGAGGTGCGCATACTCCCTGCCAAATCTGACCCTTGGATCGCTTCTGTCATACCAGGAGGCCTCATGTCCCGTAGAAAAATATCCTATCATCCATGAACTAGTTAAGGGTTTACCATTCCATCGCCTCTACTTCTCCAGCCATGATTGTTTGAGGGAACAATAACTGCCTTGCAATATAGGGATTTTTCTTTTTCTTTTTTTTTTTAACTGGGCACCGGACGCAAAACTGAAAATAACTGTCACTTTTTTCAAACTAAAAGCTCCTTTTCCAGGTCTGTTAGCTTTGTGAATTTATTTGCAAAGCTAAGACACCAGGATGAAAATCTTTTTAGCTTTCCAAAAAAAAAAGTGACAGTTATTTTTGTAACTGCATTTAATGAGAGCTGAACATTTCGGTCACATGGCTAAAATAAAGACCAGTATTCTTGTATTGAATCTTTGTGATTTGAGCTTATTGCGACAAATACATTTTTTGGAAATTTTTCAACAAATGACCATTTAGACAAAAAAAAAAATATTTGCATATAATCATGACGTATTAAAATTTTTTATTCTGCTTTGGCCAAGGATTAGCGCAGTTAGGTTCAGGATTGGTTGGGAAGTCCGCCTTCTGTTTTATTATGTGGCAGTTAGGTTCAGGATTGGTTGGGAAGTCCGCCTTCTGTTTTATTATGCGGCAGTTAGGTTTAGGATTGGTTGGGAAGTCCGCCTTCTGTTTTATTATGCGGCAGTTAGGTTCCGGATTGGTTGAGAAGTCCGCCTTCTGTTTTATTATGCGGCAGTTAGGTTCAGGATTGGTTGGGAAGTCCGCCTTCTGTTTTATTATGCGGCAGTTAGGTTCCGGATTGGTTGGGAAGTCCGCCTTCTGTTTTATTATGCGGAAGTTAGGTTCAGGATTGGTTGGGAAGTCCGCCTTCTGTTTTATTATGCGGAAGTTAGGTTCCGGATTGGTTGGGAAGTCCGCCTTCTGTTTTATTATGCGGCAGTTAGGTTCAGGATTGGTTGGGAAGTCCTCCTTCTATTTTATTATGCGGCAGTTAGGTTCAGGATTGGTTGGGAAGTCCGCCTTCTGTTTTATTATGCGGCAGTTAGGTTCCGGATTGGTTGGGAAGTCCGCCTTCTGTTTTATTATGCAGAAGTTGGGTTCAGGATTGATTAGGAAGCTTGCCTTCTGTTTTATTAGAAGTATGTATTTTTGTATTTAAGGATTTTTAAAGTTGGATCGATTATGCTACACAGGTCAGGTGCTATAACAAATGTTTAGGTCGAATGTAGATACTCGGTCACCTAAACAGTGCACATGGCGCGATGGCACTCACTGGGTTTCCACATACCTGTGTGTCTTTTCTTGAGCAATAAATTGTGAAACGAGTGGTACTTTTCTAGTGTATGTTTACAGTTGTCATGGTAACTTTTCAGATCATTACTGTGCAGCTACATTGACATAGGATCAGCCTTAGATGTGTTCCTAAGAGAAGAGTGATTGCTCATCTGGCTCCATTAGGGATCCCTTATGGTTCCTAACTTTCAGTTATTTTTGGTACAATACTGTTTAAATTTAAGAACATTGATCTGTAGAATGTAATTATTAACACTCCAGCGCAATAAAAGTGCATATAACACTTTAGTATTTTATTTAGAAAACATTGTAGTGTATTTTATCATACATTTTCTACTGAAATATGTCCTTGTCCTGTGTATCATTAGTGCTTTATTTTTTTATATTATATTTACATTAGTCAAAATTCTGCAGAATTTTTATTTTTTTATTTTTTTTTTACTTTTGCAGCAATCACATTTTTAGCACTTCAATATATGATCTTTATATTACATCCATATGATCCTTATATTACAGTATTTATTTATTTTATTAAGGCACAAAGCTGAAAACCAATTAAGATTTTTCCCTTTTGCGTTCAAAAATGCCCTAGAAAAACAGTGATTTGTTTTTCAAAGTGTTTTCGGTTGCCATGGACAACACAAACACTTTGCACATGACACTTATTTTTCTTTTTTTCTTTCTTTTTTCAATCTTATGGCTGTCTTTAACGTTTACACTGTTCTGTGTATGCTATTGATTTTGTTTTGTTTTTTTATATTTATTTTTTTAGCACTTTTTTTTTAAATGTGTGTTAATCAAGGCTTGTCAAAATCTGCCATGGACAACACAAACACTTTGCACATGACACTTATTTTTCTTTTTTTCTTTATTTTTTTAATCTTATGGCTGTCTTTAACGTTTACACTGTTCTGTGTATACTATTGATTTTGTTTTGTTTTTTATATTTATTTTTTTAGCACTTATTTTTAAATGTGTGTTAATCAAGGCTTGTCAAAATCTGCCATGGACAACACAAACACTTTTGCACATGACACTTATTTTTCTTTCTTTTTTTTTTTTATCTTTTGGCTGTCTTTAATGTTTACACTATTCTGTGTATACTGTTGCTTTTGTTTTGTTTTTTTATTAAATTTTTTAGCACTTATTTTTTAATAGTGTGTTAATCAAGGCTTGTCAAAATCTGCCATGGACAACACAAACAATTTGCACATGACACTTATATATATATTTTTTTTTAATCTTATGGCTGTCTTTAAAGTTTACACTGTTCTGTGTATACTGTTGCTTTTTGTTTTATTTATTTTTTATATATATATATATATTTATTTCATTTTTTTTTTTTTTTTGCACTTATTTTTTTAAATGTGTGTTAATCAAGGCTTGTCAAAATCTGTGATTTCTAGGATCTTAATACACCGTAGACTGTCGTGGTGCTGTTTTTCTTTTTGTGTCGCTTTCATAGTTTCAGGGCCAAGTTCTGAGACTTCAATCCTAGGTTTTGTTCCAGTTTGTAGATTTCATTTCTCACACTATAACAATCTTTGTATTTGCCTGCATTATCACTCTGGAGGTCTGCCCTCCTGTTCTTTGTGCAGTGTTACCGGGCGTGCAAATCTTTTGCGTTTACTCGCTAGAGTTTATGATTTTGTCTTTAAACAGTTTCTTAGGTTGTAGTTCTTTTTGTGTAGAACTCTTTTGTTCAGTTGTATTTTTTTTTTTTCTCAGATTTGAAATATTTGTAATATGTTTTATTATTTTTTTTCCAGATTGATCCTAAAGTAGCATTTCCTCGCAGAGCTCAACCCAAGGTAAGGAGTCTTAGCGTAGGGACCGGCATATTGTAGTTGAAGGACTACAAGTCCCACCATGCCTTGCCACTCTGCGTTCTTGCAGTTTCCGTACAGCTAGAGGGCTACAGGTTTCCCAAGTCTGGTTTAAGTGGTGTTTGTTAAGCGAGCAAACACGTTTGCGCCTAAATATTCCTACACACGTTTTATTAGAGGTAGTCATGCCAGGCAGTTAAAGCAGCAGGGAGAGGAGATGGGAGGGGAGATGTAACTATTGGAAAGCAATCGGCTTAAGTCCAGTAACTAGCAGGTGGATCAGAATTGGGTCCTGCAAACACTGGCAGAATTGGGTTAATTCCCTTAAGTAGTTTGTTGACAGACGGTATCTTGGTGTCAGAGCCAGGAAGCTTAGCGCCAGGGTAATTAGGGGCAGCTGGGAGACCCTCAAACCAAGGCTCGTTTTATTTATTGCTGTGATTGCTTTTGTCGGATTTTTTTTTTTTTTTTGTGTGAACTATTTGCCTTTGTAAAATCTCCATACAGTACTCTTTTTACTGTTCTGCAAGCATCAGCATAATAACTTTCAACGCACTACGCAGCCTCCTGGTGAAACAACGAAAAAAAAAAAAAAAAAAAAAATCCCTTATGTCATGTGCAGGAACAACACCTGTGTTCTTGTCTGCCTGTAGTCTCCTGGTCAGTGTGTGCTTCAGTCATGTCACCTGATTACTCTTAATTATTACAGATGGTGACAAGGACAAAGAAGATTTTCGTGGGCGGTCTCTCTGTGAATACAACTGTCGAAGATGTAAAACAATATTTTGAGCAGTTCGGAAAGGTGAGTGTGCGGTTTTTAAGGTGTGGCGGATGTATTTCCGAGCGTGGTAATAATAGTTTACGCTGCGAGCCCACTACTGAGTTTAGCTGAAAGATCTAGAATTAAAGGGGGGGGGGGGGGGGGGTTTACTAAAACTGGTGCACACAGAATCTGGTGTAGCTGTGCATAGTAACCAATCAGCTTCTGACTTCAGCTTGTTCAATTAAGCTTTGACAAGCCCTGGTACACACCAGTGCGAATTTGACAGTTCAAAATCGCATGGCATGTCGCACCCTACTGCCAGCAAACGAAGCGTTCAAATCGTTGCGACCCAAGTCAAGATTCTAGCGCTACTTTTTTTTTTTCTTTTGCGCCTTGCCTGTTAAATGACGTTGCAATGAAATGGCACATAAAAAAAATGCACTGATCAGTTTGCTTTGAAATTGCGCTGAAGTAGCGCGATTTCAAAGCCGCACTGGTGGGAATCAGGGCTAGAAGCTGATTGGTTACTGCACCAGATACTGTGTGCACCGGTTTTAGTAAATCTCCTCCAAAGTGACACTAAACTCTGGCTTCTAAAAAAAAAAAAAAAAAGTATGTGTTTTTAACTCAAAAATCGTACTGGTGTGAACCAGGGCTAAAACCTAGAAGCTGATTGGTTACTAGGGCTGCACCAGTTTTAGTAAATCTCCCGCAAAGTGATACTAAACTCTGGCTTAAGAAAATAAATAAAGTATGTATTGTTAACTCAAAAAATTTGCTTTCTTCTGCTCCCTCCTAATTCCATTGTATTCAACTTTCTGTTTGAGGGTAGCCATCTATTTATTTCAGGTACTTACATAGTGCTGTCAATTTTTACGCAGAGCTTTACATATATTGAACATCAATCCCTGCCCTTAAGAAACGTACAATCTAAAGTCCCTAACCCCACATTCATACATACACAAAGGGCCAATTTAGACAACAGCCAATTAACTTACCAGCATGTCTTTGGAGTGTGGGAGGAAACTGGAGTTCCCAGAGGAAACCCACACAGGCACAGGAAGAACATGCAAACTCCAGGCAGGTAGTGCTGTAGTTGAGATTTAAACTGATGACCCTAGTGCAGCCAGACGGAAGTGCTAACCACTTAACCACTGTGCTATCTCTCTAAATTCTTCCACTGTTTGAATGAACGTAGCTCACTCCTAGAATACGAACTATGGAATTTTAATTATTACTATTATGATGCAGGATTTATATAGCGCCAACAGTTTGCGCAGCACTTTACAATGTAGAGGGGGGGATAGTACAATTACAATACAGTTTAATACAGAAGGGACAGGAGGGCCCTGCTTTTGGAGCTTACAATCTAAAGACGTGTATAGCCACAGCTAATGTTCCAAAGAAACAGAAGTGTTGGGGGGGGGGGGGGGGGAGAGGTTTCGGAGCTCACAGAAGACATTACAAGGAGGCAGAAAAACACACCTTGCTCTGGATCAACTGTGGGTATAGAATTGGGTATATGGGATTGTATGATATTATTTTTTTTTTTTTGGTTGAACGGGATGGACTTGTGTCTTATTTCAACCTGACTAACTATGTAACTATGTAGCAGCAAGAAACAATATCATGTAAAAATAGATGACAAGGCCTTTAAGGCCTGGTTCACACCTATGCATTTTTTAGTGCATTTTCAGTTTTGCAGAAACACATTACAGCACATTTAACATGGTTTCCTATGGATGTAGTTCACATCTGTGCATTTTATGGAAAGGGCCAGGTTTTATTTAAAAATTTTTTTTTGTTTTTGGTTGCATAGACTTCAATCGTTTAAAGATGTGTATTAAAAAAAAAAAAAAAAAAAAAATGCACCGGCAAACTGCAACCTACACAAGTGTGAATCAGGCCTAAGGCTGGATTCACACCTATGCATTTTTAGTGCTTTTTGCATTTTGCAGATTTGCACTACAGAACGTGTTCCATAGGAAACCATGGTAAATGGACTGTAGTACAAATCTGCAAAATGCAAAAAGCACTAAAAATGCATAAGTGTGAATCCAGCCTAAGGCTGGATTCACAACTAAGCATTTTTAGTGCTTTTTGCAGATTTGCACTACAGAACATGTTGCATAAGAAACCATCGTAAATGGACTGTAGTGCAAATCTGCAAAATGCAAAAAGTGCTAAAACTGCATAGGTGTGAATCCGGCCTAAGTGGTGGGTGTGTTTTTTTTTTTTTTAAATAAAGATATTGTTTAGTGTCACTTTAAGTTGCTGGGGGACCTGTGGTCTCCATGACAGCTGGTAAAGCATTCTCACCCACGTCAATGGCCAGCACGTGGGGAGATTTCAACAGTAGAATGCAGGTGGGGGGGGGAGGTTGCTTGAACACAAGAATAATGGATGTTTCAGCTCTTTTATTGTGCTGGGTGTATTTGCTTTGATGTGCAGATTATTAGATGAGCCAAACATATTAAAACATGGATAATCAGATTAATACAAAGTATGACAGCCCAGCCCCCCTCTTCCACGAGTCCCATCCGTAACACCTGAGGATGACCCCGCCACGTCATAAACCCATGACAGTCACTGACGAACAAGCCCTTGCTATAAGGTGATTAGATCCCCATTTAATTAGGAGGTTGGAGAGATCTCTGGATGCCTCGGATTTCTGTGCCATCGGCAGCAGATTATCTAGCACAGTACACTGAGTGGGGGGAGGATTTATGCACTGTGCATAGATGACCTAAGCGCACACTGTGTTGCAGAAAGCCTCTGTGGACAGCAGGTCACCTGCACAATTCATGCACGGAAAATAAACGTATTTTCCCCTTGTTTGCCTTTGATTTTATCCGTTCACTTTTTTTTTCTTTTTTTTTTTTTTGGGGTGGGGGGGGTTTCCTTTGTTTCTCTCTTCCTAGCACTCTGTCCTTCACTTGTGTTTCACACTCTCTCCCCCTGATATCTGGTGGGGCCCTCTCCCCTCCCCCCATCTTTTCAGTTTGCACACAAAAGCTTTTGCCTCTTTCCCTCTCCCCTGCGGCTCAGGACATACTAAGCTGCAGTCATAGTAACAGGACAGGACTCCCAGAGCCGCTCAATCTCCAGAGAACCAAACGGTTTTGTTTGAAAAAAAAAAAAAAAAAGAGGCAAGAAACTGTTTGACCTGATGAGTAAATAAATATCTCATAGATCTCGCAGGCTGAAAAAAAAAAAAAAAAAACGAGCGGGACACACAGGGAGCCCCTGAGATTGGCCACATCTCCCTGCACTCCTACCCTCGCCCCCCCCCCCCCTCCGTCATCTCTGGGCACCTCATGCATTTCAATGCCTCCCCCTTCAATCTGGAGTCACTATGTGGCCCCTTTCTTTTTTTTTTCCTCTACTCCCTATTCTTTACACTGCAGCGGTACACACCCCCCTCCTTGTTTTCCTGCACTCTTTTCCCCCTCCATCTTCCACTTGTGTCATTTTTCAGTATTCAACATTGTTTTAGTTAGAAGTACTTTTAGTATGTTGTTTTTTGCATCCCCGGCGTTAGAGCAATCGTGATATTATGCTATTTAAAGAGAAAAAAATGCGCTGTTTTTTTTTTTTTTTTTTTTTTTTTAAGTGCCCAATTGACTGCATTCTCTTTGCATTTTCATACAGGTTGATGATGCCATGCTAATGTTTGATAAAACAACAAACAGGCACAGAGGTAGGTATCGCGTGTGTGTGTGTGTTTGTGCGTGTGCCCACGTCAGTGCTCTCAGAAATGTGGCTCCACAGATCTGCTTTGTGTGATTTGATAATCCTCTTTGCGGAGGGTTTTGTGTGTGTAAAAATGCAAGTTTCTGGTGATGAGTGTTCAGCATGTGGTCAGTGCAAGAGCCTAGCTGCAGATCTGGACACAGCTCCATTGTTCTCTCCCTTCCTGACACAGAATACCTGTCCATCCTCCCTCTGCTCCCTGCAGCTGTTCTTCATAAGTGACTCACTTGTGTGACTTTCACAGCACACAATTATATATGGCGTATAGACACGTCAACCTGACCCATTTTATCCGGGTGATGTTTATCTACCTTGGAACACAGCACTGAAATGTTCATTGATTGAATCTGGTCTTCTGTAAAATTTGATATGAAAGCCTTTTAATATACCATAAGGATGTCGATGCTAATAAATCCTGGAGCAGTGAAAGCTTTGCCTAGAATGGATCAGACTGACTTGAATGTGTAGGAACATCTTTGGGTAACTTTAAGGTAAATACAAGTAAAAGAAGACTTTTCTTTTTGCAGCTTTAGAGGGAAGATGTTATTTTAATTTCTGAAAACACTTTTAAATATTTAACTAAATATATATATATATATATATATATATATATATATATATATATATATATGAAACAAATTGGGTGGGTTACTTCAAATGTTCCTCTGGTTCTCAATGTAGAGATCAGTGTCTAGGTCAGGGATCCTCAAACTACGGCCCTCCAGCTGTTGCAGAACTACTGGAGGGCCGTAGTCTCCCAATATTCCACCAATATCCAATAGAGAAAACGACGGGACACGTTCGCCAATGCAAAATGTATTTATATAGAATTTTATTATGCCTTGAAGAGCATTCCATATAAATACATTTTGCCTTGGAGAACGTGTTCTGTTGTTTTATATATATTTTATATATATATATATATATATATATATATATATATACACCCCGTATATATAAAACGATAGAAATAGAGATCCAATGCCATTTAAAAGGTGCATGTATAAAAGCCTCTGGGTTTTTGATAGAGACAGCAGGATCTGTTTACTTTCAGTCTTTCTCTCTCAGACTGAAACTTCATAGAGATCATTTTGCTTGTTCCTTCCTTTATTGAACTTATACCGGACGTATACTATTCTACCATATATTAATTGCAGGGCCCAGGGGATGTCCCGTTATTGTTGGGAACCTCCCAAGGACCGTTAAGGCCTCTGGACCATCTGTTGCTGGTATATCCACTCTCAGGAGGGTTATTTTTTTAGTTTTATTTACATCTTTTGCCTTCTTTTTCAAAAGCTACAGTTTTGTTTTTCTTCGTGCATTTCAGCAAGTTGCACAAAAAAAACGGACAGCTCCGGTCAGAGCCGCTGTACTAACCATGCAAGGTTAGTTCAGCGATCTCCCCCCACCCCCGCTGAGCTATTTTTTTCTGACAGGGGGACGCCCCCCTCTGTCAGAACACTCCGATCAGTGTTCTCCGCCATTGGCTGAGAGTGCTGATCAGGAGTCGCTCGGCTGCTGGTTTTCTATCATGCACGTCCGGAACAGATCGACATACACACTGGCCGATTGTCAGCCTTTTTCTTTTTTTTAAACCGGCTGTTGTATCCCAACCTTTGGCCCCCTGTGTGTATGGGGCTTAACCCTTTTTACAATTGTCAAAGCTAGCCCCTGCATGGGTGGAACTTTTGCATGTTATCTTCTTGTAATAACCAAATAAAAACTATTGAAACAGAAACTTCATAGAGATCAGTCTTGACAGGCAAGCAAAGGGGAGTCACCACTCTGGTTCATTCACTTGTGTGTAAACTTCTGCTTGAGCTATTGTGTGTTGTAAACAATAGGCTTATTCAGCAAAGCAGATAAGGGTAATATGGAAAAGCGTGTCCAAGAAATAGCCTAGAGCTCCACCTGCTCGATGCAATTAAAGATTTATGTTTACATATAAAAAAATATTAAATATGTTAAAAGTATTATCTTTTTAATGGTAGGCTATAGTTCTACTTTAATGTAAATTAGTTTTTTTATACAGAACAAAACTGAGAAGCAACACAAATCTACAAAATTTTAGGAATAATGCTAAAAAGTTTCATATCTAAACATTATAATATCGGTAATGTATTCTCATATAAATAAGCTGGCACAGCTCACCTTGCACTATACTCCCATTAATTTATCCTAATTTTCTTGTATCCATATTATCAGTTCTTGCGTGCCTTGATTCTCTCAGAGTACAGTATCAAAGTGGCATGTCCTAGTGTTAAATGGTGTTTGCCATTTGGAAACAAGTTCAAAAGCATGGTTTTGGAGCTCCTCAAACTCACTTGTTAATATCAATAGGCCCCAACAGGGCAGGGCACACTACTGCTTCTTTTGCATTTTGGTGTACCTTGGTTTGTGTGAACCCAGCTTATCCTATTCAAGCATGTTCCACACCCAGTTTTGTTATTCAGCATGGGTCGATAGGGAAGCCTCTGAAATGCAATGGAAACACAGTAGATACATTTCATATGCATATGCAAAGTTTTTACTACCTTTTCGAAAGTAATTGCCAATAGCCTTATTAGTGAATACACAACCTAAAGCCGTTAAAAGCATTAAATTAATCTTAATTGCTGCCTATATACATTTCTTATGTTACCAAAATGCATGCGCTAAGGATGCTTTCTTCCTGTGTCTGTTTTCCCAATGCCATAGAAGGTGAATTGTCACAGATCAAGCTGTATTAGAGCTCAGCAGGAATTTAATGTGTATGTTGAAGTGTAGGTTCCAGTAAATGCATGCTTTAAAAGTAAGAACTCATGGATCCCACTCTATAAGCATTACCGTAAAAAAAATACTGTTATAAAGCACAAATGTACATTGTGCTCAGCTTGCTTCCTGGGCTTCAAAGCAGGTGGAGCACCCCAGTAAGCGGAAAGTCCAATCACATGAACTGTGACCAGCCTCTTCTCCAATCACAGCAGCATTATGCAGAGAGACTACTGTAGTAAAGACACAGGCTCCACACAGCCTGAATTTCATGAATTATTTAGGCACAGTGTAAGGTAAACACTTGTGTCAAGTAGATAGTGATATATGTTCTTGTTAAAAAATAGGCACCATATAAGAGCCTATAATATTGGCAGTTGATAAAAACCCAATGGTCCATTTCTACTGTTGGCTATAAATTGGCAGAGTTATTAACACATCACCAGTAGCAGCTGGTGTTTTTTTTGGGGGGGGGGGGGGGGGGGGTGGCAAACAAAGACCTCCCTCATTGGTCGATTGGCAGCACAAGTCTTATGGGCAGTGGGCAGGTTGCGGGCAGAGCGGCTCCTGTTTCCTCTTCTCCTCGGCTTTGGTGCGGGCAGCGGGCGGGTTGCGGGCAGCCGCTCCTGGTGTCCTCTCCTCCTCGGCTTTGGCGGCTTCAGTCGTGCGGCTCCTCCCTCCTCCTCCTAGGTGTCCAATAGGATCACCTGTCCTTTCAGCCAATCAGGTGATGGGTCTCAAGACCCATTTCCTGATTGGCTGGGAGGAGGATCAGTGTGGCGAGCTCACCCTTTTGAAGCCTATTAGAGCCTCTGACTCTAATCACGTGCTTCAAAAAAAACACACCCCCGCCATTGGAATCCATGAGTCCAGCGCCCTGTATGTAAATCAGAGGGCCGGACGCATGTATGGGGGGGCGGCTGCACATCACCATATGATCATCAAAATCTCCAAACCATCTGCTTGTTTGCACCCTGACTTTAACAATATTTTAAAATGGCAAAGGGCGTGCTTTATAGCTATGGCTATAGGACATAACTATACTACTCCCCTGACCTGCTGCAGTACTGTAATCTGTAATTATTGAATTATTTCAGCCTCTGACTCAGTTTCTAGTAGAGTATCGGATTAGTTGTTAATGGCCCTTTGTAAACTGGAGTACTGTTACATAATTGCATATGGCCAATGACAGCTTTTCACTGACTTCATCACTGTGGGCTTTACTGTTCTGCAGTCTGGCTGTAAAATGGTTTTCCCTTAATAATGTCCATCGATATGCACTATTTTTCATTATACAGGAGATTTGTGCAAAGAAGGACTAGAGATTTGAGAATAGCAGTAGGCACTGCGGTCAAAAGCGGTTCAGGCAATGATAGAGGTGACATAACAATGCTAAACATTAATTCTGGCTTTATTCACCTACTGCAGGATGATTATTTGGTCCCTCGGGCTAAAATCAAGTCCCATTGGGAGGTAGTCCTGAGGTTGTACACTGTTACTAGCCTAGGTGGTTGTCATGGCAGGGCAAAGAGGGTAGCCCTAAGGGAAGGAGTCTTGTTGTCTGTTGGTCACTGAACTGGGTAAGCACCGAGATAATCATTACTGGTAGTCTTGCTGTATAGATCGATAGGTCTTTTTTGCCCAACTTACAATACGATTTTAGAAGGGCTAAATCATATCTCATGGCAGAACTGTTGAAGACAGTACATTTTATATGAGGTCACAGTACACTGGCATTACCTACATCTGTTTTGGCAAATATTAAATACTTCCTGGATAATGCATAGTTATTGTCAATACCTTGGCATGTATATTCCTTTAAAATATAATTGGTCCCCAAGGGGTATGGAGCACCAGATTTCAGCCAGTAGTATTTGAGTAGATTGTCATTTAAAAATGAAATATGTACTATAAATGTGGTTGAGCAAAAAGGATAAATCGCTTTGGTTAGATGGCCACGGCTCCCTTGGGACTCCAAGCCATGAAAAATCATTGTCTTGTCTATCTAGATCATTTAGAACAGCCTTTTTCAACCTTGTAACACGTAGGAACCTCTAAAATAACTTTCCAGGCTCAGGGAACCCTGCCAATAATTACTATATCTACAGCTCACAGTAGCTTAATATGATGCTCACTAGTAACAATGCTTCTTACATTCATGGCCATTGGGAATAATCCCCCTTTCCCTTACAGATAGCTAAAAAGATCATTATTGTCAGCGCTTACTCATCTGAGAGGCAGAAGTTGCTCATTGCTCAAGAAAGCCCTAGAAACCTCTGGAGGAACCTAGGGTTCCACAGAACCCTGGTTTAGAAAGGCTGCTTTAGTATAACTACCGTTATCTCACATATTTTGGAACTTTTTTGGAAATTTTAGGATAACTTCAGTAAGGTGACGCATATTTCCAAACTGGTGTATATGATCATGTTATAGGCACACTACAGTGAAAACAAAAAATGATTCCTTGCTATGTATACAAGGAACATGGCCTGTTTGCTTGGTACTTTTTCATACAAGCATTGCTGTAGAGTACCACTGCATCCCAATTGACAGTGATCCGGTGGAACAAGCCTGCTTTTCATAATGGAACATGCACTGGAAGTAAAAAAAAAAAAAATAGGTCTAACAACCTGATCAGAGACACCAATCAGTTATAAAACAAGCCTTACAAATTTGAATGTGTTAGGTAATACAGGATACAGCTGAGAGAGAATATGACACAGCGCAAGTGTCGGGAAGTATGCTTCTACTGTCCTTTTATTAATCCTGTTAGATGGTCTGTGAAATCTGGCCGTAGTATATTATGCAGAGCTTATATTAGGGTATAAGAAATGGACTTTCTTATTTTAGCTCAGTTGCAGTGGTAAGATAAAATCGGCAGTAGCTCATCAATGGATGCCTTTTGCGTTGCTTGGAATTACTTTTTAAATGTGAAAGAGTTGATTATAAGAATAATCAAAAGTATCATTAACACTGCGTATCGCTGATCCCATTGCTTAAACGGATAAATGGAGTTGGTGCACTATAGCAGCTATTATATAAATAGAACAAATAATAAAAATGCAAAGATCAAATTAAGAAATAATCATCCCAGCATTAATAGCGCTAAAAAATAACTAGGAGTATTTAGTGCAATTAAAGGACAAACTAATTCCACACAAACATCAATTCATATGTGACAGAGTCCAAAAAAAGTCCTTAGGAAAGATGTGCTGCTCCGTGACCCCTCAGAATCTTAGGGAAGCCTCAAAGCCTGAAATTCGTCACCAAACGAAACCTCGTGCTCAAGTGATCCCCATTGGTAATGCACTTACCACAAAGGAGCTATGAAACTGCCTTGTATCTCCAAACACTATTAGGTGGGTTACTATCCTGGAATCGAATTCTTCATGGACCAACACCAATGAGAAAGGCTAAAACCCGATCGTGTGGGATAAGCTCCTGTCGTTGGGATAACATATTGAGAATTGGCGGTCAAATGGTAGCACTAATATCCTAAAAGTCCAGGCTTGGCTTGGACGCCCCACATAGCCCACATCGTCACAAGGTCACCAAATCAGGAAGAGACAAAACACCAGCATGGATTTCACACACATGTATGAGAGGTGAACGTCACAGAGGGGAGCAACGTTTCCAAAGGTCCAGGGCAGGATAAAATCAGTTCTGTGACCTTTTCTTCTGACAGCACCACTCCAAACTTAAGAAATCCTCCTTTGAAATCTTCTGTTTATCTACAGCCTTCTCTTCTTCTTCTGTGACGTTCACCTCTCATACATGTGTGTGAAATCCATGCTCGTGTTTTTGTCTCTTCCTGATTTGGTGACCTTGTGACAATGTGGGACATGTGTGGCGTCCAAGCCATGCCTGGACTTTTAGGATATTAGTGCTACCATTTGACCGCTACTTCTCAATATGTTATCCCAATGACAGGAGCTTATCCCAAACTATAAGGAGACATCAGGTTTTAGCCTTTCTCATTGGTATTGGTCCATGAAGAATTCGATTCCAGGATAGTAGCCCACCTAATAGTGTTTGGAGATACAAGGCAATTTTATAGCTCCTTTGTGGTAAGTGCATTACCAATGGGGACCACTTGAGCACAAGGTTTCTTTCAGTGATGGCTTCCCTAAGGTTCTGAGGGGTCACGGAGCACCACATCTTTCCTAAGGACTTTTTTTGGACTCTGTCACATATGAATTGATGTTTATGTGTGTAATTTGTTTGTCCTTTAATTGCACTAAATACTCCTAGTTATTTTTTTTAGCGCTGTTAATGCTGGGATGATTATTTCTTATTTTGATCTTTGCATTTTTTTTAGATGATTATAAGACCTTAATTAAGACCCTTCCTCACTGTTCACATGAGTGACACTCTTTACTGCCCCTCCGAAAAACGATTTGTAGTGGCCAGGGGTGATAAAAACGGGGTTATCCACGTTTTTACTGCCTTTATAAACTGTGCAATGGTGGCCAGAGAAGGTAATACATATTATGCATGCATTATGTTTTACCCCCTTTGGCCACCATTGTGCAGTTTAGGTGGGTAGTCAGGGAGCTGCAAAACATGGATAACGAGGCCATAGAGTAAGCTTCTGTACTAGCTCCTCATGTGCATTTTTATTAAAAATGTATTTACCTCCATGCTTCCCTATCTTTCCTGACATTATCAAGGTTTATAATAAATAAAAGATGCAACTGTATAGCCTAATGCTCCTTGTGTATCGCACTAAACGCACTGGATTTTGCAAATATTTATATTCACACCTACCTTTGCCAGCCAGGATGTTCTCACCAGGTTGACCATTTCCTTTTGTTTTTAAATTAGTATGGCTAAGTTCCATTTTTCATTTATATAATTGCAGGGTTTGGCTTTGTTACCTTCGAAGGAGAAGATATTGTGGAAAAAGTCTGTGAAATCCACTTCCATGAGATCAACAATAAGATGGTAAGCAAAAAAATCCAAGTGTATGAACAGTTAGGGGTCTATTTAAAAAAACGTTTGTTAGACAAGGGTGACAAGCATTCATCCCGGCTGCACCAATTTTTCCAAGAATTTTCTCTAACGCTATGACTTTGCCTCATCTAGTGGTCAGAATCCAGTATATTTCTCTGAAATACCTCAGTCAGAAAATATGCAACATTTTGGCCACTAGATGGAGGCAGTGATCATAGGAAGTCATAGAACTAGAGAAAATACAGGGAAAATGTGTGCAACCTTTCCCAGTGTTTTGTGACATTTGTCCATTAGAGTGGACCTAATGGATTGAGCTAGAGAACCACCTCTGGAATAGACTTTTCATGAGGGTAGAGATAGCATTTGGATAAGGTTTTCTAAGCAATCAACCCCCTCCTCCAAAAACATAAAAAAGGAGATTAGCCAGGGTTGTCTGCTGGGGGTCAGAAGGCATGATCACATATAGAAGCTGGACAGTGTAGCTTAGAGAAGTGTCAAAACAAAAGGATATTGAAGTATGCAAGCTCCAAGCTGCTCTGACAGTTACTTGGCTGTGTCCAACGTTTGCCATCTCATTGCAATGTATGTAAAAAACGTTTTCTTGGTAAAGTGGGGAAGGTTTAGATCAGGGGTAGGCAACCTGGGGCCCTCCAGCTGTTGCAGACCTACACGTCCCATCATGCCTCTGGGAGTAATTGTAACTGCCAGCCTTGCAATGCCTCATGGGAAATGTAGTTCCACAACAGGTGGAGGGCCTTAGGTTGCCTGTTTGCATGTTTGTGACCAACTAGGGGAAATCCTTCATTTTTAGAGTTGTCATGAAAGTAAAAGGCAAAAATAATTTCATAAGGATTTTTAAACCTTTTCTATACAATCCCAAAAAAGTTTTGGCTTTACAAATCTTGTCACCATACTATTAATTTCAACAAAAATCTTCCCATAAGATTTTTACGTGACCTGTAAAGGTCCCCCTTGTGTAGACATCCAAAAGGTCTAAGGCTGCTGCTGGGTGCCACGTTGGATTTGATGTCAGCAGCCCCAGCAGACTCAGAACTGTCACTTAAGTGACACTCTATAGCAGGGGTCGGCAACCTACAGCCCGCCGCCGCTAAATGTCCGGCCCGTAAGTGCACGTGATGAATTGCACGTGTACCTGGCCCGCGGACATTTGAACCCTGTTCCTGGGATAACAACCAATGCGGCTAAGAAGCTGCTCGGCTGTTATCCCAAGCAGCGGGAGAGGACGTCACCCCCTCCCCCAATTCCGCTGCACACCTGGGCTCTCCTGTTCCACTGGGAGGCCCCAGCGACCAGCCGGGAGATCCGAACAAAGACAGAATCGGCTTAGATCGGGTCTCAGATCTAGTAACCCAGAAGTGACGTGTCATGCATCACTTCCAGTTTACAGAAGACTTAAATGTGCCAAATTTAAAAAAACGAAAGCATTCAAAACAGTCAACGTTTTGAATGATTTTAAGCACTCACATCCTGTCTCATAGCCACAACGGGAAATGAGGGAATCCCTGGTTGTCACCAGGGTCACCAGTACCAGTGTCCCCGTTGGAAGATATCTCAACTATTCCTGTTCTGGGGTCAACCCAAAATATGGAATTTTCTTTCACTTTGTACGATACTGGTAAACAGGATAGATAGAGAGGGTGAATTTCCCTAAAAGGGGCACCGAGAGCAATAAAAACCTGACAGGTGTTCTAATGCCACGTACACACGATCGGACATTCCGGCAGACTTAGTCCGGCAGACAATCCGACGGACTTTGCAGCGGAGGTCCGCCGGACTTTCAAGCGAACGGACTTGGCCACACACGATCACTCCAAAAGTCTGCCGGATTCGAACGTGATGACGTAGAGTAAGGAAGTTCATAGCCAGTAGCCAATAGCTGCCTTAGCGTCGGTTTTAGTCCATCGGACTAGCACACAGACGACCAGACTTTTAGACCGGACTCGAGTCCGGCGGACAATTTTGAAGCCAGTCTTATTTCTAGGTCCGCCGGACTTTTGGGAAGAAAAGTCTGCTGGAGCCCACACACGATCAAATTGTCTGACGGACTCTGGTCCCCTGGAAAGTCTGATCGTGTGTACGCAGTATAATACCTCACCACTCTATCCAAAACGAAAAAGTTTTGCCTTTATTCATAACTTAATGATTTAAGGGTCCCTTTAAGACAGGACTTTTTTCACTTTTCTTCTAGTATTTGTGATTTTTGTATCATTCTTTTGTGCTACACTTATTTATGTACATATTTACATGCTATTCCAAGGGCCACCACTGTAAATTAGTAAGGCAGCTGTTAGCGATTACATGTAGGAGACCCAGGGTTGGTTCCTGGCGATTAGCTGCAGGTGGAAGCAGTTAGAGGCTGACAGCTCCCGCAGCTGTTTGCAGGTAATCGCTCATGAAGCGATTACCTGCAAACGACCACTACAAGAGCGATTACATTGAGCATCTGCGAATAGCTGCAGGAGCTGTCAGCGTCCATTTGCTTTTAGTGGGTCTAAAGGTAACAATATATATAAAAAAAAATGTCTTAATGAAAATACATGCATTGCTTCATCTTAGCCCAATGTTCCTTATACTTGTGGGGGTTGCTGTTCTACATTTGATTGTCTGAGGTCCTGTCTCTCATATTAGCTTTGTGACGCACTCTGCATTAATGATGCTAAAACACCATAAAAATTCCACTATAGTAATGACTAATTGACCTTTACGATGCCGAACCTGTTTATGTAAAGTTTCAATAACTTATTTTGTAGTGGGCGGTGCAGGTTTTATCGGGTGACACCACAAAGAGCTAATAGGTGGAATGGTGTATGTAATGTGCGAATATCGCACACTTTTCAACATTTAGGTGTTTGTTTGGTGCAGAATCCATACCATTTAGTGGGGAATTTCTAGAGGAAAGTGCAGGATACTAAGCCTAGAAGTGTCCAAACTGGTACTATATCTTGGCCGACTGGTGAAATATGGGGCATAGATGTGTGTTTATTAACATATTGCAGTCACCCTTTTTTAAGTGCTATCCTTTAAATATGTGACTGATATGTTTTTTTAATATATGGTGTGTTTTTCTCCTTTAGGTTGAATGTAAGAAGGCACAACCCAAGGAGGTGATGTCTCCAACAGGCTCTGTACGGGGACGCTCCAGAGTGATGCCATATGGAATGGATGCTTTCATGCTTGGCATCGGCATGCTAGGTGATTGTAAAAGGCGGTTGGGGTAGTAGTCTTTAATGTGGTTGTAATCTCTCTAAAAAAAAAAAAAAACAACCTGCAAGATAAAGGCATAATGAGCTAGTATGCATCGCATACTAGCTCATTATGAAATACTTACCTTAGAACGAAGCTGTTGCAGTGGTCCCTGTACATCGATGTGACCGGCGACATGTTTCCCAGAGTTATTTCCATGTTCGTGGGCTCCGGCACTGTGATTGGCTGGAGCCATGATGACGTCACCGCACATCTACTGAAGAAACGGCACGAGTGAGACGTTTCTTCAGTGCGCATGTGCCGATGACGTCGGAACATGCGGATACAGTGAATATCTCCTAAATGGTGCAAGTTTAGGAGATTTTCATGGTACCTACAGGTAAGCCTTATTATAGGCTTACCTGTAGGTAAAAGTGGTGTAACACTTTTTAAATGGTAAAACAGGAGCCAGGATTTCACCTGCTGGTCACAGCTGAATATTACAACAAACAGATTTTATAAAGGGCATCCATAAGCTGACCATACACTGTTTTGTCAAAGGTGTCAGGCGAAAAATGTTTAGCTGATCAGTGCCTGCAGCAAATTGGCTGCAAGCCCTGTTCAGGTCTTCTGACAGCTGGGCTTTGCAGCTATTAGAATACAATAGCCTGGACAGGGAGATTAGTCTATCCATGGTGTTAGCATTAATGGGGAATCTATTAGTGTATGGCCAATTATAGCCTTTTACATGTTTTTGTCTTTTAGATAAAAAAAAATTAATATACTATGTATGTACAAAATGGAAGTCATATATTCGTATTATATATGCAGTCCCAGTTTCTTTCTTAGTTATACATAAACCTGTCAGCCATGGCAGACTGAATGAAAACAATAGTCTGTCTATGTTGCTAACTGATCTTATCTCAGCAGTGAGGCTGACCACATTCCCAGATATATATCTTTTCTAGAGGGAGAGTTTACAAATCTGTACATGAAATTGCATTACAAGAAAATGAACTGTGGTTATGTTTACAGGCTCCACTATATAGTTAAATTGTGAATGATAAAATGCTTTGCATATGAAGTCTTTTTAACATATGAATCTGCCAAGTGCATGCATATTCGATTTTAATTTAAAGCCATCAATATTTAATGAAGTGAAATTACGGCCTTGCTAGAAACTGTTTTGTGTCAAAGCTATCCACATAATTACGTTTTTTTTTTAAAAGTGTTGCTAGCATCATTTAATGTATACAGTAAACTTATGTCTTTCAGGATGCTGTTCTTTCCTATAGCATTACCGACATTAGTGTAGTGATTTGTAGTGCTCATTACAGGGCTGATACTACTGTCTACCTGGCACCCAGATCTGAGGGATAAGGACCCATGCACATGGCTGATTAGGGCTGTTCGCCTCCCAGACCAGTGTAAAGCTGGCCATACACCTATAGATTATCTGCAGATTTTCTATGGTTAGATGGAAAAAGTGGGAGATTCCTCCATCCACACAGTTTAGCAAACATGGAGAAATCTGTTGCACTTTTTCCATCTAACCATAGAAAATCTGCAGATAATCTATAGGTGTATGGCCAGCTTTATTCTGCAGCGGGTACGGTCAGGTGTTCCTGTACAACCACAGATAGAATGCCTGTACAAATCAGTGGCAGGCTGACATTGTCCGCAGAGCAGTTACCTAGAGATGTGCGCCCCTGGATGTGAACTGTCTGCGTATAAGGATGCACAACTGTCCCTAACTGCATCGAATCACTCCATGTGTGATAACGTGCGGACAGCCACAGACAATGTCAGTCTGTCAATCATTTGTAAAGGCTTCTTGTCCTTGGCTGCTTGGAAACACCTGCCGCAGAAATACCCTGATCTGGTGGTGTACAACTATAATCAGCTAAGTCAGACACACACACATTGCAATCTGATTGTACAATCTCCTTTAGATTTATTAACACCCATGTAGTTACTGAATGAGTAACTGAATGAGTTGATTCTTTAGGTAAGCCGTTTAACTACATGGTTGTTAGGTAATCTAAAGAAACTTGTACAATGTACTTTACAATTAGTATGTAACAATGTGTGGCCTTTTTAACTGGAACTCCTTACAGATAAAGGCACGAATGAATGCAGCGCTGTAATCAGTAATACAGTAATACCTTGGATTACGAGCATAATGCGTTCCAGAAGTATGCTTCTAATCCAAAGCGCTCGTTTATCAAAGCGAGTTTCCCCATAGGAAATAATGGAAACTCAGATAATCCGTTTCCACAGCCACTGCTGGTCTATGCAGTACTGTATGTCGCCAGAGGTGCAGGGGCGCAGGTGTATGCAGTACCGCATGTGGCCAGAGGTGTGGGGGCACAGGTGTATGCAGTACTGTATGTCGCCAGAGGTGCGGGGGCGCTGGTGTATGCAGTACCGCATGTGGCCAGAGGTGCGGGGTTGCTGGTGTATGCAGTACCGCATGTGGCCAGAGGTGCGGGGGCGCAGGTGTATGCAGTACCGCATGTGGCCGGGGGTGCTGGTGTATGCAGTACTGCATGTGGCCAGAAGTGGGGGGGGGGCGCTGGTGTATGCAGTACCGCATGTGGCCAGAGGTGTGGGGGCACCGGAGTGTCTCCGAGCGTCATCGGCGCCCTCGCACCTCTGGTCAAATGCGGTACTACACACCCCAGCGGCTTGAATCCTGCTTGTCTTGCAAGACAACGCTCGCAAATCGAGTCAGGATTTTTTTTTTTTGTTTAAATAGCTTGTATTGCGAAACCCTCGGAAACCGCGTTACGCACAATTCAAGGTTCCACTGTACATCATTAAACAGTTTTTATTTCAATGCAAGTAATGCATTTTTGTGATACCTGAATTTGACTTGGTATTAGCCTCTTGCAGTCTAATGTGCGGCCTGCACAGCAGAGCTCAGAGAAAGAGTGGGAGAAGCAGCACTAAAGTGACAGAGATATGGATTAAACAGTATTCTGCTGATCCTTTCACTGTTCATTTAAAGGGTGGGGAGAGGACTAAATAAATATAAACCTGCAGCAGGGAAAGACCCGGGTCTCCTCCCCTGCTAGATAGGGCTGTGTTGTAGGGCAGACCTGTGAAAATCTCAGGACTGGATGAACAGAAATACAAATCCTTTGGAGGGCAAAATAGCTCCCATATATGCAAGGCTGCTGTTAAAAATCCTGAGGGGCCCCCGCACAGCCTACCTGAGAGTGCCACCTTCCCCACTGAAAATATCAGAGTATGTTTTCGCTAAAATGCCAATGGTACCTATCACTTTCTGTGTTCATTCAGGAAAGGAAGAGACTGTTTGCATGGAGCTTGGCTTCAAAGTGATTGTAAAGGAAAAAATGTATTTAAAAAAATAACAAACATGCCACACTTACCTGCTCTGTGCAGTGGTTTTGCTCAGAGCAGTCCTGAACCTCCTCTTCTTGGGTCCCTCTCCATTGCCGAGTGCCCCCATAGCAAGCCGTTTGCTTGGGGGCACTCGTGCGTGCTCGCTCCAGAGCCGGTTCTCTGCATCCATAAGACCCAGAGAGTGTGGCTCAGCCCCGCCCCCTCTCCCGTGTCAATGGCTGTGACTGACAGCCAATGGCTCCTGCATCTCATCCAATCAGGAGGAAGAGACTTGGGAGAGCCTCGGGTCTCGTGCACATCGCTGGATCGAGATCGGGCTTAGGTAAGTATTAGGGGGTCTGAGGGGTGAACTGCACACTGAAAGTTTTTTACCTTCATGCATTTACAACCATTTTAAGCTTAAAGTGTTACTAAACCCACAGCAGTAAAATCAGTCTGTATATGCAGTAAAGCATGCTTGTTATACTCACTGTGGAACCTAAGGGGTTAATCCTCTGCATTGTGTAAAACGCCTATTTGATCCTGTCTTCTCTGATCCTCCCCTTCTTCCACAGT
This sequence comes from Lithobates sylvaticus, assembly GCA_028564925.1. Lineage (NCBI taxonomy): Eukaryota > Metazoa > Chordata > Amphibia > Anura > Ranidae > Lithobates > Lithobates sylvaticus. Next base: position 232,378,707 of record CM053026.1, read on the forward strand.
CCCCAATCCATCTGCTGATAGAACAGAGCCCTGGAGGCACTCTGCACATGCTCAGTTTGGTGTGTATTGCTAGAGAGTTTTTTTTTTATTTTATATTTGGGAGGGTGCATGTGATCAGCACAGGGCCAATCAGCACTGTCCAGACAGAAAGTCAGGGGTCCTGCAGCCTCATAGGACAGTCAGAGGAGAATGAAACCTCCTACAAGCTTTAACCAGACACTGATAGAAGTCTGCTATATACTGCTGATGAGAAAAGGTATTTAGCAGGTTATGTTTACTAAAATAATTGCATTTCCATGTTGTGTGTACTGTGGGAGACCAGATATAGTGAATGCAGGGTCCTGGGTTTAGTAACACTTTAAGTGTTCGGGGCATCTGTAGATTGGGGAACATTTATGTCTAGCCTAATTTGAAGTTGTAGGAAATAACTGACTCAAGGAAAAGAGTGTAATCAGTTGGACAATTTACATTATTGTAGTAAAAACCAAGATCTGGTACCCGTTTTCTCTTTTTAATGATTGTTTTCTTTGGTGTATTTTCTCAGGATATCCTGGTTTCCAAGCAGCTACATATGCCAGTCGCAGCTACACAGGGCTAGCGCCTGGTTATACTTACCAGTTTCCAGGTAATTCAGTAATACAGTATTATATAGCAGTCATTAGATTTGTATAATGTGCATGCTTCTTTCTTCCCTTGGTGGGATGCAACTTGGGATTGTTGTCAACCTAGTGGCAGATTAGCCTAAAAACTTCTCTGCTCCTCAGTCTCTGTCCATTCGTGGAATGGTTTTGTAAGCAATACTATAGATTGATTTGGATTTTAGTGGCAGTGGGTGGTTTTAAACAGCTATTCCATACTCACTGCCAGTCACATCTGTAGGCTGGACATCTAGCCACTCCTAAGCTGTTTCACATTTCGTTTTAGAATTTCGGGTAGAGAGAACCCCACTCCCGGGCACCCCCGTTCTCCCAGAACTCACAGGTCAGTCCCATTAATTTACTAAACCTCACTGAGGAGAACAAGATGAGCAGAGTAGGAGCTGGTGGCAGCCATGTGGAGGGACTGAATCTGCCACATCACTGCTGGCCTCTGAGCAGGATTGTCTTCTGAATTCTGTACTTGTGTGTTGGCACTTTAAGTACCACGAGGCAAACGTTCTACAATGCTGGAGTGATTTATGGTTTACTGATTGAGAATATTTAAGCTTGTACAAAACATTTCTAATGCAACATATTTTTATACTGTTAAACGTAAGGCTACCTGTTAGGTTTGAGACTAACTCTACCTGGAAATATGACATTGCCGTGCCCCTCTTATGCCATGCCATTCACTTTAAGGTCCCATAATCTTTTATATTTCTTTGATAATGGCATATGTTAGACCATTATCTGAAAACTCCCCATTGTCCATGGCCATAAGCAGACAACTGGATTTTAAAATAGAGTATATTGAAAGCTAGTTTATAAACCAGCCTTACCTTACACCTCTTTTAATTAACTGGTTGAGTGGAGTTCACCTCCATTCAAGATCATTCATTAGAATTTTAAATTTGCAGTGCGGTTTCCCGTGAGACAAAGCACATGTAGTATTTTGTCCTATGTTTCTCATGCCGCGTACACACGGCCGGACTTGCCGACGGACTAAGCTCTGTCGGCATTTCCGACGGAAAGATTTAGAACATGTTCTATATCTAAGTCCGTCGGAAATGCCGGCAGAAAAAGTCCGATGGGGCATACACACGGTCTGAATGTCCAATGAAAAGCTCCTATCAGACTTTTTCTGATGGAAAGTCCGGCCATGTGTACGAGGCATAAGTGCTTTTTAACGAAAGTACCAACCTGCCCTCCTCCTGCCACGACCGATTCAGCAACAGCCAGTTAATTCATAGCTGCAACTTGTCCAAAGTGAACACTTGTAATGGCAAGAGAAATGCCAAGGGAAGGGGGTGTGTCAGTCTTTGCATTCCTCTTGCCATTGTTTGTCTTGTAAAAGTAACAAGCGATATCTTTGACTCAACTGTCTCCTTCATAACTGTTGTCAAATTGGCTGTGGCAGAAAGGGAAGGGGGCAGGTCAGTACTTATAACTATGGCTATAAAGCATTTAGAAATATGGGACAAAGTACTACATGAACGTTGTCCCATAGGGGACAAACCTGTAATATAAAAATTATAATGATGGATATTTTTTAAATGTATATTGAAGTCCCCTTTGGTCTGGTAAATATACAGTTTAAAGTTTTTGGTTATATTAGTTCAATAAGTGCAAAAAAATAAATAGAAAATACCGGTTGATTCTGCCAGAGATCCAACATGGTCCTGTGCACACTTGTGTGTTATATCAAGTAGTTTTATCAGGTCTGTGAACTACAGAACATCTTTAGCCTTTATTATGTAGATAAGGTGAGGGAGAGGTGTCCTGTAGTCCTAACACAGTTCCTGCTCTAGGGTGTCATTAACGCTCCTTCATAGATACAGCTTGGTGAGTGAGCATCTTTACTGTGGGGCAGCCTTTCTCAACCTTTTTAACATGCATGCCCATAAAAAAACTTTCCGAGGAAACCCCTGTTAATAATTACTGTATTTTCAGGTCACAGTACATTAGCTTGAATAATATATTAGAATATATGTAATATATAAGCATAAATGAACAAAGAGTGTGTCTGCTTGTTGTCCATCTAATGCCACGTACACACGGTCGGAATTCTCGTTGGAAAAAGCTCTGATGGTCTTTCCGTCGGAATTCCGATGGAATTTCACTCAAACTGTCTTGCCTACACACGATCACACCAAATTCCGACGGTCAATAACACCACGCCTTAAAAAACATTCGACTGCACTATAAAAGGGAAGTTTAATGCTTCTGAGCATGCGTCGAATTGTTTCCGAGCATGCGTCTGAATTTTGCGTGTCCGTATTGCATACACACGATCGGAAAATCCGATAGAAAGGTTTTCCGTCTGAAAAATTAAGAACAGGTTCTCAATCCAAAGTCCGTCGGAAATTCCGACAGAAAAAGACCGATGGGCATACACACGGTCGGAAAATCCGATGTAAAGATCCCATCGGACTGTTTCCATCAGAAATTCCGACCGTGTGTACGCGGCATAAGACTATTCTATACAACAAAATTATTTCCAGTTATAGAAAAAAAAAAAAGGAATGATTAACAATGACCAGAAAAGGAACACAGAATGAAAATTGTAGTTGTGACATGGAGAAGGGCCCCATTATCTTGATGGTTAGTGAATAAAAGCGCCCCCTCTTGTTAAGGGACATTGTAGTGCTCCTTACATTGATGGTGATTTAAATACCGTATTTATCGGCGTATAACACGCACAGGCGTATAACACGCACATTCATTTTAAGAGGGAAGTTTCAGGAAAGTAAATTTAATTTTAAATAAGGAACTTTGAAGCAAAATAAGGGTCAGTGCCCATCTGCAGCCTCACCATTGCCATCAATGCAGCCTGACCAATGCCTATCTGCAGCCTCACACGTGCCATCAATGCAGCCTTATCAGTCCACATCAATGCAGCCTCACCATTGCCATCAATGCAGCCTGATTGATGCCCATCTGCAGCCTAGAGGGGACAGGGAGGGGGGCGGGATGAGTGCCAACAGATTACATACAGTGAGAATCTCCTATGATAGACAGAACAGTGGTCCAATGGCGGCCCAGGAGACGGGACTTCCTATTACAGAGGCCGCCAAGTGAATAGGAAATTCTTACTGTATGTAATCTGACGGCGCTCATCCTGCCCCCTCCCTGTCCCCTCCCTGTCCCCTCAGAGGCAGCTAAAATTTAAGTATTGGCGTATAACACGCACATGCTATTTGAACCCGATTTTCATGGTAAAAAAGTGAGTGTTATACGCCAATAAATACAGTACTATAAGAAATTGAGGGATAGTGGAGAAGAGCCCCCCCCCCCCTCCCTTAGATTGGTACTCGGGTAGAAAAGTACCCTCTTAAATTGTTGGCCATTGGGCGACAGACTCTTTTTTTACCGGTTGTCAGTGAGAGAAGGGTCAGTGTGAAAAAAGCCCCCCTTACAGAGATCCAAAAAGATCATTTGTGTGAGCGATAACTTATTTGAGAGAGGGAAATTGCTGAGTGCTCGAGGAACCACTATCCATTTTTAGAGGCATCCTAGAGTTTCATGGAATCCTGGTTGAGAAGGTATACTCTAGGGCAGGATATGTGTTACTAGCAAGGTCACCAGATTAAAACAAAGGATAAAAAATTGAAAAGAATGCAGCCAACACATCTAGGCTAGGTACTGGTATTCTGCAATACATTACATTTTTTGTTCTTGGGTTTAGATGTGTTTTAAAGGCTGCCCTAAACTAAAAAAAAATAATAGTAATAATTAGGGTTGTGTGGAAATAAGAATTTTAATGTACTAACAGGATGCTCTAGGTGCAAAATCGTCAGCTGAAAGGCAAGCCTCCAAAAAAGTAATGTTTTCATTGCTTTAAAGGAAGCAGGCTTGGATACATTCCTCACAAGTGACCTTGTGGGAGATAACATCTACACACAGCTGAGTGCCTCCAAGCAGACTCTTTCTACAATTTAGTTAAATACTCTATTTAAAGTTGCACCATTTATTTTAAGGTCTTAGGTACATATGCTGTTTTTATGAGAAAATCAATATCAGTTTTCACACGACACATGGTGCTTGAAAATGTGGGTAGAGCAACTTGTCTGTGTGCTAAAGCATGCTAGATCATGAACGTAATTGTGGCAGAGCTAGCAGTCCTACTGGACATGCAATACAGTGTGGTTTTCTAATAGCAGAAACTGCCTGTTAAAATGTAATGCACTCTAATGCCCTGTACACACGGTCGGACATTCCGACCACAAAATCCGTCAATTTTTTTCCGACGGATTTTGGGCCAAACTTGTCTTGCATACACACGGTCGCACAAAGTTGATGGAAAATCTGATCGTTCAGAACGAGGTGACGTACAACACGTACGACTGGACTATAAAGAGGCCAGTAGCCAATCGCTTTTATTCTGGCACTTTGTGCGTCGGAATTGTCTACACACGATCAGAATTGAAATGATCTGATTTTGTTGTCTGAAAATTTTAAAACCAGATCTCAAACTTTGTGTGTCGGAAATTCAGAAGGAAAAAGTCAGATGGAGCCCACACACAATCGGAATTTCTGACAACACAATCCGATCGCACATTTTCCGTCGGAGAGTCCGACCGTGTGTACAGGGCATAACAGTTATTCATGTGAATAAGTCCTAGGGGTTGTGGCGAGAGTTGTTGCTTTTGCCAAAGAGTAACTGCAGTCATCGCAACCCAGCTGCAAACTGACTCGGAGACAGCAGTTGATACAGTATTAAAAACGTATCAATGGTTCAAGAGCATCTTGCAATCAGGGTGCAGTAAATGCCACGCTCTTGGCTATTCCAAAGTAATGAAAAATGAAACATGTGTAACCCTTTTGCCCCAGAGGAACCCTTGAAATAATTTTACTGTCTTGGGAAACCCCTGCTAAAACCAATTTATTGGAGGTCAATGGGAAAAAACGCCCCTTCCATAAGTGGCCAATGGTAAGAATGCCCCACTTTCAGTGGTGGTCAAAATGTCACTCTTACAGACAGCGATGAAGATCGCTGTGTTATGAAGTTGGCTCTGCCAAGTAGCGTTGGAACTAGAAATATGTACAGTAGGTGTCAAATGGGAGGTTAATTAGCCACAGCTCAAGGAACCCCTTTGTATCCTCTGAAGAAAACTTAGGGTTCCACGGAACCCTGGTTGAGAATGACTGGTGTAAAGTGTGCCTTTGATTTGCCCATGCATGGCAAAGCAACAGGTTTGCTTTAATGTCACCCCTCAGCAGCACATACCTTCCTTTTTCTCCCCTGCTGCTCTGTTCAGTTGCTGGGACCAAGAAAGTACTGTGTGAACTCCAAGTTGCTTGGAGATTACACAGGACTGAGAACTGTCCCCGTGCCTCGATGTTACAGCACTGGCCCAATTACCTAGCACCGTTGTTGTCACATGGGAGGAGGGGAGTGTGTCACATGCTCCATACCTAGAAGTACTGGGCATTTTGTTTGTTTCCAGAGTGGAGGGACAGGGGAGCGAAGGACATAATAAAGCAAATGTAATATAGTAAATGTGCAGAAATGCTGCCAGTTTTAGAGGCAGAACTGAAGTCACAATTTATTTTTACTCAAAGGGAATTAGTCAGCACTAGGGAAAAAGGGAATATTTATGCAGCTAGCAAGTACTGACCAGGCCTGCCCCTGCTTAGCTTCTGAAATCAGACAAGTGCAATACATAGGCAGCTAGCAAGTAAGGTAAGTGTACAAACCACAAAATAAAGTGTGAGAACAAAAAGTGTGATCAAGAATGAATATAACAATGTATAATCAAAATCCAAAATGTAAATAATATTTTTATGACAAAAATAACCAACAAAAGCATGCCCTTAAAAAGTGCACAACATGTGACTCTTCTTAGTGGTAAATAATACCTTCAACAGTTGTAGGTGTGTAGTATTAACCCAACAATCCAAATATATCACCATGTGTTGCTCCAAACCACCACCTTTGCACACTCACCAGCTTTTAAGCTGCATCAGAAAGGCAGCGGGCAGAGGAGTGACGTCAACATGTAGCTCCTTCCAATGCATTTCGTGTGCATGCACGTTTTCAGGGGATACTAGAGATTATAATAATAATATAATAATAATAATAATAATTTTAACTGTCATAAGAATGAATGCTGCTATGTTAGGAATCGCTGCTCTTTGCAGTAGAGTTAAAGTAGAACTAAAGGGAAAACTTGTTTTGTTTTTTTCAATTTAAATAGAGTAACGGAGGGTTATAACCGCCATTGACTGTCCCATTGGCGTCACAATCAGGGGTCAGGCTCGGAAACCAGTAGCTATAGCAGTAGGGGGACTCCCACCAACCAGCGGGGTAGATAAATAAGCAGGTCACCCTGGCAGATGATGCGGGCACACCTGAGAAGTACTAACCAGTGTTCACCAAGGCTCCTGGTGGTGGAGATGGGTTTTGCTGCATGTTAGTACCAGGTTGTGGTCCTCAGGATTGCCTCACCAGGAGGTAAGCAAGCTGGGGTCGAGGAGTAGAAGCGTAGACAGTAAACAAGCCAAATGACGGTAACGAGTGGTAGCAAAAATATTGGTGGCAGCAGGGAAGGTAAGAGCGAGATATTGGCCAGAGAGAGCACAATAATCTGGCAAACAGGAAGTGCAGAGACTTGGAATAAATCAGGAAGTTCATGGGAGGAGCAAAGAGTTCAAGGTTCAACAGAAGTCAAGGAACAAGGCAGGGTTATCGAATGGATCAGACAGGGTGCTGTCCAGCATCTCAGGTCCAGCAGCTGTCCAGCAGCTCAGCAAGAAGAGTCATTGCCTGAAACAGCAGAGGTCCCAGGTTAAAAATCCAGTCCCTGACAATTGGGGAGGTTCCTTTCACTTTCTGTCCCATACCCACAACAGGAACTGTTAGAAAATCCCTCCAAACTGAGGTAAATCCTGAGTAGTCACCACAACTATTGTGTGGTAATTGGAACCACTCAAAATTGGGGATTTTCATTCACTTTCACTCACCATGATAATGGTCACCAGGAAAATTATAGAGGGTAAATCTCCCTAAAGCCCCATACACACGGTCGGATTTTCCGATGGATTCTGTCCTATCGGACAATGTTGTCGGAAATTCCGACCGTGTGTAGGCACCATCGGACATTTTCCATCGGATTTTGTGCGACGGACAAAGTTGTATCTCCTGCTCTATAAATTTTATGACAACAAAGTCCGATCACACCAATTCCGATCGTGTGTAGCGAATTCCGACGGACAAAGTGCCACGCATGGTCAGATCCCATTACAAGACCAAAGCTATTGGCTACTAGCCTCTATGAGTCCCGTCGTAGGCAACAAACGTCACCACGTTCAGAATGATCGGATTTTCCGACAACTTTGTCCGACCGTGTGTATGCAACACCAGTGTCGGACTAAATCCGTCGGACCAAATCCGATGGATTTGGTGGTCGGATTTTCCGACCGTGTGTATGGGGCTTAACAGCGACACAGGGACAGTAAACCTGACAGGTGTTCTATTTATTCACTCTGTCCAAAATGATTGGCAGTTGTATCAGACTTGCCAGTCTGTTATGTGATGGCAACTATTTGGAAGTGACCTGTGCTGGTCAGTAGGTAGTTATTGTATCTTCACTTCTACCAATAATTGGAATGTGGCTTGTGATAATCAGTGGAAAGTGAAAGCACAAAAAAGCTGGCCATAGATGGTTCGAATCTTGGCCAGTTCAGCAGGATCCAGCCAAGATTCAAACCATGTATGGGCAGGCTGATTGATTCTCCGGGAGAACACAATGGCTTCACGGGAGGGCTTCCCCCATCGACACTGACTGTGTTAATGGGGGAATTGAGCAATTTTCTTTCTGATTGCAGGAAGGAAAAAATCTTTGTCTATGGCTGGCTTAAGGTCATAGCTTTATCTTGGATTCAGATTTTTTTTTTAAAATAGGGTTTATGGACCATAAACAGCATAAATGTGCTGTAATCCAGGGTAACATTTTCAAATGCTTTTAATTTGAATGCTGTTAAACAAAACATCTGGTTAAATTATTTGGGTCACAGCATAGGGTTTTATATTTACCATATGATGACACAATCCCCATAGTAATTTACAGTAATTCAGCAGTCTTTAAACCTGCATACCATGAGGAACTCTAGTCTTTTTGTAGGTAAATTATGAATATATAATATATTTTACTGCATGCTTATGTCATGTTTATTCATAGAAGATCCTCCACTAGTTTCCTCATTTGTTGTTTGTTATTTTTTATTTTTTTATTATTTTGCATGCTGTTATGTAGAGATTTTTCTATATCTAAGGCATGTGCATAAAGATTTGCTAAATCTCCGATCCTGCTCTTGTTCTGCTCTAAGTACTGTTTTATTTTGTTTTTCAGCCATCCCTCTGACTGCATATGGACCAGTGGCGGCAGCAGCAGCAGCTGTCGTGAGAGGTAATCAGCCTATTAAAGACAATTTCATTCGTTTAGCTTTACTGTATAAAATAAGGGCTCCTTTGGGTAGAAGCAGAACTGTATACATAAATAATCAATTTTGTAGAAGTTACACTTTAATTATGACCATGAATGATTTTTGGAAATGTGTATAAATGGGTCTATGTACTATAGCACTGCAGGTATATAAAAAAGCATTTGACAAGAATTATGGTTTAGCACAGTCTATGGGGGAATGTATACAGAGTCGTGGGAGGAGGAGGCAGAGCGTAGGGGGCTCTCTGTAAGATCTACTTTTTTACTTTGTAAACAAGGCTCCACTCCAACTCGCACAGGGGGTTTTCTGGGAACTAGCAGCCCAGGACCAATGGCGGAACTATATGGCACAGCCAATCAAGAATCGGCAGTCAGCAGCTACATCAGTGCAGCAAGTCCAGCACCTAGCACTGGCTTTGGACACAGCCTTGGGGTAAGTGGATTTGATTTATTATGTGAACTGGTATAAACATGAAAGGATATAAACAATGCTCTCAGAATGTCTAAGCCTTGTAATGCTGTGGTTGTTGCAACATGGTGGACTCAAAGATAACTTTTCCTGAATATCAGCTAGACATTACATGCATGACAAGACCTGGATACTTGATGCTTCTCGGATTTGGTGTCCTGATCGCTTGCAGATTTGGCTGTACAGGGATGTGGCCAAATCTGGGAGATCTCAGAGTCTAAATGTTCTTGTAGAAAGACTTGGAAAATAATTTTTTTTATCCAACAAACAGACCCACTGATAAGTGTACCATGGACATGCTACCCATGTATTTTTGCACATGGTACCAACAAAGTCTGGAATTGAGTTTTTAATATTGTAATGATATCTGTCATATCTCAGTAATGTGTATCATATTTTACTCAATATATACTTTTTAGATTGCTAGTTTTATAATGTGATTTTTAATAAGAGCTTTTATTGTGCAGGGACCTTTGATTGCCACGGCTTTCACTAATGGATATCATTGAATTTATGGGTCACAGTGAAGGTAAGTAGGATCATATAATTCCATGCTCATAGGAACACAGTAACTACACAGAAAAAGACACATTTAATATTGTTTTTAACTTTTCTGCTCAGTTTATTGCTCTACAATGGGCTACATAATCAGCCATTTCAGCTAAATGAGGCTCATTATAGGCCTTTACCAGTAATCAGCTTTAGAAATACTGGAAAGTAATTGAGCTATATCTATGAAAATATTTGCCCCATGAATCATAGAAGTAGTAGTTATTTTTAGTTTTCAGAAGAGTTTATAACTAACTGTGCCTCCCTTTATCTCCTACCATTATTCAACCCAAGCAATGTGAATAGTGAATTAATCCCCCTCTGGAAGTACTGTAGTACCAAAGTAATGATTTATATGGGCATACACACTCTTTAGGGTGGAAGAGCTGTTGTTGAGATGGCAAAAAATACAGAGTGTTCTCCCTAAAATCTTTTTTCAGCTGGTTGGGTTGGATTAGCTATGTGATCTATTAACCACTTGCTGCCAAACAACATACTGGTACTTTGCGGCAGTTTGAGTAGTTATACAGCTACAGTCATGACCCCGGAATCTTTTTCAATGGCCTACTATGTAAAAGTGAGTGGCTAATTAGCAGCTAGATGGCTTTTACACCCCTCCTGACGCCCTCAGGAGCCTCTCTGGCCCTCCCATCCCAACGATGAGCCTGGGACTGAAGCCAGCAATTCTGCTAATTGATCATAGAGCTGATCGTGGACCAAAACATCCCTGATCATCTCTATGGTCTAAGAGACTGGATCGACGAGTATTTTGTCACTTCTGGTTTGGGTGGAATGTAAACAATTCATTTTTGGATTGGGAAATCATCTGCTTAAACTGATTTTGGTTTGATCAGATGCTTTTAAGGGCAGATGAGAGATCTGGGGTCTGATAGACCCCAGATGTCTCAGTAAAGGGGACCTATCTTGCATTATTGCTATCACAAGGGATGTTATCATTACATGTGAGAGCAAAAAAGTGATAAAAAAATGTAAAGAAACAATGTAAAAATAAAAAAATATAAATAAATTTAAAAAATGCTTGTTTGTAAAGGCAAACGCAGGCGTCAGTCCCATGTCAGTACATAAATAGCGATCGCAACACACATTTGAGATATCGACGTGAACATCAGATCAATAGCAATAATTCTAGCACCAGACCTCTTGTTTCAATCTAAAATGTTAACCTGTAAAGGCTTTTAAAGTGTTGCTTATGGATAATATAATGTACGTAGTTTGTCGCAATTCCACAAGCGCGCGCAATTTTAAAGTGTGACATATTAGGTATCTATTTACTCTGCATAACAACATATTTTAGATTTTACTAAACAATTGGGTATTATATTGTGTTTTTGTGCATTCAATAAGTGTATTTTTTTAAAAACAATTTCATTTGAAAAAAAAATTGCAACACCCACCATATTATTCTCTATGGCATCTGCTTTAAAATATATAATGTTTGGGGTTCTAAGTAATTTTCTAGCAAAGAAAAATACTGAATTTTATATGTGAGAGAGAAGTATCGGAAGAGGCCTGGACTTCAAATGGTTAAAAAAAATATAGGAGGCAGTGTAAAATTTACAGAGAAATCTACTTTTGAAAGAGTTATATTTGTTTTGGTATTTAGTTTTACTAACTGAATCTACAGCTTGGTTTCGATTTATTGTGGGACTTCAGATATCCTGAGACTTCTGACCCAAATGAAGAGTCGGACTTAGACAAAGTAATCGATTTAAAGTCTTTACCAATAACTCCTAGCTCTTACAGTCATGGATCTCCTAGTCGTAGATTAGATTTTGTTGGACAGATCAGACCTCCAGCTGGACAGGGTATAGCTTGGCTGAAATGTTGGGCAGACCAGTACAGGTTTAGATGGATCTGGGGTGAATTTTAGTAGTGTTTTTATTAGGAATGTAAAATGTAACTGACTCCATTTCTCTCTACAGGTTTCAGATTGGAAGCTCTTCATGTCTGTGGCTGTCCCTCTCCTCTCAGATTATCAGATGGCCACTCGCCACCTTGTGTTCATGCAGAGTAACTGGTGCCTCCTGCATATTTTTTCCTTTCACCCCAGAACATTTTATTTATTTCTTGTTTTTTTTCTTCTCCTTTTTTTCCTTGTTCGTCATTTTTTTTTTCCTTTTTTTCTCATTGTTAGTCTTGTGTTTCCATGATAGATGTCAGGAAAACATATTTCATAACTAGGTAATTTTTGTTCTGGTGGGTTGCTGGGAAATTCCGGTACAACATGCTGGAGGGAGGGAAGGGATTATATGGTCCAGCTGTCTGGGAATGTGTTTCATTTATTTTTAACTGAAAAAAAAAAAATATTTTTTATGTAAATTTCGGCTTTTATGACATGAAGTGGACAATGCACAAGAACAAGACAAATGTATATTTTGCTAAATGAAAAACTATTTGTAGAACAGAAATTATTTTAATTTTCTCAAAACTGGTTTGATTTTTTTTTTTTTTTTTTCCTCTGTAAAATATGTAAATATTGCAGACTGATTGCTCTGCCACCTCCAGGTCTTTTCTGGCCCCCGGCTTCTCCTTTGCCGACTTGGGTCCATACTTTAGCAATATTTTCCTAAAACCTGAATGGATTGACAGGTTTTTTTTTTATAAATTTTTTTGCTACAACTGAGTTCTGTCCACTGGAATAAGCTGGTGCGTCATCAGCGCAGGAGATCGCTGAGCGCCAGCTACATTCTTGGCACAATTTAACTCTTTGAGTGCCACCCTTCTTGGTAATACTGAGGAAGGTGTGTGTTTTTATGACAAGCGTACATAGCACAGGTTTCTTTTGGAAACCAGAAAAAAATGTTGACTGTGATAATAAGCATTGTCAATGCATTAGACTTTTAGTTATATAATACATATGTGGGCTGATTTAACCAGGAAAAAAGTGATGTACAGTAACCCATGGCAACCAGTCAAAAAACATTGTTTGTTACCTATTGTTCTGACTATTTCTAAACTAAGAGAAAAAGGAGATTTGATTGGTTAGTATGTGTCACTGCACTTTGCACATCACAATTGCTTTTACTCTGCCTTAAATGAGCCCAATAGTCTAAAAGAGACTTTAATATTTATATATCCTGGCAACATTTGCAGTCAGGTAGAATCCTTGCAGTGTCAAGGATATCCAAACACTCTGGTACATTCCTACAGTTGGGAGAAAAAAAAACATTCCAAATCCCGGATGTGTTAGTCACTATCTCCTCCATGAGAAAATGTGTGATGGTACATAAAGAGTTAATTGTGAACAGGAGCGCATACAATGCTGTATTGCAAGTTCAAAGCAATAATGTTTGTTACTGCAACTGGAATTTTTTTAAGATAGCAAAAAAAAAATGAAAAATAAAAACAAAACAAAAAATAAATTCTGAATTTTACTCTGTGTTATTGTTTTCATTTTGGAAAAACATGGCTTCCATCTCATTTCCCTTTTCTATATATGTATATTGTGTACAGAAAGTCATAGTTGTAACAGCCAGACATTAAGCCCCGGTTCACACTTGTGTGACGCGGGGAACCAGCGTGAATCCAGTGCCGGTTCCCGCATCGCATCTCTCCCGCAGGCAGTTCACACTGCCCTCTGCAAACTGCTGCGGGTGTCAATACAAAGTTAATGACACCCCCAGATCAGTTTGCAGATTGCAGTGCGAACTGTGAATTCGGAGAGGAATTGAAATGCATGGTGAACACCCAATGCGATCCGATTTCAGAGCGGGAAAAAAAAAAAAGGTTACTGCAGCATTTTTGTGCGAATCCAATGCGAGTTCAGCCATACAAAGTGTATGGCTGATTTCGCATTGCATAGACATTGCATGTCATCTGTACAGCAATGCAGTGCGAATCACATGCAATGTCTGTGTTTGCAATAGTGTGAACCCAGGCTAAAGAAACACAAATGGGAACACAACTTTCAAGGTGTATAGTAGTATATATTTTATTTTTTATTAACATATACATTATGTACAAGGTCCAGTATTTAATCAGTTGAATTTAATTTAATCTGTGCAAAATCTGGTGCAACTTTGCACAGAAACCAATCAGCTTCCAAGTTTTATTGCCAAAGCTTAATTGGACAAGCAGAAGTTAGAAGCTGATTGTTTACTATGCACAACTGCACCAGATTCTGAGTGCAACAATTTTAGTTAATCTCCTCCACTGTGTCCTGTTAAGAACTGGTATGTATGGTCTAAAATTATGTGTATGGCCTATCAAATGGGTAAAATAGATAGTAGAACTCCTTAGCTCTAGTGGTAGTGTCAGGCAGTTATAGAGTGCTGTTCACTCCCCAGGTATAAATGTTTTATGGTGCTTTCAATTTTTAGCAGTTGGCTGTAGCAGTGATCAGCGTTTGGGCCTAGTGGTCATTGGACCTTGACTGTAGTGGTAGGAAATTTTTCTATACATCAGCTTAAAGTAGAATTCCAGCCTAACACTAACTGGCCTTACAAATATTCTCTCCCCTATGCTGTCTAACCTGTGTAAAAAAGTTGTGTATACTTACCTATTTTTAGTCTGCTATGATCCAGTCACGTGGTCTGCAGCTCCACCTCCATTGTGTCTGTAAGTGGCGGCTGCAGGGGAGAGTGGGGAGAACTGACAGCTGGGACATGGGAGCCTATGAGGGACACAGCCATTGTCAAGCGCTTCCTCCTCTCCCTGCAGCACTTGCTGACTGACACAAGGAATTGCATGACTGGACCAAAAATATAAGTATACAGATCTTTTTTACACGGGTTAGCATAAATGGCAGGAAGGGAGGAAGGTCCATTTTTAAGGCTTGTTAATGTTAGGCTACTGTCATCCAAAGGTGATCATTCCCTTAACGTACCAGTGGTCAATCTTTGGGGTGGTGGTATTCCTTTTGGACAATGATAGCTTTTGTGTTTAATTCTGTACAGAGACAGTCCTTTTGTCTTGTAGTGGACCCTGCATTTTTGGGTAGACCCTGTAACTAGTGTTGGTCCCGAGGTCTAATGGTAGTCCCTATATTTTTTGGTATACTCTGCGCCTACTGTTGGTCATTCGTTAAGTATTTGGCCACACATACACAAACAAAACAGTAATAGAATGCAGAAAAGATTAAAGAGATCCTGTCACCAATGTTAAAAAGTGCCTTTGAGCATGCCGCAGAATGTGAAGAAGCGTCAGTTCCCTATCACAGTCCCCTCCCCCTAGCATGTCACCCCCCCCCCCCCCCTTCTCTGGAAGTAATTAGGAGCTGTGAGGGGCAAAGGGGAATACTATTAAGCAGCCATTTTTAATTAGGGTTCCTCCTGAGGTTGCTAAGGGTCCCTTGAGTAGGGTGCAGTGGTTTAAATAGATCTCCTATCTAAAATGACCACCAATACAAGGAAGCAATTTTCAACCGAACACGATGTAAGCAAAAACTTGTACACTGGCTGTTAACATTAGGGGTCAACACAATTATCGATCTCTACATTTCTTTTCTGTTACAGTATAATTATTCATCTGATATTAGGATTATTACTGAAAATAATTTTGTCATATACGGCAGATAGAGGTTAAAGAAAAAAATCTGATTATCTGCCATAGGTGTCAAATACCAGGTGTAGATGGTTTGCCAGTGGACATTTTTAGAAACTTATGGAAATGTCCTCCTCCCAGAGCATTTAGTTGTGCTTAATGAAGCTTTTGAGGCTGGTACTCTCCCCCAGTCTATGAATGAAACACTCACTGTTGTCCTCTTGAAACCTGATTAAAAAAAAAAAAAACCTTATACCTGAATCCTACTGCCAATTTCTCTTTTTATGTCTGATAATAAGCTTCTTGCCAAAGTTCTCGCTAACAGATTAGCTAAGATATTTGGCAAGGTGATACATCCTGACTAGGCGGGTTTCATACTTATTAGGTCTACAGCGATGAATATTAGAAGATCCCACCAAACAACCTGGGCAAAAGGGCTAGCCTCTCGTTAGACAAGGCCAAGGCCTTTGAGAGCATAGAATGGAATTATCTATAACAGGCAATACAAAAATTTGGCTTTGGCCTGCATTTTATTCAATGGCTTAAGGATACTCTACATCTGTAGCCCACATCCAGGTGAACAATAACCTCTCAGATCACCTCTTCCTTTTTCAAGGAACACATCAGGGATGCCCACACTCACCCCTTTTGTTTGCACTAGCCTTAGAGCCTCTTGCTGTAGCCATAAGGCAATCGCCTATCATTGTGGGCTTTTGTAGAGCTACTGGAGAAGACAAAATCGTTAAGCAGATGATGCATTGCTATTTCTAGGGGATACCACCCAGTCTCTAACATCTGTTATGACTTTAATCTCTACCTATAGTCAGTTTTCATGTTTCACAGTAAACTTGAACAAATCTACTTGCCACTTAACCCCATTACAGGTAACCTACCTGCAGTAGTTGGTTAATTTGTTTTAGTAGCCTTTAAATATTTAGGGATACATGTTTCTCCCATACACACTAACTATATTGTTTTGAACATAGATGAAGTTAATGAAAAATTCCAAGACCTTATGTAAATTACCCCTGACTGTTATAGGAAGGTCAAATTAGGTGAAAATGATATGGATGCCCAACTGTTATATGTTCTTCATAATTCCATAATTTGTATAATGGGTTTTCAAGCGAGTGAACACACTATTCAGAGATCTGATTTGGAAACAGAAACGATCCAGAAGTAGACTTGACACTGCGCAACTCCCAAAAGATGGAGGTAGGTTAGCAGTACCTAATGCTATGCTTTACTTCCTAGCATGCCAGCCACAGCGGGCTGCAGGGTGGAACGTTTTTAATCTACAAGAACCTATCCAGAGGCTGATCATCTCTCTTTTACCTAAGGACCCCCTTATCCCTCTTTTAGAGGCTGGGCATTTCCAATCAAAAAGCAATGTCCCACATTCCTTCGTAATACATCTAGTCTGGGAGGCTACTCAGACAATTACTGCACATAATAGTTATACACAGTATACTGTACATCAATTTAGAGTAACTTGTCTCTCCCTTATTTATCCAGATTGGATGGTTTTGATAATTGGAAAAAAGCTGGAATACTTTTTCTTCACTAGCTGTATCACAATGATGTTTTTATACCTTTCCAAACCTCATCAACACAATACAATCTACTCGCTCTTCCAATACCTACAACTTGGTCATGCCTTACAGGCACAATCTTGTAGTACCCATTTAGTATATAACTTTTCTCCAACTCTTAAAATGGTGGCCTCTCTTAATTTGACTAAAAAAAGTCTGATAGGAGATCTATAGATAGACACTGGACCTATTGAAAAGGGTCAGAGCCTTTGGAAACTGTCTTAAATGTCTCTTTATCCCCTTCTCAAAAGCTTACACAGTTATTTATAATTCATAGGGTTTATCTTACTCAATAAAAACTACACTTCTGGAAGGTTGGGCAGCATCCATTTGTTGCCCTAGGTGCTCTAAAGAAACTGGTACCTTAATACATACAGTGCCTTGAAAAAGTATTCATACCCCTTGAAATTTACCCCATTTAAGAAAAAAAATTAAATAAAATAGAAAATAATTTTTTTTTTATCAAAAGCTATATCAACAAATTCTAACATCAAGTATATCAGATACAGTGCCTTGAAAAAGTATTCAAGCCCCTTGACATTTTCCAATTATGTGCCACTTTGTGTTGGTCTATCACATAAAATCCCAACAAAATACATTTACGTTTTTGGTTGTAACATGACAAAATGTGGAAAATTTCAAGGGGTATGAATACTTTTTCAAGGCACTCTAAGCTATGGAGCTGCCCCAAATTATTTCGATATTGGTCCTCTTTCTTTCAAGTAATAACTAAATGCTCTGTGTTCTCTTCAATTACCTTTAGAACCTAAAATATCTGTTCTTAGCATTATTCTAAACAACCTAATGTCCCCAAACTTTTTTCTTGCACAGAAATGAATGGAGCCTACTCCCCCATCATTTGTGCAATGAAAAGATGCAGTAAATTACAACCTGGTAAGGAAAATATTGACTTATGTTGATAGGTTGTCCCAAAAAACTATGAAAATTGTGGTCTCTGTGGCTGTCCTAATATGGCCTAGCTCCAGTCCCCTCATTGTCTTGTGTATTCATCTAGTATCTACTTAAAGTAGTTGTAAACCTCAGACATTAAAGTGGAGTTCCACCCATTTTTTAGTTTAAGTCAACAGCTACAAAAAGTGTAGCTACTGACTTTTAATAAACACACTTACCTGTCCCACGGTCCAGCGATGCGGGTGTCCAGAGCCTTGTTCCTCTCACCCTCCTCTCCACGGAGCTGTCATAGCAACTGTTAGCACCCGGCCGTTACAGCTTACGGCTTTACGGCCGGGAGCACACTGCGCATGCGCAAGTTGCGCTGCGCTCTGCTATTGGCAAGGAAATCTTCTGGGACCTGTGACGTGTCCCAGAAGATTGCTGGCAGGGAGGGGCTGCCTAGGGCGAGAGGAGTAGTCACCTAGGCAACCAAGAAGAGGAAGGAGGACTTGGGACAGGAATTCCCACTAAAAAGAAGGTACCCACTCCCCCCCAAAAAAATGACATGCCAAATGTGGCATGTAAGGGGCAAGAAGTGCTTAAAGTGGAAGTTCCACTTTTGGGTGGAACTCCGCTTTAAGGCCTCATGCACCCTGGACATTTTTGGACATTTTTACAGCTGCAGTTTTTGGCTTCAGACGTTTTTTTCTACAGTCAATAAACTCTCCAGCATGTTATCCTATGTGTCTATGCACAACACATAGGCTGTTATCAACTGTTTTTGGCTGTAAAAACAAAACAAAAAATAGTGGGTTCTGAGAGGAGTTTTTTCGGCTGTAAAAACGCTCTAATGTCAAAAAACGCCTAAAAACTCACCAGCATTTCTTAACGTTTTCACTTCATTGAAAAAAAATAAAAACACTTAAAAACGCTAAAAACTTTATTGCAAAAACGTTGAAAAACTCACTGCAAAGCTACTGGTGTTTTTATAACCTTATTATAACGTCCAGTGTGCATGAGGCCTAAATATGAACAAACCATATCTCTCTTTAGTGTGCACTTGTCTCAATTAAGAGCACTAAGTGTCCTTTTTGTCTGCTGCTATGTTCCTCTGCTATCAGCATGAATCACTCCTGATAAGGTTTCCTGACACCAAAAGAAAAATGGTGACGGGGAGGGATCTCCAGCTGATTGACTTCCTTGGCTCTGTTCCTGTGTGCTGTGTGAAGGGGGTGTGTCCCTTCCCTTTAATCAGCTGTCAGCTCTTCTCACTGAGTTCTGCAAAGTGTAACTTCTGCTCTCTGCCCCCTTTTTTCTGAACTCTCTGAGATTTAAAATTCAGCACGGGGGGCGTGGCCAGATGAAGACCTGACCAGACGTGCCTGTGGTGAGCTCCTGCCATCCTGAACATATTCTGAGGATTCCTGTGGTAACTTGGTTTTCTCTTGCTGCTCTGTGACAACCGGAGGCTCCTGGTCCAGCGGTGCACAGTTTAATGACACCTAAGCGGCGATCCTCTTCTGCCCAGGCCAGCCGCGGACAGGTGGTGGCCCCAGCCCTCCCCTGATGTGCCAATGCCATCTTGCTTTGCAAACTGCAGGCTCTGTTTACAGAGATAGGGGGACGCAGCAGCAAGCTCTGCTCTCTCGTCGGACAACCCAATGGCACCAGGCACTTCTCTAATCCTTGCGGCAATCGAACAAAGCAAAACATCCTTGCTGGTTCGCATAGACCATTTATCGGAGGAGCGTAACTTAATCACGAATGACCTGGATAAGATCAGAGGCCACCTGAAGGAGTCAGAAACACGTGTATCGGCTGAAGAGGATCGCACAGAGCACCATGCTGGTATGATAACTGAACTGCAGCAAACAGTTAAGTATCTGATGACCAAAGCTGACAGCGCTCAAAATCACATGCGTTGCAATAATATGCTGGTACCTGGTTACCCTGAAGGGACTGAGGGAGAAAACCCAGCAGATTTTGAGGAGACCTTCTTCAAAGATTTTTTACTCCTCCCTGATGCCCCTCTTACCTACATTGCTAAACAGGCTCATCGGGTACCTATGGGCCGCTACACTTCAGGGGCCCCACCTCGCCCTTTCCTAGTCTGGTTCCTGAATTATCGTGACCAAGATCGCATCCTCTCTGAGGCCAGGAACACCCAACTCTCCAGTATGGGAACGCAAAGGTCATGCTATTTCCAGATTTCTCACAAGAGCTCCAGAAGAAGTTTCGATCAACCGACTTCTTTATGAATGTAACATGAAGTACAGTATGCTTTATCCAAGTCGCCTGCAGGTCCAGTGCGAAGGTATGACAAAATTCTTCGATACCCCTGATGAAGCAGATACCTGGCACTCGTGCCTTATTGTTGTTGAATGGCGCCCTTGCGCAAAGAGAGTCGCCTGCCTGTCCTCATGGAGAAACTGTTTTGTTGCTAACAGTTTGATGCAATTTTTTATGAAGATTTACTTGCCAGTTATGCCAGCGGTCAGTCTGCTTACTTTTCTTCATTATTGTTTCCAAGTTATCTTTGATCGTTCACTGTACTGTTCTTATACACTGAAAGAACTCATCACCTTCCAACTATGGAGGTGTTTTCCCCTGGAGAAGACTGATTCTGGTAGGATCTTGCTACCAAAGAAGAGTTAGTGAACAGGTTTCGGGGATAAAACTGACCTAGTTATTGTTGGGGCTCCTCATGGTCAGTAGGGAGTTTCTTGTTTTGTACGCTCTATGTCCACTGGAAGATTGGTTATTTTATTATATGTCGGTAACTACCTTACTCAGGACTGCTTTCCCTCTCCGTTATCAAGTGGACTGAAGTCCCACATCTATGTATTACCTAGATTTTTTCTCACAATAGCTATGGAACTAAAATGTATTTCATGGAATGTCCAGGGCCTGAATCACAAGATTAAGAGCACTTTGATGTTTAAGAATTTGAATCAACATAAACCTCATATTTTGTTCCTGCAGGAAACTCATCTCCTGGACAACAAGATTCTTGCTCTTCATAGACCCTGGGTACAATAATTATTCCATGCAACCTATTCCAGTTATATAAGGGGAGTGGCCAGCCTACTAAACAAGTCACTTGTATATAAGGTCTTACACCTTGTAACCGACCCAGAAGGAAGATACATTATTTTTTTGCTTGAGAGTAAAGCGATTGTGTATGCTCTGGTTAATGTATGTGTCCCCCCTCCTTTTATCCAGCGGGTCTTGTACACTGTGTACGAAAAACTAGCCAGTTTACAATTATCCAGATTATGCATAGCTGGGGATTTTAACTCCATTCTAGATCCCTGTTTAGACTCGTCTAATCCAAATAGAGTTTATACTCCTGATTTACTTCCATGGGCACAAGCCTTTAATTATACTGAAATTTGGAGATGGAAGCACCAGACCAGGTCTCGTACTTACCTGCAGGCCTCTCAGATCACGCACCTCTAGAAGTTAAATTGGTGTTGTCGGAGAACCACAATCAGAATTGCTGGCGTTTGGCAACTAAGTGGCTACAGGGAGACGGTTTCTCCTAAATTGCAACAGTACTGGGAATTTAATGAAGGCACCACTTTGACTCGTGGTCTGGGAGGCCTTTAGGCCAAAACGAAGGGAGAATACATCTCAGCTATTTAAGCGGCTCGCTCTGAGATATCCTCTCAAGTGCAACAGCTAGAAGACAGTGAATCCAGGGAGGCAGAGGCTTTTTCTGGTTCCCCGACTCTGGATCATTTCAGTCAACTAGCTGATGTGAGAAGAGCATTGTCTCTACATCTCACCTTCACATTTAGATCTTAGTTAATTGGCTGGAAGGATCTTCGAGTCTGGGGACAAAAACAGCAAACTCTTAGCGAATATAGTCGCTGACTCCAAAATGCAAATGGTGGTGTCTGAAATTTGTTGCTCGGATGGCTGCGTTGTCTCTGACTCCAAACAAATCCTGAGTGAGTTTTGAACCTTTTATGAAAACCTTTACAAAGCAGTTCCTGGTTGGCCAGACGAACGGCTTAGTGAGTACTTGAAATCCTTACACTCACCCACTCTCTCGAAGGACGATCTTGTGTTTTTAGATAAAGATTTTACTGCTGAGGAAATTGAAGCGGCAATTAGCTTGTTTCCCAACAGCAAAACGCCGGGCCTGGACGGTCTACCCGGCGAATGGTATAGAATATATGCAGCCTTAATCGCACCTAAACATTTGCAGTTATATGTCGATTGTAAAGAGCAAATGTCCTTGCCCCCTTCTATGTACCAGGCCCATATTGTCCTCATAACTAAACATGGCAAAGATTAATTTCAATGTGCCTCTTATAGGCCGATTTCTTTGCTAAATTTTGACTTCAAGATTTTGAACAATATCTTGGCAACCCGGCTGCAGTCGATCCTCCCATCTCTGGTCAACATTGACCAAACTGGATTCATACCAGGAAAGTCGACTGATATTAATTTAAGCAGAGTTTTTACACATTTGCAACTGCCTCCATCTGAGACCTCCACTAAGGTGCTGGTAGCGTTAGACATTGAGAAGGCATTTGATTCGGTGGCCTGGTCCTCGGTCCTAGAAGTAATGGGTTTTGGGGTTGAATTTCGCAGGTGGATTGAAATCTTATATAAATACCCGACAGAACGGATTACACAGGGAGGTGCTCTCTCATCCCTCTTCACAGTTAGAAGAGGTATGAAGAAAGACTGTCCGTTGTCACCATTTCGCTTTGCCCTGGTGATGGAGCCGCTTGTCCCTGGTTAACCACTTCCCGCCCGGTCAATAGCAGATTGATATCCGGGAAGTGGTTCTGTTATCCTGACTGGGCATCATATGTCATCCTTCAGGATAACATGCCTCCGCGCGCGCGTGGGGGCGTGCATCGCGGCGATCGGTGAATAGGTGTGTGAGTCTGACACACTGCTCCACCGATCTTGGTAAAGAGCCTCCGGCGGAGGCTCTTTACCATGTGATCAGCCATGTCCAATCGATCAGCCGTGTCGTTGATTGGCTTTTCCTCACTCGCGTCTGACAGATCGGCTGCGGCTCTCCTGACAGGGGGGGTCTGCGCTGATTGTTTATCAGCGCAACCCTACCTCGGATGCCCGCACTAAACCACCAGGGAAGCCCCCAGGACCACCAGGAAGGGGGGCGACATGTGGATGGCCAGGTATGTACCCCATGGCCATCCACATGTACCCAATGTGCCCAATCAGTGCCCACAAATGGGCACTGACTGGCACCATCATGCAACACATAAAATAAGTGATGCCCAGCAATGCCACCCATCAGTGTAATCAGTGCCACCCATCAGTGGTGTCCATCCGTGCCCATCAGTGCCCACCTATCAGTGCCCATCCGTGCCACCTATCAGTGCCACCCATAAGTACCCATCAGTGCCCACCTATCAGTGCCCATCCGTGCCACCTATCAGTGCCACCCATAAGTACCCATCAGTGCCACCCATAAGTGCCCATCAGTGCCACCTATGAGTGCCCATCAGTGCCACCTATGAGTGCCCATCAGTGCCGCATACCAGTGCCACCTATCAGTGTGCCACCTATCAGTGCTGCCTATCAGTGCCCATCATCAGTGCCACCTCATCAGTACCACTTCATTGGTGCCACCTCATCAGTGCCCATCAGTGCAGCCATATCAGTGCCCGTCATTGAAGAAGAAAACTTACTTATTTACAAAAAATGTTAACAGAAACAAAGAAAAACTTGTTTTTTTTTTCAAAAAATATGTATTTGTCGCACAAAAAATAAAAATCGCAGAGGTGATCAAATGCCACCAAAAGAAAGCTCTATTTGTGGGAACAAAATGATAAATAATTTGTTTGGGTACAGTGTAGCATGACTGTGCAAATGTCATTCAAAGTGCGACAACGATGAAAGCTGAAAATTGGCCTGGGTGGGAAGGTGTCTAAGTGCCTGGTATTGAAGTGGTTAAGGGGATCCGAGTTGGTTCCATAGATGAAAAGTTGGCCATGTACGCAGATAACCTTATCATTTTTTTAAATGACCCCGGTCCTTCTCTTAGAGACCCTAAACATTCTCTCCGGTTTCACTGACTGCTCAGGACTCAAAGTTAACTGAGACAAATCCCAAATATTACCAATTGACAGTGCAGCGTGATCTCTAATAGACCCCAATCTTCCTTTCAAAGTTAAGTATCTTGGTATCTACATTTCATCATTTACCTCCGACTATTTTACACTAAATCTAGCTCCAGTTATACAAACTATGAAGTCTAGGCTGAAAGCCTGGGCACATCTCCCCCTCCCTGATCAGGCAAATCAATTTGTTCAAGATGAAACTCTTGCCTGCATTACTTTATGTTCTTAGACACTCCCCAGTGTGGATACTAGGGTTGCCACCTTTTCTTCAAGCCAAACCCGAACATTTTTGCGGAGCACAGCAATTTTTTTGTAGTACGTGCTATAGGATTGTAAAATACCTTGGGTTACCCAAAAAGAGTAGTAATGAGGTGTGCTACAGTGAACAGTGGCTATGGCCAAATTGCATTAACATTGGGGTGGACTTAAAGGGGCATGATTAAATAAAACAAAAGCATTAGTGTACTCATAAAATATGATTTGATTAATAAAACCAGATGTTTTGAAATGTCAGTGAAAATAGCCTACCTTAAAAATGGACACTGTCAGCCAGTAG
The DNA here is from genome assembly GCA_028564925.1 of Lithobates sylvaticus. Classification (NCBI taxonomy): domain Eukaryota; kingdom Metazoa; phylum Chordata; class Amphibia; order Anura; family Ranidae; genus Lithobates; species Lithobates sylvaticus. Next base: position 232,403,461 of record CM053026.1, read on the forward strand.
AGCAGTGGACGGTGTCAGTAGGGCAGAGGACGGTGTCAGTAGAGCAGTAAAAGGTGTCAGTAGAGCAGTGGACGGTGTCAGTAGAGCAGTGGACGGTGTCAGTAGAGCAGTGGACGGTTTCAGTAGGGAAGTGGACGGTTTCAGTAGGGCAGTAAATGGTGTCAGTAGAGCAGTGGACGGGGTCAGTAGAGCAGAGAACGGGGTCAGTAGGGCAGTAAATGGTGTCAGTAGAGCAGTGAATGGTGTCAGTAGAGCAGTAAATGGTGTCAGTAGAGCAGTGGACGGGGTCAGCAGAGCAGTGGACGGTATCAGTAGAGCAGTAAATGGTGTCAGTAGAGCAGTAAATGGTGTCAGTAGAGCAGTGGACGGGGTCAGCAGAGCAGTGGACGGGGTCAGTAGAGCAGTGGACGGTATCAGTAGAGCATTAAATGGTGTCAGTAGAGCAGTAAATGGTGTCAGTAGAGCAGTAAATGGTGTCAGTAGAGCAGTGGACGGGGTCAGTAGAGCAATGGACGGTGTCAGTAGAGCAGTAAATGGTGTCAGTAGAGCAGTGGACAGTGTCAGTAGAGCAGAGGACGGTGTCAGTAGAGCAGAGGACGGTGTCAGTAGAGCAGTAAAAGGTGTCAGTAGAGCAGTGGACGGTGTCAGTAGGGAAGTGGACGGTTTCAGTAGGGAAGTGGACGGTTTCAGTAGGGCAGTGGACAGTTTCAGTAGGGCAGTGGACAGTTTCAGTAGGGCAGTAAATGGTGTCAGTAGAGCAGTGGACGGTGTCAGTAGAGCAGTGGACGGTGTCAGTAGAGCAGTGGATGGTTTCAGTAGGGAAGTGGACGGTTTCAGTAGGGCAGTGGACAGTTTCAGTAGGGCAGTAAATGGTGTCAGTAGAGCAGTGGATGGGGTCAGTAGAGCAGTGGACGGGGTCAGTAGAGCAGAGAACGGGGTCAGTAGGGCAGTAAATGGTGTCAGTAGAGCAGTGAATGGTGTCAGTAGAGCAGTGAATGGTGTCAGTAGAGCAGTAAATGGTGTCAGTAGAGCAGTGGACGGGTCAGCAGAGCAGTGGACGGGGTCAGTAGAGCAGTGGACGGTATCAGTAGAGCAGTAAATGGTGTCAGTAGAGCAGAAAATGGTGTCAGTAGAGCAGTGGACGGGGTCAGCAGAGCAGTGGACAGGGTCAGTAGAGCAGTAAATGGTGTCAGTAGAGCAGTAAATGGTGTCAGTAGAGCAGTAAATGGTGTCAGTAGAGCAGTGGACGGGGTCAGTAGAGCAATGGACGATGTCAGTAGAGCAGTAAATGGTGTCAGTAGAGCAGAGGACGGTGTCAGTAGAGCAGAGGACGGTGTCAGTAGAGCAGAGGACGGTGTCAGTAGAGCAGAGAACAGGGTCAGTAGGGCAGTAAATGGTGTCAGTAGAGCAGTGAATGGTGTCAGTAGAGCAGTGGATGGGGTCAGCAGAGCAGTGGACGGTGTCAGTAGGGCAGTGGGCGGTGTCAGTGGGGCAGTGGGCGGTGTCAGTAGGGCAGTGGACGGTGTCAGTAGGGCAGAGGACGGTGTCAGTAAGGCAGTGGACGGTGTCAGTAGGGCAGTGGATGGTGTCAGTAGGGCAGTGGACGATGTCAGTAGGGCAGTGGACGGTGTCAGTAAGGCAGTGGACGGTGTCAGTGGGGCAGTGGATGGTGTCAGTGGGGCAGTGGACGGTGTCAGTGGGGCAGTGGGCGGTGTCAGTAGGGCAGTGGAGGGGGTCAGTAGAGCAGTAAATGGTGTCAGTAGAGCAGTGGATGGTGTCAGTAGAGCAGTGGACGGTGTCAGTAGGGCAGTGGACGGTGTCAGTAGGGCAGAGGACGGTGTCAGTAGGGCAGTGGACGGTGTCAGTAGGGCAGAGGACGGTGTCAGTAAGGCAGTGGACGGTGTCAGTAGGGCAGTGGACGGTGTCAGTAGGGCAGTGGACGGTGTCAGTAGGGCAGTGGACGGTGTCAGTAGAGCAGTGAATGGTGTCAGTAGAGCAGTAAATGGTGTCAGTAGAGCAGTAAATGGTGTCAGTAGAGCAGTGGACGGGGTCAGTAGAGCAATGGACGATGTCAGTAGAGCAGTAAATGGTGTCAGTAGAGCAGAGGACGGTGTCAGTAGAGCAGAGGACGGTGTCAGTAGAGCAGAGGACGGTGTCAGTAGAGCAGAGAACAGGGTCAGTAGGGCAGTAAATGGTGTCAGTAGAGCAGTGAATGGTGTCAGTAGAGCAGTGGATGGGGTCAGCAGAGCAGTGGACGGTGTCAGTAGGGCAGTGGGCGGTGTCAGTGGGGCAGTGGGCGGTGTCAGTAGGGCAGTGGACGGTGTCAGTAGGGCAGAGGACGGTGTCAGTAAGGCAGTGGACGGTGTCAGTAGGGCAGTGGATGGTGTCAGTAGGGCAGTGGACGATGTCAGTAGGGCAGTGGACGGTGTCAGTAAGGCAGTGGACGGTGTCAGTGGGGCAGTGGATGGTGTCAGTGGGGCAGTGGGCGGTGTCAGTAGGGCAGTGGAGGGGGTCAGTAGAGCAGTAAATGGTGTCAGTAGAGCAGTGGATGGTGTCAGTAGAGCAGTGGACGGTGTCAGTAGGGCAGTGGACGGTGTCAGTAGGGCAGAGGACGGTGTCAGTAGGGCAGTGGACGGTGTCAGTAGGGCAGAGGACGGTGTCAGTAAGGCAGTGGACGGTGTCAGTAAGGCAGAGGACGGTGTCAGTAGGGCAGTGGACGGTGTCAGTAGGGCAGTGGACGGTGTCAGTAGAGCAGTGAACGGTGTCAGTAGGGCAGTGGAGGGGGTCAGTAGAGCAGTAAATGGTGTCAGTAGAGCAGTGGACGGTGTCAGTAGGGCAGTGGACGGTGTCAGTAGGGCAGTGGACGGTGTCAGTAGGGCAGTGGGCGGTGTCAGTGGGGCAGTGGACGGTGTCAGTAGGGCAGTGGACGGTGTCAGTAGGGCAGAGGACGGTGTCAGTAAGGCAGTGGACGGTGTCAGTAAGGCAGTGGACGGTGTCAGTAGGGCAGTGGACGGTGTCAGTAGGGCAGTGGACGGTGTCAGTAGAGCAGTGGACGGTGTCAGTAGGGCAGTGGAGGGGGTCAGTAGAGCAGTAAATGGTGTCAGTAGAGCAGTGGACGGTGTCAGTAGGGCAGTGTCAGTAGGGCAGTGGAGGGGGTCAGTAGAGCAGTAAATGGTGTCAGTAGAGCAGTGGATGGAGTCAGTAGAGCAGTGGACGGTGTCAGTAGGGCAGTGGACGGTGTCAGTAGGGCAGAGGACGGTGTCAGTAGGGCAGTGGACGGTGTCAGTAGGGCAGAGGACGGTGTCAGTAAGGCAGTGGACGGTGTCAGTAGGGCAGTGGACGGTGTCAGTAGGGCAGTGGACGGTGTCAGTAGGGCAGTGGACGGTGTCAGTAGAGCAGTGAATGGTGTCAGTAGAGCAGTAAATGGTGTCAGTAGAGCAGTAAATGGTGTCAGTAGAGCAGTGGACGGGGTCAGTAGAGCAATGGACGATGTCAGTAGAGCAGTGGATGGAGTCAGTAGAGCAGTGGATGGAGTCAGTAGGGCAGTGGACGGTGTCAGTAGGGCAGAGGACGGTGTCAGTAAGGCAGTGGACGGTGTCAGTAGGGCAGTGGACGGTGTCAGTAAGGCAGTGGACGGTGTCAGTAAGGCAGTGGACGGTGTCAGTAGGGCAGTGGACGGTGTCAGTAGGGCAGAGGACGGTGTCAGTAGGGCAGTGGATGATGTCGGGAGAGCAGAGGATGGTGCCCCCCGGTGAGAACTGTATATATGGATGGTGTCTGGGGGGGGGGGGGTGTATGTATAGTTTATGGTGGGGGGAGGGGGTGTATGTATAATTTATGGTGGGGGGAGGGGGTGTATGTATAGTTTATGGTGGGGGGAGGGGGTGTATTTATAGTGTATGAAGGGGGTGTATGTATGGTGGGGGGAGGGGGGTGTATGTATAGTGTATGGTGGGGGGTGCATGTATAGTGTATGGTGGGGGAGGGGGTGCATGTATAGTGTATGGAGGGGGTGTATGTAAAGTGTATGGTGGGGGGAGGGGGTGCATGTATAGTGTATGGAGGGGGTGTATGTAAAGTGTATGGTGGGGGGAGGGGGGTGTATGTATGTATAGTGTATGGTGGGGGAGGGGGGTATGTATGTATATTGTATGGTGGGGGGAGGGGGGGTGTGTGTATGGTGGGGGAAGGGGTATGTAAGGTTTATAGTGGGGGGAGGAGAGGTGAGAGTACTTTGAGATCCTGACATGGCAAAAACTTACCTTTCAAGCTTGGCTGCAGTCTCAGTGCGTCTCTGCACACATTCCAGAGCAGCAGGGAATGGGGAGGCTCCACCCACCTCCTTGTCCCTTCTGCAGTCAGCCAGAGGATTCGAGGAGAGCACCATGGAGGCTCCCCCTCTGCCTCCCGACTCCCGTCCCTCACTCTGACAGCTGAGCAGGAGGCAGAGCAGAAATCAAGCAGTGCTGCGCTGATGCGGACCCGAAATTGAGGAGACACAGCCACACTAATGACACAGGGAGCCACTGACGGGTGTGTCCGGGTCTCGGGTGGTCAGAGACCCGGGCACATGTTTCAAAACCCGTACTGTCCGGGTGAATCCCGGACAGGTGGCAACCCTAGTGGATACCTAAAAAAGTTTTTTGCCTAATCAATTTTAGCTTGATCTCCCTTCTCTGGGGCCCAGGTGAAGATTCAAGCTGACTGTGTTATAGAGACCCTGGTGTGAAATATTTCTTGGCTGCCCAGTTGTCACATGCAAACAACTGGCTAATTTCAGACGAGTGCATTAGTGGTTCTGAAGGCAGCCTGTTTGGGCTCCTATGAAGCACTAAGGAATCTTAGTGGGCCCTACACACCTCTCCCCCTGTCAATGGCCATGAAAACTGTTCTGAAAGCATGGTCCACAGTTAATTCTTTACACCCCATACCCCCCAGGCATAGCTCACCACAAAAATCCTTTTTGGTTTAATCCAAAGCTGTCAGAGTTCATGTCAATACCTGATTCCAGTGTGTGGGCACTCAAAGGTATTAAATATGTGGATCAGATATGTACTGCGGGCTGGCTGCAGACCTTTGATGGGTTAAAACAGAAATATGGTTTGCCCAACTCTTACCTGTTCAGATTTTTACCACATAGATATGCTTTCAATTTTCAATTTGAGAGTTCTCATGTGAATTTCTGTACTTCGGCTCTGGAGGATCTGCTCAGAGATGAGTCTATGGTCAAGCCTTTGTCTAACATTTATAAAGAATTATTACCCAACTTACTCTCAAGGCCAAGTGGGTGGGAAACTTCCTTACACTGGATATGGAAGATTGGGAAAAAATGTGGGAGTGCTCTTTCTCACAACTGGTTTCCACTAAAGACAAATTCAGCTCAAAATTATGCACAGAATCTACTTCACACCCATGCATTTACACAAAATATACCTATCTATTCCAGCCTCCTGCTGAAGGTGTGCTTCACCCTCAGCAGACTTTATCCATGTATTCTGGAACTGTCCCCAGATAAAAAAAAATTTGGAATGAGGTCATCACATTTATTTTATCTGTCACTACCATTCAGATCCCATTGACAGTGGAAATGTATCTTCTAGGACTTGTTGACCCTCTGGCTCCTCGCCGGGCATTCAAAACTTTCTTGGGGTTATTAATTTAATATGCACATAAGGCCATTGTTCTCAGGTGGTAATCCTCCTCTGCACCATCAATGAATTTTTGCAAATTGTTAGTTAATTTACCCGTGCCATTATACAAGGCCACTTACCTGTCTCGCGGTTGTGCCAAGAAATTTCACAAAGGGTGGGACATATGGGTGGAATGCCCATCCACAAATGCAGACTCTATGAATGACTAGCCAGTAAACTGATATGTAAATTAAAAACAGGTAACATCGTGGTATTTCACATTTATGCTCCACTAGGTAGATACTTAACTGGGTACCTGACTTTCGGGAGAATGTGTACTTCATCATTCAATGAGCTTAAGCCCTGAAGGTTGTCTGTGTAATCCTTGTGATTCAGCCTGCTCATGTGGTCCGAGTGTATTAACTTTTGGTGTGTTTTCTTTTGTGTTATAGTTGTAGTGTTTTTCGTTTCATTTGTTTTTCATGTTGTGTGCGAGCCTGGGTATGATTGATAGGCTCTGTTCTGTACCATACTCTTTGAATGGATGTAGAGAAGAAAGGGTTGCAGATAGACAGGTACAATTTATGTAGAAGGATCTGTTTAATCTCTGTGTATCACCTGAGGCCAGTCACTTTACTGGGTAAATGTAAGGGTTTACAACTACTTCAATGCTTGTTATGCCTGATATGCTGCTGTGACATATTCCATTAAGTAAACTCCTGTTCATGGGTATCTATACTTCATAAATCCTGTACTGTGAACCATCTACCTGTTGCACAAAAACTGATAGAGACTATGTTGTAACAGAATGTCACAATAATTATTCAATCCATGTAGTCATGTTTTGTGATTGGAACTGATTATAATGTTTTATCTTTTCTTGTACAACAGAACCTGTAGTTCTCAATAAAAAGTTTTGCCTGCACCCCTGGAGATGGAAGGGCGTCTATGGACATTTGCTCCAGCTTTGTACAGAAATGCCTTGTCTCCTGTAGGCCTGTAGCCATATTTATCATATAAGATATTCTACCTTCAGTAACAAATGCAACATGATTGGTTCCCTTTCACCCACTTCTCACCTATTCACACATCAGTGTGGACCTTACTGTGGTGCTATATTATGAGACCCTTACTCATTCCCTGTGTGCCTTGGAGACCTTTTGCTACAAGGCTTCTGAGCCTAATTCTTTGAAACACATGTCCAAATGCACACTTCTCCCTTTTGGTTGATCCTGTATCCCTGTCGGGCTCCTCCCCCCACCTTGGACTACCCAAGGTATTTGGGTCTAATCCTTACATTTTTTGTGTCAGGTCCCATGTTCAAGGATATGCTCTCATTGACACCCCTCAGTTGCCCCTCCATGAGAATTTCTCTCAGTTTATGCTGGCGGTCTTTTTCGAGATTGCCAGTGCCCGGTTTTCTCCATTCATGGTCACTGGGACTCACCTTCTCACTATGTGGGAAGGTTAGCTTCACTATTTAGAGCCCCTTTTACCCCTTATTACCATAATACATTTCTCTGTTTCTTATGACCCACAGACTCTGCCCTGAGCTTTGATAATTCCAGAATGCCATTCTCCCTCCCCAAGTCCTGCCTTGGAGGCATGACAGACATTTTATGATTCACCTTATGGATGGGGTCAGGACTGTCTTTTATGGCTGCCTGTTATGTCTTCCCTTGGGAACTTGCCCCTCCTCTGTTTCCTCACTTGGTGGTCCCCCTATGGGTTTCCTCACTCTTCTTCCACCCAGTTGGGTGGTCATTTTCTTATTTTCCAGGGCTTTGACCCTCAGGGAACGAGCCCTGCCTTCCTGCCTGAGCCCATTCTCCCAAAGATGTTGGGACTCTTGGGATTTTTACAATATCTAGCACCTGTTTTTTACTCACAATTTGCAGGGCTACCTGGTTCTCTGTTCATGTTTTCAAAACCGTTTATTGGAAAGGTAGCTGTTTTAGCCTCTGCTGATCTGAGCTTCTAATGCAAGGTGCTTCTACAGTTAACTATGTTTGGGTCTGATGACCCTTCTTTGTTTTTTCTTGTGGGCCTGTTGCAGCTGTTTTGGTTAATTTACTTCCCACCCCTTGAATTATAGCTTGGGGACGTCCCATGGTCTAAAAATCAATTCCTGTGTCCTGTAGTGTACTGTTAAGATAATAGGAATTTTGTTGCACCTGTAGATTTAATATTGTAGAGCGCAGTACAGGACACCTTTCCTCTTTTCTTCGTCATCTCCTTACTGCTTGCTAAAAAACTGAAATCTCACAGAACATGTGGGGTTAGATAGGCACAAGGTGGGATGAGTGTCCAAGCAAATTTTTTGTCTGTGTTCGGTCTTTTGAAGTTTGCAGCATATAATCCATGGCCTAATAATGAATTCTTGTACTGTACTTTAACATATGAATTTTACAGGTACATTCAAATTTCGATTTTTCAAGACATACACTTACCCAATGAAAAACCTTCTTGCAAAGTAAACAGCCTATTTACCTTTTTTTTTTTAACAGAGGAGTTTATTAGACAAATCAGCATTACAGTACAAAGCAATATAGTAAGTACAGTGGCACACAAGTATAGACAGGAGAAACCACCTTCATCCGGCAGTCATTCTTTGGTTAATGATCCATCAGTACCGGTGTCATGAGCATCAGTTACAACAATCATAAGAGCATGTCATCTTTAGTGAGACCTCACATACATTATAAGGATACCTGGAAGCCTATTTACCTTTTACATAGTTATATCAGCCCTTAAATTTTCCACTCGCCTACTCGCATTTTGCGAGTAAAAAATGAGGGCTGGGGAGTGTGGGCTGCCTGGGACCGGAGGGCGAATGGGAGCTCTTCTCCCAGTGTTTTCCCAGAGGAAGAGAGAAGAGTATTGCCGGCCAGATCATCAGAACGCGGAACATCGCTATAACAGCTTTCATTTAAATTGCCGTGTGTTCCCCGCAATCGCTGTCACACACAGCCCGGCCTCCTGACCCGGGTACTTTGATAGACAGAACACTCATCCAATCCTGGGACGTGTGATGTATATCAAAGTCCCCGGACCAGGAGGCAGGGCTGTATGTGACGGTGAGCGAAGGGAACACACAGCAATTGAAATGAAAGCTGTTACAGCAATGTTCCTCTGCGCTCTGATGATCCAGCAGGCAATCCTCTTCCTCTCCTCTCTTCCCCTGCAGGTAGGCTGCATTGTTTGGCACAGGAAGGCTGTATTGATGGACACAGGTAGGCTGCATTGATGGACACAGGTAGGCTGCATTGTTTGGCACAGGGGGACTGCATTGATGGACACAGGTAGGCTGCATTGATGGACACAGGCAGGCTGCATTGGTGGACACAGGTAGGCTGCATTGATGGACACAGGTAGGCTGCATTGATGGGCACAGGTGAGGCTGCATTGATGGACACAGGTAGTCTGCATTGTTGGGCACAGGTGAAGCGGCATTGATGGACACAGGTAGGCTGCATTGTTGGGCACAGGTGGGACAGCATTGATGGACACAGGCTGCATTGTTGGGCACAGGTGAAGCGGCATTGATGGATACAGGTAGGCTGCATTGTTGGGCACAGGTGAGGCTGCACTGATGGGCACTGATAAAGTTGTTGTTAATATTAATTTTTATAACTTAATTCTGCATAAAACTTTTAAGTGTCATTTCATGAGATAATTTATGCATGTTTAGGGGCGGAAATAGGGGCAGGGTAGGGGTTGGGTGGGGCAACTGGTGGTGAGTAACCCTTGAGGCCTGGCTAGTAGCTCAGAACTTGAAATTTTGAGCCCTGGTTATATAGTTGGTTGAGGTTGAGTAAAGACACCAGTCCATCCAGTCCAACGTGTGTGTGTTTATGTCAGTATAATTTTCCATATTCCTGTGCATTGTGTTTGCTAAGAATCGCAAGTTTTTTAATTTTATCTATACACCCTGCTGTCACTACTGACTGTGGAAAGGAGTTACACATCCTTACTGCTCTAACAGTAAAGAACCCCTTAAACATTTTAAGATTAAACCACTTCATTGTGTGGCCTTATGTGTCTTCTTTAGAGACCTAAAATTACAGTTTCTTCCCGATGCTCACCATATAAAAATGTGTATATTGCGATCATATCCCCTCTTAGGCATCTCTTCTCCAGGGAGAATAAGTTTAATGTCTCATTAATCATTCCTCATAACTGTAATCATCCTCCGCCCTCTTATAAGCTTGGTTGCCCTTCTCTGGACTCTCTCCATTTTAAGCCCTTCCGTCCTGAGGATTGGTGACCAGAACTGGATGGCATACTCAAGCTGCGGCCGAACCAAAATTTTGTAAAGTGGTAGAATTATAGTTTTATTGCTTGACTAAATACCCTTTTTAAGGTAGGAGCAGTGATGTCACAATCTCCACCTTGTCCAATCAGAAAATTCCTTGTGTGTTCAGTGTTCAGGGAAAAAAATACAAGCTATTCTGTGAATGGTGGCAGTACCCAGCAAGCGAACACCCCTGTAGTTAGTGTGCTGAGGGGAAGACACTTGACACAGGACCTGGAAGATCTTGGCAAACACTACAATACTGTCAGCTTCCACAACAGTTCCTCATGTATGAGATATGCATACTTACATTGGTCTAAACTGGACCAATGCAAGTATGCACATACACTAGAAGTGTGTTTATTAGTATTATTGGATGAAGAAGAATGGTCAGAGTGTATTAGGATTATGCCTTAAGAAACATTATTTATAGCAGGTAAACAAATAGCATTGAGATGGATGCAATTATTAGCTCCATCAATAAACCAATGGCTTAAAGCAGTTATTCAGATATTACTGTATAAGAAGATCATGTATGAACATAGAGGGGTACCTAATAAGTATTATAAAATATGGGATATGCGGTGTAACTTCCCTATAACTCTATACATAAAGGAAATGTAAAAGTAAATTATTAAAAGTAAATGGAAGACAAATGTAAAATGAATTGTTGGAGCGTGACGTTAACCTGTGGGTGAACTAAAAGATAATAATTTAACATGATATTTATATGAACATGGGCTCATCCATTAGTTTTTTAGCACCACATCCCAGATTTTTGTAAATTAAGGCACTGGTAGATAGGGACTTTAAAGGTGCAACATTATAAATCAAATATATTGTATACAATTTTTATTTTATTTTTGAAAAACAAAAACAAGAATTTGTCATTGAAATATACAGGAAAAAGGGAAATGCATGATAGTTAGTACAGTAAATTATGCGTTATAAATAATGCAGCATGATGATACTTCCCAACACGGTTCGCCCCTATATCGGGCTTCCTCAGGGGATGCTGTCCGTTTGTACACTATAATGCTTTCTAATAGAAAACAATAGAATATTTTAGATTGATTCAAGAAAAGCATATATAAAAATGTACATCATTTTACATTTATCGTTTATAGTTATGCAAATGCAAATTGTAAACTTATTTTTGGCATTAAAAATTTATAATTCAAAACTAATTTTGTGATTTGTAAATGCATCTGCGTCTCCCTGTTTTTAGGCGATACACTGTTACTAGGGTTGTCCCGATACCGATACTAGTATCGGTATCTGGACCGATACCGAGCATTTGCGCGAGTACTTGTACTTGTGCAAATGCTCCTGATGCCTGATCCAATACCTGGGAGGCCGTGTTTCATCAGATTAGGCGACCCGGCGCAACCGGAAGTCAGCGGGCGGAACAACGGAAGTGACGCTCGTGCCGATGTCAGCGTTTGGACATCTTGACGCCCATCTTGGTACACCCTGCACTCGGCCGCAGTAAGCCAGCAGCAGACATCTTGTTACACCCAGCCCATATAGTTCGGGCTGGGTGTAACAAGATGGCCGCTGCTGCTTTTATGCGGCCGAGTCCAAAGAGTACCAAGATGGGCATTGCAGGCAGCCTTTCCTTTCATGGGTGCCAATAAATGCCACCTATTAGTGCCCAATGCCTGCAAGTGCCACCTGTCAGTGCCAGCCACCTGTCAGTGCCATCAGTGCCAGACACCTATCAATGCCCATAAGTGCCCCATCAGTGCCAGACACCTATCAATGCCATCTATCAGTGCCCAATGCCCATAAGTGCCCCTATCAGTGCCAGCCACCTGTCAGTGCCATCTATCTGTGCCAACCATTTGTCAGTTCCAGCCATCAGTCAGTGCTCATCAGTGCTGCATATCAGCCTAATATGCCACCTAATCCTATCAGTGCTGCATATCAGTGCCACCTAATCTGTATAATGTATTGTATTCTCTGAAAACTGTCACATGACATTAAAAGAAAAGTATCGGTAATCGGTATCGGCGAGTATTTGAAAAAAAGTATCGGTACTTGTACTCGGTCTTAAAAAAGTGGTATCGGGACAACCCTAACTGTTACCCAATATCCATCTTTTTTCCCCTGTTTTACATCAGTTAGATCGTTCTGCCATTATGGGGTGTTTTGGTGTGCTAATGCTCCCCAAATGCCCTCTCTGGGTGAGCATACAGACGCCCAGGGTGTTCCTGGGCTTACAGGACACCCGATCCACTGTGCGGCCTGTGCGTGTTTCTTTGCCAGTTCCTAAACCCTCGTTTGTCATGTACATGCGATCAGTTCCCCTCCAGCCCACCGGAGGGAGCCCGGAGCTCACCACTCTCGTGTGGGCCTTAGGACCTAGCGACAGCAAGTGCGCTTTTGGAACGGCAGGCGCACGCGCATGCGCAGCATAGTCATTACGTCCTCATCTTGTTTTTGATGTTCAAAAATAAAATATTTTTTTATAAAAGATAATAATGTTGAAACTGTATTAGGCTTGCAGTGAATGTAGGAGGAATTAGTATGGAATGATATGTATTGGAAATAATATGTACATGCTTTATTGCAAACTTAAGTAATAAAAAGTAAAAAATAAATAAAAATGTAAGTATGCACTTGAGGTCATGCCTGTTCAGGTTTAAGAGAAAAGTTCTACTTTTGAGAGATAATATATAGCCCTTTTTTTTATATATTTTAAATATACTTTTTTTTTTTATCCATACATTTTTTATTTTATCAAAAGATTGTTGCAAATGGTTATACTTTTTTTTTTTATTATTTCATGTAAATTACATTATTAAAGGGTGTTAATTTAAAAAAAAAAGTAGTTCTATGTGTAGTTTGTGCATATACAGTATATGTAAATAGCATCCAGTGAGCTCATAACTTCCTGCCCATATGCAGCATTGAACTGCCAATGCTTACAGCCCTGCCCAGTTCTCTCTGTGGACTACAGAACACTACCGATGTAATGGAGATAAAAATTAAGGGTGAGTGTTTTATCACCCAAATCAGGAGTGAGCAGAAAACACTGGCTCCCCCAAATATACCCCAATATATACAACACAGGTGAGTGTTGTCGGCCTAGGACATACAGTGTCTTACTGGCAAGATTACCAGGTTAAAAAAATAAAAAAATTAAAAGCCTGAAAAATAAAAAAATATGAAGTGTTTTCACCTTAGGACAGGAAGTGTGCTACTGGCCAGATCACAAGGTAAAAATGAAGAACAAATACCTTAAAAAAGAAAACGTATGCAGCCACCACATCTGAGGACTGATAAGATGCAACATACTGTACATACTTTTCTGCAGTGGTTATTAAACAAAAGCTTTATTTATATGTAAATATGTAAAAACAAGCATTTAAAAAATGTAAAAAATAATATCAGAATTATTTTTGGTTAAAACACTGAAGTAATAGATAAAAAAATAAGTGCTCACTTTCCCTTGAATGTGTCTTATTTGTAAGCACACCTGTCTCAGATAGAACAGACTAGACTGCAATAATAAATTATAGCTAAACTAAAATATGGGGTTATGAGGTCTACTATCTCCACTGCAAAGTAGACTGTTCTCGATAAATATTGGACTTCTTGTAAACAGAAAAAACAAGTTCAAGGTAATACCTGACATGTCACAGCTGAGAAAATGTGCACTTGGCAGCAGTCTTTTCTTAGCGTTTGTTGTCCCTGGAATCTGAAGGTCAGCATTTTACTATTTAAGGAGCAAAGTTAGAAAGTGTTACGAGTTCGTCACCATGATGCTCCGTATCCTTGCTGTTCTCCTGGCAGGTAAGGTTTACTCTATTTTAAAATTTACTAAATTTGCATTAGTATGCGTACAATTTATTGCACGGTTACTATGAGCTGAATTTAATGGACTTGAAATAAATAAAACATAATGTATGATATATGTTGAAGTTAAAAGCATTGCTTAGCAGCATGCCTTTGGCGGAGATAACCAAGCATTTACTGTAGCCAGTTAACAGTTATTAACAGTTATTCTTGTTTTAGGAATGTTTTACACTTTTCTTTGGAGGTTGCCTTGTATGCACTATATTCTTAAAATTAATTCAGAGAGTATTTATGTCTTGAAGGTGAAGGTGAACTGTGAAGGTATTTCTAAAACTGATCAAGATCTGAATCAAGAATAGTTACTACAGTAGTTCATACCCTTACCTAATGTGCCTTCATCCCCTAGGAAATCCTGATTCCCTTTGTATTAAAATGTATGCCAGCTTCCTTTTATGCCCATAGGCATGCTGTCCACCTAGAGCAATGGTTCTCAACCTTCTAGTGCCGGGACACCTTGATAAAATTTCCCAAGTTGTGGAGACCCCTAACAGTAAAAATATTTTCGTAGTGAAGGTTGTCACCACCCAAGGCAAGACAAGTAATTTGCGCCCCTAACCCACGGACATTTAGCGCTCTCTGAGTCCCTTCCACTCGTACAGTATTAAAACCCCTTATGTACCACTCTTTCTCTTTGTTATTCTTTCTTTCCCTTCTATCTCTCTCTATCCTAATTTCTCCCTCTCTCTAGCCGTATTTCTTATTCTTTCTCTTATTCTTTCTCTCCCTTTTTTTATTTGTTCCTCCCCCTCTTTTCCTCCCCCTTCCATGTATTCTATATTTTTATTCCTTCTCTTACTCCTTGGTGGGGGGGGGGGGGGGGTAGGATGTGGCAGTGCTGGTGGGGTGTGGGATCAGTGGCAGTGCTGGGGGGAGTTCTGATCATCCAACTTAGGTGCTCTTGATCAAGATCAATGACTTTTAATGGCAACTATAATCACAGGTATTGTTACTGACTGTGTCTCCGGAGTCACTGTGTCTCCGACTTTGTGGTGACACCTATGCCGAAATCAGGAGATAGGGTCTCCTCCAGACCCTCCCACTTAACATTCCTCACCAGTCATCTGACCTCTAGTCTCTGCCCCCCAGCCATGCCGTGAACTGAATGGGCAGCTGCAAAGAGGCTGAGTGGGCGGCCGAGGGCTCCAGGAATAGCCCAGCTGGGTGGCCACAGGCTCCAGAGACAGCCCTGCTGGGTGGCCACGGGCTCCAGGGACAGCCCTGCTGGGCTGCTGCAAAAAGGCTGGGAGAGCGGTGCAAGCTTCAGGAACAGCCCAGGATTCGGTGACCTCTTGCAAAACGTAATCGACCCCCAGGTTGAGAACCACTGACCTAGATTTTGGAGACCACTGGCTTAAGCTGAGTGAAAATGCTACAATAAAACATCTTGTATGCAAAAAAAAATGCATTCTGCAGGAAACAAAATACTATAGGATTAGGAATATCAATACAAAATCAACAGCTGCTGACATACTGTTGTCCATTAGATGGCTCTACACTACCATATGCAGGGCTGTGTGTGATAGAGCTATAGAATGCAACAAAAATTATTTGTGACATAATTGTGTTTATTGATGTATTTATTCATTTTTGTGTTTTAGTATCCTGTGCCTCTGCCTCGCCTTACAATCGGGCACTGTGGCAGTTTCACAGTTTGATTAAATGTGCCATCCCCAACAGTGCACCCCTTGCAGAATATAACAACTATGGATGTTACTGTGGATTAGGAGGAGGTGGAACCCCCAAAGACACTTTAGACAGGTAAACACATGTTAAATTGACATTAAACTCTGGTTTAAAAAGTATGTACTCTTAAAACAAAAAACCTTCCATTGCTCAACATCCATAAATTTCTTTTTATTCTTCTGTGATCTGAATTCCTGATAGTGGGTCGCTACATTTGTTCTCCATGGTCCCACTGTATGTAGGGACATAACCTCCTGTTGCTCCCGAGATCGACTATGGGATGTGTAGGGTGCATAGAGCAGTGCACATGACTGCAACTAATGTACACTGCGTGTTCTATACAAATAGAAATAGGATAGAGTTGGAAAAGAATATACTTTCTGATTTTTATTACAGTCTCTGTCTCCTTTGTGGAGATTTCTAGTCACTTTCTGTCTGAGGAATGAAGGGCTGAAAGTACAAAAAGATTAGCGGAAATATCTTTAAAAAGCAACCATAACACTTTGTTAGAATGGGCAAGGGTTAGAGCCTCTGTGAGGTTTTAAAGAACTCTGCATTCATCAAATATCTAAACACAAGAGTCCTGTGTATCTTTCCTTGAATCTTGGTTGCTTTGTTTTAATATTGATTTGGACCCCGGGCAGACATTTTATTGACACCCTTCCCCATGGTAGGTAGTTCCTAATGGCTCTATCTGTAGTGGTGGTATCAAGTAGTGGCCACAAAGTTCTCTCACCAGACCCAGCAACACAGCAGAAGTGATTCCTCCAATCAGGTGTCCGCTCACTCTGGGTTGCCCGAGGCGACTCTGGTAGGTAGCACAGCAGATCCTTATCCTAGCAGCAGCTTGGTCCCTTCCCACTCAGGTCACTCTGTACTCTCTGGCAGTCCCACACATGCCAGTGAGCTTTCATTGGAACAAACTCTTTCTCTCTTAGATGGCATCTCCAGCATGGTCTTCTCACACACTCTGTCCTGGTAGACAATTTGAAGAACAAACTTTGCCCCAGCTCTCATCTCCTTACTGCTGCATAGATTCCTGGGGGCTGCAATTCATCCTCCATTATTTTCACTGGATGTGATTGACAGTAGCAGGAGCCAATGGCTCCCGCTGTTGTCTCCAAGCCCAATGAGGAGACAGAGAGAGGAGAGTGGCGCTGTAAAAAACCTTCTGCCTTTACAACCACTTTAATGTTTTGGTGCCTGGAGTTCAACTTAAAGGAGTTTTGAAGGCAAAAGTTTTTTTATCCTATGCCGCGTACACATGAGTGGATTTTCCGTCGTAAAAATCTTGGATGGTTTTTCCAATGGAATTCCGCTCAAGCTTGGCTTGCATACACGCGGTCACACAAAAGTTCTCGGAACTTTCGACCGTCAAGAACACGGTGATGTACAACACTACGACGAGACGAGAAAATTAAGTTCAATGCTTCCAAGCATGCGTCAAATTGTTTCCGAGCATGCGTAGGAATTTTGCGCGTTGGAATTGGTACAGACGATCGAATTTCCGATCGGACCTTTTTCTGACCGAAAAATTGAGAACCTGCTCTCAATCTTTTGCTGGCTGGAATTCCGCCAGCAAAAGTCCGATGGAACATACACACGGTCGTATTTTCGGACCAAAAGCTCTCATCGGACTTTTGCTGGCGGAATTTCCGCTCGTGTGTATGGGGCATTAATGCATTCTATGCATTGAGATAAAAAAACCTTCTGTGTGTAGCAGCATCCTCAGCACCCCCTAATTACTTACCTGAGCCCCATCTCTTTCCAGTGAGGTCCACGACTGTCTTAGCCATCCAGGACTCTCCTCCTGATTGGCTGAGACACAGCAGCGGCGCCATTGGCTCAAGTCAAGGCCAATCAGGGGAGAGGGGGGAGGGGCCGGGTCGGGGCTCCATGTCTGAATGGACACAGGGAGCTGTGACTTGGCTCAGGTGCCCCATAGCAAGCTGCTTGCTGTGGGGGCACTCAATAGGAGGGAGGGGCCAGGAGCACTGAAGAGGGAAGAGGAGGATCCAAGCTGCGTGTGTAAAACCACTGCTCTGTACAAAGTTTTTTTTTTTTTTTTAAATGAGACTTTACAATCACTTTCAATTGCTGCCTGTGTTTTTCCATCCTGGTGAACCCGGTTTGATGTGTCTTCATTTCACATCTACTTTGATTTCCCTGCAAGACTCTTCTTAGTCTGTGTTTCTGCTCTCTGAAACCAGTTTTTTCTCTTTAATCAGATTTTTTGTTTAAAAGCAGATAGTTGACAACAGACAGCTTTGGCTACCTTGCTAGATTTACAGATGTGCACCTTATCAATGCGTGTGTGCATAACTGCCATAAAGGTGCACTTGTAATGCCAGTTCACACCAGATGTAGTTGTGTGTGCTTTTTTTCTGCACTAAAAATGCATGCACAGTGTTTTCCATGTATTCCAATGGTTCTAGCACTAAAGCTTGTTCATACTATGTGCAATGACCTGCGTTTTTCTGCACTCTGCAAAGGCAGGACACCTCTAGAGTACAAATGTTTTCTTCATGCCCCATTCAGGCTGCAGTGCTAATGTGATGTGCGGTGCAGTGCAGGAAAAAGCAGCATGACCAATTGAGGGGTGTTTGACCTGTAAGCAAAGTCAAAAGCAGCTTTTTCTTATCAATCACTGCATCTTCAATTGGAACATAGTCACATGTGTTTTAATGAAAAACGCAAGAATGACCATTGACATGATCTCTAATGCCCCGTACACACGGTCGGAAAATCCGACCACAAAATCCATCGGATTTTTTTCCGACACTGGTGTTGCATACACACGGTCAGACAAAGTTGTCGGAAAATCTGATCATTCTGAACGTGGTGACGTTTGTTGCCTATGACGGGACTATGTAGAGGCTAGTAGCCAATAGCTTTGGTCCTGTAATGTGATCTGAGCATGCGTGGCACTTTGTCCGTCGGAATTCGCTACACACGATCGGAAAAAGTCCGATAGGACTTTGTTGTCCGAAAATTTGAGAGCAGGAGATAAAACTTTGTCCGTCGGAAAATCCGATGGAAAATGTCCGATGGAGCCTACACACGGTCGGAATTTCCAACAACATTGTCCGATAGGACATTTTCCATCGGAAAATCCGACCGTGTGTATGGGGCTTTATACTGTAAAAGCATCAATCTAATCTGTACAATGCTATACAAATATCAGTAGAACTCCCATAAAATTAAGTGAATTGTTTTGATGTTCATACAGGTGCTGCCAAACCCATGACAACTGCTACTCCCAAGCTAATGCCTTGTCAAGCTGTAGTGGTATTTCGAATAATCCATATACAAAAAGCTACTCTTACACCTGCTCAGGAACATCTATCTCTTGTACCTGTAAGTATGAAAGCTTGCTTATAGATAGATGAATTGCCTATAGGTATAGACATTTTGGTGTCTGCTCTGCTGGGCTCAGAACTAGTCTCTTCTTTTAATTATCTGATTAGAAATGTTTCCAGTATACTATATTTACTTTTATGTTTGTAGCGAAGACCTGGGACTGGTCTGGCTGTTTGCTCCCAGGTTCCAGCCAGGCACACGGTAGTTCACAGTCACTCTAGTCAATATTAAGGCCAGTAATGTATTTTTGCAGTTTATTTGCTTAGAGGTAGGGTGAGCCTTGGGATTCTCTAAGAACAACCTCTAACAAAATGACAATGAGGACTCTATAGCTGATCTGCTCCTTCAGGGTGAAAGCACTCTCTTTAACCACTTCAGCCCCGGAAGGATTTGACCCGTAATGACCAGGCCATTTTTTGTAATATGGCACTGCGTCGATTTAACTGGCAACTGCGTGGTCGTGCGAAGTTGTACCCAAACAAAACTTTTTTTCCCACAAATAGAGATTTCTTTTGGTGGTATTTGATTGCCTCTGCTGTTTTTATTTTTTGCGCTATAAACAAAGAGTGGCAATTTTGAAAAAAAACTAAATTTTTTTTTACTTTTTGCTATAATACATAGCCAAAAAATATATAAAATAACAAATTCATTCATCAGTTTAGGCCAATATGTAGTCTTCTACATATTTTTGGTAAAAAAAATCACAATAGACGTATATTGATTGGATTGCACAAAAGTTATAGCGTCTACAAAATAGGGGATAGATTTATGCCATTTTTATTATTATTATTTTTTTTTTACCAGTAATGGCGGCGATCTGCGATTTTTAGCGGGACTGCGACATTGCAGCGGACAGATCGGACACTTTTGACACTTTTTTGGGACCATTGACATTTATACAGCGATCAGATCTAAAAATAGCCACTGATTACTGTGTAAATGTCACTGACAGGGAAGGGGTTAACACTAATGGGCAATCAAGGGGTTAAATGTGTTCCCTCAGCGTGTTCTAACTGTAGGGGGTATAGACTACCAGGGACATGACAGAGATCACTGTTCCCGATCACTGGGAACAGTAGCTCTCTGACCTGTCCCCTGTTAGAACGGGGAATAGCCTTGTTTACAAAGGCAGTTCCCCGTTCTGCCCATGTAAAAGGCGATTGCGGGCCGCCGGCGGACATGTTGCATGCCCACCCGCTATCGCGCCTGCGCAAACCAACGTACAGCTGCAGAGTTTTGCGCAGAAGAGCCGGCCTGCCACAGTATAATGATGGCGTCTGGTTGGCTAGTGGTTAAAGTGAAGGGTAAACAGGTTCCAAACAAACTCCTCAATGGAGTATAATCCTCGAAGTACTGTGAAAAGCTCTCCCAAATGAAGGTAAGTCTCTAATGTCTAAAAAGGCTGGTACTCACTGTGCCCTGAATAATGTATTGCCTCCTGCAGTATTATTCAGCTTTTGTATTTAATTGCTTGTGCCCTGGCTCCTTAGATAAACTTTCTGCATGTGTTCAGGAAGCTAGGCCAGAGGTCCCCAAGCCCAAGCAGCAGCTAGGACCCCAAAAAGGATTCTTGTTGCATGTTGCAGCTGATCTCCCAGGGATGCCTCAGCCCTCAGGATAGGTCCTACTCCTCCAGGAACAAGAGGAATCTGTACTCAGCCCCAGCCTATTTATACCCCTCTTAGCACCTTGCTGGTTGTTCTGTCTCAAGGACATTCAGCTAAACCATTCTTATCCCATAAACATGATACCATATTTCTTCGATCGCAGTTTATTGGAACAAGCTAGGTGAAACTACAAATAACAAGAATAAACCTTGATAAGTACAATATCCCATAAATTTAGCATACATTTCAAAGACAAATATACACAGTACAATATGAGACAGTAAAACTTACTTTTTTAAGTTCAATAAGGGATTGATGGTAAGAGATTGA
Source organism: Lithobates sylvaticus (assembly GCA_028564925.1). NCBI lineage: Eukaryota > Metazoa > Chordata > Amphibia > Anura > Ranidae > Lithobates > Lithobates sylvaticus. The sequence continues at coordinate 232,424,226 of CM053026.1, forward strand.
AACAAGACCTCTTGCAGTCTGAAAAGCATGATGAATGTGTCTCTTCCTGTGAGACTTTACCCAGAATACTTTGCTTTCCAAGTACTTCCTAGGTTATAAACTTTATTAATAAAATATACACACAGAAGCAATACCAAAAAAGGACGCTAGATGGCGCCTAAGCTCTGCAAATGATTCCTATAAAAGGTAACAACATTAAATGTCATTTACAACAACACAAATGCAGATAATCAGAATATATCCATCTGATGGACAGAACACTCCCCGCCTGACGTCAAGTGACGTCACTAACAGAGTCCTCCGTAGAAAGTAACAGAACAAGTTCAGTCACTGGTCTCAAGAACACTTTGGCCTCATTCTGTTGAAAGGTCTTGACCTCGACCTTACGGACAAGATTATCTTTGCTTGGCAGTACTTTGGTGACTAGACCTAAAGGCCACATGTTCCTTAGTGTCTGGCAATCTCTCATGAGCACAACATCACCAAGTTTAAGGTTAGGTTTTTCTGAGTGCCACTTCCTCCTTAGTTGAAGAGTAGATGTGTATTGCTCCCTCCACCGACTCCAGAAGGTATTGGCAAGAGTTTGAACTTGTCTCCATTGACGTTTGTAAAGGTCCTTCTCACAAAACTCTCCAGCTGGAGTACCTACAGGACCAGTCTTTTGCGTGAGCAACATGGTAGGTGTGAGAACCATTGGATCTTCAGAGTCACTTGAAATTGAAGTTAAGGGTCTGGCGTTAATGATGGCTGTAACCTCTGCCATAAATGTCACTAAACACTCGTGAGTAAGCCTTGCAGTTCCTACTTGTAGGAAGATAGAGTCAAGAATTCTGCGGGCTATGCCTATCATCCTCTCCCACACACCTCCCATGTGAGAAGAGTGAGGTGGATTGAAGATCCACGTGCAGTCTTGCTTACTCAAATACCTTTTTACACTGGGGATGTCCAAGTTGGAAGGAATTTGCAGTTCTTTTACTGCTCCTACAAAGTTAGATCCTCTGTCAGAGCGAATGAGTTTCACTGGGCCTCGGATTGCAATGAAACGTCTAAGAGCACTAATGAAACTTGAAGTGTCCAGCCTGGGTATGGTGTGTTCAGGCAGTGGTGCAAGTTTTGCTTTTCCCATTACAAACCCTATGTGGCTTTGTCCTTTAGTGTCTATGGTTTTCAGGTAAGCTACAGCAGCAATTGCTTTAACAGAAGCATCCGCAAACACACAAAGTCTTTGCATCTGAACATCTGCAGATGACAGAGGAGCATATGGGCGTGGAATTTTAAGATTAGATAGCGCTGTTAGTGAGTCCTTCCACTCTAGCCATAGGTTCTTCCTGTCGGTGGGGAGAGGGTGGTCCCAATCTAGCGACTCACAGGTTAAGTCTCTGAGTAGTGCCTTACCCTGGATGGTGACAGGTGCTGCAAAGCCTAAAGGATCGTATAGGCTGTTTATGGTAGACAGGACACCTCTACGGGTAAAGGGTTTTTCTTCCGTGTTTACTTGGAAAGTGAAGGTGTCAGATCTTAAGTCCCAAAGCAAACCAAGGCTGCGTTGCATGGGAAGTGAGTCTGTGCCTAGATCTAAGTCCTTTAACTCGTTGGAATGGTCTTGGACAGGAAAGGCTTCTAAAACTTCTCTACTGTTGGAAGCAATCTTGTGGAGCCTTAAGTTGGAACACGCAAGCATTGCCTGAGTTCTTTTGAGGAGACTGATTGCGGCTTCATTTGTGGGTAGTGATTTCAAGCAATCGTCTACATAGAAATCCTTGTCCACAAATTGTCTGACGTCTGACCCATACTCTGACTCTCCCACTCTAGCAGAGTGTCTGAGGCCATATATAGCAACTGCAGGGGAAGGGCTGTTGCCAAATATGTGCACCTTCATGCGATATTCTGTGATGTCTCCAAAGGGGTTGTTGTCCCTGAACCAGAGAAACCTCAAAAAGTTTTGGTGTTCTTCCTTAACAAGAAAGCAATAGAACATTTGTTGTATGTCTGCCATGAATGCGACTGAATCCTTGCGGAAGCGGAGAAGTACTCCCAATAGTCTGTTGTTGAGGTCAGGGCCAGAAAGAAGGACATCATTTAGAGAGACACCTTCATGCTTGGCGCTGGAATCAAACACCACTCTAATCTGCCCTGGCTTCTTAGGGTGATAGACGCCAAATATGGGTAAGTACCAACATTCTTCTGAGTCTTTGAGGTCTGGAGCTACCTCAGCATGGCCATTTTGGAATATTTTGCCCATGAAGGAAAAGAAATGTTCTCTCATCTCTGGTTTCCTTTGCAGATTGTGTCTTAAGGAAGTGAGGCGTTTATATGCTAGTTCCCTGTTGTTAGGCAAACGTTGTCTTTGTGGCCTAAAGGGAAGAGGTGCTACCCAGTTATTAGACACGTCTTTCTCCATACTGCTTTCCATAACCTCTAGGAAGATTCTATCCTCAATGGACATTGCTACCTGGTTGTCTTCCTTTGTTCTCCTGAACACTGAGTGTCCTAAGTCGCTTTGGTCATTGTCATAGGCATTGCTGTCACAGAGGGGACTTAAGAAAGGAAGAGGTACAGGGTTGTTGTGAGGTAGCTCCTTTATGAGGATGCGATTTTGACAGGGTTGGAAAAGAGAAGGACGACCATTCTCGAGGGTACTAGTGAGCAGATTATTAACAGATGCCGGTTTGTGTGCACCTCCCAGGCAAACATCACCTATAATGACCCACCCAAGATCCAGTTTTTGGGCATATGGCGCACTTTTAGGACCGTTGATCAGTTTCCTTACTTTGTGGACTTGCAAGATATCTCTCCCTAGGAGTAAGATTATCTGAGCCTGATCATCAAGTTCTGGTATGAGATGTGCTATGTGCTTCAAGTGAGTCTGGTGAGCTGCTGCGTCTGGTGTGGGGATCTCTGATCTGTTGTCTGGCATCTGGTTGCACTCTATTATGGTCGGTAAGGGTAGGCATGTCTTACCATCCATAGATTCAATTTGTAGGCCGTCAGCTCTTCTCCCCGCCGTTTCCACTGTACCTGCACAAGTCCTAAGGGAGTAGGGGCTGCTGGGGCCTTTAAGGTTTAGAATGTCAAAAAACACAGGTCTGGCTAGTGACTTATTACTCTGATCATCCAAAATGACGTAGAGCTTGACTGCTTTGTCTCTGCGTCCCTTTGGGTAAACTTTCACTAGACAGATTTTAGAGCAAGATCTGCCACCTGTACTTCCTTTGCAGACTTCAGTGCACTGTGAAGTGATTGCTGTGGTATCTGTACTAGAGTCTTTGGTCTCCCTGCCTTGCTCCTTGTCACCATGGACAGGTGGGAAGGTTCTTGGAGTAGGCTTTGGGTGTAAAGCTGTGTGGTGCTCTGTGCTGTCACACTCTGTGCATTTGACACTGACCTTACAGTCCTTGGCGAAGTGTGTAGACGAAGAGCAGCACTTGTAACAGATGTTGTTCTCTTTGAGGAAAGCTTTGCGTTCCTGGATGGTCTTTGTCCTGAAGGCTCTGCATTTCAGAAGAGGATGTGGCATCTTATGTAGAGGGCAGAACTTCGTAGGGTCATTGACTTGATCCTCTGGCTGAGACTCTGCAAATCTGTGGGAAGAAATGTTAGTTTTGTGCACTGCTACTGGAGCCCTGAGTTGCTTAGGGCCAGCAGAAGTGATGTACGACACTGGAAAAATGAAGCTGGGGTCATCTTTCGTTCCTGCTTGTCTGTCTACAAAGTCCACAAACTCACTAAATGGTGGAAAGGGCACATTGTGTTTCCGTTTGTAGTTACAGCCATGAGCAATCCATCTTTCGTGTAACTCATAAGGAAGTTTTTGAGCTAAGGAGTTAATACCTCTAGCAGAGTCAAGATAAGAAAGGCCAGGTAAGTCACCTTCTGCTTTAGCAACTTGTAACTCCATACATAGGTCACTGAATTCTCTGAGTCTTTGATAACCTCTGCTAGGTATTTTTGGAAAGTCTTCTATCCTTTTAAACAGTGTACTCTCTATAGCCTCTGGTGAGCCATAACATCTATCCAGTCTGTTCCAGATGTTTGTAAGGCCTATCTCAGGGTGGTTTATATTAATGTCTCTGATCCTTTTGGCGTGTTCCGCAGAATCATTGCCAAGCCACTTTACAAGGAGTTCTATCTGTTGTCTGCAAGATAGATCTAGACCTTGGATAACACTCTGGAAAGAGGATCGCCACGCCCTGTAGTGTTGAGGGCGATCACTAAATTTGGCAAGTCCTTGGGTAACTAACTCGCGTTTGGCCAGGAACTTGGCAAAGTCTACAGTAGCCTGATTGGCATTGGGGTAGGCTGCTGGTGTATTGTGGTGCGGTGTAAAGGCATACCTGATAGAAGTCTCTTCTTTAGGTTCTCTGGGCTCAAACTTGCATACGGTTGGCAGTTCGTACCGGCTCGTTGCATACACCTTTGGGGTGAAGACAGGTGTTTGATGTTTGTATGAAGGTTGAGTACCTTGTGGAGTAGAGGGTTTGGTTGGGACTGGAACGTCTGGAACACTGTCAGATTTTTCTTGCCTGTGGCACTGGGGTCTAAGGTCGTCTTGTTGCTGCTTGACTTGGAGTGGCTCCCTGACATCATGTTTAATTTCTTGTTGTGGGATGCTGCTTGGGTCACAGTGCTGGTAGACATAATCCGACGTGCGTTGCGAGGAATCTTGGTGTTCTTTCTCTAGGCCTGGTATGCTGCTACCTGCTCTTGGCTCATCGTAGACGGCTGCTTCTAGAGCTTCTGCTTCTGCAATGGCGGCGGCAGCATCTCGCTCCACTGCCAGCTTCTCCATGTTAGCTTCTAAGATAGCTTGCTGCAGTTTCAGAGATGCCTCCTGCTGAGCTCTTTCTCTCTCTCTCTCTTGTTCCTGTCTCACCCTTTCTTGCTCTCTCTCTTGTTCCTGTCTCACCCTTTCTGCTTCAAGGTGGGCCTTTTCTTTTTTCATCTGCAGCTCTTGGTCTGCGAATGCGGCCCTGGCTCTTGCTGCTTCAGCTTTCGAACGGGCGATAGCTGCTGCATTTGCGACAGATGACCTAGATGAGCTTGCTTGTGATCGTGTTTTGTAAGAAGATGTTCTACTGTGAGACATGGCTGCGGGGAAGAAGCTGTCTTGCTGTATAGAGACCGTTCTAGTGTCGGTACTGCTTGACAGAGCGCGTCTCTGTGTAGCGTGGCTGCTTGCTTTGCCTCCCACAGGCCTGCTTCTTTAAGGCTTCTGACTGTATGGTACTGTGTAGCCCCGGGCTGTACAGACTTCCGAAGTCAGCTTATCTTCCCTTCAGAGGTCAGCTTAAAAATTTCACTGTTCTGTCTCAAGGACATTCAGCTAAACCATTCTTATCCCATAAACATGATACCATATTTCTTCGATCGCAGTTTATTGGAACAAGCTAGGTGAAACTACAAATAACAAGAATAAACCTTGATAAGTACAATATCCCATAAATTTAGCATACATTTCAAAGACAAATATACACAGTACAATATGAGACAGTAAAACTTACTTTTTTAAGTTCAATAAGGGATTGATGGTAAGAGATTGAAACAAGACCTCTTGCAGTCTGAAAAGCATGATGAATGTGTCTCTTCCTGTGAGACTTTACCCAGAATACTTTGCTTTCCAAGTACTTCCTAGGTTATAAACTTTATTAATAAAATATACACACAGAAGCAATACCAAAAAAGGACGCTAGATGGCGCCTAAGCTCTGCAAATGATTCCTATAAAAGGTAACAACATTAAATGTCATTTACAACAACACAAATGCAGATAATCAGAATATATCCATCTGATGGACAGAACACTGGTCACTCACTCTCCTGACCAGATATTGGCTGAAGAGGCATGAATATGCAGGTCAGGTTCTAAACTCTCCCACCCATTATATACCATGGTTCAGTGGGATGCAGGAGAAAGTAACTGAGCAACTAAATAATTGCTGCTCTCTCTGGCTACAGAAAGGCCAAAAACAAAAATGTACTTAAAGCGGAAGTAAACCCATCGATTTAACAGTTTAAAAAAAAAAAGGCATGCCGTGAATGCTAACTGCACATTGGCTGTGCTCTCAACCAAACAGTCAAACCATCCAATGGCTGGTGTCATAACGGATCACATGTGCAGCACTGTGGCAGTTGAAGATTAAACAGAGGCAAAGATGGCAGCTTCCTTGGCTGAAAACGATAGGGGGGTTTACTTCCACTTTAAATCGGTAGTAAACCACCAGAATAATAAAAACAAAATTTGCAGGTTTGTATTAGTATGCACCTCACACTAGCACATCATGACAGACTTACCTGGACACAGAGCCCTCCAGCGCAATGCTGTCACGACTCCCCAGCACTTCCATCTTCACCCTCCGGGTTGGTGGACTCCAACTCTATGAATGGCCAGGGCCACAAGGATGTCACTCCCGCGCATGCGCACGGGAGCTCCAGCTCCGGCACAAAGCTCTTAAGGTACAGCCATCCCTTCAGAGCGCATGCGCCACTGAGGTCACTGGCTGCATGCTGTGTGAATATCTCTTAAACAGTGAACGTTTAGGCGATATTCACTGTACCTACAGGTAAGCCTTATTATAGGCTTACCTATAGGTACATATTAAAAAGTGGACTTTACTTCCACTTTAACACTAGTAGCCTACAAGGGGATCTACATGTTTATTTGTTCACAAATCATATTACTAAAAATTTAGCAGAAGTTATGAAACATAACTTAGCTTCGCAGGAGCTGTCCATATCTTCAAATGTTGCTACTCCTCGGCCACAGCAGGTATTCCACACTTGCAGATGTGTGAGGATCTGCTACTCTTACTGCACCCTGTATTCCCTCTCATTGGCTCGTATGTCACTGGAGTATGTACAAGTCAATGACAGAAACCACAGCGGGTAGCTAGGGAAGCAGGTATTCAACACAACGGAAAGTGTGGGGCACCTGCATTGCAATGACCGGGGAACAGCAACATTTTTTACCTCTGCACCTACGTTACAGTACAGTAGGCTGTCAGAGATACATTATCATCCCAAAACTCGAAATCCTATATTTATGGTTTAACCATGTTTGTTAACGTGTGATTGTCTCTTCACAGCTTCTAGTGATGCCTGCGCTCAGTTTATCTGCAATTGTGACAGGGTAGCAGCCAATTGCTTCGCCAAAGCTCCATACAACGCAGCCTACAAAGATCTGGACAAAAAGAAAAACTGTTAATCTCTGTCAATCGTATACACTGATTTAAGAACTAATAAACAGTTACTAATAATACCAAAATGTCTATAGCATCTACTATGTGTGTTGTGGAAATTATTTTCTGGATTCTGTGTATTGATTCTTATTCCACCTCCAGACTCGTGGTATAGGTATAAAGTCACTAACTGTAGGCCTATGATTGAGGAAGTCAAGGCCTCACTAGCAATGGAAAGCAGTCTCAGACAGAGCAATGAGTAAACTTTTCAGGACAAGGGATAGCAGGCACCATTTTTATTTTCAGAAAGGAGGACAGGTTCACTTTAATACAACACATTTTTCAGCTGGACCAAGAAAGAACAAGAGATACTTACCAGCACCCATCAGAGTTAGACTGTGTATGTGTGTTCAGACAGGAACTGCTTGTTAAAGAAGCGACAATTGCAGAAAAGTCTTCCATTCTTAGGTGTAAGAATAATCCTAAGAATGGAAGCAATAATCTGGATGGGGAATTTTTACCTCCACATACTTGGACCATATGCATCAGCAGACAAAGGAAAGTGGTGGCTTTCCACATCCCAAAGGATGTGTAGGCCATAGGGCCAAGCAGTAGCATGAGTCTGAGTCTGGTAAGTTTATAGTTTTGAAAGGGTTTGAGCACATATTTGCCCAAAAAGGGTAATAAAGTCCAAAATCTTGGAAAAGAATTCTCATGCCATGTACATCTGCATGTTTGGAGACAGCTCGGCATAACTGTGGCACTGCAATTGCAATACCTCTTGTTGTAGGTTCACTTACCTTCTGCATTTCCCAGCTGCACATATTTAGCAATTTTTTTGTTCCTCTTTGTTCTCTTCAAGCTCTTGGAGATAGGAGAAAAAACCCCATGTAAACTTCAAGTCACAACTTGTGGCTTACACAGTGCTAAGGACTCAATGAATGGAATCTGCAAAAATTGCAGCAGACATAATCTGGAGCAGCTGTGCATAGTAACCAACAAGCTTCTATCTTCAACTTGTTCAGTTAAGCTTTGGAAATTAAAACTAGAAGCTGATTGGTTGCCAAGAACAGCAGCTCCAGATTCTGTTCAAGTCTTAGTAAATTCCCCTATTTCTCACCACAAGAAAGAACTGAGTGCCTGAGTGTTCAATCCCCAAGCAACAGTTCTCCACATTAAAGGAAGAGTAGTAAAGCTGGCCATATATCAGTAGACCCTTAATACCCAATTCAATGTAAAACCTATTTACCCTTAAAACTGCCTCCTCCCCCTTCCTAACCCCTTTTCTGGCTAACCTGTGTAAGAAAGATCTGTACACTTACCTATTCTCAAGCCACTCCAGTGCGGTCAAGTGCCCTGCCCTGTGTTAGCTAGCATGGCTGCAGAGGATAGGTGAGAGCGCTCCCACAACAGTTGGTAATGCCTGGGAGCGTGATCTCACCCATAGGCTTTAATAGCCCGTAAGCCATCAGCGTTCCCTCCTCTCCCCTGCAGCCGCTGCTGGCTGACAGAGGGGGGTCGAGCACATTCCTGGACCGAAGTAGCCTGAAAAAAACAAAATATACACATCTTCCTTCCACAGGATAGTTAGTATAGGTGTTGGGAAGAGGGGGGTGGGCAATTTTAGGTTTTGCCTGGAATTCCACTTAAAAAATTTACCCAGACCTGCTACTTGAATTGAATCCAAGACCTATTAAGCAGGTTTAGTTAGTGCTTAGCATAAGCGCATTACAGTGTATGGTTTTTCCCCAGTGAAAACCACATTCACAGTTAAGCCGACCATAGAGGGACAGAAATTCTACCGGATTAGCAGGAAGCAGACAAATTTAGATCCATCTATGGGCAGGTTGATTGTACTAAAGTCAATCTATCGGTTGACTTCCATACAACTAGCCTTTCAGGTTTTTTCTGTACAATCACTGACTACTGCCGACAGTAGTGATTATTGTATTCTGATGATGGGGAAATCTCCTGCTGTCAGAATACAATAGCGCAGCGGGAGGGATTGCAGTAAAAATAATTGCATGATGTATTCAGCTTGAGAATTTTGTTAATTTGAGAAATGTTTTCCATTAGGCTCCTTTGAATCTTCTTGAAAACTATAATGGATTTGACCCCACTAACCAGTAGGAAATCAAATGAACTTTCTAAAAACTGAAAGTTTTGAATAAAGTTCTACTGGTGTATGAGTATGACCAGCTTAAGTCACTTACTCCCCCACACCCTGAGGTTCTATGTGTGTCACATCACTTTCCTGGAAAAAAGGAACTGCAGGGGAGCAAGGGAAAATATAACCAGCTGTGAGGGGCAGCATTTCAAGAGAGCCTGTTGTTGTGCTCTACATAACAAGCAGGTTTGCTTGACTGCTGAGAAGCATAGGCTCATTTATGACCAACTAATAAACCAATACCTTGCCCCCCAAAAAGACACAAAGCTGATTACGTTAGAAATAGGACAAGACCACAGTTATTGAACTTTCCAAATGTACCAAACAATAATGCCAGTTACAGTTATACTGTGAACACCCATAAAACAAACTCTCCAAGATAGAACTTTCCGAAATATGTCAGACACTGGTCGATTCCAAGCCTCTCATTTCTTGATGTCCGAAGGGTGGCCTCCGGTAACTACCCTTACGAATCCCACGTGCCACTTTAATTTAGACTTTTGGAGAGCTCTCCAACTCCATCACTTCCTACATTCCTTACCATCCCTGACTAACTTTCGCCAGCCGCTCACTACCCTTGAGGAATACTGTACTGAAGATGGCATATTACCACACATCACACGCTTTCCATTACCTATAAATTACTGATCACCCCCCAAGACAATTTTCAACTAGTTCAATCGGAGCAAGATCTCAACAGTACTTTCTCTGTAAACCAACCTAACAATATCCTTTGTTTCATATATAAATCCTCCATATGTGAGAAGATACAAGAAACTAACTTTAAAATTTGGACATGATGGTATCCTACACCATCACAACTGCATAGTAGATTCTTTTCTATGACTACTGATCGCTGCTGGAGATGCCAGGAGGGATGGGGGATGCTTCTGCATATTTTTTGGTCATGTCCCAAACTCAAACAATTTTGAAAGGAGGTTCGAAAAACTATCCAAAAATTCACAGAGCGACCAATCCCAGATGACCCAGTCTTTTTTCTTCTCCACGCCTCCAATATTCCAGCAAAAACTTACAAGAAATCTGTTATCCATCACCTTTATGCCACCAAAACATGTTTTCCTTTCTTTCTCTCTTGGAACAGTCCACAGCCACTGACCATTGGTCTTTGGCTTAAAAAAGTTGAAGAAATAAACAAAATGGAAGTGAAAAAAGGAAATGAACACCGCGCTACTCCCTAACTCAAGAAACCTAAAACTCACTGATATTAATCAAATAAGTAGCATGTGACATATATGTGTAAGTGAAAAATAAAAAATAAAAATTAGCAGCAGCTGAAAAATTGCGAGATATACACAATGGATAAACAAAATATTACAAAAAGCCGCGCTAGTGACTCAAATTAAGAAAAATAAATGTGCAAATTGAAAGTGATGAAAATCTAAAAAAAATTTAAACCAAAAAAAAATTGCATATAATACAATGTAATAAATATCAATAAAAGTCCAGTGAGGAAGGAAATGAATACAGAAGTGACAAGGTGAAATCCAATAAATAGTGACTGTGAAAATCAGGAACACCGTGATCCACCACCGTTAGTAGAATGCGCTTACCAGAGGGCAAGCTCAAATAAGCCCATATGTTGATATCAGGATAAATCTCAACCAGATGAACCCCAAATACGATCTCCTTCATAGGGTCAACCAGGGACGGATAATCGAATACCAATCTTTCTTGGGACCAATGGTAGTATGAGCAGTCTCCAGTAATGCCGAACCAGTAATCTCTTAATGGCCAGTACGAACATATAGGAAAGAGAAGGATGCTCCCATAGTGTGATATCAGAGTATAAAATTTTATTCAGTAAAAACACTCCTACTTACATCAAGGCGTAAATATATAAGCAGGAACAAAGGATAAAAACATGTGCCGGCCGGCAAATCGTACACCCGCTCACAACGCGGAACCCGATGACGTCAGTGCGTCAGCCTCCCTACGTCCGTTTCGTCCAATGACGTCTTCTGGGGAACGGGCGACGCACTGACTCATCGCAACTTTATAGACAACATACAATCACGCCCTGGTGTGACTCTCAATGGCGGATAGGATAAAAAACTTCACAATGGGTGTTATCAACGGCAATAAGTGTCACCAATGCCGATCATATGTGAAATATACATATTCGATGATGTTCACCTGAAATGAGAAATACAATTGTGTGCCAAAACAAATTGGTACACAAAAACGTAGAGAAAAAACTGTAGAAACTAATAATGTAGGTTAGATGCAGGAATTGACAATCCGCAATCCAAGATATCAACCTCCATCTTGTGGTTGAATGTCAGAATGCATATCCCACTAACCGCATACTGGGCAGGAAACTATGGAAAGAATACCTCCAATGCGATAAAAATAACAATAGTGGGGCTCACATAGAAATCGTACCCAAAATATGAAATAAAGTTGGGAATATATAATAAATCAGGTACACAGACCCCTAACAGTTAAACCTACTTTCAACCCAACATATAAAAAAATGTTTTACTCAGAAACTTCCCTATATGTGCGTGATGAGTTCAATATAAAAACAACTACCATTATAGTGTGAGTCTAATGGACTCCCATAAATGGATAAGAATAAATATCATAACATAAAAATATAAAGTTGGAAGGTAAATATAAAAAATACTAAACCTCCATAAAAAATAAAGGTGAATGATTCCAGAGGGCAAAATCCGCCATTGGGAGACAACACCTTACAATCTACTTCTTCACAATATACATCACAGATGGAATTAATATACATAAAACCCACCCCAAATGATTAGATGGAACTGAATATGGAAATAATTAAGCCTCAAACAATATAACTGTTAATAAGAAGGAAGTTGGCAGGACGTCAAGAATTGTCAATAAATGCATTGACGTCGGTGTCAACATTTAGCCCGAACGGAGTATAACATTTAATCTTGTATATCCAGGACATTTCTAATCTAGAAATGCCCCGGACAAGTGAGCCTCCCCTCCATTGGGGAACATATTTGTCAATCCCCAAAAAAATTGTTTTGGAGGGGTCCTTCCTATGGACTTCCAAATAGTGTCTGGATACTGGGTGTTTGGGGAACCCACCCAGAATGTTGGTGACATGTTTGTTTAATCTCACCTTAAGGGGGCGCTTAGTCCTCCCCACATACTGAAGCCCGCATGGGCATTGGAGTAGGTAAACGACCCCCTCAGTCCCGCAGGTGATAAACGGTTTAATCTCAAACTCAGCTCCAGTACTAGTAGAGATGAATCTGTGAGTCCGCCTGTGAGTGCACCCACTAAGTGAACAAATCCTGCACCGCCTGCACTGGTAAAATCCTGTCAGGTTACTGAAAAAATTGTAAGTATTTGCCACCGTTGGATCTAGGACATTAGGGGATATCTTGGTCTTAAGAGAAGGGACACCCCTATAGACAATCTGTGTTTTTTATGGAAGGACTGTGTTAAGGGTTAGATCACTGGTAAGAACATGCCAGTGTTTCTTAATCATCTTACCCACACTCCTATGTTGGATAGAGAATGTTGTAATAAAGGGAACCCTGGACGCCTCATTGGCCCCCCTGTCTTTTTCTTTAAGAAGGTCAGCCCTATCCTTAAGAGAAACCTCATCCAGTACTGCCTTTAGAGAAGGTAGTGTGTACCCCTTCTCCAAAAATCGCTTGGTGAGGGTCTCGGCTTGATTGAGAAACTCTACAGAGTCGGAACAATTCCTCCTCAGACGCAAATACTGGCTTTTAGGCACTGACTTGAGCCATGCCTCGTGATGGCAACTCCCTATAGGGATATAGGAGTTCCGATCTGTGTCTTTAAAGTGGGTAGCAGTAGTGAATACTCCATTCATGACCCCTATTCTTAAATCCAAAAAGGAGATGGCAGTTTGACTAGCCTCATAATTGAGGACAATACCCCTCTCGTTAACATTAAGACCTGTAAGGAAAAGGTCCAAATCGTCCCTGCTTCCATCCCATAGGATGAATAGGGATGTGACCTCAGGTTTTCGGCACTCAGGGCTATCCAACGCCTCACTCTTTAACCCACCTGGGGCCTTAGCACCAGCTGTGAAGGTCTTCAGAGATTTGGTGTTGTCCGAATTAGAGCAAATACCCATTAAAAGGGTAAAAACTGATAGGGATATTGTTAACGGTTTAAACTCTCTGTGTCAAAACAAAGATTTAATAATACGACCCGCCGACAAGGGGGGAGGTATTATCATTTTAGATAAAAAGGAGGAGGAGATGTACAGGATTCTGGGGGATTCTGATACGTATACATCCCTTCGGTTTGACCCCAAGTCACTCTATTTATCTGAATTGAAGACCTTGGTTCAGGTGGGAGTAGATGGTGGGATTTTCAATAAGAAAGAAGCTCTTTATTTGGTGCCTAAGGCACCTCGAACTCCCACCATCTATTACTTACCTAAGATACATAAGCACCCCACCTGCCCCCCGGGACGCCCAATTGTCAGTGGTATCGACTCCATGACGTCCCGGGTGGGCAGGTATATTGATTATTTTCTCCAACCCTTGGTTAAAAATATGCCCTCTTATGTTAAGGATTCCCGTTCTATCATCAATTTGTTGGGGAATATCACTCCCTCCCCTGGTTTATGGTTAGTGACAGCCGATGTCACCTCCCTATATACTATTATACCACATAATCTGGAGTTGACAGCTGTTGAGTACTTTCTTAGGAGGGACTCTGGGCTTTTTGATGAGCAAATTTTTTTCATTTTACAGTTGCTCAAATTTGCTGCATCTCGCAGCTATTTTTGGTTTGGGGGACTTTTCTTCAGACAAGACAGGGGGGTCGCCATGGGGGCTAAATATGCCCCCAGTTTGGCGAACCTGTTTATGGCCCTATGGTAGGAGGATGTCGTCTATGCCCAACAATGTCCACAGGTGGCCCTGTGGGCTAGGTATATCGATGACATCCTCCTCCTATGGGATGGAAGCAGGGACGATTTGGACCTTTTCCTTACAGGTCTTAATGTTAACGAGAGGGGTATTGTCCTCAATTATGAGGCTAGTCAAACTGCCATCTCCTTTTTGGATTTAAGAATAGGGGTCATGAATGGAGTATTCACTACTGCTACCAACTTTAAAGACACAGATCGGAACTCCTATATCCCTATAGGGAGTTGCCATCACGAGGCATGGCTCAAGTCAGTGCCTAAAAGCCAGTATTTGCGTCTGAGGAGGAATTGTTCCGACTCTGTAGAGTTTCTCAATCAAGCCGAGACCCTCGCCAAACGATTTTTGGAGAAGGGGTACACACTACCTTCGCTAAAGGCAGTACTGGATGAGGTTTCTCTTAAGGATAGGGCTGACCTTCTTAAAGAAAAAGACAGGGGGGCCAATGAGGCGTCCAGGGTTCCCTTTATTACAACATTCTCTATCCAACATAGGAGTGTGGGTAAGATGATTAAGAAACACTGGCATGTTCTTACCAGTGATCTAACCCTTAACACAGTCCTTCCATCAAAACCACAGATTGTCTATAGGGGTGTCCCTTCTCTTAAGACCAAGATATCCCCTAATGTCCTAGATCCACCGGTGGCAAATACTTACAATTTTTTCAGTAACCTGACAGGATTTTACCAGTGCAGGCGGTGCAGGATTTGTTCACTTAGTGGGTGCACTCACAGGCGGACTCACAGATTCATCTCTACTAGTACTGGAGCTGAGTTTGAGATTAAACCGTTTATCACCTGCGGGACTGAGGGGGTCGTTTACCTACTCCAATGCCCATGCGGGCTTTAGTATGTGGGGAGGACTAAGCGCCCCCTTAAGGTGAGATTAAACGAACATGTCACCAACATTCTGGGTGGGTTCCCCAAACACCCAGTATCCAGACACTATTTGGAAGTCCATAGGAAGGACCCCTCCAAAGCAATTTTTTTGGGGATTGACAAATATGTTCCCCAATGGAGGGGAGGCTCACTTGTCCGGGGCATTTCTAGATTAGAAATGTCCTGGATATACAAGATTAAATGTTATATTCCGTTCGGGCTAAATGTTGACACCGACGTCAATGCATTTATTGACAATTCTTGACGTCCTGCCAACTTCCTTCTTATTAACAGTTATATTGTTTGAGGCTTAATTATTTCCATATTCAGTTCCATCTAATCATTTGGGGTGGGTTTTATGTATATTAATTCCATCTGTGATGCATATTTTGAAGAAGTAGATTGTAAGGTGTTGTCTCCCAATGGCGGATTTTGCCCTCTGGAATCATTCACCTTTATTTTTTATGGAGGTTTAGTATTTTTTATATTTACCTTCCAACTTTATATTTTTATGTTATGATATTTATTCTTATCCATTTATGGGAGTCCATTAGACTCACACTATAATGGTAGTTGTTTTTATATTGAACTCATCACGCACATATAGGGAAGTTTCTGAGTAAAAAAATTTTTTATATGTTGGGTTGAAAGTAGGTTTAACTGTTAGGGGTCTGTGTACCTGATTTATTATATATTCCCAACTTTATTTCATATTTTGGGTACGATTTCTATGTGAGCCCCACTATTGTTATTTTTATCGCATTGGAGGTATTCTTTCCATAGTTTCCTGCCCAGTATGCGGTTAGTGGGATATGCATTCTGACATTCAACCACAAGATGGAGGTTGATATCTTGGATTGCGGATTGCGGTTTAGCATTGTCAATTCCTGCATCTAACCTACATTATTAGTTTCTACAGTTTTTTCTCTACGTTTTTGTGTACCAAATTGTTTTGGCACACAATTGTATTTCTTATTTCAGGTGAACATCATCGAATATGTATAATTCACATATGATCGGCATTGGTGACACTTATTGCCGTTGATAACACCCATTGTGAAGTTTTTTATCCTATCCGCCATTGAGAGTCACACCAGGGCGTGATTGTATGTTGTCTATAAAGTTGCGATGAGTCAGTGCGTCGCCCGTTCCCCAGAAGACGTCATTGGACGAAACGGACGTAGGGAGGCTGACGCACTGACGTCATCGCGTTCCGCGTTGTGAGCGGGTGTACGATTTGCCGGCCGGCACATGTTTTTATCCTTTGTTCCTGCTTATATATTTACGCCTTGATGTAAGTAGGAGTGTTTTTACTGAATAAAATTTTATACTCTGATATCACACTATGGGAGCATCCTTCTCTTTCCTATATGTTCGTACTGGCCATTAAGAGATTACTGGTTCGGCATTACTGGAGACTGCTCATACTACCATTGGTCCCAAGAAAGATTGGTATTCGATTATCCGTCCCTGGTTGACCCTATGAAGGAGATCGTATTTGAGGTTCATCTGGTTGAGATTTATCCTGATATCAACATATGGGCTTATTTGAGCTTGCCCTCTGGTAAGCGCATTCTACTAAAGGTGGTGGATCACGGTGTTCCTGATTTTCACAGTCACTATTTATTGGATTTCACCTTGTCACTTCTGTATTCATTTCCTTCCTCACTGGACTTTTATGGATATTTATTACATTGTATTATATGCAATTTTTTTTGGTTTAAATTTTTTTTTAGATTTTCATCACTTTCAATTTGCACATTTATTTTTCTTAATTTGAGTCACTAGCGCGGCTTTTTGTAATATTTTGTTAAACAAAATGGAAGACCGCATTCTCTCGTCCAGGCACCAACATGAACGATATTCCAAAACTTGGACTCTATGGAACATGTTGGTCTTCTCTGCAGAGGGACAGGCCCTCCTTGAGTATGATACAGCAGACTAAACCCCTCCCTGATTCCCCCTCTCCCCCCCTCCTCTTGCCCTTCCCCATCCTCTTCTTCCTTTTTCTCACTCTTCTCTCCAGTTTAAATCTTTTCTTCCTTTTTCTGTTTCTACTCTGGAAAGTAAAAATCAATCTAGACAGTTCCAGGTGTTTTGTCATGCTTCACAATATGCTGGGCTCTCGTCAACCTTAAGGCAATGAGACAAATGCTTAATTTTAATCTTACTCAGATAATACATGTACTGTTTAGATTATACTATTGGTTTTGGTGTGTTGACTCTACATCCCACATACAATTTTTTTTGTAGCATGCTATTTAGCCTTTCTTACAACTGTTTTTCTGATGCTGTGAAATTTGTCTTTTGAATAAATAAAAGATTTGCAAAAGAAAAAAACATAAACTCTCATAGTCTAATAGGCCTGTCCTTACCATCAGTGCTAGACAGGCATTAGATTGACCCCAAAAGTTAACTTGAGGGCACAGCCCATAAAGCAACGTCAATTGCTGGCAAGGTCAAAACCGCCAATAAAGCTGTGACAAAACATCACAATGTGACTGGGGGTGGGGAGGATGGGTGTATGGATGGTCAGCTATTGTGACAGCTGAATCTCCTCAGAGTATCATTCTTTCTGACACAATGGGGCACTATTCCTCCAACTGACACCATCAAAAGGGAACAATTCTTTCCATTGACAACAACGATGGGGCACTAGTCTTTCCACTGACGCCAAAGATATGGTATTGTTTACTCCCACTGGATACCTGGACATTTCTATTCTCAATGATGGCCCTAGTCCGACCCTCCTAAAGTGTGAAGAACAGTAAACTGGCCCTTTGTTTAGAAAGTTTGGAGACCCCTGCTTTAGTGGATTGGGGTGCCATTCAAAATGAATGGCTTTGCAAAAACATGTAACATGCATTATAGTAAAGCACACATTACTGCAATGCAAGAATGTAAATGGACCTGTACTGTGCATCCTTAAACCAGCTGAGGGCAGCAATAAAAAGTGTAAGAGGTTAATAATCAAAATAAATGGTAACAACCATGTTTTTGTTATGTTTTACTTTTGTAGCTCTCTTTTGGGGGGATATGTGAAATTACCTTTCCCAAGCAGGACACTGTAAACCTGTAAGTAGATAAGAGAGCCAGAACCTTCATTACGTGGAAGAGTGGGTTAATAAAGTTGGCAGGGTGCCTCCATCCAGGACAGGACCTCTGTGAATAGAGGGGATTCCCTTCCTGGGAGATTAACCAGTAATCTAATCAAAATATTAGGGAGCAGAGGAACTGCTGCAACCAGCATATAACATTTACTATAAGTACTGTAGATAGATGCACACCAGTATGGAAATAATACAAGCTTTATATAAGAAAAGATTAATAATGGTAAATACATTCTATGTACAAATGGGTATTGTTAGCAAAGGGAATGATAGTAGTCCTGGTGGAATTGTGCACATATACTCGGGTATATATAGTTATTATTGAGATACCTCCAGATGAATGTTGCAGCAAAGTTCAGTTGCAGGGGCCCCTGAGGATGATCATGATGGGGCATCTGTCTTTGTGTTGCAAACCTTAAGACAAGATCAGCAGTGAAGGGCAGATCCTCCTACTGTTGTCCAACCAGCCTGAAATGCAGATTCTCACCAGCAGAAACTGTAGTGTGGCACTGAAACTCAGGGTCGCCTATCTACTCTGCACTTAGTCCCTAGTACTGTCTAATCTATCATGCAACCAGATGCAGCCATGGGATGTCTAACTTGGCTCTAGCCTATGTTGGTTTTTGAGCCCTAAGCTAAAACTAGCTATAGGATCCCAGGGACAGAGTTAATTAAAATAACAGGAGCTGCATATAAATTCTATTGCAATAAACAAGCTCACCTACTAATATACTGGAAGGTGATCACTACATACATTAGCACAGACCTAGCTATCTGCCACTGTGCTTGTGAGATAATAAAAAGAGGGAAGGTACCGTAGAAAGGTAACAGCGCTCTCTGCAGGGGCAACCCAATCCATACACCAAATCCACTCACAGGTGCCTGAGCTTGATGTATCCAATCACACTCCAACATCATAAAAGGTAGAAAGAGCCGGCAACACTGAAATCCTTGAAGTGTAGTTTATTGGTACATCAGAGTGACAATAAAACAATAGCGCTGACGCGTTTCGGCAGAAGCCTTAGTTGTAGCTAGTTTGAAAGATATGGCAAGCTATATATATATATATATATATATATATATATATATACCTACACAGACTCCGCCTTTAAATAATTAGCATATTTAGTTGATACCACAAATCATTGAAGTGGATGGGGACCTGATTTTGACAAAAAAGAAAAGGGGATTTAAAATGTTGCGCCAAAAATAGGAAAAAGTGTAAAAGAAAATAATGGAAATTACTGCATGAGATGTTGAACATTATTCTTCCAAAATAAAAGGAAAAAAAAAAAATACATTGGTCAAATATACATAGTGATGATAGCACAATGTAAGAGAAAAATAAATGACAGAACTGCTCTTAGAAAATGAAATCAAATATGAGCAATTGACCAGAAGTGGCGAGAAGGAGGGATAAAAGACAGGCACAGAAGGAACTCATTAGGAACAGGGGACAAGTACAAAAACAAATATATATAGGATGGTATTATTTGAGGAAAAGATCCACATCCCATCTGTGGTTCATGCCTGTAGGAATGCGTATCCCCAACAGAAAAATCCACTTGACTTCCTCTTCCAAGAGACCTGTGTGCATGTCTCCTACACGTACCGACATTATGATTTTTTTGAACTGCAGAAAAAGAGAAAGAATCCATGTTACTGCCATGTGCAAATTTAAAGTGTTTTGATACATTGGACATCGTTCTCTCATTACAATAGGCTACTCCATTGTAATGCTTGCTAATTCTTATGCGAAGGGACCTGGTGGTGCATCCTACATATTATAAATTTACAAACATCACACTCTATCACTTAGACCACATGTTTCGTATTACAATTTATAAAGTCCTTAACAGGAAATACTTTACCATTGTGGTATGAGGTGATGGAAACGAATGGTGTGGGGAGGATGACAACTGGAAGCCAGGAGTAAAGAATTTCCTGCAATAGATTTCCATTCCAGTGGGTGAGTTCATTAGGGCCAAACGCAATTGTTCTACTCCAGAAAGCTTCCAGCAAGAATGTTCCATTATCTCAACACGTTTGAGTAATAGAGGCGACCAAGAGTGGCACATTAATAGAGCCATTACCATTGCCTCAGAGAAGGATAGGAATAGTCTAATCTATAACAGGAATAAAACTATTGGGTCCTCAAAAAATATTAAAAAGAACAGGGACAAGTATTCTATTACCTAATTCACCACCTTCTCTAAAGAATTTAATCAGATTAAGCATATTGTCAACAAACATCTCCCTATTCTTTATGGTGACAAGGACCTAATAGATGTGCTTTCTAATGGTTGTGACTTCTCTTGCCGTCGTGCCCCGACCTTAGGAAATTCTTTGTCGCCTAATTTGTATCAAGTCACTACTATTCCCAAAACTTGGCAAAATTTAGTACTAATGGTTCGTATAGCTGTGGTCTGAATACTTGTAGGTATTGTGATAAACATAATAGACATAATAAACATAAAAGTCTATCACCTCATACCACATAGGTAAAGTATTTTCTATTAAGGACTTTATTAAATTTAATACGAAACATGTGGTTTATTGATAGAGTGTGATGTTTGTAAATTACAATATGTAGGATGTACCACCAGGTCCCTTCGCATTAGAATTAGCGAGCATTAAAATGGAGTAGCCTATAGTACTGAGAGAAGGATGTCCAATGTATCAAACCACTTTAAATTTACACAGTTACAAGGTAACATGGATTCTTTCTCTTTTTCTGCAGTTCAAAAAAATCTGCATGTCGGTACGTGGAGGAGACATGCACAGAAGGCTCTTGGAACAGGAAGTCAAGTGGATTTTTCTGTTGGGGACACGCATCCCTACAGGCATGAACCACAGATGGCATGTGGATCTTTTCCTCAAATAATACCATCCTATATGCCACACTTTTCAGATATTTATTTGTAAAAAATTTGGAAAACCATTTATCATTTTCCTTCTAATTCACAATTATGTGACACTTTGTGTTGGTCTATCACATAAAATTCCAATAAAATACATTTACGTTTTTGGTTATAAAATGACAAAATGTGGAAAATTTAAAGGGGTATAAATACCTTTTCAAGGCACTGCACGTGTTACAATCCGGCCAAACATTCAACTTTAGATTTACCAAAACGATGTAACAGTAGCGCCTCCATAATGTAAGCAATTCATTTGTATCCAATCATGTAGGCTCTTGGACTACACAGATTTTGCTAGATCTAACGGTACAATCAGATTGTAAAATGTGGTGACCCTAAGAAATTAATCCCACAAGGCCCGCCCCCTCCCTCCAAATTATCTATGGATAATGTATGGTGAGTGTAAAATCCAAATCTTTTTAAACTGTTTTCCTTTATTTGTGAGCATCAGAGATGATTAGTTCAGACAGCGAAGATGTAAAAAAAAACTGTTCTGGTGTAAGACTCCAGCTCAGTGGATGTTTTCCAGAACATAAAACTTATCCATGATATTTCCCATCAGAGTTGGAGCGA
This sequence comes from Lithobates sylvaticus, assembly GCA_028564925.1. Lineage (NCBI taxonomy): Eukaryota > Metazoa > Chordata > Amphibia > Anura > Ranidae > Lithobates > Lithobates sylvaticus. Next base: position 232,445,962 of record CM053026.1, read on the forward strand.
GGTCTCGAATTAAAACGAATGGCTTAATGCCCCAGTAAGGGTAGAAGATCTCTGGCCGTCTCAAGACCGCCGCTTTCACCACCTCTTCAGCACAGTCCTCTTTCGATGATGCGGTCATGGTTATTTTGTCACCCACTTTTTTTACGGCATTTTCTGAAATAAATGACATTAGTGACACGTTCACATTTCCATCTCTCTCTAATATTTAAAAGCTACAAAGATGTAAGTGTTAAAGCTGAACTCTGGGATAAGCAAATATTGTCTAAACACAAGTGGCCTATGTATTGTTACTGTTACTCAGTGTGCTTCGTATATTTCTACCAGATCTGTGCAGTAATCCAGTGTAAAACTCTGCCTTTGTGTAGGAGCTTCCTGTAATAAAGACCAGTCACTGCTGCTCCCACTCATTGCACAGGGTGACTGGTCTAGTACTGCCCCCTCGTTCTGTTTTTATATCTGGGGACGCCGCAAACCACTGCAGCAGCCCACACCACACACAATGAGAGCCCCGATCCCCAGAGCTCCGCGTGAATGCCAGCCCCGCCCGCCCGCACTTGCTTGGCAGCTCCACCATTCATGGAACATGTATTTTTTCCATGAACACAAGATGTTCTCTGATTGGACAAGAGAAGATCATGATGCCCCTGCCCCTCCTCTTCACCTCATCTAATCATAGGCCTTTTATTCATTGAAAAAAATGAATGGTGTCAAATGAGTGATCCCTTGTGAGTGCAGTGGGGAAGCCAACCACACAGAACCCAAAAGACCACGGCACCCACCGCATTCAGCAGGTGCCACCACAGTGGCTCACAGCACCCCCCAGAGGCCACCCAGACACCAGACTTAGATGCTCATAGATGCAAAAATACAATTCCCAGAGTTCAGCTTTAAGGATCTCTTTGTCAGTCATAAAAACAGAAAACAGCAATAACAATCTTGAGAGATCGTACAATGACAAATTAGCCATCACACAGACTATACAATATCGTGCAGAGTGTGGCCATGAAATATAGAAGAAGACTTAAATATGTTGTTGCCTTGGAGTAATGGGTGTTTTTTATATTTTTAAAGGACATACTCCAAAATTAGGAGAAAAGTGCCATATACACTTCCTTGTCTGTACTAAAAATAAATTGTAGTAAAATGTTTGCATATACTGCTGAGTCCGGAATATGCAAATGAGTTCCCCTTGCAAACCGCACAACACAATAGTTGGTATAGAAGTCATGGATTATTTCAATCTTTGTGATGTAGGAGCAATACATTTTATGCAAATGCAATGGGTGGTTTGTGGTCCTAGAAACTGCTCAGCAGCAACTGTAGAGTCTTGCTGGACCCCCAGAGGAGCTTGTTGAAGTTTTGAAAGGATGGGAGTGTCATACAAGCTTGTACAGACTTTTTATTTTGTAACAGCCCTTGGCTTATCTCAAGACACAGGAAGACACAAAAGTAAGTAAAATGTCTTCATCATTAGCATATTTGCTGAAAAGTCTTCTCAACTGGTGTTGAAGACTATAGCATTTTTATATACACACCACAAGAAGGTGTCAGTGTTTTATCCATTTAAAGACTCATTCACTACGGACTTATGGACTATATATTGGTGGTCTTATCACCATCGGATTAGGACCTTACAGTATATACAACCCCAGCTGGAGTGCACCAATAACTTATTTTTGTTCTATATGCGCAGCACCATCTAGTGGCTGCACGAACCATGCATGGACATTAGAAAGGTGGCAATGGATGCAAGTATTCAGACTTAGCAATCAATAAATAATTATTGTAATTTATAGAAACTTGTTATAATATTGTGTGAATAAACATGCACCTTGAAATATGAGATGAAGACTTGTTGAAATTATAAAAAGAATGACTATAGTAACCCAAAAACCAACTCTCTCACCGGTGTCAATGTATCCAAGAACAGCCACAGTGACAGAAACATTTTTCTTGCTTAGTGTAAATTCTCTGCGGAGGGAACTGTAAAAACCTTCCAAGGCAAATTTGGCTGCACAGTAGTTTGTGGTAAATGGAGCTCCGATTCGTCCTGTGCAGAGTGAAAAGAATTGTACATCAAGTCCTAAACAACTAAACTCAGACAAAACTGCCTAATGTATCATTCTTATTTTAACAATGAATTATTTTATACAAGTCATCAAATACTTAGAAAAATATTTTTTCCCAAGCTTCATGGAAACATACAAACTAAACTGGGAAGAATAATGACAAAACATAGGTTCTGTAAGGCCATGCCGAGGTTTGAACTCAGGACTGTTCTTCTAAGATTTTTCCCTATTTTCCAAGCTGTAGGATCTGCCTCCCATGTACCTCTAACTTAAACCAACCTAAACCAAAAAATAGAACTCCCTTTTTTTTTGTAAAGACTACCCAATCACGTGCAAATGAAAAAAAAATGCATTTTGATTGGTTGAGGGAAGTCAGCAAAATGCAATGTCTCTTGCAAAGTAAAAAGCCTATTTGTTTTTAGCAGATTAACCCCATGGTGTCTTCAGTTTTAGTAAAACCGTATTTAATTTTTAAGGGTTCAATGTCCAGTTCTGCATCTTCTTTTATGGCTGTGTTTCTGAATTGCCATACTCCCTCTTAGAAACCCTGAAACATACACTCTTCTACATTATATATGGGATGTTGATGGCTAAAGATGATTTCCAACCTGATTCCTACACCAGTGAATAGGAAAGAGACCTATGCCACTTTTTCAGAGGAAGACTGGCCAAAGCTTTTGTCTTTACGCATAATGTTACATTCTCTCCAGCAACACATGGGAGATAAAGTACAAAATCCTGTCTATATATCTATAGTCTCAGACCCCATATACAGCCAAAAAAAAAAGATAATAAGCCATCACTTCATCACAGCGGCTCACCAACGAATACTCCTTTACTGAAAATCCTCCAGTACTCCCTGCATAACTTGATAACCTGTTGGGTAGATTTGGCCAATCTCACCATGAGCATTGGGAGCTTTCAGCTGAGAGTTTGGAAAAATGGGAACCATTCAGAACTAAGTAGAATAAATGGACATATTTTTCTTAATCTCTTATAGACCTATCATTTATTCTCCACAGATGTGATAACATATTCTCCTCTGTACATATTAAACAATCTTAAATTGCTATGACCAAAAGCCCTGGACTTACGCGAACCCCAACTTTTTATTTTTTACTCGTCTTCTTATTTTCTACCCCATCCCCTTCTTTTGACCTTCAATAGCTTCTTCGAAGTGCCTAACAAAGAGTACATGGGAACATCTGTATTAGGGTTGATTTACTAAAACTGGAGAGTGCAAAATCTGATGAAGCCGTGCATAGTATCCAATCAGCTTCTAACTCTAGCTTGTTCAATTAAGCTTTAACAAATAACCTGGAAGCTGATTGGTTTCTATGCAGAGCTGCACCAGATTTTGCATGCTTTAGTTTTAGTAAATCAACCCCTTAGTGTCTTTCTCCAACCAATTTATGCACAAACAGAAAGGTATCAAGACTGCATGAGCCAACAATAGGACTATACTTAAAGCTGAATTCCAGAATATATTTACAAAGTTACATTGGTTCAGTTTGGACCAATGTAAGTAAGTATGTTACATACCTGGCCGATCCTTGTGGAAGCTGGAAATCAGTTTAGTAGTCACTGCTACTACAATGATCGCCACTAGCTTCTAGGTCCTGTGGCAAGCATCTGCCCTGTTGTTTAGGAGGTTGTTGGCATGGTATGGGTGCTATGCAGAGCAAATTTTTCAGTCATTTTTTATTAAAATAACAAACATGTTATACTTACCTGCTCTGGTTTTGCACAGAGCACCCCCGATTTTCCTCTTCTTGAGTCTCCTACCAGCACTCCTGGCTCCACCCCTGCTAAGTGCCCCTATGGCAACCTGCTTGCGATGGATGGCGCTCAACCCCGCCCCATGCTCACTCCTTACTGACCCTGATTGGGAGCCAATGTCTCCCACTGCTGTATCTGAGTCAATGAGGAGCAAGAGAGTGCTTGCACAGCGCTGAATCGAGATTGGGCTCAGGGGCGGGGGGGGGGGGGGTCTGCAGGGGGAACTGTGTGCAAAGGTTTTTTACCTTAGAGTGCAGTAAGGTAAAAAAAAAAAAACAATTCTTCAGCCATTACAACTACTTTCAGCTTTATATTGTGGATAAAGTAGGGAAGGGCTATAACCACTGTTAATTTTTTTATTTATATTTATTTGAAAACTGATTAACATTTTGATGGATTTTAGATGTGCTTTTGAAGGTCAATTAATGCTGTTTATTTATTCTGCATATTGTACGTCACATACTTCTTCTCTGTAAATCTGTTTCCAATTTTCTCATTCAAAACATATTTTACCAAAAGCAAAGCTTGCCATAAATGCAAGAACCTTACCACTCATTGAAGACATAATGACAATGCTGCCTTGAGATTTTTCCAGCGCTTTTAGTGCTGCGGATGTCAGCTGGATGTAACTGAGATAGTTGACAGTGATGGAACTCAGCACATCCTTCATGTCACCTTGAAAATATCCAAATGACCCAGATCCTCCCACATGATTTAAAACTAGATAATCCAGGCCACCTACATACAAAAAAAAAAAACAGAAGAAGATCATTGCATCACTGTGAATTTAAAGGGAAAATATTGTGTATTTTTAAATAGTTTAAATTTGGAGGTATTATTTTAACATTGAACTGAAACATTTTTTTGCAGTGACATTCCTATTTTTACTAAATTGCATATTTTGAATATTACGTTCCCTACAAATTTGTGAAATTGCTCCCTCTAGTGGTAATCAATCTGTATGTCAGGTGCCTTGCTGACAACGTGTAATATTCTTACAATGAAACATAAAACCTATGTCGAAGATCTTGATAAGAAAAAAAAGAAAAAAGCAATGCAGTCCCTGGGTTACAAACGAGATGGGTTCTATAGGTTTGTTCTTAAGTTGAAGTTGTATGTAAGTTGATGTCTCCATTGAAGCTTTATCACCAGTCTTTGTTTCCAGACCAATCCAAAATTTTCTAAATCCAATTGTCATTGGGACAGAAAGTGAGGTGAAATCTTCTGAACAGGGGCACAGACAGCAAAACAAATGTTACAGGGATGTTAATCCTTTCTCTATAGAATGGGAAAGGGTTAACACCCCTGTAATATTTGTTTTGCTGTCTGTGCCCCTGTTCAGAAGATTTCACCTCACTTTCTGTCCCAATGACAATTGGATTTTGAAAATGTTGGGTTGTTGTGGAAGCAGGCCTTGGTGATAAAGATTCAGTGGAGACACCTTTTTCCCATGATAACTCTAAAGCCCCATACACACGGTCGGACAATCCGCGGACCAGGTCCGTCGGACCATGTCCGTCATACTTTGTCCGATGTTGGTTTTGCGTACACAAGGTCGGACAAAGTTGTCGGAAAATACGATCATTCTGAACGTGGTGACGTTTGTTGCGTACGACGGGACTACGTAGAGGCTAGTAGCCAATAGCTTTGGTCTTGTAATGTGATCTGAGCATGCGTGGCACTTTGTCCGGTCGGACAACCGTACACACGATCGGATTTGGTGTGATCGGACCGTGTTGACGGCAAAGATTTCCAGCAGGAGATAAGACTTTGTCCGTCGGTCAAACCGACGATCATTGTCCGATGGTGCATACACACGGTCTGATTTTTCAACAACCTTGTCCGATCGGACAGAATCCATGAAAAAGTCCGACCGTGTGTATGGGGCTTTACAGGAGTGAATTTCGCTTCCTAGGGGTAGATTTCCTCTCACTTCCTGTTGTAGTCATATGTAAGTTGGAGGTATGTAACTCGAAGACTGCATGTATTAGGACAGACATACATTTTTATTATAAACTGTTGCTGAAGGCTACTTTCAGGGTAGGCTGCATTTGAATTCTGATCTTTCCTTGAACTGGCATGACTGGTTTTGAGGCATGTGTAGGGTTGCCACCTCATCCCTTTAAACCCGAACACATATGAATTACACAGGTTCTGAGGCTAATTTAATGCAGATACGGCGCCAAGTGAGTTTAATTACAACCGTAATCAGCCACAGAACCTGTATAATTAATATGTGTTTGGTTTTTAAATGGATGAGGTGGCAACCCTAGGCATGTGGCAAGCATTAAAGAAGGTATTAAGCAACGATTTTTTTCAGAAAAGGTATTTCAGCTTTTTTAGTGCTCTTTATTTATTAACCGCTTGCCGACCAGCCACCGCAGTTATACTGCGGCAGGTTGGCACGGCTGTGCAAATCGCTGTAGCTATACGTCAGCTCTTTAAGACGCTATAGCAGGCGTGGCCGCAGCGTGTCCCCGGAGCTGATGCTCGTGCCCAGCGGGCGCGATGTCCGCCAGGCACCGTGGATTGCTTGTTACAGACCGAGAATGGGGATGTGTGTGTGTAAACACACAAATACAGGTTCTCTCAGGGGAGAGGAGACAGATCGTGTGCTCTTACTAAGTAAGAACACCGATCGGTCTCCTCCCCTAGTCAGTCCCATCCCCCCTACAGTTAGAACACACAGTGAGGGAACACAGTTAACCCCTTGATGGCCCCATGGTCTTAACCCCAGTGGCTATTTTTAGCTCTGATCGCTGTATAAATGTCAATGGTCCCAAAATAGGGTCAAAAGTGTCCAATCTGTCCGCCGCCATCTCGCAGTCCCAATAAAAATCACAGATCGCCGCCATTACTAGAAAAAGATAAAAAATAATAAAAATGCCCTATTTTGTAGACGCTATAACTTTTGCGCAAACCAATCAATACGCTTATTGTGTTTTTTTTTTTACCAAAAATATGTAGAAGAATACATATCGGCCTAAACTGATGAAGAAATTAGTTTTTTTTACATTTTTGGGGGGATATTTATTGTAGCAAAAAGTACAAAATATTGTGTTTTTTTTTTTTAATTGTTTCTCTTTTTTTGTTTATAGCACAAAAAATAAAAACCGCAGAGGTGATCAAATACCACCAAAAGAAAGCTCAATTTGTGGGGAAAAAAGAACATAAATTTTGTTTGGGTACCACATCGCACGACCGCGCAATTGTCAGTTAGAGCGCCGCAGTGCCTTTTTGCAAAAAATGGCCTGGTCAGGAAGGGGGCAAGTCCTTCCGGGGCTGAAGTGGTTAAAAATAGTTTTATGTGGTGATCTACTATTGTCACTTGTACCATCAATGTCACCAAAGCTTTTTTATACTAGTAATGGGGGTGATCAGTGACTTATATATAGAAAATCTGACACTATATATGTGATTCTGTACAGCCCGCCCACACTGTCGCAGTATATGTACAGTGTGTGGTCGGCAAATGGATAAATAGACTAGGATAAGGCACTTGTAACAGGATCAACAATCATTTAAAGTGTAACTCCACTTTTGTTGAGAAAAAAACGTTCCATTCTGGGTGATCAATGTACATTGCAAGGTTTTTAACAAACGTTGTTGCAGATTCCTACCATTTCATAATTATCAATCAGCTGTGCACTTGCAGGGCATTAATGAGGAAAGCTGCTGGGTCTGCATCCCTTTAGCTGTGATTTCCTATTGAAAGTATCTCACCAAAAATGTTTGCTGCAGGGGATGCCTGAAATCTGACTTGTATCTTAGTGTAGACTTCTGGGAAAATCAGTGAGCAAATCATATAAGCAGGAAATTATGTGTCTGGGGGGCGTTCTGTACACATTCTGTGTACAGAACACCTCCAGGTAGCCATATTGCATTGCATTTTTCAGAAAATTACAGCGCTGGAGATTGAAAAGAAAGGGTCATTCAATTACTATTAGATTGTAAGCTCTTCTGAGCAGGGCCCTCTTAATCCTCTTGTATGTTATTGTATTTTATTGTACTGTAACTGTATTGTCTCCTTTTATATTGTAAAGTGCTGCGTAAACTGTTGGCGCTATATAAATCCTGTATAATAATAATAATAATTACAATATCGTATGCAATTATTCACAATTGCATACGCTATATTTTTTTTTCTTTATTTTCAATTTTTTCCCCTACAAAAGTGGAGTTACCCTTTAAATGTCATGTCATCCGACATAGCAACAGTGCATATAAGTAAGGTATTTAGCTCTGTACTTTTTCAGCAAATACAAGGTGTTCTCTAATTGGAGGTAGAGAGGAGGGCAGTGAACCGTTTAAATCTGTATGAATTGGCCCACAGAAGCAATGGAACGGAAGCAGAAAGCCAAAGTGTTATTAAACCCAGGCCCCTGCATTCACTATATCTGGTCTCCCACAGTACACAGAATATGGAAATACAATTATTTTAGTAAGTATAAACTGCTAAATACCTTTTCTTATCAGCAGTATATAGCAGTCTTATGACTTTGGTGTTTGGTTAAAACTTCTAGGAGTATTCATTCTCCCCTGATTGGCCTATGAAGCTGCAGGACCCCCGAACCTTCTGTCTGATTGGCCCTGTGCTGATCACATGCACCCTCCCAAGAAAAAAAAAACTCTCTAGCAATACAACCAAACTGAGCATGTGCAGCTTTCCCCCAAGGCTCTGTTCTATAAGCAGATAGATTGGGGACAGTGGAAGAAGGGGAGAATCAGAGAAGACAGGATCATTTAGCTTTTTTGCACACTTCAGAGGATTAACCCCTTAGGCTCCACAGTGAGTATAACAAGCATGCTTTACTGCATATACAGACTGATTTTACTGTTGTGGGTTTAGCAACACTTTAAGTAAGAATTGTATATGTAGGGAAGATTGTAGAATTGTATGCGAGGGATGATCGCAGCACAAGGACTCCATTGAAGAGGGAACTTTCTCAGGGGACACTGAGGGGAGAAGGGGATGAAGATATTGGCTGGATAATAAAAAGAAAACACTTGCCATCCTTAAGAAAGAAGCAACTTTTGAAGAAGATCTGGAATTATTTTCAAGGGCAAAAAATGGGTTTTCCTGGAGGAATGGACCTCTAATCCCTTCCTCTCACAATGGCATCCATAGATCCATATCAGTATATAATAGTGTCTGGCAGCTGCTAATTTGTCTGATGTGGTTAGCCGTATGACGGGAGCCTGGTTTCTGAGGGTTGATTCCCTCCACCTAATCTTGGGTCAATCGGATACCCCCAACTACCACCCTGAAGTGCTGGATAAGGTCGGAGTGATTCCCTGTAACTGCGTGTTTGACTCAATACTTTCAGTATACGAGTCCACACCGTCTGGTAAGCGTTCTGGCTTTACACATTGGTGGTGGACCACACAGTGATGGTGTTTTAATATTCCGTTCCTTAACGGGTGATACCAATTCAATTGTATGGGATTCATCTTCTCACAAGACTATTGTTTACTTGGACTATTGATTTATTTACTTAATTAAATTTTTTTGTTTTGTACTACTTTTCACTTTTTATTTTTTTATCACATTTCACGTGTGCTTTAAGTAGTTTATGTTATAATTTTGTGGCATTGAGAGTTATATCTCTGTTTCAGCAATTAATATTATAGGTTTGTCACTTTTTAGCGCTGCATTATTGTTTACCTTTGTTTTTTGCACTATATGTCTAGTGGAGTGCCAGCAGCTGCACACATTCTCTATGAGCAAATCTATTACACCCCTCTATATGTAGTACATATTTACCTAATTTATCAATAGCTTCTTGGGCCACATACTGAGCTGAAGTCAAGTTCCCCATATCAGACACGACATAGTGTGCCGAACTGGCTCCTAGCTGGAGACACCTCTTTGCAACCTAGGAAACAAAAATACTCTTTTACATTTGCGACTGAATAAGGCCACACCTGCCAATTTAATTTAGATAATCTATAAAAATAATGATATGCCCATTAGTATGTGACTTCTTACCACTGAACCTGAGAAAGCCCTGAGAAAGTTGCACTGTCTTCATATTAATCCTTCAAACCTCTTCACAAACATGTACCTGAATACAACATGGTCTGGATGAGCGCCCAGATCTTGTCATTTAAAGAAGGCTTTACTAAGCCACTGCTCGTATGTTGTATGAATGTAAGAGTTAAGCCTTGTACACACGGTACGATTGTTGGCAGGGGATTCTCTGTTGACAGACTGTTTTCCTAAAATCTGACCGTAAAGCCTCCTACACACGACTTTTGTCCGAAGGCATGTGCCAACAAACACGAACGTACTGACGTACTACGTGGTTTTTCAGCTCTTTAGCGCCACCCTTTGGGCTCTTTCTGCTAATTTCATATTAGTAGAAGTTTGATGAGTGTTGATTTACGCTTTTCATTTTGCGCTTTTCAGTTTGTTTCTGAACGCCTGTTCGTCAACTAGATATGTTGCGGAATCGGAGGAGATAACGTGTTATTTATTATTGGCCTTGGAGTTAATGCTTTGACCCAAGTCCAGGAACAGGAGGAGGAGGAGTTCTTGGACCAAAAATTGGTTTCTTTATTAATCGTGACCAATTATGTCATATGCCTTTGCTGCGGGAGCTCCAGGAGAATAATCCAGATGATTTTCGGAATTATCTCCGGATGACGGACTCCTGCTTTCACCAACTCTTGGCATTGTTGACCCCCTATATTAAGAAGCAGGACACATGCATGAGGCTTTTATTTAATTTTTTGGTTGAATAATAATGATTTAATTTGGTATATATTTTTAATATTTTTAATATTTAAAAAAATAAAATGTAAAATTGACAAGGGACACCAAAACTACGGGATAATGGTGTTGTGGTAACTTGCTCAACAAAAAAAAAAAGCAGAATAATATTCTTGATATCACTAGAAAAAAAAAGCCTTTGAAAATTTGTTTGCAATAACTCAATCAGTATAACCAGCAAAGCAGCTTCATTATTATCCCAATAAAGAAGAAGAGAATGTGCGCTGCATCTCGAGATTTCATAATTTGCCACGTCGCGAATGTTAATTCTCCATTATGAACGCTAGTTTACAAGACCGACCTCTTCTGGCTCGTCCTTGTTTCCGAGCATGCTTGTTTGCACTTTGGACTTTTGTCCTACGGACTTGTGTATACATGCTTGGAAAATCCGACAACAGACATTTGTCCGCAGAAAATTTAAAAACCTGCCATTCAACATTTGTCCGCAGAAAATTTGACAACAATTGTCCGATGCAGCATACACACAGTCTGATTTTCCGCCAACAGCCTGTCATCACACAATTCCCATGGGAAAATCCAATTGTGTGTATGAGGCTTTAGTACGCTCCTTTTGACAATTGTTGTCCAACTTTCGGCCAACAAATGTTGGATGGCAGACTAGTAAATTTTTGGCCGACAACGGTCTGTTGTCTGATTTTCGTATGGTCAGTACACAAATCCGTCACACAAAAGTCGAAAGTACAACCACGCATGCTCGGAATCAATGCTCACCAAATACGAAATTAGCAGAAGGGGCCCAAAGGGTGGCACTCAAGAGCTGAAATTCCTTGTAGTACATCACTACGTTCGTGTTTGTTGCACGACAATTGTGTACCATTAGTATGCAAGACAAGATCCTGGCACACGCCCTTAAGACAAAAATCAGACGCTCGCTTGGCCAACAATTGTACCGTGTGTACGAGGCTTTAGCCTACATTCACAAGGTAGTCTCTGGAAGCAGCAACACTCTGTGCTATGATCACATGCAAACTGGCTGATTAGATGGTTTGTGTGTGGCCAAAATTCCGCACAAACGCCATGGCTGTGTCTTGGGTAGGTGGGCAGTTTTATTCGCATGTAAACACTCAGATGAACAGTTACATGTGAATAGCAATGGGGCTGCTAATAGATATGTATAGAGTAAATCAGGCCTGACCCTATCTAAAATATCTGCATAAAACACGTGAGAAAATACACCCAACTTCCTGTGCGATCCTGTGGATGCTGAGCATTCTATCTCTTTGTAAATTTGAAATTGGGTGTAAGGTTAATATACACTCATTGGTCGTTTTATTAGGTACACCTGTCCAATTGCTTGGTAACACAATTGCTAATCAGCCAATCACATGGCAGCAACTTAATACATTTAGGCATCTATATGTGGTGAAGACGACTTGCTGAAGTTCAAACCGAGCATCAGAATGGGGAAGAAAGGGAAATTAAGTGACTTCTAACGTGGCATGGTTGTTGGTGCCAGACGGGCTGGTCTGAGTATTTAAAAACTGCTGATCTACTGGGATTTTCACTCACAACCATCTCTAGGGTTTACAGAGAATGGTCCAAAAAAGAGAAACTATCCAGTGAGCAGCAGTTGTGTGGACAAAAATGCCTTGTTGAGGTCAGAGGGGAATGGGCAGACAGGTTTGAGATGAGAGAAAGGCAACAGTAACTCAAATAACCACTTACAACCAATGTATGCAGAATACCATCTCTGAAAGCACAACACTTCAAACCTTCACGCAGATGGGCTACAGCAGCAGAAGACCACACCCGGTGCCACTCCTGTCAGCTAAGAACAGGAAACTGAGGCTACAATTCAAACAGGCTCACCAAAATTGGAGGATAGAAGATTGGAAAAACGTTGCCTGGTCTGATGATTCTGAATTTCAGCTGCGACATTCAGATGGTAGAGTCAGAATTTGGCATAAACAACATGAAATTATGGATCAATCCTGCCTTGTATCAATGGTTCAGGCTGAGGGGTAGTGGTGTAATGTTGTGGGGGAAATTTTCTTGGAACACTTTGGGCCCCTTAGTATCTATTGAGCATTGTTTAAATGCCACGGCCTATCTGAGTATTGATGCTGACCATGTCCATCCCTTTATGACTACAGTGTACCCATCTTCTGATGGATACTTCCAGCAGGATAATGCACCATGTCACAAAGCTCAAATCATCTCACCACTGGTTTCTTGAACATAACAACGAGGTCACTGTACTCCAATGGCCTCCACACTCACCAGATCTCAATCCAATAGAGCACCTTTGGGATGTGGTGGATGTGCAGCCGACAAATCTGCAGTAACTGTGTGATGCTATCATGTCAATATGGACCAAAATCTCTGAGGAATGTTTCCAACACCTTGTTGAATCTATGCCATGAAGAATAAGGCCCCTTTCACACTGGGGCGGTTTGCAGGCGCTATTGCGCTAAAAATAGCGCCTGCAAACCGACCCGAAACAGCTGTTGCTGTGTCTTCAGTGTGAAAGCCCGAGGGCTTTCACACTGAAGCGGTGCGCCTGCAGGACGCTGAAAAATGTCCTGCAAGCCGCATCTTTGGTTCGCTGTAGGAGCGGTATATTTACCGCTCCTATAGCGCCCGTTCCCATTGAAAACAATGGGGCAGCGCTCCGAACCCGCCCGCAAAACGCTGCTGCAGCGGCGGTTTAGGGGCGGTATTAACCCTTTTTCGACCGCTCGCGGGGGGGTAAAACCACCCCGCTAGCGCCCGAAATGCGCTGCTAAAACGACGGTAAAGCGGCGCTAAATATAGCGCCGCTTTACCGCCAGCGCCCCCAACGCCCCAGTGTGAAACTAGCCTTAAGGTCGTTCTGAAGGCAAAAGGGGTCCAACCCAGTGTACCTAATAAAGTGTCTGGTGAGTGTATTTTCTAATATTCTTTATTCAATTTTTTTGCAGCACGCTTGAGATGAAGGTCAGATGTACACATTATTGCAAGGTATGCTTTAAAGCTGAACTCAAGGTACCATTTTAACAGCTTGGACCAATATACAGTATGTATTCATATTTCATACCTGAGGGACTGCTGTGGAAATCACTGGTGCTTCTACAGTGATCATTGCGATCTTCAGGGTCCTGTGCCCTATTGCCTACTGACCACTGGGGATCGCTCACTTGGTACTGACTTTATTAATTTTTCAATGAATACAAGGCGTCCTCAGATTGAATGAGGTGGAAAGAAGGGACAGTGACATCACAATCTCTACTAGGTCCAATCAGAGAATGGAATTCCTTATATTCATAAAAAAATAAATAAATACAAGACGTTCTGTAAATGGCAAATGATCAGTATGCAGTGGGGCCGCTGGAAAATCACAAAAATCACTGTAGTAGAGATGACTACTACAGTTATTGTCAACTTTCACAGCTGTATATCAGATAGGAAATATGCATTCTTATATTGGTCCAATCTGAATTAATGTAAAGCAGGCCATACACTGACAGGTTTTTTTCTTCATGTAGCCCACATCTCCCACAGTAGCTATTGCATTTTGACAGCCGACGCCACTTTGTGGCAACTCCACTTCACTCTGCATAGGCCTGGGGGGTAGGGCCTGGAAAAGCTGAAGCAACATCACCAGTACATGTAACCACTCCAGCTTAGCCCTACCCCAGACCCAGAGACAGAGGCGTAGCTTGAAGCTTGTGGGCCAGATGCAAAAGTTGACCCCCCCCCCCCCCCCACTACTTTCAACATGCGTGCAGATACATCCACCGCACAGCAAGATGCTCAAAGTGTCTTAAGAGTTTTAAGTTCCCAGAGTTCCTCTTTACATCAGAGGACAGGGATTACCACTGGAGAATCAGAGGACAGGGATCACTGCTGGAGAATCAGAGGACAGGGACCCCTGGCACCACACACACACTACACAGGGCTGAAATCACATTCCTTTACACACAGTGTGTCAGTGTTCACAGGGTGTATTTGGCTTTTATGTTGCCCTTCTGACCTGTGAAATTCTCTGGTCGGAACGGCAGTGTAGTTGCAGTAGGCACCCTGTGCAGATCATGGCTAACTGGCTGTGTTGTAAAGGAATGTGATTTCAGCCCTGCGGAGGAGGAACAGTATAGAGTGCTGTAATGGGAAAGGAGCTTTGCAGCCGGGCATAGCATGCAGGGTTGAGGGGGTGTCAGGGGGCATTGGGGGGGGGCAACTTAGATCTGGGAGGGCAAAGCCATGTGACACAAAATCTGGAGCCTGCAACCCTTCAGGGGCCCTCCAAGGAGGTGTTAAGGGATTTGTTTTAGCAATTTCTAAAGGTTTTTCTGTCAGTGTTGGCAGAGGAGGAGTGTGTTTTTTTCCCAGTTGTCAGAGAAGTGGGTTAAGTAGACATCCCCGGGAGGGGGGGTGGGGTACAGAGAATCCCAGTTGGTGACTAGAAGACACTGAGCAGTGTCATACCTCACCAGTGACATCGGTCCCATCGTGGCTGAGCTTGGTTACCATTCCATGTTGCCAGCACACAGCACAGACACCCTCCCATCCTGGGCTGTTCTCACCTCGTGCTCCTCTCCATTCATGAAATGGCTCACAGCTTCTCCCCAGCCAATGGGAACAGAGGGGTGTGGACTGTGGAAGGCAAAGTAGAAGCCCAGCACTGGAGCATGGCTGGGGGGCCCTAGGGCAGATTGGAGCTGGATTTTGTGGAGAATATGATAATATGACAGGGAGTCTGCAGGGGCCCCCTGGAGCTAGGGGTGGGGTTGCGATTGTGACCCCTGCAACCTATTATGCTACGCCGATGCTCAGAGAAACATGTGCACTGTAGTGGCAACACTGCAGAAGCTCAATGGCAAAAGGGGAGGTAATCTCTTTAAAGCTAAATTTCTCTACACTTTGTAAAAAAGCTAGAGTCCCGTAGGTCCAGGCACTGCTGGCTGAAAAAGCCTTCTTGATAATTTTCTACACCTGGATTGTATACAGCTGACAAGGCTTAGGACAGGATCACAGCTACCACCCTTGTTACAACAAGACTTCTCACTGATGGCTTTTTTTTTTTGTTTTAATTCTTTATTTAGAAGAAGCGGTATAACATGTTCTTCAACACATAACATATCAGCATGAAATGCACACAACATTGTACACCAAAACATAAATTGAAATACAAATAGATTGAAGGTGTTGGACTCAGGTGTGAACAGTAGTGGATATATGTATTCAGGAGTGCTTCTTGTACATACCCTTGGAGTATACCATTTCCTCCTACGCATCTTTATTACAATATACAGGAAAAAAATAACATTTAACCCCAGTGGGAAACATAAAAAGTGGAAAGGAATGGGTGACAAGAGAGATATAGAAGAGGGGGAGGGGGAAAAGAAAAAAAAGGAGGGGGGGGGGGAAAGGGAACAAACCCCCCTGGCCTGGCACCCTGAAGAAAATTTTACCTCCAGGAAATAAAGAGTGTCACACTATCTCACCTCAGCCTATGATTGGGAAGCTAGCATACAGTGGTGTGAAAAAGTGTTTGCCCCCTTCCTCATTTCCTGTTCCTTTGCATGTTTGTCACACTTAAGTGTTTCGGAACATCAAACTAATTTAAACAATAGTCAAGGACAACACAAGTAAACACAAAATGCAATTTGTAAATGAAGGTGTTTATTATTAAAGGTGAAAAAAAATCCAAACCATCATGGCCCTGTGTGAAAAAGTGATTGCCCCCTAAACCTAATAACTGGTTGGGCCACCCTTAGCAGCAACAACTGCAACCAAGCGTTTGCGATAACGTGCAATGAGGCTTTTACAGTGTCCTGGAGGAATTTTGGCCCACTCATCTTTGCAGAATTGTCCTAATTCAGTTACATTAGAGGGTTTTCGAGCATGAACAGCCTTTTTAAGGTCATACCACAACATCTCAATAGGATTCAGGTCTGGACTTTGGCTAGGCCACTCCAAAGTCTTCATTTTGTTTTTCTTCAGCCATTCGGTGGTGGACTTGCTGGTGTGTTTAGGATCATTGTCCTGCTGCAGAACCCAAGTTCGTTTCAGCTTGAGTACACGAACAGATGGTCGGACATTCTCCTTCAGGATCTCTTGGTAGACAGCAGAATTCATAGTTCCTTTTATCACGGCAAGTCTTCCAGGTCCTGAAGCAGCAAAACAGCCCCAGACCATCACACTACCACCACCATATTTTACTGTTGGTATAATGTTCTTTTTCTGAAATGCAGTGTTCCTTCTACACCAGATATACTTGGACACACACCTTCCAAAGAGTTCCACTTTTATCTCATCGGTCCACAGAATGTTGTCCCAAAAGTCTTGGGGATCATCAAGATGTGTTGTGGAGAAATTGAGACGAGCTTTGATGTTCTTTTTGCTCAGCAGTGGTTTTCTCCTTGGAACTCTGCCATGCAGGCCATTTTTGCCCAGTCTTTTCCTGATGGTGGAGGCATGAACGCTGACCTTAACTGAGGCAAGTGAGGCCTGCAGTTCCTTGGACGTTGTTGTGGGGTCTTTTGTGACCTCTTGGATGAGTCGTCGCTGCGCTCTTGGGGTAATTTTGGGCGGCCGGCCACTCCTGGGAAGGTTCACCACTGTTCCATGTCTTCGCCATTTGTGGATAATGGCTCTCACTGTGGTTCGCTGGATTCCCAAAGCTTTGGAAATGGCTTTATAACCCTTTCCAGACTGATAGATCTCAATTACTTTCTTTCTCAATTGTTCCTGAATTTCTTTGGGTCTCGGCATGATGTGTAGCTTTTAAGGATCTTCTGGTGGACCTTACTGTGTCAAGCAGCTCCTATTTAAGTGATGCCTTGATTGTGAACAGGTGTGGCAATAATCAGGCCTGGGTGTGGCTAGAGAAATTGAACTCAGGTGTGGACAACCACAGTTATAGTATGTTTTAACAAGGGGGGCAATCACTTTTTCACACAGGGCCATGATGGTTTGGATTTTTTTTCACCTTTAATAATAAACACCTTCATTTACAAATTGCATTTTGTGTTTACTTGTGTTGTCCTTGACTATTGTTTAAATTGGTTTGATGTTCCGAAACACTTAAGTGTGACAAACATGCAAAGGAACAGGAAATGAAGAAGGGGGCAAACACTTTTTCACACCACTGTAGTTTGATCTTTATAAAAGAAATAGGGAGTCCAAACTTTCCAGTACATTTAGTCTTGTTCCCTGAGCATCATAGTCAGGTTTTCCATCTATTTGAACTCATTAATTTGAGAAAGCCAGTGCGTTTAATTGGGGGGGGGGGGGGACAGTACTTGTCCATAGTGCTGAATTCTCATTGATAATTGATGTATGCCACTGCCATGGGATTGGCCTGACTGCAATAAGATTGGACGACCCTCCAGTAGGATGGTCCAATGTTGTAGAGACAGTCAATCACTTGAAGTTTCAGAATGTTGATCAGAAGACAGGACTCATCCAACAACCAAGCCCCTTGCACAAACAAGGTGTCCAGGACTCCTCCTCAATCTGATAGGCTGGTGTTCAGCATGAGGATCCCCAGAAATGTAAAGGAAAAGGGTCTCCAAATTTAGAGCTGGAATCCCGAGCCACCAGGTGAGGAACAACCTGGTCCTCAATGATAAATGATTCAGTCCACCCAAATTTACTTTCTCCACAGTAAAGGAATGGTGTGTTGTAGAAGTCTGGATTAAAACTTGGCAATGCTGTTTCCTTAACAGTAGGTCATCTAAGTATCTCACAATGGAAATGCCACGAGAACATAATAAGACTAATACAATGGCCAGCACCCTGGTGAACACTCAAGGTGCAGACAAGAGGCTGAAGAGCAGGGCCAGGAACTGGTAGTGCAGGGGCCCCACAGCAAAGTGTATGAATTAAATTCATACACAGAAGTCAAAAAATCTTCCAGGTGAAGGGAGGCAAAAACAGATTTATTGGATTTCATGCAGATTTTCAGATTGAGACAGACAAAAAAAGAGGGCTCAATGGAGATCTGCTAAACTGTGCCATAACACAGGAAGCCTGGAGGTGAGAAATTGAAGGACAGGGAATGAAACTCCAGTCTGTAGACCTGTAAGACCACCTCCTGCAACCGAATGTCTAAGACTCCAGCTGTCAAGTGCCTGCAAAGGTTAACTGGTAAGTGTGGGTGCACCTTCAGGCAGAGAAAGCTTTGTTTGAGGTTTTGGTAGACTTTGAGTGCCAGACCTTGCGGGTGGATGGGGAACCAAGTTTGGGGATCTCAATGTGAGAGTCAAGGTAGTAGAGAAGCAATTGGGCCATTTCTTAACACAGTGTTTTTCAATTTCAGTCCTTAAGGCGCACCAACAGGTCATGTTTTCAGGATTTCCCTCAGATGAAACAGCTGTGGTGATTACTAAGGCAGTGAAACTGATTAAATCCCCTGTAGAAAATAATGGAGAGCCTGAAAACATGACCTGTTGGTGCACCTTGAGGACTGGAATTGAGAAACACTCTCTTAACAGATAAGGAGGGAGAAGGCTTTGCTTTATTCTCCTGCCGAAGAAGATGGATGTTCTTGCCACCAGTAGCATTCTTGATCATATTGTTAAGAATTAGTCTGAAGAGATGCTGTCCTCTGAAGGCCATGCGGATCAAATGTGTTTTACACACAGGTTCCCCAATCCAGTATTTGAACCAAAGTGTCCTTTGCAGGTAAACTGATAAGGTACACCAGTAAGAAATGAAACAAGAGGCTTCTAGCAAACTCTCACAGCTGAAATTTGGTGCTACAGCCATCTCTCTCTTCTAAGCGAGGGATCAAGGGCAGGACCCTCCGGTAAGAACAGAGCTCTAGAAAGGGCATCCAGCTGCTCATTGGTTGAGTCCTTAAAGTGGAGTTCCACCCACTTTTACAACTCTTCAGTATCCCTCACTAAACTGTGCACTGTAAACAAATTGGATATTTTTTTTATTTTTTTTTCAGCACAGACTGTATATCTGCTGTATTCATTTTTCACTTCCTCCTCCCTGGCCGCGGCCCATCGCATCATTTCCTGTTTGCAATGCCTCCTGGGAAGGGGCAGCAACTTCCTCTGACACTGCCGTTGCTATGGAAACCTGACCTGAAACCTATTACACTGCTTATGCTGCACTGAGCATGTACGAGATCTGCAAGGATGAGATCCAGGAAGAAATACAGTCTGGCTTCAGATGCCCACACTTAAGATGGCCACGGCCTGCTGCAAGTTTATAAAATAACAAACTACTGCTAAAAACTAACAAAACAGACCTTAGTTTACAGACTAACTTTACTAGAATACATTAAGCTTGTGTATTATAGGGGTATTTTTATTTAAAAAGTATAATTTCGTCCGGAACACCGCTTTAAAGACAGGTGTGTTCTCTATCAGAAACGTTAGCATCTTGTTAAGTTGTCAAATCCACAGTGGGAATAGTCCACTTCTGCACAAAATCATCACTAAACACATACATGGTGTGACAGACAGCCCCAGGTGGTCATGGTAAGAGTCTGGGATAGAGTGTCTGGGATAGCATGTGTCACTCTTGCATTTTATCAGGTAGACGGGTTAGCTCACTGCAATCTGACTGTTTAGCAGGTTATCATGGGCTGGCCTACAGTTTTTTCTTTGTTTGCCAGTATCCAATCTTCCTGTAAGCAGCAGTTTAACCCTAAGGTTAAAGACTTCATAAGGTAGATTTACTAAAACTGGTGCAATCAGAATCTGGTGCAGCTGTACATTGTAGCCAATCTATTTACAACTCCAGCTTGTTCAATTAAGCTTTGGCAATAAAACCTGGAACCCGATTGGTTTCCATGCAGTTGTCCACCAGATTTTGCACTCTTCAATTTTAGTAAATAACCACCAATGCGTCCCTCAGTGGACCAGAAAAAATGTAAATTAAAAAAATTCCAAATATTTAAAATGTAACTAACATTATTTCTCTAACTATTACATTCTTTCAATTTATTTCCATATGGCTGTGTTTGGTATTTTATTCTCTAATATATTTATGATCCTTGAAGAGTTGCAGCAAAAGCAGTGGCTTTTAGCAACGTTTCAATAAACTTGGCCTTGGGGACCATACAACTTCTTTCTTCTCTACTACCACTTTAGCCCCGGAAGGATTTACCCCTTCCTGACCAAGCCCTTTTTTTGTGATACGGCCCTGCGTCGTTTTAACTGACAATTGCGCGGTCGTGCAACGTTGTAACCAAACAAAATCGACGTCCTTTTTTTCACACAAATAGAGCTTTCTTTTGGTGGCATTTGATCACCTCTGCGGTTTTTATTTTTTGTGCCCTATACAAAAAAAAAGAGCGACAATTTTGAAAAAAATAATCTATATTTTTTACTTTTTTTTAATAATAAATATCCCCCAAAAAATATATAAAAAAACTATTTATTCAAAAGTTAAGGCCAATATGTATTCTTCTACATATTTTTGGTAAAACTCGCAATAAGCATATATTGATTGGTTTGCATAAAAGTTATCGCGTCTACAAAATAGGGCATAGATTTATGTCATTTTTATTAAACACTTTTCTTTTTATTAGTAATGGCGACGATCTGCGATTTTTATCGTGACTGCGACATTGCCGCAGACAGATCGAACACATTTGACACTATTTTGGGACCACTGACATATTTATACAGCGATGCTATAACAATGTACTGATTACTGTGTAAATGTCACTGGCAGGGAAGGGGTTAAACACTAGGCGGGGGGCGATCAAGGGGTTAACTGTTCCCTCAGCATATTCTAACTGTAGGGGGATGGGCTCACTATAACATGACAGAGATCACTGTATATTGGCGTGAGCAAGTGGTTACATTTTTTTTTACAGACAGTACAAATGATAAGCATTTTTTTTTTAAACAAGAAAACAAATGATAAGCATTTTAGACTAACCCAGGTATTGGAAGAATAAAAAAATTTATTGCAGCAAATTATGTGCACTTTATATCAGTGAAGATTTATACACCCTTATTAAATCAGATTATGTGACATAGCAGAAATTGCTGAGAGATTTCACTGTAAAGCATACCTCTTGTAGTCGCTGGGCTCTTCTGGCTGTGAGCATGACATGAGCTCCTATTTCTGAAAATTTATATGCGATCTGCTCTCCAATCCCAGTACTGGAGCCAGTGACCAGCACTTTCTTCCCTCTTACCATGCCTGCAAGATCCAGATAAATCATGAGATATTCACTGGTAATACTGGCCTCCTGATGGCATAACTTCACCTTTCTTTTGGTAAACCATTTTACAGTAGAGTAGCAAGCGGAATGTACTGTAGGCACACTTAGTTGGGCACACATACCTTAGAAGTCCTAAAAAGTAGAATGCTATCCTACCCTGTACAGTAATTCCCTATCGGACGTTGAGGCTGCCCATTTCTTGAACAACCAAGAGGGAGTTGCAGGAGACAGCAGGGGGTAGGTATGCCCTTACAAATGTGTAGATGCAGGATTAAGGTATGTGCAACTGGGGGAGCCTACATTATGTGGGCTGCTATTTTACACGATTATCCATAGAGACTCTTGGCATGTCTTTAGAAATGTATTAAATTGTTAAAGCTAATGCCATATGGTGTATATGTGCCTCCAGACAGTGCCACTGAGGTAGGTACAACATTTTCACTTTACTCACTGCATAGTAACTGTGAACTGTGTATTGTGTTTCTCCACTGCAGTGAAATAAAATTGCACCTATTTGGATCTACGATCTCATCTGAATGGTCTTGTTTGGAGACTCCCTAACCTGATTTAGCGCAGTTTTCCACAGTAACCAACCTGATTCTCTCACTTGTTTCTATAGGCTGCACAGGAGGATTTGAAAGAGGAGAAAGTGGTGGTTGTCTTGGGGAACAAAATAGTTCTACACCTGGAGATTCCTATGAATAAGGTACTGTGTGGCTTTTAAAGAATAATTATGTGCTTTAAAAGCTTTCATCCTGGGCCCAGGCCACTGTACATACATCTTTGTTTACATTTAATCTGTCTGCACTGTTCAGCAGTACATTTCTGAGAGCAAGATGAGTAAGGCCACTTTCACACTGAAGCGCTTCTAAAGTACCAGTAAAAACACTGAGCGCTTTTGAAGAGCTTTTCAGGCGCTTTTGAAGAGCTTTCCATTCATTTCAATGGGGAGGGGAGTTTTTCACCGCCCTGCCAGCACACTGCCCCAGTGTGAAAGCGTTCATTGATTTTAATGGAAATAAGTTTTCGTGAGCTTTTTAGGCGCTGTTTTTAGCGTGAAAGTGCCTGAAAAGCGCCTCAGTGTGAAAGTGGTCTTAGGGTAAGTGCTTGTATAAAGGCTGCAATACTTCATGGTGCTTCATCATATTCTTAAATTGAACATTTCCTCCATTCTAAATATCTGATTGAGCAAAAAAAAAATCTTAAAAGCAGTACCATGAAGGTGTCTGTTTTTACTTCATTTGTCTAGAAAAGCTGCTTTAATGTCCCTTCTAAAATTACTTTAACCACTAAATTTCCCAAAACCTCTGGAAGGTTTTACCCCCTTCATGACTGGAACATTTTTTGCTATTCGGCACTGCACTATTTTAACTGGCAATTGCGTGGTTATGCAACACTGTACGCAAATAATCTTTTTTATCATTTGTTTCGCACAAATAGAGCTTTCTTTTGGTGGTATTTGATCTCCACTGTTTTTTTTTTTTTTTTTTTATGTTTTGCAACATATTTTCTACTTTCTGTTATAAAACATATCCAATAAAAAAAATTAATTTATTCATAAATTTAGGCCAAAATGTGTTCTGCTACATGCCTTTGGTCAAAAAAATCCCAATAAGTGTATATTATTGGGTTTATGCGAAGGTTATAGCCTCTGGAAACTATACGTATACTGAAATTTACACAGCTATGACACTAAACCAATAATGGTGGTATTCAGCGACTTATAGGTAAACTTGATCCAGGGAATATCCGAATGCCTTTCGGGTTATCAGTAAGGGTTTTTTTCCCCTGCTGGAGCAAATTGGTTCATGCTTTGCTGGGGTTTTTGCATTCCCCTGGATCAACTGTGGGTATAAGATTATGTTTATGGGATTGTATGTTTTTTTATTTTTTTTCCCTTTTATTGGTTCAACTAGATGGACTTGTGTCTTTTTTCAACCAGACTAACTATGTAACTATAGCAGGACTGTGATAGTGTGGTGGCAATCTGGCGCTAGCTGAAGCTGGCTGGGTGGTACACTAACTGACACTGACACCTACATTAATAGTGACACTAATACAGGGATCAGTGCTAATACTGTATGCTGCCACTGTATTAATGGCACTGAAATATAGGGGCAATCAAAGTGTTAACTGTGTGTCTAACAATGTGTAATGTGTGCTGATTTTACTTAAAGCGGAGTTCCACTCAAAAGTGGAACTTCCACTTATCCGTCTCCTCCCTCCAGTACCACATTTGGCACCTTTCAGGGGGGAGGGGGGAACGGAGACCTGTTTTTACAGGTACCACTCCCCATTTCAGGGAGATGGGGCCGCTGCCCCATTTCTCTGAAGTTCGGCCCCTCCTCCTTCCTCCGCTGCCAGACCAATTAGAAAGTGCAGCGAACTTCGCGCATTAGCAGTTGGGAACAGGCTGTGAAGCTGAAAGGCTTCACTGCCAGGTTCCCTTAACAGGAATGGCGGCAGCTGCACCCGACACCCGATCCAAAGATTGGCTGGGTTGCCGACATTGCGGGCTCTCTGGACAGGTAAGTGTCCATATATTAAAAGTCAGCAGCTGCAGTATTTTTAGCTGCTGACTTTAAATTTTTTGTGGGCGGGCTGGAGCTCCTCTTTAACTATCTGTCTGTTTTTGTAAACACAGAACTTTGTGTATGATTGGCCGAAAATCATTGGCTGAAATCAGCTGCCAAACCTGCGCTGTGTCCAATCATAACACAGGTCGGCAGGAAGAAAGGCCATGACTTACCAGTACGTCGCCCGGCCTGCAGCTGCCACCCGCTCACAGTGCAACTACTGTGAGCAGGCAACAAGCAGTCAAGATTGCTACTGAGGTCTTTACTTAAAGCGGGAGTCCCGCAAATTTTTTTTTTTTAAAGTCAGCAGCTACAAATACTGCAGCTGCTGACTTTTAAAATAAGGACACTCACCTGTCCCAGGATCCAGCAATGTCGGCACCAGAGGCCGAACCGTCCCTCGGTCCTCGGATGCTGCCACCGCCATGTTTGGTAAGGGGATCAGGAATTGAAGCCTTGCGGCTTCACTTCCCGGTTCCCTACTGCGCATTCACGAGTCGCACAGTGCAATCCGAATGGTCCCTGCTGTCTCTGGGACCTGTGTGTGTCCCAGCAGACAGCGCGTCGGGACGGGAAAGAGGCATAGACAGGTATCTGCACCCCCCCCCCCTGAAAGGTGCCAAATATGACACCGGAGGGGGGGGAGGGTACCGAAAAGCGGAGGTTTAATTTTTTTGTGAACCTCTGCTTTAATTTCCCCCATCTGTGCTAAACAGTGTGGATGAATGAAACTCCTGCTGTTGCTAAAGGATTGACAGCTGTTGAAATACCCAAACAATGCCTGCAGCTGATTAGATTCAGGCATTGATCAGCTGACAACTTGCCCAGCTCCATTGTTTTTTCAGTGGAAGGATGTTGGCTGGGAGGATGGTGACAGGACCATCCACAGAGTCAATTTCTGCTGGTTCTTCCAGTACCAACCAAAATTTGCTGTGTGTATTGTCAGCTTTAGTCCTTCCCCCTCAGTGTTACAACCCAGCAGCCCCCTATATAATCAGTTAAAGTCTCGCTAGCAAACTGAAGCACACACCCTGTGGTGCCAGGACTTAGCAACAGCACTTTTAGTTACAGATATTAACAATTGATGACAGGCTAACTTTAATGGTTAGTATATTAGAGCAAAACTAGAGCTGGCCATAGACATGAGATGGCAGTTGCCTTAACCTTCCCTCTTCAAAGACATAAATGTGGGTACTCTGCCAAGAAAGCCATTCATAGATATAAGTTTTGCTAGAGACAATTATGAATTTATGGCTGACCTCTCCCCTATGTTTTTAGCAAAACCACTTTCACATGCTGATATTACTGTCTGGAAGACATGGGCAGATCTTGACGAAATAAAGCAGAACCTGATGGCTACAGGTGACAGACATCAAATGTATGACACAGACCCACCTGCCCATATCCACTTCACTAGAAAAAAACACAAAGCTACAAACACTTTCAGATTGCAAGTGGACAAGCCCAGTAGGTAAAGTTAAAAATTCACAACCAAATTTTTTTGGTATTTTCTACACTGCTATGAGAAAGCTGGAATTTTATTTGTTAAAACCACTATATACAAAAACCTAAAAAATGTCTAGCATAGATAATATTAAAAACATCACTCAAAAAAATATGGATAATGCTAAACCTCATCCTTTAAGAAAAAAAAAATAGAAAAGAAAAAAATTAATCAAAAGCTATATCAACAAATTCTAACATCAGGTATATCAGATACAGTGCCTTGAAAGAGTATTCAAGCCCCTTGACATTTTCCACATTTTGTCATATAACAACCAAAAACGTAAATGCGTTTTATTGGGATTTTATGTGATAGACCAACACAAAGTGGCACATAATTGTGAAGTGGAAGGAAAATGATAAATGGTTTTCACAATTTTTTACAAATAAATATCTGAAATATCTGAAAGGTGTGGCGTACATTTGTATTCAGACCCCTTTACTCTGATACCCTGAAACTAAAATCTAGTGGAACCAATTGACTTCAGAAGTCACCTAATTAGTAAATAGAGTCCACCTGTGTGTAATTTAATCTCAGTATAAATACAGCTGTTCTGTGACGCCCCCAGAGGTTTGTTAGAGAACCTTAGTGAACAAACAGCATCTTGAAGGCTAAGGAACACACCAGACAGGTCAGGGATAAAGTTGTGGAGAAGTTTTAATATATTTTGATTGCAATGAGCATTGATGATGTGTATAGATAATATGACCTCGGGATTGTACTCACCTTGTTTGTATTGTGGGGGTTTCACCCCCTTTTGGGAGTTGAATAAAAATTTATATTTGAAAAAAATAAAAAAGTTGTGGAGAATTTTAAAGCATGGTTAGGTTATAAAAAAATCCCAAGCTTTGAACATCTCGCACTGCACTGTTCAATCTATCATCCAAAAATGTAAAGAGTATGGCACAACTGCAAACCTACCAAGACATGGCCATCCGCTTAACCGCTTCCCGACCGCCTCATGTAGATATACGTCTACAGAATGGCATGGGCAGGCAAAAGCACGTACCTGTACGTCCCCTTTAATTGCCTGCCCGTGGGTCGCACGACCGCGGCCGCGGGACCAGCAGACCCGATCGCCGCTGGTGTCCCGCGATTGGGTTACGGAGCTGAAGAACGGGAAGAGGTATGTGTAAACAAACCTCTCCCCACGCTTCCTACTCTGCCTGTCATTGATTGGCTGTTCCCGGTCATCGGGAAAGCCGATCAATGACGTCAGACGTCAGCCCCGCCCCCTAATGTAAAAAAACACACACACGTCACAGCCCATAAACCCTCCCCTCCCCCTAGTGGTTAACTCTTTCACTACAACTGTCATTTATACAGGAATTAATGCATTTAAATAGCATTGATTGCTGTATAAATGACAATGGTCCCAAAAATGTGTCAAAAATGTCCGATGTGTCCGCCATAATGTCGCAGTCACAAAAAAAATCGCTGATCGCCGCCATTACTAGTAAAAAAAATATATTAATAAAAATGATATAAAACTATCCCCTATTTTGTAAACGCTATAACTTTTGCGCAAACCAATCAATAATCGCTAATTGCGATTTTTTTTACCAAAAATATGTCGAAGAATACGTATCGGCATAAACTGAGGAAAAAAAATGTTTTTTTATATATTTTTTGGGGATATTTCTTAAGGCAAAAAGTAAAAAATATTGCATTTTTCTCAAAATTGTCGCTCTATTTTTGTTTACAGCGCAAAAAATAAAAACCGCAGGGGCGATCAAATACCACCAAAAGAAAGCTCTATTTGTGGGAAAAAAAGGGCGCCAATTTTGTTTTGGAGCCACGTCGCACGACCGCGCAATTGTCAGTTAAATCGACGCAGTGCCGAATCGCAAAAAGGGGCCTGGTCCTTTGGCTGCCAATTGGTCCGGGGCTGAAGTGGTTAAACTGCTAGGCCGGGCAAAGAGAGCATTAATCAGAGAAGCAGCCAAGAGGCCCATGGTAACTCTGGAGGAGCTGCAGAGATCCACAAAAAGGTGGGAGAATCTGTCCATAGGACAACTATCACAAATCTGGCCTTTATGGAAGAGTGGCAAGAAGAAAGCCATTATTGAATGAAACCCATAAGAAGTTCTGTTTGCAGTTTGCGAGAAGCCATGTGGGGGAGACAGCAATCATGGGAAGAAGATACTCTGGTCAGATGAGACCAAAATTGAACTTTTTAGCCTAAAAGCAAAGCAAGCGCTATGTGTGGTGGAAAAATAACACTGCACATTACCCTGAACACACCATCCTCTCCGTGAAACATGGTGGGTAGCATCATGCTGTAGGGATGCTTTTCTTCAACAGGGACAGGGAAGCTGGTCAGAGTTGATGGGAAGATGGATGAATCCAAATACAGGGCAATCTTGGAAGAAAACACGTTAGAGTCTGCAAAAGACTTGAGACTGGGGTGAAGGTTCACCAAAAATGTCACTCTCTAGATGTGCAAAGCTGGTAGAGACATCCCCAAAAAGACTTGCAGCTGTAATTGCAGATAAAGGTGGTTCTACAAAGTATTAACTCGGGGGGGGGGGGGGTGAATACAAATGCACGCCACACTTTTCAGATATTTATTTGTAAAATATTTTGAAAAACATTTATCATTTTCCTTCCACTTCACAATTATGTGCCACTTTGTGTTGGTCTATCACATAAAATCCCAATAAAATCCATTTAAGTTTTTGGTAGTAACATGACAAAATGTGGAAAATTTCAGGGGGTATGAATACTTTTTCAAGGCACTGTATGCAGCCTAAGGACTAATTATATCTCCAGCATAAAGGAGATGCGAACGCATGTGAACATGAAAGTACTCCCATCAATGTACAAAAAATTATTCGACCTTTATTGCAAAAACGTGTAAAAAACACACATGACACATTAAATATTTTAATATGTGTCATTATGCCATTAAATATTCTCCTTTACTCTGGAGATATAATTAGTCTTTAGGCTACATATCTGATATACCGGATGTTAGAATCTTTTGATTAATTTTTTTCTTATTTTTTTATTTATATATTTTTTAAAGGTTGAGCATTATCCATATTATTTTAACTGATGTTTTTGGCTTAGCTCCCCCACCTAATTATAGGGACTATTGTCTCTGAACCTTGTAGGACTATGTAGAGTGTTTTTTAGTACATAGATAATACTACAATGCTAAATTGCAACTCAAGGTGTAGACATACAACACGAAATACATTTTGTGCAAAACATTCATGTCTCTGAACAGCAACTAATTTACAGAAAGGCATTCTTACCTGGAGTTATAGTTTCTGTGTCATAAAAGAAATAGGCAGTTAGTCCCACAGCCAGAGAAAACAGCAGCAGCTTTCCTACTGCCATTGTGAAAAGGGAATACCAACTCCTCAGTGACGGAGCAGCCCAGTTACCTTAACTGTGTGACCTGAAATAGACAGACGTTGCTTTGTGTAATAAGCTCACAGTTGCAGTTTAGCCTTGATATTTATGACAAGGGTAAATTTTCAATCTCTTCCCAGGTGAAAGTCTGGTAACCTCTGTGACAGACACACCTATCCCTTTTTATATATATATATATATCTATATATATATATAGATATATATATATATATATATATATATATATATCTATACATATATATATATATATATATATAGATATATAGATATTTATATATATATATATATATATAGGAAAAAAAGTAATCAAAATTTTTCTGACAACTTTGACAATAACAGAATGGCTGGACTAACTGACAGGTGGAGATTGTTTTAGTAGCAAGTCTACTGTCTTGGATTTGATTTCAAATACTTAAGAGTATACACAAGCAGCCAATGGTGTTCAAACATTGTAGTTTAGGGGTTATTAGTCTTAGCATACTGACAGGGCATGTTGGTACCTACATTTAACCAACAATACCCATGTCAGTTTCTTAAGATTCCTACGATCTGCTTTCTAAGATGTGTGGATCCCCTCCATCCATGGAGCTCCTCTTGTCTTCCAACCAAATGTTGTAGTGAAGATGCAGCAGACAAAATGTATAGATAGATGTATATTGAGCTAGTTCCAGACTAAAACCTTACCATGGATACCAAGTAATCGTGTCAGCAATCATCCCCTCCAAGACCTTCGCAGCTCCAGTGGAATGATTGACAGACAGAGAGAAATACAGGCAATTGCAAGGTCTGTAATTATGTTTACCATATATCAAATGCATCCAAGAGACTGTAATCTAATCCAACCAGCCATCCAGGAATAAGTGATCAGGTAGGTCATTGCCTCTTGATAAGTTAATACCCTCTTTCCCAATTTAAACATATTTATGGAGCCCTCTTAAATATACTTTTATAGTAAACTGCTTTAATCTACTCCACTACTCCTGAACCAACCTACACTAACACCCCCACCCCAGCTTCTCACATATCTAAGTAGCAGAGTCTTAAGTTGTTGCAAATTTTACTTTTGTTGAGGCAGAAATATTCCATGGCTCTGGTTGCACCTACACATTCATATTTGATAGACATGTATGAGGCCACCCCAGATGCTGTAGCTGCACCCGGGCCTGGTGATTGGCAAGCATTAAGAGAATCCTAATTTCCACCAACTGCCCTGAAAACGTTTACCTCTTTGTCACTGATCATTAACTGGGACCACAGGTGAAGACATAGGCCTATAGTAGTTTTTACTTTCTTGCCACGGACTGGTACAATAACTAAACAGTGAAAGAGTTGACCCAATGGGGTTGATTTCCTAAAACTGAAGAGTACAAAATCTTTTTATTTCAATATGCAGCTTTCGAACAGTGTATGACTGCATTTACACAACTACAAATATTACCAGCATAATTGACAGACAGCAAAACTGGTAACTTGTTGGCGTTTTCCTTCTTTTTTCATGAATGTATATATACAAAACTACAACTTTAAAATGATTGTGGCACATAAATGTGTCAGTTTTGTAAAGTTTCCTTACCCATTGTAACAGGGACAGGCTCAACTGCTATTGCCAGCAATGCATGAGACAGGAACATCCATGAACAAGCCTACAGGTTTGTCCTGTACTTCTATTAAAAAATGCAATAAATACAGATCAATACAGTAGAGAGGCCCGGAGCGAGAGAAATAAAATGGAAATAGGGAAATAGCCCGGCATGACAGGGTGAGAAGGGGAAGCAAATATGGGGTTAAAAAGGAAAGAAAGGTGTAATAAGAAAGGGGATAGGTAGGATTGGCTGGGAACAGCAGGGTAGGGAGGGGTTTTTCTTTATTTATGGCGGAGGGGGAGAGTCTCCCGGGCATCAGTGGAGGGGCAGCTGTAACAAGTAGGCAGTTTCCCTCCCACCCTCCCTGTGTTGTTTGTCTGTTTTCTTTACTGGCAAAAGCAGTATGAGCAGGTTACGTCATGGCAGCTGAACGGGATGGAAGTGTTGGGGACTCATCGGTGGTATGTGCCCCTCTGGTGTATTCCAGTTAACACTGTTTATCTGGAATATGGTAATGGTTGCACTGCGGGTAGCATGTTGTCTCCGAGCTGGTGTGTTACGGCTGGAGGCCTATCATGAAAAAGGTCCCGCAGTATAGAAGTGGAACATATTTATAATTTTGGCTTGCCGTCAAAGACCAACAGGCTGAGTAACTGTTTAGTTGTTTTCAGATGTTTGATGTGTAAAAGAATGTTAATTTAAATAACTTTGTTAATAAAAGGCTGCTATGGTACTCCATTTCATGTGTGGTCTCGTGAATTTAGGTAATAAGGGGTGGAGGTATGTACGTGTGGTAGGGCAGACATCAATATTTATCGACGTATAACACGCGCCGACGTATAACACGCACCCCAAGTTTAGGAGGAAATTTTAAGGAAAAAAGCTTACATTTAAATGCCCATCAACGCAGCCTTATCAGTGTCCATCTGCAGCCTTGCACAGCGTCCATCTGCATCCTTGTCAGTGTTATTTGCAGCCTTGCAGCCTCCTCAGTGTCATTTGCAGCCTTGCTCAGGCTGCAGTTAAACTGCAGTGACATGTCCGAAGGCGGCCGAAAGCTGCAGAGAAAGGCCGAAGGCACCCGAAAGCCGATGAGAAGGGCCGAAGGCAGCTGAAAGCCGCCCAGAGGCTCACACCGGCGGGGGATCGGTGTATAACACGCACCCCTGATTTTAAGGGGAAAAAAGTGCGTGTTATACGCCGATAAATACGGTAATTAGGTAGGAGTGATGAGATCTACGGTTGAGCCTGATGGTAAGGGGTCTCCCTAAGCTCTCAGAACTTCATGCCTTCCTGCCTGGGGTGGGGACTGCACTGGTCTGGGTTGTTGGTCAGGGTTGGGACGAAAAGCCTGTGGTGAATGTGCTCCTGAAGTGGCAGTTCAGGGGTGCCGTACAATCACTGTGAGTGGGGATCACTTTGATTTTTGGCACCATGGTCACTTCACCATACGCACATTTTTCACACCTGCCTCTAGGTCCGAGCCTTTTCTCTAGGACCAGAGGACTTTTTTATTTCTGGCCGAAGGGCGGGCCATTGTATTGCACAATGGTCACTTTCACTTCTCCCACTTCCTTCTCCCCCACTTTCTATTTATTTATCCCCTTGTGTATGACTTTTTTGTATTCTTTTGTTTGGTGTGTACACGTTTTGTTACTGTGTTATGAGAAGGGTGTGGGTCCTCGGGCCTACCTTGAAAGTCTTGGGATGGGGTCGAACATGGCCTTTTGGCTTAGTTCACCCTCTCTCATGGGGTCTCCCTTCGGGGGAGCCCCACCGAGTACTTGGGTGGGTCTGTTTCTGCAGACCCTCCAGAGAAAGGGGGTCCGTCTGGTTTCGGCCAGATGGACCCAAGTGAAGTACCTCAGTCCCCGTATGGAGCCTAACGCCCCAGGGGATCAGGGTAAGGTCCTTCCTATGGAGGACTAGTGTAACACCCATTGCACGTTTTGTGTCACCTCGTTATGTGTGTGCACTTTTTTTGGCACCGGGCAGATTTTTTGGGTGTGTTTCACACGCCACAGGCTTTAAAAAAAAATAAAAAACAAGGCATACTGTGGATAGGCAAGGGGAGAGGACAAATGACAGTGAAACTTGTGTGTGTGTGAGAGCCACAGTTTTCCTTTTGCATTGTCAGAAGTATACGAACACACCAGAATTGAAAATGTTTTCCAGGAGTTTCACTTTATTGAGGTCCGGGTTAAAACATATGATTTGGACCTAGTAATGAGGCTTTATCCCACCCAAAACTCTACAAGGCCTCCAAGCTTCAGGACCCCAATTAGAACTTAATAAAATCTGAGAAAACAAAAAATCTTGTTTTCTCCACTACAGCAGACACAAGTCTTGGAGCCCCTCACCACGTATAGGTGAAAAACCAGCCAGATAGATGACATATAGACATCGTCCTGCCAGCCAGTGCCTCACACCATTTTCAAAAAACACCATCTTATAGTTTCTTATATGATTTTTGTTATCCGTAGGAACAATAGTATGCTTAATGTATGTTTCTTCATATATATATATATATATATATATATATATATATATATATATATATATATATATATATATATATATAGACTCCAAAGAAGTCTAGAAAAGTAACTTTCTGCTCACTTTATTCATTGAGCTTCTCACAAGCCCCATACCTTCTTAAACATTTTATTAATAAATACAATCTTACAATCGTAATTAAATGCAAAATTTACCAATTATGCAGAGCAAGGGTGTAGATATCAACTGAGGTAGTTTCAAATATATATTTAACCATACCCTTTTTTTTTTCAAATATTTAAGTTGAACTCCAGGCACAAAAATTTTATTTTAATATATTCCTTTATAGCTACAAGGGATATAAATACACTTTGTTTGCACCAAATTCATTTGTAGACCCAGATATTACCTTGTAAAAATAACATTGACATCATCACTGCCTGTGCAGAAAGCAAAGCAGTGGGAGGGACCTAGCAGGCCCCACCCACTACAGGTTACCTACAGAAAACTACAGGGGATAGGGCCAATACAAGACCAGGCACTCTGTACAAGGAGAGAGCTGCAGGATTCTGGATTACAGGAAGGTCCTGCACATAGCAAACGTATCACACTGGATTACTGCACATATCTGGAAGAAATACACAAAACACACCAAGATTTGAAGTGATTATAAAATCTCCTATTTTTCCCTATAAAAATAACAAACATGTTATAGTTACCTGCTGTGTTGCAGTGGATTTGCACAGAACAGCCCAGATCCTCCTCTTCTCATGTCCCTCTTCTGTGCTCCTGGCCCCTCCCTCCTTTTGAGTTTCCCTGTTCTGTAAAAACAGCCAACTCGTCAAAACCTCCAATTACCTCACTTCCGGTTACTCTCCAGCATCAGTAATTGGAGATTTGGACGAGTTACCTATTTTCACAAAACACCGGCAGCGTATACACTACGGTACATGCTATAATGAGTAAACATTGTTAGTCCCGGCCGCTTATAACCAACAAAATGGCCGCCTCCAAGGCGGCAACAACTTTTTTCCTCCTTATCCGGTGTTCTGTTCAAACAGCCAAGTCGTTGTGTACAGTAGTGTATACGCTGCCGTGTTTCGTAAAAACAGGTAACTCGTCCAAATCTCCAATTACAGCTGCTAAAGAGTCACCGGAAGTGACGCGTTTGGAGATTTTGACGAGTTGGTTCTTTTGACAGAACACCCCCAGTGCAAGCAGCTTGCTATGGGGGCACCTCAGCTGAGTCACATCTCCCCGTGTCCATTCAGGCACAGAGCCCCAACCTGGCCCCGCCCCCTCTCTCCGCTGATTGGCTAGCTGACTTTGACAGCAGCGGGCGCCAATAGCGCAGCTGCTGTGTCTCAGCCAATCAGGAGGGAGAATCTCGAATGGCTGAAACAATTGTGGACATCGCTGGACAGAGAAGGACTTCAGGTAAGTATTAGGGGGGTTGAGGGGGGCTGCTGCACACCGAAGGCTTTTTATCTTAATGCATAGAAAACCTTCGGACTTTACAACCCCTTTAAGTAAGGATACACATGGTTCTTCTATTTAGACAATGTTTTGCTTATCACGGAGTTCTTCCTTAACCAAATAGAGCAACAGGATATTGTTCATGGCCAACTTTTATTCTTTCAGCTCTAACCCCAGAAGAAGAGGATCGGGGCTGCTCTGTGCAAAACCATTACACAGAGCAGGCAAGTATAGAAATGTTTGTTATTTTTTTATTTATTTTTTTATTAAGCTTTATAACCACTTTAAGGCAGATATAAAATACAAGGTAATTCAGCTCTGTATTCATTATTACATCATTCAATGTATTTAAAATGTAAGCAGTGTAAGTATATTGACTTGGTATCAGTCACTTGAAGTCACTGCGGTTGATTTACTAAAACAGGAGAGCGCAAAATCTGCTGCAGCTGTGCATAGTAGCATATAATCAGATTCTAACTTCAGCTTGTTCAGTTAAAGTGATTGTAAAGTCTCGATTTTTTTCTATAAAAATAACAAACATGCTATACTTATCTCCTACTGTGCAGTGGATTTGCACCGAGCAGCCCCGATCCTCCTCTTCTGGGCTCCTGGCCCCTCCCTCCTGTTGAGTGCCCCCACAGCAAGCAGCTTGCTATGGGGGCACCCGAGCCGAGTCACAGCGCCCTGTGTCTATTCAGACACGGTGCCCCAGCCTGGCCCCACCGCTCTCTCTCCTGAATGGCTGACTGACTTTGATTGACAGCAGCGGGAGCCAATGGCGCTGCTGCTGTGTCTCGGACAATCAGGAGGGAGAGTGTTGGACAGCCAAGACACTCATGGACATCGCTGGACAGAGATGGGGCTCAGGTAAGTATTAGGGGGTGGAGGGGGGCTGCTGCACACAGAAGGCTTTTATCTAAAGGCATAGAATACATTAAGATAAAAAACCTTCTGACTTTACAACCCCTTTAAGCTTTGATAATAAAAACTTGAAACTGGTTTCTTTTCAGAGCTGCACCAGATTTTGCACTCTCCAGTTTTAGTAAATCAACCCCATTGTAAAATTGTTCAGACTGGGAGAGGAAGAAGCAGCACAAACAGCCAATCAGTTGTACTGCAGTACAAAGAGAATGCTGATAGGAGGAGGGAGAAGAGTGATGAAAAGTTTAGCTCATTGGTCTGCTGCTTTTACTTACTGACCAGCTGTAGGGTGGAAGTGGGGAGAAGGCTTGTAAGAGAAAGTAAAAATTGCAGGGACGAAAGATCAAGTCCCTCTCCAGCTAGACAGTGCTGTGTTGTGTGGCAGAGCTGTGTAAATGTCAGGACTGGATGGATAACAATACAAAATTCTTTAGCAAATGTATGTTTTTCATTTCTTTAACTGTTTGTCTGAAGTTCAGTTTTAATGTAAAGCAGTAAGGAACGGGCATTCTAAATCTCCAATCTTAAGGGCTCATTTACATGATCATTCCTGCCTGCCCGCACAATGCCCAGAACAGCTTATTTCTGCAGCAGGTTCAACCAGGTGTTCTCAGGAAGGGCTGTGTGAATGAGCCACAAATAAGACCAGGATGCTGGATGACCTGCCTAATGTCCGGCTGCTGAAGGATGAACAGTCAACAAAGCCTTTTATTTTGTGTGTTTCTGGGTAAGGTAAAGAAACGGATTGCCTTACTTGTCTACTCCGACATGAAGAATACAAGATCACAGAATACATAATATAAGTAATCCCTGAGCGATAAGGACATTGATATAATAATTCCAGAATGGAGATTCAGATTATTAACAATGGACATTGGTGACTGGTTATCTTTAAAGTAAACCTGTCACAAACAATTCAAACTAATCATATAATGAAAAAACAAAGGTAACCTTTATTACCAATGTGCTTAATAGATAACTTCCTGTTTGTCCTTTGATGTTATGCACTGCCTTACTGACCAATGAGGAAGCTCATGAGGCACTAAGAGGCAGTGGCACTCTTGGCTTTTCCGAAAAAAAAAAAAAAAGTAACATTTACTGGAGGCTACACCGATACCAATACCAATACCAGTATTGGTGCCGATACTAAGCATTTGTACAAGTACTTGCTCAGATACCTAAAACCATTTCCTTTACGATGCGATTTGAGCCCATATGAAATGAATGGGCTCAAATCGCAATGCACAGAATCGCATGTGATTTGAACAGGATTGCAGTGTGATTCCTGTCCGAATCACATGCAGTTTCCCTGACCGCTCCTGTGGAAACCCAGGCTTGTCATAGTGACTTCAGCCTGGGATCACACAGGAGCAGTGCTGGAAACCGCATGTGATTTGGACAGGAATCGCACCAAATTCCTGTTCAAATCCCATGCGATTCTTGCATTGCATTGCATTTTTGCATGGGCTCAAAACGCACTGCAAAGGTATCGGTTAATTGGTATTGGCGAGTACTTGACCACAAGTGTCGGTACTCATACTCGCCGGTACAAAACAGGAATCGGTGCATCCCTAACATATACTGTATATGTGGCTTCAGCTGTCTATATCTCCGGATCTACTTATGGGTTTGACATTGATGGTAACCTCTCTTTATGCATTTTTCCAGCATATGATTAGTATGAAATGCTCAGGTTTAGTTTAAAAATGAAATATTCAAACATTATTAGCTAAGAAATACAATGCTCTGCTTAGCTATTTAAAGCCAAGCCGTACAGAAAAAAAATATCTTTATTTGTATATAAGCGACTAGGGTAAGCACCATAAAGAAGTCGTAGTGTAGCAATAATAATAAACTAGTTATGGCTGCATGTGCACCCAGAAGTCGGTTCCTCCACCATGAGACAATGTATCCACTGTACACACAGGTGTCTGCTGGGTCTCTTCCAGTAGTCATTTAGCTCACATTTTCCTGCAAACGTTGATTCGCTGACATGATCTTTTCCAAGATATCCCCACAGCGACCAATGACTTTAACAACTGCAAGATGATCAGCTCTGGTGGGTCCAATGTTAAGAATTGCAATAGGAATCCCCTTTTCCTGGGCTTTAAGTGCAAACCTATAGCCAGAATAAACCTAAACAAACAGAAAAATAGGAAAATAACTAAAAACAGAACCTGTATATGTATCAATTCTCCATCACTATGTGCGAACCCTTGATGTAATGCTATCACTATTAAGCTCTGTTTTGCAGAGCACAGACACATAGGCCTCTTTCCCATGGGCATCCAGGGGGTGGTAAAAAAAACAGGCAGTTAAGACGTGGTTTTATCAACCCCTAATTGCCCGTCCAAAACATAACATGCAGAGATCGGGCAATGTCTCACTGCCTGTGATTAGCGATGCGCCGACTTTCTGGCGGGCTCTGCACGTGGACCATGCGAACACGCCTGAGCTCATCCCTAGCGGCCACACAGCCACGGTGCTTTGCTTTGTGGCCAAGGCAAATTTAACGTTGCATGCCAAGGCAGGTGACACTGCCTGTCAAACTCATGCACTGAAGTCAATAAGGCCACGGTGCAGTTGCAAGCCAAGCTCACTGTTGCAGCACAATATTTCTATACAAAATTCCTTTTGAGCTGGAAAAAAAAAAAAAAAAAAAAAAAAGAACCAGTAAATAAATAAAAACACACAAACACAATCAGAAGGTGGCAGGATCACCCCCGGCATGGCTAGAAGCCCTGCTCTGCTGCCCTCTCAAAAGAGATCC
This sequence comes from Lithobates sylvaticus, assembly GCA_028564925.1. Classification (NCBI taxonomy): domain Eukaryota; kingdom Metazoa; phylum Chordata; class Amphibia; order Anura; family Ranidae; genus Lithobates; species Lithobates sylvaticus. Next base: position 232,484,426 of record CM053026.1, read on the forward strand.
ACCATGGATTGCTTTTCAGAGGGCAGTAGAAACTGACACACCTGTGAAAGAGTCCATAATCTGTCAAGGTGTCAGACACACTGGATGGTGTTTTAATTAGTCTCCTATTTCAAGCAGGAGAGGTAAAAGTGGTAAGTATTAACATTTAGCAATTTCTGAAAGTACTCATTTTAAATTCATATCTTGTTTTTCTATTGGACTGATGTCTTTTTAAATATTACGATTTAGGACTAGAGTTAAGAATTATCCAGTCATGTCTTTTTCCTATATTAATTCTAAACTGTGTCTGAACCCCAAAACAACAATTTTGTGTATTGCAGCTTTCCAATCTTTAGATGTGGGGGCTGCATTCGTTTTCTTTTTTTAAGGCTTTTTTCCTCTCCATTTTCAACTGGTGATCTGGCCAGTAACACATCTTAGAGTGGAGGAGTGAGGGTAGCCACCCTATGTATGTAGCAGCAATGTAGCCACCCTTGGAGTGCCCCCAAGCTGCTTGCTGTGGGGGCACTCAACAGGAGGGAGGAGCCAGGGGCACAGAAGAGGTGGATATGGGCTGCTCTGTGCAAAACCAGTACAGAGCAGGTAAGTATAAAATGTTTGTTATTTTTTAACAAAAAAAAAATTAAACAAGACTTTAGTATCACTTTAAGGTAAAAAAAAACCTTCCATAATCAGGTCACCCCTATATACTTACCTGAGTCCTATCTCAATCCAGTGCTGTGCCCGAGAGCAGCAGAGTTGCTCTCTCTCCTCACAGGAACTGAGGCAGCAGCGGCGTCCATTGGCTCCTGCTTGTGTCAATCAAATTCTGCAAGGAGGGAACAGGGGTGGGGCCGAGCTGCGCTGTGTGCATCTGTAGACTTATAGAGCCTGGCTTGGGACAGAGCCCACACGAGTGCCCCCATAGCAAGAGGCTTGTTATGGGGGCATTCGGAAGGGAGGAGGAGCCAAGTGCCCCGGGGGGGGGGGGGGGGGGAGAGGACTCAAGAAGAGGAGTAAAGGGGACTGTTCTGTGCAATGCCAGCAGGTAAAGTATAAGATATTTATTATTTTAGGAAAAAAACACAAGCCTTTACAATCACGTTAACATCCATCTACATAGAAAAGGACACAGCCTTGTTCGGTTGAAAAAAATGGACCAGAATGGACATGGATATAGGTGGATGTAAACAGATGAGCATCCATTTACATCTGCAAGCCCATAGAAATTAATTACTGTCTGTTTTTAATACAAAAAAGTAAAGATGAAAAATCACACAAATGGAAAGCTCATGTGAAAGGACCCTTAGACAAGGTTCACACTGGCAGCGGGATTGAAATTGTGCGAGTTCAGCTGAACTCATACGATTTCATTCCTGCATGTCAGTCCCGACTTCAGGGGCGATTTCAGAGACATCTGTGCGGGTTGCTGCACAGATGTCTATACAAATCGCACACCTTGTCGCCAAAAGTAGTACAGAAACTACTTTTGGGAATCGGTGCAGCACTGTAAAGCAATAGCCACCGATTTGGCATGCGATTTGACGTGGCAAGTCGCATGCCAAATCGCTGCAATGTGAACCTAGGCTTAAAAGGAAGTTGAAAAATGACAAACTTACTGGTCGGATCACCAGGCAAAATAAAAAAAAAAAGAGAAAAAGCCTTAAAAGAGAGAACTAATGCAGCAACCACATCTAGGAACTGGTAAGCTGCAATATAATAACATTTGTGTTTTTACATACACTTTAATTATAACTAACCTGTTTTATCCCCACATGGCGAGAAACAAATTTATAAAATTCCCTGAGAATGTCAGCTGCTACTCTCAGTTAATAACACATTCTCAGCCCATGGTTTTAGTTACCCATTAACGTTCAATGTTTTTCATGTCTTAAACATAAGGTGGATGCACTCTGTGTCACTGTAATTAAACCTCACCCAACAAAGTTCTGGCATACAATCAGTAATTCTAACCTACTAAAACCAATAGCATTTAAAAAGTCCAATGCATCTTATGTTCTTCAAATGTCATAGCAGTGCTCATGTCAGTCCATCCTGTAAAGGACTAGCGTCAAATGTAAAGCTTTTACCACTTAAGCCCCGGACCAATTGGCAGCTAAAGGACCAGGCCCCTTTTTGCGATTTGGCGCTGCGTCGCTTTAACTGACAATTGCGCGATCGTGCGACGTGGCTCCCAAACAAAATTGGCATCCTTTTTTTCCCACAAACAGAGCTTTCTTTTGGTGGTATTTGATCACCTCTGCGGTTTTTTTTTTTTTGCACTATAAACAAAAATAGAGCGACAATTTTGAAAAAAACTTTTTTTTTCCTCACTTTAGGCCGATACATATTATTCTACATATTTTTGGTAAAAAAAAAAAAATCGCAACAAGCGTTTATTGATTGGTTTGCGCAAAAGTTATAGCGTCTACAAAATAGGGGATAGTTTTATGGCATTTTTATTAATAATTTTTTTTTTTTTACTAGTAATGGTGGCGATCAGCGATTTTTATTGTGACTGCGACATTATGGCGGACACGTTGGACAATTTTGCCAAATTTTTGGGACCATTGGCATTAATACAGCAATCAGTGCGATTAAAAATGCATTGATTACTGTAAAAATGTCAGTGAAGGGGTTAACTACTAGGGGGCAGTGTTGGGGTTAAGTGTGACCTATGTGTTTTTTTTACTGTAGGGGGCATGGCTTGGCGTGTGACATCACTGATCGTCTTTCCCTATAACAGGGAACAGACGATCAGTGACAGCCTCACTAGGAAGCATGGGGAGAGGTTTGTGTACACTTACCTCTCCATGTTCAGCTCTGTGACCCGATTGCGTGACACCGGCGACGATCGGGTCCATGGGTCCCGCGGCCATGGTCTTGGAGCTCAGGACCGGGTCGCGAGTGCGCTGCCGCTAATGGGGCACTGTAATATGTAATTTAGTTTGTTTTCTTAAAGCAGTATTGAATCTAAAAGAAAATATTTATTGCAGCTTACCAATTCTTAGATGTGATGGCTGCATTAGTTTCCTCGGCCGTGGGGTGATTCTGTTATCCTGATTCTGTTATCCATATGATGTCCAGCAGGATAAGCTGCCTGTGCGTGCCCCCGGGGGGGGCGCAGCGTGGTGATCGGTGGTTCGGCGTGTCGATCCGACACACCGCATCTCCAATTTAGGTAAAGAGCCTCTGACGTAGGCTCTTTACCTCATGGTCAGCTGTGTCAAATCACAGCTAATCACATGGAAACCAGGAAGTGTCATTAATCGGCTTTCCTCCATTCGCGCTGACAAGGTGTGGGTAGAAGAGAACTGATCAGTGGCTCTCCTGACAGGGGATGTCTGCGCTGATAATCAGCATATTGAGAACCCATCGGCAATGCCCGCCAGTGATGCCCATTAGTGATGTCCACCTGTACTCACATGTGATGCCGATCAGTGCCCATCTGTACCCACATTTTATGCCAATCAGTGCCCATAAAGGATGCCAATCAGTTGTTGCACAAGGATGGCTGATTAAAATAGTAAAAGTGTATTTAGCGGTCTGCCTTTTGTTCCCCTTATCTAACCTATGGTCTATTTACATATATGAGGGGTCCTTTTTATATTTAATAGAGTTAAAAAAGTGTAAAAACTTTTTGAAGAACCCTTGTAATTGCAGAGACTAGATATCTGTATATTTTGCTTGCAAAATTAAAATACATCTGAACATCTATGTATTAAATTGGGATTGAGGAATGTGCTTTTACCTGCAAAGAGGAGCCCACTATCAGAATGGCATCCGCTTGACCTAGATTCTCATAAAGAGAGAACACCACTTCTCTGTTTACTGTATCACCAAAGAACGTCACCTGTGGCTTCAGAATACCCCCACAGTTGTCACAGGGTGGGACACGAAAATTGGACACTTGCTCATCAGTCAAGAATACATCACCATCTGGCGCAACCCCATAAGCCTGTTCATTCCAAGATGGATTGAGAGCTATGAAACGTTCCTGAAGCTCAAATCTGCTGCTCACTGTCTGACAACCCAGACAAATCACCCTAAAAAGAAGCAAAAAAAAAAATCAGGATCAATTTCCACAGACAAAGGGGTATAGGGGTGTTTTCCTTACTTGTCATACACATGTTCCCAAATGAGCCCCTTCCATGGAATCTGGATGCTTAACGTATACCTGTCAAAAACTTTGGCAATTCAATGAAAAAAATGTATGTGTAAGCAGAGATTATCTTCAGTGAAAAAAAAACATGTCAAAATAATGATTGCATACAGATCCAGTGGCAGCTGAAGTTAAATGCAAAGCTTGGCTTTCCTGTAAAATCTAAGCTTGGCCCTGGTCCCTTCCACCTCCCTAATGAATGACATACCTATGCTGGCCATACACTATACGAAAAATCGGCCGAAATTCTGTCATTTACACCGTTTGTTCGTTTTTCAGCCAGTTAATAGGCACAAAATCGATAATCGTTTGGATGTTTTTGAGCCGATTAAAACGAAGGACAAGTATGGAAATTTTCTGCCGAATGAATGATAAATTGAAAGGTTAATGTGTTTCCCATCCAAATTGTCTGCACCAGGTATATGTAAAAAAACGAACAAAAAATGTATTTATTTATGTCCACTGAACGATTTATCGGTCATTACATGATGGCACAGCCGAACGTTCGTTTTTCGAAAATGGGTTTGGACGATTTTTCGTATAGTGTATGGCCAGCATTAGCTTCAATATGCTATAGAGAGGCTCAGTGGCTGGCGGTTGGGAGGACTAGCTAGACTTTTTTTTTTTTTAAATTGATTTGCTTTTAACTTCAGCTGCCTCCATTTCTATTTGAAGGTAACATCTGCTTTTTGATTGTGTCATCATATAACAAAGGAGCAAACCTGAAATTGTATGTATCATACCCCTTGAAATGTTCAACATTTTGTCATGTTACAACCAAAAACCTAAATGTATTTTATTGGGATTTTATGTGATAGACCAACACATAATTGTGAAGTGGAAGGAAAATGATAAATGGTTTTCAACATTTTTTACAAATAAATATGTGTGGCGTGCATTTGTATTCAGCCCCCCTGAGTCAATACTTTGTAGAACCACCTTTTACGGCAATTACAGCTGCAAGTCTTTTTGGGGATGTCACTACCAGCTTCGCACATCTAGAGAGTGAAACTTTTGCCCATTCTTCTTTGCAAAATAGCTCTGTCAGATTGGATGGAGAGCGTCTTTTCAACACATAGCATTTTGCCTTTAGGCCAAAAAGTAAAATTTTGGTCTCATCTGACCAGAGCACCTTCTTCCACATGTTTGCTGTGTCCCCCACGTGGCTTCTTGCAAACTGTAAACAGGACTTCTTATGGCTTTCTTCTTGCCACTTTTCCATTAAGGCCAGATTTTGGAGTTCACGACATATGCCCCGTACACACGATCGGACATTGATCGGACATTCCGACAACAAAATCCATGGATTTTTTCCCACGCATGTTGGCTCAAACTTGTCTTGCATACACGCGGTCACACAAAGTTGGTCGGAAATTGCGAACGCCAAGAACGCAGTGACATACAACACGTACGACGAGCCGAGAAATATGAAGTTCAATAGCCAGTGCGGCTCTTCTGCTTGATTCCGAGCATGCTTGGAACTTTGTGCGTCAGAATTGTGTTCACACGATCAGAATTTCCGAAAAAATTGAAAATTTGAGAACCAGATCTCAAATTTTGTGTGACGGAAATTCCGAGTGAAAATGTCTGATGGAGCCTACACACGGTCAGAATTTCCAACAAAAAGCTCCCATCTAAGATTTTCCGTCTGAAAATCCGACCGTGCGTACGGGGCATAATAGTTGTCCTGTGGAAAGATTCTCCTACCTGAGATGTGGATCTCTGCAGCTCCTCCAGAGCTACCATGGGCCTCTAGGCTTTTCTGATTAATGCTCTCCTTGCCTGGCCTGTCAGTTTAGGTGGTCGGCCTTGTCTTGATAGATTTGCAGTTGTGCCATACTCTTTCCATTTTCAGATGATGGATTGAACAGTGCGCCATGAGATGTTCAAAGCTTGGGATTTTTTTTTTTTTTATAACCTAACCCTTCTCTAACCACTTTAAGACCGGGCCTCTTTTTTAGATGTGGTGTTTACAAGTTAAAAACGTATTTTTTGCTAGAAAATTAATTAGAACCCCCAAACATTATACAATTTTTCTTCTAACATCATAGAGAAAAAAAATGGCGGTCGTTGCAATACTTTGTCACACCGTATTTGCGCAGCGGTCTTACAAGCGCACTTTTTTTCAAAAAATACACTTTTTTGTATTAAAAAATAAGACAACAGTAAAGTTAGCCCAATTTTTTTTTATATTGTGAAAGATAATGTTACGCCAAGTAAATTGGTACCCAACACGTCACGCTTCAAAATTGCGCCTGCTCGTGGAATGGCGGCAAATTTTTACCCTTAAAAATCTCCATAGGCGACATTTAAAAAATTCTACCAGTTGCATGTTTTGTGTTACAGAGGAGGGCTAGAATTATTGCTCTCGCTTTACCGATCGCGGCAATACCTCACATGTGTGGTTTGAACACCGTTTTCATATGCGGGAGCTACTCACGTATGCGTTAGCTTCTGCAAGCTTTTTTCTTATTTATTTTACCTTTTACTTTTTATTTTTACACTGTTTAAAAAAAAAAAAAAAATGTGTCACTTTTATTCCTATTACAAGGAACGTAAACATCCCTTGTAATAGAATAAAAGCATGACAGGACCTCTTAAATATGAGATCTGGGGTCAAAAAGACCTCATATTTACACTAAAATGCAATAAAAAGAAAAAAAAAAAAAATTTGTAATTTGAAAAAATACAATAAATAAAATGGCCCTTTAAGAGTTATGGACAGAAGTGTCGCTTCCGCCCTGCAGTGTCATGGGGACAGACACGATTGCCGCCTCCGCCACTGCCGACGGCTCCGCTAAGCGGCGGAGGGCACCGGATTGCAGATAAAAGTGATCTTGCGGCGAATCTGCCGCAGAGACCACTTATCATGTACCGGACCGCCGGCCGAACACGGGGATACCGGGGTTATGGCAGCTAGCTGCTGCCATAACAACAATATTCGTCCCCAAAGTAGGGACGTACATCGGCGTGCAGCGGTCTGGAAGTGGTTAAACTTCTCCACAACTTTATCCCTGACCTGTCTGGTGTGTTCCTTGTCCTTCATGATGCTGTTTGTTCACTAATGTTCTCTGACAAACCACTGAGGGCTTCACAGAACAGCTGTATTTATACTGAGATTAAATGACACAATTATTTACTAATTAGGTGACTTCTGAAGGCAATTGGTTTCACTCAATTTTAGTTAGGGGTATCAGAGTAAAGGGGGCTGAATACAAATGCACGCCACACTTTTCAGATATTTATTTGTAAAAAAACATTGAAAACAATTTATTATTTTCCTTCCACTTCACAAATACTGTAGCTGCTGACTTTTAATATTAGGAAACTTACCTGTCCACGAATCCAGCAGTGTCTTCACTCGAGCTGAGTTTTCAATTGGCTCTCGCGTGCTGTCGCTGCCATCTTAACCGCTTCCCGACCGCCCACTGCATATATACGTCAGCAGAATGGCACGGGCAGGCAAAACCACGTACCTGTACGTGGCCCTTTAAATGCCTGCCCGTGGGTCGCGAGCGCGCCGCCAGCGGCGCGCTCGCGACCCGGTCGGGAGCTCCGTGACCCCGGCCGCGGGACCAGCGGACCCGATCGCCGCTGGTGACCCGCGATTGGGTTACGGAGCTGAAGAACGGGGAGAGGTTTGTGTAAACAAACCTCTCCCCGCGCTTCCTACTCTGCCTGTCATTGATTGGCTGTTCCCGGTCATCGGGAAAGCCGATCAATGACGTCAGACGTCAGCCCCGCCCCCTAATGTAAAAAAACACACACACGTCAGAGCCCATAACCCCTCCCCTCCCCCTAGTGGTTAACTCTTTCACTACAACTGTCATTTATACAGGAATCAATGCATTTAAAGCGGAAGTAAACCCATCGATTTAACAGTCTAAAAAAAAAAGGCATGCCGTGAATTCTAACTGCACATTGGCTGTGCTCTCAACCAAACAGTCAAACCATCCAATGGCTGGTGTCATAACGGATCACATGTGCAGCACTGTGGCAGTTAAAGATTAAACAGAGGCAAAGATGGCAGCTTCCTTGGCTGAAAACGATAGGGGGGTTTACTTCCACTTTAAATAGCATTGATTGCTGTATAAATGACAATGGTCCCAAAAATGTGTCAAAAATGTCCGATGTGTCCGCCATAATGTCGCAGTCACAATAAAAATCGCTGATCGCCGCCATTACTAGTAAAAAAAAAAATATTAATAAAAATGCTATAAAACTATTCCCTATTTTGTAAACGCTATAACTTTTGCACAAACCAATCAATAATCGCTAATTGCAATTTTTTTTACCAAAAATATGTAGAAGAATACGTATCGGCCTAAACTGAGGAAAAAAAAATTTTTTTTATATATTTTTTGGGGATGTTTATTATAGCAAAAAGCAAAGAATATTGCATTTTTTTCAAAATTGTCACTCTATTTTTGTTTATAGCGCAAAAAATAAAAACCGCAGGGGCGATCAAATACCACCAAAAGAAAGCTCTATTTGTGGGAAAAAAAGGACGGCAATTTTGTTTTGGAGCCACGTCGCACGACCGCGCAATTGTCAGTTAAAGCGACGCAGTGCCGAATCGCAAAAAGGGGCCTGGTCCTTTGGCTGCCAATTGGTCCGGGGCTGAAGTGGTTAAGGCAGTGAAGCGGTTCCCTACTGCGCATGCATGAAGTGAGCTGCGCTTTGCGAATGGCCCAGCAGTGGGGGAAGGAGGAGGGGGGCGGAACTTCTGGATGAGTTGGCTGCGGCGAGGAAAGCTGGAAGTGGGAGCGGGTACCTGTCAAAACTAGATACCCTCTCCCTCCTTGAAAGGTACCAAATGTGGCAGTAGAGGGGTGGAGGAGGCAAATAAGTGGAGCTTCCCCAATTTGGGTGAAGCTCCGCTTTAATAGAATACACTAAAGATTAGAAGCTAATGGTTACCTGGCACAGCAGCTCCAGATTCTGTCTGCTCCAGTTTTGATAAATTCCCCACATTGCCTATATCTACCTGATAGAGAACTATTTCATCGTTTTAGCGAAGTCTGCTTTCCATTTTCAGAAAAATTCTATATACTATATTCATCAGAAACACAGCCGTGGGTATCTAGAAGTTCACATAACATGGCTCTCATCTGCTTTTTCATTATGGCATTATTTCTGAATATAAACCATGAGGGACAGCTTGGAAGGAGTAGTTAGAAGTTAGTTTTATATAAATTGTAACTCCACTTGAGTGGGGAAAAAATAGGAAATAAAGAAAAAATAATATAGCGTATACAATTGCGACACAGTCATATTGTAATTGAATGTTATTAAAAATGACCTTCCCTTTTCAATCTGAAACTCTGTAATTTTCTGTAAAATGCAATGCAAAATGGCTACCCTGGAGGTGTTCTGTACAGAAAGCCCCCCAGAAACATAATTTTCTGCTTGTGTGATTGGCTCAACAATTTTCCCAGAAGTCTACACTAAGATACAAGTCAGATTTCAGACATCCACTGCAACAAAAATTTAATTTTTGGTGACATACTTCCAATAGGAAATAACAACATCTAAAGGGATGCAGGTCCAGCAGCTTTCCTCATTAGAGCCCTGCAGGTGCACAACTGATTGATAATTATGAAACCACTCCCATTAGATTTACTTACCACATGGACACAAACAGACAGGGATTCCTTCAGGATAACAAAAGGTAGAAATGTGCAACAAAGTTTGTTCAAATCCTTGTAATCTACATAGATCACCCAGAGGGGAATGTTTTTTTCTCAACAAAAGTGGAGAGAGTTACGCTTTAAGGATAAATTCCAGATATGGATTTTTTGTACATAGTTACAAGAACTGTAGCTGCTGACTTTCAATAAACACACTTACCTGTCCCAGGATCTAGCGATGTGGTCACCCAAACCATTCCTTCCTTCTGTCTCCTGTCCATAGTGCTGGCATCTCATCTGTTGGTACCCAGCTGTGACAGCTTGCTTTTGTACAGCCGGGTGCCTACTGCACATGCGTGTACACATAAATAAACATTTTGAACATAAATGGTCCTGCAGTTTTCTGGGACCTGTGATGTGTCCCAGAAGACTGCGAGGAGGGAGGGGAAAAGGAGAACTTCAGCTCGGGTATCCTAGGTCATTTAAGCTGAAGTGGGAGTCGGTACCTGTCAAAATCAGGTACCTGCTCCCCCTTCCCCCAAAAAAGTGCCATTTGGTGAAGAGGAGGGGGGGGGGGGTAGGAGGCCTTAGGCCGGCTTCACACTGGGGCGGTGCGGGGCGGCGACGGTAAAGCAGCCCTATATTTAGCGCTGCTTTACCATCGTTTTACCCGCGGTATGCGGCCGCTAGCGGGTGGTTTTAACCCCCGCTAGCGGCCGAAAAAGGGTTAAAAATCTCCGCAAAGCGCCGCTGCAGCGGCGCTTTGCCGGCGGTATCCCCGCGGTCTCCCATTGATTTCAATGGATAGGAGCGGTATCGGAGCGTTTTTTTTATTTTGTGAGTTTTTTACTGTGAGTTTCGATTTTAATGCTTGAATAAACTGCTTACTAAGCTATTATTTAAACGTCCTACACTATACGGCTCCCCCTTTATTTTTCACCTACCACTCCGGCGATTGCCGAGAGAGATAAGGCTAAAGATACCAGGAGCCAGGGAAGGAAGAAGGAAACACGCACCCTCCTAGGCAGAGCAGCACGTCAGAAGAAGAGGACAGCAGAACCCATATTACTATCTTTATGCGGTTAACCCTTTACCACAAGGTAAGGGTCCATTACTTATCATAGTGTGCCCCGCACGAAGAGGAACGCCCCCCACTATTTTATGACACCCCACTGCACGAACACCACTTCTGTATAAGGATCATATCACTTACACCGAGATTTGTAATCACAGTTATCAAACTGTCAAGGACTTTTTCTCTAAATCACGGACCTATGTGCATGCTACTTAATTTTGGTCACATTTACCTCTTTACGGATATTAATTTCCAGCCTTGTTCTTATATAACAACTTTGTGCTACTCTATTTTGCATTTTTTTCTGTTGGAATCGCATTTTTTCTGTTAAATCGCATTCTGCGTTTTTTTGCGACTCAGTTTTTTGCAAATCGCATTCTGCATTTTTTTTTTTTTTTTTGCAACCCAGTTTTTTTGTGCATATCTATATATGTATAACTCTCTCTAGTCAAGCAGACTAGCTCCACTTATGCTTCACTATCTGCACCTTAAATGCATTGTGCACTTTCATTCACTGTTTAATTTTTTATTCTTGTCAGTGCATCTTACTTTCTGCACTATCATCTTATCATCACACTCCGCAGATTGAGATATCAACTTTTTTCTACACTGTATCGCATAGCCAGTGTTATTATATATACCAGCACCTCACAGTTTTACTATATATACCGACACGTCACGGTTATATATATTTATTCTTTGCAGTATGCACTTTATATTTTATATTGATCTACACCATATGTTCACCTAATATATTTTTTATACATTTTATTGATATTTTTTATGTCTCATATTTATGATGTTTTACTAGCTATTATATGAATGTGCCATTAGTCATTTTGACACTCTTGCACTGTTTACATATTTATCTATCGGCCACCACTATTATCAGTATATTTATTGATCGCAGTACATTGTGCTTACCACTAGGTATCATTCACCTCACACTCAGAGTTTGGATCTAACTGGTAGACGAGACAATACCATTGTCTATTACCATTGTATACATTAGGGGTTCACGCCTTTGCCCCAATACTGCCACCTTGAGGCAGATCTAATACATTCCCCTGGGGAACAGCGCAGCATCACCCCCACTTTTCTACACCGCTCCTTCACCGCTCCAAAGATGCAGCTAGCAGGACTTTTTTTACCGTCCTGCTAGCGCACCGCTCCAGTGTGAAAGCCCTCGGGGCTTTCACACTGGAGACACAGCAACAGCTGTTTCGGGTCGGTTTGCAGGCGCTATTTTTAGAGCAATAGCGCCTGCAAACCACCCCAGTGTGAAAGCAGCCTAAAAGCAGAACTTTTCTTTTGGGTGGAGCTCCGCTGTAAGATTAGAAAAGCATTACGTTATTGAATAGCTATAAAACTTTGTCCTCATTACCTGTGGGTGCAACCATGCAACTCAGTCAGACGGCGCTGTCCAGCTTTAGCGTGTAAGGCATCAACATTTTGTGTCACTAACCAATGCAGTTTCCCAGCCTTCTCCCAGTTATATAGAGCCATGTGAGCTGTATTGGGCTTATGAGATGAAAACTGTGGCCAACCCACAAAGTTTCGTGCCCAGTATCGCCTGCGAGCATCCTGACTCCTGACAAACTCTGCATGCTGAATGGGTCTACGTTCAGTCCTGGCATACAGTCCCACTCCCTCCGAGCGGTAATCCGGGATTCCTGATTCTGTGGAGATTCCAGCACCTGTCATGACAAACAGTCTCTGAGAGCAGAGCACAAAGTCTTGGAGACGTTCCACTTCTCTTGGATGAGCCGGTGGACAGACTGGGACATAATCTGAGAGGCTGCGTCTGATCAAGGCAATGCTTTGCTTTCGAAACACAAGAGCACATTTTGTGACAGAGATCCACATCGTTAAAATGCTCTGAGCATAGTTTACCTTCTGCAAGAGAAGTAGAACATGTGTCAAAGAATTCTGCAATCTAGTACGATATCAGTTTTAAAAGACAACATCAGTCAGGATAAAGATAACCAGTCAATTGTGCCTGTGCATGTTATATGCATTTCCTTGTCCAATTGTTTTCTATAAGCTGCACTAGTGCCTGCAAACTAAAATCTGAATTTACAAACTACCTTCTCCTTATTAATGTTCAATTTCTATTTGCTGACGGAGGAGTCACTGCAAGAAGCAACTACATTGTATGTAGTGACTGCTTGTAATCCACAAAAATAGGATAAAAAGTATATTAATTGACACAAGAACCATTTCTGGTTGTGAGCTACAAACATTTTGGACTATTAAAGCCTCGTACACACGATCCGATTGTTGGCCTACAGAGCGTCAGACTTTTGTCCGAAGGGCGTGTGCCAGGAACTTGTCTTGCATACTAATGGCACACAATTGTTGGCCAACAAACACGAACGTAGTGACGTACTACGTGGAATTTCAGCTTTTGAGCTGCACCCTTTGGGCACCTTCTGCTAATGTCGTGTTTGGTGAGCATTGATTCCGAGCATGCGTGTTTGTACTTATAGGAAAATCTGACAACAGATCGTTGTCCGCCAAAAATTTACTAGCCTGCCATACAACATTTGTGGCCGAATGTTGGACAACAATTGTCTGATGGAGCGTACAAACGGTCAGATTTTAGGAAAATAGTCTGTCATCACACAATTCCCTGCCGAAAATGTGATCGTGTGTACGAGGCTTAAGGTTGGGTTCACACTGCACGCCGGAGCAGCTCCCAGCAGGGGTCCGGTGCGTCCTGGTTCACTGTTTCAGGTCCGATTTCAGCCCGAATTTTGGGCTGAATTCAGACCTGAAAATGGACAAAAAGGCCCACAGGACTCCTGTGCAATTCGCACCGGAGCCGCTCCGGAGATGTGTGAACCGGCTCCATAGAGAGCCGGCACAATCTCTGACATGCAAAATTGGATCTGGAGGAAAACCGCATCCAATTCGCACTAGTGTGAACCCAGCCACTTTTTGACTTATGCAGCGTACACACGGTTGGAATTTCCGATGGAAACAGTCCGATAGGAGCTTTTCATCGGATTTTCTGACCGTGTGTATGCCCAACGGTCTTTTTCTGTCGGAATTTCCGACGGACTTTGAATTGAGAACCTGTTCTTAATTTTTCAGACGGAAAACCTTTCTATCGGATTTTCCGATCGTGTGTATGCAATTCCAACACGCAAAATTCCGATGCATGCTCGGAAACAATTCGACGCTTGCTCGGAAGCATTAAACTTCCCTTTTATAGTGCTGTCGAACGTGTTTTATGCCGCTGTGTTATTGACCGTCGGAATTTGGTGTGATCGTGTGTAGGCAACACAGCTTGAGCGGAATTCCGTCGGAAAAACCGTCAGAGTTTTTTCCAAAGAGAATTCCGATCGTGTGTACGCGGCATTACTTTACTTTCAAACAGTACCTCCAAAACATACAGGAAAACTAAATATTTTGCACATATGGCTGAATTTTGTATTTAATCTGCAATTCTCCTCTTTAAATCAATCTTGAAAATAAAATTGTCATTGAATAGAAGATATGGAATACTCACCTCTCCTGCTGCCTACACTGCCAGAACTGAACAGAAAGCAGTCTAGATGATATAGCAGAATCTGACACTTTCAGGGAGTGTTGATTTTCTGGTGTCCCATTAAGCATTGAGGTCCCCCCTGCTGGCCCCTACAGGATATAGCACAACAGGGGAACCAGGAATTTGACACTCCTGGAAGTGTCAGATTCTGCAGTGTCTTCAGCTGTCACTTTTCCATGACTTCTGCAGAGATCGGCAATGAGGGCAGGGGTAAGTATTCCCTGAACAAAAGATTACAGCGCACACATACAAAAAATACATTTAAAACCTGCAAGGCTATTTAACCACTTGCCGACCAGCTCTTATACATATAGCATACATATACAGCGGCAGGATGGCTCTCCTGTGCAAATCGCTGTATATGTAAGGCCGCTCCTTTAAGAGCTATAGCAGACGTGCATGCCGGCTGCACGCCGGGGGACCCAATGCGCATGGCCGGCGGGTGCTATCACCGCCGGCCACCCACGAGCACGTGAGCCAGAATGGGGATTTGTGTGTGTGTAAACACACCCCCTGCAATGGCACCATCCGAATGCTGATTCCCAAAAGCAGTTCCTGTACTACTTTTGGCAACTTCAGGGGCGATTTGAATAGACATCTGTGCAGGAACCCACACAGATGTCTGTCAAATCGCCCCGAATTCAGACTGCATTGCCGGTTTGAAATTGTGCCAGTTCAAACCCGCCCTCAATGTGAACCTGGGCTTAGTGATGCTATTACTGTGCTGCTCATTGTTCTTGCTGGAGGCTCAGACAATAGGAAGCAAAGAAACTTCTACTCTTATTTTAGTATTGATACAATCCCTGACATTTTCACTACTAACTGGTTATACACAGATTCCAGTATCTCAGTCCAAGTGAGACCATGCAAATGGTAATATAAATCATCCTAAACAAGCTGCAGAAAATATATGTAGGATAACATACATAAAAAATGTATCAATAAGCAACATGCCGCACTAAACCATGTGAATATAAATTAATATGAAACATGAAAACCGTAGAAACCATGAAGAATAAGAAAAAAGTTCACATAGATAATCTGAACAGTCCACAACTATATGCTGGATCCAGGTGCTTTGGATCAGAGTATTCGTGTGTCCCAGCTCCACCTAAAACATCACATGTGCATACACCAGTGAAGATGTCGCCTTACCATAAGATGTGTGACTCTCTGTGAAGAGAAAAGTCTCATGCCGCGTACACACGAGCGGATTTTCCGTCGGAAAAATCTTGGATGTTTTTTCCAATGGAATTCCGCTCAAGCTTGGCTTGCATACACGCGGTCATACAAAAGTTCTCTGAACTTTAGACCGTCAAGAATGTGGTGACGTACAACACCACGACGAGCCGAGAAAATTAAGTTCAATGCTTCTGAGCATGCGTTGAATTGTTTCCGAGCATGCGTAGGAATTTTGTGCTTCGGAATTGGTACAGACGATCAGAACTTTTTCTGACCGAAAAATTTAAAACCTGCTCCCAATCTTTTGCTGGCTGGAATTCCGCCAGCAAAAGTCTGATGGAGCATACACACGGTCGCATTTTCCGACCAAAAGCTCTCATCTGACTTTTGCTGGCGGAATTTCCGCTCGTGTGTACGCGGCAAAAGGCCAGGTTCACATATGTGTGGCCGTGGGTTCATGCCTGGGGTCCAGTGCGTGTCTGTTCACCGGTTCAGGTGCGATTCAGGTCTACATTTCTGCCTGAATTCGCACCTGAACCAGACCCAAACACGCACCGGACCCTTTTTCAATCCAGACCGCGGCCGCCCCGGACCTGTGTGAACTGGCTCCATTGAGAGATGGTCACACTGGTATGTCATGCAAATTGGATGCGGGAAAAACCCACATCCAATTCGCATATGTGTGAACCCAGCCTTAAGCTCCATGCACACTGGGCTTAAAAAAATGCCAGTTCTCGACAGAAAAAAATGCTCATATAGAGCGTTCTTTTTATAAAGTTTAGACGAGTTTATATCTTCAATATAATTTTTCTGCACACATTCTTCTGCACACAAAGATAAACTTATTTGGTTCAGATGGTGTCAAGCGTGTGTGGTGGCAACCAGGTGAGGAGTACAAAGACAAGTGTGTCTATAGTCAAGCATGGTGGTGGGAGTGTCATGGTCTGGGGCTGCATGTGTTCTAAATAGTAAAAAATCTTGCAAGCTACCATAAATATATACCGATTTTTAATCTAGACAGCTGCTATCACTGATCACGTCCCATATGACCGTGCAAACGAATAAAATACAGAGGAAAGTGCTGCGCTATCTTAATCTTGGCATGTGAAAACCAGAATAAATTGTGAGTACTTCCACAAATCACTGTAAATTATATACTTAAGACTGTATCTTAAATATTACAAATATATCCAATACATAAAGTGCCCTAGTGACAATAAAGCGACTCTGTGCACCAATATAATCCAATATAATGCAGTGTTCCAGTGCACTAAAGTGCTACGTGCAAAGTTCTATGATGAAAAATTCATGTGAAGACATGCGCTGGTAAAAAAAATAATAAATATAAAGTCCATTCCAAATAATCAGATCCAAAGAATATTGGTGATAACAAACGTGTTCTTGTGTACACTCTCCATAACCGCGGGTCCCGCAGACTCGATGTCCGCCGGGTGCCCACGATTGTGTCGCAGGGCAGGGGGACGGGGAGATGCCTTTGTAATCAAGGCATTTCCCCGTTCTGCCTAGTGACAGGACAAAGATCACTGCTCCCTGTCATCGAGAACAGTGATCGCTGTCATGTGAGTGGTAGCCCACCCCCCACAATTAGAATCACTCCCTAGGACACACTTAACCCCTTGATCGCCCCCTAGTGTTTAACCCTTTCCCTGCCAGTGTCATTTACACAGTAATCAATGCATTTTTATAGCACTGATCGCTGTATAAATGACAATGGTCCCAAAATAGTGTCAAAAGTGTCCGATGTGTCCGCCATAATGTCGCAGTCACGATAAAAATCGCAGATCGCCGCCATTACTAATAAAAAAAAATAATTGATAATAAAAATGCCATAAAACTATCCCCTATTTTGTAGACGCTATAACTTTTGCGCAAACCAATCAATACATCATTATTGCATCTTTTTTTACCAAAAATATGTAGAAGAATAAATATCGGCCTAAACTGAGGAGAAAATTTGTTTTTTTAGATATTTTTTGGGTATATTTATTATAGCAAAAAGTAAAAAATATTGCTTTTTTTTTTTTAATTTTTTTGTTTATAGTGCACCACCAAAAGAAATCCCTATTTTTGGTGAAAAAAGGACGTCAATTTTTTTTGGGTGCAACGTCGCATGACCGTGCAATTGTCTGTTAAAGCGGCACAGTGCCAAATCGCAAAAAGTGCTTTGGTTTGCGCAAAAGTTATAGCGTTTACAAAATAGGGGATAGTTTTATGGCATTTTTATTAATATTTTTTTTTTTTACTAGTAATGGCGTTGTTGTGACTGTGACATTATGGCGGACACATCGGACATTTTTGGGACCATTGTCATTTATACAGCAATCAGTGCTATAGAAATGCACTGATTCTTGTATAAATGACACTGGCAGTGAAGGGGTTAACCAGGAGGTGGCAGTGTAGGGGTTAAGTGTGTCCTAGGGCCGTGGCTGTGTTTTACACATCACTGATCTTTGCTCCAATCACAGGGAGCAAAGATCAGTGACACTGTTGCTAGGCAGAACGGGCAGATGCTTGTTTACTTTAACATCTCCCCGTTCTTCCTCCCCGTGAGACGATCGCAGGTATCCCTGCTGTGATCGAGTCCGCGGGACCCACGATCCGACTCACGGAGGTCCTGACCGGCGTGCGCACGCTATGGCACGGCATCAAATTTAAAGGGACGTACCTGTACGCCCATATGCCTGTCCGTGCCATTCTGCCGACGTACATCGTCGTGCACCGGTCAGGAAGCGGTAAATAGGGTACTCAAATTTAGTGGGTGCTTCAGTGGACCATTCTTTGAAGACCAAACAAAAAATGATGTGCCCGCTGACCTGGTGTGTCCTTTGCACGCTGAGGCCACTCTATTGTCTCCTGCACCGCCCTGAGGGGACAGGACGGTGCAAAAGTGCCTCCGACCGGCACTGAGTCTATCCAGGGGTCCGTATCTGTACCTTGTAGGCTGTTCCGTGCATGGGAACTGGCGTGCTTTACAATCACACATTCATAGGTACCAGAGGCAGAAAGTGACGTGTACGTCACACCACTATGCCTCAACGCGTTTCACATGAATAATGCGTCATCAGTAGCTTCCTTGGTTTCTCAGAGCTCCCTGAGCAGAGAGCCGGTGACTGTCAGTCCCCTTTCACACTGAGGCAGTTTTCAGGCGTTTTAGCGCTAGAAATAGCACCTGTAAAGCTGCCTCCCATGTGGGGAGCTGCTTTCACACTGGGGTGGTGCGCTTGCGGGACGTTAGAAAAAGTCCCGCAAGCAGCATCTTTCTGACGGTTTGGGAGCGCTGTATACATCGCTCCCAAAACGCCCCTGCTCATTGCAATGAATGGGCAACGCTTCCGAAGCACCTAAAAATCAGTTCGGAAGCCCCGCTACACGGGCGTTTCTAACCCCTTCTTTGGCCTCTAGCAGGGGTTAAAAGCGCCACTTTAACCACCTGAGACCCAGAGTACGTCATATGACGTCTTTTTGGTCTCAGGGGTATATCTGAATGATGCCTGTAGCTACAGACATCATTCAGATATTGCCAGTTTCAGCCGGCGATTCCCTGCACCATAAGAACGATCATAGCGGCTGTTCCGCCGCTTGATCGTTCTTACGGGCGGCGGGAGGGGCCCCCCCCCCCCCCCGCCCCCCTCCGGTGCTTCTACCGACTCACCGCTTCCATCGGTGAGTCGGACTCGGGATCCGCCGGCACCGGATGATGATCATAGAGATTTCCGGCGGACCAGATGGTCGCCGGAGTCTCTATGATCGTTCGGAGGCCGGGCGCGATGTTATGACGTCACGCCCGGCCTCTGCATTCAAAAACCGGCGCCGCCTCCGCTGGGATGCGGTGATCGTTTTTTTTTTTTTTTTTTTTTTGATTTTAGGCTTCCCAGCCTAGAGGTGAGATGTGGGGTCTTATTGACCCCATATCTCACTGTAAATAGGTCCGATCATGTAATATTCCTATTACAAGGGATGTTTACATTCCTTGTAATAGGAATAAAAGTAATCAAATTTTTTTTTTTTTTTAAAAGTTGTTGAACTAAAAAAATAAAGTAAAATGAACAATAAAAAAAAAAAAAAAAATTTAAAGCGCCCTGTCCCCGCGAGCTCGTACGCAGAAGCAAACGCATACGTAAGTCCCGCCCACATATGAAAACGGTGTTCAAACCACACATGTGAGGTATTGCCGCGAACGTTAGAGCGAGAGCAATAATTCTAGCCCTAGACCTCCTCTGTAACTCAAAATATGTAACCAGTAAAAAATGTTAAAGCGTCGACTATGGGGATCTTTAAATACCAAAGTTTGGCGCCATTCCACAAGCGCATGCAATTTTGAAGCGTGACATGTTGGGTATCTATTTACTCGGCGTATCTTCATCTTTCACATTATGCAAAAAAATTGGGCTAACTTTACTGGTTTTGTTTTTTTTTTAAAGCAGGAAACTGTTTTTTTTTTTCTGAAAAAAAACGCGTTCGAAAAATTGCTGCGCAAATACCGTGCGAGATAAAAAGTTGCAACGACCGCCATTGTATTCTTTAGGGTCTTTGCTAAAAAAACATATATAATGTTTGGGGGTTCTATGTAATTTTCTAGCAAAAAAATTTGGAATTTTACATGTAGGAGAGAAATGTCAGAATTGGCCTGGATCTCAGGTGGTTAACAGTGCTAAAGTGCTGCTAAAGAGAGCGGGCACTTTAGCGCTAATGCACAGGCGACCCCAGAGGTCTCAGTAACCAGCTCTCTGCTCTGTCCCCGCCCCCTCGCTCACTGGAGCGCTGAGCTGTGGAGGGAGCGGGAGAGCCAGGTGGCGGTCCAGGCACGTGGGCAGGTCCTGACCAGATGGTCGCATTCCTCCCGAGCCTGGACCGCCTCTGTGACATCAGCAGACTTCAGCCCGCTGTCTGCTGAAAACTGGTCACGGGAGTGCAGAACGGACTGCACTCCCATGATACATAAAAGTAAAGACAAATGAGCTTTTGGCTGTACTTCTCCTTTAATAAATGTGCAAAATCAAACTGGGTCCCAAGGGTGGCCTATGATCCTTTAGATATTGGTGCCACCGGAAGTCCCATAGCACTGTGTTGCTAGGAAGGTGAGGCCATGACAGCTGGGACACCCTTCTATACCACAAGGGTTTAATAGGGGGTACACCATCACACTGCACCCAGGGAGGCTCTGGGAAAGACACACAGCAGTAACACTCTGTATTAAATTACACATCTAGCTATATGTTAATCCTGACGTCACCGATGACATCACACACCCCTTCCGTGTGCACACAGGGCACAGCAAAAGGAAGGGTGACTAAGTCCTATTCTAATCACCTCCTCCTAACCCGAGCAGCCTCCATAATATAGTGCTAGTGTACTGCTGGGGGCCGGGAGAGAAAACGAGGCACACTGATTACACTTGACTGAACGTCCTACACGGTACACACTCACCTACTGACGTCACGGCTTTTTAGAAGTCAAACACTACATTTCCCATAATCCTTTTCTCGTGCACCGGAAGTTCAGCTGATGTGGTTTTTAACAAGGAAGTAGCACGTGAAAGAAGTTACTGTAGGCTTATATGTGGCTGTGAAGGTGTTTTACTTGTAAAAAAGTTGCAGCCTGAGGGAAGCCTGCATAGGGGGGAGCTCTGTAGGGTTGTTGGTAAAATTCAGCCCTATGGACAGGAGAGTTATAAGGTTTGTATTGGTATCCCAGTAAAGGTGACACCTGTAGGGAGTGGAGGTTTTAGATTGCAGTTTCTGGGGGATCAAACGTGATAAGAACTTTGCTGCTCACCAGCAATCACAGACAAATGTGTAATGTCTAAATACGTACGTTATTTATACACATCTTTCACCTAGATTTTTCACATTTTCCCAACTGAATCTGAATAGGAAAATGTGTGAATTTTGGGTGAATGTATTTATCCACAGACTTAAATATGATCCACAGCAAACTAAAATGTGACTCTTCGGATAAGCGGTAATGGGACAGCTGACTGTCTTTAATCTTATCACCCCAGTGCTGGCTTATGTTGCAGTGATTTCCCTGTATCCATGCCCATTCACACGTGCCTGCTTAAAGGGCATGTTCACCTTTAACCACTTGCCTACAGGGCACGTTCACCCCGTTCCTGCCCAGGCCAGCTTTCAGCGGTGTCGCACTTTGAATGACAATTGCGTGGTCATGCAACGTTGTACCCAAACAAAATTCTTATTTTTTTTTTAGAAAGAGCTTTCTTTTGGTGATATTTAATTGCCACTGGGTTTTTTATTTTTTGCTAAACAAACAAAAAAAGACAAAAAATTTTGAAAAGTTTGTTATAACATTTTGTAAATAAGTAACTTTTCTCCTTCATTGATGTACCCTGATGGGGCTGCACTGACAGGCATCACTGGTGGGCACTGTTGATCAGTGCCCTGATTATCATTGTAGATGTCCCCTGTGTGGATTTGCCATTTATCGGCGCGTGAGGAGAGGATTACTGCAAATCCCGTTTACACTGTGATTGGACACAGCTGATCAAGTAGTAAAGAGCCGTCGTGATTGTTTAACCCGATCTGTGATCAGCTGTGTCCTTTAGGCCTCTTTCACACTGGGGCGGGAGCCGCGGTGATGGTAAAGCAGCGCTATATTTAGCGCTGCTTTACCGTCGTTTTAGCCGCTCGCGGTGCGGTTTTACCCCCCGCGAGCGGCCGAAAAAGGGTTAAAATCTCCCGCAAAGCGCCGCCGTAGCAGCGATTTGCGCCGGTATTACCGCGGTGTCCCATTGATTTCAATGGGTAGGAGCGGTGAATATACCGCTCCAAAGATGCTGCTAGCAGGACATTTTTGACCGTCCTGCTAGCGCACAGCTCCAGTGTGAAAGCCCGCCGGCTTTCACACTGGAGTGAATGGGGCCGTTTTTTTCAGGCGGTGTACAGGCGCTATTTTTAGCGCTGTACTGCCTGAAAACCGCCCCAGTGTGAAAGGGGCCTTAGGACGCAGCGATCACAGGTCACTGCCGTTGCTCACCGCAGGGGGTGCACGAGAAGCGCAAGCACAAAAGGACGTCATATGAGGGCCTACCGGTAAGGTGCGACCGCGCTGTAGCCATCATTCAGCTATAGCATGGTCGTGAAGAGGTTTAAAAAAAAATGCCTATGCAGATAATGGGTGCCTGTAGATAAATACAAACTGTGCAGCCCCGACTAAAGTTGAATAATGCCCTTACTATAGGTGTAGGGTATTTACATATCTCCTGGAGCCTGACTGAAAACCCCCAGAGATGACATCACCCCATCCTGCTTTGTTACTAGACACTCCCAGCTGTTAGAGACACTATCACCTTGGCTAAGTTGGCGAGAGTAACAGTGAATGCAAAGGGCATTCCTGGACCTCTGTATACTCACCTTGTCTGTGCTTTTTCACAGCTCCTCTGCAACCAGTGAGAATACCTGGCATTTCCCAGTGTGGGGGCGCACAATACCTACCCACCCCTGACAGAGCTCAGGTTTAGCAGCCGTTACTGTCCTGAGCACTGTCACATTGCCAGGGGAATGACAGCCCCCAGGTCGCAGACACCGCTGATTTTTATTGCAGCTGTGGAGGAGAAAGGAGCTATTGGTACAGCGAGTTTAAGGGAATCGGAGAGAGGCACTCTTACCTTGCTCTTACCTTGTTTCTACCAGTCCTGCTGCCTGTGTATGGAGTCTTTACTCTCTTTTAGAGCTACTGCTGCTGCTATCCTCAACATCTGACGACTCCCGCAGTGTCAGATTCCTGTGCCCACTGGGGTTCCACATGCCAGCTGCTACATCACTAGTGTGTCCCTGCAGCCTCATTTCCAGTAAACGCAACTTTACATCTTTCATATAAAACTATTAATAATATGCAATCCAGCAAGGGCTATTTGGGCATGATAACTACCCCACAACAGCACACTTATGAAGCATAATATGCAGTATATAATTTTATTAATACACAAACGCCTTAAAACTAGTATCAGCAAAAAAAATAAAGAAAGGGCCCAGTTGTAATGTATGTATTTCGTATCACTTTGCAATGACTGTAGATTATACAGACATCATTAAAGGAGACGTTTGCGGTGTGGAAAAAAAATACATACATATTCACCGCCATGCTGCAGCATCAGTCGCCCGCCAGCTCTAAGCCTGACAACAGAGTGATCACATGACCACTGGTTGCTCATTTCTCAGTCAGCTTTGATCAGAGTGCGGTGACTGTCCCTCCAGCGAGCACTGGGCTGGAGAGAGGGTGGGTGCAGCTGGCTTTGGCTCTAAGCTACGCGTTGAGAACAAGAGCCAGCTATCAATCGGGCAGTCGTGTGGCTCCAAACTATATGGTTGATTCTTGGTCACAGGCATGCAAAAGTATGTGAACTCCTGTGACCCAGAAGAGAAGTATGACCAAAAAAGCTTTGGCCATACTGTACTTCTTTTTTTTAACTTAGTGGAAAGTCAGCACTAAAGTAGCTAAGGCTGCTTGCAGTAGGTCAGTATACAAAACCACAAATGTGTAATAAACAAATATCAAATCAATCAACACAAAAGTCTAATAAGTACGGTAAATACCGTGAAGAAATGGTGTTTTAAGCTTTCCGCCCTCCTATGCTCAACACCTCTCTGCGCTACTTGGGTGTGTGTGTTTACAATCTTTGGGGTGATAAATGGTGTAGACCCCGGAGAAGGATGTAGTGGGTAAATATATAAATAAATAAATAAATATATATTATGTGAGTGAATAAATAAATAAATAAATATTCTGTGTAGCACTATGTATAAATTATAAATAAAATAAATAAATATAATTATAAAAAATGTGGTTATTAGATACTAGATTATAAATAAATACATAAATAGTAGTGATAAACAATTGATTTTAGAAGTGTGCTAAAATACAATATGTAGCTGCTGCTTAAATAACAGTAAGATTGGAGAAATATAAGTAAAGAGACAGACACGTGAATGCTCTATGGCTGTGTCTGTCAAACTCGTTTATTTATTTATTTATTTGTTCACGTGCACCTTGAATTTATTATTAATTTGATTTATGCACTCAGCACTTTAAAGCATAATGTAAAGTTGATTTTTTATGGTACACTTGGCTTTACTGCTTTTAGGCATTTTTTAGATTGCTTATTTATTTTTGTACACACTAAATGTACATATATGCACTAATCTTTCAATTTCAGTTGAAAATTAGTACCTAGCGCTGCTATAGGTATTTGACAGACACAGCCATAGAGCATTCACGTGTCTGTCTCTTTACTTATATTTCTCCAAGTACGGTAAATAACTTAAATTAAACCAAAGCCACTGAAATAAAATACAGTGAATAAAGTCCACTGGTATCAAAATGTGTACTCTGGTGTATTGAAGCTTCAACCAGTGATTGTAAAGGTTTTTGTTTCTTGTTTTTTTTTTTTAAATAACAAACATATCATACTTGCCTCCACTGTGCAGCTCATTTTTCACAGAGTGGCCCCCGATCATCCTCTTCTGGGGTCCCCAGCGGCTCCTCCCCACATCAGATAACCCCCATAAGGAGAAGCGCTCTCCCAAAGGGGGTTACCTTGCAGGCACGCTCCAGAGTCCAGCATTCGGCATCCATAGCCGCCAAATGTATGATTTGGCCCTGCATCATTGGATTTGATTGACAGCAGCGGGAGCCAATGGCTACGCTGCTGTTAATGTATCCAGTCAAGAGCCAAGAACCCCCTGCGCAGATGTTTTTTCACCTTAATGCATAGGATGTGACGTCAGCATGTAGCTCTGTCCAAACGCGATTCGTGCAACAGCATGTAATCAAATTACATCTGAATAATGTTCATTTTTCCCCACATATGTCTGTCCATCCAATGAATTTCCTGGAACAGCATCCTCTTTATCAAGAATGTATGTGAACCCCCAAAACATACCCTGCAGAAAAAACAGAGATATAGTTATCCCGTTGTATGTATTTAAAATATATTGCACAACATTACATCACTAGTGGGAAAACATACCTTGATTTAAACCAATATCACATATCTATTGAACCCCTTATTCATCATAAAACCATGTACAAATGTAGGCCTTGGTGCCCTGTATCCAGGTATAAGTATGGGTTGCAGCAGGCTGCAGATAGACAGGGAAAAGAGATGCAACAACACCATCAAACATGCATAGCCACATGGGAACGCGGAGCCCTCAAAATACTGTGCCCTAGGAGATGCCTACAATCAAACATGTCATGGGGGAGAAAACAAATTCAGCCCTGAATGTCACAGGTAAAGAGTGAGATAGATTAAACAGTCTCCCCTTAAATACCCTTCTAACCCTAAATGTTATCACTGTATGTGATGCAGTGATATCACAATGCAAACAGAAGTGACATGAAAGTGTCACAACATAACCTGAAGTGACATCACAATGTCAAGACACACACAGGGTGTGATGTGGGCAGATGCTGGAAGTGATAAAACGCACCTCCAGATGCACTCAAATTAAAGCGGTTCTGCACCCATCCATAGAAGTATGTCTCTATGGCTTCCCTATCCTGTAAGATGACAGAATTGACGGTTCAATTCTGCATCTTTTAAGCTTACCTTGAATGATGGCTTCATCTGTGTTCTTCTCCCTGCGGCGGTGGGCGGGCTCTCTGCGTCGATCGTCGTCGCTTCCTTCTACTTCGCAATGTCTTCTGGGACCTGGCGCTGTGTCTTGTGGGCTATCTCGCTGTGTCTCCTGGGATCAATCCCAGGAGACTTTGCGGGGGTCCCGAGGCGAAATCTCGCGGGATTAGCGACGCCGCCCGTTGTGATGGCAACCTGAGCTGTTGGCGCCGTTACTGCGCACGCGCGAAACCGGCGAAAATCCACAGGTGGATTGTGGGCCAGCAACCCGGAAGAAAAGGACCGGTGTCCTTTCAGGTGCCCACACTGAAGATGGAAGCCGTCATGAAGAGGTTTTAAAAGTGCACATTCCGGACGAAAAACAGAAGAAAGAAGACCAAGAACTCAAACAGGTGACATTTATGCAAAGCACATTACAGCACATAAGACACACAAAAAAAAAAAAATTCAAACAGTGTAGAACCGCTTTAAGGAGCCCACCTAAACCCTATCACCCAACTCCCACACCAGTAATCTACAAAACTGCCACAAGAGGGCAGTGTGGCCATAGATGATAATGTAGGAGTAAAGAGGGAGAGATAGAGATGGCTGAGCCAAATCCATGGGGGGGGGGAAAGGAATTCATCAATCATCATGCACCCATATATTTTTTTTGCAAGCTATTGTGTTGCCTAAATCATAGCGTAAGGGGGACCATCACACACATGTGGTGTACTGTAACACATGTGCGTTGGGTGCCATTAAGAATGAATTGTACTTCAGTGCACCATTGCTGTACTGCAACAGTTTCAACCCAGCTTTTTTTTTAAAGCTGGAGTTAAAGTGGCTTTAAACCCTTGCTTATACCCAGTGAAGTAACTGGCCTCAGGTGATACACAGATGAAACAAATCCTCCTACATAAGTTGTACCTGTTTGCAGCTATTTGTTCTGTACGTCCTTGTAAAACTTAGAGATGAAAAAAGATTTTTCACAGACTCACAAAGCAGGGTACGGGGAGCTGTAGTTACACAGAGCTGTGAGAGCTGAGGGGAGGGACAGAGGGACAGAGGGACACCCACCCCACCTCTTCACACAACACACAGGAACAGAGCTGAGGATGTCAGTTACAGACTGTGTGCTGGAGACCCCTCCCCTGTCACCTTTTTAGCTCTTGGTGTCAGGAAAACTTGTCAGAAGTGACTCATGCTGATAACAGAGGAACTAGACAGCAAAAAGAAATTACACTTAGTGCTTTGGAGAGAGGCAAGTAAAAGTGGTTGTAAAGGCAGAAGGTATGTTTTATTTTTTACCTTACTGCATTCTATGCAGTATGGTAAAAAAAAAACTTCTGCATGTAGCTTCCCCTGCAGCCCCTCTAACTGTATACCTGAGTCCGATCTTGATCCAGCGATGTGCATGAAAGCCGAGGCTCTCTCAGCTCTCCCCCCTCCTCATTGGCTCAGATACAACAACAGGAGCCATTGGCTGAAGACTCCAAATCAGGAAAGAAGCTGAAGAGGTAAGCTGTGACAATGGAGCTTATGGCGTACATTGCGAGAGGGGAGATAAGTTCTGTTTTAAAGGCTAAGTTAAAATGCACATGCACATGTTTCTGCAGAGAAATCATTTTGCATTTATTTATTTTCACAGGAGCCTGCAGAGCATTGCACCTCAGCCAGTAAATTGCTGGTGCAATGTCAGGCACCTGCAGACACTGCCGACAGTTATGTGTCCAGTGTACTATTGATGTTTTAAACGTTTTTGTTTTAAAGTGGAAGACTGCATTTAAAAAATGTCAGTTGCTGCAGCTGTATTTCCTATATAGTTGTAAAAATAGTGTCCTTTCCCTTGTGTTGTTTTTGCATAATAGTTTAAGTATTTTTTTATTATTAGAGGTAGTTTAACCACTTGACCACTGGGCAGTTAAACCCCCGTCCTAACCAGACCAATTTTCAGCTTTTTGTGCTCTCACACTTTGAATGTCAATTACTCCGTCATGCAACACTGTACCCAAATGAATTTTGTGTCCTTTTTTTCACACAAATAAAGCTTTCTTTTGGTGGTATTCAATCACCGCTGTTTTTTTTTTTTTTTTGCGCTATAAATCAAAAAATACTGAAAATTTGGTTAAAAAAAAAAAAAAAAAGAAATTCTTTGTTTCTATTAAAAATTATTGCAGAGTATTGGCAGAGTATTACAGTGTTGCACAGTATTGGCAGAGCATTGCACAGTGGTGGCATAGCATTGCACAGTGGTTGGTGGCAGAGCATTGCACAGTGGTTGCAGAGCATTGCACAGTGGTTGCAGAGCATTGCACAGTGGTGGCAGAGCATTGCACAGTGGTGGCAGAGTATTGCACAGTGGTTGGTGGCAGAGCATTGCACAGTGGTTGGTGGCAGAGCATTGCACAGTGGTTGGTGGCAGAGCATTGCACAGTGGTTGGTGGCAGAGCATTGCACAGTGGTTGGTGGCAGAGCATTGCACAGTGGTTGGTGGCAGAGCATTGCACAGTGGTTGGTGGCAGAGCATTGCACAGTGGTTGCAGAGCATTGCACAGTGGTGGCAGAGCATTGCACAGTGGTTGGTGGCAGAGTATTGCACAGTGGTTGGTGGCAGAGTATTGCACAGTGGTTGGTGGCAGAGCATTGCACAGTGGTTGGTGGCAGAGCATTGCACAGTGGTTGGTGGCAGAGCATTGCACAGTGGTTGGTGGCAGAGCATTGCACAGTGGTTGCAGAGCATTGCACAGTGGTGGCAGTGTATTGACCAGCGCTGTGGGCACTACACATCCAGCCCACAGCGCTGGTCCCGTCTCTCCCCCTCTCCGCTTCTCCGCTTCTCTCCTCTCTGTACCAATCGGTACAGAGAGGGGAGGGAGGAACCGGCGTCAGGGGGGCGCCCGCGGGAGCAAGTTTCTGGGAGGACGTCCTACGGACTTTCGACTATAGCGCGGTCGGCATGTGGTTAATAAATTAGAAAAAAAGGGGCAAAAAATAGCTACCTTTGCATTTTCAACACTGGGTGCATGCTTGTGTTGGTATCATTTTAGATTTGTTAGATTTTATCATTGTGTAAAATGCTTCAGAAATAAAATTCGCCAAAATAAGCAAAACTGAGAAAAGGCATAAAAGCATTTAATTTATTATTTGTTTTATAATCTATGCCTATATATACTATTCTTTTAAACATTTATGAATGTGTAAACATATCGATTCACATTAATCTGCTGTGAAATACATAGTGGTGAGTGGTGTGTCACCACTGTTCCTAATTGCTAACAATTATATAGATTGCTTTGTTTACCCTCAAACCCATTCATACATTATGAATGGGTCTGAAGGCAAATAGTCCCAGTCACAGTGTTGGCAAAGGAGCAGTTTGACCAGGGGAAGGACAAGGGTGAAAGAAAGGTGGCTTAATGGAGGAGGGGTGGTCAGGATAGGAGAGCCTTGACATGGGAGAGGTGGCTGGGATAGGAGAGGCTTGACGTTGGAGAGGGGGCTGGGATAGGAGAAGCTTGATGTGGAAGAGGTGGCTGAGATAGGAGAGGTGGCTGGGATACAAGAGGCTTGACGTGGGAGAAGTGGCTGATGGTAGTGGTGTGACGTGGAAGAGGTGGCTGGGATAGGAGAGGATTGACATGGGAGAGGTGGCTGGGATGGTAGAGGCTTGACGTGGGAGAGGTGGCTGGGATATGAGAAGCTTGACGTTTGAAATGTGGCTAACTGGGATAGTAGAGGCTTGATGTGGAAAAGGTGGTTGGGATAGGTAGGAGAGGCTTGATGTGGGAGGGGTGGTTAGGATAGGTAGGAGAGGCTTGATTTGGGATAGGTAGGAGAGGCTTGATGTGGGAGAGGTGACTGGGATATGAGAGGCTTGATGTGGAAGAGGTGGTTGGGATAGGTAGGAGAGGCTTGACGTGGAAGAGGTGGTTGGGATAGGTAGGAGAGGCCTGACGTGGGAGAGGTGGTTGGGATAGGTAGGAGAGGCCTGACTTGGGAGAGGTGGTTGGGATAGGTAGGAGAGGCCTGACGTGGGAGAGGTGGTTGGGATAGGTAGGATAGGCCTGACGTGGGAGAGGTGGTTGGGATAGGTAGGAGAGGCCTGACGTGGGAGAGGTGGTTGGGATAGGTAGGAGAGGCCTGACGTGGGAGAGGTGGTTGGGATAGGTAGGAGAGGCCTGACGTGGGAGAGGTGGTTGGGATAGGTAGGAGAGGCCTGACGTGGGAGAGGTGTTTGGGATAGGCAGGAGAGGCCTGACGTGGGAGAGGTGGTTGGGATAGGCAGGAGAGGCCTGACGCGGGAGAGGTGGTTGGGATAGGCAGGAGAAGCTTGACGCGGGAGAGGTGGTTGGGATAGGCAGGTAAGGCTTGAAGTGGGAGAGGTGGTTGGGATAGGCAGGAGAGGCTTGACGTGGGAGAGGTTGTTGGGATAGGCAGGAGAGGCTTGACGTGGGAGAGGGGGTTGGGATAGGCAGGAGAGGCTTGACGTGGGAGAGGTGGTTGGGATAGCAGTACTTTTGAGGGTAACTTCAAAGGTACAAGCTTAGTGTCTAATGCTCACAGACACATATCCGGGAGGGATTTATTAAAACTGGAGCAAACTGATTCTGGGGCAACTGTGCATGGTAACCAATCAGCTTCTAGCCTAGCTTGTTCGGTTATAGTTTTTATAACGAAAGCTAGAAGCTGATTTGGTTGCAATGCATAACTGCTCCATTCTTAGTAAATGCCCCTCCCTATCTTTATCTCCTCTTTTTGTTCAAAAACTTACTAGGTATGTACTGGCTGGAAAATGTCCGAAAAATAGAGAGCTATAAGTGTAGCGGGGTCGTACCCCTTTTAGGGGAAAAGACTACATTCCCCATAATTCCCCAGGCTCCCGGGAGGATGGTCATTTCCGCCCGAGAGGCTGCTGGGGGAGGAGATAAAAGGGAAGAGGAGAGACCGCCTCTTCCTCTTCTGACTGGGCTGGTGACGCAGACACTCCTGATTGAGGAGACACCTGTGCGGACCGGGACTGCTGAAGGCCTGAATCCTGGGCCTTGCAGCAGACAGAGTGAGACTCTCAACCCTCAGTGTCAGCAGCAGCGGAGCGGAGACTTTTCCCTACAGTCGGTCGGTCGGAGAGAGGACCGGAACGCAGGGGCTGTGACGGAGGAGGCCGGACGCCGCCATTGGAGGGGCCGGAGCTGAGGACGGTACCCAGGAGTGGTGAGCGAGCTGAAAAGCTCATCCTACATTGCTACACACACTTTTATGCCTATTGAACTGCCAAGGCACAATTTACCTCAGAGCAGCAGATGTTTCTTTCTGTGGATTACAAACACACCATTTAAAGCTACATGTGCACCACCTCTACAGTTCTCTTGCCGGTGAAGAATACTGTACTTATTCAAGGACTGAGCTCTATTGCTAGGGATCAGGCCTGGTCCGTTAGGTAGGGGCAGATAGATTTATTGCACCTCAGGGGTGCATAGCAGACGGTCGCTGCACGTGGCGCTCCGTTCCCCATTGCTTGTTTGATACATATGTGTGTACATGTTAAAGTGCATATTGCAGGGACCTGCTAATGTGTTGTAAGTCAAATGTTTAAATGCATGTTACTATTTCTTTTTCTTACTACCAAAGTAAAGCCAGTTATTCTTATCTCAGCAGTCTGCTTGTGAGTTTAAGTCTATTACACTTAGAGTATAAGTGATATTTACATGTGCCTAGATACATACCCCTTTACTAACTGTGCCAGAGCGGGTAGAGCAAATTGCCGGGGGTTGGTGGAGCTGTACTCAGGGACCCAAACAAACCAGCGGCCCTCTTAACTGGGGGTATCGCTACACGTGGGGGCTCGTAATCCGGGATCCTGAGTCAGCGGGAAAAGCCGCCAGAAGGTACCGGCATGGACCCGATAGAAGTGGGACGGTGGTCCACAATATGGGGCACTGATCCAGCCGAAATAGCAGTCATTGAACTGCCAGGGATATGGCAGGAAGAGGCAGTCAAGCAGCTCATAATGTCCCTATCCCCATGCCACAAGTCACAGATAATGGACATGAGAAATGATGCCGGGTATACATATGCCCTAGTAGAATGGAGAAGTGAGACTCCAGAGCAGTTCAGGAGGCAAAGCATACAAGCACTGGATGGTCAGACCTATCAATTGCTGCATGCGCTGCCGCGCAAGGGAGACGGTTCTCCAGTGAAAACTATGCTATCCCCAAAGAAGGAAGAGCAGAAGGGCGCGGAAAGTCCCGCACCCGCACAGACCACTCTCAGTGCAGAACTGTGCGCGGTCCTAGGGGAAATTGTGACTCAGTGCAGAAGAGACCCCGGGGACTACCCGATGTCGGGATACAGAAAACTCCGGATGTTCTCTGGGAGGAAACCTGTACCCTCAGGAGAAGAGGGATTTGAAGAGTGGTTAGATGGTGCCACGCAGGCCTTAGAAGAATGGGAGGTCCCAGAAGGTAGAAAGAAGCAAAGGATTGTTGAGAGCCTAAAAGGGCCTGCCTTAGAGGCCATACGCAATCTGAAGACAAGCAAGAAAGAGTGCACTGCCCAGGACTACCTAGACATCCTGGAAAGTGTGTTTGGTGGGACAGAGAAAATCACGGAGCTTACCTATCAACTGGAACATTGTTACCAGAAGACAGGGGAGAAGCTGTCGGAATATATGGGACGTATAGACAAGATCCTGCATAGGATTATCCTGAAGAAGGGGATAGATCCGGGGAAGGTAGATGAAGCCCGTGCCCAGCAGGTGGTCAGGGGAGCCCAACCCCTAGACCCTGTCGCACTAGTACTACGCACCCGGCAGGATGGGAAGAGCCTGGACTACCCCGATCTCATTCGAATGGTCAGAGAAGAAGAGGCCATGTTGGAAGAGAAACGGGAAAAGCAAGTGATGGGGTCTACAAAACTTCCAGTGGCCACGGTCAGGTCGGCCTTAACCCCTGAAAGAGAGACAGAGGTAGATGCCCTGAAGTTGCAGATGTCTCAGATGATGGAGATACTGACGTCTCTAGTGGCTAAAGAGACGCCCAGTCCCAAGAAAGAAGCAAGCAGGAGGGAATTGTTTCCAACTGTTTCAGCACCAGCATCCCCACCTGACTATGGAGAGATGATCTGTTTTAATTGTGGGGGAATTGGCCATATTGCAGCTGTATGTGCCAGTCCCAAGAAGAAGAAAACAGATAGCCGGCGGGAAACGCCAAAGGGCCCCGGTGAAGGAGTCAACCGGGTGCCCATCACCTTCAGTGAGCTCCAAGAAGTATAACGGGAAGAGAAAGCGAGGAGATCAAACCCCTCAAAAGGGGCCCAGGGTTCCTCAACCAAGGTACACTCCGGAGAAAGGGGGCGAGACCCCTCCGAAGAAATACAGTACTCCTAAACGAGAACCCTTAAAAGTGAGAGATAACAATGTCCCTCAACGGGTTCACACTCCCACTAAGAGGGAGAAAATTAATGCATACCAGGCTCAAGAAAGAATCAAGCGCAAATCAAGTGAGAAAGAAAAGAGTCCAAAGAAGAGGACAGCATCAACTCGGCCCTACCCAGAAGAGCTAGTTGGTCCATCTCCTACTGTACCCATCCAAGTGGAAGGAGTGTACACAAAGGCCCTCCTAGACACTGGAGCACAAGTGACCCTATTGTACAGGGACTTCTATGACAGATACCTGAGTCATCTGCCCATACAGAAGATAGAAGAGTTGGAGATAAGGGGACTGGGAACTCAGAGTTTCCCCTATGATGGATACTTACCCATACGGTTGACCTTTGACCCATCCGTAGCTGGGAAGACTGAAGTGTTCGACACCCTAGCAGTGGTGTGCCCTCGTCCACCTGGAACCAGCAAGACTTCCCTGATTATAGGGACGAACACGGACCTAGTCAGAAGGCTTCTGACCCCCCTGGTGAAGAAAGAGAATCTTTCAGCCCCCAAGATCCATCCCATGCTGAAGGCAGCCTACCAGCGGTTGGTCCTAGAGCAGAAGACCCCAAGTGAGGGGATAGGAAGGGTATGGAGGCTTGGAAAAGAAGGAGCGGTGTTACAGCCTGGAGAGGTGACCTGCATGAGAGCCACGGTGAAACTTAATTGGGAGCAGCCTGGCCCCTTTGTAATGTTGGAACCCGACCCAATGGAGGGTCACTCAGGTCTGGAAGTGATACCAGAAGTGATCTCATTGAAGGACCTGAAGAAGGCTAGAGGAAGAGTCCCTGTCAGTGTGAGGAACTCCACGGAGCGGCCCGTGGAGATCCCTGCCAGGATGCTTCTGGGACAGGTGAGTCCTGCTGTCCCAGTTGGCTAGTCAGAAGTGAAGGGGACGGGTAAAGGAGAAGATGTTTGGAAGAAACTCTCCATGGAAAACCCTAACCTACCTGGAGCTTGGAAAGAGAGAGCCAAGGCCCAGCTGACCAGATGGGAGAAGATTTTCTCTAAAGATGAGTTTGATGTGGGGTGTGCGAGGAGTGCCACCCACCGAATCCGCATGCAAGAGGACAAGCCATTCAGAGAGAGGGTGAGGCGAGTCCCGCTAGCAGATCTGGAGGATCTGAGGGAGCAGCTTGCGGAACTGAAGAAGACGGGAGTGATTCGGGAGTCCAGAAGCCCCTATGCCTCTCCAATTGTGGTAGTCAGGAAGAAGAATGGGTCATTGAGGCTCTGCATTGACTACAGAACTCTCAACAGGAGGACCATCCCTGACCAGTACACCACGCCAAGGATAGAAGATGCCTTACAGAGTTTATCTGGAGCTAAGTGGTTCAGTGTGATGGACCTCAAGAGTGGGTACTATCAAATCCCCATGCATCCAGAAGACCGAGAAAAGACTGCCTTCATAACCCCAGTAGGATTCTTTGAGTTCAACAGGATGCCTCAGGGCCTATCTGGAGCTCCTGCTACATTTCAACGCCTTATGGAAAGGACAGTTGGAGACATGAACCTCATAGAAGTCCTTGTGTACCTGGACGATGTCATTGTCTTTGGAAAGACTTTGGAAGAACATGAAGCCAGATTGGAGAAAGTACTGAAGAGGCTCAGTGAAGAGGGGCTCAAACTTTCCCCCGAAAAGTGTCGGTTCTATCAGTCTTCTGTGAACTATCTGGGACACATAGTGTCTGAAAAGGGAGTGGCTACAGACCCTGAGAAGTTGGAGGCAGTTACTTCGTGGCCAAGACCCATAACAGTTACAGAACTTCGGTCTTTCTTGGGGTTCTGCTCCTACTACCGCAGGTTTGTGGATGGGTTTGCCCGCATTGCAAAACCCCTAAACGAACTGCTCAAGACAGAAGGAGAGGAAGATGGATTGGGGCCTAGGAAGCCCGGTGAGTCGGTTCAAGACCAATGGAACTCAAGGTGTGAAGAGGCTTTCAGAACCTTGAAGAGAAGTCTCACCACAGCCCCAGTTTTGGCCTATGCTGACCCCACTAGACCATATGAGCTACATGTTGATGCCAGCCATGAGGGCCTAGGTGGAGTACTCTACCAGGAGTATGAAGACCAGCTACGACCAGTGGCCTATGTGAGCCGGAGCCTGACCCCCTCCGAGAAGAACTACCCCACCCACAAGTTGGAGTTCTTAGCCCTCAAATGGGCAGTAGTTGACAAACTGAGAGACTATCTTTATGGGGCCGAGTTTACTGTAAAGACAGATAACAACCCCTTGACCTATCTATTCACCACCGCCAAGCTGGATGCAACTGGACACAGATGGTTGGCGGCGTTGTCTGGATTCAATTTCAGCCTCAAGTACAGGCCAGGGGCTGGAAATAGGGATGCAGATGCCCTGTCCCGAAGATCCCATGTCATGGTCGATGACTGGGAAGACTGGACCCAAGTGGCACCAGAAGGAGTGCGAGCCCTTTGTCAGGGGGCTGAACTCCAAGCCAGAGGAGGATCCAGAGCCGAAGAGATAGGAGTTACCACAGTGGGAGTCCCAAAGTGTTACTGTGGGGTAACTCAACTAGAAGAAGAGTGCCTACCGAAGCTGTCCAAGAAGGAGCTAAGGTGTGACCAATTGGAAGACCCCATGGGGAAATTGGTCCTGGAGGCACTGGAAGACAAGAGTCCAGAGGGACTTCGACTTCACCCTTCCAAAGAGGCTCGCCTACTGAGGAGAGAGTTGGACAAGTTACAGGTGCATCAGGGAGTGGTCTACCGAAGGGGCCCCTCTGATAGCTCAGAAGATAAGTGGCAGTTGTTTCTCCCCGAAAAGCATCGAGAGACTGTGCTGATTGCCCTACATGACCAGCATGGTCACTTGGGAGCAGAGAGAACCTTCCAACTTGTCAGAGACCGGTTTTATTGGCCCGGCATGAGGGCCGAAGTGGAGGAGTATTGCCATTCCTGTGCAAGATGCATTCAGAGGAAGACTTTACCCCATCAAGCTGCCCCAATGGGCCATCTACAGAGTCAAGGCCCAATGGATCTGGTATGCATTGATTTTCTCTGCCTCGAACCCGATTTGAGTGGATTGGGAAATGTTCTGGTGGTAACCGACCATTTCAACCGTTATGGTCAGGCTTTCCCAACCAAGGACCAGAAGGCCTCTACAGTAGCCAAGGTACTTTTGGAGAAGTACTTTGTTCATTATGGACTACCACAGAGAATCCATTCAGACCAAGGAAGGGACTTTGAGAGTCGCCTGATCAGGAAGCTACTAGATTCTCTGGGAGTAGAGAAGACTAGAACTACACCATATCACCCTCAAGGTGATGCCCAGCCTGAAAGGTTCAACAGGACCCTATTGAACATGTTGGGAACTTTAGAAACAGAGAAGAAGCAACATTGGAGTCAACACATTTCAGCTCTACTGCATGCTTACAACTGTACAACCAGTGATGTGACAGGTTTCTCTCCTTACCGACTTATGTTTGGGAGAGAAGCAAGATTGCCAGTGGATTTGGCCTTTGGCATTTCCTTAGACCATGCCTCTGCTGCCTCCCACAAAGGATATGTGGACAGACTGAGGCACAGTCTGAAGATAGCTTATGAAAAAGCTCAGGCGGCCTCTGACCAGAGGGGGGCCCGAAACAAGAGGAACTTTGACCTGAAAGTTCGAGCACAGGACCTACAGCCTGGGGACCGTGTACTGTTACGCAATCTAGGGATCCCTGGAAAACACAAGATTGCTGATAGATGGAGATCAGAGCCATATATCATCTGTAGAAAGCTTCCAGGATTGCCTGTCTACAAGTTGAAGCCAGAAGGAAGAGTGGGGCCTTTGAAGACCTGGCATAGGAATCACTTGCTCCCACTCACTGAAGCAGTCAGAATACCTCCAGCGAGAGACTTACCTGAATCTGTTTCCATTCTGGATACCCCCAGGCCTAATACTCGGTCTCAGACATCCCAACTTAGGGGTGGACAGGACCCCCAATCAGCAGAAGAAGAAAGAGGAGAACTTGAATGGCTATGGCCTTCCTCAACTCCAGGAAATTCCGCCATAGATCTTCCACTTACTGAGGATGTGGAAGATAAAACATTGAACCCAGAAGCTACAGAGTTTGTTCCATTCAGTGTTGTGCCTGAGTGCTGGGAAGATATCCCTGGTCTCTACTCAGAAGAAGAAGTAGATGTGCCAGAACCAGAGATGTTGCCAGAATGTGTTCCTGAAGAAGTCCCAAGAGAACAGAGAGCTCGCAGAGTTGTGAGGCCTCCCAAGAAGCTAACTTACCCCCAAATGGGAAAAAGTTCAGAGGACTCTGTTACCACAGCAAGGAGAAGTGCTGAACGCCCTGACCCATCCACTGTTCATTTGGTGGAGGGCAACCCCAGCTCACTCTCTGGCACAGTTAAACAGGTCGCCCACACTGAAGTGACCTGTAGACAGGACAGCTCCCCATCTTATGCTAATTGGTGGGAAGCTCCTCTGTCTGAATTATGTGAACGTGTTGTTTCAAAGAAAGCTTGTAGTTTGAACAATGTCTTTGGGGACCAAAGATTCAAAGTGGGGGGAGTGTGTAGCGGGGTCGTACCCCTTTTAGGGGAAAAGACTACATTCCCCATAATTCCCCAGGCTCCCGGGAGGATGGTCATTTCCGCCCGAGAGGCTGCTGGGGGAGGAGATAAAAGGGAAGAGGAGAGACCGCCTCTTCCTCTTCTGACTGGGCTGGTGACGCAGACACTCCTGATTGAGGAGACACCTGTGCGGACCGGGACTGCTGAAGGCCTGAAGCCTGGGCCTTGCAGCAGACAGAGTGAGACTCTCAACCCTCAGTGTCAGCAGCAGCGGAGCGGAGACTTTTTCCTACAGTCGGTCGGTCGGAGAGAGGACCGGAACGCAGGGGCTGCGACGGAGGAGGCCGGACGCCGCCATTGGAGGGGCCGGAGCTGAGGACGGTACCCAGGAGTGGTGAGCGAGCTGAAAAGCTCATCCTACATTGCTACACACACTTTTATGCCTATTGAACTGCCAAGGCACAATTTACCTCAGAGCAGCAGATGTTTCTTTCTGTGGATTACAAACACACCATTTAAAGCTGCATGTGCACCACCTCTACAGTTCTCTTGCCGGTGAAGAATACTGTACTTATTCAAGGACTGAGCTCTATTGCTAGGGATCAGGCCTGGTCCGTTAGGTAGGCGCAGATAGATTTATTGCACCTCAGGGGTGCATAGCAGACGGTCGCTGCACGTGGCGCTCCGTTCCCCATTGCTAGTTTGATACATATGTGTGTACATGTTAAAGTGCATATTGCAGGGACCTGCTAATGTGTTGTAAGTCAAATGTTTAAATGCATGTTACTATTTCTTTTTCTTACTACCAAAGTAAAGCCAGTTATTCTTATCTCAGCAGTCTGCTTGTGAGTTTAAGTCTATTACACTTAGAGTATAAGTGATACTTACATGTGCCTAGATACATACCCCTTTACTAACTGTGCCAGAGCGGGTAGAGCAAATTGCCGGGGGTTGGTGGAGCTGTACTCAGGGACCCAAACAAACCAGCGGCCCTCTTAACTGGGGGTATCGCTACATAAGATACATCCCCATTTGTGCACACATCATAACCAAAAGGCAAAGCGCCTGTATATGTTTTTTTTTATTATTATTATAATTCCATTTGCTAGGACTGAGCAAGGCTGCAAGAGAATACAGTGCTTGTAGTTCCATCAATTAGATGTGGGTTATAAGTATAAGCTGAATGTTACCAGCTCCTTGCCATGTGATCTGCAGTAATTATGTCATCCTACTTGAATTCAGTACGGAGTGTTGTTGATTGTGAGTAATGCTGGGCAGTGAGTTCATCGGCAGATCCTTTCCATGTATGGAAACTACTAATCTCATTAGTCGTCTCTCTACAAAAGCGCACTGTGGTTAGGAAAATCTGACACTGTGTATAATATATCATTATCTGTCTATTAGGAGCTTCTGTGACCTCTTTTTAAGGTTATTTGTGGGTTCTGGGCACAGATATTTTATTACAATATAATTAAATAAAACCGCAAAGGATATATTTCCACTTTGTGTGCACCAAATGCTTTTCCAAGCCCAGATATTACTTTGTAAAATAGCAGAGACATCATCATTGTGCTGCACATAACCTATCCAGAGAGCAGAGCTGTGGGAGGGACCCAGCAGCCCCTCCCACTACAAGCTGCCTGCAGAAAACTATAGGAGGGGGCGGAGACAAGACCAGTCACCCAGCACAAGAAGAGAGAACAGGAGGGACTGGTCTGCTTTACTCCTACACAAAAGAAAAGTTTCTTTCTGGATTAATGCACAGATCCGGAGGAAATACACAAAGCACACCAAGATTCAAGTAAGAATACACATGCCTCTTGTATTTAGACAATATTTGCTTATCCCAGAGGCCAGCTTTAAAGTGCGCTACAAGAATAGCTGAAAAGAGCCATAACAACAGTAGTAATGGTCCAATGTTTTGACATGGAGCAATATGAATGATAAAGATCAGTTTTATGCTGGGGCATCTGGCCAAAGCTCATCGATTGTCATCACTTAATTTTATTTTTCACAGAAATAAACATTTACTTCCTTTATGTCATGTCTTATTTGCCAGTAAAGCACTATCATACCTCTCCAAGCAATATGTTCTTGGATTATGACTTTTTTTTTTTTAGTGTAATGTCTGGCAAACGCTATTAACACAACAAGACGGAACTTATTGGCCCTGTTCAGACCTGTGCGTAGCGGAAACAATCGTTTGTGAAAATGCGCTACAACGCGTGACGCCCTTGCAGTGCCATTATTTCTTATGGGTGCCCCAAACATGGGTAGCAGTTGCGCCTTGTGCTGCCTGTTGTTTCAGAGGTCGGTTATGCGACTGCCCCTTTCACTTGAATGGGTCACATTTGGCAACATTGCCATTAAATTTTTGCAGTGGCCGCGAGGCAAAGAGTTGTTGATCTTGGCATGGGTACAACCTGAAGCTGCATTTCTGTGTTTAGGTGGGTGTTTGGGGGGGGAAACACAGCTCAACTGTCTGCCTTTTCTGCCCGCTGACTGCCCATGTGAATGAGCCCTGAGGCTCGGTTCACACTTGTGCGATGTTGGAACCCTGCAAATCCACTGCGGGTTCCCGCATTGCACAGCAGTTCACACTGCCATATGCAAACTGCCAGGAGTGTCAATCAGTGGCGGTGCGTCCATTAGGGGTGCATGGGGACCGCCCCCTCTCTCCAGCCTTTCTCTATGACTAATTTCTCTATGACCGCCACCACCCCCTATTTATGCGTCCGGACTCTTTTTGGACGCTGGACGTCTGAATTACAGTGGCGTGGGGTGTTTTTGAAGCACCCGAATAGGCTTCAAAAAAGGTGAACTCGGAGTGCAAAGCATTGCGCTCAGAGTCCACCCAGGTGTGATAGAATAGCAAATAAATATTTGCTTTTCTAACACTGAACCACCTCTCAGCCAATCAGGTGCACGGGTCTGCGAGGGAAGGAGACATGTGGAGGACACATGAGCTGCTGTCTGACCCTCTGCAAGGTCCCACCACTCGCTGCCGTCACCCGCATGATGGCGAGCGTGCAGGGGTTTGTCACAGTGGCAGCATTTGATGGGGCACGGTGGCTGTTTGATGGGGCACAGTGGCTGTTTGATGGGGCACAGTGGCTGCGTTTGATGGAGCACAGTGGCTGCGTTTGATGGGGCACAGTGAGGCTGAAATTGATGTATTTTTTTATTTATTTTTTTGCGCTCCCCCCCCCCAAAAAAAAAAAATTTGAGCACCAGCTGCCACTGTTGTCAATACAATGTTAATGACACCCCCATTTCAGCTCACAGACTGCGGTCTGACAGTTTGGACGTGATTTGGATCGCATGGGTGTTCACATGGGTGTTCATGGGTGATCCTATTCTGGTGCGGAACAAAAAAAGGGTCCTGTGCAAGTTTGGTCCGAATGCGTTGCGATATCAGCCATATACTTATCTGTATGGCTGAAATCGCATCACCCGGACATCGCATGTGATTTTTATCTTGCAGAGCACGCTGGTGTGAACTGGTGTTCTATTGATTTGTGCCCTCCGTCGAAAAGTGCCCGTGCATGTGCAGAACAGAAGGGCACTCCAGCTGAGTTGCCGATCAGCTGGAGTGACGTCACCATAGCGCCTTCGCACATCGTAGGAGGGTTTTTTCGACGGGCGATACCATTTCATAGGCACAATAGAAAGCTATACAAAGAGCGGAGGTACACCGTAGATGTCAGATTGTGCCTCGCTGTAAACCCGCGACGCAACAGGGGGGCACAATATGACAAATACGGTGTACCTCCGCTCTTTGCATAGCTTTCAATTGTGGCCATAAAATGGTATCGCCCGTCGAAAAAAAAAATATCCTACGATGTGCGCATGCACTGTTCAACGTCACTCCAGCTTTTCGGCAACTCAGCTGGAGGGCCCTTCCGTTCTGCACACTTTTCAACGGTGGGCACATATCGACAGAACACCGGCACTATTTTTCTGGTCAATCTGCAAATGTAAATCTCTATTTTTCTCCTCTTGTACATGATCTTTGTGGTGATTAATGGGTGCTGGAAATATTATCTGCATGCCCGAGCTAAACAAAGCGCATTCTTTAGGAAGCCTGTCACTGTCACATGTAGTGCCTCTGACTGCCAATAGATGGCGATAGTGAGCAGGGTTTGCTCCGTCCATACCGTGATATGTAATATATGATGACATTGTGTAGGTCGGTTCTGTTCAGTCACATTCAGGACACGTCTGTTCCCTCAATAGCCTAAGAGAAGAATTGTCTGGAGCCCGTTCCTGGAACCAATAGAAAGGAAAGAGCTGAGGAAAGGTCGTTCCTAGAACCAATAGGAGGCGGAGCTGTGTGAAGAGTAATTTGAATATAATACCCACAATGCTGCAGTAACTCAAACAGACTGTCTTAGATACAGATAGTTATAGATGATTGGTGTAAGAAATGTGTACACGTTATTTGTAATATGGAATGTTTATAGGACAAGTAAGATATAGAATAGGTAGAAAATAAAGCGTTCCGATGTGTCTCGCCCTGAGCTCAGTGCTATGTTCCTGTGGGAGGGTTCTCACTGTTCCTAAATATCGGTAGCTTTGCGCAGTGGCAGTATCGTAGCCAATGAGGTTTATCCGAGGCGCGATTATTGCTAATTGAAAACTTTTCCCAATACCCCGCCGTGACGGCTTGCAATATAGCCGGCACCGGCAATTTTTGACAGTCTCTACGGAGACTGAACTATCTGGTATAAATATAGATCTTGAAATTCACTATACGCGATGGTTGCATTATTTATTAAATATTCACAGGGTTTTTTCCTGATAGATATATCCTTATTGTTACATTTATATCGCTCAGGGGTGGGAAGTGGGGTCCCCCAGGGTTCTGTGCTGGGACCCAGTGGCATTGCGTGGGGGGTGCGGTGGCGCGAGATTTAGGGGGGCGCAATTTCGTGCCAGTAGTGTCATTACTGGCTGCCTCCTAATTTTAATTTCCTGTGTCCCCCGCGCTCCGTCCGCCATGTTCAGTGTTCGGCGCCCTGTGATTGGGCGTATGGGGGTCATGTGCGGCGTGGGGCTGGCCTGTCCGTGATCGCAGTTGCTCCTGAAGTCCCGCCTCCACACATGACTCCCATACGCCCAATCACAGTGCGCTGGGAAACACTGAACATGGCGGCCAGAGTGCAGGGGAGACAAGAACTGGAAAGTGTGAGCCGCTGTCTTCTCCTCCTCCTCGCCTCCGGAGTCCAGACCGATGCAGGACAAGAAGGTGAGGAATGGATGGACAAGAACTGGGGGGGGGGGGGAGGCACCGTATATGTAGTGTCAGTATAGGAAGACTGTAGGCAGGACAGTATTGTGGTCAGTATAGTATAGTGGACAGTGTATTGGATAGTATAGTGGTCAGTGTAGTGGACAGTATAGCGTAGCAGACAGTATAGTATAGTGGACAGTGTAGTGCAGTGGTCAGTATAGTATAGTGGACAGTATAGTGTAGCAGACAGTATAGTATAGTGTAGTGGTCAGTGTAGTGGACAGTATAGTATACTGGACAGTGTAGTGTAGTGTAGTGGTCAGTATAGTATAGTGGACAGTATAGCGTAGCAGACAGTATAGTATACTGGACAGTGTAGTGGTAAGTGTAGCAGACAGTGTAGTGCAGTGGTCAGTGTAGTGCAGTGGTCAGTGTAGTATAGTGGTCAGTGTAGTGGACAGTATAGTGGTCAGTATAGTATAGTGGTTAGTGTAGTGGACAGTATAGTAGAGTGGTTAGTGTAGTGGACAGTATAGTGGTTAGTTTAGTGTAGTGGACAGTATAGTATAGTGGTTAGTGTAGTGGACAGTGTAGTGTAGTGGACAGTATAGTAGAGTGGTTAGTGTAGTGGATAGTATAGTGGTTAGTGTAGTGGACAGTATAGTGGAGTGGTTAGTGTAGTGGACAGTATAGTATAGTGGTCAGTGTAGTGTGTAATGGTCAGTAAAGGAATCAGGTTGGTCAGTGTTGAAATCAAGTAGGTTAGGTTAGTGTAGCAGACAGTATAGTATAGTGTAGTGGTCAGTGTAGTGGACAGTATAGTATACTGGACAGTGTAGTGTAGTGTAGTGGTCAGTATAGTATAGTGGACAGTATAGCGTAGCAGACAGTATAGTATACTGGACAGTGTAGTGGTAAGTGTAGCAGACAGTGTAGTGCAGTGGTCAGTGTAGTGCAGTGGTCAGTGTAGTATAGTGGTCAGTGTAGTGGACAGTATAGTGGTCAG
Source organism: Lithobates sylvaticus (assembly GCA_028564925.1). NCBI lineage: Eukaryota > Metazoa > Chordata > Amphibia > Anura > Ranidae > Lithobates > Lithobates sylvaticus. The sequence continues at coordinate 232,528,796 of CM053026.1, forward strand.
TATAGTATAGTGGTTAGTGTAGTGGACAGTATAGTAGAGTGGTTAGTGTAGTGGACAGTATAGTGGTTAGTTTAGTGTAGTGGACAGTATAGTATAGTGGTTAGTGTAGTGGACAGTGTAGTGTAGTGGACAGTATAGTAGAGTGGTTAGTGTAGTGGATAGTATAGTGGTTAGTGTAGTGGACAGTATAGTGGAGTGGTTAGTGTAGTGGACAGTATAGTATAGTGGTCAGTGTAGTGTGTAATGGTCAGTAAAGGAATCAGGTTGGTCAGTGTTGAAATCAAGTAGGTTAGTCTAGTGGTCAGTATAGGAATCAGGTAGGTCAGTACTATTGTATTTGAAGGGACTCGGGGAGTTCTAAAAGTCTGCAGATTATTTGCCTTGCCCCGGGTGCTGACAACCCAAGCTACGGCACTGCTGGGACCAATCCTATTTAACCACTTCAGCCCCGGAAGAATTGACCCCCTTCCTGACCAGAGCACTTTTTGCGATTCGGCACTGCGTCGCTTTAACTGACAATTGCGCGGTCCTTCGACGTGGCTCCCAAACAAAATTTATATCCTTTTTTTTCCCACAAATAGAGCTTTCTTTTGTTGGTATTTGATCATCTCTGCGGTTTTTATTTTTTGCGTTATAAACAAAAAAAGAGCGACAATTTTGAAAAAAAACACATTATTTTTTACATTTTGCTATAATAAATATCCCCCAAAGATATATAAAAAAAAAGTTTTTTCCTCAGTTTGGGCCGATACGTATTCTTCTACATATTTTTGGTAAAAAAAAAATCACAATAAGCGTTTATTGATTGGTTTGCGCTAAAGTTATAGTGTTTACAAAATAGGGGATAGTTTTATGGCATTTTTATTAATATTTTTTTTTTACTAGTAATGGCGGCAATCAGCGATTTTTAGCATGACTGCGACATTATGGCGGACACATCGGACATTTTTTACACATTTTTGGGACCATTGTCATTTATACAGCAATCAGTGCTATACAAATGCACTGATTTCTGTGTAAATGACACTGGCAGTGAAGGGGGTTAACCACTAGGGGGCAGTGTTGGGGTTAAGTGTGTCCTGGGGAGTGTTTCTAACTGTGGGGGGGGGCATGACTGTGTGTGACACGTCACTGATCTCTGCTCCCGATCACAGGGAGTAGAGATCAGTGACACTGTCACTAGGCAGAACGGGGAGATGCTTGTTTACATTAGCATCTCCCCATTCATCCTCTCTGTGAGGCGTTCGCGGGCATCCCTGCGGCGATCGAGTCCCCGGGACCCACGACCCGACTCACAGAGCTTGCTCCAGGCGCGCCTGCCGCCAGCTGGCCGCCTCTTAAAGTACAACGTACAGGTATGTTAGTTTGCCTGTACAAGCCCTTCTGCCGATGAGAGAAAGCTACGGTATTCTACAGATTCCCTAAAATGTAGCCAGCATGCCCATGTTATATGAAATTTGGACGAGGTGTCTCTCGCCTGGTGGATTAGATCCTCCATCTCAGCTATCCTACCCACTCTACGTAACCATTCGGATATGCTGGGGGGAGAAGTAGACCTCCAGTGAGTGGGTATGCATAGTTTTTCCGCATTGATCAGGTGTAAAGTGAGTTTTTTTTTTGTACGTCCTTTGGGGGATGGAGTAAATATTGGGCTGGAGTAAAGTCCGGGGTGTAGGTCGTGATTTGTGAAGTAAGACGGTGTATCTCTGTCCAGTAGGGTTGGATTAGGGGGCATTCCCACCAAATGTGTATCAGTGATCCGTGTGCCCTGTTGCATCGCCAGCATAGTGGTGGGATGCTGGGGTGGAATTGGTGGATTTTATCGGGAGTTCTATACCACGCGAGAAAATTTTGGATCCGTTTTCCTGTGTGGAAAGTTCAGAGATCCTTTTGTGAATGTGGGTAAGGATGTGGTCCCAGTCTTCCTGAATTAGGTCAGTGTCTAGTTCTTTTTCCCATTTTTTGCTGGTAATGTCGTCTTTAGTAGAGATTTTAGCAAATAGTAAGGCAGATATATCTGATATTACATGTCTTTGGGTTACAGATCTGGTGCACATAGCTTCGAAAGGCGTTAGATCTCTATCCCATCTTGGAAGTGGGGTGGAATTGAGTAAGAAATATCTGATCTGGAGGAAATTAAAGGAGGAAATATCGGTGCCTGGGAGTTTGGACGGAAGGGTTTGGAAAGAGATCAGCTTCCCTTTGTCAAAGAGGGATCCTGCTCTGACTGAGTGCTTCATGGGCCTGTCGGTATTACGCTGGTGAGTTATACCCAGAGGAAAATCCGGGTTTCGGTCTAATGGGGTCAGAGGGCCGAGTGAGGAAGCAATGATCATCTTATTGCAGACAGTACGGAAGATCTGTAAAGTTGGGCCGATTAGGGGATGTGACAAGATTTCTCTTGGGGTAGTCCAATTAATTTTTATATTGTGAAAGATAATGTTACGCTGAGTAAATTGATACCCAACATGTCACGCTTCATAATTGCGCCCGCTCGTGGAATGGCAACAAACTTTTACCCTGAAAAATTCTCCATATGCAACAATAAAAAAATTCTACAGGTTGTATGTTTTGAGTTACAGAGGAGCTCTAGTGCTAGAAGTATTGCTCTAATAATCACAGAGGACACATGATCCGATCGCCTCCGCCAGCGGCTCCGGTAAGCGGCGGAGGGCACCGCAGCGTGGCAGGAGGCCCTCTCCCGCCACCGATAAAATGATCTCCCGGTGAATCCACCGCAGAGACCACTTTTATCAGAAATCTGACAGCACGCTGAAGAAGTGGATACTGGGTTTATGGCAGCTAGCTTCAAAGTAGCGACATATAACGACGGCGGCGATCCATAAGTGGTTAAGATAAAAAGCCTTTTATGTACAGCATCCCCCCCCTCAGCCCCCCTAATACTTACCTGAGCCTCATCTTTGTCCAGCGATGTCCATAAGTGCCTCAGCCAGCCGAGACTCTCCCTCCTGATTGGCTGAGACAGAGCAGCATTGCCATTGGCTCCTGTTGCTGTCAATCAAAGTCGGCTAGCCAATCAGAAGAGAGAGGGGTGGGGCCATGGCCCCTGTGTCTGAATGGACACGGGGAGCTGTGGCTTGGCTTGGGTGCCCCCATAGCAAGCTGCTTGCTGTGGGGGCACTCGACAGAGGGGAGGGGCCTGGAGTACCCAAGAGGGACCCGAGAAGGGGAGAATCTGGGCTGCTCTGTGCAAATCCACTACACAGAGCAGGTAAGTATAACATGTTTGTTATTTTTATAGAAAAAATAAATAGACTTTACAATCACTTTAACAGCAAGGAGCCCATGGGAGGGTGACGCATTTCAAACAACAACGAATAAAAATTCCCAGCTCAACTTACCAGCCAGCCTGCAGCAAACTGATTTGTTCTGTCTAACAGACATTACTATGTATGTGCTCCTATTTTGGAGGCTCTCAAGATTTACAGAGTTAGGACTGCAGATAATACTGGGGTGCCTTGTCGCAGTCTCTGCAGCTTATGCATGTATTAGCAAATATGTGCACACTAAATCCCTGTTTTTAATGTGAACAGTCAGACTGGAATCTTTGGTTTGCTGCAGGTTGGTAAGTTGAGCTGGGAATTTTTCTTAGTTTTTGTTTGAGAGCTAGATTGGTGACAGGACTCAGATAAGATTTAGGAATTGGGGAGGGGGGGGGCTAAAACAGGTAGTGGGGGAGAATACATTACCCACTTGCGAGCTGCCCACCGTACATATACTGCGGCAGGACGGCCGTTCTGTGCCAGACACTGCTGTGCTGCCTTCACCTAGTCAAATCACCTCCTACACAGTACACAAACACTGGCTAGGCACACAGTTAACCCTCTGATTGCCCCTGATGTTAATCCCTTCTTAGCCAGTGTCATTAGTACATATTTTTAGCACTGATTACTGTATTGGTGTCACTGGTCCCCAAAAAATGTCAAAAGTGTCACTTGGTGTCCGATTTGTCTGCTGCAATATCGCAGTCCCACTATAAGTCGTTGATCACAGCCATTACTAGTAAAAAAAAAAAAAAAAAAAAAAAATCCTATAGCGTCTACAAACTATAACTTTTGTGCAAACCAATCAATATATGCTTATTTTTTTACCAAAAATATGTAGCAAAATAAATTTGATGAAGAAATTAAATTCATTTTTTTTATTGGATATGTTTTATAGCAGCCAAAGAAAGCTCTATTTGTGGGGAAAAAAGGACACCAATTTTGTTTGGGTTCAACGTAATTGTCAGTGGGGCGCTGGACGCATAAAGTTCTACAAGTTTTTTTTCTTTTCTTTTGTGACGCACATGATTTTAGCCGGAGGCTCTAATTGGCTTCGAAAAGGGTGGGCTTTGGGCATAGAGTACTGCGCCCTGAGCCCACCCGCTTGTGACATTAGCGAATGTTGATTCGTTATTGTCTTCCTGCTTCTCCTCCCGGCCAATCAGGACAGGAAGTGGGTCCTAAGACTGGATTGGTTGGGAGGAGAAGTGACTGGATTGGCCGGGAGGAGAAGCCGCCGAAGCCTGTGAGCGCGACAGGCAGGGGGGTGTGCTATGCCCCAAAAAATGGAGCACCACTGGTGGTTGGACTGCGGGTTTATTCCCATCTAACCCCAAAAAATGCAGCTGCCCAGGACATGCCACAGCTGTAAAGGAAAGCAGCAAAAAATAAAATGGCACGTCACTATTGTCAGGCAGTACCATGATCGAATGCAACTCAGTCAAGTAAATGGGTCTGTGCTGCAACCACGTACTTAGTGGACTAGCATTTTGAGGGTTAAAGTTGGTGGTAAGGGGGTGTTAGACACCTTTAAAAAAAGCGATCCACTGTGGATCACTTTTCAGAGGCAAAGCAGTATGGTGACACATTTGAACGAACTTTGCCTGATCATGTTTGGAAATGATGGCTGATAAAGGTGTCCAGTGAAGAGCGTGCTGCCGCCTGGCAGATGGTTTCTACCATAGTATGGTGATTTGGAGTGCCAGAACACCGAAATCATGATTTTAACATTTCCTGGAATACTTTGAAATCATTCAAAATGATTGAACATTGTGTGTTGTATATCTCTATATCTATCTATCTATCTATCTATCTATCTATCTATCTATCTATATATATATATATATATATATATATATATATATATATATATATATATATATATATATAATATTATTTTTCTCCTCTTGTACATGACCTTTGTGGTGTTTGATGGGTGCTGGGAATACTATCTGCACGGCCGAGCTAAACAAAGCGCATTCTTTAGAAGCCTGTCACATGTAGTGCCTCTAAAGGCCAATAGATGGCGATAGTGAGCAGGGTTTTCTCCGTCCATACCGTGATCTGTAATATATGATGACATTGTGTAGCTCGCTGCTGTTCAGTGACATTCAGGACACGTCTCTTCCCTCTATCCTGAGAGAAGAATTATCTGGAGCCCGTTCCTGGAACCAATAGAAAGGAAAGAGCTGAGGAAAGGTCGTTCCTAGAACCAATAGGAGGCGGAGCTGTGTGAAGAGTAATTTGAATACAATACCCACAATGCAGCAGTAACTCTAACAGCCTGTCTTACATATAGATAGTGATAGTTGATTAGTGTAGGAAATGTGTACATGTTATTTGTAATATGGAATGTTTATAGGACAAGTAAGATATAGAATAGGTAGAAAATGCAGCGTTCCGGTGTGTCTCGCCCTGAGCTCAGTGCGATGTTTCTGTGGAAGGGTGCTCACTGTGCCTGTTGGTCGGTAGCTTTGCGCAGTGGCAGTATCGTAGCCAATGAGGTTTATCCGAGGCGCGATTATTGCTAATTGAAAACTTTTCCCAATACCCCGCCGTGACGGCTTGCAATATAGCCGGCACCGGCAATTTTTGACAGTCTCTACGGAGACTGAACTATCTGGTATAATATTAGAAATTACATCAACTTCTTGGCACGGATTTATAGATCAGTAATCTAGTTGCTTACATTGAAGATAGTGAAGTCTCCAAAAGTATCCTAAGGGTCAGTGTCGGCAGTTCCTTCATTATTATGTGTTCTTTTGCTACTGCAAATTAGGATTTCCTTTTCTAAATGCAGTTGTGGACCTGAAACTCCTGTTAGACGGCTGGTAAAAAGGATCTTTCTGAATTTCGTTGCAAAACCCCCCATATTGTATGAATCCTGGGCTTGGTATGAAATGGGGTCTATACCCTAAATCGGGGGTCCCACCCCCAGGCAGTGGACTGGTGCCGGTCCTGGGTGCCTCTGCAGCCGGGCCACAAAGACTGCTCTGTCAACAGTGCCAATAGACCCCCTGCAACAAATTACCCCCCAGCATCTTCAGACCCCTCCATCAACAGTAGATCCCTCCCAACAACTGACCCCCTTCAGCAACAAAAGATCCCCCACCAGCAATAATAGACCCCCTGCAACAAAATACTCCCAATCATCAATGGACCCCCCTCACTCAACAGTAGATACCTCTCAACAGTAGATTCCCAACCAGCAACAACAGACCCACCTTCAACAAAGATCTGCCTCTGCAACAATAGATCCCTCCCCCAGCACACCTTACTATTACCTGCATTCAGTGCTGGAGGTGCCGCAACTGCTTTCCCCCACGTCCCCACTGAAAAAAAGCCCTCAGTATATGAATTTACATCCCCAGAGTGTCTTCTCACAACAGGGGGGTCTTACATACCATTCTAGCCTACTGGCCTATGGACTATTGTCCTACTCAATCCTGTTGAGTCCAACCTGCTATGCATTTTAGGCTTTTGCCACCATAACACTCATCAGGTGATTGACCTCAACAGGGAGGTGATGCTCGTGAGAGACCGATCGGCTGGCTATCTGTATGTATATGTCCACCCCATTACCTGTTTCTCAGAGCGTGTATACTTACTGGCTCAGATTGCATAAGTATTCAATGGATAAACATCCCCAGAATGCCCTCTCACAATAGGGGGAACTTATATACCATGCTAGCCTATTGGCCTATAGATTGATATCTCTCATTTAGCTCCTACTCAATCCTGTTGAGTCCATCCTACTGTACAGTTAAAGCTTGTGCCGCCATAACACTCAGCAACTCAGCAATTGACCTCAACTAGGTGGTGGTGCTTGTGAGAGACCAAAAATCGTCCGGCTATCTGCATGTGTATGTCCGCCCTGAGATTGTCTGACACTGTGCAACACTGCATGGGCTGATCAATATTGCAATGACACTCAAGTGGAAAAAGCTGCTGTGCTGGCCAAGTCCAATTATATTGTGGTATAGATGCCCTGGTCATTGTTTTACACAAGGGCCACTTTTCACTGTCCTCTCCACTTCCTTCTTCCCCACTTTCTTTTATTTATGCCCTTTTTTGTCACTTTTTGTATTTTTGTTTGCACATGTGACTTGTAGGTTGTGGGTCCTCGGTCCTGCCCTGAAAGTCTTGGGAGGGGGTGGACATGGCCTTCTGGCTTGGTTCGCCCTCTCTCATGGGGTCTCCCTTCAGGGGAGCCCCACCAAGTACTTGGGTGGGTCTGTTTCAGCCCACATTTGTGTGATTTTGTTTCACAAATAAAAGGCATTGAAATTTATTTTGGAGTGCGGCCGTCCAGAGTCTTTTCAATCTATCGTCATTAGTATGTGCCGTGCCTGCACCTGGGTCTCTCTATCTTAGGAGAAGCTGCAAACCTCAGTTGTGTGGATTATCCTGGAGCGGTGGTTCCCCTACCTCCAGAAAAAGTGTAAAGTACCCCAGTCCCCGTCTGGAGCCTCACGCCCCGGGAGATCAGGGGCAAGGCCCTCTGATTTTAGAGGGCTTGTGTACACCCGTTGCACGTTTTTGTGTTTCACTCTTTTTCTCAGTCAAGACACCCTTCAAAATGATGGACAATCTCAAGGCACCACATTCTAAAATGTAAAAGACTATTCTAATAGTTTTACATAATCCAGCAGCATGTACACAGATAGAATACCCAACATTAGAGGTAATTTATTCTTCCAAAGAAAATACCCCCATAGCAGTGTCCTCTGCCCCCCCCCCCCATATCAGTATCCTGTGCCACCAAAAGCAGTGTCTTCTGTCCCCTGCACCCCACCCCCCACTGTAGTGTCCTCTGCACCCCACCCACACAATCACACATTGTGGAGGTAGAACTCTCCTACCTTACACAGGTGTACAGCAGAGCAGAGATCGGCCAGTATCACAGGGCTGGATGAGGGTGGGAACTTCCGAAGTTAACGCTTCACATTAACAGGCTGGTGATTGGTTGCTTGGATTGCCCGGCAACCAATCCCCTGCTATTTAATGCTAAAAATTAGCTCCAGTAGTTCCTGCCCCCATCCAGCCCTGTGATACCGGCTGCTGTCCATTTAAGAGGAGAGCGGCGAAAATGTCTGCATGCCGGGTGTACGTGAAGTCATGACGGGCCGAACATTTAGCGGCGGCGGGCTGGGTGCGGGCCGCAGGCTGTAGGTTGCCGGGCCCTGCTCTATATCGTGTGTGAAGAATTGTCTGAAGCCCATTCATGGAACCAATAGAAAGGAAAGAGCTGTGGGAAGGTTGCTCCTAGAACCAATAGAAGGCGGAGCTGTGTGACGAGTCATTTGAATACAATACCCACAATGCAGCAGTAGCTCAAACAGCCCGTCTTATATACAGATAGTAATAGATGATTGGTGTGTAAGAAATGTGTACACATGTTATTTGCCATATGGAATGTTTATAGGACAAGTAAGATATAGAATAGATAGAAAATAAAGCGTTCCGGTGTGACTCACCCTGAGCTCAGTGAGATGTTCCTGTGGGAGGGTTCTCACTGTTGCCATCTATTGGTAGCTTTGCGCAGTGGCAGTATCGTAGCCAATGAAGTGTTAACTGAGGCGCGATTATTGCTAATTGAAAACTTTTACCAATACCCCGTCATGACGGCTTGCAATATAGCCGGCACTGGCAATTTTTGACAGTCTCTAAGGAGACTGAACTATCCGGTACAAGAACAGAATTAATGTGCTTATTCAGCCACTTCTATAAAATGCTCCTATCTCCTCTGTATCATAACAATAAGCTGTAAACTTTATGGTATTGTTATATTATTAGCAATGTAGTGGCTTTTTAATCACATACTGTACTTGGTGGGATTGCCTGGTAGTAAGGGGGGGCTCTCTGGGGACCCTGATATAAAGGGAGGCTCTCTGGGGACCCTGATATAAAGGGAGGCTTTCTGGGGACCCTGATGTAAGGGGGGGGGGGGGGGGCTCTCTGGTGACGATGATGTAAGGAAGGGGCTCTCTGGGGACCCTGATGTAAGGGGGGGCTCTCTGGGGACCCTGATATAAAGGGAGGCTCTCTGGGGACCCTGATGTAAGGAAGGGGCTCTCTGGGGACCCTGATGTAAGGGGGAGGGGCTCTTTGGGGACCTTGATGTAAGGGGGAGGCTCTCTGGGGACCCAAACACTCAGCAGCTGATTGACCTCAACTGGGAGGTGGTGCTCGTGAGAGACCGATAATCGGCCGGCTATCTGTATGTGTATGTCCACCCCTTCACCTGTTTCTCAGAGCGTGTATACTTACCGGATCAGATTGCATAAGTATTTACTCAAAACTTACATACCATGCTAGACTATTGGCCTATAGATTGATATCTCTCATTTAGCTCCTACTCAATCCTGTTGGGTCCAGCCTTCTATGCATTTTAAAGGGGTTGTAAAGGTTCCTGTTTTTTCACCTTAACGCATCCTATACATTAAGGTGAAAAAACATCCATGCTTACTGGCTCCCCAGCCCCCCCGTTTACTTACCTGAGCCCCTCGAAAGTCCCGCGTCGAGAACACGCTGGCTCCTCGGCTCTTCATTGGATAGATTGATAGCAGCGCAGCCATTGGCTCGTGCTGCTGTCAATCAAATCCAAATGACGTGGCCGCCGGGGGGCGGGACCGTGACATACACCCTGTGTCTATGGACGCGGAGTGTATGAGACGGGAGCATGCCCACATGGTAACCCCCTCGTGAGAGAGCTTTCATGAGGGGGTTAGCTATTGCTAACCCCAGAACAGGAGGATCAGGGCCACTCTGTGCAAAACGAGCTGCACAGTGGAGGTAAGTATGACATGTTTGTTATTTTAAAAAAAAAAAAAAATGAACCTTTACAACCACTTTATGCTTGTGTCATCAAAACACTTTACAGCTGATTTACCTCAACTGGGTGGTGGTGCTTGTGAGAGACTGGAAATCAGCCGGCTATCTGCATGTGTATGTCCACCCTGAGATTGTCTGACACTGTGTAACTGTGTAAGCCCAAGTAGATTGTGGTACTATAAATCAGTGTTTCTTAACCTTTTTTTTTTTTTAGACAAGGCAAAATTATAGACAGTCTCAAGGCGGGTGCTCTCTAAAATGTAAAAAACTATTCTAATAGTTTTACATAATTCGACAATATCCACACACATTTAGAACTCCCAACATTAGAGGTGATTTATTCTTCCAAAGCAAATACACTTTTGCACACTGGTACTGACTAGTATTCCAGTGTTTCTCCTCCCCCTCAGTTGCTCCCCATCACTCAGCTAATGTGACCCCAGTGTTGACAGAGAGGGGCAGAAGAGAGTCAAAGAAGGTTGCTGTGCACCTTTCTCATCAACCCTAATGACATCACTGGATGCAGGTCCTGCTGCACCGACCTACAATCTCTTCCCTCCGCCCTGTTCCAGCTGATCTATTCTCCTCTCTTTGGTCTCCACTTTCCTCTCCTTCCCCGCCACTAACAGTTCCAGCAATGCTATTCCTTTCTCTGAAAGCAGACACGGTCTGCAGCACTATTTTTCAACTCTCCTCCCCTGCAACAGCAACTCTGATCCTATCACATGTCGCTTAAACACAGTGACAGCACAGCTCTCTGGGCGGCTTCAATAAACCTTCTCCAGGTGGAGCTGGTATACTTTAAGGTGGGGGCCATGACGAAGGACTAACGTCCGAAATGCGTAGGCTGTTTTACAGCTTTGTACATGCATTTAATAAAGAAATACTATTTTGGATGTCATCCTGAGTGCCGACCATCCCGTTCCTTTATTTTGTAAGGTGGGGGCACCTATGACATCACTAGCGGATCCGCCAGGCATTTTCCCCTGCCGGCTGCCACCTGTGATACCAATGTAACAGAGACGAGGCAGCTTTCCTTAGGTTTCCCTTGGCTCTGTTTGGTCAGACAACCACGAGGAGGAGTCTGGGAGGAAGAACATCTCCTGCCCGCATGGAGCTGTTGTGTCTGAGGTTTGTGATGGAAGGGGAGATTGGGGGGGGGGGGTAAACAGGATTTATGATTGCATTTGCACAACTAGGGGGATGGGGGGTAATGTGCTGGTAGGGTAAGAGGTTTTATATTGGGGGGAACTTAAATTATGGGTGTCCATCATGTCAAGGTTGGAGATTTGGAAGCGACAGGCAATATGTGGCTAGTGAGATATACAGTCCGGAACTCTGCCTTTTGTGCACAGCACACGCCTTAACTGTGCACTCCGTACAAAGCGCACTCCTGATCTCTGCACTCCGTACACTGTGCACTCCCGATCTCTGCACTGTGTACACTGTGCACTCCCGATCTCTGCACTGTGTACACCACGCACCCCCTGTCTCTGCACTGTTTACACCACGCACCCCCTGTCTCTGCACTGTTTACACCGCGCAACCCTGTCTCTTCACTCTGTACACCGCGCAACCCTGTCTCTTCACTCTGTACACCGCGCAACCCTGTCTCTTCACTCTGTACACCGCGCAACCCTGTCTCTTCACTCTGTACACCGCGCAACCCTGTCTCTTCACTCTGTACACCACGCAACCCTGTCTCTTCACTCTGTACACCGCGCAACCCTGTCTCTTCACTCTGTACACAGCGCAACCCCGTCTCTTCACTCTGTACACCACGCAACCCTGTCTCTTCACTCTGTACACCGCGCACTCCCTGTCTCTGCACTAGGTACAATGCACACTCCCTGTCTCTGCACTCTAACACCGTGCACTCCCGATCTCTGCGCTTTGTACACCGTGCACTCCCGATCTCTGCGCTTCGTACACCGTGCACTCCCGATCTCTGCGCTTCGTACACCGTGCACTCCCGATCTCTGCGCTTCGTACACCGTGCACTCCCGATCTCTGCGCTTCGTACACCGTGCACTCCCGATCTCTGCGCTTCGTACACCGTGCACTCCCGATCTCTGCGCTTCGTACACCGTGCACTCCCGATCTCTGCACTTCGTACACCGTGCACTCCCGATCTCTGCACTTCGTACACTGTGCACTCCCGATCTCTGCACTCCGTACACCTAGCACTCCCGATCTCTGCACCACTCTGTACACCGTGTACTCTTAAGCATTGCACACTGTAGGTAGCGCATTCCTGAAATCTGCACTCAGAACATAGCGCACTCCTGAAATCTGCACTCAGAACATAGTGCACTCCTGAAATCTGCACTCAGAACATAGTCCACTCCTGAACTCTGCACTCAGAACATAGTGCACTCCTGAACTCTGCACGGGCGGCTTCTGGTTTAAAGGGCTGCTGCTGATGTGAAGGGGATCTTTGATATAAAGGGGGACTCTGATGTTAAAGGAGGACTTGATGCTAAGTGGGGAGCTCCTGATTAAGGGGGACTCTGATGTGAAAGGTGGACACCTGATGTAAAAGGTGGCTCTTGATCTAAGGGGCTGGCCTCTTGATGTAAAGGGGGAACTCTTGATTTAAAGAGGGGGCTCCTGATGTAAAGTGGACTCTGATGTAAAGGATGGGGGGTTCTTATTTGAAGTAGGGGACACCTGATGTAAAACGGGAGACTCCAAATGTAAAGTTGGGATTCTTCATTTGAACAGGGAACTCTGATGTGAAGGGTAGAACTCCTGATTTGAAGAGGGGACTCCTGATATGAAGGGGGGCACCTGATTTGAAAGGTGGGGACTTATTATGTGAAGAGGAGACTCTGGTGTAAAGGGCAACTAAGTATTCCTCAGCCCTTGACTGTATTTGAGTGTATACATAGTGAACCTCTCACTCCTAGCACAGTAATTATGTATTATGGCAATCGGGTCCTTTCTCCTGTTGGGTATGGAGACGAGTGAGGGGAAGATGGCCCCCCACCCGTCTCCATATCAAGGCGGAAGCGACATCAAAACGTCACTTCTGCCCATAGCTCTTAAAAGGGACATTATTTATTTTTGATTATTATTTATTTATTTTAATTTTTTTGCATTTTAGTGTAAATATGATATCTGAGGTCTTTTTGACCCCAGATCTCATATTTAAGAGGTCCTGTCATGCTTTTTTTTCTATTACAAGGGATGTTTACATTCCTTGTAATAGGAATAAAAGTGACACCATTTTTTTTTTTTTTTTTTAAAAGAACAGTGTAAAAATTTAAAATAAAAGGTAAAGTAAATGATAAAGTTTTTTTTAAACGCTCCCCGTCCAGCTTGCGCGCAGAAGCAAACGCATACGTGAGTAGCGCCTGCATATGAAAACAGTGTTCAAACCAACACATGTGAGGTATCACCACGATCGAAACAAACACAAATCCATTCATAAAAGTAAAAAAATAAAAAAAAGAAACTAGAAAAACAGAAACATAAATATTTATGACCTTTAGGGCTCTTTCACATGGGGCGGATCAGTGCAGATCCGCCCCGTGGATAGCCGCTTGCTCAGCGGGGATCGCCGGAGCGATCTCCGCTGAGCAGAAGATGACAGGTCCGTCTCTGCACTCCGTGCAGGGACGGACCTGTCAGAGCGCCGCTCTCCCCTATGGGAGATCGGGTGATGACGGACCGTAGAGTCCGTCGTCACCCGATCCGATCCGCTCTGCAGACGGATGAAAAAATGGGGTTTTCCTCCGTCTGCAGAAACGGAGCAGAGCGGGCACGGACGAGAGCAGGTGTCAGCGGATGCTCATCCGCTGACACCCGCTATCCCATAGGGATACCTGTATGTCCATTTTTCATCCAAAAACGGAAGGATGAAAAACGGACATACGGTCCGTCCGTGTGAAAGAGCCCTTAGGCTACATTCACACGTCTGGCTGCAGTTTGCAGTCTGGAGTCCAGTGCGGGTTTGTTCAATGGTTCAGGTGTGAAATTTTACTTGAATTGGCACCTAAACCGGAACCCAAAATCACACAAGACTCTTTTTAAAATGGACTGCAGCTGCCTCAGACAGGTGTAAACCAGCTCCATTGGAAGCCGGTCCGGTTCACATGTCATGCAAATCAGATGTGGTAAAAACCCATCCAATTCATCAGTGGCGGCCCATCCATTAGGGGCGCATGAGTGCTGCCCCCCATCAATGCATCCGGCCCCCTGATCTACTTACAGGGCCATGGATTCCAATGGGGGGGTGTGTGTTTTTTTTAAGCATGTAATTAGAGCCAGAGGCTTCAAAAAATGGTGGGCTTGGGGTGCAGAGCACTGTGCTCCGAGCCCACCCTGTTGTGTGACAATAGCGAATGAATATTTGCTATTATCACACTGATTCTCCTCCCGGCCAATCAGGTCAGGAAGCAGGTCGTGAGACTCGTTTCCCGATTGGCCGAAAGAAGAAGCCATCCTATTGGTCTATGAGGATGAGACATACGGCCGAGGAGAAGCATCTCGGGACACGAAAGAGTCGCATCTCGGGGCGCGAAGGAGCAGCATCTCGGGCGCGAAGGAGATGCATCCCGGGACACGGAGGGACTGAGGGGGGAAGCCACCACTGCCTGTCAAATGGAGCACCAGCCGCCACTGCGATTCATATATATGTGAACTGAGCCTCAGGTGACATTCACACCAGTGGCTGCATTGGAAATTACAGTACATCACAATGTTTACTTTTTTTTTTTTAACAAACTTTATTGAAATAACAAACAGTGAAATTTCAATAAGTTTTATTGGCTGCAGCATGATGGGAGGCAGTATATTTATAAAAAAAAAAAAAAACAGGGAGCGCGCACCGACCTTGTGCATTACCAAAGATAAAATGTATTTAAATGGTAAAAGCAAGAGTCACACTCACAAACAAACTTTTAAAAGAGGCTTAACATTGCTCAAAGAATTTGGAATTCTTTGAGCAATGTCAAGCCTCTTTTAAAAATGTGTTTGTGAGTGTGACTCTTGCTTTTACTATTTAAATAAATGTTATCTTTGGTAATGCACAAGGTCGGTGCGCGCTCCCTGTTTTTCTATATGTTTCAAATCCAAGGACACCCATTGTTCTGAGGAGGGGAGCAAGACCTCTTGACTTTCCATATTTTGTCCAAAGGGTTGGCTACACCACAGACTAAGCTCCTGAGCGCAGGAGATTGGTTTGTGTTGTTGGGAGGCAGTATATTGCCTTGCAGTTCCCTTCACTGAAATAAAGTAGTGCATGCAGTGCTTTTTATAGTGCACACCACTGCATTACTTATGTCAAATGTCCAAATAGGAGAAAAGGCATTTTTCCCTGTCTTGTTGTGACACTGCGCCGGAATAGTCACCCAACACGGTCCTACCACACCTGGTGTAAATCTACACTAACAAATGTTGCTTATTTTATTATTTTAAAAAGTCCAAATAGCAACCTTTAACATTTAACCGTTTGCCGACCAGCCGCCGCAGTTGTACTGCGGCAGAATAGCACGGGAAGACGAATTGCCGTTATGTTACGTCGCTCCTTCTGGCGGCCACTAGGGGTGCACGTGTCCGCCCGCAGCTCGCCCCCGGAGCCAATGTGAGCCGCCCGCAGCTCGCCCCCGGAGCCGATCACTCGTAACATGGCGAGAACCGGGATCTCTGTGTGTAAACAAAGTATGAACAGCGATCTGTCATCTCCCCTAGTCAGTCAGTCCCCCTCCCCCTTCGTTTAGAACACACACTAGGGAACACAATTAACCTCTTGATCGCCCCCTAGTGTTAACCCCTTCGCTGCCAGTGACATTTTTACAGTAATCAATGCATTTTTATAACACTGATCGCTGTATTAATGCCAATGGTCCCAAAAATGTGTCAAAATTGTCCGATGTGTCTGCCATAATGTCGCAGTCACAATAAAAATCGCAGAATGCCACCATTACTAGTAAAAAATAAATAAATAAAAATGCTACAAATCTATCCCCTATATTGTAGACACTATAACTTTTGCGCAAACCAATCAATTTATGCTTATTGCGATTTTTATTACCAAAAATATGTTGAAGAATACATATCGACCTAAACTGAGAAAAAATTAGATTTTTTTTTTTTTTAAATGGGGATATTTATTATAGCAAAATGTAAAAAATAGTGCTTTTTTTCAAAATTGTCGCTCTTTTTTTGTTTATAGCGCAAAAAATAAAAACTGCAGAGATGATCAAATACCACCAAAAGTAAGTTCTATTTGTGGGAAAAAAGGACGTCAATTATGTTTGGGTACAACATCGCAGGACCGCGCAATTGTCAGTGAAAGCGACGCAGAGCCGAATCGCAACAAGTGCTCTGGTCAGGAAGGGGATAAAATCTTCTGGGGCTGAAGCGGTTAAAGAGCTGTGCAGTGATTTTTGTCCTGGGCACTGGATGACCCTGTCATGGCTCTGCTGACTCCACCATGTTTTGGGGGGGGGGGGGGCGCGCCAAACTGAGTCTTTGCCCCAGGTGAATGTCTAGCTTCGCAACTGACTGAATGTTAAGATGCCGGTAGCTGGAAGTTTGAAAATGGTGCACAATAAAAACCTGTGGCTTTGTGTAACTAAAAGGCAGGCTTCAGCCAAGGCACTCCTGAAACCTCAAGGCAACCCAGTCTCTAGTCAGATAATATGTTTGACAATTATTATGTCCATTTCCTCTCTTTCCCATCTATGAGGAGCCAACAGTGTGCAGCAGTTGTGTCCATCTCCACTTCATACTCAGCACCGCATAATAAATGTTCACTCTTGTCAAGTATTAGCAATAAAAATGCATGTAAAAGTTGTCAATTATCTGCTCACCACTCCCATCGGTACATCATGGCTTCAGCTGAATAGTCCATTATTGTTGGCACATCCAGTCCTTAACCACTTAAGCCCCGGACCAATTTGCAGCCAAAGGACCAGGCCCCTTTTTGCGATTCGGCACTGCGTCGCTTTAACTGACAATTGCGCGGTCGTGCGACGTGGCTCCCAAACAAAATTGGCGTCATTTTTTTCCCACAAAAAGAGCTTTCTTTTGGTGGTATTTGATCACCTCTGCGGTTTTTATTTTTTGCGCTATAAACAAAAATAGAGCGACAATTTTGAATTTATTTTTATATTTTTTACTTTTTGCTATAATAAATATCCCTAAAAAATATATTAAAAAAATAATTTTCCTCAGTTTAGGCCGATACGTATTCTTCTACATATTTTTGGTAAAAAAATCGCAATTAGCGAATATTGATTGGTTTTCGCAAAAGTTATAACATTTAAAAAAATGGGGAATCGTTTTATAGCATTTTTATTAATATTTTTATTTTTTCTTTTAATGGCGGCGATCGGCGATTTTTATTGTGACTGCGACATTATGGCGGACACATCGGAAATTTTTGACACATTTTTGGGACCATTGTCATTTATACAGCAATCAGTGCTATTTAAATGCACTGATTCTTGTGTAAATGACACTGGCAGTGAAGGAGTTAACCACTAGGGGGCAGGGAGGGGTTAAGTGTATGTGTGTTTTTTTTTTGTTTTTCTTTGTTTTTCTTTGTTTTTTTTGTTTTTTTTTTTACATCTGACCTCACGGACCACGGCTGGGCTCTTAAAGAGACATGTACAGGTACGTGCTTGTGCCCAGCCGTGCCATTCTGCCGACGTATATCGGCGTGAGGTTGTCCTTAAGTGGTTAATCCTGTGAGCTGTTGTCTGTAAACCGAGGGTTTTCCAAAGCGTCTGCTCTAATATGCTGTATGCTGACAGTAGCGATGCCTGGAGTCAGTGGTGGCTGGTCCTCCAGCTGGGGAGGGGGGCGGCAAACAGACCACCTGAACCAATCAAGGGAGCAACGGTTTTCACAAAGCTCGATCTAAGAGGGGCATCCAATCTTGTGAGGATCAAGGAGGGCGACAAATGGAAAACTGCTACAGAGGCTGAGAGATAATAACCTGTATTACAAGTTGGAAAAGTGCGAGTTCCATCGTAACAAGTAAAATTTCTGGGTTATGTCATTTCCACTGCTGGTTTTTCGATGGACCCAGAGAAACTATCTGCAGTGGCCCCGCCCATAGGTCTATGTCCTCTTTGGCTACCGAACCCTGGCTATGTTTTGACTATGTTTACTTATCTATACCATTTTATTAAAAGGTGTGATTTTTATGTCTCCATCTGATTCATGGTTCCTGACGCCCAGGCTCTAATCACGTGCTTAAAAAAAACCCTATTGGAATTTGGTGCCCCGCATGCAGATTAGGAGGCTAGACGCATGGATAGGGGAGCCTGGAGACCTCTCTCGGGCATAGGTTTGTGCCCTCATAGGGTTCCTAATATCACCATTTTCCGGCATTGCTGTTATACTGACAGACTGTGGACCAAGACGGGGGGCGTGAACACCTCTGCCTACGTGTTTCGCCCCTCCCACTGACCAAAGCTTTGTCTGGGCATGTGAATACATGTAATACATGACATTGTGTAGCTCGGTGCTGTTCAGTCACATTCAAGACACGTCTCTTCCCTCTATTGTTTGGAGCTAGTTTCTGGAACCAATTGAAAGGAAAGAACTGTGGGAAGGTCGATTCTAGAACCAATAGGAGGCGGAGCTGTGTGATGAATCATTTGAATACAATACCCACAATGCAGCAGTAACTCAAACAACCTGTCTTACATACAGATAGTTATAGATGATTGGTGTGTAAGAAATTTGTACACGTTATTTGTAATATGGAATGTTTATAGGACAAGTAAGATATAGAATAGATATAAAAGAAAGCGTTCCGGTGTGACTCCCCCTGACCTCAGAGCGATGTTCCTGTGGGAGGGTGCTCACTGTTGCCATCTATTGGTAGCTTTGCGCAGTGGCAGTATTGTAGCCAATGAAGTGTTAACTGAGGCGCGATTATTGCTAATTGAAAACTTTTACCAATACCCCGTCATGACGGCTTGCAATATAGCCGGCACTGGCAATTTTTGACAGTCTCTAAGGAGACTGAACTATCTGGTACAATAATAGAATTAAGGTGGTTGATAAGACACTTCTATAAAATGCTCCTATCTTCTCTATATTATAACAATAAGTTCTCCTGTGGTGCCTGTGTTATATCAGAAATATGATTATCTCTACTGATAACACACCACCGGGGAGGAGAGACAGAGCTGAGTAGTCACATGATCGCAGGAAGATGCTATGTCATTGTAACGAGCCCCTGCTCGCTCGGTTCCACTCTCCCGACACTCCTATGTCTCCCGACAGATCGCAACATCTGATGGTTCGGTCATGCGATGCTCCGGGATTCAAACTACAGCTATGTGCTGTTCGAATCCAGTTGTGATGGCTCTGAACAAACACCAGGCAGGCTGTATGTAAGTTCAAACAGGAATATCTTTATTGGATCAACAACACTCTTTTATACACATCAGTTTGAACACCCCGCCCCCAACAACCACTTTCCAATTGGTCAATTGTAAAGTAGACTGTAGCTTTCTTTTTTTTTTTTTAAATTCTTTATTTCTTTACAGGACTACATAGATATACTGTTTAAACATAAAATAAAAAGATACGGCATAGCCTTTACATATTGCATCACATTATCTTCATGTTGCATATCTGCCTTTGCCTTTCTATATTCTAAATCCATAGACCTGTTTATTTTATTTTTCCCTCCCCCCCCCTTCCCTGTTAACTACTCCCTAACTTAACAAAAAAAAAAAAAAAAAAAAGGGGGACTCCCCCCCCCTCCCCTCCTCCCCTCCCCCTCCCCCCTCCCCCCCCTCCCCCCTCCCCCTCCTCCCCCCTCTCTCCCGTCGATGGCCGTATTGTATATACCTCATTTCTACTTATTTTACTAGTTGTATTCGAGTTACTCCCAACTTTCCTCCCCGATCTGTCTCTTACCTTCCTCAGTTTGCAGAAAGGACTCCCATGGGGCCCATGTTTCAGATATTTGTTCTTTTTTAGTCATAGTTGTGGGAATCATATTTTCCATTATCCCTATGTTTCTCACCTTGTTAAGCCACATGGAGATCTGCGGTGCAGCTGGATCCTTCCAGCATGCCGTTATACTACTTTTAGCAGCATTTACCATGTGGCACAAGAGTGAGTTTTTATATCTCTCCCGTGGGATTTGTGAGGAATGTAAGAGATAGAATGCCGGGTCCCATGGTATCCGGTAATCCGTGAATCGTTGCATGATTCTCTGCACTTCCTGCCAGAAAATTTTAATTTTTGGACAAGTCCAGAAAATATGTACAATGGTACCTCTTTCTTGACAGCCCCTCCAGCACCTATCCGATGTCGTTTGGGAGAATTTGTTCATTAGGGAGGGTGTATAATACCATCGCGTTAGAATTTTGTAATTCAATTCCTGAATCTTAGTACATCTGGAGGAGTTTAAGGTTAGATATATTATATTCTGTTGTTGATCTATTGTGAAAATTTGTTCCAAATCTCTCTCCCACTTTCCCAGGCTTACCATCTTAAAGTGTTCTGGAGGGGCGGTCAGCATTGCGTATAACTTAGAGACTCCGTGGGGGAAAGACCCTTTCTCCTCACAGTATCTCTCAAATTTTGTTCTTGGTCGGTTATAGCTTTCCTGGGGCCCTATGGATTCCAGGAAGTGTCTAATCTGTCGTGCTTGCCAAAAAGGTAATTTAAACTGACCATCCATGTTCATTAATAAGTCTAGTGTTGGCCAATTATTAAGATTAAAGAAATGCGATGCTTGGAAAATGCCTCTATCTATCATTTTTTTGAAGACCCCTAGCTCAAGGCCCGGAGGAAAATCCGGGTTCCCCAAGATAGGAAACAGGGGGGATTTTATTGAAGAGGGTTTAGAATTCTGGATAAACTTTTCTCCCGTCAGAAGTGTGGGTCCTATCAAGGGGTGTGTCTTTACTGCAGGAGGGATAGCAGCGCAGCACCATATTGCCCTGTTAAGTGGGATTTTACTAACATATTGCTCGATATTGATCCACAGTTTACTCCCTTCATTTCGGTTCCAATCTATTATCCTACCCAGTTGGGACGCTAGGTAGTATTTATATAGGTCTGGCGCTGCTATTCCTCCTGCCGTTTTTGATAAAGTGAGCAGTTTTCTATTTATCCTTGGGCGTCTACTTGCCCAGATAAATTTTGTAAAGACACATCTAGCTTGGTTAAAGAAGGCCAGAGGGACAGACACAGGCAAGGCCTGGAAAAGATACAGGAACTTTGGTATAATACTCATTTTTAGAATATTACTTCTCCCGAACCAGGAATGTCTTGCTTTACTCCATTTTTCCAATAGTGCTGTTACTTCTTTAATTAAAGGGGGATAATTTAAAACATAGATGTCTTTTAACTTCGGTGGGATATAGATTCCAAGATAATTTAGTGCACTTGATGTCCATCTAAACTTAAAACTATCCACTATATTCTTGCATATGGGGTGCTCCATGGACACCCACATCGCCTCCGACTTGCTGTAATTTATCTTAAAGTTCGACTGGGCACCGTATTCTTCCACCTCCTTTATGAGGTTTGGAAGTGATATCTGTGGATTTGTAATTGAAAAAAGTAGATCGTCCGCATATGCGGAGGCTTTATATTCTTGTTTTCCAATACAAATACCACTAATATCGGGATTTTGACGAATTTTATTTAACAAGGGCTCCAAAGTCAGAACAAATAATAGAGGCGATAAAGGGCAGCCCTGGCGCGTCCCATTTGATATAGAGAAATACTCTGAATGAACTCCGTTAGCCTTAACCAAGGCTTGTGGTGTAGAGTATATCCCTTCAATCCAGTGTAACATTCTATCTCCAAAATCCATGTGTTTTAGTACTCCCCTCATAAAAGTCCAATTAACCCTATCAAAAGCCTTTTCGGCATCTGTGTTCACAAAGACACTTGACATCCCTCTCTGGTTTACATATTGGAGCAAATTTAACACTTTTATAGTGCTATCTCTAGCTTCTCGTGTGGGGACGAACCCCACTTGGTCCAAATGTATTAACTGAGTCAAGTACGGTTGTATGCGGGATGCAAGTATCTTTGTGAAAATTTTCATGTCTATATTTAATAGGGATATTGGACGGAAACTACTGCACACTGATTGATCCTTCCCTTCTTTAGGTATTACTACAATATGTGCCTTCAACGCCTCTGCTGGTGGGGTTGATGTATGTCCCCAAATATTAAATGTTTTAGCTAAGTATGGACTTAATACAGGGAGAAAACTTTTAAAGTATTGCAAGGAAAACCCGTCTGGGCCAGGTGCCTTCCCACCTTTCATCGATTTTATGGCTAGTCTCACTTCCTCTATTGTGATTGGCATCTCCATCTCTGAGCGAGCTGAAGATGACAATCTAGTTATTTGTGAGGAGGTCAGATATTCTTCCATCGACTGAGGGGATACGGAAGGGATTGGTAGGTTATATAGTGTCTTATAAAATTCTCTAAATTCCTTTACAATGTCTTTAGGCATATAAGTTTTTTGACCTCCCTCAGTTTTGATGTAAGGTATATATGACCTCTTCTGTTGTTCTTTTAATTTTTTAGCTAAAACTCTTCCGCATTTATCTCCTGAATGATATATTACGCTCTTTCCATATTGGAGGATAGCCCTGGCTTTATACCTGAGAAGATCTGATAGTTGTCTTCTCAGGTCTGCTAAGTCAATTCCGGTTTCCCTTTCCAATGTCTTTTTATGTTTTTTCTCCATTTCCTGTATCTTCTCCAGTAACCACATCATCCTCTCCTCCCTGGCTCTCTTCACTCGAGTGCCATGTTTGATTAAAATTCCCCTAATTACCGCTTTATGAGCCTCCCAGACTATTCCCATATCCATCTCCCCGTCGTCATTTGTTTGAAAATATGAATTGATTTCTGTAGTTAGATCATCTCGAATCTCGGGGCACTGTAACAGGCTTTCATTTAGTCGCCATCTCCATTCCATTTTTTGAGTCCCTCCCGTCAGGTCTATCCTTATTGTGATTGGGGCGTGATCTGACCAGGTAATATTCCCTATTTGAGTGTCCCGGACCTTCGAAAGTATTTGCTGTGGTATTAAAAAAAGATCAATTCTCGAATATAAGTGATGTGGGTTAGAAAAGAAAGTAAAGTCCTTCTCTTCAGCATGAAAGGCCCTCCAAGCATCTACTAATTGGCATTCTTCAAGCTTTCTGGTTATATTTTTTCTTATTCCGATCGCTATTGAGGAGGTTCCTTTAGAAGTATCTAATTTGGGATCAAGAGGGATATTAAAGTCACCCCCTGTTATTAGAATTCCATCCTTGAATTCCATTAGTTTAGACAGAGTCTTTTTCAGAAAGCTATCTTGGTTTAAGTTCGGGGCATATATAGTAGCTAAAGTCACTTTTACTGATCCTATAATCCCCTTAAGAAAGATATATCTTCCTCCTTCATCCTGACATTTCTCCAGAAGTGACCAAGGAATTCTATTAGAAATTAAAATAGCAACTCCTTTTGTTTTAGATTTTTGATTACATGCATGATACACATTGGGAAAGTGTCTATTTTGGAGATATAAAGAGGCCCCTGTTTTCAGGTGCGTTTCTTGCACCATCCCCACATCTGTTTTTAGGCGCTTAAGTTCATTCAACAACATTTTTCGTTTTTCAGGAGTATTTAATCCTTTAACGTTCAATGAGGTAACCCTTGTCCCCTCCATTTTCCTCCTGACCCGGTGGTGTCCAGCGGGGGAGGAAAGATGGGGGAGAAAGGAGAGAGAAAGGTGGAGAGAGAGAGAGAGAAAAAAAAAAAAAAAAAAAAAAAAAAAAAAAAAAAAAAAAAAAAAACCCTAAACTAAGCTTCCCAACACCTACCTATGGGTACTTTAGTTTCCCGTAGGTGATGGATACGGGGGGTGACTAAACAATGCCCGAGTGGGCCAGGCACGAACCTCTATCCCTCCAGCCCTTCCCAGTATATTTTGATCCCTCCTGGTTGGGCTCCTCATAGTTTTTTCTTTTTTTTTTTCCCTCTTCTCCTCCCCTCCTCTCCCTCTGTCCTCTCTCCCCCTCCTTCCTCACCTCTGCTCCTTCACCCCATTTCACATTCCTCTCATCCCGATCCCATTTCCTTCCCTCCTCCCCACACCCTCCTCCCCTTACCTTGGGCCACATTACACCTCTTTTACGTACAAACATATTAACCCCCCCCAAAGTGCAGAGAATACAATTTAATAATAAAAAGGAATAATATGGGGGGGGGGGAAAAAAAAAAAAAAAAAAAAAAGGCAAAGAGAGGGGGAGCCTTGCCGTCGCGGGCAGCGTCCAGAAAGGCAGATCTTACCTTATACCCTGGTGTGTGTGTTTTCTGTGTACTCCCCCTTTCCCCTAGTGCTCATTATTCATTTCTTGAAACTTAGTGTATAGATTTACTACTGTATTATTAATTTATTTTTATCTTATTTAACCCCGCTTTCTTCCCTTCTCGCCCTCCCCCCCTCCCTCTCTTCCCCATTGTCCCTCTCAATCAACCCATCTCAATAGCCTATTTTATTGTGAACTATTTATGTATTCTATTCAATTTTATCCTCCCAGACCTCCCACTACTCACTCCCTCCTACCTTCGCTGCAGTGTGTGTGCTTGTGTCACCTTCTATTCCTGTGTTCCGGTGTCTTCCTCCCCCTCCCATCCCTCTTATCTAACCCCCCCTCCCAACCCTCCACCTCTCTCCTCTATTGACTGCCTCTCCAGAGAGCAGCCCGCGGCATCAAGGCTTATCCCCACATCTCCTTAAAAAAACAGGGCTTCTCCCCGCATCTCCTAAAAAAAATAAAAAAAATAAATAAATAAATAAATAAATAAAAAAAAAAAAAAAAAAAAAAAAAAAAAAAAAAAAAAAAAAAAAAAAAAAAAAAAAAAAAAAAAAAAAAAAAGGGAATAAAAAAAAGTGATAAAAGGGTGAGGATGTGTTCATTAAGGCAGTTCTTGGAGAGGGGGGGAAGGGGGCGAGAAAGGCAATATAACACAAAAAAAATAAACAGAGAAAGAGAAAACATATGTCTCATAGCCAGGGGGGTAGCATTTCCCTTCTTCAATTCAATTCAGCACCAGCTTAGGCGCTCTCCTCCTCCCGTGCTTGCTATATTTACTGAGCTACTGCTTGGTTTGAAAGAGAAAAAGAGAAAAAAAAAAAAATAAAAAAAAAAAAAAATAAAAAAAAAAAAAAAAAAGAAAAAACATATGTCCCATAGCCAGAAGGTTAACATCTCCTTTCTTCAATTCAGCACCATCTTAAGCGTTCTCCTCCTCCCGTGCTTGCTGTATCTGCTGAACTTCTGCTTGATTTGTAAATGATGATGGTACAGCAGGCCTTGGAACCCCCCCTCTGTATGAACGCTTCCTGATCGGCAAAAGCCAATTTGGGACCTCGCAGCTTTCAACTCCCAGGAACAGAAATAGCGCCGGAAGGTCTTCTGGTGATTGTAATAAAAAAGACCCTTTTTCCATCCTAATTGTCAACGATATCGGATACCCCCAACGATAAGTCCCCCCAGCAGATTTTATCTTGTCTAATAGAGGGCGCAGTTGTGCTCTCCTTTGAAGTGTAGCTCGGGATAAGTCTGGAAGTATGTTAATCCTATCTCCCTCGTATGTTACCGGGCCTTTCTCCCATGCTTTCCTACTGATCAGCTCTCTATGGGAGTATCTGTGTAAACGTCCGATTACATCTCGAGGTCTTGTCAAATCTGTCGATCTGGGTCCCGGGGCTCTATGCAGTCTGTCAAATTCAATATCCCTAGGGGTGGTGTTTACCCCTAAATCCTGGCATATTTTGACTATGGTTTGGTATAGTTGTTCTTCTCCGATATTCTCAGGAATGCCTCGAAATCTTAGATTATTCCTCCTACTTCGGTCCTCGGCCTCTTCCATTTTTAATTGAAAATTGGAGTCTTGAGCTAGCTGTTCCTTTTCTAATTTTAGTACACGTGATTCCAGTCTTTCTATAGCAGATCCTTCCTCATTTACTCTGTCTGTTAAGGTCTGAACCTCCGTACGTACGCACTGCATTTCCCGTGTATGTCCCTCTTCAAGACGAGAAACCAATGTTTCCATTAGCTTCCAGTGAGCCTCCATTTCCTGCCTAGTAGGGAGGGCTTGTAGCAGAGCCCTCAAGTCCCCTATCTCAGTCACTTGTTCCCCCTTTTTCACATCTCTCATCTCATGAGCTTGAGCTGGGGCTGGTTCCAGGGGGAGACTCATCCGGGGTGCTGCCATTGGTATCTCAGTACCTGTAATCTCTCTGGTCTCCAATGTAGATGCCCGCACTGCTGCTCGGGTGAGCCTAAAAAAACCTTTTATCTCCTGCTGCAGGGGGTCTCTGTGGAAATGCTTATCTTCCCCTTTCCTCCTCGTACTGTGCATACCCCTAAGGGGTCGGGGTTCCTCCCAACAGTAGAGTCCCGCAGATCACCCCTGAACCTGTGTCTGCGACTGTTTAATACTTGGAGCCTCTTTAGCAGTCCTTAATTTTCAAATGGTGCCTTATTACAATTTATAACGTGCAATTGACGCGGACCAAGAAAGTACATCTATTTAAATACTGTTCCCTCCAGAGAAGAATATTATGATGCGCCTCTCGTCTGTCACAGTTTTTAATTATTATTTCTGCGGTCTCTGCAGATTCAGATTCAGCAGACAGATTAACTCTGCAGATGTCAGCAGATTGCACGATAGTCCTACACCTGGGCCAATGGACGGGGTGGACGGGGGTAAACCTGCTATGCTCCTTTATAAATGTCCTGCATAGTTCCACAGCGCTGGGTTCAGAATACAGTAGGTACTGGGCTCTATTAAACTTGTGTTATAGATCAAAGTGATTAGGTTCCTTTTAACCCTTTTAACCCCCGGTTGTGTTCTTACTAATTTTTCCAGATAGTTTTCAAGATCAAGGAGGTTAAACAGGGTATATGAAGAAGGTATTTTAAAAAAAAAAAAAAAAAAAAAAAAGAAAACAGAATCCATATATCGTTGCCGATCTCGGCTCCGCTCTCCCCCTTCCCACCTTCAGGCTCACCTTGTATCTGATCTGCTTCCCTCCGTGACCATCTTCCACAGAACAGTGCGGTGCGGTACGGTGCAGTGCAGGGCTCGTGCTGTGCCGCTCCTCTCTCAGCACGGCTCTCTGGACTTTCCGGCGGGGAGCAGGTAGGTTAGATCCCGCGGGTGCGTCTATCTATGCACAGGTCGTTCCACCTGTCTCCCCCTAACCTTGTGTAAGGTCCGCTTCTCACTCGTGCTGTGCTGTGCCGCTCCTCTCCTTTCCGTAATGCTCTGTAAGCTCTCCGGCGGAGCGGGTAGAGAAAAAAAAAAAAAAAAATCCCGTAGCGCGTCAGTCTATGCACAGCAGGTTCCACTTGTCCACCGGTCTGTACGCTCTGTGTGCTCTGTACAGCAACCCCGGCAAGCCGACAGTCCGTTTGTCTCAAGGGGTACTCAAATGATCTCAGTAGTCTCGGTAGTAGTCTCGGTAGTCTCGCAGAGGCGCACAGAGTAAACGGGGATCTGCAATTCTGCTGATGTGTATATTTTGCTTGGTTTCGCTGGTGCTTGAATTTTTTATTTTAATGGTCTACCTGGGACGCTGGTGGGAGAGGTCCATGCTTAGCCAGCGTGTCTCTCTACTCCGCCATTGCCTAGCCACGCCCCCGGACATATACATATATACATATATATGTAGCTTTCAATTAGGTCCTCTTCCATGCAAATTAGGACTTGAAACAGGGTCAGCAGGGATTGGTCCGATAGCTTGAATAGGAGGACTGATAAGGTGTAATGACACAGAGAAGCCCCAGGAGGTAATTAAAGTACATAAACAAACGGTCAGACACAGAACAATGCATTCCTTCCAGACAACAGAGTCGTCTGGAGTGGGTTAGCCTTAAGACATTGCAGAAGACCCCCCACTGAGTAATAGAATCAAAGGATAACTACATCAGTGTTTCAAGGTTCATGACAATTCTCCCTCCTGGGAAACAGTCCAACAGCCACAGTGGGACCCTGAACGGGTCAACTCGAGGATGTTGGAAAAGAGAAGTAGTCTTAAGGTTCCAGGTCCGTCTGTCGAGATAACCCATCCGCATTCCCGTTTTGGGGCCCTGGCCGATATTGTATGGTGAAATTGTACGGTTGCAAAGCCAGGCTCCACCTTAGTAATCGGCCGTTCTCTCCCGCCACCCGGTTAAGCCATATCAATGGATTGTGGTCTGTCATGACGGTAAAAGAGCGTCCATACACGTAGGGCTGCAATTTCTTTAAAGCCCAGACTAAGGCCAGACACTCTTTTTCCACAGCAGCATATCCAACTTCACGGGGTAACAACTTGCGGCTGAGATACGCCACTGGGTGCTCTTTCCCGTCATCGCCAATTTGACTTAGTACAGCTCCCAGTCCGAACATGGAAGCGTCTGTATGAATGACAAAGCGTTTGTTAGGATCGGGTGCCGCCAGTATGGGAGCTTGCGTTAGGGCGGTTTTTAACTGATGAAACGCTGTCTCGCACTCCGGGGACCACAGGACCTGTCTAGGGAGAGTCTTTTTGGTCAGGTCCGTCAGGGGTTTGGCAATGTCACTATAGTGGGGTACAAACTTCCTGTAGTACCCTGCTGTCCCTAAAAATGCAAGTACCTGGGTTTTGGTTCTGGGAACCGGCCAGTTTAGGACGGCCTCGATTTTTGCAGGTTCTGGCCTCTGCTTCCCACATCCCACTCTATGTCCCAGATATTGCACCTCAGACATCCCGATATTACATTTGTCTGGCTTCAGGGTCAGGCCAGCAGCTCGGATCCTATCTAGCACTATTCCCAGGTGTCTAAGATGTTCCTCCCATGTCTGGCTATAGATTGCGATGTCGTCAAGATATGCGCATGCAAAATCTTGCAGACCATCGAGGAGTTCATCTATCATCCGCTGGAAGGTAGCTGGAGCATTCTTCATCCCGAATGGCATTACCAGAAACTGGTAAAGGCCAAACGGGGTGATGAAGGCCGACTTTGGAATTGCTTCTGCTTCCAAGGGAATCTGCCAGTAGCCCTTACACAAGTCAATAGTCGTCAGATAATGTCCCTGAGCTATTTTGTCCAGCAATTCGTCCACTCGGGGCATAGGGTAGGCATCTGTCACAGTACAGTCATTCAGTCGCCTATAGTCCACACAAAATCGTGTCGTGCCATCCCGTTTTGGGACTAATACTACAGGGGAAGCCCAGGGGCTTGCTGATGGTTCGATCACCCCTAACTCGAGCATCTCCCTAATCTCCGCTCTCATCCCTTCTTGCACTGCTCCGGGAATCCTATAGGCTGGTTGTCTCAGGGGCTTCTGCCCGGGGGTCTCTACCTTGTGCACAGCTATGCGAGTGTACCCAGGGAGTGCCGAAAACATCTCCTGCCGGTCCTGGAGTAATTCTCTGGCTTGTTCTCGTTCTTTGGATCCTAGTCTATCTCCTAGCCTTATATCTTCCACACCCCCGGAACAGTTACTGATTTCGGGAAGCTCCAGCATCGGTAGATATTCAGAGTCCCCGGTGGCAGGAGCACATATGGCGGCTACTGCCTCAGTCCTCTCATGATAGGCCTTCATCATATTAATGTGGAATGTCCTCTTAATATTTGTGTCTGCACAGCTGGCAACCACGTAGGTGGTATCGCACAGCTGTTTTACCACCTGATAGGGGCCCTGCCAGGAGGCCTGTAATTTATTTTGCTTCAGGGGTTTTAGTATCAGGACTTTCTGTCCAATATAAAAGGTGCGATTTCGCGCAGACCGATCATACCAAACCTTCTGCTGACTCTGGGCCGATTGCATATTCTCATGGACTAGATCGGTAAGTTCCCGCAGTCGCTCCCTGAGTTCCAAGACATAACTAAGGATGGGGAGGCCATCCGGATCCTCTACCCCCTCCCACTGGGCCCTCACTAAGTCTAAGGGTCCCCTAACCCTTCGCCCATATAACAGCTCAAATGGGGAAAACCCAGTGGACTCTTGGGGTACCTCTCTATAGGCGAACAGTAGATGGGGAAGATATTTCTCCCAATCCTTCCTACTTTCCACGAAGGCCCGAAGCAGCTGCTTCAGGGTCCCGTTAAATCTCTCACACAGCCCGTTAGTCTGAGGGTGGTAGGGGGCGCTCTGGAGGGGTTTAATCCCACAGAGACGCCAAAGCTGCTGCGTCAGCTCGGCTGTGAACTGGGTACCCTGATCGGACAATATCTCCTGGGGGAACCCTACCCTAGTGAATACCCGCAGTAAGGCATCTGCTACTGTATCAGCCTGGATATTGGATAAGGGAATGGCCTCCGGGTAGCGGGTGGCATAATCCACCACCGTAAGAATATACTTCTTCCCAGTGGCACTGGGGCGGACCAGTGGGCCTATAATATCTACCGCTATGCGGCTAAAGGGTTCTCTAATGATCGGCAGGGGTTGCAGTGAGGCTTTTGGGTGATCCCCTGTCTTCCCTACTTTCTGACAAGTCTCACAGGTCCGGCAGTATTCTCGCACCTCAGCATGTAACCTGGGCCAGAAGAAAGCATGAGACAACCGACTCCGGGTCTTGGCTATCCCTAAATGTCCGGACAAGGGGATGTCGTGAGCCAGTCGCAATAGCTCCCGTCTGTATTTCTGGGGTACAACTAGCT
This sequence comes from Lithobates sylvaticus, assembly GCA_028564925.1. Taxonomy (NCBI): domain Eukaryota; kingdom Metazoa; phylum Chordata; class Amphibia; order Anura; family Ranidae; genus Lithobates; species Lithobates sylvaticus. The sequence goes on from CM053026.1 coordinate 232,559,553, forward strand.
GTTTGTGGGGACCCTGTCGCTTCCCAGTGCCCATTCCCTCAGTGTAACGATAAAGAAACCCCCCCTCCCACTCTATTCTGTCTTCCCCCAACCCCCCTGGATCCTTGCCCGCCCTGTCCCGATAACCAGCTAAAGTTGGGTCACTCTGAGTCTCTTGTCTAATGTCAGAGGGAGAATCCCAGGACACAGGGTTGTCAAGTTGGGGTAACGTAGGAGGATTTGGTCTTACCTGGGTCCCCATAGGAGTGGAGTTGCCTTGAAGTTGGCTCTGACGTCGGGTGGTCACAGCCATGGCAGCCTCTGGGGCATATGAGGAAGTTAAATGCCCCAAATCGTTCCCAAAAGTACTTCCGCAGGTAACTCACGTAGTAATCCCACTCGCACTTGTCGCTCCCCTGAGCCCCAATCCAAGAGAACTTGGGCGGTGGATAAACGTAGCACCTTGCCCCCTGCTACCCTGACTGCAACAGTATGACCGGTCCGGGCCGACTGTGGAATCATGTGAGGCTGGATGAGGGTAATCGTAGCCCCGGAATCGCGGAGTCCCTGGGCCGGCTGCCCATTAACCCATACTGCCTGACGATGGTGCTGTCGATTATCTCCGGCAGCAGCTTGGACGGGATCAGCCTCGAAAAGTTCACCGCACTCTTCCTGAACATCTCGATGGTTGGGCTCATTCTGGAAGCAATGAACCGCTGGTCTGGATGGATGAGCATTCTCTCGGTACCTTGTGGATCGGGTAGGGCAATATCGCTGCAGATGACCGGTTTGGTTACAGATATAGCACTTAGGTCCGGTAGGAGGGTTGGGTCGGGCTGGGGGTCTAGAGGCAGGTAAACTTGGCCGAGATAGTGGATAGCGCTCGCTTTCACCTGACCTTCGAGAGTCCAGATATTCATCAGCCAAAGTAGCCGCTTGCTGTACAGTCCGTGGTTGCTTATCTCGCACCCAATCCCGTACTACCAGAGGGGTGTGGTTAAAGAATTGTTCTAAGAGTACTAGCTGGGTGATGTCCTCTATGGTATAAGCATGGCTTCCCTGGAACCAGCCCTTAAGGTTCCGCTGCAGACGATGTGCCCACTCCACGTATGTTATGTTGGTTTGTTTCCGGGATTCTCTAAACTTAATCCGGCTGGCTTCGGGTGTAATGGCAAATCGGGCTAGCAGAGCTTCTTTTACCCGGTCATAATCTTTAGCGTCCTGGTCCTCCAGGGCCCGATACGCATCCGCCGCTCGGCCAGTTAAATTACTCGCCAGTAAGGCGACCCAATCTTGGGACAGTACTTCATGTATCTGGCATAGTCTCTCAAAGTCCTGCAGGAACGCTTCAATTTCCTCCTCTCCTTCCTTAAATAGTTTGAATGCCCGAAAGGGCAACTTACGGAAAGGCGCTGTATCTTTGGGTGTTGTCCCCGATTGCCGTATTTCCGCCATTCTCCGCTCATGTTGCCGCTCTAGTTCTCTCTCTTGTCGCTCATCCTGCTGCTGGATGTCTCTAATGGCATTCTGTATGGCGGTCTCTGATGGGTTAGCACCATATAATGCCAACCGCTCTCGAACTCGTTGCTGAAACAAGTCTTCAACTGACCGGGGTCCCGCATCACCATCCCTCTGATCCATCTTGGCTAGCTCACTGATCAGGGTGGCCTTGTTCTTTGTCCCACCGGTTCCTCCACGGCTCTCAAGTAAGTCTTTCAGCGTGGCTCTCCTGCAGGCTGCATAGCTGGTCATTCACTGTGGTGGTTTGGAGTGTCCCAGTAACTGGAGAGCAAATCCCACCGCTGACAACCAATGTAACGAGCCCCTGCTCGCTCGGTTCCACTCTCCCGACACTCCTATGTCTCCCGACAGATCGCAACATCTGATGGTTCGGTCATGCGATGCTCCGGGATTCAAACTACAGCTATGTGCTGTTCGAATCCAGTTGTGATGGCTCTGAACAAACACCAGGCAGGCTGTATGTAAGTTCAAACAGGAATATCTTTATTGGATCAACAACACTCTTTTATACACATCAGTTTGAACACCCCGCCCCCAACAACCACTTTCCAATTGGTCAATTGTAAAGTAGACTGTAGCTTTCAATTAGGTCCTCTTCCATGCAAATTAGGACTTGAAACAGGGTCAGCAGGGATTGGTCCGATAGCTTGAATAGGAGGACTGATAAGGTGTAATGACACAGAGAAGCCCCAGGAGGTAATTAAAGTACATAAACAAACGGTCAGACACAGAACAATGCATTCCTTCCAGACAACAGAGTCGTCTGGAGTGGGTTAGCCTTAAGACATTGCAGAAGACCCCCCACTGAGTAATAGAATCAAAGGATAACTACATCAGTGTTTCAAGGTTCATGACAGTCATCAGTACAGATATAAGCATATTTATGATATAACACAGACACAGGGGAACTTCTTGTTCTAATACAGAGGGGATGGGGAGCTTCTAATGTTAACTATGAGAGCTGACACAAGCTCGGAGAGGGGGAGAGGAGACAGAGAGCAGGGCTGCGGATGACGGACGCATTTACTGACTTCAGTGTCAGAGCTCAGCAGCCCTGATATATCGGAGTCAGCGTACAGGGGGAAGGCAGGATCAGACAGGTATTACAAGGGGCCAAATGACACAGCACAAGCACTATAACATACTTTAAGTGATTAGTGTAGTGAAGTGTTTAGTGTAGTATAGGAAGTTTTTACCACTTACTGATCAGTCCTTTTCTGGAACTTTTTGTTTAAATCCATATTTTATATGGAGAAGAGGCTTAATTCTATTCTTGTACCAGATAGTTCAGTCTCCTTAGAGACTGTCAAAAATTGCCAGTTCCGGCTATATTGCAAGCCGTAATGACGGGGTATTGGTAAAAGTTTTCAATTAGCAATAATCGCGCCTCAGTTAACACTTCATTGGCTACGATACTGCCACTGCGCAAAGCTACCAATAGATGGCAACAGTGAGAACCCTCCCACAGGAACATCTCACTGAGCTCGGGGGGAGTCACACTGGAACGCTTTATTTTCTATCTATTCTATATCTTACTTCTCCTATAAACATTCCATATTACAAATAACATGTGTACACATTTCTTACACACCAATCATCTATAACTATCTGTATGTAAGACAGGTTGTTTGAGTTACTGCTGCATTGTGGGTATTGTATTCAAATGACTCATCACACAGCTCCGCCTCCTATTGGTTCTAGAATCGACCTTCCCACAGTTCTTTCCTTTCAATTGGTTCCATAAACTGGCTCCAGACAATAGAGGGAAGAGACGTGTCTTGAATGTGACTGAACAGCACCGAGCTACACAATGTCATGTATTACATGTATTCACATGCCCAGACAAAGCTTCGGTCAGTGGAAGGGGCGAAACGCGTAGGCGTTCACGCCCCCCCTCTTGGTCCACAGTCTGTCAGTATAACAGCAATGCCGTTATGTCTGTGATGTCATCATGGAGGAGGGGAAGAGGACTCCAGTGGCAACCTGTGAAGTTCTGGTGAATTCCATGCCCAAGAGGGTTAAGGCAGTGCTGGAAAATAATGGTGTTCGCACAAAATATTGACACTTTGGGCCCAATTTGGACATTTTCATGTACTCACTTTTGTTGCCAGCGGTTTAAACATTAATGGCTGTCTGATGTGTTACACGTTTTGTCACTGTGTAATGAGTAGGGTGTGGGTCCTTGGGCCAACCCTGAAAGTCTTGGGATGGGGGTGGACATGGCCTTTTGGCTTGGTTCCTTCTCTCATGGGGGGTCTTCCTTTGGGGGAGCCCCACCTAGTACTTGGGTGGGTCTGTTTCGGCAGACCCTCCAGAGGAAGGGGTCCGTCTGGTTTTGGCCAGATGGACCAAATGAAGTATCTCAGTCCCCATCTGGAGCCTAACACCCCGGGGGATCAGGGTAAGGTCCTAGTGGAGGACAGTGTAACATCCTTCGCACGTTTTGATTCTCACTCTTTATGTGTGTGCACTTTTTTTTGGCACCGGGTGGAGCTTTTGGGTGTGTTTCACACGCAACTGGCTTTTCAAAAAATATGCCTATATCGGTATTGATAATACAGTCTTCCTGCGAGCATGTGAGTCCTCTCCTCGGCTCCATCTCTCCTCCCCAACAGTGTATTATCAGTAGAGATAATCATATTTCTGATATAACTCAGGCATAGGAGAATTTATTGTTATAATATAGAGAAAAAATATAAAGAGGGGGAGGAGGAGGAGGGGGGGGAAGAGTGAGACCACAAGTCTCTGGGATTTTTTATATGTGGTATCTAGAGTAAGTAGAGGTAGATATAGACAGCAGCGATGTATAAAAATGTTTTGAAATTTTATTTCCCCATAGGGACAAAAAACAGCAAAGGACACAAGTAATACATCTAATACTTTACAGACATATGTGTTAAATCAGATGAAATTTGTGCAGAGCTTCACCATACTCGACATGTTTCACTCTGTGGAGTTTCTTCAGGAGATTCATAAGTTTAGCTCTAAGGTATACTGAAATAACAAAGTTGCATAAAAATGCATCCTTTTTAAAATTACACAATGTGCAAGGTTACAGAGATACAGTGGTGTGAAAAAGTGTTTGCCCCCTTCCTCATTTCCTGTTCCTTTGCATGTTTGTCACACTTAAGTGTTTCGGAACATCAAACCAATTTAAACAATAGTCAAGGACAACACAAGTAAACACAAAATGCAATTTGTAAATGAAGGTGTTTATTATTAAAGGTGAAAAAAAATCCAAACCATCATGGCCCTGTGTGAAAAAGTGATTGCCCCCCTTGTTAAAACATACTATAACTGTGGTTGTCCACACCTGAGTTCAATTTCTCTAGCCACACCCGGGCCTGATTATTGCCACACCTGTTCACAATCAAGGCATCACTTAAATAGGAGCTGCTTGACACAGTAAGGTCCACCAGAAGATCCTTAAAAGCTACACATCATGCCGAGACCCAAAGAAATTCAGGAACAATTGAGAAAGAAAGTAATTGAGATCTATCAGTCTGGAAAGGGTTATAAAGCCATTTCCAAAGCTTTGGGAATCCAGCGAACCACAGTGAGAGCCATTATCCACAAATGGCGAAGACATGGAACAGTGGTGAACCTTCCCAGGAGTGGCCGGCCGCCCAAAATTACCCCAAGAGCGCAGCGACGACTCATCCAAGAGGTCACAAAAGACCCCACAACAAGGTCCAAGGAACTGCAGGCCTCACTTGCCTCAGTTAAGGTCAGCGTTCATGCCTCCACCATCAGGAAAAGACTGGGCAAAAATGGCCTGCATGGCAGAGTTCCAAGGAGAAAACCACTGCTGAGCAAAAAGAACATCAAAGCTCGTCTCAATTTCTCCACAACACATCTTGATGATCCCCAAGACTTTTGGGACAACATTCTGTGGACCGATGAGACAAAAGTGGAACTCTTTGGAAGGTGTGTGTCCAAGTATATCTGGCGTAGAAGGAACACTGCATTTCAGAAAAAGAACATTATACCAACAGTAAAATATGGTGGTGGTAGTGTGATGGTCTGGGGCTGTTTTGCTGCTTCAGGACCTGGAAGACTTGCCGTGATAAAAGGAACTATGAATTCTGCTGTCTACCAAGAGATCTTGAAGGAGAATGTCCGACCATCTGTTCGTGTACTCAAGCTGAAACGAACTTGGGTTCTGCAGCAGGACAATGATCCTAAACACACCAGCAAGTCCACCACCGAATGGCTGAAGAAAAACAAAATGAAGACTTTGGAGTGGCCTAGCCAAAGTCCTGACCTGAATCCTATTGAGATGTTGTGGTATGACCTTAAAAAGGCCGTTCATGCTCGAAAACCCTCTAATGTAACTGAATTAGGACAATTCTGCAAAGATGAGTGGGCCAAAATTCCTCCAGGACGCTGTAAAAGCCTCATTGCACGTTATCGCAAACGCTTGGTTGCAGTTGTTGCTGCTAAGGGTGGCCCAACCAGTTATTAGGTTTAGGGGGCAATCACTTTTTCACACAGGGCCATGATGGTTTGGATTTTTTTTCACCTTTAATAATAAACACCTTCATTTACAAATTGCATTTTGTGTTTACTTGTGTTGTCCTTGACTATTGTTTAAATTGGTTTGATGTTCCGAAACACTTAAGTGTGACAAACATGCAAAGGAACAGGAAATGAGGAAGGGGGCAAACACTTTTTCACACCACTGTATATATAAATTGGCTCAAATTATACATCTAGTGAACTGAGCAGCTTGATACATAGTTTGGGTTACATGGTATTTAATATATATGGGACATAGAAAACATATGGGGATATGAAAATGGGGAGGAGTATAAAACTTACCACATATACTTGGATAGATCTAAGACAAAAATACACATAATAGTGTCAGTATTCTGGTATAAAAACAGATTTCTGAGGAGAAGGTGATTCACTCCCAGGATGCCAAAAGAAACATATTTCCCAAAACTCCAACACTATATGCGCTACCTAAAATCCATAAGAATGCCACCAATCCCCCAGGCCGCCCCATAGTTCCTGGCAACGGATGCCTTACTGAGAACGCCAGCGCTTTGGTGGATGACTTTCTTCGCCCACATGTTGAAGGTTTAGTTTCCTACTTACAAGACACTCGAGACCTATTAAGAGCTCTTGATGGGATCTCAATACCCCCCGACTCTTGGCTCGTTGCTCTCGATGTTGAAGCCCTCTACAACGCCATACCCCATGACCGTGGCGTCAGAGTTGTGAAGGGCTTCATTTCCGAGAGCACCGAGTCATCAACACAATACAATGAATTTATCCTTAAGCTGCTTGAGTTTATTCTCAACAACAATATTTTCTTGTTTGGATGCTCCCACTACCTCCAGATACAGGGCGTAGCTATGGAGACCAAGTGTGCCCCATCCTATGCCAATCTGTATCTGGGGGGGTGGGAGCGCCACCTATTTCATAGGGACGATATACAAATGTTTCTAGACCAGATCCCAATCTGGAGAAGATACATCGACAATGTATTCTTCATCTGGACGGGTACAGAAGTAGACCTGCTGACCTTCTTTGAAAAGCTTAAGATTAATACCTATAATCTTAGCTTTACAATGGAAAAAAGACAGTCACAACTAACTTTCCTTGACGTTACGATTTTTGTAGATGGGGATGGAAACGTTGGAACCACCCTCTACCGTAAATCATCAGCAGCAAATACTCTTTTGCATGCAACCAGTTCCCACCCCAGCTCTTTGGTGGCCAGTGTGCCATATGGGCAATACCTTCACGTTAAACGTAACTGCAGTCAGGACTCGCAATTTAAAGTAGAAGCCAAAAAAATTGCAGCAGCGTTTGCAACACCGAGGCTACAGTCAAAAATGTCTAAAAAAGTCATATCTCAAAGCCAAAGGCAAAATCGCTCTAACCTTATTCATGGAACCAAGTCATCCACCACTGACCCAGGCATTAGGATCATCACCCGTTTCTCCGGACATCATGTCCAGGTGCGCAAAATCTTTGATAAGTACTGGTACCTGCTGAAGGCTGATCCCTTGGTCTCCAAACATGTAGGCGACCATCCTGAAATTACTTTTAGAAGGTCTCAATCTCTCAGAGACACTCTTGTACGTAGTCATTATGTCTCTACTCAAGAAGGTTGTTCAATCTCCACCAAAAAAAATTCTGGAACTAAACCTTGCCACAAATGAAACTTTTGTTGCTATATATATGCATCCAAACAAATTACCTTACCGAATAAACGGATTTACAAACCAAAATTTTTGGTCAACTGTCAATCAGTTGACATAGTATATATTATGCTATGTGAATGTACAGCCTTCTATATAGGAAAAACCAAACGTCCATTCTTTCATCGCATAAGGGATCATGTAACCCTTGTGCGCGGAAAGAAGATGGAAACGCCAATCAGTCGTCACATGGGACTTTTTCATGCCCCTGATGACCAAAAAATGCACTTCTACGCACTTGAACATGTACCTCCGGGTGAAAGGGGGGGTAACTATGATCGCACCTTACTTCAGCGTGAGGCTCGCTGGATCTTTGATTTGAAAGCTACCACCCCCCCAGGGTTAAACGATGCCCTAAGTTATAAATCATTTCTCTAATAAATAAATATATGCATTTTTTTGATCCTTACAGGAATTCTACCTCCCCCTCTTTATCCCTTACAATGCTTCTTCTTTACTATTTCTCTGCCTAAACTATTTAAATGGACTCATTAATTGTATCAATTTATATGATATGTAACACCGCTTATTGTTATCTTTTTTGTCAAAAAGCAGATCGGGAGATGAACTTGCCAACAGCAATAACTTGGAATTATCTTTATCTTTACTCTGCATTTTTTCTGCCTAATTATATATTATCTTTCAGGTGTTCCCCACAGGATGCCTACTCTGCACATAGGGTCGCTTGTACGGGCGCCCTGGGGTTGCTGAGAAGTTAGCGGTGACATTGACCCTCGTTTGCTGCTCCCCCCAGCCTCCCCTCACTTTTGGCTCGTCTGGACAAAGTTGTCCACGACCAAATGACTGGCCCCCTTATTTGGATGTGATCTGGCAGGGCTTTCAGCCCGCAGACATATTCCACATTAGGGATAGGTGTCCACAATTGCCCCTTCGCTTTGACTTAAGGGCAATAGGATTTTCCAAGATGGCCGCCATCGCGCCGCTAGACATCGGTGCGCCGTCTGACGTCATACGCCGGCGACGGGCTCGTCACCTGCGCATCACACACTACCGGACATTGAGCATCAGACGCTGCCGCTATAGCGCCCGCAACCCGGCGGTGATGTCAGACGCCGCCGGGTCGGAGAGCCCCTATTTAAGGCACCCGCCCCAGCCACACATTCCCTGTCAGGAGCCTTTCCACACGAGGAAGAGAGGCGGTTTATCCGCCCTTCCTCCTGCGCTGAGCCCGGAACCATCAGGGGTAAGACATTAGTTTGATCTCATTGTGTTGATTCTCAGCAATCTCTGCTTACACCTATCTTCAATATCCATAATTTAGTGGCTTGTACACTGATAGACCTTTATACCCCTTTGTTCCCCAGATAATCTAACATCTCAAACAATTTTTGGACCTGGTGCAAGCTGCGTTTGCACCGCATCTGAACCTGTTAATTTACAGGTTCAGCAATCTACACGCACACTTAAACCACCTTCAGGTAAACCCTGCTTTATATATATTTTTGCTATATCTGAACTAGCTATTTCGAGCCCCACAACTCTAATTATTCATATATAACGCCCCCAGTTCAATGACTTCATCTAGTCTTTTATAGTTATAATATAGAGGATATAAGATTTTATAGAAGTGGCTGAACTACAACCTTAATTCTATTCTTGTACCAGATAGCTCAGTCTCCTTAGAGACTGTCAAAAATTGCCAGTGCCGGCTATATTGCAAGCCGTCATGACGGGGTATTGGTAAAAGTTTTCAATTAGCAATAATCGCGCCTCAGTTAACACTTCATTGGCTACGATACTGCCACTGCGCAAAGCTACCAATAGATGGCCACAGTGAGAACCCTCCCACAGGAACATCACACTGAGCTCAGGGGGAGTCACACCAGAACGCTTTATTTTCTATCTATTCTATATCTTACTTGTCCTATAAACATTCCATATGGCAAATAACACGTGTACACATTTTTTACACCAATCATCTATAACTATCTGTATGCAAGACCTGTCGTTTGAGTTACTTCTGCATTGTGGGTATTGTATTCAAATGACTCGTCACACAGCTCCGCCTCCTATTGGTTCTAGAATCGACCTTCCCGCAGTTCTTTTCTTTCTATTGGTTCCAAGAACTGGCTCCAGACAATAGAGGGAAAGAGACGTGTCTTGAATGTGACTGAACAGCACCGAGCTACACAATGTCATGTATTACATGTATTCACATGCCCAGACAAAGCTTAGGTCAGTGGGAGGGGCGAAACACGTAGGCGGAGGTGTTCACAGTCCACAGTCTGTCAGTATAACAGCAATGCCGGAAAATGCCGATATTAGGAACCCTATGAGGGCACACACCTATGCCCGAGAGAGGACTCCTAATCTGCATGCGGGGCACTGAATTTTTTTTTGTTGTTTTTAAGCACGTGATTAGAGCTTGGGTGTCAGAAACCATGAATCAGACGGAGACATAAAAATCCCACCTTTTAATAAAATGGTACAGATAAGTAAACGTAGTCAAAACATAGCCAGGGTTCAGTAGCCAAAACGGACGTAGACCTAGTTTGAATCAGTATTTTTTGCTAGAAAACGACTTGGAACCCCCAAACATTTATATTTAGTAGAATTTAGGAGTGAAACCATCGGGACCCGGACTTTTACTGTATGGGGTGGCCAATATCGCTCCTATGACCTTGTCTGCTGTAACTACCTGCTCCAGCTCATCTACAGTATCGCCATCCAATGTAGGGAGTGCTGTTTCCTCAATATAAGACTGTCTATCAGTCTCAGAAATAAGGGGGGGGGGAGGGAACTAGAAGAGACGCCAGATTGTACAGTGATTGGTAAAAATCTCGGAATATTTGTGATATCTTAGAGGGCTCACTGATCATTTCCCCAGATAAGGGCTCGAATGTGGGATATAAATGTGGAAGATGTGTTTGGGTGGCGGGAGCGAGCCAAAGGTCTGCCGCATTTATCTTACAATTGGTACTGATGAAGGGCAAGTCTGTCCACATAGGAACGAGCTGAAGCCTCAAATAATTCTTTGAGTTGGGATCAAGCCGTTGAGACTTCTGTAAGGCCCCTTTCACACTGGGGCGTTTTTCAGGAGCTACAGCGCTAAAAATAGCGCCTGTGTAGCTCCTGAAAAAAGCTGGTCCTTTCACTCCAGTGTGAAAGCCGGATGGCTTTCACACTGGAGCGGTGCGCTAGCAGGACGGTAAAAGAAGTCCTGCTAGCAGCATATTTGGAGCGGTGAAGGAGCGGTGTATTCACGGCTCCTATACCGCTCCTACCCATTGAAATCAATGGGACACGGCGGGGATACAGCCGGCAAAGCGCCGCTACAGCGGCGCTTTGCGGGGGTTTTTAACCATTTTTCGCCCGCTAGCGGCGGTTAAAACCGACCCGCTAGCTAAATTTAATTAATGGAATTTGATTAATGGAACCATGTCCTGTGGTCTGATGAGACCAAGATAAACGTATTTGGTTCAGATAGTGTCAAGCGTGTGTGGCGGCAACCAGGTGATTACAAAGACAAGTGTGTTTTGCCTACAGTCAAGCATGGTGGTGGGGGTGTCATGGTCTGGGGCTGCATGAGTGCTGCCGGCACTGGGGAGCTACAGTTCATTGAGGGAACCATGGACAGCAACATGTACTGTGACATACTGAAGTAGATGATCCCCCTCCCTTCAGAGACTGGACATGATAACGACCCCAAACACTCCTCCAAGACGACCACTGCCTTCCTAAAGAAGCTGTGGGTAAAGGTGATGGACTGGCCAAGCATGTCTCCAGACCTAAACCCTATTGAGCATCTGTGGGGCATCCTTAAACGGAAGGTGGAGGAGCACAAGGTCTCTAACATCCACCAGCTCCGTGATGTCATCATGGAGGAGTGGAAGAGGACTCCAGTGGCAACCTGTGAAGCTCTGGTGAACTCCATGCCCAAGAGGGTTAAGGCAGTGCTGGAAAATAATGGTAGCCACACAAAATGTTGACACTTTGGGCCCATTTTGGACATTTTCACACTTTCACAAGGGGTGTACTCACTTTTGTTGCCAGCGGTTTAGACATTAATGGCTGTGTGTTGAGTTGATTTGAGGGGACAATCATATTTAGAAGCGGCTTCCTTCTAGGACAACAGCCATGCAGACCATTTGATGCAGTTTGCAGTGTATGGTCTGAGCACTGACAGGCTGACCCCCCCACCCCTTCAACCTCTGCAGCAATGCTGGCAGCACTCATACATCTATTTCTCAAAGACAACTTCTGGATATGACACTGAGAACGTGCGCGCTACAAGCTATAGATTGGGAAGAATGGCACACATGTTAGCCACACCCATCTTTTGGCTGTGCCCACACATGCAAATTTTGCGACGCACCTCACATCAGCACCCTCGCTCTTTCTTCCTGCACAGCACCCCCAAAAATTTTTGGGCTGGAGCCGCCCCTGATGCGGCGGCATCCACACACGTAGAACACCCAATATTAGAGGTGATTTATTCTTCCAAAGCAAATACACTTTTGCACACTAATATTGACTAGTACTGACTAGTATTCCAATGTTTCTCTTCTCCCTCAGTTTCTCTCCATCACTCCGCTAATGTGACCCCAGTGTTGACAGAGCGGGGCAGGGTTAGGTTAAGCAAGGATGCTGTGCAGGCGATCAACACTCTTCTTATTAATCGCTTCTCGGCCTTTTGGCTAAGATCCAGTGCAGTTTACTATGTGTGACTTGGTCAAGAGGTGCCCGGGGTACCCGACGGTTGGCCTTGGGGGGAGCGTCCCTTTTCGGAGGGCCCCCCCTTGTTGCTATTGGCCCTAGGCTTAGTCCCCGGGCAATGAGAAGCGATTGCCTCTAAGGCGGTCGGTGGGCGTGTTTAGGGTCCCCCTTCGGGGGTTCCCTTGGGCGGAGGAAGAGGCGAGGCACCATTCGGGTGTCAGAATGGCGGTCCGTGGGATGCGCGATACAGTTCGGTTTCTCGTGAAGCCAGAATTCAAGGCGGAGGTCGATCTGAGGACGATCGTTGTGGATGTTCTGATGGATTTCCTGGGCCTGAGGGTAAGAGAGATCGTATGCTTGCAAGATTTTCCGCAACAAAGGTTGTATGACATCACGTTTCTTTCTACCGAGATTTGCTGGGAAGTGTACGAGAAGATGCGGAATGCTGAGGGTGAGTTATGTCAGAAAATGGAAGTAGTCCCGTTATTTATACAAGAGGAGAAGGCGATAGTGGTACACATGTACAACCCATTTGCGGATATAAATTTGGTGAAGGCGTTTTTGAAAAACTACTGTGAAGATTTACGTGGTGGAGACAAGGTGTTAAACAAGTTTGATATCTGGAATGGAAAATATAGGTTCTATGGGAAATTCCGTTCAGATTCCAGTTGTATTGGTGGAGTGAGGAGGCCCCCTGCGGTGTTTAATATCGGTGGAGAGAGGGGGTTTCTTTTTTATCCCGGGCAGCCGATGTACTGTCGGAAGTGTTGTGTCTACGGACACACTAGTGGGGACTGTGAGCGGAAGATTAAGTGTAGGTTTTGCGGGAGTGAGGACCACCCCTCCAAGGATTGCAAACAGACTAGGATGTGCGACATTTGCAAAAGACCAGGGCATTTGGCCAGGCAATGCGAAGAGTACTTTGCGGCAAAGCGGGAGGCAGACTTTCACAATGTGCTGACCAAGACTCAGAAGCGTGCGCAGCAGAGGCAACGTGAGATGTTTAGAAAGGATGGTGGTACTGCTGAGTCCGCTGATGTGGATCAGCCTACCACTATTGGTCCAGAGCCAATGACGCTGCACCCACAGAGCAGGTAGAGGCCGTGAGCAGGATGTTTGGCACCGACACAGACACTGGGGGCACGGTGTCAGGTGTTAATGCTGACCCTGGGAGCCTTGCTGCAACTGTGGGGGAAGAGCTTCTAACGGAAGGTACCAGAGGGTTGAGAAAGCAGGTGATAGAGGAGGCACATGAGGAGCGGGGAATCTCGACGAGTCAAGAGGATGGAAGGCCGGAAACTGAGAGGAGGAGTGTAGCATTGCCAAGCCCGGGTCTGCTATCAGACTTAATGAGTGGACTGTCATCGAGTGCAGAGGAGGAGGCAGGGGAAGAGGATGAAGAGATGGACAGTGATGAAAGTCTACAATGTGGGCAGCGATTAGTAATATCGATGGACGAGACTGTGCAATCCTCCACTAAGAGAGTGCGGGAGGAAGGGGCAGGAGGAGGTGGGGAAGGAGTGTTCTCCCCAGTAGATGGAGGCTCAGGTTCTGAGTCTGCCAGTTCCCCCTTTACAAGGAAAAGACTGACATATGCATGTATAGCAAGCAAAGGGGCGGATAGTGCCACGCATTATTTATACGTTTTTTGCTATGGCTAGATCAATATTTTGGTGTTTTTTTCTTATGGCTTTTTCCATAAGTTCGGTAAATGTGAGAAGTATTTGTTCAAAGTGGAGGAGGGCGGCCGTATTTGATTCATTAGATGGGGTTCGCTCGGATGTGATTTGTGTACAGGAGTGCGGAGTGGAAAGGGCGGTGAGCAAAGATTGGAAGCACGGGGCGTCTTTATGGTCCCCCATATGTGAGTCGAGGAATGAGGGAGTGGGGATTCTGATAAAGAGTCAACACGTGCAGTGTGTTTCACACGAGGTGGTGGTGCCCGGGAGATTGCAGGTTGCGGTACTGGAGGTGGCGGGATGCAAGGTCAGAGTGATGAGTTGCTATGCACCTGCTCAGAAAAAAGACTGTGTGATATTTCTGAATGTGTTGAAGATGTGGTTGCCCGGAAGAATGCCCACAATTGTGGCGGGGGACTTTAACTGTGTAAGAAAGTGTGAGGAGAGGCAGGGTGTCAGTTTGGAAGGTGGTGTGGATGTGACATCCAAAGCATTAAATGAAATCATAAACGATTTTCATCTTCAGGATGCAGCGAGGATAGTACAAAAAAATGACCTTGCCTTCACCTTTTTTTCAGACAAAGGATCAGTAAGATCCAGGATAGATTTTATTTTAGTTTCATTAGATCTGAAAATTATTAGTTACCAGACGGATGTTGTTTCCTTTTCTGATCATGCTATGATTTCTAGCTCATTCTTTCTAGATAAAGCTGAAATATACGGACGGGGTGCATGGAAGTTAAACTGTCTATGTTTGAAGGAGGAGGGGGTATTTGTGGAATTCAAGGAATTCTTTGAAGGGCTTTCTGCCCAAAAGCGTGATTTTACAGATGTGTTGGTATGGTGGGATTGGGCAAAACATAAGATTGGAGATTTTTTCAAAAAAATGGGCAGGGAAGCGGCTTGGAAAAAGTGTGAGGAGGAGAGGAGGTTGATAGACAGGATGCACCTTTTGTTCCGATTTAAGAGGTTAGGGGTGGAAGTGGAGGAAGAACTGAATGAAGTACGCGAGGCTCGGAATACAAGAATAAAGGAGCGGGGGAAGGGCATTGTGTTTAGAGCGAAGATTCAAAACATGGAAGAAGATGAGCAGTGTTCTTCGTACTTCTTTAAAAAATCTTTAAAAAATCTTTCGGGCCGAAGAGGACGTTTCGGACGGTGTGGCAAGGGGAGGAGGAGGTGAGCGGTGACAGGATGGTTGAATCGATTAGGACATTCTATGCTGATCTGTACGGTGGTGACGGTGGTGCTATGGAGGAGGAGATACACGAATATTGTGAGGTGGTAAAAGGGAACCTGTGTGTGGAGGATGCAGAGTCGTTACTGGACCCGGTGAAGGAGGAGGAAGTGGAGGGAATAATCAAGAAGATGAAGAAAAACAAAACTCCCGGAGGAGATGGTTTACCTGTAGACTTCTACGCGGAATTCTGGCCGGTGCTGAAAGATGACTTGTGCGAAGTCCTGAAGACCTGTATGGAGGAAAAAAGAGTATCATCATCAATGAAAAAAGGGATAATTACCTTGCTGTACAAGAAAGGGGATCAGCGCGACATTAAGAACTGGCGGCCAATCTCGCTGTTAAATGCAGACTATAAGATCTTTGCCAAATTACTAGCGGATAGAATGAGCAGGGTGGTGGAGAGTGTTATAGGAGAATGGCAGGTTTGCGCAGTGCCCGGACGGAGGAACTCGGATAACCTTATTCTTTTGAGGGATTTGACCTACTACGCACAGTGCAATAACATGCCGTTGGCCGCAGCAAGTATCGATCTGGAAAAAGCGTACGACCGAGTAGCACACCGTTTTTCTTTTTATAGTTTTGAGGCAGATGGGGATCCCAGGAGAGTTCGTGGAATTGGTGGAGTGTCTCTACCGAGGGATAACTAGCCAGATCTTAGTTAACGGGAGACTGTCCAGGGAGGTGGAGGTAAAATCTGGTGTAAGGCAGGGGTGCCCCTTGTCGCCCATCGCATTCATTTGTGTGATCGAACCCCTCCTGAGGCATGTGGTGGGAGATAAATGCTTTAAAGGAATGTTTGTGCCTGGCTGTGGGAGTAATCCAGTGAAAGCCCTTGCATACATGGATGACGTGGTTTTCCTATGTAATTCACCGAGAGATATAAAGAGAGCTGAGTTACAGCTTGGGATCTTTGGAGCTATGTCTGGACTGTGCGTTAATTGGGGGAAGAGCTGCATATGTGTTTTAAGCGGTTCATGTGATGTGTCCGGAAGTAACCTAAAGATTGTGCAGGAGGTGGAGGTGTTGGGGTTATATTTCAAGCGTAATTTGGGTAACCAAGTGAACATGGTTAAAGGAGCGGAGAAAATAGAGAGGAAGCTGGGCCTGTGGAAGACCAGAAGGTTGTCTCTGTCCGGGAAAACTTTGATTGTCAAGGCTGTGGTTCTGCCGCTGCTGCTTTATTTTTCAGTTATTTTCCCCCCAATTTCCCCCCCATTTTCCCCCCAAGCTCCAAGATGGAGAAGGTGGCGAGGGAGGTGGTCGTGAGGAGGATGCAGCAAGGGGGGTACAACTTCCCCAATATTACCGTGTTTCTGGAGGTACAGTGGTGGATGGTGCACCTTTAAAACCTTTTTAGTAGGAGGGAAAGCAGCAGCCTTGATGAGGTATTTGATCGAATGGCCCTTATTGAAATGGGGGTGGTGTATGAAGGATCTGACTAAGCCTATGTCTATGCTGTCGCCAGTGTACTACTTAAAAATGAACGTGTTCTTTCAGAGGAATCAGTTGCAGGAATTGGGGGAGGGGGCACTTAAAAAGGAGTCCCTGTGGGCATGGTTAAGAAGAGGCGAGTTGCCAGCTAACATCTTTGGGCTAAGCCTGAGGAAGGCCGAGGTTTGCTGGAAAAACCTGCTTATGGAAGGCATAACAAACAGGCAGAGGGAGGTGGTTTGGCTGTCTCTACATAATGTTTTGCCTACAATGTCCTTTTTAAAATCCCGGGATTTGGCGAGGAAGGAGATGTGTCCCAGAGGAGGATGCGCGGCAAATGAGACAGTGAGGCATATGTTCTGGGAATGCTTGTTTGCTAAGAATTTTTGGGGATTATTGTGTGGATTTGTGGAAAGGGTGGTGGGGGTGGAAGGTGTGAGTTTTGATTCTGGTGTTCTTGGGTTGGTAGGAGGGGATAAAAAGAAGAAACGGAAAATGTTTGTTCTGTCTGCTGTGGTAAGGGAGGTGATGTGGGAAACACGGTGTGCCTTGGTGAAGAGGAAAATGGTGCTGGCTGAAAAAGACTGTGTTGATTGGGTGATGGCGAAGATGTTTTATGTATTGGCCGTTGAAAGGAGGAGAATGGGGGTAGCGGAGGCGGATGAGTTTTGGAATTTTGTGAGGTGGCGGGAGGGGGAGGGGTAAGGAATTTAATGTAAATATTGTATATATGAGATTTTAGTCATGATTTTATCTGTTTTTTGTGAGTTTTTTGGTATGCCACAGATGATGTACAGAACACGGCTCAGCATAGGTTACTAGTGCTTGAGGGAAAGCTGAGATTATGTGATTCAGTCTGAGTGGTTTAAAAAAAAAAAATAAATAAATAAATCTGTTCTTATCAGTTGCCAAAGGAGGCGCTGTTTCTGGCCCAAGGAGGGTGGCAGGCAGCGCTCTCTGATGGCGTGATTAGTACCTGGAAAGCGCGGTTTCGGTAGGGGCACGCCGGGTACCCTAGTAAATGGGTGGCGGCGTATTGGCTTGAGTCTGAGCCGTGCTGGAAGGGTGCTCCTGGTGAGGATGGGTGCTGCTATTGGTCGGATCCAGAGGGTCGAGTTACCTGGCCTTCTGGCCTGGATTGGGGTGGCTCTAGCCCCGGACAGTTTTTCGGTGAACTGAACGCCGTGAATCCCTTACAAGGGGGGAAGGATCGGTTAGTAAATTCCCGAATGTAATTAGGTAGGAGTGAAGAGAGTGACGGTGAGCCTGTAGGAGTGGCAGGTTCTCACCAAGCTTCCTGATCTCCATGCCTTCCTGCCTGGGGTGGGGGCTGCTGTAGTCCGGACTGTTGGCCAGGGCGGTCTTGAAAGCCAATGGAGCATGTGCCCCTGGAGTGGCAGTCACTGTGTGTGAGGGACACATTGATTTACAGGCACCAAGGTCACTGCACCATTCCTTTTTACAACACGCTTTTTTAGCACCTGCCTCTTGGGCCGGGCTTTTTGGCTAGGACCAGAGGAATTTTTTATTCCTGGCCGGAGGGCCTGGTCATTGTCTTGCACAATGGCCACTTCTTTCACTCTCCTCTCCACTATCCCTTCCCCCACTTTATTTTATTTATTCCTTTGTGTGTCATCTTTTGTATTTTTATGTTTGTACACGATTTAGCACGTGTGATTAGTAGGGTCACAGGTCCCAGGGCCTGTCCTGAAAGTCAGAACTTCTGGATATGACACTGAGAACGTGCGCGCTACAAGCTATAGATTGGGAAGAATGGCACACATGTTAGCCACACCCATCTTTTGGCTGTGCCCACACATGCAAATTTTGCGACGCACCTCACATCAGCACCCTCGCTCTTTCTTCCTGCACAGCACCCCCAAAAATTTTTGGGCTGGAGCCGCCCCTGATGCGGCGGCATCCACACACGTAGAACACCCAATATTAGAGGTGATTTATTCTTCCAAAGCAAATACACTTTTGCACACTAATATTGACTAGTACTGACTAGTATTCCAATGTTTCTCTTCTCCCTCAGTTTCTCTCCATCACTCCGCTAATGTGACCCCAGTGTTGACAGAGCGGGGCAGGGTTAGGTTAAGCAAGGATGCTGTGCAGGCGATCAACACTCTTCTTATTAATCGCTTCTCGGCCTTTTGGCTAAGATCCAGTGCAGTTTACTATGTGTGACTTGGTCAAGAGGTGCCCGGGGTACCCGACGGTTGGCCTTGGGGGGAGCGTCCCTTTTCGGAGGGCCCCCCCTTGTTGCTATTGGCCCTAGGCTTAGTCCCCGGGCAATGAGAAGCGATTGCCTCTAAGGCGGTCGGTGGGCGTGTTTAGGGTCCCCCTTCGGGGGTTCCCTTGGGCGGAGGAAGAGGCGAGGCACCATTCGGGTGTCAGAATGGCGGTCCGTGGGATGCGCGATACAGTTCGGTTTCTCGTGAAGCCAGAATTCAAGGCGGAGGTCGATCTGAGGACGATCGTTGTGGATGTTCTGATGGATTTCCTGGGCCTGAGGGTAAGAGAGATCGTATGCTTGCAAGATTTTCCGCAACAAAGGTTGTATGACATCACGTTTCTTTCTACCGAGATTTGCTGGGAAGTGTACGAGAAGATGCGGAATGCTGAGGGTGAGTTATGTCAGAAAATGGAAGTAGTCCCGTTATTTATACAAGAGGAGAAGGCGATAGTGGTACACATGTACAACCCATTTGCGGATATAAATTTGGTGAAGGCGTTTTTGAAAAACTACTGTGAAGATTTACGTGGTGGAGACAAGGTGTTAAACAAGTTTGATATCTGGAATGGAAAATATAGGTTCTATGGGAAATTCCGTTCAGATTCCAGTTGTATTGGTGGAGTGAGGAGGCCCCCTGCGGTGTTTAATATCGGTGGAGAGAGGGGGTTTCTTTTTTATCCCGGGCAGCCGATGTACTGTCGGAAGTGTTGTGTCTACGGACACACTAGTGGGGACTGTGAGCGGAAGATTAAGTGTAGGTTTTGCGGGAGTGAGGACCACCCCTCCAAGGATTGCAAACAGACTAGGATGTGCGACATTTGCAAAAGACCAGGGCATTTGGCCAGGCAATGCGAAGAGTACTTTGCGGCAAAGCGGGAGGCAGACTTTCACGATGTGCTGACCAAGACTCAGAAGCGTGCGCAGCAGAGGCAACGTGAGATGTTTAGAAAGGATGGTGGTACTGCTGAGTCCGCTGATGTGGATCAGCCTACCACTATTGGTCCAGAGCCAATGACGCTGCACCCACAGAGCAGGTAGAGGCCGTGAGCAGGATGTTTGGCACCGACACAGACACTGGGGGCACGGTGTCAGGTGTTAATGCTGACCCTGGGAGCCTTGCTGCAACTGTGGGGGAAGAGCTTCTAACGGAAGGTACCAGAGGGTTGAGAAAGCAGGTGATAGAGGAGGCACATGAGGAGCGGGGAATCTCGACGAGTCAAGAGGATGGAAGGCCGGAAACTGAGAGGAGGAGTGTAGCATTGCCAAGCCCGGGTCTGCTATCAGACTTAATGAGTGGACTGTCATCGAGTGCAGAGGAGGAGGCAGGGGAAGAGGATGAAGAGATGGACAGTGATGAAAGTCTACAATGTGGGCAGCGATTAGTAATATCGATGGACGAGACTGTGCAATCCTCCACTAAGAGAGTGCGGGAGGAAGGGGCAGGAGGAGGTGGGGAAGGAGTGTTCTCCCCAGTAGATGGAGGCTCAGGTTCTGAGTCTGCCAGTTCCCCCTTTACAAGGAAAAGACTGACATATGCATGTATAGCAAGCAAAGGGGCGGATAGTGCCACGCATTATTTATACGTTTTTTGCTATGGCTAGATCAATATTTTGGTGTTTTTTTCTTATGGCTTTTTCCATAAGTTCGGTAAATGTGAGAAGTATTTGTTCAAAGTGGAGGAGGGCGGCCGTATTTGATTCATTAGATGGGGTTCGCTCGGATGTGATTTGTGTACAGGAGTGCGGAGTGGAAAGGGCGGTGAGCAAAGATTGGAAGCACGGGGCGTCTTTATGGTCCCCCATATGTGAGTCGAGGAATGAGGGAGTGGGGATTCTGATAAAGAGTCAACACGTGCAGTGTGTTTCACACGAGGTGGTGGTGCCCGGGAGATTGCAGGTTGCGGTACTGGAGGTGGCGGGATGCAAGGTCAGAGTGATGAGTTGCTATGCACCTGCTCAGAAAAAAGACTGTGTGATATTTCTGAATGTGTTGAAGATGTGGTTGCCCGGAAGAATGCCCACAATTGTGGCGGGGGACTTTAACTGTGTAAGAAAGTGTGAGGAGAGGCAGGGTGTCAGTTTGGAAGGTGGTGTGGATGTGACATCCAAAGCATTAAATGAAATCATAAACGATTTTCATCTTCAGGATGCAGCGAGGATAGTACAAAAAAATGACCTTGCCTTCACCTTTTTTTCAGACAAAGGATCAGTAAGATCCAGGATAGATTTTATTTTAGTTTCATTAGATCTGAAAATTATTAGTTACCAGACGGATGTTGTTTCCTTTTCTGATCATGCTATGATTTCTAGCTCATTCTTTCTAGATAAAGCTGAAATATACGGACGGGGTGCATGGAAGTTAAACTGTCTATGTTTGAAGGAGGAGGGGGTATTTGTGGAATTCAAGGAATTCTTTGAAGGGCTTTCTGCCCAAAAGCGTGATTTTACAGATGTGTTGGTATGGTGGGATTGGGCAAAACATAAGATTGGAGATTTTTTCAAAAAAATGGGCAGGGAAGCGGCTTGGAAAAAGTGTGAGGAGGAGAGGAGGTTGATAGACAGGATGCACCTTTTGTTCCGATTTAAGAGGTTAGGGGTGGAAGTGGAGGAAGAACTGAATGAAGTACGCGAGGCTCGGAATACAAGAATAAAGGAGCGGGGGAAGGGCATTGTGTTTAGAGCGAAGATTCAAAACATGGAAGAAGATGAGCAGTGTTCTTCGTACTTCTTTAAAAAATCTTTAAAAAATCTTTCGGGCCGAAGAGGACGTTTCGGACGGTGTGGCAAGGGGAGGAGGAGGTGAGCGGTGACAGGATGGTTGAATCGATTAGGACATTCTATGCTGATCTGTACGGTGGTGACGGTGGTGCTATGGAGGAGGAGATACACGAATATTGTGAGGTGGTAAAAGGGAACCTGTGTGTGGAGGATGCAGAGTCGTTACTGGACCCGGTGAAGGAGGAGGAAGTGGAGGGAATAATCAAGAAGATGAAGAAAAACAAAACTCCCGGAGGAGATGGTTTACCTGTAGACTTCTACGCGGAATTCTGGCCGGTGCTGAAAGATGACTTGTGCGAAGTCCTGAAGACCTGTATGGAGGAAAAAAGAGTATCATCATCAATGAAAAAAGGGATAATTACCTTGCTGTACAAGAAAGGGGATCAGCGCGACATTAAGAACTGGCGGCCAATCTCGCTGTTAAATGCAGACTATAAGATCTTTGCCAAATTACTAGCGGATAGAATGAGCAGGGTGGTGGAGAGTGTTATAGGAGAATGGCAGGTTTGCGCAGTGCCCGGACGGAGGAACTCGGATAACCTTATTCTTTTGAGGGATTTGACCTACTACGCACAGTGCAATAACATGCCGTTGGCCACAGCAAGTATCGATCTGGAAAAAGCGTACGACCGAGTAGCACACCGTTTTTCTTTTTATAGTTTTGAGGCAGATGGGGATCCCAGGAGAGTTCGTGGAATTGGTGGAGTGTCTCTACCGAGGGATAACTAGCCAGATCTTAGTTAACGGGAGACTGTCCAGGGAGGTGGAGGTAAAATCTGGTGTAAGGCAGGGGTGCCCCTTGTCGCCCATCGCATTCATTTGTGTGATCGAACCCCTCCTGAGGCATGTGGTGGGAGATAAATGCTTTAAAGGAATGTTTGTGCCTGGCTGTGGGAGTAATCCAGTGAAAGCCCTTGCATACATGGATGACGTGGTTTTCCTATGTAATTCACCGAGAGATATAAAGAGAGCTGAGTTACAGCTTGGGATCTTTGGAGCTATGTCTGGACTGTGCGTTAATTGGGGGAAGAGCTGCATATGTGTTTTAAGCGGTTCATGTGATGTGTCCGGAAGTAACCTAAAGATTGTGCAGGAGGTGGAGGTGTTGGGGTTATATTTCAAGCGTAATTTGGGTAACCAAGTGAACATGGTTAAAGGAGCGGAGAAAATAGAGAGGAAGCTGGGCCTGTGGAAGACCAGAAGGTTGTCTCTGTCCGGGAAAACTTTGATTGTCAAGGCTGTGGTTCTGCCGCTGCTGCTTTATTTTTCAGTTATTTTCCCCCCAAGCAAGAGATGGATCCAGAAGATCACAAGGTCGCTTTTTATTTTCTTTTGGGGCTCCAAGATGGAGAAGGTGGCGAGGGAGGTGGTCGTGAGGAGGATGCAGCAAGGGGGGTACAACTTCCCCAATATTACCGTGTTTCTGGAGGTACAGTGGTGGATGGTGCACCTTTAAAACCTTTTTAGTAGGAGGGAAAGCAGCAGCCTTGATGAGGTATTTGATCGAATGGCCCTTATTGAAATGGGGGTGGTGTATGAAGGATCTGACTAAGCCTATGTCTATGCTGTCGCCAGTGTACTACTTAAAAATGAACGTGTTCTTTCAGAGGAATCAGTTGCAGGAATTGGGGGAGGGGGCACTTAAAAAGGAATCCCTGTGGGCATGGTTAAGAAGAGGCGAGTTGCCAGCTAACATCTTTGGGCTAAGCCTGAGGAAGGCCGAGGTTTGCTGGAAAAACCTGCTTATGGAAGGCATAACAAACAGGCAGAGGGAGGTGGTTTGGCTGTCTCTACATAATGTTTTGCCTACAATGTCCTTTTTAAAATCCCGGGATTTGGCGAGGAAGGAGATGTGTCCCAGAGGAGGATGCGCGGCAAATGAGACAGTGAGGCATATGTTCTGGGAATGCTTGTTTGCTAAGAATTTTTGGGGATTATTGTGTGGATTTGTGGAAAGGGTGGTGGGGGTGGAAGGTGTGAGTTTTGATTCTGGTGTTCTTGGGTTGGTAGGAGGGGATAAAAAGAAGAAACGGAAAATGTTTGTTCTGTCTGCTGTGGTAAGGGAGGTGATGTGGGAAACACGGTGTGCCTTGGTGAAGAGGAAAATGGTGCTGGCTGAAAAAGACTGTGTTGATTGGGTGATGGCGAAGATGTTTTATGTATTGGCCGTTGAAAGGAGGAGAATGGGGGTAGCGGAGGCGGATGAGTTTTGGAATTTTGTGAGGTGGCGGGAGGGGGAGGGGTAAGGAATTTAATGTAAATATTGTATATATGAGATTTTAGTCATGATTTTATCTGTTTTTTGTGAGTTTTTTGGTATGCCACAGATGATGTACAGAACACGGCTCAGCATAGGTTACTAGTGCTTGAGGGAAAGCTGAGATTATGTGATTCAGTCTGAGTGGTTTAAAAAAAAATAAAAAAAAAATAAATCTGTTCTTATCAGTTGCCAAAGGAGGCGCTGTTTCTGGCCCAAGGAGGGTGGCAGGCAGCGCTCTCTGATGGCGTGATTAGTACCTGGAAAGCGCGGTTTCGGTAGGGGCACGCCGGGTACCCTAGTAAATGGGTGGCGGCGTATTGGCTTGAGTCTGAGCTGTGCTGGAAGGGTGCTCCTGGTGAGGATGGGTGCTGCTATTGGTCGGATCCAGAGGGTCGAGTTACCTGGCCTTCTGGCCTGGATTGGGGTGGCTCTAGCCCCGGACAGTTTTTCGGTGAACTGAACGCCGTGAATCCCTTACAAGGGGGGAAGGATCGGTTAGTAAATTCCCGAATGTAATTAGGTAGGAGTGATGGGAGTGACGGTGAGCCTGTAGGAGTGGCAGGTTCTCACCAAGCTTCCTGATCTCCATGC
Organism: Lithobates sylvaticus; assembly: GCA_028564925.1. NCBI lineage: Eukaryota > Metazoa > Chordata > Amphibia > Anura > Ranidae > Lithobates > Lithobates sylvaticus. The sequence continues at coordinate 232,584,162 of CM053026.1, forward strand.
CTTCCTGCCTGGGGTGGGGGCTGCTGTAGTCCGGACCGTTGGCCAGGGCGGTCTTGAAAGCCAATGGAGCATGTGCCCCTGGAGTGGCAGTCACTGTGTGTGAGGGACACATTGATTTACAGGCACCAAGGTCACTGCACCATTCCTTTTTACAACACGCTTTTTTAGCACCTGCCTCTTGGGCCGGGCTTTTTGGCTAGGACCAGAGGAATTTTTTATTCCTGGCCGGAGGGCCTGGTCATTGTCTTGCACAATGGCCACTTCTTTCACTCTCCTCTCCACTATCCCTTCCCCCACTTTATTTTATTTATTCCTTTGTGTGTCATCTTTTGTATTTTTATGTTTGTACACGATTTAGCACGTGTGATTAGTAGGGTCACAGGTCCCAGGGCCTGTCCTGAAAGTCAGAACTTCTGGATATGACACTGAGAACGTGCGCGCTACAAGCTATAGATTGGGAAGAATGGCACACATGTTAGCCACACCCATCTTTTGGCTGTGCCCACACATGCAAATTTTGCGACGCACCTCACATCAGCACCCTCGCTCTTTCTTCCTGCACAGCACCCCCAAAAATTTTTGGGCTGGAGCCGCCCCTGATGCGGCGGCATCCACACACGTAGAACACCCAATATTAGAGGTGATTTATTCTTCCAAAGCAAATACACTTTTGCACACTAATATTGACTAGTACTGACTAGTATTCCAATGTTTCTCTTCTCCCTCAGTTTCTCTCCATCACTCCGCTAATGTGACCCCAGTGTTGACAGAGCGGGGCAGGGTTAGGTTAAGCAAGGATGCTGTGCAGGCGATCAACACTCTTCTTATTAATCGCTTCTCGGCCTTTTGGCTAAGATCCAGTGCAGTTTACTATGTGTGACTTGGTCAAGAGGTGCCCGGGGTACCCGACGGTTGGCCTTGGGGGGAGCGTCCCTTTTCGGAGGGCCCCCCCTTGTTGCTATTGGCCCTAGGCTTAGTCCCCGGGCAATGAGAAGCGATTGCCTCTAAGGCGGTCGGTGGGCGTGTTTAGGGTCCCCCTTCGGGGGTTCCCTTGGGCGGAGGAAGAGGCGAGGCACCATTCGGGTGTCAGAATGGCGGTCCGTGGGATGCGCGATACAGTTCGGTTTCTCGTGAAGCCAGAATTCAAGGCGGAGGTCGATCTGAGGACGATCGTTGTGGATGTTCTGATGGATTTCCTGGGCCTGAGGGTAAGAGAGATCGTATGCTTGCAAGATTTTCCGCAACAAAGGTTGTATGACATCACGTTTCTTTCTACCGAGATTTGCTGGGAAGTGTACGAGAAGATGCGGAATGCTGAGGGTGAGTTATGTCAGAAAATGGAAGTAGTCCCGTTATTTATACAAGAGGAGAAGGCGATAGTGGTACACATGTACAACCCATTTGCGGATATAAATTTGGTGAAGGCGTTTTTGAAAAACTACTGTGAAGATTTACGTGGTGGAGACAAGGTGTTAAACAAGTTTGATATCTAGAATGGAAAATATAGGTTCTATGGGAAATTCCGTTCAGATTCCAGTTGTATTGGTGGAGTGAGGAGGCCCCCTGCGGTGTTTAATATCGGTGGAGAGAGGGGGTTTCTTTTTTATCCCGGGCAGCCGATGTACTGTCGGAAGTGTTGTGTCTACGGACACACTAGTGGGGACTGTGAGCGGAAGATTAAGTGTAGGTTTTGCGGGAGTGAGGACCACCCCTCCAAGGATTGCAAACAGACTAGGATGTGCGACATTTGCAAAAGACCAGGGCATTTGGCCAGGCAATGCGAAGAGTACTTTGCGGCAAAGCGGGAGGCAGACTTTCACGATGTGCTGACCAAGACTCAGAAGCGTGCGCAGCAGAGGCAACGTGAGATGTTTAGAAAGGATGGTGGTACTGCTGAGTCCGCTGATGTGGATCAGCCTACCACTATTGGTCCAGAGCCAATGACGCTGCACCCACAGAGCAGGTAGAGGCCGTGAGCAGGATGTTTGGCACCGACACAGACACTGGGGGCACGGTGTCAGGTGTTAATGCTGACCCTGGGAGCCTTGCTGCAACTGTGGGGGAAGAGCTTCTAACGGAAGGTACCAGAGGGTTGAGAAAGCAGGTGATAGAGGAGGCACATGAGGAGCGGGGAATCTCGACGAGTCAAGAGGATGGAAGGCCGGAAACTGAGAGGAGGAGTGTAGCATTGCCAAGCCCGGGTCTGCTATCAGACTTAATGAGTGGACTGTCATCGAGTGCAGAGGAGGAGGCAGGGGAAGAGGATGAAGAGATGGACAGTGATGAAAGTCTACAATGTGGGCAGCGATTAGTAATATCGATGGACGAGACTGTGCAATCCTCCACTAAGAGAGTGCGGGAGGAAGGGGCAGGAGGAGGTGGGGAAGGAGTGTCCTCCCCAGTAGATGGAGGCTCAGGTTCTGAGTCTGCCAGTTCCCCCTTTACAAGGAAAAGACTGACATATGCATGTATAGCAAGCAAAGGGGCGGATAGTGCCACGCATTATTTATACGTTTTTTGCTATGGCTAGATCAATATTTTGGTGTTTTTTTCTTATGGCTTTTTCCATAAGTTCGGTAAATGTGAGAAGTATTTGTTCAAAGTGGAGGAGGGCGGCCGTATTTGATTTATTAGATGGGGTTCGCTCGGATGTGATTTGTGTACAGGAGTGCGGAGTGGAAAGGGCGGTGAGCAAAGATTGGAAGCACGGGGCGTCTTTATGGTCCCCCATATGTGAGTCGAGGAATGAGGGAGTGGGGATTCTGATAAAGAGTCAACACGTGCAGTGTGTTTCACACGAGGTGGTGGTGCCCGGGAGATTGCAGGTTGCGGTACTGGAGGTGGCGGGATGCAAGGTCAGAGTGATGAGTTGCTATGCACCTGCTCAGAAAAAAGACTGTGTGATATTTCTGAATGTGTTGAAGATGTGGTTGCCCGGAAGAATGCCCACAATTGTGGCGGGGGACTTTAACTGTGTAAGAAAGTGTGAGGAGAGGCAGGGTGTCAGTTTGGAAGGTGGTGTGGATGTGACATCCAAAGCATTAAATGAAATCATAAACGATTTTCATCTTCAGGATGCAGCGAGGATAGTACAAAAAAATGACCTTGCCTTCACCTTTTTTTCAGACAAAGGATCAGTAAGATCCAGGATAGATTTTATTTTAGTTTCATTAGATCTGAAAATTATTAGTTACCAGACGGATGTTGTTTCCTTTTCTGATCATGCTATGATTTCTAGCTCATTCTTTCTAGATAAAGCTGAAATATACGGACGGGGTGCATGGAAGTTAAACTGTCTATGTTTGAAGGAGGAGGGGGTATTTGTGGAATTCAAGGAATTCTTTGAAGGGCTTTCTGCCCAAAAGCGTGATTTTACAGATGTGTTGGTATGGTGGGATTGGGCAAAACATAATATTGGAGATTTTTTCAAAAAAATGGGCAGGGAAGCGGCTAGGAAAAAGCGTGAGGAGGAGAGGAGGTTGATAGACAGGATGCACCTTTTGTTCCGATTTAAGAGGTTAGGGGTGGAAGTGGAGGAAGAACTGAATGAAGTACGCGAGGCTCGGAATACAAGAATAAAGGAGCGGGGGAAGGGCATTGTGTTTAGAGCGAAGATTCAAAACATGGAAGAAGATGAGCAGTGTTCTTCGTACTTCTTTAAAAAATCTTTAAAAAATCTTTCGGGCCGAAGAGGACGTTTCGGACGGTGTGGCAAGGGGAGGAGGAGGAGAGCGGTGACAGGATGGTTGAATCGATTAGGACATTCTATGCTGATCTGTACGGTGGTGACGGTGGTGCTATGGAGGAGGAGATACACGAATATTGTGAGGTGGTAAAAGGGAACCTGTGTGTGGAGGATGCAGAGTCGTTACTGGACCCGGTGAAGGAGGAGGAAGTGGAGGGAATAATCAAGAAGATGAAGAAAAACAAAACTCCCGGAGGAGATGGTTTACCTGTAGACTTCTACGCGGAATTCTGGCCGGTGCTGAAAGATGACTTGTGCGAAGTCCTGAAGACCTGTATGGAGGAAAAAAGAGTATCATCATCAATGAAAAAAGGGATAATTACCTTGCTGTACAAGAAAGGGGATCAGCGCGACATTAAGAACTGGCGGCCAATCTCGCTGTTAAATGCAGACTATAAGATCTTTGCCAAATTACTAGCGGATAGAATGAGCAGGGTGGTGGAGAGTGTTATAGGAGAATGGCAGGTTTGCGCAGTGCCCGGACGGAGGATCTCGGATAACCTTATTCTTTTGAGGGATTTGACCTACTACGCACAGTGCAATAACATGCCGTTGGCCGCAGCAAGTATCGATCTGGAAAAAGCGTACGACCGAGTAGCACACCGTTTTTCTTTTTATAGTTTTGAGGCAGATGGGGATCCCAGGAGAGTTCGTGGAATTGGTGGAGTGTCTCTACCGAGGGATAACTAGCCAGATCTTAGTTAACGGGAGACTGTCCAGGGAGGTGGAGGTAAAATCTGGTGTAAGGCAGGGGTGCCCCTTGTCGCCCATCGCATTCATTTGTGTGATCGAACCCCTCCTGAGGCATGTGGTGGGAGATAAATGCTTTAAAGGAATGTTTGTGCCTGGCTGTGGGAGTAATCCAGTGAAAGCCCTTGCATACATGGATGACGTGGTTTTCCTATGTAATTCACCGAGAGATATAAAGAGAGCTGAGTTACAGCTTGGGATCTTTGGAGCTATGTCTGGACTGTGCGTTAATTGGGGGAAGAGCTGCATATGTGTTTTAAGCGGTTCATGTGATGTGTCCGGAAGTAACCTAAAGATTGTGCAGGAGGTGGAGGTGTTGGGGTTATATTTCAAGCGTAATTTGGGTAACCAAGTGAACATGGTTAAAGGAGCGGAGAAAATAGAGAGGAAGCTGGGCCTGTGGAAGACCAGAAGGTTGTCTCTGTCCGGGAAAACTTTGATTGTCAAGGCTGTGGTTCTGCCGCTGCTGCTTTATTTTTCAGTTATTTTCCCCCCAAGCAAGAGATGGATCCAGAAGATCACAAGGTCGCTTTTTATTTTCTTTTGGGGCTCCAAGATGGAGAAGGTGGCGAGGGAGGTGGTCGTGAGGAGGATGCAGCAAGGGGGGTACAACTTCCCCAATATTACCGTGTTTCTGGAGGTACAGTGGTGGATGGTGCACCTTTAAAACCTTTTTAGTAGGAGGGAAAGCAGCAGCCTTGATGAGGTATTTGATCGGATGGCCCTTATTGAAATGGGGGTGGTGTATGAAGGATCTGACTAAGCCTATGTCTATGCTGTCGCCAGTGTACTACTTAAAAATAAACGTGTTCTTTCAGAGGAATCAGTTGCAGGAATTGGGGGAGGGGGCACTTAAAAAGGAATCCCTGTGGGCATGGTTAAGAAGAGGCGAGTTGCCAGCTAACATCTTTGGGCTAAGCCTGAGGAAGGCCGAGGTTTGCTGGAAAAACCTGCTTATGGAAGGCATAACAAACAGGCAGAGGGAGGTGGTTTGGCTGTCTCTACATAATGTTTTGCCTACAATGTCCTTTTTAAAATCCCGGGATTTGGCGAGGAAGGAGATGTGTCCCAGAGGAGGATGCGCGGCAAATGAGACAGTGAGGCATATGTTCTGGGAATGCTTGTTTGCTAAGAATTTTTGGGGATTATTGTGTGGATTTGTGGAAAGGGTGGTGGGGGTGGAAGGTGTGAGTTTTGATTCTGGTGTTCTTGGGTTGGTAGGAGGGGATAAAAAAAAGAAACGGAAAATGTTTGTTCTGTCTGCTGTGGTAAGGGAGGTGATGTGGGAAACACGGTGTGCCTTGGTGAAGAGGAAAATGGTGCTGGCTGAAAAAGACTGTGTTGATTGGGTGATGGCGAAGATGTTTTATGTATTGGCCGTTGAAAGGAGGAGAATGGGGGTAGCGGAGGCGGATGAGTTTTGGAATTTTGTGAGGTGGCGGGAGGGGGAGGGGTAAGGAATTTAATGTAAATATTGTATATATGAGATTTTAGTCATGATTTTATCTGTTTTTTGTGAGTTTTTTGGTATGCCACAGATGATGTACAGAACACGGCTCAGTATAGGTTACTAGTGCTTGAGGGAAAGCTGAGATTATGTGATTCAGTCTGAGTGGTTTAAAAAAAATAAAAAAAAAATAAATCTGTTCTTATCAGTTGCCAAAGGAGGCGCTGTTTCTGGCCCAAGGAGGGTGGCAGGCAGCGCTCTCTGATGGCGTGATTAGTACCTGGAAAGCACGGTTTCGGTAGGGGCACGCCGGGTACCCTAGTAAATGGGTGGCGGCGTATTGGCTTGAGTCTGAGCTGTGCTGGAAGGGTGCTCCTGGTGAGGATGGGTGCTGCTATTGGTCGGATCCAGAGGGTCGAGTTACCTGGCCTTCTGGCCTGGATTGGGGTGGCTCTAGCCCCGGACAGTTTTTCGGTGAACTGAACGCCGTGAATCCCTTACAAGGGGGGAAGGATCGGTTAGTAAATTCCCGAATGTAATTAGGTAGGAGTGATGGGAGTGACGGTGAGCCTGTAGGAGTGGCAGGTTCTCACCAAGCTTCCTGATCTCCATGCCTTCCTGACTGGGGTGGGGGCTGCTGTAGTCCGGACCGTTGGCCAGGGCGGTCTTGAAAGCCAATGGAGCATGTGCCCCTGGAGTGGCAGTCACTGTGTGTGAGGGACACATTGATTTACAGGCACCAAGGTCACTGCACCATTCCTTTTTACAACACGCTTTTTTAGCCCCTGCCTCTTGGGCTGGGCTTTTTGGCTAGGACCAGAGGAATTTTTTATTCCTGGCCGGAGGGCCTGGTCATTGTCTTGCACAATGGCCACTTCTTTCACTCTCCTCTCCACTATCCCTTCCCCCACTATATTCCTTTGTGTGTCACATTTTGTATTTTTATGTTTGTACACGATTTAGCACGTGTGATTAGTAGGGTCACAGGTCCCAGGGCCTGTCCTGAAAGTCAGGGAGGGGGTGGACATGGCCTTCTGGCTTAGTTCGCCCTCTCTCATAAGGTTGGGGTCTCCCTTTGGGGGAGCCTCACCTAGTATTTGGGTGGGTCTGTTTCGGCAGACCTTCCAGAGAACGGGGTCTGACTGGTTTCGGCCAGGAAGACCAAGTTTTACGGTCCTTGTCCCTGTCAGGAGCCTAACGCCCCGGGGGATTCAGGACAAGGTCCTCTGATTTTAGAGGTCTTGTGTACCCGTTGCACTTTTTTGTCGCACCTCTTTATGTTGTGCACATTTTTTATGCACTGGGTGAGTTTTTGAGTGTGTTTTGCACGCCATCGGCTTTCAAAAAAAAACAAAAAACACTCTTCTTATTAACACCGATGACATCATTGGATATTAGGATGGGATGTGCGAAGAGTGCTAAGCACACGATTCGTCTTCAGGAGGGCAAGCCATTCTGTGAAAGAGCCTGAAGAGTGCCGCTTAGTGACCTAGAAGACTTAATAGAACAACTGGCTGAGTTCAAAAAAGTCAGGGATAATCCAGGAGCTCCTATGCAGTGGCGGAATTATAGGGGTCGCTGCGATCGCCATGGCGACCGGGCCCTTTGCTTCAGGGGGCCCTGGGGGCCCCCTGTACTCTTCGCTAGGAGGGGCGGCTGAGAGGAGCTCCCCGATCGCTGATTCTAAACTGTATGTAATCGGCGCTGTGCAGGAAGCTCCTCACATTAGGCTAAAGTGAAAGCACAGTGTGTGCTGTGCTCTTTGTCTCCCCCTACAGTGCAGTACCCGGCAGGAAGAGACAGGGTAAGAGGACTGACATTTTTTATTTTTTTTTTAATATATAAGACTATCTACTGTATGTGTGTGCATCATACATGTGTGTGTGTGTGTGTCTGTGCATGCATGTGTGTGTGTGCATGATGCATGTATGTGTGTGTCTGTGTATGTGTGTGTCTGCATGTATGTGTGTGTGTGCATGATGTATGTGTGTGTGTGCATGCATGTGTGTGCAATGCATGATGTATGTGTGTCTGTGCATGCATGTGTGTGCAATGCATGATGTATGTGTGTCTGTGCATGCATGTGTGTGCAATGCATGATGCATGGATGCATGTATGTCTGTGTGTGTGCATGATGCATGTATGTCTGTCTGTGTGTGCGTGCATATATGTATGTGTGTGCATGTATGTGAATGTGCATGTGTTTATCAGTGGCGGTGCGTCCAAAAGGGTGCACAGGTGCCACCCCCTCTCTGCAGCCACTCCCTCTATGGCAAATGGATAGATTCATGGATAGCATGATTCTATCCATGGCCCCTGCTGCCACCCCCATATTTAGGTGTCCGGTCCCTTTTGGGGCGCTGGGAGCCTGAATTACAGTGGCAGGGGGTGTTTTTGAAGCACCTGATTAGAACCATAGGCTCTAATAGGCTTCATAATAGGTGAACTGCGAGCGCCATGCTTGACGCTCACAGTCCACCCAGGTGTGTTAGAAACACTGAACCGCATCTCCACCAATCAGGTGTGCGGGTCTGTTACCCGTCACCTGATTGGCTGAAACGATAGGTGTCCAATAGCTGCACCTATCAGGAGGCGAGGACAGGGGAGGAGGATGGCAGGAGACGCAAGGAGGATCCCACTCGTGGCCGTCACCCGCTGCCCCACCAAGACAGGGTAAGTGCCGGGCAGACAGCAAGCAGGCGGGGGGGATTCACAGTGGCAGCATTTGATGGCACACTGCCAGCATTTAATGGGCACAGTGGTGGCATTTGGCACAGTGGCAGAGCTTGATGGGCACAGTGGCAGAGCTTGATGGGCACAGTGGCAGCATTTGATGGGCACAGTGGTGGCATTTGATAGCACAGTGGTGGCATTTGATGGCACAGTGGCAGAGCTTGATGGCACAGTGGCAGAGCTTTATGGCACAGTGGCAGCATTTGATAGCACAGTGGCGGAATTTGATGGGCACAGTGCCACGCGGTTCAGTGTTTCTAACACACCTGGGTGGACTGTGAGCGTCAAGCATGGCGCTTGCAGTTAACCTATTATGAAGCCGATTAGAGCCTATGGTTCTAATCAGGTGCTTCAAAAACACCCCCTGCCACTGTAATTCAGGCTCCCAGCACCCCAAAAGGGACCGGACACCTAAATATGGGGGTGGCAGCAGGGGCCATGGATAGAATCATGCTATCCATGAATCTATCCATTTGCCATAGAGGGAGTGGCTGCAGAGAGGGGGTGGCACCTGTGCGCCCTTTTGGATGCACCGCCACTGATAAACACATGCACATTCACATACATGCACTCTCACATACATGCACACACATACATATATGCACACACACACACACACACACACAGATATACATGCATCATGCACACACACAGACATACATGCGTGCGCGCACACACACACATACATGCATCATGCATTGCACACACATGCATGCACAGACACACACATACATCATGCACACACACACACACACACACACACACACACACATACATGCATCATGGATTGCACACACATGCATGCACAGACACACATACATCATGCACACACACACATACATGCAGACACACACATACATGCACAGACACACACATACATGCATCATGCACACACACACATACATGCACAGACACACACATACATGCATCATGCATTGCCAACACATGCATGCACAGACAGACACATAAATCATGCACACACACACATACATGCATCATGCATTGCACACACATGCATGCACAGACACACATACATCATGCACACACACACATACATACATGCACCGACACACACATACATGCATCATGCACACACACACACATACATGCACAGACACACACATACATGCATCATGCATTGCACACACATGCATGCACAGACACACACATACATGCATCATGCATTGCACACCCATGCATGCACAGACACACACATACATCATGCACACACACACACACACACACATGTATGATGCACACACATACAGTAGATAGTCTTATATAAAAAAAAAAAAAAACGTCAGTCCTCTTACCTTGTCTCTTCCTGCCGGGTACTGCACTGTAGGGGGAGACAAAGAGCACAACACACACTGTGCTTTCACTTTAGCCTAATGTGAGGAGCTCCCTGCACAGCGCCGATTACATACAGTTTAGAATCTGCGATCGGGGAGCTCCTCTCAGCCGCCCCTCCTAGTGAAGAGTACAGGGGGCCCCTGGTGCCCCCTGCAGCAAAGGGCCCGGTCGCCATGGCGATCGCAGCGACCCCTATAATTCCGCCACTGGTGGCGGCATTTGATGGCACAGTGGCAGAGCTTGATGGGCACAGTGGCGGCATTTGATAGCACAGTGGCGGCATTTGATAGCACAGTGGCAGCATTTGATGGGCACAGTGGCTGCAATTTATGTTTTTTTTCTGAATTTTTCAGTTTGCTTGCGCCCCCCTAAAAATTTTGAGCACCAGCTGCCACTGGTTTTTATGTGCGTGCATATGTGCATTTATATATATACATGGCTGAAATGGTGCACAATAAAAACTTGTGGCTTTGTGTAACTACAAGGCACATGCTGGCTTGTATACATTTTTGGGCAAATTTTTGGACATTTTGTCAAGGCACCCTGCTTGAAAAGGGCTGATATAGAGGATCAAATCGACAGTCTCTAGTCATATAATATGTTTGACAATTATTATGTCCATTTCCTCTCTTTCCCATCTATGAGGAGCCAACCGTGCAGCAGTTGTGTCCATCTCCACTTCATACTCAGCACCGCAAAATAAATGTTCACTCTTGTCAGGTATTAGCAATGAAAATGCATGTAAAAGTTGTCAATTATCCGCTCACCACTCCCATCGGTACATCATAGCGTCAGCTGAATACAAGAGAGAGGGTTCCCCTAAATGGACTTTTTAGGCAACTCATAGTATTATGTATGAAAATATACAAAAGTAATATAGTAACAATACATTTTATTAATGATTAAACATGATTAAAAATTAAAACGAAACATTGATTGTTCTGAACACAGTCAGTTAATATCACTATAACAAGGGGGTATATGAAAAAAACTCCTTACACCCAACGCGTTTTGGGATACAATTTTGGTCCTTCTTCAGGGGGGCAAAGAAAGTAGGAATTCATCTAAAGTATGATTGAAATATATATAGTCAGTATTTTTAAGTGGAACATCACAAACATTAAATACATAGTTAAATATTACACTGTTGCAGTAATCCACTTACATGGTATTGAATGGTGAAATAGTTTTCAATGTTTCGTTATGTAGCATTAAAAGATGTAAACAAACAGCACAAGGTAGGTGTGCCGGTGGGGCTGCAATTTCAAGGCCAGAGGGGCATCAGGAAGATCTATAGGTACAGCTTAGTATTGCTCTCCCTGCATTCCAAGGTGGCAGAAAAGGCCAGAAGAATATACTGGGACCAGACAATGGAAAACACTGAAAATGAGAGGTGTACTGGATTATAACTCCAGATCCAAAGTAATACAATATATCATATTATTAAATGCTTGATGCATGCATTGTAGACTAAAATAAGGGTACCTACTAGTAATGGAAGTATAGTGAGTGGTGGAGCTGGCAGCCAGGCGAAGTGGAGAGCCAACTACAATAGCTGCAAAAGTAAATATGCAAACCATCACAAAAAGGTGTGTTAATAGGGCCAACCTTACATGTAGTTAATATGTAAAACATGTCTATATTTATTATTGGGCTTGAAGATTGTTGGACGCTTTCCATGTCTGTCCACAACCTCCATATTGCCACTCCGGCAGACATGCGCAGTCCGCCGGTGAGTTTGCACACTCAGTCCAGGGGGCAATCAGAGGACCTCCCGTCATTCTCCTCCCCACTACTAGCTGTTCGCAGTTCGTTGCACCAGCTGATTGGGGATTTACCACCTTAAATACACAGCCAGCACACCCCCACGTCTAGCACTTGCCTGCTGAATGTCGGGGTATGCGGCTTTTTTTATAATCTCTCTTCATCTCATGTAAACATCACCCAATGTTATTCTATGACACTCTAGCTAATGCATGCAATTTACTGGACAGACTTTTTCAAGGCCCTTTCCATGTTTATTTTAAAACCCTTGATGATATGCTTAATATACCTTATTATCCAACCATTTTCTTATTATATAAATAATATGCATATGGTAGCTATAGATCAAAAATAAGTTTCTCTTTGCATACTAGCCATTGCTTTTCTCCTCCCTTATTATGACAATGCTAATATATTTTCCAGACTCAATTAAGTTGTCCCTCAACCGGCTCTCGATTCTTTTTTGAGTCTTTTATGGGGCTTTATGTTGAGAGAAAATGTATATTTCATACAAAATCTTTCTTTCACCTTACTTGGCATTTAGTACTATACTTGTATTTTGATATCTGCCATATCAACATTTTAAGCCCAATAATAAATATAGACATGTTTTACATATTACCTACAATATGTAGGGTTAGCCTTATTAACACATCTTTTTGTGACGGTTTGCATATTTACTTTTGCAGCTGTTGTAGTTGGCTCTCCACTTCGCCCAGCTGCCAGCTCCACCACTGTACTTTCATTACTAGTAGGTACCCTTATTTTAGTCTACCATGCATGAAGCATTTAATAATATGATATGTTGTATTACTTTGAATCTGGAGTTCTAATCCAGTACACCTCTCATTTTCAGGGTTTTCCATTGTCTGGCCCCAGTATATTCTTCTGGCCTTTTCTGCCGCCTTGGAATGCAGGGAGACCCCCCCCCCCCTTTGAGGAGAGCAATACTAAGCTGTACCTATAGATCTTCCTGATGCCCCTCTGGCCTTGAAATTGCAGCCCCACCGGCACACCTACCTTGTGCTGTTTGTTTACATCTTTAAGGCCGGCTTCACACTGGGGCGGTGCGGGCGGCGACGGTAAAGCAGCGCTATATTTAGCGCTGCTTTACCATCGATTTAGCTGCGGTATGCGACCGCTAGCAGGGTGGTTTTAACCCCCGCTAGCGGCCGAAAAGGGCGCTTTGCCGGCGGTATCCCCGCAGTGTCCCATTGATTTCAATGGGTAGGAGCAGTATAGGAGCGGTGAATACACTGCTCCTTCACTGCTACAAATATGCTGCTAGCAGGACTTTTTTTACCATCCTGCTAGCGCACTGGCTTTCACACTGGAGTAAAGGGACCCGCTTTTTTCAGGAGCTACACAGGTGCTATTTTTAGCGCTGTAGCTCCTGAAAAACGCCCCAGTGTGAAAGCACCCTTAATGCTACATAACGAAACATTGATAACTATTTCTCCATTCACAGTGTAATATTTAACTATGTATTCAATGTTTGTAATGTTCCACTTAAAGTGGTTGTAAACCCTTACAAACCACTTTGGCCTACAGGTAAGCCTAGATTAAGGCTTACCTGTAGGTCCAATAAATATCTCCTAAACCTACATGGTTTAGGAGATATTTAGAAAGAAAGAGGCGCATGCGCCGTAGACAGCGGCGCGCAGGCGCGCTGCGCGCTGCGCATGCCGAGATCACAGCGATATGCCGCTTTCGTGCGCATGCTGCGCGGGAGTGACGTCATCGCCGATCCGGCGAATGACAGCGCTGGAGCGGCGAGACCCGGAAGTCACTCCGGGCTTGATGGCGCCGGAGAAGGTCGTGGATGAGAGTCGCTTCGGGGGCTTCGTTCTCAGGTAAGTTATTCATAATGAGCTAGTATGCTGTGCATACTAGCTCATTATGCCTTTGCCTTGCAGGTTCCGTTTTTTTTTTTTTTTTTTTGGGGAAGGCTTTACTTCCTCTTTAAAGATGCTGATTATATATATTTTAATCATACTTTAGATGAATTCCTCCTTTCTTTGCATCCCTGAAGAAGGACCAAAATTGTATCCCAAAACGCGTTGGGTGTAAGGAGGTTTTTTCATATACCCCCGTGTTATGGTTATATTAACTGACTGTGTTCAGAATAATCAATGTTTCGTTTTAATTTTTAATCATGTTTAATCATTAATAAAATCTATTGTTACTACATTACTTTTATATATTTTCATACATGATACTATTAGTTACCTAAAAAGTCCATTTAGGGGAACCCTCTCTCTTGAACACTGGATGTGGCACTTTTAAGTATAGGTTTGCCTTTCACAATCTTTCTCTCTAGCTTCAGCTGAATAGTCCATTATTGTTGACACATCTAGTCCTCAATCCTGTGAACTGTTGGATGTAAATCGAGGATCTTCCAAAGCGTCTGCTCTAATATGCTGTATAGTGCAAGTAGCAATGCCTGGAGTCCTCTCTCGGCATAAGTGTGTGCCCTCATAGGGTTCCTGATACCAGCATTTTCCAGCATTGCCAGTATACTGACTGACTGTGGACCACGAGAGGGGACATGTACCCTTCCGCGTTTCGCCCCTCGCACTGACCGGGGCTTTGTCTGGGTGTGTGAATACGTGTAATGTGTAATACATGACATTGTGTAGCTCGGTGCTGTTCAGTGACATTCAGGACACGTCTCTTCCCTCTATCCTAAGAGAGGAATTGTCTGGAGCCATTTCCTGGAACCTACAGAAAGGAAAGAACTGTGGGAAGGTCGATTCTAGAACCAATAGGAGGCGGAGCTGTGTGACAAGTAATTTGAATACAATACCCACAATGCAGCAGTAACTCAAACGACCTGTCTTGCATACAGATAGTTATAGATGATTGGTGTAAGAAATGTGTACACATGTTATTTGTAATATGGAATAATTATAGGACAAGTAAGATATAGAATAGATAGAAAATAAAGCGTTCCGGTGTGACTCCCCCTGAGCTCAGTGTGATGTTCCTGTGGGAGGGTTCTCACTGTTGCCATCTATAGGTAGCTTTGCGCAGTGGCAGTATCGTAGCCAATGAAGTGTTAACTGAGGCGCGATTATTGCTAATTGAAAACTTTTACCAATACCCCGTCATGACGGCTTGCAATATAGCCGGCACTGGCAATTTTTGACAGTCTCTAAGGAGACTGAACTATCTGGTACAACAATAGAATTGAGGTGTTTAAGCCATTTCTATAAATTGCTCCTATCTCCTTTGTATTATATCATAAATATGCTTACCTCTACTGATAAAACACTATCTTATTGTGATCAGTTGTCTCCTCTCTCCTTTCCTCTGCCTAGCTGATAGTTCAAGTGGGTGGGGCTAAGCTCTGCAGCTGAAGGAGGTGGATGGAAGAGTCCCTGACATGAACCCGGAGATCTTCGGAAAGAAGATGATCTTGGAGCCAGGGGTTCAGCAAAGCGGAGACTCTTTCCATGCAGACCTTCACAAAAGGTATTTTCTTTATAACATTTGTGTCTTTTCAGGTCTGCAGAAGATACTGGGAGATGGTGAAGACCAGTGACCCTGAATCCCCTTTCCGTAAGTTCGTTGCAAACTGTCCCATAAAGGGACGAAAAGCGGGTGACGGTGGCCATGAGGAACCCCCATACCCAAGGAAAGGACATAGCGACCTACCTCCAGAGGTTTTGCACCGTGGTAAAGGACCCGGTCTGAATCCTCGATGCCAACGGCTTCTGGATAGGTAAGTGGTCTGTGCTTTGCAAACTTAGGAAAGACCCTTCGGGGGACATTCAGCACCTGCAGCCGTGCTTCTCCCTGGGATCATCTGCAGGAATCCTTTTCTACCCCGGCATGCCCCACAACTGTAACAGATGTGGCCATCCTGGACATATGGGTAAGGATTGTACAGAGCTTGTTTGCATGTCCAAGGTCCAAAGCCTGCAACCTCTGCGGATTGGCAGAGCATGTCTTCAGACACTGCCCCCAGAGGACCCGGACCTACACTGAAGCCCTGATCCAGGGTAAGCCATCCTCCAGCCCCAGGAGGAAGCCGCCAGAAAACAAGCCAAACGAGCCTCTAAAGGCCACAGGTAAGTATACTCCCGCCCCCCTCCCCCTGCCTCCAGCCTCCGAGAACTCACCATCGAAGGTAAAACACTGGTACTCCGCAGCGAGATTCTACCTGTGTTGCAGTACCTCGCCCCGGTTTAACACCATCAAAGGCCACCACCGGGGCGGTGTTTCACTTCATCTGGAGCTCCAAAATGGACAGAGTGAAGCGGGCGGTTATGTTCAAAGAACCTCTCAAGAGCGGTAAGGGCGTGCCTGACATCGCCACTCTACTGAGGGTGTTCTTTGCGTGTAACTGCATCCGCAGGACTTTGGTTGACAGAACTGTGGACTGTGGCAGTAACTCCATGTCCCGTTTTTTCCTCATGCCTCTTTGGAGGTCCCTTGGATGGGAAAAATGGGGTAGTTCCATCCTCTACAACTGGGACACTCCTTGGTACTACTTTTAAGTTTATCAAGGAGCTGGGGCTGGAACCAACAGAAAGGAAAGAACTGCGGGAAGGTCGTTCCTAGAACCAATAGGAGGCGGAGCTGTGTGACGAGTCATTTGAATACAATACCCACAATGCATCAGTAACTCAAACAACCTGTCTTACATATAGTTAGTTATAGATGATTGGTGTGTAAGAAATGTGTACACATGTTATTTGTGATATGGAATGTTTATAGGACAAGTAAGATATAGAATAGATAGAAAATAAAGCGTTCCGGTGTGACTCTCCCTGAGCTCAGTGTAATGTTCCTGTGGGAGGGTGCTCACTGTTGCCATCTATTGGTAGCTTTGCGCAGTGGCAGTATTGTAGCCAATGAAGTGTTAACTGAGGCGCGATTATTGCTAATTGAAAACTTTTACCAATACCCCGTCATGACGGCTTGCAATATAGCCGGCACTGGCAATTTTTGACAGTCTCTAAGGAGACTGAACTATCAAGTACAAGAATAGAATTAAAGTGGTTCTGCACTCATTTCATTTAGTAAATCTCTTTGCCTTCCAAATCAGGCAAAGAGTACTAAATGAAATGTTTTTTTTTTTTTTTTTTTTTTACTTACCTTGTAATTGAAGACTTCTGGTCTTCTCCCTCTGCGGCGGCGGGCGGGGTCTTGCGTCGATCGTCGTCACGCCGCACTGTCTCCTGGGATCTGGTGTCATTGATCCCAGGAGTCAGTGCGGGCATCTTCCGAAATCTCGCGAGATTTCGGCCACATCTTCCGAAATCTCCCGAGATTTCGGCCGCATCTGCCGAAATCTCGTGAGATGTCGGCAGATGTGCCGTTACTGCGCACGCGCGAGTAACGGCGGTGCATGCTGGGCCATCAACAGTGCCTGTGGGGTTTCACATGCCCACAGGCAAGATGGCCCCCAGCACTAAAGAAGAAGACGAGGAACTTCAGCGGACGAAAACCGGCGGAGATGGAAGATGGAACAGGTGAGTCCCCTAATAAAGGTAAGCATACTTTATATTACGTCCTTAAAAAAAATTTTTTTTTACAGAGTGCAGAACCGCTTTAAGGTGGTTGTTAAAGTCATTGTAAACCCCCCTTTTTTGTAGTTTTACCTATAGGTAAGCCTAGAATAAGGCTTACCTATAGGTAATGGAAATATCTCCTAAACGTGCGCCGTTTAGGAGATATTTCACTTGTAGTCCACCGGAAATTGGTACGACGCATGCACAGGGAAGAAACAAAACTAGAGGCCATTTCTTCCCTAGCATATGCTGCAGGTCGCGGCTCCCGTGTGCATGCGCGGGAGTGACGTCACGCGGCTCCGGCAAATCAGAGAGCTGGAATCCTTGGCTTCGAAGGAAGAGGGCAAGAAGATGGATGCTGCCCACACAGGGGACATCGTTGGATTCTTTTTCAGGTAAGTGGCACATAATGGGCTAGTATGTGATGCATACTAGCCCATTATGCTTTTCTTTTGCATCTAGCAAAAGAGGAAGTAAAACCCATCAGGGTTTACTTCCTCTTTAAGCCACTTCTATAAAATGCTCCTATCTCCTCTATATTATAACAATAAGTATCCCTGTGTCTGTGTTGTAAGTCTCAGGTGTGAATGGGGAGCAGGTGTGGTAAATCTGGTGTTGTCGCTCTCACACTGGTCACTGGAAGTTCAACATGGCACCTAATGGCAAAGAACTCTCTGAGGATCTGAAAAATTGTTGCTCTGCATAAAGATGGCCTAGGCTATAAGAAGATTTCAAAGACCCTGAAACTGAGCTGCAGCATGGTGGCCAAGACAATACAGTGGTTTAACAGGACAGGTTACACTCAGAGCAGGCCTCACCATGGTCGACTAAAGAAGTTGAGTGCACGTGCTCAACATCATATCCAGAGGTTGTCTTTGGGAAATAGAGGTATGAGTGCTGTCAGCATTGCTGTAGAGGTTGAAGGGGTGGGGGGTCAGCCTGTCAGTGATCAGACCATACACCGCACACTGCATCAATTTGGTCTGCATGGCTGTCATCCCAGAAGGAAGCCTCTTCCAAAGAACACTTTTTTTTTTTTTCCAATAAAAGTTTAGTCCAAAATAGAAAATGTTACAATCAGTAAGTCAAGGCAATCAGTGTAGTAAATACAACAGTACATGTAAACATCAACCAATGGAGATAATGCAAACAGTCAAGAACAAATACAACATCTGAGAATCATACACGGGGTATGGTGGCTGATCGTAAAGACCATGTCATAAACCTAGAACTGGTAAACCAAAACAAAGAGAAGGGCCTAGGGCCCAAAGTCGTATGGTGTAACAAGGAAACCGAAAATGGGAAGAACAAAAAAAAAACGTACGGTAGTGACATAAACTACCAGTCATCTGCACCTGTTAGAGGAATGTCCCGGTGTCCCCGTTTTCGTAAAGTGGTGAATGAATTTCCTGGATGCGGTCACGGACCACTAGCATCCACGAATGTCTTACTCCTGGGGGACGCGGGAACTGCAGTAAGGAGGTTCACGAACAATAGGGGGGAGCAGGCAGGTGGGGGGGGGGGGGGGGGGGGGGGGGGAGAAGGAAAGCGCCCGTATGTAACACACCTCAGAGTAACCTTGAACATTTAAATCGGGAATGAAGTGAGGCATGCTAATGTGGACGGATAGCGGGAATGGGTTAAGTGGGGTGGAGCAGGAGTGGGGTCTTAGTGTGGCACTCTGGGATCTGGTGTTGTGGTAGGGTCAGGTGACAGTAGTCTTTTATATTCGTCGGTCGTGGTGAAATGTCGCCAGCACAACCATATAGTATTGAATTTAGCAGGCGAGTCTCTGGATTGATGGATTAATTTTTCCAATTCAGCAATTTTAGAGACACGCTTAAGCCAGTCAGCAATCTTTGGTGGGGTAGGGGTTTTCCAGAGAGTGGGTATGCACATTTTAGCTGCGTTCAGTAAGTGAAGAGCAAGGGACTTATGATGATGTTTGAAAGAAATGGAGGAATGATGAAGGAGCATTTGTGCAGGTGTGAAATCCAAGGGATAAGTCGTAATCTGTGAGGTTAAACGATGGACTTCCCACCAGAAAGGTTGGGGTGATGGACAAGCCCACCATATATGTAGCACAGTGCCGTCCCCGCCAGAGCATCTCCAACAAACCGAGGGAATGACCGGGGAGATTTTGTGGAGTCTGGAGGGGGTCTTGTATCACCTAGAGAAAATTTTGAAGCCATTTTCTTGTGCTGTGACATTCGTGGATCCCTTATGTACATGGGTATAAATACGCTCCCAGTCATCCACTGAGAGGTTCAAAGATAAGTCCCTTTCCCATCTCTGCGTGGCAACATTGGACTTGGCGTCAGAGTCAGAGAAAAGCAACGAGTAGATTTCAGATATCAAGTGCCTTTGTTGCGTTGTTGCAGTACAGAGTTTTTCAAACGGAGTCAGTTGTCTACTAAAGTCATGGCGTCTGGTTGGGTCATTGACAAAGTGTCTGATTTGAAGGTAAGTCCAAAGTGGGCAGGATAGGTCAGTTTCTCGTCTGGGTATGTCGGATCGGTCGATAAATGAGGCATTGGAAAAAAAGTGTCTTGCTTGGATATCAGCATGCGGCCAAAAGTCAGCCAAGAACGAATTTGATATGCCAGGGGGGAAACCCGGATTATGTCTGACGGGTGTTAGTGGGCTTAGTATCGTGGAAACCTGGTGGGTTTTGCATACATTTCAAAATGTTTGTACAGTGCAAGCAATGAGTGGGTGCGATTTACAGGATTGAGGAGTGTCGTTCTGGGTAATCCAAGGTAGGTGGTGGATAGGGATCGGGGTGAATTTGTTCTCAATGTTAATCCACGCTTTGGAGTGAGTGTGCACCTTCCAATCCACTATTCTCGTCAGTTGGCAAGCCCAATGGTATTTTACAATATCAGGAAGACCTATCCCTCCTTTCAATTTTGGAAGAGAGAGTCTTGCCATACTGAGTCTAGGTCGGTCTTTCCCCCATAGGAAATTAGAGCATGCAGTGCGGTAAGAAGAGAAGAAGGCTTGAGGTAATTTTATAGGGACTGTTTGCAGGACATAAAGAATTCAAGGGAGGACATTCATTTTGAGTATAGCAGCCCTGCCAAACCACGAAAAAATACCTATCGACCATGTTTTGAGATCTTTTTGAATGCGCTGGAGAATGGGAATGTAATTTTTGATGTACAGGTCAGATAATTGGGAGGGAAGAGAAATGCCTAAGTAGGTAATGGCTTCATGGTTCCACTTGAAAGGGTAGTTTGCTTGGCATAGCGATAGAGTGTCTTGAGGCAGGGATATGTTCAACGCTTCAGATTTCGAGAAGTTGATTTGGCGATTTGAGAGCGTGTGGAAGGTCTGGAAATCTGCAAGTAGGTTGGGGAGGGTGATGTGAGGGTCCGTCAGGAATAAGAGGATATCGTCTGCGAAGGCAGAGAGTTTGTATGTGTCATTCAGTATCGTTACGCCTTTGATGTCGGGGTTAGCTCGGAGGCGTTGGAGTAGTGGTTCTAGAGTAAGTACAAATATTAAGGGTGATAGGGGGCAACCTTGGCGAGTGCCGTTGGATATGGAGAAGGCATCCGACAGGTGGCCGTTGACTCGAACATGTGCCGTTGGAGAGGAGTAGAGCGCCATGATGAATTGAAGCATGCGGTCTCGTATCCCGACCGTATGAAGAGCTTCTTCCATATAGTCCCAGGCCACTCTGTCGAACGCCTTCTCCGCATCCAAGGAAAGGAAGAAGCCCTGTTGAGTGGCAGAGGACAACCAATGATGGATGTTGATGGCCTTGGTTGTATTGTCTCTTGCCTCCCTACCAGGTATAAAACCAACCTGGTCAAGTGATACGAGATTAGGTAAGAGAGGCAAGAGGCGGTTGGCAAGTATTTTTCCATATATTTTAAGGTCAACGTTAAGAAGGGAAATCGGCCGATAGTTATTCACCAAAGCAGTGTCCTTGTTTGGTTTAGGGATCACTGAGATATGTGCCGTTAAAAGGTCTCTCGGAGGCGGGTTGTCAGAGGAAATGGAGTTGAATGCGTTCAGGAAGTGGGGTTTCAGTGTGGTAGTAAAAGTCTTATAGTATGCCGTTGTCAGTCCGTCCGGGCCCGGGCTTTTACCGGGTTTCAGTTGTTTGAGGACAGTGTCCACTTCCAGTGGCGAAATAGGTTTATTTAAGTCAGCGGAGTCATCGTCAGATAAGGGAGGGGGGCTGTATTTAGCAAGAAATTCCTTGATGAACGTTCGTCGGGGCGTGTCGTCTGCGAGATGGTCAACAGGGCGTAAGTTGTAGAGTTGAGTATAGTATTGAACGAATTGTTGAGCTATTTGATCATTTGCCACCATCTTGTGCCCTTGAGAGTTTGTTACATAGTGTACAGTTGTGGAAGCTTTCTTAGCCCTGAGCGCTCTAGCTAAGAGCTTACCCGATTTGTTGCCAAATTCGTAGAATGTTTTTTGGGATAGGATGTAATTCCTTCTAATTTGCTGATTAAGAGTGTCTAGCAGATCAGTACGTGCCTGGAGCAATTCAGGAAGGGTATCAAGGGCGAGGGAGTTTTTGTGAGCCCGTTCCAGTGTCCGTATGGTGTTAGATAATTTTGTGATATGTGCTTGTCTATCCCTTTTCCGTTTAGCTGAAATCGCCATGAGTTCCCCACGTATCGTACTTTTGTGCGCTTCCCACAATATCATTGGTTAGATGTCAGAGGTAGCATTTTCTCTAAAATATAAGTCTAAACGCGTCGCGATATTGCTTGCGATCTGTTCGTCAGTGAGGAGGGATGGGTCCAATTGCCAGATCCGTGATCTGGGGGGTGTTTTTGTCAGTACTAAAGTCATGGAGATGGGATTGTGATCCGAAATGTACATGGGGTGAATTATGGCGGAAGTCAGAGTAGATAGATCAGGCTGAGAGATAAAGAGGTAGTCCAGTCGGGAGTATCGGTTATGAGGGGCCGAGTAGAATGTAAAGTCCTTGACATTAGGGTTAAGAGTACGCCATGTATCATGCAAGGCTAGCTCTTGTAGGCGTGTTTTAATTGAGCGAAGAGCTTGATATGGCATAGTGGAAGTGCCTGTAGACGTGTCGTGGGGAGGGTTCAGGGGGGCGTTGAAATCACCCCCAAGTATGAGCATTCCTACCTGGAAGGTGGAGAGTCGGTTTAAGGTGGCTGTGAAGAAGGAAACTTGGCCTGTATTAGGGGCGTATATGTTGGCTAGAGTAACTGGTCTGCCATAAAGAGAACCCTTTATGAATGTAAAACGGGCACCTTCATCTATGCATGTGTCCGTGACTTGGAATGGACAGTGTTTAGCAATCAGGATCGATACCCCTTTGGTCTTAGCAGTTGCATTCGTGGCGTGAAAGGCAGTCGGGTAGCGTGCGTTTGAGAATTTCGGACTTGAATTTGTCTTGAAATGGGTTTCTTGAAGAAACGCTATACTCGCCCTATATCTGTGGAGGGAGGTCAGGACTTGGGATCTCTTCTCAGGGGTATTGAGAGAGACCACCGTAGTTTTCAGTTTATTGTGGCGTTGACTAGGGGTCGACATCATATTCAAGGATGTGTAGACGCGATATACCGTCAGAACCGGGCGAGCGTATAAAGTGAATAGGGATATATGGTCTGAGGCGGAGGCAGAAATAGGTGACTACTATGCCAGTCCCTGAGGTACACTAAGAGAGTCACTGGGGTATGGAAAGAGTAGCGTGGGGGGTAAGTATAGAGAAGAGGAGGGTCCCTAGGGGGAGAAAAGAAGGTAGCAGGGGCAGGGTAGTACACACACCAGTGGGAAGGGGGTAGTTGATAGAAGAAAAAGAAGAAATTCAGAGGGTTACAAGTACCAGCTTGTTAACCTGAGGAGACAGGCAAGCTGTGTCCACTTATATCCAAAACGGTTCAGTGGCCGTGGG
This sequence comes from Lithobates sylvaticus, assembly GCA_028564925.1. Lineage (NCBI taxonomy): Eukaryota > Metazoa > Chordata > Amphibia > Anura > Ranidae > Lithobates > Lithobates sylvaticus. The sequence continues at coordinate 232,607,366 of CM053026.1, forward strand.
GCAATAAGAGCAGATGTAGAGAGTGGTCAAAGGGTCACTGAGTGGGGGTTGGTTGAGATCGGTAGAGAGTGTAGCGGGATGTGGTTCGGGTACAGCGTGCCTGACGGAGAGACATGTCGGGATCATGAATCTGGAGGATGAAAAGGCTATCAGGGAGGGGTAGAATCGGCGAATGGAACGATTGACAGGGCCGAGTAACACTAGTTGTAAGGAGAGAGCTCGGGGATGGTATTAGTGAGGTGATTGTCCGGACGAGACATTACACTGGCAGCGAGGGGAGGGTGCAGGTGGCATGGTAGCCTGCAGGTGGGGGGGACACAGGGTGTCCACTTACAGAAATAGGGGAGATTAGTCTATGCGTTGCACAATGAGTAGACACCCATTGACAAGTTAGAGTCGGGGACATAGGGAACGTAGAAGCACCTACTATAATGGTTCGGGTACAAGGAGTGGTGGGGGAAAGCTCAATGCAGTAGGGAGCCATTCACTGAGTTATAAGACCAGGTTATGGGGGGGGGGGGGGGGGAAGCTCTGTGATGTGTAAATGTCTGAGTAATGACATATGTAAGTCAATGGCTTCAGTTCGGTATCTGGGCATCTTTAAACAAGATCACTACTGTAATGTTTTGTCATTGTGGAGGCCCTGCTATCACCCGGGGAACAACGGGACCCGTCCCCCATAGGAGCCAGGGTTAGTACCACTAGCCAGTCTCTTCTGGCGGTTTATACCTGCGGAAAATGAAATATATAAAGGAGATCCCTATTGTGTCCCATATGAGACAGCACACATCAATTAGAATGTAGGGGGTACCATTACATAAACCGACGTACAGGCGCATAAATGACACAGAGGAAGCTTACATTTGACTGTGACATGTAGCCGTCCATAGTCGGGGAGGGGAGATATGTACATATGTTCGTTAGGTTAGTAACAAAGAAAAATAAAGGCATCCAAAGCAAAGTTGAAGAGAGAATAAAAAAAAAAATAATATATACATCCATATAAAACGTCAATAGTGAGAGGGAGAACAATACATCAGCCGAGTATCATATATGCATACGTAGAAAGGGCAACTACAGGGTCATGCGTATTGTGCAGGTTTGCAGCACAGAAAATCGGGCTGGCCGAGTAGAAGGTCTGGGCATATTGAAGCACCTACCCAGGACACCCACTTCGATCGTGTTGCCTAGGGATACTTAGGTTATGGTTTGCGTGGATCCGGAGATTTTGGGTAAAGGCAGGGTGCCCGATGTGGGCAGGCCAGCATATGTCCGTGAAAGACATTCTATCCCCGACTGGTGCAAGCGAGGGTACGACCTATGTCCACGGAGGGGGTGGGGCCATCCCGATCAAGAGGATGGGGGGGTCGCCAGGCATCAGCGGTCTACGGTTTAGGTATAGGTGCTCCATGGTCACATGGTTGTAGTGCCCGCTGTGTTTCGTGTGTAAAAACATATGCCCTTGGGGGTATAAGGAGGGATCACCCCGACCATAGCTTCATTTAAAGACAGATGGGCCAGTGCATATATGATACTTAGCAAGTGGAGGCAGTGCATATGCGACAAGGGGTAACAAACAGACATGTGGTTAACTTGTAGATCAAAGTGAAGTACAGTAGCATTAGAACTAAGGCATTCTGGTAACCCTATATATTATATATTATTATATATTACCTCAAACTGAATGTGGAGGAGCGTAAGGTCTCTAACATTCACCAGCTCCATGATGTCCTCATGGAGGAGTAGAAGAGGACTCCAGTGGCAACCTGTGAAGCTCTGGTGAACTCCATGCCCAAGAGGGTTAAGGCAGTGCTAGAAAAAAATGGTGGCCACACAAAGTATTGACACTTTGGGCCCAGTTTGGACATTTTCACTTAGGGGTGTACTCACTTTTGTTGCCAGCGGTTTAGACATTAATGGCTGTGTGTTGAGTTATTTTAAGGGGACAACAAATTTACACTCTTATACAAGCTGTACACTCACTACTTTACATTGTAGCAAAGTGTCATTGCTTTAGTGTTGTCACATGAAAAGTTATAATAAAATATTTACAAAAATGTGAGGGTGTACTCACTTTTGTGAGATACTGTGTGTGTGTGTATGTATGTGTGTATATATATATATATATATATATATATATATATGTATATATATATATAAATTTTTTTTTAGCAGAGACCCCAGAGAATAAAATGTTGTTCATTCCGATATTTTATATCAGACAGTATTTGCGCAGCAGTCTTTCAAATGCAATTTTTTTGGAAATACACTTTAATGAATTTAAAAAAAACACACAATGTTTACTCAATTTTTTTGTATAATGTGAAAGATGATGCTACACTGAAGAAATAGATACCTACCATGTCATGCTTTAATATTGTGCATGCTCATGGAATGGCAACAAACTATGGTACTTACTGTAGAGCTACAGTGGAGGTGTTGAGCGAGAATTATTGCTCTCGCTCTAACGTTTGTGGCGATACCTCACATGTGTGTTTTGAACACTATTTACATATGCTTGGGTGGCTTATGTATGTGTTCACTTTTGTGTGCAAGAACAGAGGCACAGGACGCTTAAAAAAAAAAAAAAAAAGACATATTTATTTAACTTTTTAACTTTTGCATTAAATAAAAAAAATGTACTATGGCCGGGAACTTGAAGTTACGTCAGACATTGCTTTGCTCCTCCAAGGGCATATAGATAAGTGGCAGCCATCTTGGCCTCACTCTTCTCCATATCCAGCTACTGCCAGCATTGGATCACTCCCAGACTTCACTGATGGGTCAGGTAAGCCTTGGGGCACCCTTCCCACCGCTTCTAAAAGTGATTGTGCAGCGAATCCGCCCGCGGGACCACTTTTATCTAAAAGAGATTCTGACATAGTAAACATTTATGTTGGTGTAGCGCTAGCATTTCTGCCAGCCAATGTTAAACTATGGACAATGCTACAAATTGGTATTTGGCACCATCTAGTGGCCTAAATGTAGAAGGGACTTTGTCTATTTTCTGTTGAAGAACATAAGAAAAATGTTACAGGAAGTGACTCAATTGTTTACATTACACAAGGACTTACCTACCCACAATGCTAGCTCACCTACCCATGAACACTCAGTGACTGAACAGCATGCTGGGTAGGCTATAAAGGGCCCTGTGCGGGCATTTTCTTTCTCTTCTGGACGCGTGGCCTGCTTACAAGGATCTGTGAAGAGGTGTCCCAGAGAGTGCGGCCTACATCAACTGCGGAGCGGAACAACCAGTGACTGGAGAGACAGTGTGACCGGATCGCGAAGGATCCAGAGACACCTGACGGAGCCATTTGAGGGTCCCGGTCATCTTTCGGAGCGGAGCAGCGTGATGGCGCTGACTGGCAGTAGGACTGAGACAATCGAAGCAGAGGTTTCCAGTTTTCCAGACCTGGTGTGGTGAGAGGGGTGTTGCCCACAGTTTGTTAACGCACTTTACACACTTAGACTCATACCACAGTGTTACTGGGACCTGTAGTTCCACAAAGGAGTCGCACTCAATTAGACTGAATTCAAGCAGGCCTGAAGCCTAGGTCTCACTGAGACACCAACACTGTGCGGTTTAGAGACAAATATACCAGAGGCAGTTATAAGTGTGTCACACCACCAGCACAGTTTAAATCGTCAGCTTACATTGCCCTTTTTCTCTTGTTAAAACCCTTGGATTACAATACACTGCAGTATAATAGCTAGCAGAAGACAGGAGACCAAAGACTGCATCTTTCACTGAGAGGCCTTGTGCATAGTTGCTGTAGCAAGAGACTGCACCATACCTCAAGGGGGAGCTATTGAGCAAAGTGTACTGTACTGTGTTTGTTTGACATTGTATTACTGTGATCAGTCAGCGTGCTGGAAGTGGGAAAGTGGCCAGTGTCAGAACATTGTCACTCTGAGCACTAGTCCCACTTGGAGACGCGCTTGCAGGGGTTAACCAAACAAACTATATATATTAAGAAGTTGTGAATATTCATTGCATTGTCACATTACGTTTGTGTGGCAGTGCGGTTACCTTAACTACTGTTTATATCTGTCCTAGTAAAATTCTTGTGTTTATGCTTAATATCCTTCAGTAAACTTATTCTAATATTTACTTACAAAACAGTGAGTTTGTTTTATTGCAAGCATGGAACCCAAAGTGTCAGAGGTAAGGGTAGCCCTGAATGTAGGGGATGGCCACTGGGAAAATTAACAACTTTGCAGCTCCCAAGGGAGTAATGCGCTACATTGGTTTTATATAATGCGGCGGCATCCACACACGTAGAACACCCAATATTTGAGGTGATTTATGCTTTCAAAGCAAATACAGTTTTGCACACTAGTACTGACTAGTATTCCAATGTTTCTCTTCTCCCTCAGGTTCTCTCAATCACTCCGCTAATGTGACCCCAGTGTTGACAGAGCGGGACAGGGTTAGGTCAAGCAAGGATGCTGTGTAGGTGATCAACATCCTTCTGCTTAACACTGATGACATCACTGGATGTTAGGACGCCGGTGGCTGGAAGGCTGAAATGGTGCACAATAAAAACTTGTGGCTTTGTGTAACTAAAAGGCACATGCGGGCTTGTATACATTTTGGGGCAGTTTTTAGACATTTTGTCAAGGCACCCTGCTTGAAAAAGGCTGATATAGACAGTGATGTAAGTAACTGAGTTAAAATAAACTGAGTTACGTAACTCAGTTACTTTAGAGGGTAACTAGTAATCTAACTAATTACTTTTCCCCTCATGGTAACTCAGTTACCATTACTTTGGCTTAGTTACTCCAATTACATCTACCGCCACTAGATGGCAGTAGTGTAATTCCGGTGTCCTGCCGAAAAAGTTCCCCCGCCGTATAAGGACCCCCTGTACTGCGCAGGCGCAGGGCTTGCGCAGTACGAAGGACTACGGAGCTTCCCGAAAATTGCCGAACCTAAACAGCTCTGAGTGAACTCTACACCGCGCAGGCGCAGTTAACATGTAATTGTACGAGGCGATGCCGCACGCTCCCGATGCTCGTGCTACTCTGCAAGGGGCGTCTATCGTGTAACTAAGGGGCGGGTCTAGTATTACTGTAACCAAGGGGCGCATTTATTATTATTGTTATATATCGAGCTCTGCCCATTAATTTACCATTCGCCCTCTTCTGTAGCCATCCGCCCCTTACACGATATAATAATAATAGACCCGCCACTTGCTTACACGCTATAACAGATCTGCCCCTTGGTTAGAGTAATAATAGAGCAGCCCCTTGGTTACACGATATATAACAATAATAATAAATGCGCCCCTTGGTTACAGTAATACTAGACCCCCGCCCCTTAGTTACACGTATAGAATATTTAAAAAAAAAAGTCACAGTTACTTTGCTGAGTAACTAATTACTTTTCCAATGTAGTAACTGAGTTACTAACTCAATTACTTTTTGGGAGAAGTAATTTGTAACGTAACTAATTACTTTTTTAAAGTAAGATGACCAACACTGGATATAGAGGATCAAATCGACAGTCTCTAGTCATATAATATGTTTGACAATTATTATGTCCATTTCCTCTCTTTCCCATCTATGAGGAGCCAACAGTGTGTAGCAGTTGTGTCCATCTCCACTTCATACTCAGCACCGCAAAATAAATGTTCACTCTTGTCAGGTATTAGCAATAAAAATGCAGGTAAAAGTTGTCAATTATCCGTTCACCACTCTCATCGGTACATCATGGCTTCAGCTAAATAGTCCATTATTGACACATCCAGTCCTTAATCCTGTGAGCTGTTGGCTGTAAATCGAGGATCTTCCAAAGCGTCTGTTCTAATATGATGTATAGTGCAAGTAGCAATGCCTGGAGTTCCCTCATAGGGTTCCTTATACCGGCATTTTCCAGCATTGCCAGTATACTGACTGACTGTGGACCACAAGAGGGGGCATGTACCACTCCGCCTACGCGTTTCGCCCCTTGCACTGACCAAGGTTTTGTCTGAGTGTGTGAATATGTGTAATATGTAATACATGACGTAGCTCGGGGCTGTTCAGTTACATTCAGGACTCAGATCTGGAGCCCGTTCCTGGAACCAACAGAAAGGAAAGAGCTGCGGGAAGGTCGTTCCTAGAACCAATAGAAGGCAGAGCTGTGTGGCGATTCATTTGAATACAATACCCACAATGCTGCAGTAACTCAAACAACCTGTCTTATGTACAGATAGTTATAGATGATTGGTGTGTAAGAAATGTGTACACATGTTATTTGTAATATGGAATGTTTATAGGACAAGTTAGATATAGATAGAAAATAAAGCGTTCCGGTGTGACTCCCCCTGAACTCAGTGTGATGTTCCTGTGGGAGGGTGCTCACTGTTGCCATCTATTGGTAGCTTTGCGCAGTGGCAGTATTGTAGCCAATGAAGTGTTAACTGAGGCGCGATTATTGCTAATTGAAAACTTTTACCAATACCCCGTCATGACGGCTTGCAATATAGCCGGCACTGGCAATTTTTGACAGTCTCTAAGGAGACTGAGCTATCTGGTTCAAGAATAGAATTAAGGTGGTTGTTAAGCCACTTCTATAAAACGCTCCTATCTCCTCTATATTATGACAATAAGTTCCCCTGTGTCTGTGTTATATCAGAAATATGGTTATCTCTACTGATAACACATTGTCTTCCTGTGATCAGTTGCCTTCTCTCTCCTCTCCTCTGTCTAGCTGACAGTTCAAGTGGGCGGGGCCAAGCAGTGCAGCTAGGGAGGAGAGACAGAGCGGAGGAGACACATGATCGCCAGAAGATGCTGTGTTATCACTACAGATAAGCATATTTATGATATAACACAGACACAGGGGAACTTCTTGTGTCTAATACAGAGGGGATGGGGGGCTTTTAATGTTAACTATGAGAGCTGACACAAGCTCAGAGAGAGGAGGGGGGAGAGGACACAGGAGACAGAGAGCAGGGCTGCGGATGACGGAGGCACTTACTGACTTCAGTGTCAGAGCTCAACAGCCCAGATATATCGGACAGCGTACAGGGGGGGAAGTAGAAACTGGCAGGATCAGACAGGTATTACAGGTGATAAAAGGGGCCAAATGACACAGCACAAGCTAGTGTTGCCAACCGCCCATAGATTTCTGGGCAGCCTGTAAATTTACTCCCATTTTCAGGGCGCACGTAAATGTCCGTAAAGAAGATGGCCGCGAGCCGACCATGTAACGGCGCATGCGCCGTTTCCAAAGCCGGCCAGGCTCGGCAAAGCTTTTACTCGCTCAGACGGGCGGCGCATGCGCAGTAACTTAATGGCGCCCCCTGGCATCATTTTTGAATAGATTCCAGAGTACACTTGCTAAGACACGGCAGCCGCATTTTGTGCACTCGCCGTAGGCGGAGGAGGCGAGGAGGGGGCAAGTGAGAAAATTGTGACACTGGGGCAGAAGCAGCTGACAATACTGGGTCTGGGGACAGATGACAGAGGATGACATGTCATTACTGGGGGGGTGAAGCCATGTCATGCAGGGGGACAGTGATGGACACTGACGTGCTGCCCTGTGGACTGTGGAGAGGTGAAAGGGGAGCAGCACAGGGGTAGCACACACTGGTGGAGACTGTAATATGATGGTGGACAGGGGAGGAGACTACTGTCTGTGAGGCTACTGTGAGGGGGTGAGGAGGACACTATCATGTCCGCAGCCTCTGCCCCCTCCTGTAGTATGTCCGCAGCCTCTGTCCGCCTCCTGTAGTATGTCCGCAGCCTCTGTCCCCCTCCTGTAGTATGTCCGCAGCCTCTGTCCACCTCCTGTAGTATGCCCGCAGCCTCTGTCCACCTCCTCCTGTAGTATGTCTGCAGCCTCTGTCCCCCTCCTGTAGTATGTCCGCAGCCTCTGCCCCCCTCCTGTAGTATGTCCGCAGCCTCTGCCCCCCTCCTGTAGTTTGTCCGCAGACTCTGCCCCCCTCCTGTAGTATGTCGGCAGCCTCTGTCCACCTCCTCCTGTAGTAAGTCTGCAGCCTCTACCCCCCTCCTGTAGTATGTCCGCAACCTCTGTCCAACTCCTCCTGTAGCATGTCCGCAGCCTCTGTCCCCCTCCTGTAGTATGTCTGCAGCCTCTGTCCCTCTCCTGTAGTATGTCCGTAGCCTCTGTCCCTCTCCTGTAGTATGTATGCAGCCTCTGTCCCTCTCCTGTAGTATGTCCGCAGCCTCTGTCCCCCTCCTGTAGTATCTGAGGGCAATCCTAGAAAGGAGTCAAGAGTAGGAGCACTGCAGGAATGGGGGTCACGGGAGGAGACAGACATGTGTGGACTGTGGAGAGGAGACTATACAATAAATCCAGAGCCGCCAAGCTGCAGAACCCATCTGACTGAGTCCTGCACGGTGCACCTGAGAGGAGGTCAGTGACAGCGCCCCTAGGCCGGTCTGAGGGTTGTTGCTTATGTAAGAGGGGAGTGAATACAATAATGTAAGGGGGCACTGATATAAAAGTTCCCCCCTATATTAGTAACCCACCTTAGTGTATTCACTCTGTAGAAGGGGGTCTCTAGTCACCAGAGCAAACCCCCCCCCCGTTTTCAGAGTTCCCCCTTACATCATGATCTGCAGCGTTCCGATTTACACAAGAGTTCCCTTTCACTGTAAGGGGAAATCCTGGACACTCTGATGTAAGGGGGAACTCTGTGCCTGCCGAGTTATAGTATCCTGACATTCATGTCAATAGAGAAATATGTTTTTTGACTTTTGCTTAACTTAAACACATTGCTAATAGCACTAACTATGTGTTTATAGTTCACATATTATATATTTGCACTGTTTAGCACAGAAAAATGTAATTTTAGGTACCTTTTTTGTAGTGGCAGTAAAAAATGTTGTGTTGTCAGTGAATTTCACGATTTCTGTCAGTAAAAAAATTGGTGCCGTTTGTAAATTTTGGCGTTTGGCCAGTAAATTTCACTTGGGGGGGTTGGCAACACCGGCACGAGCACTGTGCTGTATAACATACTTTAAGGGAACAGGATCTGTTTTTTTTGGGGGGGGGGGGGTTAACAAATACTTTAAGAGATTTTCTCTGGTATAGATTATAAGATCAAAAGCATTTTCTTGTGTTACTATTTTGTAGAATATTTTATTCTATCTTTTTATGTGACAACACTGAAGAAATGACACTTTGCTACAATGTAAAGTAGTGAATGTACATCTTGTATAACAGTGTAAATTTGCTGTCCTCTCAAAATAACTCCACACACAACCATTAATGTCTAAACCACTGGCAACAAAAGTGAGTACACCCCAAAGTGAAAATGTCCAAATTGGGCCCAATTAGCCATTTTCCCTCCCAGTGTCATGTGACTCGTTAGTGTTACTAAGTCTATGGTGTGAATGAGGAGCAGGTGTGTTAAATCTGGTTTTGTCGCTCTCACTCTTTCATACTGGTCACTGGAAGTTCAACATGGCACTTAATGGCAAAGAACTCTCTGAGGATCTGAAAAAAAAGAATTGTTGCTCTGCAGCATGGTGGCCAAGACAATACAGTGGTTCAACAGGACAAGTTCCACTCAGAGCAGGCCTCACCATGGTTGACCAAAGAAGTTGAGTGCACATGTTCAGCATCATATCCAGAGGTTGTCTTTGGGAAATAGAAGTATGAGTGCTGCCAGCATTGCTGTAGAGGTTGAAGTGGTGGGGGGGTCAGCCTGTCAGTGATCAGACCATACACTGCACACTGCATCAAATTGGTCTGCATAGCTGTCATCCCAGAAGGAAGCCTCTTCCAAAGAATACTTTCTAAGGGCACAAGAAAGCCTGCAAACAGTTTGCTGAAGATAAGCAGACTAAGAAATTGGATTACTGGAACCATGTCCTGTGGTCTGATGAGACCAAGATAAACTTATTTGGTTCAGATGGTGTCAAGCGTGGGTGGCAGCAACCAGGTGAGGAGTACAAAGACAAGTGTCTCTTGCCTACAGTCAAGCATGCTGGTGGAAGTGTCATGGTCTGGGGCTGCATGAGTGCTGGGGAGCTACAGTTCATCAAGGAAACCATGAATGCCAGCATGTACTGTGATATACTGAAGCAGAGCATGATCCCCTCCCTTCGGAGACTGGGCCGCAGGGCAGTATTCCAACATAATGACCCAAAACACACCCCCAAGGTGACCACTGCCTTGCTAAAGAAGCTGAGGGTAAAGGTGATGGACTGGCCAAGCATGTCTCCAGACCTAAACCCTATTGCGCATCTGTGGGACATCCTCAAACGGAATGTGGAGGAGCGCAAGGTCTCTAACATTCACCAGCTCCATGATGTCGTCATGGAGGAGTGGAAGAGGACTCCAGTGTCAACCTGTGAAGCTCAGGTGAACTCCATGCCCACGAGGGTTAAGGCAGTACTGGAAAATAATGGTGACCACACAAAATATTGACATTTTCACTAAAGGGTGTACTCAATTTTGTTGCCAGCGGTTTAGACATTAATGGCTGTGTGTTGAGTTATACAAGCTGTACACTCACTACTTTACATTATAGCAAAATGTAATTTCTTCAGTGTTTGTCATATGAAAAGATATTATTAAACATTTATAAAAATGTGAGGGGTGTAAATGTTGTAGCATTTAAAATCACCTGTCTTACATCATCCAAAAATGTGCAGCTTGACTTTCCATTATTGCTGGTAAGCGGAGCCAAACTGACACAGCTCTAGTACAGCAGAGAGAGCATGGGAAAGTGCTAGAGTATACGTGGACATGCGGGAGTGCCCGTGAACATGTGTGAATGGCAGAAGTACACATGGACTCCGATGCTCTATTCTTGCTTACTCTTGTCCTTACTGTCCGTTTTCCTTCTGACACAAACATAGTGGACTTCTCTGGTTCAGGTCAGGATCCCTCTGTGAATCCATTATTAGGTGTGGACTCTCAGATAGAAGAATCACTTTCACCAATTTTGGTCTGCGGATATGGGAGTTCATTTACTAAAACTGTAGAGTGAAAAACCTGGTGCAGCTCTGCATAGAAACCAATCAGCTTCAAGGTTTTATTGCCAAAGCTTAATTGAACAAGCTGATTGGCTACCATGCACAGCTGCACCAGATTCTGAGTGCTCCTGTTTTAGTAAATCTACCCCATAGTGTCCAAATCTGTGAATTTTTTTTTTCTTCTTATTTCAGTGGGATTTACCCTTAAAATTTGTGCCATTGACAACTCCTGCTTGTAATTGAACCTTGCCGAACTGTGAAATACACATGGAGAAATTACTATATTTTTAATTTCACCTGTGTCAGTCTGCCGAAAGATTTCTAGGTTTCCTATCACATGGTTCCACTGTCAGTAATTATGTGTGGGCACCCTGGTTAAGGTGCCGGCCTATGGAATTATTGCATTAGAAGCGTTCTGTATGGTCTTCAGGAGATGACATCTCTTTGGATCATTCTGGATACTATTTATCTAGGACGCTGCTAATGGTAGACCACCTATCTTTCTCAGAGGAAGAGGGCTAGGGAATAGACTGATAAGCCTTCCCCCACCTCTTTGACTTTTAAGAAATATTCCTTACATTGCTCACAAGGTCTGACACTCAGTATCTGCCAAATATCCAAACAAGCATTCCTTGGCATGCAGGTGTGCGCCTGTATTCCGGAGTGGGGGACACTTGAACAACTTGTGTCTCTAACTAAAGCTTGGGTGAGGGAGGTGGTATGCCAGGGCTACAAACCAATCCCTCTCCGAAGGGAGGGGATCATGCTCTGCTTCAGTACATCACAGTACATGTTGGCATTCATGGTTCCCTCAATGAACTGTAGCTCCCCAGTGTCGGCAGCACTTATGCAGCCCCAGACCAGGACTCTCCCACTACCATGCTTGTCTGTAGACAAGACACACTTGTCTTTGTACTCCTCACCTGGTTGATGCCGCAAAACACACGCTTGACACCATCTGAACCAAATAAGTTTATCTTGGTCTCATCAGACCACAGGACATGGTTCCAGTAATCCATGTCCTTAGTCTGCTTGTCTTCAGATAACTGTTTGCAGGCTTTCTTGTGCATCATCTTTAGAAGAGGCTTCCTTCTGGGACGACAGCCATGCAGACTAATTTGATACAGTGTGCGGCGTATGGTCTGAGCACTGACAGGCTGACCCCCCACCCCTTCAACCTCAGCAGCAATGCTGGCAGCACTCATATTTCCCAATGACAACCTCTGGAAATGACGCTGAGCGCGTGCACTCAACTTCTTTGGTCGACCATGGCGAGGCCTGTTCTGAGTGGAACCTGTCCTGGTAAACCACTGTATGGTCTTGGCCACCACGCTGCAGCTCAGTTTCAGGGTCTTGGCAATCTTCTTATATCCTAGGCCAATTTATGTAGAGCATCAATTCTTTTTTTCAGATCCTCATAAAGTTCTTTGCCATGAGATGCCAAGTTGAACTTCCAGTGACCAGTATGAGAGAGTGAGAGCAATAACACCAAAGTTAGCACACCTGCTCCCCATTCACACCTGAGACCTTGAAACAATAACGAGTCACATGACATCGGGGAGGGAAAATGGCGAATTGGGCCCAATTTAGACAATTTCACTTAAGGGGTGGACTCACTTTTGTTGCCAGCAGTTTAGACATTAATCAAGGGTGTTGAGTTATTTTGAGGGGTCAACAAATTTACACTTATACAAGCTGTACACTCACTACTTTACATTGTAGCAAAGTGTCATTCAGTGTTGTCACATGAAAAGATACTAAAATATTTAGAAAAATGTGAGGGGTGTACTCACTTTTGTGAGATACTGTATGTGTGTGTATATATATATATATATATATATATATATATAGATTTCTTTTTTTTTTTATCAGAGACCCCAGAGAATAAAATGTTGATCATTACAATATTTTATGTCAGACTGTATTTGCGCAGCAGTCTTTCAAATGCAATTTTTTGGGGAAAAAATACACTTTAATGAATTTAAAAAAGCAAAAAAAAAAACTGAATATTTACTCAATTTTTTTGTATAATGTGGAAGATGATGTTACTCCAAAGATATAGATACCTACCATGTCATGCTTTAATATTGTGCATGGAATGGCAACAAACTATGGTGCTTACTGTAGAGTTACAGTGGAGGTGTTGCGCGAGAATTATTGCTCTCGCTCTATCGTTCGTGGCGATACCTCACATGTGTGTTTTGAACACTATTTACATATGCTTGGGTAGCTTATGTATGTGTTCACTTTTGTGTGCAAGAACAGAGGCACAGGACGCTTAAAAAAAAAATCTTATTTATTTTACTTTTTAACTTTTGCATTAAATAAAAAAAAAAATGTACTATGGCCAGGAACTTGAAGTGACGTCAGACGTCGCTTCAGTCCTCCAAGGGCATATAGATGAGTGGCACCCATCCCACAGAAAATAAAGCGTTCCGGTGTGACTCTCCCTGAGCTCAGTGTGATGTTCCTGTGGGAGGGTGCTCACTGTTGCCCTCTATTGGTAGCTTTGCGCAGTGGCAGTATTGTAGCCAATGAAGTGTTAACTGAGGCGCGATTATTGCTAATTGAAAACTTTTACCAATACCCCGTCATGACGGCTTGCAATATAGCCGGCACTGGCAATTTTTGACAGTCTCTAAGGAGACTGAACTATCTGGTACAACGATAGAATTAAGGTGGATAAGCCACTTCTTTAAAATGCTCCTATCTTCTCTATATTATACCTGGCATTCGTGGTTACCTCAATGAACTGTAGCTCCCCAGTGTCGACAGCACTCATGCAGCCCCAGACCATGACACTCCCACCACCATGCTTGACTGTAGACAAGACACACTTGTCTTTGTACTCCTCACCTGGTTGCCGCAACACACGCTTGACACCATCTGAACCAAATAAGTTTATCTTGGTCTCATCAGACCACAGGACATGGTTCCAGTAATCCATGTCCTTAGTCTGCTTGTCTTCAGTTAACTGTTTGCAGGATTTCTTGTGCATCGTCTTTATAAGAGGCTTCCTTCTGGGACGACAGCCATGCAGACCAATTTGATGCAGTGTGCGGCGTATGGTCTGAGCACTGACAGGCTGACCCCCACCCCTTCAACCTCTGCAGCAATGCTGGCAGCACTCATACAAGCTGTACACTCACTACTTTACATTGTAGCAAAGTGTAATTTCTTCAGTGTTGTCACATGAAAAGATATAATAAAATATTTAGAGAAATGTGAGGGGTGTACTCACTTTTGTGAGATACTGTGTGTGTGTATGTATATACATATATATATATATATATATATTTTTTTTTTTTTTTTTTATTGCAGAGACCCCAGAGAATAAAATTTTGATCATTGCAATATTTTATGTCAGACAGCATTTGCACAGCAGTCTTTCAAATGCAATTTTTAGGGAAAAAATACACTTTAACCACTTCCCGACCGGCGCACGACGGTGTACGTCGGCAGAATGGCACGGACAGGCATAAAGTACAGGTACGTCCCTTTAAGAATGCCGCCGTGCCATTGCGTGCTCCGGTCGGGACCTCCGTGAGTCTGGTCACGAGTCCCGCGGACTCGATCGCCGCGGGGATACCCGCAATCGTCTCACGGGGAGGCTGAACGGGGAGATGCGGAAGTAAACAGCATCTCCCCGTTCTGCCTAGCAACTAGTGACACGATCTCTGCTCCCTGTGATTGGAGCAGAGATCAGTGATCACTAACACACAGCCACGCCCCCCACAGCTAGTAACACACCTCTAGGACACACTTAACCCCTACACTGCCACCCCCTGGTTGACCCCTTCACTCCCAGTGTCATTTACACAGGAATTAATGCATTTGTATAGCACTAATTGCTGTATAAATGACAATGGTCCCAAAAATGTCTAATGTGTCCGCCATAATGTCGCAGTCACAATAAAAATCGATGATCGCCGCCATTACTAGTAAAAAATTAAATAATTAATAAAAATGCCATAAAAACTATCCCCTATTTTGGCCTCACTCTTCTCCAAACCGAGCAACTGCCAGCATTGGATCGCTCCCAGACTTCACTGATGGGTCAGGTAAGCCGTGGGGCACCCATCCCACCGCTTCTAAAAGGGATTGTGCGGCGAATTCGCCCGCGGGACCACTTTTATCTAAAAGGGATTCTGACATAGTAATAATGAATGTTGGTTTTATATAATGCGGTGGCATCCACACACGTAGAACAAATATTAGAGGTGATTTATGCTTCCAAAGCAAATACAGTTTTGCACACTAGTACTGACTAATATTCCAATGTTTCTCTTCTCCCTCAGTTTCTCTCCATCACTCTACTAATGTGACCCCAGTGTTGACAGAGCGGGGCAGGGTTAGGTCAAGCAAGGATGCTGTGCAGGCGATCAACATCCTTCTTATTAACACTAATGACATCACTGGATGCTAGAACGTTGGTGGCTGAAATGGTGCACAATAAAAACTTGTGGCTTTGTGTAACTACAAGGCACATGCAGGCTTGTATACATTTTTGGGAATTTTTTAGACATTTTGTCAAGGTACCCTGCTTGAAAAAGGCTGGTATAGAGGATCAAATCGACAGTCTCTAGTCATATAATATGTTTGACAATTATTATGTCCATTTCCTCTCTTTCCCATCTATGAGGAGACAACAGTGTGCAGCAGTTGTGTCAATCTCAACTTCATACTCAGCACCGCAAAATAAATGTTCACTCTTGTCAGGTATTAGCAATAAAAATGCATGTAAAAGTTGTCAATTATCTGCTCATCACTCCCATCGGTACATCATAGCTTCAGCTAAATAGTCCATTATTGACACATCCAGTGCTTAATCCTGTGAGCTGTTGGCTGTAAATCGAGGATCTTCCAAAGCGTCTGTTCTAATATGATTTATAGTGCAAGTAGCAATGCCTGGAGTTCCCTCATAGGGTTCCTGATACCGGCATTTTCCAGCATTGAAATTGAAAACGTCATTTATGACGAAACGACGTATGGGAAGGCACGCAGCGACGCCACCACACAGACCGTATCGAATCAGGGGACGGGTTTACACTGACCGGCCGGCAGTGTTTGTACTTTTTTCGTTTGTCTTTCATCTACTTGATGTAAGTGATTTTTAATCCTTTTAAATAAAATAGTTTGTTACCAGTATCACGCTATGGGTGGCCCCCTTTTGTTCTCTTTATAATTGGAGGAATTTACTTGGATTTTGGCTGGATATCTCTGGTTGGAGTGGATGGTGAGACGTTTTTCCTCTTCCTCCTTGGAGTGATTCCCTTAAGGCGGTTTAACCCTACCTGCTCCTGTCTACTGGATATACCACAGGCTTTAATATCAGTGCCTTAACCTTACTACCATCTGGTAAGCCTCCTATTTAATAGGTGGTCGGGATGAAGCACCGTTTTTATGCATGTCACAGTGTGTAATTTCCCAGCACGAGCACCTTGGTGTTTTTGAGCATTATCTACCCGTGGTCATAAATTTCTGATGTCAAGATTGATCTGAACTGGACATTAGCAACATCCCTGTTTGGACTGTCTTTTACCGACTAGTGCAATTTTTCAAGATCTTTGATTGGTCACACCACATGTTTTTTGATTCATATGTTTATAATTTGTATTATTGGCGCAGCTTTATATACTGTATATTTTCCAGCATTGCCAGTATACTGACTGACTGTGGACCACAAGAGGGGGCATGTACCACTCCGCCTACGCGTTTCGCCCCTTGCACTGACCAAGGCTTTGTCTGAGTGTGTGAATATGTGTAATATGTAATACATGACGTAGCTCGGGGCTGTTCAGTTACATTCAGGACTCAGATCTGGAGCCCGTTCCTGGAACCAACAGAAAGGAAAGAGCTGCGGGAAGGTCGTTCCTAGAAGCAATAGAAGGCGGAGCTGTGTGACGATTCATTTGAATACAATACCCACAATGCTGCAGTAACTCAAACAACCTGTCTTACGTACAGATAGTTATAGATGATTGGTGTGTAAGAAATGTGTACACATGTTATTTGTAATATGGAATGTTTATAGGACAAGTAAGATATAGATAGAAAATAAAGCGTTCCGGTGTGACTCCCCCTGAGCTCAGTGTGATGTTCCTGTGGGAGGGTGCTCACTGTTGCCATTTAATGGTAGCTTTGCGCAGTGGCAGTATTGTAGCCAATGAAGTGTTAACTGAGGCGCGATTATTGCTAATTGAAAACTTTTACCAATACCCCGTCATGACGGCTTGCAATATAGCCGGCACTGGCAATTTTTGACAGTCTCTAAGGAGACTGAACTATCTGGTACAAGAATAGAATTAAGGTGGTTGTTAAGCCACTTCTATAAAAAGCTCCTATCTCCTCTATGTTATGACAATAAGTTCCCCTGTGTCTGTGTTATATCAGAAATATGGTTATCTCTACTGATAACACATTGTCTTCCTGTGATCAGTTGCCTTCTCTCTCCTCTCCTCTGTCTAGCTCACAGTTCAAGTGGGCGGGCCAAGCAGTGCAGCTGGGGAGGAGAGACAGCGGAGGAGACACATGATCGCCAGAAGATGCTGTGTTATCAGTACAAATAAGCATATTTTTTTTTTTTTTTTTTTTTGAAAGCCTGTGGCGTGCAAAACACACTCAAAAACTCACCCAAAAACTCACCCGGTGCAAAAAAAATGTGCACAACATAAAAAAGTGCAACGGGTACACAAGACCTCTAAAATCAGAGGAACTTGTCCTGAATCCCCCGGGGCGTTAGGCTCCTGACAGGGACAAGGACCGTAAAACTTGGTCTTCCTGGCCGAAACCAGTCAGACCCCGTTCTCTGGAAGGTCTGCCGAAACAGACTAGGTGAGGCTCTCCCGAAGAGAGACCCCAACCCTATGAGAGAGGGCGAACTAAGCCAGAAGGCCATGTCCACCCCCTCCCTGACGTTCAGGACAGGCCCTGAGACCTGTGACCCTACTAATCACACGTGCTAAACCGTGTACAAACATAAAAATACAAAAAAACAATGTGACACACAAACAAAAGAATAAATAAAATAAAGTGGGGGAAGGGATAGTGGAGAGGAGAGTGAAAGAAGTGGCCATTGTGTGAAACAATGACCAGGCCCTCCGGCCAGGAATAAAAAATTCCTCTGGTCCCAGCCAAAAGGCCCGGCCCAAGAGGCAGGTGCTAAAAAAGCGTGATATGGTGCAGTGACCGTGGTGCCATAAATCAATGTGTCCCTCACACACAGTGATTGTTTGGCACCCCTGGACTGCCACTCCAGGGGCACATACTCCATAGGCTTTCAAGACCGCCCTGGCCAACGGTCCGGACCACAGCAGCCCCCACCACAGACAGGAAGGTCTAGAGATCAGGGAGCTTGGGGAGAGCCTGCCCACCAACAGGTTCACCGTCGCTACCCATCACTCCCTCCTAATCACAATCGGGAAATACTAACCGATCCTCCCCCTCCAGATAGGGATTCACGGCGTTCTGTTACCCGAAAGACTGTCTGGGGCTAGAGCCACCCCAATCCAGGCCAGAAGGCCAGGTAACTCGACCCCTTGGCGCCGACCGTGGCAGCACCCATCCTCACCAGGAGTACCCTTCCAGTACGGCTCAGACTCAGGCCATACGCTGCCACACCAATTCCAGTGTACCCAGCGTGCCCCTCCAGAAACCGTACCTTCCAGGCACTAATTACGCCATCGGAGAGCGAGCCTGCCACCCTCTCTATAGGGCCAGAAACATCGCCTCCTTTGGCAACTGATAAGAACAGATACTACACTTGATCTTAGCCAAAAGGCCGAGAAGACTGAGCTATCTGGTTCAAGAATAGAATTAAGGTGGTTGTTAAGCCACTTCTATAAAACGCTCCTATCTCCTCTATATTATGACAATAAGTTCCCCTGTGTCTGTGTTATATCAGAAATATGGTTATCTCTACTGATAACACATTGTCTTCCTGTGATCAGTTGCCTTCTCTCTCCTCTCCTCTGTCTAGCTGACAGTTCAAGTGGGCGGGGCCAAGCAGTGCAGCTAGGGAGGAGAGACAGAGCGGAGGAGACACATGATCGCCAGAAGATGCTGTGTTATCACTACAGATAAGCATATTTATGATATAACACAGACACAGGGGAACTTCTTGTGTCTAATACAGAGGGGATGGGGGGCTTTTAATGTTAACTATGAGAGCTGACACAAGCTCAGAGAGAGGAGGGGGGAGAGGACACAGGAGACAGAGAGCAGGGCTGCGGATGACGGAGGCACTTACTGACTTCAGTGTCAGAGCTCAGCAGCCCAGATATATCGGAGTCAGCGTACAGGGGGGAAGTAGAAACTGGCAGGATCAGACAGGTATTACAGGTGATACAAGGGGCCAAATGACACAGCACAAGCTAGTGTTGCCAACCGCCCATAGATTTCTGGGCAGCCCGTAAATTTACTCCCATTTTCAGGGCGCGCATAAATGTCCGTTACGGGCAGCGGTGCCCGTAAAAAAGATGGCCGCGAGCCGACCATGTAACGGCGCATGCGCCGTTTCCGAAGCCGAAAGCTTTTACTCGCTCAGACGGGCGGCGCATGCGCAGTAACTTAATGGCGCCCCCTGGCATAATTTTTGAATAGATTCCAGAGTACACTTGCTAAGACAGGGCAGCCGCATTTTGTGCACTCGCCGTAGGCGGAGGAGGCGAGGAGGGGGCAAGTGAGCAGAATGTGACACTGGGGCAGAGGATGACTGGGGACAGCAGCTGACAATACTGGGTCTGGGGACAGATGACAGAGGATGACATGTCATTACTGGGGGGGTGAAGCCATGTCATGCAGGGGGACAGTGATGGACACTGACCTGCTGTCCTGTGGACTGTGGAGAGGTGAAAGGGGAGCAGCACAGGAGTAACACACACTGGTGGAGACTGTAATATGATGGTGGACAGGGGAGGAGGCTACTGTCTGTGAGGCTACTGTGAGGGGGTGAGGAGGACACTATCATGTCCGCAGCCTCTGCCCCCTCCTGTAGTATGTCCGCATCCTCTGTCCACCTCCTGTAGTATGTCCGCAGCCTCTGTCCCCCTCCTGTAGTATGTCCGCAGCCTCTGTCCACCTCCTGTAGTATGCCCGCAGCCTCTGTCCACCTCCTCCTGTAGTATGTCTGCAGCCTCTGTCCCCCTCCTGTAGTATGTCCGCAGCCTCGGCCCCCCTCCTGTAGTATGTCCGCAGCCTCTGCCCCCCTCCTGTAGTATGTCCGCAGCCTCTGTCCCCCTCCTGTAGTATGTCCGCAGCCTCTGTCCACCTCCTGTAGTATGCCCGCAGCCTCTGTCCACCTCCTCCTGTAGTATGTCTGCAGCCTCTGTCCCCCTCCTGTAGTATGTCCGCAGCCTCTGCCCCCCTCCTGTAGTATGTCCGCAGCCTCTGCCCCCCTCCTGTAGTTTGTCCGCAGCCTCTGCCCCCCTCCTGTAGTATGTCGGCAGCCTCTGTCCACCTCCTCCTGTAGTAAGTCTGCAGCCTCTACCCCCCTCCTGTAGTATGTCCGCAGCCTCTGTCCCCCTCCTGTAGTATGTCCGTAGCCTCTGTCCCTCTCCTGTAGTATGTATGCAGCCTCTGTCCCTCTCCTGTAGTATGTCCGCAGCCTCTGTCCCTCTCCTGTAGTATGTCCGCAGCCTCTGTCCCCCTCCTGTAGTATCTGAGGGCAATCCTAGAAAGGAGTCAAGAGTAGAAGCGCTGCAGGGATGGGGGTCACGGGAGGAGACAGACACGTGTGGACTGTGGAGAGGAGACTATACAATAAATCCAGAGCCGCCAAGCTGCAGAACCCATCTGACTGAGTCCTGCACGGTGCACCTGAGAGGAGGTCAGTGACAGCGCCCCTAGGCCGGTCTGAGGGTTGTTGCTTATGTAAGAGGGGAGTGAATACAATAATGTAAGGGGGCACTGATATAAAAGTTCCCCCCTATATTAGTAACTAGGGATGGGCCCGGTGCTCGATTCGAACCCACGTTCGAATCGAGCACCGGGCGTTCGCTCGCTCGGCGAGCCCAGAACTATTTGGGCCGTTCGCATCACATTCGTGTGATGCGAGCGGCCCCGCAATGCATTGCGGCCGGCGCGGCCGGCGCAGTGCATTGCTGGCTGATGATTGGCCAAGCATGCACTGTGACCCCGCATGCTTGGCCAATCACAGCGCCGGAAACTCGGAGAACAATAATTGGCTACAGGCAGGACGCCTGTAGCCAATTAAAGCTCAGGGGCTTTAGTAAACCCCCCACCATTTAAAAGGCCGCCACGCCGTCGGCCCCGGTCACATGAGTTCCGGCTTTAGGAGAGATCAGTCTGCTGATTCTGTCTTTGCTTGATTGCTACTGAAAGATTTGCTCTTCTTTGCTAAACCATTGGCTATTTCTTTGCTAAACCATTGCTACCTAAGTCATTGATCGTTCATTGCTGCTGATTGCACAGTTAGTGTGTTATTAGCTGCTGCTGGGGATTAGTCTGGTGCGTGCTTACTGTTAGTACAGTATTGCAGTAGTACCAACCGCAGTGCTGTTAGCACAGCATTGCACCCCAACAGCACCCATAGGACTTCTAGTGTGTTAGTGGCAGCAAACAGAGCTCCTATATTTTCTTCTCAGCAGCACCCATAGGACTTCTAGTGTGTTAGTGGCATCACACAGAGCTCCTATATTTTCTTCCCAGAAGCACCCATAGGACTTCTAGTGTGTTAGTGGCATCACACAGAGCTCCTATATTTTCTTCCCAGAAGCACCCATAGGACTTCTAGTGTGTTAGTGGCATCACACAGAGCTCCTATATTTTCTTCCCAGAAGCACCCATAGGACTTCTAGTGTGTTAGTGGCATCACACAGAGCTCCTATATTTTCTTCCCAGAAGCACCCATAGGACTTCTAGTGTGTTAGTGGCATCACACAGAGCTCCTATATTTTCTTCTCAGCAGCACCCATAGGACTTCTAGTGTGTTAGTGGCATCTCACAGAGCTCCTATATTTTCTTCCCAGAAGCACCCATAGGACTTCTAGTGTGTTAGTGGCATCACACAGAGCTCCTATATTTTCTTCCCAGAAGCACCCATAGGACTTCTAGTGTGTTAGTGGCATCACACAGAGCTCCTATATTTTCTTCCCAGAAGCACCCATAGGACTTCTAGTGTGTTAGTGGCATCACACAGAGCTCCTATATTTTCTTTCAGCAGCACCCATAGGACTTCTAGTGAGTTAGTGGCATCACACAGAGCTCCTATATTTTCTTCCCAGAAGCACCCATAGGACTTCTAGTGTGTTAGTGGCATCACACAGAGCTCCTATATTTTCTTCCCAGAAGCACCCATAGGACTTCTAGTGTGTTAGTGGCATCACACAGAGCTCCTATATTTTCTTCTCAGTAGCACTCATAGGACTTCTAGTGTGTTAGTGGCATCACACAGAGCTCCTATATTTTCTTCCCAGAAGCACCCATAGGACTTCTAGTGTGTTAGTGGCATCACACAGAGCTCCTATATTTTCTTCTCAGCAGCACCCATAGGACTTCTAGTGTGTTAGTGGCATCACACAGAGCTCCTATATTTTCTTCCCAGAAGCACCCATAGGACTTCTAGTGTGTTAGTGGCATCACACAGAGCTCCTATATTTTCTTCTCAGCAGCACCCATAGGACTTCTAGTGTGTTAGTGGCATCACACAGAGCTCCTATATTTTCTTCCCAGAAGCACCCATAGGACTTCTAGTGTGTTAGTGGCATCACACAGAGCTCCTATATTTTCTTCCCAGAAGCACCCATAGGACTTCTAGTGTGTTAGTGGCATCACACAGAGCTCCTATATTTTCTTCTCAGCAGCACCCATAGGACTTCTAGTGTGTTAGTGGCATCACACAGAGCTCATATATTTTCTTCCCAGAAGCACCCATAGGACTTCTAGTGTGTTAGTGGCATCACACAGAGCTCCTATATTTTCTTCCCAGAAGCACCCATAGGACTTCTAGTGTGTTAGTGGCATCACACAGAGCTCCTATATTTTCTTCCAGAAGCACCCATAGGACTTCTAGTGTGTTAGTGGCATCACACAGAGCTCCTATATTTTCTTCCCAGAAGCACCCATAGGACTTCTAGTGTGTTAGTGGCATCACACAGAGCTCCTATATTTTCTTCCCAGAAGCACCCATAGGACTTCTAGTGTGTTAGTGGCATCACACAGAGCTCCTATATTTTCTTCTCAGCAGCACCCATAGGACTTCTAGTGTGTTAGTGGCATCACACAGAGCTCCTATATTTTCTTCTCAGCAGCACCCATAGGACTTCTAGTGTGTTAGTGGCATCACACAGAGCTCCTATATTTTCTTCCCAGAAGCACCCATAGGACTTCTAGTGTGTTAGTGGCATCACACAGAGCTCCTATATTTTCTTCCCAGAAGCACCCATAGGACTTCTAGTGTGTTAGTGGCATCACACAGAGCTCCTATATTTTCTTCTCAGAAGCACCCATAGGACTTCTAGTGTGTTAGTGGCATCACACAGAGCTCCTATATTTTCTTCTCAGCAGCACCCATAGGACTTCTAGTGTGTTAGTGGCATCACACAGAGCTCCTATATTTTCTTCTCAGAAGCACCCATAGGACTTCTAGTGTGTTAGTGGCACCACACAGAGCTCCTATATTTTCTTCAGGCACCACACAGAGCTCCTATATTTTCTTCTCAGCAGCACCCATAGGACTTCTAGTGTGTTAGTGGCATCACACAGAGCTCCTATATTTTCTTCTCAGAAGCACCCATAGGACTTCTAGTGTGTTAGTGGCACCACACAGAGCTCCTATATTTTCTTCTCAGCAGCACCCATAGGACTTCTAGTGTGTTAGTGGCATCACACAGAGCTCCTATATTTTCTTCCCAGAAGCACCCATAGGACTTCTAGTGTGTTAGTGGCATCACACAGAGCTCCTATATTTTCTTCTCAGCAGCACCCATAGGACTTCTAGTGTGTTAGTGGCATCACACAGAGCTCCTATATTTTCTTCCCAGAAGCACCCATAGGACTTCTAGTGTGTTAGTGGCATCACACAGAGCTCCTATATTTTCTTCTCAGCAGCACCCATAGGACTTCTAGTGTGTTAGTGGCATCACACAGAGCTCCTATATTTTCTTCCCAGAAGCACCCATAGGACTTCTAGTGTGTTAGTGGCAGCACACAGAGCTCCTATATTTTCTTCTCAGCAGCACCCATTTTTTATACTATATACACTACCGACTACAATGGCTGGAAGACCGCCATGGAGAGGCAGAGCGTGCCGAGGCAAGAACACAGGGCAGGCAGGCTCTGTTTCTAGAGACAACAGTGCTGGCCGTGGACGTGGTCGTGCATCGTCATCAGCACGTGGCCATGGGACACGCTTGTCTTTGTTTTCGGCAGCTGGACATGTGGAGCCGCATCATGCCGAAGGCTTGGTAGAATGGATGACCAAGCCCTCCTCATCCTCCTCATCCTCTCTCACCCAGGCTCAGGGTACTGGCAGAGCAGCTGCCAACGCATACTCAATGGCATCATCAGCCACCCCTTCCCTAGACCCACCATGTCCTACTGAGGAGTCCCCCGAACTCTTTAAGCACAGTGTTGGGTACATGCTCCAGGAGGATGCCCAACGATTCGAAGGCTCGGATGATGATATCCAGCTTGAGGAAGGCAGTAGTGTGCGCGCAGAGAGAGGGGATGCTGAAGGACAGCAATCTGGCAGTACTGTTCCACCAGCTGCAGCTTACTGCCAGGTTTGCTCTAGTGGTGAAGAGGGAGGGGATGATGAGGTCACTGACTCCACGTGGGTGCCTGAAGGGAGAGAGGAGGAGGAGGATGTGGCGTCACATGTCCAACGAGGCAGGATGCCCCCTGGAGGCCAGCTAGAGGCCAGCACAGCAACTGTACCACACCGCAGAGCTCCGCCTGTGCAGGGCGCTGCCTCTGCACATTATCACAAAAGTTCTTTGGTGTGGGCCTTTTTTGAGACGAGTGCATCAGATCGCACCACTGCTATATGCAATATTTGTCTCAAGCGTATCTCGCGTGGCCAAAACATCAGCCGCTTGGGCACCACAAGCATGAGCAGACATATGTCGACCTGCCATGCAGCTCGTTGGCAAGCACACATAAAAGACCCACACCAAAGAACAAAGCGGACCTCTCCTTGCTCCTCATCAGCTGGGATCTCCATCCCCACTATATCTTCAGTCCTCTCTGAAAGCTGCTCTGAGAGGACTGAAGGTGTAGAATTAGGTGTGTCACAACCAAGTACTTGCAGTACACCGACGTCCGATTGTAGCAGGCAAATTTCCCTGCCCCAGCTGCTGGACCGTCAAAAGAAGTATACTCCCAGCCATCCACATGCCCAGCGGTTGAATGCTAGCTTGGCTAAATTGCTAGCACTTCAACTGCTGCCTTTTCAGTTGGTAGACTCGGCCCCCTTCCGTGAGTTTGTTCAATGTGCGGTTCCTCAGTGGCAGGTTCCCAAACGCCACTTTTTCTCACGGAAGGCGATTCCCTCTCTCTACCGGCATGTGGAAGGCAATGTCCATGCCTCGCTGGACAGGGCGGTCAGCGGTAAGGTGCATATTACCGCTGACTCATGGTCCAGCAGGCATGGACAGGGACGTTATCTTTCTTTCACGGCCCATTGGGTCACTCTATTGGCAGCTGGGAGGGATGCAGGACAAGGTGCACTAGTGTTGGAGGTTGTTCCGCCACCACGCCTCCAAAATGCTACTACTGGTTGTGACACACCTCTCTCCTCCACCCCCTCCTCTTCTTCTTCCTCCAGTGCTCTGTCCTCGGAACCAGCGGTGCTCCGTAGGCGTACAAGGGGCTACGCGAGTACGCAGGCAAAAAGATGCCATGCCGTGCTTGCGCTGGTGTGTTTGGGGGACAGGAGCCACACTGGGCCAGAGGTTCTGGCAGCTCTGCAGGGGCAGGCCGAGAGGTGGTTGACGCCACGCCAGCTTAAGCCAGGAAAGGTCGTTTCTGACAATGGCACCAACCTCCTCTCCGCCCTGCGACAGGGGCAGCTCACCCATGTGCCCTGTATGGCTCACGTCCTCAACCTGGTGGTGCAGCGGTTCTTGGGCAGGTTCCCAGGCTTACAGGATGTCCTGAGGCAGGCCAGGAAAGTCTGTGTGCATTTCCGCCGATCTTATAATGCCAGTGCTCGGCTGACTGAGCTGCAAAAGGAGCTGAACCTGCCCAAGAACCGCCTAAAATGTGACATGCCCACCAGGTGGAACTCAACGTTGGCCATGCTGCAGCGACTGCACACGCATCAGAGGGCCATCAATGAGTACCTTTGCGACTACGGCACCAGAACAGGGTCAGGGGAGCTTGGCTTTTTTTCCCCACGCCAGTGGAGCATGATCAGGGATGCATGCACTGTCCTCTCACCATTTGAGGAGGCCACGAGGATGGTGAACAGTGACAGTGCATGCATCAGTGACACTGTACCTCTTGTCCACCTGTTGGAGCATACGCTGCGTGGGATAATGGACAGGGCACTTGAGGCAGAACAGAGGCAGGAAGAGGAGGACTTCCTTGCCTCTCAAGGCCCCCTTTATCCAGACAGTGTTCCTTCTGTCCCACCCATCACACAGGAAGAGGATGAGGAGGAGGAGGAGGAGGAGGATTGTGTGAGCATGGAGATGGAGCCTGGCACTCAGCATCAGCAGCAGCAGTCTTTTAGGGATGATGTACAGTCCCAACAAACCAGTGGACTTGTACGTGGCTGGGAGGAGGTGGCTGGGGATCATGTCATCCTCAGTGACCCAGAAGACTCCGGACCGAATGCCTCAGCTAACCTACGCTGCATGGCCTCCCTGATCCTGCAAAGCCTGCGGAAGGATCCTCGTGTTCTTCGGATCAAGGAGAGGGACCATTACTGGCTGGCCACTCTCCTTGATCCACAGTACAAGGGTAAGGTTGCGGACCTTATCTTGCCGTCGCAGAGGGAGCAGAGGATGAGACATCTCAGGGAGGCCTTGCAGAAAGGTCTGTGCAACGCGTTCCCAGAAACTGGGAGGTCACAAACTCCTGGTCCTGGACGACGAGTTGCTGAGGCTTCGGTCAGTAGCAGAAAGGTGGGGAAGGTGGACGTCTGACCGATGCGTTCAGACAATTTTTTAGTCCGCAGCCCCAAGGTATGATCGGTTCCAGCAACCATCGCCAGCGTCTGATATACATGGTGCAGGAATACCTAGGGGCAAGGTCAGACTTGGACACCTTTCCCACCGAAAATCCTCTGGCTTACTGGGTCCTGAGGATGGATCACTGGCCAGAGCTTGCACAGTATGCAATTGAGCTACTGGCCTGTCCTGCATCCATCGTTCTTTCCGAACGCACATTCAGTGCTGCTGGAGGACTTGTCACCGATCATAGGGTGCGCCTGTCCACCGACTCGGTTGATCGACTGACCTTCATAAAAATGAATCAGTCTTGGATCACCACCAGCTACCAGGCACCTGAAGCGGATATAACTGAATAATTTATAATGTCACATCCCTTCAAGACTGCCCATGCTGATGCTGAGTGACTGTCCTGTTATGTTCACTGACTATCCTCTTCCTCCTCCTCAATGATCCATGCCACCACACCAGTGCCTAAGGCACAATTTTTCAGCCCCTGTATAACAGGGGCGTGTACTTACAATTTTTTAAAAAAATGCTTCGCAACAGGTGTGAATGCTGTGCTCCAAGTACAGTATCTGTGAGGGGTTGCAGTGTTGTGGCACCAGCACCAGTGCCTAAGGCACAATTTTTCAGCCCCTGTATAACAGGGGCGTGTAATTGCAATTTTTTAAAAAGATGCTTCGCAACAGGTGTGACTGCTGTGCTCCAAGTACAGTATCTGTGAGGGGTTGCAGTGTTGTGGCACCAGCACCAGTGCCTAAGGCACAATTTTTCAGCCCCTGTTGGGGCGTGTAATTACAATTTTTAGGCAATGCTTTGCAACAGGTCTCATTGCTGTGCTCAGAGTACAGTATCTGTGAGGGGTTGCAGTGTTGTGGCACCAGCACCAATGCCTAAGGCACAATTTTTCAGCCCCTGTATAACAGGGGCGTGTAATTACAATTTTTTAAAAAGATGCTTCGCAACAGGTGTGACTGTTGTGCTCCAAGTACAGTATCTGTGAGGGGTTGCAGTGTTGTGGCACCAGCACCAGTGCCTAAGGCACAATTTTTCAGCCCCTGTTGGGGCGTGTAATTACAATTTTTAGGCAATGCTTTGCAACAGGTCTCATTGCTGTGCTAAGAGTACAGTATCTGTGAGGGGTTGCAGTGTTTTGGCACCAGCACCAATGCCTAAGGCACAATTTTTCAGCCCCTGTTTAACAGGGGAGTGTAATTACAAATCTTGATCTAATAGTTCACAGCAGGGCCCATTCCTGCGCCCACCAAGAGTAACTATGAGGGCCTACAGTCTTGTGGCAACACCGTCCACCACCACCACCACCACCAAAGGCCCAATTTTTCTGCCCTGTTCAACAGGTCATGCAATTACAAATCTTGATCTAATAACTCACAGCAGGGCCCATTCCTGCACCCACCAAGAGTAACTGTGAGGGCTTACAGTCTTGTGGCAACACCGTCCACCACCACCACCACCACCACCACCACCAAAGGCCCATTTTTTCTGCCCTGTTCAACAGGTGCATGCAATTACAAATCTTGATCTAATAACTCACAGCAGGGCCCATTCCTGCACCCACCAAGAGTAACTGTGAGGGCTTACAGTCTTGTGGCAACACCGTCCACCACCACCACCACCACCAAAGGCCCAATTTTTCTGCCCGGTTCAACAGGTGCATGCAAGTACAAATCTTGATCTATTAACTCACAGCAGGGCCCATTCCTGTGCCCACCAGTCTTGTGGCTACACCAACATCTAATAGGGCAAATTTCTGCAGAGTATATACGGCAGGCCCCTACTTTCAAACATCCAACTTACAAACGACTCCTACTTGCAAACGCAAAGAGAAAACAGGAAGTGAGAGGAAATCTACCCCTAGGAAGGGAAATTCGATCCTGTTAGATTTAATTTGGGAAAAAGGTATCTCCTCTCTACTGATGCTTTATCACCAATCCTTGTTTCAATTAAAACCCCACTTTTCCAAAAAGATTTGTCATTGGGACGGAAAGTGAGGTGACATGTTCTGAACAGATGTGCAAAGACAGCAAATGTTACAGGGGTGATAACCCCTCCCTATGTTCTCCAAAAAGCTTAAAAATAGATTTTTTTGGGATGGAGCTACACTTCGTAATGTACCTGTTCAGATTCTACTTAAGAACAAACCTACAGTCCGTGTCTTGTTTGCACCACCTATATAGTGCTGTTCAGAGTAAAAAGGGTTGTAGGTATAGGGTTTTATTTTGGGTGCGGGGTCCCCCTTAATATCCATACAAGACCCAAAGGGGCTGGGGGGTTGGGGGGGGGGGGGGTGATGGGGTAGCCATGCCATTTTTCTCAAGGATTTTCAGCCATATGGCGGCCAGGACAAGACATGACATTAAAGCCGCAAGTGGTTTTAAATGGCTTCTTTTTTTCCTTTACAAATGTCATTTTGTGCAAGGACAGTTCTAAACACGGGAAACACATGCCACTTCACAGGCATACTTTAGACACCCCCCAGGTACCATATTTAAAGGAAAATTTCACTTTTTTTTTTTCACTTTATGCATCATTAAAATGACTGCTCCCGAAAAAACGTTAGTTTTTAAAAGTTCTTTTTGCATTGATATATGTCCCCTGGGGCAGTACCCGGGTCCCCAAACCTGTTTTATGACATTAACATGCATATTGGCCGTTGTAATTAGCAATT
This sequence comes from Lithobates sylvaticus, assembly GCA_028564925.1. Classification (NCBI taxonomy): domain Eukaryota; kingdom Metazoa; phylum Chordata; class Amphibia; order Anura; family Ranidae; genus Lithobates; species Lithobates sylvaticus. The sequence goes on from CM053026.1 coordinate 232,637,132, forward strand.
TTGATTTCGAACGTTCGCATCCATTATAATGAATAGGGTTCGAAAATTTGCGCGAACGTTCGGTCCGTTCGAAGGTTCTGGTGCGAACCGAACCCGGGGGTGTTCGGCTCATCCCTATTAGTAACCCACCTTAGTGTATTCACTCTGCAGAAGGGGGTCTCTAGTCACCAGAGCAACCCCCCCCCATTTTCAGAGTTCCCCCTTACATCACGATCTGCAGCGTTCCGATTTACACAAGAGTTCCCTTTCACTGTAAGGGGAAATCCTGGACACTCTGATGTAAGGGGGAACTCTGTGCTGGCCGAGTTATAGTATCCTGACATTCATGTCAATAAAGAAATATGTTTTTTGACTTTTGCTTAACTTAAACACATTGCTAATAGCACTAACTATGTGTTTATAGTTCACATATTGATATTTGCACTGTTTAGCACAGAAAACTGTAATTTTAGGTACCTTTTTTGTAGTGGCAGTAAAAAATGTTGTGTTGTCAGTGAATTTCACGATTTCTGTCAGTAAAAAAATTGGTGTCGTTTGTAAATTTTGGCGTTTGGCCAGTAAATTTCACTTGGGGGGGGGGGGGGGGGGGGGGTTGGCAACACTGGCACGAGCACTGTGCTATATAACATACTTTAAGGGAACAGAATCAGTTTTTTTGGGGGGGGGGTTAACAAATACTTTAAGAGATTTTCTCTGGTATAGATTATATTTCTTAAAAAGCATTTTCTTGTGTTACTATTTTGTAGAATATTTTATTCTATCTTTTTATGTGACAACACTGAAGAAATTACACTTTGCTACAATGTAAAGTAGTGAATGTACATCTTGTATAACAGTGTAAATTTGCTGTCCTCTCAAAATAACTCCACACACAACCATTAATGTCTAAACCACTGGCAACAAAAGTGAGTACACCCCAAAGTGAAAATGTCCAAATTGGGCCCAATTAGCCATTTTCCCTCCCAGTGTCATGTGACTCGTTAGTGTTACTAAGTCTCAGGTGTGAATGAGGAGCAGGTGTGTTAAATCTGGTTTTGTCGCTCTCACTCTCTCATACTGGTCACTGGAAGTTCAACATGGCACTTAATGGCAAAGAACTCTCTGAGGATCTGAAAAAAATAATTGTTGCTCTGCAGCATGGTGGCCAAGACAATACAGTGAAAAGAATTGTTGAGCTGCAGCATGGTGGCCAAGACAATACAGTGGTTTAACAGGACAAGTTCCACTCAGAGCAGGCCTCACCATGGTTGACCAAAGAAGTTGAGTGCACATGTTCAGCACATGTTCAGCATCATATCATATCCAGAGGTTGTCTTTGGGAAATAGAGGTATGAGTGCTGCCAGCATTGCTGTAGAGGTTGAAGTGGTGGGGGGGTCAGCCTGTCAGTGATCAGACCATACACTGCACACTGCATCAAATTGGTCTGCATAGCTGTCATCCCAGAAGGAAGCCTCTTCCAAAGAATACTTTCTAAGGGCACAAGAAAGCCCGCAAACAGTTTGCTGAAGACAAGCAGACTAATAAATTGGATTACTGGAACCATGTCCTGTGGTCTGATGAGACCAAGATAAACTTATTTGGTTCAGATGGTGTCAAGCGTGGGTGGCAGCAACCAGGTGAGGAGTACAAAGACAAGTGTCTCTTGCCTACAGTCAAGCATGCTGGTGGAAGTGTCATGGTCTGGGGCTGCATGAGTGCTGGGGAGCTACAGTTCATCGAGGAAACCATGAATGCCAGCATGTACTGTGATATACTGAAGCAGAGCATGATCACCTCCCTTCGGAGACTGGGCCGCAGGGCAGTATTCCAACATGATAACGACCCCAAACACACCTCCAAGATGACCACTGCCTTGCTAAAGAAGCTAAGGGTAAAGGTGATGGACTGGCCAAGCATGTCTCCAGACCTAAACCCTATTGCGCATCTGTGGGACATCCTCAAACGGAATGTGGAGGAGCGCAAGGTCTCTAACAGTCACCAGCTCCATGATGTCGTCATGGAGGAGTGGAAGAGGACTCCAGTGTCAACCTGTGAAGCTCAGGTGAACTCCATGCCCACGAGGGTTAAGGCAGTACTGGAAAATAATGGTGACCACACAAAATATTGACATTTTCACTAAAGGGTGTACTCAATTTTGTTGCCAGCGGTTTAGACATTAATGGCTGTGTGTTGAGTTATACAAGCTGTACACTCACTACTTTACATTATAGCAAAATGTAATTTCTTCAGTGTTTGTCATATGAAAAGATATTATTAAACATTTATAAAAATGTGAGGGGTGTAAATGTTGTAGCATTTAAAATCACCTGTCTTACATCATCCAAAAATGTGCAGCTTGACTTTCCATTATTGCTGGTAAGCGGAGCAAAACTGACACAGCTCTAGTACAGCAGAGAGAGCATGGGAAAGTGCTAGAGTATACGTGGACATGCGGGAGTGCCCGTGAACATGTGTGAATGGCAGAAGTACACATGGACTCCGATGCTCTATTCTTGCTTACTCTTGTCCTTACTGTCCGTTTTCCTTCTGACACAAACATAGTGGACTTCTCTGGTTCAGGTCAGGATCCCTCTGTGAATCCATTATTAGGTGTGGACTCTCAGATAGAAGAATCCCTTTCACCAATTTTGGTCTGCGGGTATGGGAGTTCATTTACTAAAACTAGAGAGTGAAAAACCTGGTGCAGCTCTGCATAGAAACCAATCAGCTTCAAGGTTTTATTGCCAAAGCTTAATTGAACAAGCTGATTGGCTACCATGCACAGCTGCACCAGATTCTGAGTGCTCCTGTTTTAGTAAATCTACCCCATAGTGTCCAAATCTGTGAATTAGTTTTCTTCTTATTTCAGTGGGATTTACCCTTAAAATTAGTGCCATTGACAACTCCTGCTTGTAATTGAACCTTGCCGAACTGTGAAATACACATGGAGAAATTACTATATTTTTAATTTCACCTGTGTCAGTCTGCCGAAAGATTTCTAGGTTTCCTATCACATGGTTCCACTGTCAGTAATTATGTGTGGGCACCCTGGTTAAGATGCCGGACTATGGCATTATTGCATTAGAAGCAAGTGTTCTGCATTGTCTTCAGGAGATGACATCTCTTTGGATCATTCTGGATACTATTTATCTAGGACGCTGCTAATGGTAGACCACCTATCTTTCTCAGAGGAAGAGGGCTAGGGAATAGACTGATAAGCCTTCCCCCACCTCTTTGACTTTTAAGAAATATTCCTTACATTGCTCACAAGGTCTGACACTCAGTATCTGCCAAATATTCAAACAAGCATTCCTTGGCATGCAGGTGTGCGCCTGTATTCCGGAGTGGGTGACATTTGAACAACTTGTGTCTCTAACTAAAGCTTGGGTGAGGGAGGTGGTATGCCAGGGCTACAAACGGATCCCCTCCCTCTCCGAAGGGAGGGGATCATGCTCTGCTTCAGTACATCACAGTACATGTTGGCATTCATGGTTCCCTCAATGAACTGTAGCTCCCCAGTGTCAGCAGCACTTATGTAGCCCCAGACCATGACACTCCCATCACCGTGCTTGTCTGTAGGCAAGACACACTTGTCTTTGTACTCCTCACCTGGTTGCTGCCACAACACACGCTTGACACCATCTGAACCAAATAAGTTTATCTTGGTCTCATCAGACCACAGGACTTGGTTCCAGTAATCCATGTCCTTAGTCTGCTTGTCTTCAGTTAACTGTTTGCAGGCTTTCTTGTGTATCATCTTTAGAAGAGGCTTCCTTCTGGGACGACAGCCATGCAGACTAATTTGATACAGTGTGCAGCGTATGGTCTGAGCACTGACAGGCTGACCCCCCACCCCTTCAACCTCAGCAGCAATGCTGGCAGCACTCATATTTCCCAACGAAAACCTCTGGAAATGACGCTGAGCGCGTGCACTCAACTTCTTTGGTCGACCATGGCGAGGCCTGTTCTGAGTGGAACCTGTCCTGGTAAACCACTGTATGGTCTTGGCCACCGTGCTGCAGCTCAGTTTCAGGGTCTTGGCAATCTTCTTATATCCTAGGCCAATTTATGTAGAGCATCAATTCTTTTTTTCAGATCCTCAGAAAGTTCTTTGCCATGAGATGCCAAGTTGAACTTCCAGTGACCAGTATGAGAGAGTGAGAGCAATAACACCAAAGTTAGCACACCTGCTCCCCATTCACACCTGAGACCTTGAAACAATAACGAGTCACATGACATCGGGGAGGGAAAATGGCGAATTGGGCCCAATTTAGACAATTTCACTTAAGGGGTGGACTCACTTTTGTTGCCAGCAGTTTAGACATTAATCAAGGGTGTTGAGTTATTTTGAGGGGTCAACAAATTTACACTGTTATACAAGCTATACACTCACTACTTTACATTGTAGCAAAGAGTCATTCAGTGTTGTCACATGAAAAGATATAATAAAATATTTAGAAAAAATGTGAGGGGTGTACTCACTTTTGTGAGATACTGTATGTGTGTGTGTATATATATATATATATAGATTTCTTTATTTTTTTTATCAGAGACCCCAGAGAATAAAATGTTGATCATTACAATATTTTATGTCAGACTGTATTTGCGCAGCAGTCTTTCAAATGCAATTTTTTGGGAAAAAAATACACTTTAATGAATTTAAAAAAGCAAAAAAAAAAACTGAATATTTACTCAATTTTTTTGTATAATGTGGAAGATGATGTTACACCAAAGAAATAGATACCTACCATGTCATGCTTTAATATTGTGCATGCTCATGGAATGGCAACAAACTATGGTGCTTACTGTAGAGTTACAGTGGAGGTGTTGCGCGAGAATTATTGCTCTCGCTCACTTTTGTGTAACAAAAAAAAAAAAAATTATTTATTTACTTTTTACAGTGGAGGTGTTGCGCGAGAATTATTGCTCTCGCTCTAACATTCGTGGCGATACCTCACATGTGTGTTTTGAACACTATTTACATATGCTTGGGTAGCTTATGTATGCGTTCACTTTTGTGTGCAAGAACAGAGGCACGGGACGCTTAAAAAAAAAAAAATCGTATTTATTTTACTTTTTAACTTTTGCATTAAATAAAAAAAAAATGTACTATGGCCAGGAACTTGAAGTGACGTCAGACATCGATTCGGTCCTCCAAGGGCATATAGATGAGTGGCACCCATCCCACAGAAAATAAAGCGTTCCGGTGTGACTCTCCCTGAGCTCAGTGGGATGTTCCTGTGGGAGGGTGCTCACTGTTGCCCTCTATTGGTAGCTTTGCGCAGTGGCAGTATTGTAGCCAATGAAGTGTTAACTGAGGCGCGATTATTGCTAATTGAAAACTTTTACCAATACCCCGTCATGACGGCTTGCAATATAGCCGGCAATGGCAATTTTTGACAGTCTCTAAGGAGACTGAACTATCTGGTACAAGAATAGAATTAAAGTGGATAAGCCACTTCTATAAAATGCTCCTATCTTCTCTATATTATACCTGGCATTCATGGTTCCCTCGATGAACTGTAGCTCCCCAGTGCCTGCACCACTCATGCAGCCCCAGACCATTACACTCCCACCACCATGCTTGACTGTAGACAAGACACACTTGTCTTTGTACGCCTCACCTGGTAGCAAAGTGTAATTTCTTCAGTGTTGTCACATGAAAAGATATAATAAAATATTTAGAAAAATGTGAGGGGTGTACTCACTTTTGTGAGATACTGTGTGTGTGTATGTATATATATATATATATATATATATATATATATATTTTTTTTTTTTTTTTTTTTATAGCAGAGACCCCAGAGAATTAAATTGTTGATCATTGCAATATTTTATGTCAGACAGCATTTGCACAGCAGTCTTTCAAATGCAATTTTTTTGGGAAAAAAATACACTTTAGCCACTTCCCGACCGGCGCACGGCGGTGTACATCGGCAGAATGGCACGGACAGGCATAAAGTACAGGTACGTCCCTTTAAGAATGCCGCCGTGCCATCGCCTTCGCCGGTCGGGACCTCCGTGAGTCCGGTCACGGGTCCCGTGGACTCGATCGCCGCAGGGTTACCCGCGACCGTCGCGAAGTAAACAGCATCTCCCTGTTCTGCCTAGCAACAAATGACACTGATCTCTGCTCCCTGTGATTGGAGCAGTGATCACTAACACACAGGCACGCCTCCCACAGTTAGTAACACGCCCCTAGGACACACTTAACCCCTACACTGCCACCCCCTGGTTAACCCCTTCACTGCCAGTGTCATTTACACAGGAATCAATGCATTTGTATAGCACTGATTGCTGTATAAATGACAATGGTCCCAAAAATGTCTGATGTGTCCGCCATAATGTCGCAGTCACAATAAAAATCGATGATCGCCGCCATTACTAGTAAAAAATTAAATAATTAATAAAAATGCCATAAATCTATCCCCTATTTTGGCCTCACTCTTCTCCAAACCCAGCAACTGCCAGCATTGGATCGCTCCCAGACTTCACTGATGGGTCAGGTAAGCCGTGTGGCACCCTTCCCACCGCTTCTAAAAGTGATTGTGCGGCAAATCCGCCCGCGGGACCACTTTTAGCTAAAAGAGATTCTGACATAGTAAAAATGAATGTTGGTTTTATATAATGCGGTGGCATCCACACAAGTAGAACACCCAATATTAGAGGTGATTTATGCTTTCAAAGCAAATACACTTTTGCACACTAGTACTGACTAGTATTCCAATGTTTCTCTTCTCCCTCAGTTTCTCTCCATCACTCTACTAATGTGACCCCAGTGTTGACAGAGCGGAGCAGGGTTAGGTCAAGCAAGGATGCTGTGCAGGCGATCAACATCCTTCTTATTAACACTGATGACATCACTGGATGCTAGAACGTCGGTGGCTGGAAGGCTGAAATGGTGCACAATAAAAACTTGTGGCTTTGTGTAACTACAAGGCACATGCGGGCTTGTATACATTTTTGGGCAATTTTTAGACATTTTGTCAAGGCACCCTGCTTGAAAAAGGCTGGTATAGAGGATCAAATCGACAGTCTCTAGTCATATAATATGTTTGACAATTATTATGTCCATTTCCTCTCTTTCCCATCTATGAGGAGACAACAGTGTGCAGCAGTTGTGTCCATCTCCACTTCATACTCAGCAATGCAAGATAAATGTTCACTCTTGTCGGGTATTAGCAATAAAAATGCATGTAAAAGATGTCAATTATCCACTCACCACTCCCATCGGTACATCATGGCTTCAGCTGAATAGTCCATTATTGTTGACACATCCAGTCCTTAATCCTGTGAGCTGTTGGCTGTAAATCGAGGATCTTCCAAAGCGTCTGCTCTAATATGATGTATAGTGCAAGTAGCAATGCCAGGAGTTCCCTCATAGGGTTCCTGATACCGGCATTTTCCAGCATTGCCAGTATACTGACTGACTATGGACCACGAGAGGGGGCATGTACCACTCCACCTACGCGTTTCGCTCCTCGCACTGACCAGGGCTTTGAGTGTGTGAATACGTGTAATATGTAATACATGACATTGTGTAGCTCGGTGCTGTTCAGTGACATTCAGGGCACGTCTCTTCCCTCTATATCCTGAGAGAAGAATTGTCTGGAGCCCGTTCCTGGAACCAACAGAAAGGAAAGAGCTGCGGGAAGGTCGATTCTAGAACCAATAGAAGGCGGAGCTGTGTGACACGTCATTTGAATACAATACCCACAATGCAGCAGTAACTCAAACAGCCTGTCTTACATACAGATAGTTATAGATGATTGGTGTAAGAAATGTGTACACATGTTATTTGTAATATGGAATGTTTATAGGACAAGTAAGATATAGATAGAAAATAAAGCGTTCCGGTGTGACTCTCCCTGAGCTCAGTGTGATGTTCCTGTGGGAGGGTGCTCACTGTTGCCATCTATTGGTAGCTTTGCGCAGTGGCAGTATCGTAGCCAATGAAGTGTTAACTGAGGCGCGATTATTGCTAATTGAAAACTTTTACCAATACCCCGTCATGACGGCTTGCAATATAGCCGGCACTGGCAATTTTTGACAGTCTCTAAGGAGACTGAACTATCTGGTACAACGATAGAATTCAAGTGGATAAGCCACTTCTTTAAAATGCTCCCATCTTATCTATATTATTCCTCTCATTAGTGTTTCCCTCAATGAACTGTAGCTCCCCAGTGCCGGCAGCCCTCATGCAGCCCCAGACCATGACACTCCCACCACCATGCTTGACTGTAGACAAGACACACTTGTCTTTGTACTCCTCACCTGGTTGCCCCTACACACTCTTGACACCATCTGAACCAAATAAGTTTATCTTGGTCTCATCAGACCACAGGACATGGTTCCAGTAATCCATGTCCTTAGTCTGCTTGTCTTCAGTTAATTGTTTGCAGGATTTCTTGTGCATCATCTTTATAAGAGGCTTCTTTCTGGGACGACAGCCATGCAGACCAATTTGATGCAGTGTGCAGCGTATGGTCTGAGCACTGACAGGCTGACCCCCACCCCTTCAACCTCTGCAGCAATGCTGGCAGCACTCATACAAGCTGTACACTCACTACTTTACATTGTAGCAAAGTGTAATTTCTTCAGTGTTGTCACATGAAAAGATATAATAAAATATTTAGAAAAATGTGAAGGGTGTACTCACTTTTGTGAGATACTGTGTGTGTGTATGTATATACATATATATATATATATATATATATATATATATATATATATATATTTTTTTTTTTTTTTATAGCAGAGACCCCAGAGAATAAAATGTTGATCATTGCAATATTTTATGTCAGACAGCATTTGCACAGCAGTCTTTAAAATGCAATTTTATGGGAAAAAATACACTTTAACCACTTCCCGACCGGCGCACGGCGGTGTACATCGGCAGAATGGCACGGACAGGCATAAAGTACAGGTACGTCCCTTTAAGAATGCCGCCGTGCCATTACATGCGCTGGTCGGGACCCCCGTGAGCCTGGTCACGGGTCCCGCAGACTCGATCGCCACGGGGATACCCGCAATCGTCTCACGGGGAGGCTGAACAGGGAGATGCGGAAGTAAACAGCATCTCCCCGTTCTGCCTAGCAACAAGTGACACTGATTTCTGCTCCCTGTGATTGGAGCAGAGATCAGTGATCACTAACACACAGCCACGCCCCCCCACAGTTAGTAACACACCTCTAGGACACACTTAACCCCTACACTGCCACCCCCTGGTTAATCCCTTCACTGCCAGTGTCATTTACACAGGAATCAGTGCATTTGTATAGAACTGATTGCTGTAAAAAATGACATTGGTCCCAAAAATGTGTCAAAAATGTCCGATGTATCCGCCATAATGTCGCAGTCACAATAAAAATCGCTATTTGCCGCCATTACTAGCAAAAAAAAAAAAAAAATGTATAAAAAATGCCATAAAACTATCCCCTATTTTGGCCTCACTCTTCTCCAAACCTAGCAACTGCCAGCCATGGATCGCTCCCAGACTTCACTAATGGGTCAGGTAAGCCGTGGGGCACCCTTCCCACCGCTTCTAAAAGTGATTGTGCGGTGAATCCGCCCGCGGGACCACTTTTATCTAAAAGGGATTCTGACATAGTAAAAATGAATGTTGGTTTTATATAATGCGGTGGCATCCACACATGTAGAACAAATATTAGAGGTGATTTATGCTTCCAAAGCAAATACACTTTTGCACACTAGTACTGACTAGTATTCCAATGTTTCTCTTCTCCCTCAGGTTCTCTCCATCACACTACTAATGTGACCCCATTGTTGACAGAGCGGGGCAGGGTTAGGTCAAGCAAGGATGCTGTGCAGGCGATCAACATCCTTCTTAGTAACACTAATGACATCACCGGATGCTAGAACGTCGGTGGCTGAAATGGTGCACAATAAAAACTTGTGGCTTTGTGTAACTACAAGGCACATGCGGGCTTGTATACATTTTTGGGCAATTTTTAGACATTTTGCCAAGGCACCCTGCTTGAAAAAGGCTGATATAGAGGATCAAATCGACAGTCTCTAGTCATATACTATGTTTGCCAATTATTATGTCCATTTCCTCTCTTTCCCATCTATGAGGAGCCAACAGTGTGCAGCAGTTGTGTCAATCTCCACTTCATACTCAGCACCGCAAAATAAATGTTCACTCTTGTCAGGTATTAGCAATGAAAATGCATGTAAAAGTTGTCAATTATCCGCTCACCACTCCCATCGGTACATCATAGCTTCAGCTGAATAGTCCATTATTGTTGACACATCCAGTCCTTAATCCTGTGAGCTGTTGGCTGTAAATCGAGGATCTTCCAAAGCGTCTGCTCTAATATGCTGTATAGTGCAAGTAGCAAGGCCTGGAGTCCCCTCATAGGGTTCCTGATACCGGCATTTTCCAGCATTGCCAGTATACTGACTGACTGTGGACCATGAGAGGGGGCATGTACCACTCCACCTACGCGTTTCGTCCCTCACACTGACCAGGGCTTTGAGTGTGTGAATACGTGTAATATGTAATACATGACATTGTGTAGCTCGGTGCTGTTCAGTGACATTCAGGACACGTCTCTTCCCTCTTTATCCTGAGAGAAGAATTGTCTGGAGCCCGTTCCTGGAACCAACAGAAAGGAAAGAACTGTGGGAAGGTCGATTCTAGAACCAATAGAAGGTGGAGCTGTGTGACACGTCATTTGAATACAATACCCACAATGCAGCAGTAACTCAAACAGCCTGTCTTACATAGAGATAGTTATAGATGGTTGGTGTAAGAAATGTGTACACATGTTATTTGTAATATGGAATGTTTATAGGACAAGTAAGATATAGAATAGATAGAAAAATAAAGCGTTCCGGTGTGACTCCCCCTGAGCTCAGTGTGATGTTCCTGTGGGAGGGTGCTCACTGTTGCCATCTATTGGTAGCTTTGCGCAGTGGCAGTATTGTAGCCAATGAAGTGTTAACTGAGGCGCGATTATTGCTAATTGAAAACTTTTACCAATACCCCGTCATGACGGCTTGCAATATAGCCGGCACTGGCAATTTTTGACAGTCTCTAAGGAGACTGAACTATCCGGTACAAGAATAGAATTAAAGTGGATAAACCACTTCTTTAAAATGCTCCTATCTCCTCTATATTATACCTGGCATTCATGGTTCTCTCAATGAACTGTAGCTCCCCAATGGCGGCACCACTCATGCAGCCCCAGACCATGACACTCCCATCACCATGCTTGACTGTAGACAAGACACACTTGTCTTCGTACTCCTCACCTGGTTGCCCCTACACACTCTTGACACCATCTGAACCAAATAAGTTTATCTTGGTCTCATCAGACCACAGGACATGGTTCCAGTAATCCATGTCCTTAGTCTGCTTGTCTTCAGTTAACTGTTTGCAGGATTTCGTGTGCATCGTCTTTATAAGAGGCTTCCTTCTGGGACGACAGCCATGCAGACCAATTTGATGCAGTGTGCAGCGTATGGTCTGAGCACTGACAGGCTGACCCCCCACCCCTTCAACCTCTGCAGCAATGCTGGCAGCACTCATACAAGCTGTACACTCACTACTTTACATTGTAGCAAAGTGTAATTTCTTCAGTGTTGTCACATGAAAAGATATAATAAAATATTTAGAAAAATGTGAGAGGTGTACTCACTTTTGTGAGATACTGTGTGTATGTATATATATATATATATATATATATATATATATAGAAATATATATATATTTTTTTTTTATAGCAGAGACCCCAGAGACTAAAATGTTGATCATTGCAATATTTTATGTCAGACAGCATTTGCACAGCAGTCTTTCAAATGCAATTTTTTGGGAAAAAAATACACTTTAACCACTTCCCGACCGGCGCACGACGATGTACATCGGCAGAATGGCACGGACAGGCATAAGGTACTGGTACGTCCCTTTAAGAATGCCGCCGTGCCATTGCGTGCGCCGGTCGGGACCCCCGTGAGTCCGGTCACGGGTCCCGCGGATTCGATCGCCGTGGGGATACCCGCGATCGTTCACGGGGAGGCTGAACGGGGAGATGCGGAAGTAAAGAGCATCTCCCCGTTCTGCCTAGCAACAAGTGACACTGATCTCTGCTCCCCGTGATTGGAGCAGAGATCATGATCACTAACACACAGCCACGCCCCCCACAGTTAGTAACACGCCCCTAGGACACACTTAACCCCTACACTTCCATCCCCGGTTAACTCCTTCACTGCCAGTGTCATTTACACAGGAATCAGTGCATTTGTATAGCACTGATTGCTGTATAAATGATAATGGTCCCAAAAATGTCCGATGTGTCTGACATAATGCCGCAGTCACAATAAAAATCGCTGATCGCCGCCATTACTAGTAAAAAAAAAAATTATTAATAAAAATGTCATAAAACTATCCCCTATTTTGTAAACGCTATAACTTTTGCGCAAACCAATCAATCATCGCTTATTGTGATTTTTTTTTACCAAAAATATGTAGAAGAATACGTTTCGGCCTAAACTGAGGGAAAATTATTTTTTTTATATATTTTTGGGGGATATTTATTATAGTAAAAAGTAAAAAAATATGTGTTTTTTTCAAAATTGTCGCTCTTTTTTTGTTGGTAGCGCAAAAAATTTAAACCGCAGGGGTAATCAAATGCCACCAAAAGAAAGCTCTGTTTGTGGGAAAAAAAAGGACGTAAATTTTGTTTGGGAGCCACGTCGCACGACCGCACAATTGTCAGTTAAAGCAACGCAGTGCCGAATCGCAAAAAGTGGTCTGGTCTTAAGCCAGCAAAATGATCCGGTCTTAAAGTGGTTAATGAATTAAAAAAAAACACAATAGTTACTCAATTTTTTTGTATAATGTGGAAGATGATGTTACACCAAAGAAATAGATACCTACCGTGTCATGCTTTAATATTGTGCATGCTCATGGAATGGCAACAAACTATGGTGCTTACTGTAGAGTTACAGTGGAGGTGTTGCGCGAGAATTATTGCTCTCACTCTAACGTTCGTGGCGATACCTCACATGTGTGTTTTGAACACTATTTACATATGCTTGGGTGGCTTATGTATGGGTTCACTTTTGTGTGCAAGAACAGAGACACAGGACGCTTAAAAATTTTATTTTTTTATTTATTTTACTTTTTAACTTTTGCATTAAATTAAAAAAAATGTACTATGGTCGGGAACTTGAAGTGACGTCAGACATCGCTTCGGTCCTCCAAGGGCATATAGATGAGTGGCAGCCATCTTGGCCTCACTCTTCTCCATATCCAGCTACTGACAGCATTTTAATTTTTTTTTTTCTTCTTTGGTTTTTTTTGTGGATCGCTCCCAGACTTCACTGATGGGTCAGGTAAGCCGTGGGGCACCCTGCCCACCGCTTCTAAATGTGATTGTGCGGCGAATCCGCCCGCGGGACCACTTTTATCTAAAAGAGTTTCTCACATAGTAAAAATTAATGTTGGTTTTATATAGTGCGGTGGCATCCACACACGTAGAACACCCAATATTTGAGGTGATTTGTGCTTCCAAAGCAAATACACTTTTGCACACTAGTACTGACTAGTATTCCATTGTTTCTCTTCTCCCTCAGTTTCTCTCCATCACTCTACTAATGTGACCCCAGTGTTGACAGAGCGGGGCAGGGTTAGGTCAAGCAAGGATGCTGTGCAGGCGATCAACACCCTTCTTATTGACACTGATGACATCACTGGATGTTAGGACGCCGGTGGCTGGAAGGCTGAAATGGTGCACAATAAAAACTTGTGGCTTTGTGTAACTACAAGGCACATGCGGGCTTGTATACATTTTGGGGCAATTTTTCGACATTTTGTCAAGGCACCCTGCTTGAAAGGCTGGTATAGAGGATCAAATCGACAGTCTCTAGGCAGGTATTAGCAATAAAAATGCATGTAAAAGATGTCAATTATCTGCTCACCACTCCCATCGGTACATCATGGCTTCAGCTGAATTGTCCATTATTGACACATCCAGTCCTTAATCCTGTGAGCTGCTGGCTGTAAATCGAGGATCTTCCAAAGCGTCTGTTCTAATATGATGTATAGTGCAAGTAGCAATGCCTGGAGTCCCCTCATAGGGTTCCTGATACCGGCATTTTCCAGCATTGCCAGTATACTGACAGACTGTGGACCACGAGTGGGGGCATGTACCACACCGCCTACGCGTTTCGCCCCTCGCACTGACCAGGGCTTTGTCTGAGTGTGTGAATACGTGTAATGTGTAATACATGACATTGTGTAGCTCGGTGCTGTTCAGTTACATTCAGGGCACGTCTCTTCCCTCTATATCCTGAGAGAGAAATTGTCTGGAGCCCGTTCCTGGAACCAACAGAAAGGAAAGAGCTGCGAGAAGGTCGTTCCTAGAACCAATAGAAGGCAGAGGTGTGTGACGATTCATTTGAATACAATACCCACAATGCAGCAGTAACTCAAACAGCCTGTCTTACATACAGATAGTTATAGATGATTGGTGTAAGAAATGTGTACACATGTTATTTGCCATATGGAATGTTTATAAGACAAGTAAGATATAGAATAGATAGAAAATAAAGCGTTCTGGTGTGACTCCCCCTGAGCTCAGTGTGATGTTCCTGCGGGAGGGTGCTCACTGTTGCCATCTATTGGTAGCTTTGCGCAGTGGCAGTATTGTAGCCAATGAAGTGTTAACTGAGGCGTGATTATTGCTAATTGAAAACTTTTACCAATACCCCGTCATGACGGCTTGCAATATAGCCGGAACTGGCAATTTTTGATAGTCTCTAAGGAGACTGAACTATCTGGTATAAAAATAGAATTAAGAGGTTTTCTCTAGTATGGATTATATTATTTATAAAGCATTTTACTTGTGTTATTATGCTGTAGTATAAGGAACAAAACAGTATATGTTTAGTATAGGACTTACTGACCAGGAACTTTTTGTTTAACCACTTACCCACTGGGCACTTAAACCCCCTTCCTAACCAGACCAATTTTCAACATTCGGTGCTCTCACACTTTGAATGACAATTACTCAGTCATGCAGTACTGTACCCAAATTAATTGTGTGTCCTTTTCTTCACACAAATAGAGCATTCTTTTGGTGGTATTTAATCACAGCTGTGTTTTTAAATTTTTGCGCTATAAATAAAAAAATACTGAAAATTCGGTAAAAAAAAAAAAAAAAATATTCTTTGTTTCTATTAAAATTTATTGCAGAGTATTGGCGAGTATTGGCAGAGTATTGCAGTGTTGCAGTGTTGCACAGTATTGATAGAGTATTGCACATTGGTGGCAGAGTATTGCACAATGGTGGCAGTGTATTGCTGTCACTGACCAGCGCTGTGGGCACTACACATCCAGCCCACAGCGCTGGTCCCATCTCATCCCTTTCCGCTTCTCCCCTCTCACTGTACCATGTTTTTTTTTATACTACTAATGGAGTAGGTCAACAAAATATAATGAGACTGCGATAGTGCGGCGGACAATCTGACACTAACTGACTAACTGCAATTGGCATCACCAGTGACACTAATACAGTGATCAGTGGTAATACTATACACTGTCACTGAACTAATGACACTGGTTGGGAAGGGGTTAACTATGAGCCCAACTATGTGTAATGTGTGTACACATAGCGATCTCTCAGTCCTGCCTTGCAGGACTGAGAAACTGACAGATTGCTCCCTCTGTACAGAGCTCTGTGTTGTTTACCAACATTCAGGTGTGAATGGAGCCTAATGGACGCCCCCTGGTTCAGAGAATGCTGGTGGAGAAAGGTGGAGATTGAGATTGTGATGGTCTAGGATCCCCAGCTGAGACAGAATGGAGGCTCTGGTTTGAAAGGGGCCCAAGACATAATGGAAAGAAGATGGCTTTGCAGGATCCATGAGAAGGTACATTTTGGATACATTATTTTCCACTAGTTGGTCACCTGAGCCACCACACCACAGCCATTACTGTCTTCTCTGCCTTTGAGCTCAGCAAGGTAGACAGACTTTCCTAAAATGATCCCTAGCCATGATTAAAGCATGGTTTTAAATCTTCCCAACCTTAAGGGGGAAACTCTTTATCTGCATCTTTAAAGCAGCAGTAAACGCATTCACATTGGCGTTACTGGAGACTGTACTCTAAGCTGTGCACGTGCAATGAGGTTATTGATGACTGTCACTGAGCTTTGCATGCGCACTGGAGTTACTGGAAGTATTACACTAAATTGCACATTGGAATTAGTGGAGAGTATACACTGAGCTGCACATGCGCACTGGAATTACTGGAGGCTGTACACATAACTGTACATGCACATTGGAGTTTCTGGAGACTGTACATTGAGGTGAGTTGCACATGCACACTGGAGTAACTGTAGACCATACACTGAGTTGCAATAATGCCTAGTTCCTCTGCTGAGTGAAGGTCCACTCTAATGCCGCGTACACACGACCGGACTTTCCGGCCAACTAGGTCCGATGGTCTACCCGACAGACTTTCGGGCGGAGTTCTGACGGACTTTCCGAACTAACTTACTTGCCCACATCTGAACGGACTAAGTCCGGTCGAAAGTCCGTTCAGTTTTGAAGTGGTGACGTAAACGGGACTAAAGAATAGCCAGCAGCCAATAGCTGCCCTTGCGTTGTATTTGGTCCGTCGGACCAGCACACAGATGAACGGTTTTCCCGATTTAAGTCTGTCGGAATTGAGTCCGTTGGATAGATTTGAAACATGTTCTATTTCTAGGTCCGCCGGATTTTTTCCCTGAAAAACAAACGGATTAGCCCACACGCGATCGGATTGTCCGACGGACTAATACCGTTGGACCTTTTTTTGCCGGAACGTCCGGTCGTGTGTACGCGGCATTAGTGTTTTTTTCAGTGAAGGGCACCATTAATGCTACGGCACACATTGTGCAATTCCAACATTTTTCCACCAGTTTGTACAAGACCTTTTTCTGTCTTGGCATGACCATACCCCTGTGCATAAAGCTATGTCCATAAAGACCTCATGTAAAGGAACCTAAGTGACCTGCACAGAGCCATGAACCTTAACCCTACTGAACACCTGGGATGAACTGGAATGCTAATTGCAAAGCTTGCATTCTTGTCCAACATCAATCAACCTCACATATGCTCTTTTGACTGAATGGGCAAAAATTCCCACAGACAAACTCTCAAAACATCTGTAAAGTCTTCCTAGAAAATTGGAGACTATTATAGCTGCAAAAAGGGTGGTGCCCAGGGTTTTAGAGTGGGATATCCAATAAGTTTATATAGATGTGATGGTCCGGGTGTCCATCTTTGGCCATATAGCGTATCTGGTGGATGCTCCTGTAGCATATCTGGTGGATGTCCATGTAGCGTATCTGGTGGTGGATGTCCATGTTTGGCCATATAGCGTATCTGGTGGATGTTCCTGTAGCGTATCTGGTGGATGTCCATGTAGTGTATCTGGTGGTGGATGTCCATGTTTGGCCATATAGCGTATCTGGTGGATGTTCCTGTAGCGTATCTGGTGGATGTCCTTGTAGCGTATCTGGTGGTGGATGTCCATGTTTGGCCATATAGCGTATCTGGTGGATGTTCCTGTAGCGTATCTGGTGGATGTCTATGTAGCGTATCTGGTGGATGTTCCTGTAGCGTATCTGGTGGATGTCTATGTAGCGTATCTGGTGGTGGATGTCCATGTTTGGACATGTAGCGTATCTGGTGGATGTTCCTGTAGCGTATCTGGTGGATATCCACGTAGCTTATCTGGTGGTGGATGTCCATGTTTGGCCATATAGCGTACCAGTGAATGTTCCATTCCACTGAAGGAGGAGCCGGAAACTCCAGCACTGTGTAATAAGTATTGGGTGGGTGCTTTGTGTTTTGGTTATTTTTTGTGTTTTCCAGTATAGCCTGGGATGTGATGACATATTATGGTCTCTAGATTGAGAAAAATAAAAAAATCCCTCATCAGAAGTGTGTTACACTATAGTTATTATTTTTGTGTTCTTACTTTTTGAGAACACCATTATCCTTCACAGTCAACTCACCTTACATTCATGTTCCAAAGCCCGGGTCCAAGAAAAACAGGTGTGAAAGGGAAGCAGCTGTCTTCTTTCTTCATGCTGAAAACCCTGGTTTCTCTAGAAATGTTTTTTTTCTTTGTACTGGATAGAGCATGAAATTGTTAGCACGTCTGTCAGCTTTTTATTGCTTTGTGACCCCCATTGAGCAGCGTTTACCACATAGCCTGCCCTCAGTGATGGTGGTCACCAAGTCTCTTCAATGGGAACACCTACAGCAGTAATATACTGTACTTTTTTAGTACCCCAGGTCCACACTCCTGCGTTTCATGTGGTTTAGCTGCACACGCAATGCGATTTTAAATGCGTGGGGTGCAGTTCCGAATGAATTTTTTAAAGAGCAGCGCGTTTTCACTGTGGGTGCTTGCGGATGTGGGAATTGCTCCCGCACATGCAGAGGTGTGAACAAAGCCATAGAGTGGACAAATGTTAATTTCTCTTACAGTTTTTTTTATTATTGTCTGCATCCTTGATGAAGATACTTCCTTCTGCACAATACAACCTGATTGCACAATCCCCTTTAGATCTATCATCAACTTTGTAGTGAAAAAGCCTGCATTGCTACTAATTGAATAGATTGTTTAGGCTGGCCATACGTTTTTCAATTTTCTTTATATGTACCTTCAACTATGTAGTGCAAGGGCCTGACTAATTGCATACAAGTTGAAAGTGTTAAGGTTTGACCTCATATTATATATGGTTTTGGTAAATCTACAGGAAAATCGTATAATGTATGGTCAGCCTTATGCCGCGTACACACGGTCTTAATTTCCGATGGAAACAGTCCGATGGGAGCTTTTCATCTGATTTTCCGACCGTGTGTATGCCCATCGGTCTTTTTCTTTCAGAATTTCCGACGGACTTTGGATTGAGAAGCTGTTCTTAATTTTTCAGACGGAAAACCTTTCTATCGGATTTTCCGATAGTGTGTATGCAATTCCGACACGCAAAATTCCGACGCATGCTCGGAAACAATTCGACGCATGCTCATCGGAATTTGGTGTGACCGTGTGTAGGCAAGACAGTTTGAGCGAAATTCCATCGGAATTCTGAGGGGAAAACCATCAGAGCTTTTTCCGACGAGAATTCCGACCGTGTGTACGCGGCATTAGGTTTGTCCTCATATTACATAGTTAAGGTAACTGTAAGGAAATTGTACAGAGATTGTACAATTGTACAAATGTAAATCACATTGTATAGTATATACTTTGTCAAAGACAGTGGTCACCAAGGATAAGTAAAAATCTCCACAATGGAGACCTAGGCAGTAATAAAAACTTGACAAAGGTTATGGTCCTTTTTTACTCTTTGTAAAAAAAAAAAGAGGAGGGGGGGTATTGTTTGAATGTAGATATTCAGTGAGATAATGTAAAAAAAAAAAGTGTTTATTGGCTATGATCCTGGGCTGACAGAAAAAATTTCACGCTTGCATTTGACTTGTCTTGACACGCATTGATATGCATTCCACCAAGAATCTCATTCAGTTAGCCACTTCAGCCCCGGAAGGATTTCCCCCCCTTAATGACCAGGCCATTTTTTGCAATATGGCACTGCGTTGCTTTAACTGACAATTGCGCAGTCATGCGACGTTGTACACAAATAAAATTGATGTATTTTTTTTCACAAATAGAGATTTCTTTTGGTGGTATTTGATCACCTCTGCGGTTTTTATTTTTTGTGCTATAAAAAAAAAAAAAAAACAATATTTTTTACTTTTTGCTATAATAAATATCCAAAAAAACAAAAACGAATTTCTTCATTACTTTAGCCCCCCCCAAAAAACAGACAATTTTGAAAAAAAAAAACTATATTTTTTTACTTTTTGCTATAATAAATATCCCAAAAAAACTAAATAAATTTCTTCATCACTTTAACCCCACTTTATCACTTTTTGTATTCGTCTACATATTTTTGGTAAAACAAAATCATGTATATTGACTGGTTTATGCAAAAGTTTTAGCATCTACAAAATAGGGAATATAATTATGGCATTTTTATTATTCATTTTTTTTTTTACTAGTAATGGAGGTGATCTGTGATTTTTAGCAGGACTGCGACATTGCGGCAGACAGATCGGACACTTTTGACACTTTTTTGGGACCATTGACATTTATACAGCGATCAGTGCTATAAATAGCCACTGATTACTGTATAAATGTCACTGGCAGGGAAGGGGTTAACACTAGGGGGCGATCAAGGGGTTAAGTGTTCCCTAGGGTGGTGTTTCTAAAGCCTCATACACACAATGGGATTTTCGGCAGGGAATTGTGTGATGACAGACTGTTTGCCTAAAATCTGACCGTTAGTACGCTCCTTCAGACAACTGTTGTCCAACTTTCCACTAACAAATGTTGGATGGCAGGCTAGTAAATTTTCGGCGGACAACGGTCTGTTGTCAGATTTGCATATCGTGTGTACACAAGTCCGTCACACAAAAGTCCAAAGTACAAACATGCATGCTCGGAATCAAAGCTCACCAAACACGACATTAGCAGTAGGTTACCAAAGGGTGGCGCCCAAGAGCTGAAATTCCACGTAGTACATTACTACGTTCGTGTTTGTGGCACGACAATTGTGTGCCGTTAGTATGTAAGACAAGTTCCTGGCACACGCCCTTCGGACAAAAGTCTGACGCTCGGTTGGCCAAAAATCCGAGGCTTTACTGTGGGGGGGGGGGGGGGGAGTGTACTGACTGGGAGTAGAGATAGATCAGACTAGGGGGAAGTGTTCACTAGGAACAGCAGATCTCTCTCTACTTCCCTGACAGAACGGGGATCTGCCTGTTTACATACACAGATCCTTGTTCTGTCTCTCTCAAGAGCGACCGCAGGTTGCTGGCAGGCATTGCAGCCGCCGGCCACGGGCATCGGCTCCTATGCCTATTAAAGCGGCCGACGTACACCTAAGGCGATTTGCGCAGCCGTGGCGGTTTGCGCAGCCGTGGCGGTTTGCGCAGCCGTGGCGACCTGCCGCCGGCTGGTCAGCAAGAGGTTAATTTAAATGGCAAAATGCAGCACTGTTTCCCAACACAATGCCTTGGCTTGAAGCTATCCAATTGAAAACAATAACATTCATCTTTTTTACACATTTTGCTGCATTTGATAGAGCAGCAAAATAGTGATCTAGTGTGAACAAGCCCTGATTGTACAACACAAAAAGTGTCAGAACAAAACTATCTTTTTTTTTCCTGACTTTTCAGCTTTCCTGACCACGATTTTATTTCTGTGTAGTCTTTCACTGTGGGAAAAACGGGTAAGAATTCCTGTACTTTAAAGGGAAGGCTTCCAACAGCACACCTGTTTTCCAAGTGCCAAAACAAGCCATAATAAGCAGCAACATATGGATGGCATTGCTTGCATACAGATGAGTGGCTATACTGCAAAAAAGATGGAATAAATGTGAGATCAGATTTAAACATTTGAGAAATACAGATATGGACGAGTCAGGCAACGGCGACCCAGGTGTGATTTACTACCATCTTCCACCTTACCAAGAAAAGGGATTATGTTCAGAAATAGCCCCCTCACGTCCCTGTGGCCCACTAATGGGCGAACACCTTCCTGATATCTAATCCACAGAGAAAGCACAATAAAAATAGACATGTGCTGTGTGGCTTATGTATGTTACTAGAGATAGGCAGCCTCCTCCAGTCTAAAAATACTTAAAACAACTGAAAGCTAACTTGGTCTCTGCCGGGCCAGACTCATCTTTCTCTGCTGCTAAAAATGCTCTGTCCCCTCTCCTGTCCCTTCTTTTTGCTCTTTCCTCCCTAGACATGAGAGTGGAGTCTATCTAATAAAAAGACATAGTAACAGGTGACTATTTCAGAGCACATGCATGTACTAAAAAAGTATAAATGTAATGTAAAGTAAGTAACATATTACTGCTGATATTATATACTACATACACAGTATATATATATATATATATATATATATATATATATATATATATATTTATACACATACACACATACACAGTACATACACAATATATATATATATACATATATATATATATATATATATATACACAAAACAACAGTTGGTGCTACCTATTTTTTCTTTTTTTGCAGAGTGCAATACACATTCACCAGACATTTTATTAGGTACACCTGTTCAATTGTTTGGAAACACAAATTAGTAATCAGCCAATCACATGGCCGAAACTCAATGCATTTAGGCATCAAGACGTGGTAAAGACGACTTGCTGAAGTTCAAACCGAGCATTAAAATGGGGAAGAAAGGGGATTTTAGTGACTTTGAACGTGGCATGGTTGTTGGTGCCAGACGGGCTGGTCTGAGTATTTCAAAAACTGCTGATATACAGAGATTTTCACGCACAGCCATCTCTAGGGTTTACAGAGAATGTTCAGAGAGAGAGAGAGAAAATATCCAGTGAGAGGCAGTTGTGTGGATGAAAATGCCTTGTTGCTGTCGGAGGTCAGAGGAGAATGGGCAGACTGGTTCGAGATGATAGAAAGAAAACAGTAACTTAAATAACCACTCATTACAACCAAGGTATCGATCGAACCTTGAAGCAAATGGGCTACAGCAGCTGAAGAACACACCGGGTGCCACTCCTGTCAGCTAAGAACAGGAAAATGAGGCTACAATTCACACGGGTTCACTAAAATTGGACAGTAGAAGATTGGAAAAACATTGCCTGGTCTGATGATTCTGAATTTAAGCTGCAACATCGGTATCATCTGTTCCGGTTGGTGGTGGTGATGTAATGGTGTGGGGGATATTTTCTTGGGACACTTTGGGCCCCTTAATACAAATTGAGGATTGTTTAAATGCCACAGCCTATCTGAGTATTGATGCTGACCATGTCCATCCCTTTATGACTACAGTGTACCCAACTTCTGATGGATACTTCCAGCAGGATAATGCACCATGTCACAAAGCTCAAATCATCTCACCACTGGTTTCTTGAACATGACAATGAGTTCCCTGTACTCCAATGGCCTCCACAGTCACCAAGTCTCAGTCCAATAGAGCACCTTTGGGATGTGGCTGAACGGGAGATTAGCATCATGGATGTGCAGCCGACAAATCTGCAGTAACTGTGTGATGCTATCATGTCAATATGGACCAAAATCTCTGAGGAATGTTTCCAACACCTTGTTGAATCTATGCCATGAAGAATTAAGGCCGTTCTGAAGGCAAAATTGGGTCCAACCCGGTACTAGCAAGGTGTACCTAATTGTAGTACGTTTTATATATATATATATATATATATATATATATATATATATATATATATATATATATTAGATATATGTAGTGTTCTTTTATGTATTATATATATATGTATTGTATATATGTATTACACACACAGTATAAGATTGACCAGGCCAGATATCAGTTGACATTGTTATCTGTTAACCTAATTACACATATCAAAGGGGAAGTGGCCAAACAAGAATTACTCCACATATCAAAGGGGAAGAGATAATGATTCTGGGCTATGTTGATGTTAATATGCAAGAATATAGATTGGGGATTCAAGTCTATTCTACACCTCAAAGGGGTGTTCAGGTGGCATCTCTTAATCTAATTAGTAGTCACACATATCAAAGGGCACTTGTTAATGTTAATATGCAAGAATGCAGATTAGGGCATTTTATGACTACAGCTGTTCACAGGTGGGGTGATCTCCTGTCACTCTGAATGACAGGAGCAGATCAAAGCATTTAATGGAAACGGCCAATCAAATTGCTCAGCCATTCAGTGTGTGTGGGGGATATAAGATGGCGTCTAATCTGTCAGAAGTGTGTGTTCTTATGAAGGCACCAAAAGTCACATGGTTTCATGGGGCTCTAGAAAGTTACTAACACTGTCATGATTGTACTCTGTTGGATTTTGTCATCTATAAACGAGACTGTTCTGTTTTGGAAGCCAATAAAATCTCTCTCTGGAGAATTGGGTTTGCTGCGGGAACAATACGTATTAATAACTACAAATCATCTACGAACTATATATTATATCACTACACTAATAAAGTGGCCGGTGAGTGTATAGTGACATCATATGGCAAAGGTTTTAGGCCAAACAATGCAGCCCTTCCTAACACCAGAAATAAGAAGTCCATCTACAACATTGTATCACATGTGTACAGTATATATGCGTTCTACTTAAGGTGACTTATACGTGTGTATATAAACCCAAGAACAAACACGTAATATTTTGGATCCTACCAGTCTGTAGACGTGATGGCTGCACTTTTTTTTCCTCAGGCTTTTTTCCCCTTCATTTTCACTTGCTGTTCAGGCCAGTAACACCTTTCCTGTCCATGGGTGACAACACTCACTGTATTGTTCCTATAGTAGAACATGTTGTCTTTCTAGGCCCTGCTCGTGATTAGGACTATATAACACTTCCCCCTAGTCTTATCTCCATAACTCAGGAGGAGGTGTTCTGTAGTTAATAGCAGTGAACTGGACAGGACTGATTGCCTATTTGAGCTCCAGAAGATTTTACCCCCTTAATGACCAGGCCATTTTTTGCTATTTGGCACTCTGCTATTTTAACCAGTAATTGTGCGGTCATGCAACACTGTACCCAAATGAAATTTATATACATGTTTTCCACTCAAATAGAGTTTTCTTTTGGTGGTATTTGAACAACACTGGATTTTTTTATTTTTTGTGATTAAAGCAAAAAAAAGATTGCAAATTTTGAAAAAAAAAAAACAATATTTTTTACTTTATGCTATAAAACGTATATAACAAAAAGGAAGAAAAAAATCAAATATTTTCATACATTTTGGCCAAAGTGTATTCTGCTACATGTCTTTGATAAAAGAAAATCCCAATAAGTGTATATTGATTAGTTTGTGTGAAAACTATATTGATTACAAACTATGGTGTACTTATACTGGAATTTTTAATTTTTTTTACTTACCGTATATACTCGAGTATAAGCCAACCCGAATATAAGCCGAGGCACCTAATTTTACCACAAAAAAATGGGAAAACGTATTGACTCAAGTATAAGCCTAGGGTGAGAAATGCCCAGCTACTGTAAGTGGAAAAGAGGGTCAACAATGCCCATTTGCAGCCTCACTGTGCCCATTTGCAGCCATAGGTCCCCCGAACTTCAAACCTGGAAGTTAAGGGTTCCTAGATGCCCCCTAGCTGCAGCCAAAGGGTCCCGAAATGACATTGCTGCAGATGGACACAGTTGACCGAATTTGGGGCCCCGTACCTCTGGGCCACTTGGTGCTAGGAACCCCAAATTTGATGTGCAAACCCAGTGGAACTAGCACTACAAAATATCCCAATATAGATGGGGTTGCTAGCTAGGTTCAGAAAATTTCATTCTCTGCTGCAGAAAAGTGCTTGACTCCAGTAAAAGCTGAGGGGGGCATTTTCAGCACAAAAAAATGTGCTGAAAAACTCGGCTTATACTCGAGTATATACGGTATTATACTACTAATGGCAGTGATCAGCGACTTATAACGGGACTGAGATAGTGCAGCGGACAATCTGACACTAAAGCTGGATACACACTATACAATTTTCTGTAGATTTTTTTCCTTCAGATTTACCAAAACCATATAACATGAGGTCAAACCTTAAGAGTTTCAATTTGTATGCAATCAGGCAGGCCCTTGCACTACATGGTTTTGGTAAATCTAAAGAAAATCAGACAACAAAAGTTTTATAGTGTGTATGGGGTCTAAGTCACACTGGGAGGGAACTGACATCACCAGTGACATTAATACAGTGACCAGTGATAATGCTATACACTGTCACTGTACTAATGACACTGGCTGGGAAGTAGCTAACATCTAGGGCGATCAAGGGGTAAATGTGTGCCTAACTATGTGCAATATGTGTAAAGTGTGCTGCATTTACTACTAGATCTCTCCGTTCCTCACAGGGTTCTGGGCTGACAGGCTCTCACTGTGTACAATCACAGTGGGTGCCAGGCGGGGGGCGCACCCGGAAGTAGGCAGCGACATACTCGCAAGCATTACATTGTGGGCCGGCGGTTGGCAAGTGGTTACAAACATTGCTTTAGATTTCAGTGCAGCTGGGATTGAGAGCCACCAGCTGTGCTGTTTGCTGGCCATCAAAGGGGGTACATTTACAAACATTTCCCTGGCAATGTTTATATACAGATTGCAGACAGGACAAACTTAAACTTAAACTGGACTCTCAAAATGGGATAAAATCTACTGATATGTAACAATTCTGAGCAGTTTGTCAGTTATTTATATAGGGGTTGTGTAGATGGATCCCTATTGTTTAGCAATGACATGCCAAGCATAAGAATAGATGGGCTCAAAGGCAGTATTCATTAAATCAGAGTTCCAGGCAAGAGTTGAACTGAACTATAAAAACAGGAGCACTCAACAAAGTAAAAATTGTGGTGTCTCTAACATCGGTGTATAAAAGACCCATTACAGTAGTGGGAACACATTGCATTGGTAGTAGTGTAGGTGAAAGTTCAATTCGCCATTGCTCACTGCTCATTAAAGGGGCCCTGCTTCCCATGTGATGTCACCGTCCGGTGATGTCACAGGGGGCGGGACCAACAGGTCCCGTCACCAGGTGGCCCCACATCTTACCAATTTAAGAGCTATCAGACAGAGGAGCAGGCAGTGGGTGGTTAGTCTTCAAGTGTAGAGCTTTTTTTTTTTTTCTCCAAATTCTGATAAGCCTCTTGCCCGCAGACCCCCACAACCACAGCCCAGGGTTGTGGGGAAGAGGCCCTTGTTCCCATCAACATGGGGACAAAGGTGCTTTGGGGTGGGTGGAGCCCCCCAAGGTGCTTTGGGGTGGGGGGAGCCCCCGCCCCAAAGCACCCCCCCATGTTGAGGGCATGCGGCCTGGCATGGTTCAGGAGGGAGGGTGCTCACTTCTCTCTTTTCTTTCCTGACCTGCTGGGCTGCATGCTCGGATAGGGGTCTGATATGGATTTGGGGGGTCCCCACGTGCCTAAACTTATCAACCACAAATGCATACTGTAGATGTGAATCTAGACTTAGTATTCTCTAGATATTTGTTAGTGATTTAATTGTATCTTGTTTTAAAAAAGCCATTAATTTGTTTGAATGACTATTTCATTGCAACATGTTCTGGTATTACTTGTGGACGCTTATTGCCTTATCTAGAAAAAAACAACATAAAAACGGAAACGCTGATTCAATAAAAAGTGGTAAAATTATTGGTGGATCAATGGTAATGAGATTAGGGATAACCTTCTTACGGTTCTATATCTTCAAATACATCTTCATAGCTTGTGTTTTCTTTCTGCATTGTTATGTTCACCATCTGAAAGCACCCTAGAGGGAATTTCAGCTGTACAGTAGAGTAGAAAATGTAACAAATCTCTAACTATTAGAAATTTGTTACATGATTCTTTCCAGAAATAACAACAATGCCTCAGAGCTTTCCAAGAATGTTGGGGGTGTGGAGGTCTACCTACTCCTTAAAGTAGAACTGTATACAAAACCTTTTTTTTTGGATAGAGCAAGGGAGGGTTATAACACGTGTAAGATTTTTTCTCGCCGTTTGTGTTCTATTGCGGAGATTTCTCTTCACTTCCTGTCCCATAGCCAAACATCCCTGAAAATTAGGGGAATTTCTTGGAGCCCCCCAGGTCACCAGAACTAGTGTCCCCATTGGAAGATTTCCCCTCTATTCCATTTCTGGAGACAACCCAAAATTTGGGATTTTCTTTCACATTCAATGATAGTGGAAAACAGGACAAATGGAGAGCTTGAGCCTAGGTTCACACTGACAGCGGGATTGAAATCTGAACTCACATGATTTCATACCTGCATGTCTGTCCGACTTCGGGAGCGATTTCAAAGACATCTGTGCGGGTTCCTGCACAGATGTCTATACAAATCGCACCCCGAAATCACCAAAAGTAGTACAGAAACTACTTTTGGGAATCGGTGCGGCGTTGCAAAGTTGGCGTCACATCGATTCGGAGGGTGCCATAGCCGCTGATTTGGCATGCAATTTGACATGTCAAATCGCATGCCAAATCACATCTAGGCTTAATCTGCTTAACAAGGGCAGAGGTAGCAATAAAAACTGACAAGCATTCTGATCTCTCCCCACTCTATCCAAAACTAAAAAAAAGGTTTTTCCTTGAGGTATAATTTAAGGTACACCAAAGAAATGTTTGTGTGGGTTGTCATGAAATGCGAGCTGCCTGGCTGTCATTGGCTTCTTTTCATTTTAGTTTGAATTTCAATATGCAATAATACTATTTCCTACCTATGGCCACACCTATAAGTTATTCCCAAAAAAGATAAGTGTGGTCATCTCTTGAGACTGGCCTCCTTATATATCTTTTGGACATTTTTTTTTTTTTAACCCGCAGTGGTGTGCAAAAACAAAACACTTGTAAGCGAACCAAAAAAATGCACTTAGGGGTGTGTCTCTAGTACACCTCCCAAAGAAGTAGGACCTTTCCTGACCTCCACCCTCTCTGGCCACAAGCTTGGTGGACCCCTCTCTTAATGGTCAGCCAAAGCCAACCACTCAGTATGAAGAGAGTCCCCCTTCCTGGTTTGGGGGGAGGAAAGAATCGAATGGACAGACACACATACACACACCACCCCATAAACATAAGTGCAAGTGACGCACACGTGGAGAGAAAAAAGTAATTTAAATAAATAAGTGTCAGCGCTAGCTGCTACCAAAAATTGCCCCAGTCTCGGCCAAAAGGCCTAGCCAAAGAGGCGCAGTGCAGAAAAAGCGACAATTTACGCGGCCATGTGCTCATTCTCCCAGGCCCATAGTGACACCAAGAGCTCCCCTGGGGTGGCCAACTCTCAGGGGGCACTGACACCATGGGTTTTCTGAAGAAAAATTGTAGCAGCGCTTTTTTTCTTTATTTACTATTTGTGTGTATCTCACCTCTAGCAGCTGCTTTTTTCTTTTCTTTGTTTTGATCTTTGGTATAGCGCGGTATTCACATTTCTTTATACCATGGGTTTTCTGCCTTTCCAGCCAAACCAAACCAGGTGGCATCATTCAAATCAGGAGGCAGTGGGTCCCTCAAGTTTGTCTCCATGGAATTATTCCCTTGCCCCACTATATCCAGTGAGAACCCCAGTTTTTGTTTTTACAGGACAAACTTTTAGAGCCCCCATCATGTCAGTATAGATACTTTACAGCCAGCTATTCCTACCAAAGACCAGAATGATGATGGAGCACCCCTATTGGACACTGATAAGAACAGATTCTACAATTGATCTTAGCCAATCTTGTCTTAGCGATAGATTGCTGTCAGGTTTGCTGTCCTGTTAGTGATATTCAATCTCTAGATGCATTTTATTTCTGATTGTCCTGATCACCAATGTCATTGGGAAGGAATGAGAAGGAGGGTAAATCCACAATTTTAAATTGTCACCAGAACTGAAATTTAGGGGAAAGCTTCCAATGGGGACATTTGCTTGCACGACAGCTGTCTATGAGAGGAAATCCTTCACATTGAAAAGATATCCACTCACTTCCTGTCCACAGGACTAGAAGTGAGAATTCTCCCTAACTGGACGCAGATGGCAAAAAAAAAAGGAAAAAAAAATCCTCAAATCCGCCTCCTCTATCCAAAATAAAAGGGGACAAAAAGTTTGGGCTTTAGATACTTTTTAAATGACTTTATACTTTTAATTGAATGTATTATTTCAGAAATGTAGGTGCTCTCATTGCTAACTTGTTTTTAAGGTGAATTGTCCAGTGCTGTTATTCAGATCCTGGGTTTACTGGCTAGTGAGTCTACATCATCTGGACACACATTTTACATATTTTTTCAGGTCACCACTACCAGAATAAGGAAGAAAGTCATAATATCTGCACCCTTTAGACTTAAATCGCACAGTTGTTATGCGTTATTGCATGTTGTTATGCTGTGTGCCTACTCATTTGAATGGGCTGCCAAATGCACCAAAAAAGGCATGTGATAAAACTGACCTTACACCTGTAGGTTTTTGTTCAAAAACTCTTCAAAAATGGAAGGACAGGGGTGGAAATTTTTTATCGAATCTAATGGTAATGAAGGAATTTCTATTACTTAAATTGGCTCCCTACCAAGAAAAATCATAATTAGTGTTACCTGAATCATAGAACTGCACAATTAATCAGTAAAAAATCGTGATCTCGATTCAACCCTCTCACGATCTCTATTGCAGAGTTTGCCGATTCTTTCATATAACAAGTGGAGAGACTTACTGTATTTATCGGCATATAACATGCACTTTTTTCCCCTTTAAAATCGTGGATGCGTGTTATACGCCGATCCGCACTGTCTGTGAGCTGAAAAATACAGAGCGGTGGGGAAAAATACAGAGCGGCGCCGAAAAATGCTGAGCGCCGCCAAAAAAGACCAAGCACCACTGAAAAAGACCGAACCGAGTGCTCAGCTCCGCTCGCATTCACGCCGTCCCACCTCCCTGCTGTCTCTGGAGCGAGCCCTGCGGAAAAAAAACTGAGCCGAGTGTACTGTGTGCTCAGCTCAGCTCCGCTGGCAGCCCTGCCCAGACTGGGCGGGACTGCGAGACGAGCCGAGACGAGCACATCCGAGTACACAGGCTCTGTCTATCTTGGCAGCGGGAAATTTAAACGTGCCGCAAACGACACTGGGCAAGGCTGCAAACTGCGCTGTGCAAGGCTATTTACATGCCGCAAATGACACTGGGCAAGGCTGCAAACGGGGCTGGGCAAGGCTGCAAATGGCACTGGGCAAGGCTGCAAATGGACACTGATCATTCTGCAATGATGGACAAGGCTGCAGATGGACACTGATAAGGCTGCATTGATGAGCATTTAAATGGAAGTTTTTTTCCTTAAACTTCCCTCCTAAAAGTTTTTTTCCTTAAAATGCTCTCCTAAACTTGGGGTGCATGTTATATGCCGGTGCGTGTTATACGTCGATAAATACGGTATCTGCTCACTCAACTGTCAAAAGAAAACATACGGGCAGTCTGCCAAGTTTTTAAAATGAAACATTGTAACTAACTCTTCCTTCTTAGATCAATGGGAAACTTCTGTGTGAAAAATAAATCGGGCAGTCTGCCATGTTTTTAAA
The DNA here is from genome assembly GCA_028564925.1 of Lithobates sylvaticus. Lineage (NCBI taxonomy): Eukaryota > Metazoa > Chordata > Amphibia > Anura > Ranidae > Lithobates > Lithobates sylvaticus. The sequence goes on from CM053026.1 coordinate 232,668,232, forward strand.
CAACCTGTAAATGCAGGAAATTTAACCAATTAAAGTCTAAATCTTTTTCTGACACTTGTTTCTTAAGTTAAAATCAACATTTTTTGCTAGAAAATTACTTGGAACCCCCAAACATTAGATATATTTTAGCAGAGACCCTAGGGAATAAAATGGCAATTGCAGCAATATTTTATGTCACACTGTATTTGTCCAGCAGTCTTTTAAATGCAATTTTTGGGGAAAAATTACACTTCAATGAATAAAAAAAAAAACGAAACAGTAAAGTTAGCCCATTTTTTTTTTGTTTTAATGTGAAAGATGATGTTACGTCGCGAGAATCATGAGAGAATCGTGATCTATCTTCTAAGCAAAAAAATTGTGATTCTCATTTTAGCCAGAATAGTGCAGCTCTACTGGATCATAAAAATGAGTCCATGAAAACACCCTTAAATGCTCAAGCAAACAATTTAGATTTTTCTCATCTGAAAAGTTGCGCGAAAATCTTCAGGTGTAAGGCTAGCTTTACATCCAGTCTTTGACCTCTACTACCTTCATTTTTAAATCTCATCTTGATAACAATGACAGCTAGGTAAAGGTCTTTACAAAACTTGAAATTTATATAACTTCACTAAATAGCCTTAGACCTTCAACTTATTTAGATGTTAGCTCTAACGAGTAGGGCCCTCTAATCCCTCCTGTATTGATTTGTATTGTAAGTGTACTGTCTGCCCTCGTGTTGTAAAGCGCTGAGCAAACGGTTGGCGCTATATAAATCCTGTATTATAATAATAATAATAATTAATTATGCAAAATAAGAAGGCAAATTAAGAGCAGGTAGCTTTTAGGAAAGTCATTACTGAACAAGATGTTGTGTGCCTGAAAATAAAGCTGATCACTATACCACTAGTCGAATTATCTTCTTTTCTTATATATAAAACCTATTTTTATATTATCAACATTGTCCTGTATTGATTACTTATATTGCTGTTGTTTTTAAATGCAAAGAGAACAGTAATATATTCATGCCTTATATTCTCTTTTCCCTTCAGTCTGACTTTTCTTAATGGCTATACTCTTGCTTGAAAGGTTTCAGACAAGCAAATGATTCATGAGTAGCAGGAACTGGAAATAAAGCATAAGTTGACTCGTTGGCATATTAGCTCTAAACATATAACTGGGGGGCATGATAGTACTTTCTTCTATCAAAGTATTCCATATTCTCTGCAATGGTTCCCACTACTAGAATTTATTTTTCTCTTTTTTCTAATTTTGTATAAAAAAATGTATAGCTAATTTTATTTATTTGTTTTGTTTATATTTGTTTTATGAATAGTTACATTGTTAGTCAGGTTGAAAAAAAGACACAAGTCCATCTAGTTCAACCAATAAAAAATAAATCATATAATCCCATATACGCAATCCTTCACCCACAGTTGATCCAGAGGAAGGGGAAAAACCCCAGCAAAGCATGCTTCAATTTGCTGGCCAGAACCACCTCTATTCTATAGTCTATTCCACATTTTCACAGCCCTTACTGTGAAGAAACCTTTCCGTATTTGGAGATGAAATATTTTTCATAGTGCCCCCTTGTCCTCTGTGATGACTTTAAAGTAAATAACTCAACACCAAGTTCACTATATGGACCCCTTCTGTATTTGTACATGTTGATCATATCCCCCCTAATCTCTGCTTCCCAAGAAAGAATAAATTCAGATCCTCTAATCTTTCCTCATAGCTGAGCTCCTCCATGCCTCTTATCAGTTTGGTTGCCTTTCTCTGCACTTTCTCCAGTTCCCAATATTATGAATGAACATTTCTTTTTTAACCACTTAAGCCCTGGACCAATTTGCAGCCAAAGGACCAGGCCCCTTTTTGCGATTCGGCACTGCGTCGATTTAACTGACAATTGCGCGGTCCTGCGACATGGCTCCCAAACAAAATTGACAATTGATCCGTTCGGATCACGGATCGGCGACGATCCGTTGCACCCCTACTTGCAAAGCATGTAGAGGGCTGTCATTTTTATCATAGGTACTCTTCAACTGTGAGAGTCGGAATCTAAACAGAAACCTTTGTTTGCAATTACAAAAATCATATGTTTCCTGTAGTTCTTGACCAGGTTTGCACACACTGCAGCAGGGATTTTGGGCCCACTCCTCCATACAGACCTTCTCCAGATCCTTCAGGTTTCGTGGCTGTCGCTTGGCAATACAGACTTTCAGCTCCCTCCAAAGATTTTCTATTGGGTTCAGGTCTGGAGACTGGCTAGGCCACTAAAGGACCTTGAGATGCTTCTTACGGAGCCACTCCTTAGTTGCCCTGGCTGTGTGTTTCGGGTCGTTGCCATGCTGGAAGACCCAGCCACGACCCATCTTCAATCTTCTTACTGAGGGAAGGAGGTTGTTGGCCAGGATCTTGCGATACAGGGCCCCATCCATCCTCCCCTCAATACGGTGCAGTCGTCCTGTCCCCTTTGCAGAAAAGCAGCCACAAAGAATGATGTTTCCACCTCCATACTTTACGGTTGGGATGGTGTTCTTGGGGTTGTACTACTCATCCTTCTTCTTCTTCTTCCAAACACGGCTAGTGGAGTTTAGACCAAAAAGCTTGATTTTTGTCTAATCAAACCACATAACCTTCTCCCATTCCTCCTCTGGATCATCCAGATGGTCATTGGCAAACTTCAGACGGACCTGGACATGTGCTGGATTGAGCAGGGGGACCTTGCGTGCGCTGCAGGATTTTAATCCATGACAACGTAGTGTGTTACCAATGGTTTTCCTTGAGACTGTGGTCCCAGCTCTCTTCAGGTCATTGACCAGGTCCTGCCGTGTAGTTTTGGGCTGATCCCTCACCTTCCTCATGATCATTGATTACTCACGAGGTGAGGTCTTGCATGGAGCCCCAGACCGAGGGAGATTAACCGTCATCTTGAACTTCTTGCATTTTCTAATAATTGCGCCAACAGTTGTTGCCTTCTCATCAAGCTGCTTGCCTATTGTTCTGTAGCCCATCCCAGCCTTGTGCAGGGCTACAATTTTATCCCTGATGTCCTTACACAGCTCTCTGGTCTTGGCCATTGTGGAGAGGTTGGAGTCTGTTGGATTGAGTGTGTGGACAGGTGTCTTGTATACAGGTAACAAGTTCAAACAGGTGCAGTTAATACAGGTAATGAGTGGAGAACAGGAGGGCTTCTTAAAGAAAAAATAACAGGTCTGTGAGAGACGGATTTCTTACTGGTTGGTATGTGATCAAATACTTATGTCATGCAATAAAATGCAAATTAATTATTTAAAAATCATAAAATGTGATTTTCTGGACTTTTGTTTTAGATTCCGTCTCTCACAGTTAAATAGTACCAATGATAAAAATTACAGACCTCTACATGCTTTGTAAGTATGAAAACCTGCAAAATCGTGTATCAAATACTTGTTCTCCCCACTGTATATATATATATATATATATATATATATATATATATACACACACACATACTAAAATTTAATCTATCGAAAATTAACCAAGTTGTTATACTTAATTACTGATACCACACATAACACATTCTGTCTTTAACTGTACTTGAAATCTTCAGTAATAGAAACCATGAGCCATCTATACAATATCCTTATATGGGCTTAATGCACTTTAAGCTGGTTTCCATTTTCTTCGTACAATAAGCTGTTAACCAAACCTCCCCAAACCGTATTAGTAAGTAGAAATAAACCCTTAAGGAGAACTTTCATCCTTATTAAGTTACAGCAAAAGACACCTTCAGAAATGTTTATTAATGGCAAACTACATCTATAATTATAAATAATAGCAGGCTTTTTATTCTTTGCATATACTAATTTCCCCTTCCTCCCCATTCTTTTTATGGTGCCCATTTTCACCTTCTCTTTTTACTTCCTGGAACTCTGGGTCTGCCTCCTGGAACATGTGAGATGAACTTCCCTGGATGCATCTGTGAGACCCTGGCGATGAACAGGGTAATTTATTATAGCACAGGAGTGATGCCTTGCCTCAAGGTGTGGTTATCAATGCCGGGACCGTGCAGGGGCCGCAGTCATGTCAAAGTCAAACATTAAAGTGTTACTAAATCCAGGACCCTGCATTCACTATATCTGGTCTCCCACAGTACACAGAACATGGAAATGCAATTATTTTAGTAATAAACTGCTAAATACCTTTTCTCCTCAGCAGTATATAGCAGTCACAGTGGCGTTGCTAGGGGGAGTCTCTTACCGTGTCCAGCGGTGCGCTCTGGGATTTTCTTTTTTGACAAGAGCAGAGGCCAGCGCCTCCCACTCCATTAGAACTGGTGCCTGGTGGAGTGATATGCTTTGGAGTGCAGTGCCCCCACTCAGAGGGCAGGGCTATCCAGCGTGGGCGAACTGCAGAAGTGAATTAATTCCTAGCTGCACCCGCTGCCAAGCCTTAAAGCGGTTCTGCACCCGTTTTTTTATTTTTTTGGACTATATGCCAAGGGCATATAGCTCAATTGGGGGACTTACCTGTTCCATCTTCCATCTCGATCGCCGCCGGTTTTCGTCCGATGAAGTTCTTCAACTTCTTCTTTTGTGCTGGGGGCCATCTTGCCTGTGGGCATGTGAAACCCCCACAGGCACTTTAGATGGCCCAGCATGCACCGCCGTTACTCGCGCGTGCGCAGTAACGGCACATCTGCCGACATCTCACGAGATTTCGGAAGATGTGGCCGAAATCTCGTGAGATTTCGGAAGATGTCTGCACTGACTCCTGGGAACAATGACACCAGATCCCAGGAGACAGTGCGGCCTGACGACGATCGACGCAGAGACCCCGCCCACCCCCGAAGAGACAGAAGACCGGAAGTCATCAATTACAAGGTAAGTAAAAAAAAAAAACACATTTCATTTAGTACTCTTTGCCTGATTTGGAAGGCAAAGAGATTTACTAAATGAAATGGGTGCAGAACCACTTTAAGCCTCAAAACACACTATCGGACTTTGTACAAACTTTCCCGTGGATTGGCCCCAAGTTTGGATTGCATACACACGATCAGACTTTTTAGGCAACAAACATGAACATAGTGACGTTTCAGCGTACTGACGACACTTCAAAAGAGGATGTTCAAATACTCCAGCGCCACCTTTGGTCAACTTCTGTATTGATGTCTGATCTTTTGCATTGGTTCTGAGCATGCGTGTTTGTACTTTGTACAAAAGCCCGATGGTTTTTTTGTACACACGGTCGGACTTTGCTCCATCGGACTTTTGTTGGCAGAAAGTTGGTCCGTTCGCACAGCCAACAAAAGTCAGATGAAAACTGAAACAGTTGGTCCGATGGAGCTTACACACGGTCAGATGTTGGTCCAAAACAGCTAATTTGCATGTTTGTTGTCAAAAAGTCTGATCGTGTGTACGGCCCTTAACACAGACACACTGTGCTTCACCAGCTACAGTAAGTAGGCACCTGCTAGCTAGTAAAAGAAACAAGGCATCTCTCTCTCTCCACAGCCCATGATCTCCTGTACCATGTCCGCAGCCCATGATATCTTGTACCATGTCCATAGCCCATGATCTCCTGTACTATGTCCGCAGCCCATGATCTCCTGTACCATGTCCGCACCCATGATCTCCTGTACCATGTCCGCACCCATGATCTCCTGTACCATGTCCCCAGCCCATGTCATCTCCTGTAGCATGTCCCCAGCCCATGTCATCTCCTGTAGCATGTCCGCAGCCCATGTCATCTCCTGTAGCATGTCCGCAGCCCATGTCATCTCCTGTAGCATGTCCGCAGCCCATGTCATCTCCTGTAGCATGTCCACAGCCCATGTCATCTCCTGTACCATGTCCACAGCCCATGTCTTCCCCTGTACTATGTCCACAACCCATGTCATCTCCTGTACCATGTCCAAAGCCCATGTCATCTCCTTTACCATGTCCAAAGCCCATGTCATCTCCTTTACAATGTCCACAGCCCATGTCATCTCCTGTACCATGTCCACAGCCCATGTCATCTCCTCTATCATGTCCACAGCCCATGATCTTCTGTACCATGTCCACAGCCCATGATCTCCTGTACCATGTCCACAGCCCATGTCATCTCCTGTACCATGTCCACAGCCCTGTACCATGCCCACAGCCAGTCCACGTGTCCTTTAGGAGGCTTATATTTAATGCTAGAGGTAGGGCAGTTTGGGGACCCTAATGTAAGGGAGGGGGAGGCTCTCTGGAGACCCTGAAGTAAAGGGGGGCTCTCTGGGGACCCTGATTTCCTGTACCATGTCCACAGCCCATGTCATCTCCTGTACCATGTCCACAGCCCATTATCGCCTGTACCATGTCCACAGCCCATGATCTCCTGTACCATGTCTGCAGCCCAAAACCATGTCTACAGCCCATGATCTCCTGTACTATGTCTGCAGCCCATGTCATCTCCTGTATTGTGTGCACAGCCAGTCCACATGTCCTTTAGGAGGCTTATATTTAATGCTAGATGAGGAGCAGCTTTGGGGACCCTAATGTAAGCAGGGACGACTCTCTGGGGACCCTGAAGTAAGAGGGGGTCCTCTGGGGACCCTAATGTAAGAGGGGGTTCTCTGGGGACCCTGATGTAAGTAGGGAGGCACTCTGGGGACCCTGATGTAAGGGGGGGGGTCTCTGGGGACCCTGGTGTAATTAGGGGAGCTATGGGGACCCTGGTGTAAGTGGGAGGGCTCTGGGGAACCAACCAATAATAACAAACATATGATCCACACTCAGATATGTAACAATATTATATATATATATATATATATATATATATATATATATATACACATATATACACACACACACACATATTATATACATGTGTATGCCTGCCCAAGTGTATGACTTTCTTTACTTTGCTGCTATGGGCTCTAGCAGATCTTTTGTAGACCTAGCCACGACCCTGCACAGTCGTATGACTTCTATTAGTGTCTGGCTGAGCTTGTAGAAGTTTTCGTTCTCCCCTGACTGTCCTATGAGGCTGTATGACCCTGTCCCTCTGTTTGGACAGTGCTGATTGGCTCTGTGCTGATAACATGCACCCACCCAATAAAAAAAACTCTCTAGCAATACACACCAAACTGAGCATGTGCAGAGTACCCCCAAGGCTCTGTACTATCAGCAGATGGATTGGGGGACAGTAAAAGAAGGGGAGGTGCAGAGAAGACAGGATTAAACAGCCTTTTTACACAATGTGGAGGATTAACCATTTAGGTTCCACAGTGAATAACAAGCATTCTTTACTGCATACAAACACGGATTTTACTGTTGTGGGCAGTCCCCTAATTCAGAGATGATCCACTTGTGTGTAGTGTTATTTGCGAAGTTCTTTAGTGTCCCGTGTCCTACACACTTTAACCACTTGCCTACCAGGCACCAACACCCCCCTCACATCCAGACCAATTTTCAGCTTTTGGTGCTCTCACAATTTGAATGACAATTACTCAGTCATGCAACACTGTACCCAAATAAATTTTTTGTCCTTTTTTTCCCACAAATAGAGCTTTTTTTTGGTGGTATTTGATCACCTCTGAGTTTTTTATTTTTTGCGCTATAAATGAAAAAAGACTGAAAATTTTGAAAAAAAAACTAAATTTTCTTGGTTTCTGTGATAAAATTTAGCAAATTATTAATTTTTCTTCATAAATTTTGGCCACAATTTATACTGCTACATATCTTTGGTAAAAATAACCAAAAATTTGTGGAAATTATTTGGTCTGTGTGAAAGTTTTAGAGTCTACAAGCTGTGGTGCAAATCATAAAAAAATTATCACATCTGATGTACTGAGGCCTATCTCATTTCTTGAGACCCTAACAAGCCAGGAAAGTACAAATACCCCCCAAATGACCCCTTTTTGGAAAGTAGACATTTCACGGTATTTAGTAAGAGGCATGGTGAGTTATTTGAAGTTGTAATTTTTTCCCACAATTCTTTGCAAAATTAAGATATTTTTTTTTTCCCCACAAAATTTTCATTGTAATAGCTTATTTCTCTCACATAGCATATGTATACCACAAATGACACCCCAAAATACATTCTGCTACCCCTCCTGAGTATAGCGATACCACATGTGTGGGACTTTTTCACTGCCTGGCCACATACAGTGGCCCAACATATAGGGAGCACCATCAGATGTTCTAGGAGCATAAATTACACATCACATTTCTCAACCACCTATTACACTTTTGAAGGCCCTGGAGCACCAGGACAATGGAAACGCCCACAAAATGACCCCATTTTGGAAAGCTAACACCCCAACGTATAATCTATGAGGCCTAATAAGTCTTTTGAATGGTTCATTTTTTTCCAGAAGTTTTTGGAAAATGTGGAAAAAAAATGAAAACGCATTTTTTTTTACACAAAGTTGTCCGTTTATAAGATATTTCCACACGTAGCATTTAGATAGCACAAATGACACCCCAAAATACATTCTGCTACTCCTCCTGAGTATAGCGATACCATGCGTATGAGACTTCTACACAGTCTGGCCACATACAGAGATCCAAAATGCAAGGAACACCATCAGGTATTCCAGGGACACATAGCATGCACATACCATGAATTACACCCCAAAATACATTATGCTGAGCAAAGCGTAAACAAAAGCTTACCTGTGGTTGTAGTAGCGCAGTTGTACGCAGGAGGATAGCACTGGTCCAGGCAGCAGGCAGGGACTTGGTCAGCAACTGTGAACACAATTGTCCAGGCAGGGATACTGTCCATATAAAGTCCAGGGTCAGTGCAGGCAGAGATATTGTCAGCAGTGCCAAAAATATTGGTCCTGGTAGTAGGCAGGACATGTGGTGTGGTCAGTGCGACAGGCAGAGGCATGACGGCAGAAAGTCCTACAGGCAGCAGGCAGAAGTAGGGCCTCGTTCAGGACAGAATGGGGACAGGGGTAGAGGCTTCTCCCACCCAAATCTCTTTGAAGCCTCCGAGCCTCCAGACCCTAATCTAGGATTGAGAAAACAAAAAAATTGTTTTCTTCATCCAGAAAAACATTTCTGGAGCCCCTCACATATGTGAGACCCCTGTGTTGAATCCCACTAGTCCAGTAGCAGGGTACAAGATCAGTCCAAGAGGCAGGCAAATATCATGGTCAAACAGTCCAAGGTCAGTTCCAGATCAGGCAAAGGTATTTACAGAATCGTTAGGCAGAAACATGGTCGTATAACAAGCCAGGGTCAGTTCCAGATCAGGCAGAGGTAGGTACAGAATCGTTAGGCAGAAGCATGGTCGTATAACAAGCCAGGGTCAGTTCCAGATCAGGCAGAGGTAGGTACAGAATCGTTAGGCAGAAGCATGGTCGTATAACAAGCCAGGGTCAGTTACAGAGCAGGCAGTGGCATAAGGGGTGTGAAGGTGTGTAAGGGCAGGAACTGAAGATTACGTTTACCATACTTCACTAATAATTTATTGAAGTATGGTAACGGCGAAAACAGTCACCTATGCAGAGGCCTGGTTGGGAAGGACAATCTGCACAATGATAGGATGTGTCTCTTCTGATTCCTGCTTTGGTACACACCTTACATTTTTTTTGACGGCGTTGGCCTGTTGGTTTGGGAGGGATTTTATCAGGAAAGTGGCAGTGGGAGAGTCGACTAACAACATCGGATTGCATATTTTCTGGTGGGCCGCTCGGAAATACAAGGACAGTGAAAACTTCCTCCTGGTAGCCAAGGAAGGGTTTGGGGTTTTGGGTGGAGTTCCGGTAAATGACATACGAATTATATATTGCCAATTGAAAAAAATATATCGCAACTTTCTTGTACCAATGGTATGTCCGTCGTGTAGCAAGATATGGTTCCATCATTTGGTCGTTGAAGTCGACTCCCCCCCATATACAAGTTGTAATCGTAAATACATTTGGGTTTGTTTATGGGGCCATTTCTTCTGGGGATTTCTACAAAGGTATTATTGTGGATTGAAGACAGTATGTAGACATCCCTTTTGTCCCTCCACTTCACTGCCAAAATCTCTTTGTTTCTCAGGCTTGCCGTTTCTCCTTTTTTCAATTTTTGATGCACGAGACTTTGAGGAAAGCCCTTCCGGTTTCTTTTAACGGTGCCACATGCTGGTGTCTTCATCCGGTGGAGGTTGTGGAACAGGGGCAGGGATGTGTAGAAGTTATCTACATATAAATTGTAGCCTTTTTCCAGTAGGGGATATATGAGGTCCCAAACAATTTTTCCGCTTGATCCCAAGTAGTCCGGGCAATTAGGGGGCTGCAGCTGGGTGTCCTTCCCTTCGTAGACTTTGAAGGCATACATGTACCCTGTGACTCGGTCGCACAATTTGTACACCTTCACCCCATAGCGGGCCCTTTTGCTGGGAATGAATTGTTTTATTTTGAGCCTGCCACTAAATTTAATAAGGGACTCATCCACACATATGTGTTGGTCCGGGGTAAAGAGCTGGGGAAATACTTGGGAAAAATAATTTAAAAGTGGGCGAATTTTGAAAAGCCTGTCATAATTTGGGTCATTTCGGGGAGGGCACTGGGAATTGTCGTTAAAATGAAGGAACCTCTGTATCATGAGGTACCTGTTTCGGGACATAACCTTGGAGAAGACTGGCATGTGTTGGAGGGGCTGGGTTGACCAATAGGACATCAAGGTGTTTTTTTTGGTGAGTCCCATGTTGAATGTGAGGCCTAAAAAAACCTTGAACTCCTCCACCGTTAGGTCTCTCCATTCATAGGGACGGGCATAATATGAGGTTGGGTTTTGCAAAATAAATTGCTGGGCATAAAGATTGCACTGGGCCACAATTGATCCTAACATGTCCGTAAAAATTTAATTAAAAAAATCTATTGAGGTAAAATTATGTGTGTCCACCTGGACTCCTGGCTGGGCAGTGAAAGAGGGAATGTTGGCTTCTCCTGAATTAGGAGGAAGCCACAAGGGGTTTTGAAGGGCATAGGGAAGGCTGGCATGGGTCCTTGGCCTTTCTTGCCGAGGTACTGCGGTGCTGGTAGATGGCACTGCGGTGCTGGTAGATGGCACTGCGGTGCTGGTGGATGGCACTGCGGTGCTGGTGGATGGCACTGCTTCCTCAGAACGCCTTTGTTTGGCCGGCCAAATCTCTTCCTCCTCCGAGTCACTCGATGTTTCGCTACTGAGGACTGGCTCGTAAGTTATGTCAGTCTCAGAATCGATGTATGAAGAGGAATCTGAAGAACGCCCCCCGTTGCTCTCGTCGGCCTGGGAAAGGATTTGGAACGCCTCCTCTGCGGAATAGACCCTTTTGGACATGCTGCTGGTTGCTGGTGCGACTACACAGGTGTGTACTAAGCCTGCACTGATGGACACTGAGGTGGCACAGATGGGTTACTGAGGTGGCACAGATGGGTTACTAAGGTGGCACAGATGGGCACTGAGGTAGCACAGATGTGCACTAATGAAGTGGAACTAATGCACACTGATGAGGCGTCACAGGCGGACACTGATGAGGCGTCACAGGCGGACACTGATGAGGTGTCACAGGCGGGCACTGATGAGGTTGCACAGGCGGGCACTGATGAGGTTGCACAGGCGGGCACTGATGAGGTGGCACAGGCGGGCACTGATCGGCACAGGTGGACACTGATCGGAAAAGGTGGACACTGATCGGCAAAGGTGGACACTGATCGGCACAGGTGGGCACTGATCGGCACAGGTGGGCACTGATCGGCAAAGGTGGGCACTGATCGGCACAGGTGGGCACTGATCGGCACAGGTGGGCACTGATCGGCACTGGTGGGACACTGATCGGCACTGGTGGGGCACTGATCGGCACTGGTGGGGCACTGTAATGATGGGGCACTGTACTGGCTGATGATTCTTACGTTCACAGATCCTCTCTCTCCTCACACGCTGTCTCTGTGTGAGGAGAGAGAGCCGGCAATGTTGCACAGGCGGGCACTGATGACGGCCTCCCGGGATTCGGCATCCGCGCTGTGGCCGTCATTCGGCTACTGCCGGATGCGAAGTGGTTAAACAGGTGCTTGTGTTGCATTAAGAGGGACATGCAAAGCCTATGCACACTCCACCAGTCAGCGTACCTCTGCTACCTCACTCCCAGTAACAGAATGGGGTCCCGCCGAGCACATAGCATGTCCCTCGTGTCAGCTTAACTCTTATTCATCTGTACCTAGTGATCAGGCCATACCTTCTTCATAATGCTAATCCCCTCCCGGGGACTGGTGAAGATGGACAAAATTTGCATCCTTTTTTTTCCCACAAATAGAGCTTTTTTTTGGTGGTATTTGATCACCTCTGTGGTTTTAATTTTTTTGCGCTTTAAACAAAAAAAGAGCGACAATTTTGAAAAAAAATTTTTGCTATAATAAATATCCCCAAATTAAAAAAAAAAAAAAAAAAATGTCTTCATCAGTTTAGGCCGATTATGTGTTCTCATACATATTTTTGGTAAAAAATAAATCGCAATAAGCGTATATTGATTGGTTTGCGCAAAAGTTATAGCATCTACAAACTATGGGAAAGATGTGTAGCACTGGCTCCTGACGAGCAAGCGCTAGTGTTTTTGAAAATTAAGTTGCCTGAAGCCACAATTGGGCTTCAGGATAATTCTTCTAAATTGCTGGTTTCAATACCAGTCCAGCTGGGTTGCACTGGGTTCTCCTTGACCGAAGGTGTCGCTGTCACCGCCGGCAAGAGTAGAAATCAGTCTAGCTGGATGCATTAAATGCCACTTACCTCTCGGAACCAGCCCAGTAGGAGCTGTGCATTCTGGGGGGGGGGGGGGGGGGGTATTTAAGGTACGGACACCATGTGACTAAAAAAAGCTTCTCCTGTCCGCGTGGTTCTGGTGGTCCTCCTGACCCAGCCTCGTGGCCCTCCTGGCCCGGGGTGCGGAACCATGCATCCTGTGTCTCGGGGCTGGCTGGCCCGAGGCAATGTAACTGCAGAGGTAGGTCCGAGTGACTTTCGGAGCCTACTGATCCAAGGAAGGTCTGGTGCCCTCTCATCTGAAGGGAGAGGCCCAGCAACTGAAGTACCTCAGGGGAGGACTCTTCAGGAGAAGGCTGTGTGCAAGGCTGGCTTCTCGGAAAGAGCCTGGAGGCTTAGTTGAAGGATGCGACCTGGATCAACGCTCATATGGTATCGCCGGATCGGCTGAGAGAACCTGGTACCGTATCACAGTTCTTTAAAGTTCATCTAATACCTCAGTGACGCTAAAGTACAACTTACAAGTCTGTGGCAGAGACTTTACCGAGCATCCTACCGGCTGCTAGGCCTAGTGAGAGAGACCTATCCGGGGGACTGCAGGAATCCAGTTGGTGAACACAGTTAATTTCTCTGGATTCGTCTAATACCTTCACCCCGCAATCTAAGTACCTGAACTCACCCCTAACCCTCTACCCTTTATCAAGAGACTGTGTTCTATTTTCTGAATAAATAACCTAAAAGAGGATTCAGTGTCAGTCTCAACCTTTTCTCTGGGTTACTTTCCACGGAATCCCCAAGACGGAGCTACAACAGGTGAGGTAACGGTAAGCCAGTGTTGCCAGCCTACCAGATTGAAATTTGCTGACACGACACCCAAAAATTACAGACACTGTCACGTTTTTACTGGCATATATAAAAGTTACAAAATGACAGTTTTAAGTGCAAATTTCAGTATTTAGGCTACAAACAAGTACAATATGCAATTAGAAAAGTGATTTAAGGTAGATGTTAGGGCAAAAACATATTTCTTATTTTATTTTTGATATAGTAAATAAGTAGCTCAGGGACAGGAATCGAGAGGGCAAGAAATTAGAATGGGCGGAGCACACACATGAAATTGACTCTCACAGTGACACTGACAGCAGTGTGCAGCAGCACAGATGATGATAGCACCTCACCAACATGACATGTCCCCTCCTGGCATGGAGAGTCACAGTGACCCTCTCTCTCCATGCCAGGTGGTCCCTTCAGTCCACTCCCGGCTTGTCTTCCTCCCTTTCTGCAGACCTGCACATGAGGCTCCGGCTGCTCTGTTCTCTTGCATCAGGACTTCACGTGACACACTGCCGGTGTTCTATCACGAAGTGTCCGGCTGTCACTAGGTGTCCGAAGTGTACTGCGCATGCGCAGTACGGAGCATGAAGATTTTCGGAAATTGTCGGAAGATGAACGGCGCCTGCGCCGTGAGACGAGGTGAAGCCCCCACCATCCAAGCGGACATAGGGTTAGTCAAACTTAGAGGGCCCCTCGCGGGCTCGCTTCGCTCGCCACGCTTCGGGCACGGCCTCGCTGCGCTCGGCTCTTTTATATTCTAACTCTATGTCCACTTGGATGGTGGGGCTTGAAAGTGGACTCACGGCGCAGGCGCCGTTCATCCTCGGCAGTTTCTGGAATATGGGTGTCCTGTGTATTGCGCATGCGCAGTACACAGCGGACACTTCGTGATGGGGGACGGGTAATGATACAACACCGGCACAGTCCGAACACACTGTAGCAGGCATTTGGATGGCTTCGGCCAAGTGTCACAGCCATATTTTTTACTGGCAACCCTTTGCTTTCTCTGGCATTTACTGGCAGGAGAAAAGAGCCAATTTTTTACTGGCAGTTGGCAACACTGCGGTAAGCCCAAATAAATCCAGCAGCTCCTTCGGGGGTCAGTGCTACAGATGTATGGCATTTTGTTTTTTTTACTAGTAATGGCAGTACTGCTACGGACAGATCGGACACTGCCCCAGTGTTAGACCCCTTTCACACTGGGGCTTTTTTGGCTAAAAATAGCGCCAGTAAAGCGCATCCCCAGTGTGAGAGCCTGAGTGCTTTTTACACTGGGGCGGTTAGAAAAAGTCCTGCAGGCATCTTTGGAGCCATGTATACAGCGCTCCTCCACCGGTCCTGCCCATTGAAATGAAAGAGCAGCACTGCCAAGGCGCCTGCAAAGTGCTATTTGGGCGCCATTAACCCTTTCTTTGGCACCAGCAGGGGTTAAAAGTGCCCCACTAGCAGCCAAAAAGCACTGCTAAAACTAGCATCGCTTTACCGCTAACGTGGCTGACAACCAGTGTGAAAGGGCTCCTAAAGCACTCGGACTTTCACATTCGGGCGGCATGGGAGGCAGTTTTCAGGCGCTATTTCTAGCACTAAAATGCCTCAAAACAGCCTTAGTGTGAAAGAGGTCCTATGGTGTGTACTAAGCATAAAGCGGTTCTGCACTCATTTCATTTAGTAAATCTCTTTGCCTTCCAAATCAGGCAAAGAGTACTAAATGAAATGTTTTTTTTTTTTTTTTTTTTTTTACTTACCTTGTAATTGAAGACTTCCGGTCTTCTCCCTCTGCGGCGGCGGGCGGGGTCTTGCGTCGATCGTCGTCACGCCGCACTGTCTCCTGGGATCTGGTGTCATTGATCCCAGGAGTCAGTGCGGGCATCTTCCGAAATCTCCCGAGATTTCGGCCACATCTTCCGAAATCTCCCGAGATTTCGGCCGCATCTGCCGAAATCTCGTGAGATCTCGGCAGATGAGCCGTTACTGCGCACGCGCGAGTAACGGCAGTGCATGCTGGGCCATCTAAAGTTCCTGTGGGTGTTTCACATGCCCACAGGCAAGATGGCCCCCAGCACTAAAGAAGAAGACGAGGAACTTCATCGGACGAAAACCGGCGGCGATCGAGATGGAAGATGGAACAGGTGAGTCCCCTAATAAAGGTAAGCACACTTTATATTACATCCTAAAAAAAAAAATTTTTTTTTCAGAGTGCAGAACCGCTATAAGCAGCAGAGTGATTCAGTGTGAACACAAGGACAGTCCCTGTAAATTAGGGACTATGCTGACACCTCCCATCTTGCAGTCACAGCACCCAATGAAACCTGCCTCAGTTTCCCACCCCCCAAAAATCACAGAAGAGCACCACTAACGAACGCGCAGCCAAGTATGTGCGCGCCCCCCCCCCCCAGCAGCGAGCCACCCCCACGCACACGGAGGAGGGGGTGCTGGCTGCGCGTGACGCCAGGGCTACGCAAGGACCGGTGGGGTGTGGCTGGAGGGCAGTTGGTGCACGCGCACGCAGGAGGCGGAGGCGCGTTCGTGCCTTGAAGTGTGAAAGTTGTAGCCGACTCCCGGGGAGCGTTCCGGCTGAGCGGCATCATGGACGACCTGGGTAAGTGTGTGGCAGAGCAGGAGGGGGGCTCATGGCTGGCTGGCTGGCTGGCTGGCTGGCTTTGGTTGTGGCAGTGTGCGGGCAGTGACACCTGGCACCCTCCAAGTTCTTTCCTCTGTGTGGGAAGGAGAGTGCCCGGTGCTGCGGTCAGTCAGTGACTATGTGTGAGAAGAGAAGGAGAGAGTCTCCAGTGTGCGGGACAATCTTACAAGTGGCATTCCTGTGCCTATCACATGGAGGAGGGGGAGGCAGCACATGTTATGACGATGAATGCAGCATGCTCCCTGTACTGGGTATATGCTATGACAGCACTGACTGGAGCAAGATGTGCCCATACACTGGCACTCATCGCTGCCCATACACTGGCACTCATCGCTGCCCATACACTGGCACTCATCGCTGCCCATACCAATCCTTCCTTTTTCTACACCATGACCCCCCCTGGTGATTAGTTTTACTCTTCAAGTGGTTCAGATTCTGGTACATCAGGTTTCACAGCCTTGGGCTACTTATTTATTGATGACATGTATTTCTATAGAGCTGACAGTTTACACAGCTTTACATTCTGTACATTCATCTCAGCCCCCGCCCTCAAAGAGCTTACAATCTAATGGTGACCATCTTCAGAACGATCTGTTCTGAACGCTTCACACAATCTGGGCATGCGATCAGATCTAGGCATTATTGTAAAGACGCATGGCATCAAATTGATTTTCAAGCACAACTAATTGGTTGTATCAAAAACCAATCGGCTTCCAGGTTTTATTGCCAAAGCTTAACTGAACAATCTGAAGTTAGAAGCTGATTGGCTACCATACACGGCTGACCCAGATTCTGTGCTCTAGTTTTAGTAAATCAACCCCAAGGATTCTATTGCTAATGCGATCATATTTAAAATCATTCCATGTATGGCTACCATAAGGCAAGTGCATATGCTAGGGCCAATTTGGACAGGAGCCTAACCTACCAACATGTTTTGGGAGGGGAGGGGGGGGGGGCATGCAGCCACATGGGAACATGCAAGCTCCATGCCAACTGTTGGGATTCAGCGTTTTTGGAACGTAAGGGGGGAGCCATGCATGCAGCCACGTGGGAACGTGTAAACGCCATGCTGATTGCTGGGATTCTGTATGTTTTTGGAACGTGAGGGGAAAATCATGCAACCACATGGGGACATGCAAACTCGATGCTGATTGTTGGGGTTCGGTATGTTCTGGAATGTGAGGGGGGAACATGCAGACTGTTGGGGTTCAGTATGTTCTGGAATGTGAGGGGGGAACATGCAAACTCAATGCAGACAGTTGGGTTTTAAATCAAGGACCCAAGTACTAAAAGGCAGAAGTGCAAATCACTAAGCAAGTGTGCTACTTGTATAGTAAACCTATAAGACTGCATGGGCGTATTCAAAAATACTCTCATCTATGCTGGATCTTTCTGCCAGGAGCTAATAGAAAAATGCAGCCTAAAGCTGGCCATACACCTATAGATTATCTGCAGATTTTCTATGGTTAGATGGAAAAAGTGGAAGATTCCTCCATCCACACAGATCAGCGAACATGGAGAAATCTGTTGCACCTTTTCCATCTAACCATAGAAAATTTGCAGATAATCTTTAGGTGTATGGCCAGCTTTACAGATGCTTGTGTTTGATTTGTATTCATATGTGACGTTTAGAAGCATATGTGCATAAACTTGTTCTGTTGACTAGAATATTTATCGGAGCCACCAGAAGGAATTTCTGCACATTTTACACATGCGTTTATATGCATCTCTGTAATTTATGGCAGTAAACTCCTCCTGAGTGCAGGTTTGGGGATTTTTTTTTTTTTATTATCCCTGAACACTGCTCTACAATACAAATCTTAGTGATTCCTTTTTTTTTGTTTTTTAATAAAAAGTCATACTTGCCTGCTCTGTGCAATGGTATTGCATAGAGTGACCTTGATCCTCCTGTTCTGGGGTGCCCACATAAGAAGCCATTTTCTTGCTTAATCCCGAGCTGCGCTGCCTGCGTCCATACACACAGCGGGGCTTGGGCCCTGACCGTGCTCTCTCCTCACAGGCTGTGATGGACAGCAGAATGAGCCAGTGGCTGCCTCTACTACCTCTGTCCACTGAGGAGATACGAGAACCGCTGCTCTCTGGCACAGGGCAGGTTGAAGATCGGGCTGTTTTAACCGTTTAGGAGGGGCTGGGGGTTGGCTTCTGTTCACAGAAGGATTTTTACTTGAATGCAATAAGGTAAAAACAACTTATGCCTTTACTTTAAGGACACAATGTGCATAAACAGCTGATACAGAGCTGTGTTCAGAGCCATTAAAAAATAAAAAAGCCTCTTAAAAGTGACCTGGTTTTCTGCTCATATAAATGAGGCCTAAAAAACTTGCAATTTCATCAAAAGTCAACTGCAAGCTTTACTTCCAGGGTGGATTTGATTTAAATTGATTGAATTTAAATCGTAATTTTTAAAGAGCAACTGTCTCACAGCGGCTCCTTTTCTGACCCACTGTTGGCTCACTGACAGTCCCATTCACTTTAATGGGACGGCTGGTGATGCGGCAGTCGCACAATGAGGGAGGGACGCGGCGGCAGCAGGTGAGTGGATGCCCGCTAACGGGCGCTGCCATGATGGATCTGAAAGGAGAGGTGCTCTTTAAATGTAAGGACTTATTCTTGGTGGTAGTTAGACTCTTTAATATTTGCAACCAAAATAAAGGTTTCCCATTTAGAATAATAAACTGTCGGGTTAGTAAAACAGCGATATCAGAACTGATTCAATCATACAGTTTGTAGTGTACATACTGTAGATTTGTAAAACAATTGGATAAATGAATATTCCTGAACTGTTTTATCTCATGGTTACTGTGAAATTATGTAAATGCTTCAATGCAGTGCATGTTATCTCAGCTTGGATTCATTGAGTTTACCAAAAAAAATTGATATTGCAGAATATGCAGCCTCATGCTATATCCATTTCATGTGGAATAAACAAAATTATTAATATATCTTAACCACTTCCATGCCAGGCACTAATCCCCCCCCCCCCTTTCTGCCCAGGACATTTTTTAGCTTTCAGCGCTGTCGCATTTTGACAATTGTGCAGTCATGCAACACTGTACCCAAACTAATTTATTGTTATTTTCTTCCCACAATTAGAGCTTTTTTTTTGCGCTATAAATGAAAAAGACCAACAATTTTAGAAAAAAAAAAAAAAATATGTGCACTGGTGAGGAGCTACTGACGGGCATTACTGAGTGGAACTTTGGTGGGGCGCTGACGGGCATTACTGTTGTGGGCACTGATTGGCACTGTTGTGGGCACTGATTGGCGTTTATTATGGGGACAGGCTGGCAGGTGTTGGGCACTGATTGGCAGCTGAGGGGCACCTTTTGATGGGGGCTGTGCTGATAATCAATGTGTTGATTATCAGCACAGACCCCCCCCCCCCCCCCCTCTGACGGAGAGCCGCCGATTGGCTCTCCCTGTCAGCGTGAACTAGAGCTGCACAATTAATCGTCAAGAATCGTTATCGCGATCTTGACTAAAGTGTTTCACAATTCTTTCTATGCAAAGAATTCTCTCTGCTGACGCCACAGCCCTCAGTCTGCCAAGAATCAAAACCTTCTTTATCAGCTGAACTTAAGTATAAACATTGTAACAATTTGTTAATGGAATAGACTGTGTAAGTGAAAAAGTTTAACCTCTTGAACACTAAACCTTTTTCGGACATTTGTTGCTTTCAAGTTTAAAAAAAATAAAACATTTTGATAGAAAATTACTTGGAACCCCCAAACATTTATATATATTTTTTAGTGGACACCCTAGAGAATAAGATGGTGGTTGTTGCAATATTTTATGTCACACTGTATTTGCGCAGCGGTCTTTCAAATGCAATTTAAAAAAAAAAAATTACTATAATGAAAAATAAAAAAATAAATATCAGTAAAGTTAGCCCGTTTTTTTTATTATTTTATTTTTTTTTTTGTATAATGTGAAAGATTTTACGTTGCGAGAATCGTGATATTTTCTAAGCAAAAAGATTGTGATTCTCATTTTGGCCAGAATCACGCAGCTCTAGCGTGAACCGAGGAAAGCCGTTTACTGGCACTTCCTGGTTCACGCGATGATTGGCTGTGATTTGTTAGAGCTGATCACGTGGTAAGAAGTTTCATACCACGATCGGAGTTGCGGTGTGTCAGACTCACACACAGCACCTCCGCACACCGGCTGTATCCGGTCAGGCTATCGCAACCACTTTGCCGGCCGTCTTTCTGCTATACGGCGAGCGGCAAGTGGTTAAATAGAAAACCTATGTTTTTATTAAAATTTGATAAAATCAAAAAAACTTTAAAAAAAAAATTTTTTTTTTATCCACAGTTTGCTTCACACCGTTACTCATAAAATCAACCTGTTTCCAATATTTGAAGAGATCTCTGCCAAATAAAAGATCTTTAATATGGCACTATATCTATACTGGCACTTATTTAATTGTATTTTTAGTAAATTTTATAAACCAAGCACAGTCATGAAGAGTGACGTATATCAATTCAATAATTCTACTTTAAAGGTTACAGTAAACCAGCATGTGAACACATGGATCAGTATGCACAGCATACATCAATGGTAACAGTCGAGTTCTCATATGAAATGCCTAAAGCCCTTGATGTACAACAATATAACTCACCACACATGTTATAATTTGAATTTACAATTTCCTTTAGCGCTACCAACAACTATGTAATATAAGGGCCTGCCTGAATAGTTTATGTATGTCCCCATATTACATAGTTTTGGCAACTCTAAAGATGGTTGTAAAAATTATACAGTCAAACTGTAACATGTATGGTGGCCCCCAACCAATTCCCACAGCTGTCACCAGGGATGCTGGTGTGAGTACAGGCTCCAATGATTAAATACAAAAATGGGAGGGGGGGGGGCTACAGGGAAGTGGGGTATGCAGAAGTAGACTCATTCACTTGGAAGACAGGCTCTACCACCCCACTGAAAAGCTATCTGTGGTGGATCGCTTTTTCAAAGGCAGTTTGAAGCTGGTTTACAGTTATTTAGGAGGTGAAATGACAGGTGCTCTTTAAATGTAAGGACTTCTTCTTGCAGGTAGTTAGAATCTTCACCTCCTGAATATAATTTTTTCCAATCCCAGTGGGGATTTTACATTGAACTATGGCACACAAACCGTCATAGCCACAATTGGTATGCAGTTTGTGGTGCAGTCCCATTAATTTCAGTTATACGAGTTAAAATTGCCAGCTGCGATGCTTCGTGGTACTCACCGATACCCACTGCAACTGTTTTGTTTCAGCTGTCAGTAATGGTACAAAGCAGTGAAAAGTTATTTACAAATGGAATTATTAAATTTTTTTTTCATTTTGCATTAATATTTTTTTTCACATAAAAAAAAAACCAAACGAACAAAGCAAACAAAAAATGTTTTAATTCTAGTTCCCTATGGGAGTCCATTGATCTGAAGTAGCACCAGAAGTCAGATCAAGATGATGCGACTTGTGTGCTGAGAATCTTGAAGGGGAACCTCACCGAAATGTAAAAAAAAAACAGTTTGCGTGAGACCCCCCCCCCCCCCCCCCCCCCCACGACTATACCAGACCCTTCGGTCTGGCATGGATCCTAGGGGGAACCCCCCCCCACGGCATTTTTTTGACATGGGGGCGTTCCCCTTAAGATCCATACCAGACCCTTATCTGAGCACGCATCCCCGAAGGTCAGGAAAGGGGGGGGCGATCTAGCGCCCCCCCCGGACCATACGAGGCATCATCCCCTCAACATGGGGTTGTGGGTGCGTTGGGGCAGGGGGGTCTCTGCACCCCCACCCCAAAGCACCTTGTCCCCATGATGAGTACAAGGGCCTCTTCCCGACAACACTTGGCGTTGGTTGTTGGGGTCTGTGGGCGGGGGGCTTATTGGAATCTGGAAGGCCCCCCAGATCCCTGCCCCCCCCACCCTAGGTGAATGGGTACCCATTCACCTAAAAAAAAAAGGGGGGGGGGGTCAAAAATAAACACACTACACAGGTCTTTAAAGTATTTTATTAAGGCAGTTTTGGCTCTTCTTCTGGCGACGTCTTCTCTGCAATGACTTCTATTGGCGGAGCCACCCGATGTAATTTGGAGGCCACGCCGCTTGTGACGTCACCGCCAGGGGCATGATGGGGCAATGGCATGGCCTCCAAATTACGTTATCGGGTGGCCATGCCCCATGCTAATATAAGTCATTGCACACTGCAGACCCAGCATTACATCGGGAGATCAGGTTGAGTCAACATCGGAAGATCAGATGGAGAAGACCCAGCAAAAGCGCAAGGAGAGAGAAGACGGCGCAGTGAGCAGAAGGACCGGCAGAGGAGAGCCGGAGCTGCCTTAATAAAATACTTTAAAAACTGTGTAGTGTGTTTGTTTATTTTTGACCCCTTTTTTTATTTTATTTTTTAGGTGAATGGGTAGGGGTACGATGTACCGCATACTCAATACCTAGGATGGGGTGCCCCCTTGCAAAAGGGGGCTTCTAGATTCCGATAAGCCCCCGCTGACCATGACAACCAACGGCAAGGGTTGTCGGGAAGAGGTCCTTGTCCTCATCAACATGGGGACAAGGTGCTTTGGGGGTGGGGGGCGCAGAGACCCCCCCTGCCCCAAAGCACCCACACCCCCTCCTTTCCCACATGACTCCTCCTTTCGCCTTAGGCAGCCCCCTCCCTCTAGGTGATCTCCTGGGACATGTGACAGGTCCCAGGAGCTTGCCAGTCCACTCCGGGAGCGCAGCGCGACTCGTGCATGCCCAGCTGCACAGCCGGTGCCCAGAGTGGCAATGGAGGCGCCGGCGGAGAGGAGGGGGAGAAGAGCGACACCCCGTTTGGCCACATTGCTGGACCGTGGAACAGGTAAGTGCCTGTTTATTAAAAGTCAGCATTTACACTTTTTGTAGCTGCTGACTTTTAATAAACATAAAAAACCTGGAACTCCACTTTAAGAAGTGCCCTCAGCACTGAGAATGTCAGCTGTAACGGGAGAAGTGGCTCCGTGTTATTTCAGGGGATGGCTTGTGTATTTCTTGGCCTGCTATACAGTGTTTGTTTTAAATAACGTGTAATGTAGGCTTTTTAGTTCTGGCAAGGCATACAGTTTGAGTTGACTTGGTCTATGTCTGGCGTGCTGCGTGCGCTATGATTAGGCTCATTTATAAAAACAGTTGCTGAGAAAAGATGCTACGATTGGCAAACCATGGAGTTCCATCTGTAGTGTCTAGTGCTGCATGGAAAGTGAATACAGTACTAACATCCCATTTGTTGGTTTTTGCATTACTGTTTCTTCGACCTGTATTTGTAAAGCAACCATAGATGTTTTGTATGTTCGTCAACTTGCAGAAAAAATGGGTTGGCTTTTATTGTGCAAAGAGAAGGGGCATCTAGTTTATTCTTCTGCCTCCATTTTATAATAAAAAAACATAAAGGATAAATTCACCTTTTCATAAAAAGTAATAAATGCACATTCTTTGCAGGTAAAAAAAATGCATTTTTTTTTTAAGGAGTCTGCAGAGCATTGCACCTGCAGCAGCATATCATGGGTGTAATTCAGGGTCTTGCAGACTCTAAAAATGCCTGTACCTTGTACGTGCTGGCAATTACTAAGAATCGAACTACGAAGGTGATCACCAGCACTCTTACAGTTCATTGAGAACTACAAACTGTCAGTTGCAATGGCTGATGGTAGTTGTAGTTCATTCAATCACAGGAAACTGAATCAGTGACTCCTCCTTACACAGCCACATTCTTTTGACAGCAAGTGGGGGGGGGGGGGGGGAATACCCGCTGTCACGGAGCTGGAGAGATTGAGGGAATTGGAGGCAGGAACTGGAACATGCAATGGTCCATATTCCCATCGCACATGTTACTGGGGAAAGCTCTAGGATACTGGGTGCTGTAGCAACCACCAGCTGGAGACTGGATCATGAATGCCATAATGAATATATTTACCAGCACACCTCGGATCTTCAGTCCAACGGTTGGTTTTTATTTCAGCATGATCACATCACAAGCAAGAAAGTGCAACGTTTTGGAGTCGTAGTGCTTGCCTTACTAGTTCATGGAGTCCAGCATTGTCCTCCTTGCAGCTGAAGTTCTCCTTGTGCAGCTTTTTTTTAGCGAGACTCAAAGTCCCTTTTGCATACTTTGAAAGTTATTATGGTCTAAAGACAAACTAGATAGATTTTTGCTAAAAATGAGTTCCCTTAGGTAAAGTAGTACACGCAGGAGCTCAACCCAGAACGGAGCATAAGGAAATCCTATCTAAATATACCTATGGTGGTCAGCCAACATCATGCTATATAATCCTTTTTGTATATGTCCTGTTGAGCAATTTCCATGGTGACAGCCTATTCTAAGGTTTCCTTTGAGTAATTGTGTCATAATGACTTCCTCATGTGTTTGTTTTAATTCTACAGCTCTGTAGAAAACTGTTTTGCAAAGGCTGCATGCAAAGTGCAGGATATGTTTTGGGCAAGTTCTTGTTTTGAAACAATGACTCACCCTATCACATCAAACGATGTGATAGGGGTGGGTACCATCTGTGGTACTGCTCATCATTGTGGGTGGTATCGGTACAATTCAAGATTTATGTACAGCATGCTTACTCTAGTGATGATGGACAGTAGTTGGCATGAAATGGAGCATGCTGGTTTAACCTGCAGCCTGGAAGTATGTGCTTCTATGGCCTTCTGTGTTCTCTGTGGATTTTGGTCCTTGAAGGGTAGTGTTGCCTGTCATGAGATGGAATTGAAGAAGATAAATACCAAAAACACATTTGAAGGCATGAGGGAGTCTGTTGTATACAGGGTTCTTGGGGATTGTGCAAAGGCAGCTTCCACAGCTCAGGCAGTGTTGTAGCAGTGTATTTATTTATTTATTAAGAATATTATCCCAGATTTATACAGCGCTAACAGTTTGCGCAGCGCTTTACAACATCGGTGTGATGTAGGTTTGCAGGAAAGATACATGGTGATGATTTAGGGTGATAATAAATAGCAAAGTTTTATTGTTGTCAGCAGTCCTATAACAGGAGCTGTAAAATGAAAGTGAACAACCTTTCACTGCACGTACTTAGTATTGTAAAACCTGAAGTTGTGATTAGGAATGCAATTGATACTGGTTCTAGGTGTCCAGTTGAAAAACTTGGCATTTGACGTTAAGTATTTTATTTTTTCAGCTCCAGTACAGAACATATATGTGTAATAGTACAGATCTCATTACCTGCAGACAGCTGTTTCTGCTAATAATTGGTGTCTCCTTCTCAGCTGCCGGATACTGCCCTGAGCAGCCCAGAGTTATGCTGGCCATACACTATGCGAAAAATCGTCCGACATTCGATCATTTCGACAATCAATTTGTTTTCCGTCCAGTTAATGGGCACACAATCGATATTCTTTGGGACGTTTTTGAGCCGAAAAAACAAAGGACAAGTTTGGAAATTTTCTACTGAACGAATGATAAATTATAAGGTTAATGTGTTTCCCATCCGGACTGTCTGCACTAGGTATATGTTAAAAAAACGAACAAAAAATGCATTCATTTATGTCCACTGAATGATTTATCGGTCATTACATGATGGCACTATCGTTTGCGCTCACGACCAAATTTTTGTTTTTTGAAAATTGGTTTGCCCAATTTTTCGGATAGTGTATAGCCAGAGATTATATATATATATATATATATAATATATAGTTATATATATATATATATATATATATATATATATATATATATATATATATATATATATATATATATATATATATATATATATATATATATATATATATATATATATATATATATATACATACATACATACATACATACATACATACATACATACATACATACATACATACATACATACATACATACATACATACATACATACATATTCTGTGTTATGGTTTTGCAGAGAGCAGCCCTGATCCTCCTTCTTGGGTCCCCCCGCTGGCGCTCCTGGTCCCTCCTCTGTGCTGAGTGCCCCCATAGAAAGCTGCTTGCTATGGGGACTCTTGTGCATGCTCGCTCCTGAGCCTTGCTCTGTGTGTCTATAAGACCCCATTCATCCTTGAGCGCTCCACAAGCAAAATTCATTTCAATGGCCCCTGTTCACATTTGGGTGCTTTGTTGCCTGTAGAACAGTGGTTCTCAACTCCTGTCCTCAGGACCCAGGTTTACAAGATAGCTGAAATGCATCCCAGGTGATATAATTTGCTGCTCAGTGATTTCAGTATTCTAGTCTGCATCTCCCTAAGGTAATGCATAAAATCTGTCCTGTTAGTGGGTCCTAAAGACGGGTTGTGAACCATTGCGTGTAGCAAAATGCCTGCCACTTCAAAAAGTACATAAGCTAGTTTTCAGACAGTTTCGAGCATTTTGTCTCTCTAAACTTCAATGGAAAATGCCTTAACAGAGAGATTTATGTGTTTTCAGCTTAAACAGCAGCTCCCCTCCCCTTTTCTAGCATCACTCCACACCTTTTACAGGTTTATATTGGTCACAGCAAAAACGCCTATAATAATTGCAAATCTGCGAAAACAAACGCTCAAACTCCTGAAAAAAAATTAAAATGCTCAGTTCAAGTGTGATTGCAGCCTGAGACACAGACTGGGGCTTAGTCCCACCCCCTGCTCCCTCCTCACTGGCTGTAAATGACAATGGCTCCCACTGCTGTGTCTCTGCCAATCGGGAGGCCGAGACCCTGGAGAGCAACTGCTCTTATGCACATCCCATGGATTGCAATTGGGCTCAGGTGTATATTAGGGGGGCTGCGGGGGGGGGGGGGGGGGAGGGGTTGAAAACTGAAGGTTTTTTACCTTCATGCAGAGAATACATGAAGGCAAACCTTCTGCCTTTACAACCACTGTTACTGAGAAAATATGGAGCGCTTGCCCGCCCCCTTCTGCCCTCTCCACTATTCACAGAACTCCTGTTGTCCCACAATGCATCACTTTCTATGAATCGAGGAAGAGGTTGAATGGAAGAATGCAATACATTGTGGGAGTGGCGTAGCATGAATAATATGAATGGTGTAGACAGAGGTGGGGGTGAGTGGGTCAACTTTTCTCAGTAACAGCTGCTGCTGTTAACCTTCATAATGCTGGAAGTCAGATGCTTCGGCTGCATCAAGGAGACTGTGGGGATGACTTTTGGCAGACTACGGCCGTACACAATATTACAAATAACTTATGTGTTTGCTGTCCCCCCAACCTTTTAGTATAACTGAAAATTGTTGCAGTAAAAAAATAAAGGTTGTCTGTAAGGAGTAGATACCTTTTTTTTTAACCAGATGCATATTCTGCAGTACCATTGAGCTCTTGTGTACATAGCTGTGCCATTGACGGGGGGGTGCCTAGAAATGTTCCTTTGTTTAGGTGCTAAGATAAGAAAAGTAAACACAAATGGATGCTCCTAGAAATGCATATTAATATCAGACTAGAGGAATAACTCTGGTCAGTCTGCAATGCATGATTGGGATCCACAGTCTGGTGCTTGGAGACTGTTAAGAGTGGAGTCCCCCTTTATGCATGTTGGTGCACTTCTTCTTTTATGATTCTTGCTAAACGGGGCCATGCTGTCAGCCTTGTTTTTCTCAGTGTATCCTGGTTTCCTGTACTGGAGCTGGTATTTGAGTAACAAGGTGTGTACTAGGACTGCTGACATAGCTTGGAGGTGGAATTGTAGGGGGAAGGGTTCTTGGCGTGCGATAGAGGGGTGTGGGAGGAAGGGCCTGCTTCCTTACATTGCTGGTTTTTGCTTCCTTTCAATTTCAAATGTTTGTTTAGATGCTGAACTTCAGGAAAAAGATCCGGTGTAATCAACGCTTTGTACTGTGTCCATGCTGGGGATTAGAAAGTATAAATTCATCTCCCTCATTCCAGAGAAATGTGCTGTTCTACAGTAATGGATGATAATGATGCCACATGGCTCCCGCATTCTTAGTTGTGAATGGCTAATGTCACGTCACTCATTCTTTCTGTAATTGCATGGAGGCAAATGATTCTAATTAGACGAGCGCTGACCCGTCACAGCCTTTTGTGGGGGTGTGTATGCATTTTTTTAATTTGTAATCTAATGAACTGAAAGAGTAAAGCAAATTTAAAGCCATATCTGTTTAAAAATCATTAAGCAATATCTGCCTGCCGTCTATTATGTGACGAGTATAGACTCCCCATTCCTGGGAAGTTACTCACTGGATGAGTATATGAAGTTACACAAGATTGGATTACAGTGCAGAGTGGTGTGTAATGAGTCTACTGGGTATGAGGACACTGGGGGCTCTGTTTCACGGTTTCCTACTTAGATAGCCATGCTTTGTACAGCTGTTTGTGAGTAACTTGCAAAACATCTTGTGAATAGTAGTAGTCGACTGCTAGTGGACGCAACTTTTATACCAATCATCATGTTCTTCCATTCTTAAGCTTCACAGGACGTTTGAAAATCTCTTCTGACGGCTGGAAATTGACAGCTAGTAACCAACATTTAAAAATGTCAGTTTTGCCACGTTAATGCGTGTTTAGCGGCTTTTATGCACATTGCGTTTTTTTAGAAGCGCATTTTACAGATCAGTAGACCCTCCCAAATGCTCACAATGCACGAAAAACGTTGAAATACCCCTGAACTACCATCCTAAATGCACATTTTTGGTTTAAAAAAAAAAGCTTCTAAACTACTATATATATGTACCCATAAGATGGAGAGAGGAGAGTTCAGGGGCTGCTGAAAATAATGCCCAAATGCTCCTAAATGTGCGTTTACCAGCTGCAGGGTACATGAGACATTAAAGTGCAAAGGCTCAAGGTTTTGTACCTTCATGCATTCTAAAACGACTGTGCAGGGTGGATTTGATTTACACCAAGTCGATTTAAATCACTAGTAAAAAGACTTGATTTAAATTTAAATCCTAATTTTTAAAGAGCAACTGACATCTGTCCTGCAGCAGCTCCTCTAACACGCTGTTGACTCACCGACAGTCCAATTTAGTTTAATGTGATGGCTGGTGATGCAGCAGTGACCCAACAAGGTGAGGAAAGTGCCGGCAACATGTAAGTGGATGCCCACTAATAGGCACTGCCATGATGATTCTGAAATGACAGTTGCTCTTTAAAGGTAAGGATTCATTCTTACTAGTAGTTAGAATCTTTAATGTTTGTAAAAAAAATGCTTCAAAATTAAGCTCCATTGTTGATCTTCATAAAGATGGCTTAGGCTATGAGAAGATTGCCAAGACCATGGAACTGAGCTGACGCACTGTGGCCAAGACCATACAGTGGTTTTTACAGGACAGGTTCCTCTGAGAACAGGCCTCGCCATAGTCAACCAAAAGTTGAGTGCACGTGCTCAGCTTCATATCCAGAGGTTGTCTTTGGGAAATAGATGTATGAGTGCTGCCAGTATTGCTACAAAGGTTGGAGGGGTGGGGGGTCAGCCTGTCAGTGCTCACACTGCATCAAATTGATTGTTGTCCCAGAAGGAAGCCTCTTCTAAAGATGATGCACCAGAAAGCCTGCAAACAGTTTTGCTGAAGACAAACTGACCAAGGACATGGATTACTGGACCCATGTCCTGTGGTCTGATGAGACCAAGAGAAATTTATTTGGTTCAGATGGTGTCAAGCATGTGTGGGACAACCGGGTGAGGAGTACAAAGACAAGTGTGTCTTGTCTACAGTCAAGCATGGTGGTGGGAGTGTCATGGTCTGGGGCTGCATGAGTGTTGCCGCAAATGGGAAGCTACAGTTCATTCAGGGAACCATGAATGCCAACATGTACTGTGACATACTGAAGCAGAACATGATCCCCTCCCTTCGGAGACTGGGCCGCAGGGCAGTATTCCAACATAATGACCCCAAACATACCTCCAAGATGTCCACTGCCTTGCTAAAGAAGCTGAGGGTAAATGTGATGGACTGGCCAAGCGTGTCTTTAGACCTAAACAATATTGAGCATCTGTGGGGCATTCTTAATCGGAAGGTGGAGGAGCGCAAGGTCTCTAACATCCACCAGCTCTGTGATGTCTTCATGGAGGAGTGGAAGAGGACTCCAGTGGCAACCTGTGAAGCTCTGGTGAACTCCATGCCCAAGAGGGTTAAGGCAGTGCTGGAAAATAATGGTGGCCACACAAAATATTGACACTTTGGGCCCAATTTGGACATTTAACTTAGGGGTGAACTCACTTTTGTTGCCAGCAGTTTAGACATTAATGGCTGTGAATTATTTTGAGGGAACAGCAAAGTTACAATGTTATACAAGCTGTACACTCACTACTTTACATTGTAGCAAAGTGTAATTTCTTGTGTTGTCGCATGAGAAAACATGAATATTTACAAAAATGTGAGGGGTGTACTCAATTTTGTGAGATACTGTAGGCTTTTAGCAGAGTTTGGGAGCTGCTGCAGTTAGGGGAGATTCAACCTCCCTCTCCTGAACACAGAAGAAGCGCATTCATGATAGGAATATTTTGACCCTCTGCCGCAAGGCTGCGTTTTCCTGCGGCTGGCATTGAAAGTAGGCTATGTACATGAAGCCTAAAGCTGCTGCTGCTGAACAGGTCAAATTTGTGTTGGTCTATAGCCAGCTTTAGATCAGGAAAAATGTATCCCTTTACGCTATATTCGCACCTATGTGTTTTTGCAGGGCGCATTTCGTGGGCACAACAGCCCATTCAAATGATTTTGCATGCATAGGGGTGACGTTCAGAATGAATGGCACCCCCTTGCCTTTTTTCGTAGAGCAGTATGTTTTTACTGTGGGTGGTTGTGGCTGCTGGAATTGCTGCGATACCTGCAGACACCCGCTAAAGTGTGAACCTAGCCTTAAATTCTATGTATTCTGGTCTGTTGCACTTCCATTGCGGTGCAACACACCTTTGCATTGAAAACGTGGCAAAAACGCACCTGTGTTTTTAGGTTTTTGAGCTTCAGTTCACACTGCTGCATTGAAATTTCACTGCGTCCATGCAATCTGCTGCGGGTGTAAATGTTAGATTAACCATATGAAACAGCTTGCAAAACGCAGTGTAAGTGCCAGAATTGGATCGCATGGATGTTTACAATTCAGGTGCGGCAAAAATAAAGGATCCTGCACCATTTTGGTGCAGATTGAATACTTTTGAGCCATACCTACTGTACACCTACTGAATCACATTAGGTGTCCTGCACAAGTGTGAACCTAAGCCGAGTCTCACCACCTATAAAAATAATGGCAAAATTGCCCAGGCTTTTTCGGTGGCCATTATTGGTACTTTTATTTTTTCAGTGGCAGATACATCCATGCATTCCTACCTCCTATCCTTTAAAGCCAAGGAAGCTGCTTCTGTTTGATCTGCAACTGCCATGGTGCTGCACATGTGATCACTTATGACACCAGCTGTTTGATGGTTTGACCGTTTGGTTGAGGACACAAGCAAATGTGACAGTTGGCAATCCCGGCATTCCAGGAATGTAACTGGTTTTTGAACCTTAAATTGATGGGTTAAGTTCCACTTTATGATTTATTGCTGTTCAGGGGCTCTGGGCTTTAGAAAAATGGCAGCCTCCAGCAAGAAGAAACAAGAACAATGCTGGAGGCGATTTACAGC
The DNA here is from genome assembly GCA_028564925.1 of Lithobates sylvaticus. Classification (NCBI taxonomy): domain Eukaryota; kingdom Metazoa; phylum Chordata; class Amphibia; order Anura; family Ranidae; genus Lithobates; species Lithobates sylvaticus. The sequence continues at coordinate 232,699,970 of CM053026.1, forward strand.
ACACACTAATTTTGGTAGCGTAATTATTAATGTGGAATTTGTTCCTTGCTAAAAAACTATTTTTTATCAAGTTGTTGTGGGTAAAGTTCTGCTTTTAAAGTGGGAGCAGATCAACTTCCTGTTCCTGCTCCCCGCCCCCTTCCTTGTTTGACACCCGAACAGTCAACAGTACAAAAAGAGGCATCAATTAATGCTTGTTAGTAAGAGTTTGTGCGGTTGTGATCGTGGGGCGATTAAAGGGAAAAGAGAGGTTTGCCAAAAATATCTATTGAACCCACCAATTCTCAGTCTTGATTGTATACTCCATAGACCACTGCTACTTTGGTATAAGAGGATCTTATTTGTTGTGTGTAACAATGCTGTGATTGTATGTTGACATTTTCTCTTCTGTGGGCAGTGTCATTTCTGTAGTTGTAAGGCTTTGTGCGCTGTGCTGGTATTGCGGAGGTGCTGCGAGTGCCAACTTGCAGGGAATGTCAGGATTCCTTGAGACATTTCCCTCCTGTGTTTAGAAACGGGCCCTGGGGGTAGTATTGCAGAAATCGCTGTGGAATGTAATCTTACTGTACCCGCCTTCCATGTTTTTCAATAAAAATTCCTCGCTTCATCCGTTTAACATACCATGGGCTTTCCTGCTGCGTTGTCTCACATGTACTCAGTCTGAAGCGTCATAATTCACTAAAGCACCAGCTAGTGTATATGAAAGATCTAATGAGAACAATAACTAAGACCTTGGGGAAAAGTGAGAACGGTATTGCAGCCTAAAAAGCAAATGCCTTTTGCCTCGGGTGTTCTGACAAATTGCTACATATCCTCTGTCCTTACGCACTTACAGGCTCTTTAAGTGTCCCTTGTGAGTAGTGGGAAATGTTTGGATATAATTATATAATCTATATATCCCACAAGTCCATCATATCAATGAAATCTGGATAGATTGAGAAAACTGGCCAGTGAGAAAGGGATTTGGAAGGTATAGCTCTGTATAATGTTGTTTTTTATTTTTATAACTGGTTTACTAAAAAAAACAAAATGCATGCTAAAAATGCTGTGCTTGGCTATAGAGAATGTACTAAAGCCGGGCGCATCCTTGGCAAGCCATTTGAATAAGTGGGGAATAGGCCCTTGTTCCCCCAATGTTGAGGCCATGCGGGGGGGGGGGCACTCGCTTATCTCCCCCCCCCCCCCCCCCCCCAACCGTCCCTTCCTGACCTGCTGGGCTACTTGCTTGGATAAGGGTCTGGTATAGATTTAGGCATTTTTTTTTTGTTTGTTTTTTTTTTGGTGTGGGGTTCCCCTCACCTCCACGTCGTTCCCTTTTTTTTTAAATTTTATTTTCTTAGCAGCTTGCTATGGGGGCACCCGAGCCAAGCCGCAGCTCCCTGTTTCCATTTAGACATGGAGCTGCAGTTTGGCACCAGCCCCCCTCTTTCTCCTGATTGGCTAACTGACTTTGAGACAGCAGCGGCGCCTTTGGCTTCCGCTGCTGTCAATCAGGGCTCAGGTAAGTATTGGAAGGGCTGCTGCACACTGGTTTTATATAATGCATTAGGATAAAAAAATTTTTGCCTTTACAACCACTTCCCACCCGCCATATAGCAGAATGACGGACGGAAATTGGTTGTATTATCCTGACTGGGCGTCATATGATGTCCAACAGGATAAGCTGCTAGCGCAGAGATCGGTGGTGTCAGTCTGACACATCGCATCTCCTATCCCAGTAACGAGCCTATGAGGTAGGCTTTTTACCATGTGATCAGCTGTGTTCAACCATAGCTGATCACATGGTAACCAGGAAGTGGCGTTTATTGACTTTTTTCCTTTTCTCGCACTAATAAGGCACGAGTAGAGGAGAGCTGATTGGCTGCTCTCCTAACGGGGGGGGGGGGGGGTCTGCGCTAAACGGCGCATAGATTATCAGTGCAGACTCATCGAGGGGGCCCACTAGAGACTACCATTTTCATATGCGGGCGCTACTCACGTATGCGTTCGCTTCTGCGCGCGAGCTCGTCGGGATGGGGTGTTTTTAAAAAAAAAATAAAAGAATTTCTTATTTTACTTATTTATTCATTTTTACACTGTTAAAAAAAAAAAAAAAATGGATCACTTTTATTCCTATTACAAGGAATCTAAACATCCCTTGTAATAGAAAAAAGCATGACAGGTCCTCTTAAATATGAGATCTGGGGTCAAAAAGTCCTCAGATCTCATATTTGGACTTAAATACAATAAAAAAAGTCATTTAAAAAAAAAAAAATTACGTTGAACAAAATGTTCTTTTTTTAAGACGTATGGGCGGAAGTGACGTTTTGACGTCGCTTCCGCTCTCCTATGGTATAGAGACGAGTGGGGGCCATCTTGGCCTCACTCGTCTCCATACCCATCACACTGCAGGACCCGATCGCCTCCGCCGCTACCGACTGCTCCGGTAAGCAACGGGAGGGGGGTGGCACCTATCCCGCCACCGATACCGGTGATCTTGCGGCGAACCTGCCGCAGAGACCACCATTATCGTAAACCGAACTGCCTCCTGTAAAGATGGATATCTCGGTTGTGGCACCAGCTGCTGCCGTTACCGAGATATCCCTCTTCAAAGTGCCGACGTATATGTACAGGAGGCAGTCAGCAAGTGGTTAATGCATAGAATGTATTAGGCTACTTTCACACTGAAGCGTTTGCGGGTGCTGGCGGTAAAGCGGCGCTATATTTAGCGCCGCTTTACCGTCGTTTTAGTGGTGCTATTCGGCCGCTAGCGGGGCAGTTTTACCCCCACTAGCGTCCGAAAAAAAGGGTTAAAACCGCCCGCAAAGCATCGCTGCCCCATTGTTTTCAATAGGAAGGGGCGATTTAGGAGCGATAAATACAGCGCTCCAAAGATGCTCCTTGCAGGACTTTTTTGACCGTCATGCAAGCGCACCGCTCCAGTCTGAAGGCCCTTGGGCTTTCACACTGGAGACACAGCGGCTGTTTCAGGGCGCTTTGCAGGCGCTATTTTTTTTTTTTTTTTTTTTTTTTAGCGCTGTAGTGCCTGCAAAGCGCCCCAGTGTGAAGAAAGGGGCCTTAAAGCGGAAGTAAACCCATCGATTTAACAGTCTAAAAAAAAAAAGGCATGCCGTGAATGCTAACTGCACATTGGCTGTGCTCTCAACCAAACAGTCAAACCATCCAATGGCTGGTGTCATAACGGATCACATGTGCAGCACTGTGGCAGTTGAAGATTAAACATAGGCAAAGATGGCAGCTTCTTGGCTGAAAACGATAGGGGGGTTTACTTCCACTTTAAGGTGAAGAACCTCAAGGGTTTACAACCCATTTAAGGGGGGACATTCTGAGTACCACTTTAAGGGGGGACATTCTTCCTATTGGCCACCAGTATAAAGGGCATTGTTCCTATTAACCTCTGATGAATTGGTTTTAGTAAGGGTTCCTCAAGACCTGGAAATAATTTTTGGGGTTCCTCTAGGGTTAAAAGGTTGAGGGAGCCTGTACTAGATGCACACACTTTTCACGTTTCTTCATGTGTTGTGATGGATCTCCTCATATAAAGGCAAAGTGTAAGTCGCAGCCGTACAAAGCACAGATGGGACTTCCCTGCAAAGGGTTTATATTAAATTGAAATAAGAGGACTTTGACAAGTGCATGGTTTTTGCCAATTCTGGAGAATGCAGCAAGAAATCATTTTTTTTAGGTTGAATAAGTCTTTTGAAATACTGTTTGACTTCTTGTATGATATCTTTACTGGAGAGGATTAGTATGGAAATTGCTTAGCTGTGAGGTAAGCGACATTCAGAACATTGACTCAGACCACTGCAAATCTAGTATAGTCGTCTGTTGTGCTTTTAGGGAATGGGCTGCATCTGACCGCAGATTCAAGTCTCAATTCCTTTTATGTCTTAGCTGGATATGAGTACAGCTCGGAGTTTCCTGGGTGTGTGCGCAGCTGCTGACCTTTGGCCACTGCATTGTGCTTTGATAATATTCTTCACTCCTGTGTGTTATACACTGTGAGTGGCAATCCGGAAATGGCTGATGAAGTGACTCAGTCTGAGAAATATACGAGTCTCTGAGGTTGCAGTTTGTATCCTGTTTATCTGTGCTTTACCTTGCAGCATTTTACACAAAGGGCAAGCAGTGACAAGTGTGTTTTTTTGTTTTTTTATTTGGGGGGGCGGGGGGGGGGATAGATTTTAGCTTCCTCAAGTTTGCACAGAAAGTTATGCAAAAGATCTAACATACAATAACATCAAAGGTACTGCAGCCTTAAATAAATTGTTATGAACATCTGCTCTCCAGCTGTTCAGTTTTGCTGCTTCTGCACAAAAGGCAGGTTTTCCTTTGCTTAAAGTGATGGTAAAACTAAAGTTTTATTTTTTAATTTTTTTTTTTCTTAAAGTGGCTGTACCTCACATATACCCAGTTAAGTGAACAGCCTCAGATGATACACCGGGATGAAACAAATCTCCCTATATAAGTTTTATCTGCTGTCTTCAGTTGTAGCTATGCTTTGGAAAGTGCACATTGTGTTACAGATTTTCTCTTCCTGGTCAGCACTGGTAGTGGATTATTTGCATACAGCTGATTGGAGGAAAGGCAACCCCCCCCCCCCACATTGGCAAAGAAAGAAATGTGCAGAGCTCTGCTGTGAGAAGGCAAGCCGTCTGCTAATTTATTTATAGCAACCTCCCACAACACAAATTTCAGGCTCCTTTTCTCTCCTGTGTCGGAGAAGTTGTCCGAAGTTATCAGGCTGATAACAGAGCTACGGGGCAGGAGAAAGCCACGGGAAGAAATCAGATGGGCACAACAAATTTCATCAATCTGGTTTACATCCACTTTAATGCATCAAGATAAAAAAAAAAAAAAAAAAATCTGCCTTTACAACCCCTTTTTTAAGGTAAAAAAATCTTCCATGATGATAACCTACCAAATACTTACCTGATCTCGATCCAGTACTGTACCCCGAAGCGGCAGCTCTGCTTTCTTGCTCCCTCTCCCCCCCCTTCCCTCCTCCCCCCCCCCCCCCCCCCCCCTTCCCTCGCTCCCTCCCCCCCCCCCCCTTCCCTCGCTCACTCTCCTCCCCCCCCTTCCCTCTCAGGACACAGAGGCAGCTGTGGGAGCCATTGGCTCATGCTGCTGTCAATCAAATCCTGTGGGGGGGGCAGGGCCGGCACTGTTAATGGGGAGTCCAGCAATTTTCACAGGTAGAAGGAAAATATATGCATTATCTATGGCCAACCTAACTCTCATTCAAACATACACATATTGGGGTCAATTATTCAGGAGCCAATTAACCTACCAGGACAGGCTAATTCCAGGCAGGTAGTGCCGTGGTTGGGATTTGAACAGACATTCCTAGTGCTGCCAGGCAGAAGTGTTAACCACTTAGCCACTCTCAGCATCCTCCAAATGTCCAAATTGTTTCTCTTTATAGTCCCACTGAAACTAGGAACCTAGCCACCCTCTCTTGATCACTCCCAAGATAGACTATGCACTCATGTACAGAGCAGTGCACATGACCGCAACTAATGTGCACTGCGGTTTCATTCAATGGAAGTGAGGGGGGAGGAAGGAAGGATTCGGTAGGTCATTGGAGTCGTTACAAGAAGGCGGAAAAACAGACTAACAAATGATTTCAGAAAAAATGGATTATGGGACCATTATTCAGTTAATATATGTGGATGATTTTTTTTGGGGCTAAGGATATTGTTTAGTGTCATTTTAAAACCAATATTTTACACTTTGCTTAGTTTAACTTGGTTATAAGGTGTATTTTGTGTGACTTAGATAATTTGTGAACTATTGTATTTCTACATTACTCACATCTAATTTTCCACACTGTAATGCACAAAGTCTTCAGCCATATGTGTGTAAAGATAAAACGGAACTAAAGTCTTTTAAACGTTAATTGCTAGGTAGGAGGTTGTGTCGTCGCCCCCCCCCCCCCCCCCCCCTTGCAAATTATGGCAAATGCTCCCGTGACCTGCCATAGTTCCACTTTATAAAGATGCTGCTCAGAACCAGTGTGTGTTTCTATTGTAACTCAGCAACAGGAAAGAAAAAGATTGCATAGTGCAATCCCTTGTTTGAACAAATTGTTCTGTAATGAAGTGCAAGGGCATGGGCTTAAACCATTACACATTTAGGGCTGTTGCATGAAGAAGACCTATGCAAAAAAAATCAACAAATAGTCTGTCTGCACCACTGTGTACATGAGTACACAGCCATTCATGTCAATGACAGGCTGTTCAATGCACTTGGGCTGCTGAATGAGATCAGTCAGCCTGTGTGCAAAAGCCCTTAATAGGTAGTCTAGGACCTGACACTCTATCCACCTATACATAGCAAGGGAAGAAGCTAAGTATATTAACTGGACATATGCAACAATGTTTGCAATTTATTTGGAAAAGTACTTTTTATTTTGCAATTAAACTTGTTAAAAAAAAAAAAGAAACCCATAAAACTATACTGCTGAAAGTTAGGCTGCCATATCTGACCTATGAAAATTGAAGCTGCCTGGTTATCATGTTGATCCTCCTGGCGTCATATATTTTTATTCCCTAATCTAAAGATAGGTTCTTCTGACTTTTTCCTGACTTTGCCTGTAATACTTGTTCCAGGTCATCGATTAAAGCAGCCAAAACTTGAGGTAAAAATAAACAGCCAATAAAAGATACAATTGCCAAACCAGCAATATTCAGATTGGAAGATTTCATCCGCAGCACTTTTTTCTGCTGCTAGATGTGCGTATTTCACATCGATTTTTGTTTGTTTCCTGCATTGCATCAAAATCTCACCCCATTCATGCGAACTACTGCAGGTGTGTATGTTATTGACACCCCAAAATCTGTTTGCAGAATCAGATCCTCTGGGTGTGAACACCCATGCGATCCAATTCTGGTGTGGTTAAAAAAAAATGGTCCTGCATGATTTTGGTGCAGATGTGGTGCGATTTGAGCCATACAAAATGAACAGCCCAAATTGCACTGCTGCAGAATCGCATGTGATTTTAACAGAAATGCAGTGCAATTCCTGTTCGAATAACATGTGGTTCCCACACCGCACCAGTGTGAACTGGGCCTGAAAGGAGAAACGGCACAGTGAGGAGCACATCTGACGCTGATCAGTATGCTTCTTACCAGCACATACATTTTGGCTTTGTACTGCTTCTTCCTCACACTCCAGCTTTGCTCTACAGGAACCATGCACCGGTGGCTGATAACGGGTCAGATTCAGGTACTAGCACTAATTTTATTTAAAAAAATATATTTAGTGATGTATTCATGATTACAGAGTTGCATCTTTTTTATATATGCCTGAAATTCAGCTTTAAACGGGAGCTTAACTCTAGAAGCTATGCTGAAAAAGGAAAGCGGAAGGCAAAGCGCTAGTCATCTTCATGATTTACCTACCATGTCTTATTCTGCACTGTCTGTTGGGCGTTGGACATCTTGGTAGAGATCCATGGCTGAATTGTAAGGTTTTTTTTGTCTACCCTTGCCTTATAGCACTGTACAGGTTAACTGTGTAGACTCTAGAGATAATGATTTCAGTTATCCATCCTTTAAGTGTCCCTTTTATGACATCCTTCATATACACTGTTTTTTGTCTAGCCTGTTAAGGCCCATTGCACTCAGGGATGTCTAGGTGCACAGCCTACATCCAGGCATTTTAACGCATTTGGGAGGCATGGGTGCAGCCTCCTCTGCTTGCAGTCTGTCAAAGTCTACAGCACTTTGCTAGTAAGTACACCATTCAGCCCTTGCAGGCACAGGCTGCCATAAATTGTAGCAGGCAGTGAGGCTGTATGCTACACCTGTGCCCCCTGGGCATGCTGAAATCCCTGGAACGAAGGTGGAAGAACCTGGCTTGTTCCAAGATTGTTGTTGTCTTCATCCAAAGATAGATTGAACTTTATTTTAAGGGGTGTTGAGCAAGTCTTTCATAGCATTTCTTGTGAGAAAGAAGAAGCAATCTGTAAACCATGCTGTAGATGACAATAAAATAAACTTGTCTACAAAGCAGTTTTGCCAAAGCAATTGTTTATCTTTCTCGTTTATGGGGCTTCTAAGCAGTTTATGGTTAGCACTGATGCCTTGTAGCACTAGGGCTCTCAATTTGAGTCCCAACTCGAACACTACCAGCATATATTTTGCTTGTGTAGCTTTTTTCTGTGGACTTTAGTTTCCTCCTATACTCCAAATACAAGCTGGTAATTTTATGGTCTCCTGTCATAATGGACCCTAGTATGTGTATGTAAATATGCATGCATGTGAGGTAGATACCACAGATGTAAGCTTCTTGAGGGCTGGGGCTGATGTACAACATGTAAAGCATTGTGTAAATTGTCTGCACTATATATAAATACCTGTAATAAAAGGGCTGTCGCAATCTCATAGTAAAATATATCCTTTAGGCCCCTTTTCACACTTGTGCAACGTGTCCTGTGACTTGGGACTGCAAAGTCGCGTGACAAGTTGTTTCGTTCATATCTGTGCGACTTCAAAGTAGTAACTTCACTACTTTGGTCCGACTTTAATGCGACTTGAGGTCCATAAACCTCAAGATTACATAGACATTGCTTCAAGTCGTGTGACTTTCAGATCGTGCAAGTGTGAAAGGGGCCTTAGAATCACAGGTGCAGCTTTATTGTATGATGGCTTACCTGATTGGATATACTGTAATTTGATCGATTCTTTTAGGTAGTATCTAGATTCACATAGTTGTTGTTAAGTGATTTATACAATCATAATTAAACCACTGACCACTACCTGTCAATTCTGACATTTCTTACATGCATGTAAAAATCTGCATATTTTTTTGCCAGAAAATTTCTTTAAACCTAAAAACGTTAAATATTTTCTTAAAGCAAAGGCTCTGGAGAATAAAAAGGTTGTTGTAATTTTGTTATACCATGTGATAGTTGCACAGCGGTTTATGAAACAAATGTTCAGGGAAAAAAAAACATGCTACAGGTTGGAATTAAAGGGCTAATAAAATCGAGGTGGTGTTTGAAAGTTGTGACAGCAAATCTGTTTTTCATAATTGCCATAAATCTGCCCACTCCTCATCATATAATCATAGAATTGATGGCAAACTTTTATAAAAATCAATATGAAAATAATTCTTCCTCAACTTTGGTTGGTCAGAATTTTTCCTCAGCACTGGTTAGGGATCATCTATAGGACAGCACGTTGCCCTTGCCGCAAAGAGATTTGGCATTCAATTTTCATCAGGGGCGCCACTGTTGTACTTGGAGATTGTATGTTCTCCCTGATATTATTTTGTTTCCCTCTTTGTGCTGTGGCTTTCTTCCGGTTTCCAAAAACGCATAGTTTGGTTGAAAAAAGACACAAATCCATCCAGTTCAACCAATGGAAGGGAACATTTTTTTTTTTTTTTTTTTTTTTTTTTTTTTTTTTTATACAATCCAATAAAGCAGTGGTCATCAACCCTGTCCTCAGGGCCCACTAACAGGCCAGATTTTATGTATTACCTTGGGGAGATTAGAATACTGCAATCACTGAGCAGCAAATGATATCACCTGTTGTATTTCAGTTATCTTGCAAACCTGGCCTGTTAGTGGGCCCTGAGGACTGGGTTGATGACCACTGCAATAAAGCATGATCCATTTTGCTCCAGCAGGGGAAAAAATTCCTTCCTTATCCCCCAACAGGCAATCTGATATTCCCTGGATCAACTTTACCTATACAGCATGCGTATCCAGTTATATTATGTACATTTAGGAAAGAATCCAGACCTTTTTTAAGACAATCGACTGAGCTGGACAGATCCACCTTTGGAGGGAGTCTATTACACTTTTTTACAGCTCTTATTGTGAAGAAACCTTTCCGTATTTGGAGATTACATCTGGTGGAAGAGAGATTTAAGAGTGCCCCCTTGTTCTCTGTGATCTTAAAGTGAAGGTTCACTATATGGACCACTTATGTATTTCTACATCTCATATCCCCCTTAATCTCCTCTTCTCGAGAGAATAAATTCAGTTCCTCTAATCTATCCCCATAGCTGAGCTCCTCCATGCCTCTTACCAGTTTGGTTGCGCTGCTCTGCCTTTTCCTCCAGTTCCCCCCATATGCTTTTTTTTCCTCCAGTTCCCCCCATATGCTTTTTTTCCTCCAGTTCCCCCCATATGCTTTTTGAGAACTGGTGCCCAAACTGGAACTGTATATTCCAGGTGAGGTCTTACTAATCTCTCTGAAGTCTAAACCTCTCAAAACAAAGTATTTTGAATGCTTTGGGAACTGCAGCTTGGCATTGCATGCTATCACGCTTATGAGCTACCAGGACACCCAGATACTTCTCCATTGACTCCCCCAGCTGTTCTTCACATATACATATATATCAACATCTGACAGAGTTTCACTCGTGAACACCTACAGTGTTCTCTGTCTAGCAATGTGGAGTATATCATTGATATATAAAGTGGTAAAATGAAAATTACCATTAACCTTCTCTGTACTATGTTGGCCGATCCCACTTATCAGTTGTAAACTTGATCTGAACCCTTTCTGTCCTAACATGGGGTTATCTGGAAGTTGGACTTCTGCATTGAAAGTGAATGAGGAGAAACTCTTTCCCTTATTAGTGGGGACGGATTGAGTTTACTCTCCCCTCTGTGGTTCACAAGCTCTCCTGCTACTTCTGGAACTTTTAACAAAGTTTTTAAAGTAAAAATATAGAAGTGTTGATGTAAAATCAAATTAAAGGAAAATAACATGCACACACCCCTTCGAATGCACAAGCACAAATGCAGCGCACATAAATGTCAATTACACAACACATATTGCGTATCATGCATACTGGGAAGCAAAATTAATTATAGGTTCCTCATTTACAGACCTTTCAAAGCGTGACTTATTGATTTTAGGTACCATAATTTCATAGGCAGACAGTGTTGAGGCCTAATATATTTGGTATCTAACACCTCCTCCCCCTTTTTTTTTTTTTTTTTTTTTTTTTTTATTTTTTTTATTTTGTACAAATTAGATGTGTGTGTCCCTAAATTTATATTCGTGTATTTTCATAAAAATATAGATTTGATAAATGGTTGCGCAAATATTATTTCAAATACATTTCAACTACCATCTTTTTATTTTACAGGGCCCCATGTTTTCAGAACATATCCTGGGGGTTTTAAATACTTTTATAGCCAAAAATGCAGATTTTAATGTGCATGAAAAAAATTGTTCCATAGTGAAAGTAGTTAAGTTGTCCAATTGGGTACTCATTAAGGTGACTTACTATTGCAGCTTTCTAAACACTGTGTTTGTATATTGCAGATGCATTGCTTGCTGACCTGGAATCTACCACATCTCATATTTCCAAGCGGCCTGTCTTCTTATCTGAGGAGACCCCATATTCCTATCCCAGTGGGTGCCAAACCTACCAAGAAATTTCTGTTCCAGCTGCACCCACGAGTGAGTCCCTCAATGGCACAGTCCATGCAGACCCTTTGGATTCCTGGACCAGCAGCTCCAATAAATATTCACATCAGCAGGTAAATAAGTGAAAGGCTTCGAGGCAGAATTGAATGTGTTTTTTCATATCCTAATGGGGGCTATCAAAACATACATGATTATTCAAAAATCTAGTCAATTATGTTGATACTTTGGATGATTATTGTAATTATATATTGTATGTAAGCCTGTAAAATAAAACTTTTGACAGCAGGTACCAAACGTAACAAGTTCAGTATTTGGGACATCCAAATGCGAGTAGGCGAGTGGAAAATTTGAGGGCTGGTTATACCAAATAGGGAAACCCCATCCTTGCCTCCAATAATTTAAAAATCTAAACATGTAGCTGTCAATCTCTGGAATGCATGTGTCTTTATACATTTACTAGATAATTTGTGCAGTTATAGCAGTTGTTATATCGGTTAAAGCGGTGTTCCAGCCGCAATTTTTTTTTAAGTCAGCAGCTACAAGCACTGTACCTGCTGACTTTTAATAAGGACACTTACCTGTCCAGGGAGCCCGTCCATCGGATCTGGTGCAGGCGCCGCCATTCCAACTAAGTGAAACCGGCAGTGGAGCCTTGCAGCTTCACTCCCGGTTTCCTACTGCGCGAGTCCCGCAACACTCTGTGAAGGGCCAGCTTGTCTTCTGGGACTCGCACAGGTCCCAGAAGACAACGGGGTGCTCGCCAAAGAAGAGGACGTCACGTCATGGGCAGCGGCTCGGCTGAATCTTCCAAAAAAGGTACTAAAGGGGAAAAATATATTTTTTTTTTATTTTTTATTTTTTTTCAATATCCAAAAATGAGGGGTGGTCTTTCGTTTAAGACAACCTCTCAAAAGGGGGTGGAACTCCTATTTAACACCTTTTTTATCCTAGAAATCCAGTGCTGTCATAACACAGCAATGACATCTCAAGCAGTGTGTTTTCAGCCCTGTCTAGTTTTCTTCTGTGAACTATAGAACATCGCTCTCCTATGTTAAGGAAAGGGGGCAGTGTATTGGGACACTTCCTGTCCTAAGGTCACAACATTGCTTCTCCATGGATACACTACAGTAAGTTAACTAATCAGGTGTGATTGGCAGGTTCATCTGTATCTGTAAGAATGAAAGTTATGAAGCCACAACATCTAAAGACTGGTAGGCTGCAATAAGTTGCATGTTTGTTCTTGAGTTTTAGATGCACCAAACCCAAAAATGTCTGATACATTTACAGTACACAAGTGAAAAATTGGCCTTATTTCGAGCTTGCTCTAGTGGTTAATCTACGACGCTTAAAGTAGAACTAAACCTGCAAAGTAAAAAAAAAAAGAAAAATTTGCATTTCTTGCACTGCCAGCCATGCATGCGTAAAATCCAGCTTCTGTAAGATGCAGGTGTGGAATGCTAGAATGAATTCACTCCAATATGCAGAACTTGCATCATCCTGTCCCAGTCAATCAGGATGGTTTAAGACTGCTGAACAGGGAAGATCTGGAGAAGATGAAAGTGCCTATAATGGGGGCAGCATTGTTTTAGATACACCACTTAGTTAAGCTTAAACCTTGTGCATTTCACTGTTATAGTATTTGAGACATAAGTTGCCAAGGGCTAACTCCAGGCTTCTCTGATTTTATAAAATAACACTTTTTGAATGTTCTTCTTCTTGAACTACCTTGCGCACACACACACTGCTTGTTCTATCGTAAATGGCCTGCAAACTGCAAGCAAATAGGTGGAGTCTTATAGGTTGAACATTCTCTAAATCAGCTGGAGACAGATCCTGTCCACTCCTCTGTAGTAGGATGAAAGAGCAGGCAGTTTATAATCGGGGCATAGGAGAGGGAGGCTCGCAAAACTGCATGCATGGGCAGGCTGACAGTTTCCAGATGCCAATTTAGCACTTTAGTTTAAAGAACAAGTGGTGCTCTAGGTATTCTAGTTAGCTAGAAGCCTGGTGGGATGAGACATTTCTTGGCTTCTTGTATTCCTTGAGACCTTCCTTCCATAGTTCCCCTGCTGTCCAACTTTGCATGTTCCAGCACCTATTGTTGCATTTTTCATAATCCTGGACCAAATATTCTATCCAATCATCATCATTATTAAAAGTCTGCGATTTTTCAAAAACTTCTGTCACGGACCGGCCCCCCAGTTTTACTCGCCTTAGTCCTGTATTCCCCCCGCCGGAGACGCGATCTTCCCCTCTCCCCGTTGTCTCAGCTCTTTATTGGACAGATTGATAGCAGCGCAGCCATTGGCTCCCACTGCTGTCAAAACTAATGATGTGGGTGCCGGGGCCGAGTCCTACATTCGGCTTCTATGGACGTCCAATGCTGGACTCGGGAGCGTGCCAGCAAGGTAACCCCCCATGAAAACTAATTGAGGTTATCTGAAATCATAATTAAAAATTTTCAAGCACATAGCAGTCATGGTGTCAGATACTCCAGGGTGACAAGGGGTGGAAGAGGGTTTGAATGTGATAGGAGGATGATGGGTAAAATGGTTAAAGCTTGGCCATAGATGGTTTGAATCTCTGCTGGTTCAGCAGGGACCAGCCGAGGTTCAAACCATCTTAAGGGCAGGCTGCTTGTAGCCAACTCGATAGATTGACTTGGGTACAACCAGCATGTTGCATTTGTGAGCTCAGTCGCAAAAATTAAAAATTAGTAGCTAACTGTGATTGACCTTCTGACATCCTTTTAATAATATTCCCCAGACCCCCCTTCACAATTCTTCAACTCTAAAGGAGACTGTTCTGTCCCCTTCTGCTGGAGAAGAGGAGCATGTATACAGGTAAGCATTATTGGGACAGCTTTGTAATGTTCTCCCCTGTCTGAGATGCCCCTTGTTTGATTTGATCTGCTTTTTGTTCTTGGGACAGTTTTCCCAACAAGCAGCGATCTGCAGAGCCATCTCCCACAATCATAAGCACGTCTCTGGGCAGCAATCTGTCAGAGTTGGACCGTCTACTCCTGGAATTAAATGCTGTGCAGCAAGGGCCTCCAAGTAGCATATCATCAGGTGAGACACAATGGGTACTACTTGATTTTGTTTAACTTATCTGTACCTTGAAAAGTAAGTTCCTCTTCATAATTTCTCCATATTACAGTTTTGAGAAAAAAAATCTGGCGTTGTGCCCCATATAGACGGATTATCCTTTTTTTTTTTTTTTTTTTTTTTTTTTTTTTGGAGTAGTGCTGAGGTGCATGCAGGCAGCCCATATAAGTGATTGGAGATTCAAAGACTGTATGGACTCGCACACCCGTGCAGCAGTCCCTTAAGTGTTAAACAAACTTGCGGATGAGTCCATACAGCTGCTGCATCCCCATTTACTTGTATAGGCTGCCAGCACAAAACTGTGCTGCTCAATAAAGATAAGTCTCTCAGCGCTGCATGGGGTTGAGCACCTGTGTAACTGAAGCCTTTTAGCCATTTATGAGAACTAAAGCTCTGTATTTGAGATTGACCGCAAACTATAAATCGTGTTGGGCCAATGTTATGAGTCACTGCATGTCAGCATCTGTTCCAATACTTGTGCAGGAATATGGCTTTGGTTTTAAACCTTTCCTCAAGCAGTGACTTTGAGAAAAAAAAGTTTTTCACCAGTCAATTCTTGGAGACATTTATACCTGCAGATGACCTGAGCAGAAACCTCTCGCAGCCCATGGCTCCTCCTGTCACCAGTGTGTCTGACAACTTTGCCATTAAGATTGGACAAGCCTCAAAGGAAAAGCCTAAGCGAAATGGAGCACGAGGCATAGAAGATGTCCGTCCAAGTGTGGAAAGCCTTTTAGATGAACTAGAAAGCTCTGTTCCCAGTCCAGTGTAAGTATCACTGCTGTAAGAATATTTTAGCCTGTTTTTGAATCTGTACTCTGTTGATGATGGTTATTTATATCTAATACAGCCCGTCAATCACTGTGCCTCAAGTAGAGATGCACAACCCTCAGAGGGTCAGCACCAACCAGCAGCAAACTCGAATCTCTGCCTCTTCTGCTACACGTGAACTGGATGAACTCATGGCCTCACTTTCTGATTTTAAGGTATGTGTTCTAAAATGAACTTTCCATTGTGCTGTCTTATTTGATGTTTTAGTGAATTTACTAAAATCATACAGGACACAGGCAACTTATTCTTACACCATGGTTTATAGGCTTATACCTTCAGGTGATTGAGCACTGGCAAGCTTTTGAGGATACACCTCCCTTATAAACTAAGACACAGGGTCACCCTGTATTTATGTTACTATGTAAAACGGGGCTGTGTTTGGAATGTATTCACTTTAGTGTAAACTTTTCAAAACTTGCACTGAAATTCAACCACTTAGAGCTCAGGCTCACGTGGATGACCAGGTGCTACATCACATCACTAGTCGTCACTTCTGCCCCCTTATAAGTGTATTCGGGAGCTTCTTCCCACCCTGGGTTGCAGTGTACTCCTACCAGACATGCTTACCCAATCTCCCACACTCTACTGTGTGAACCCCACAGGGGCATACCATCACTTTTAGCAATGGCGGGGACAGGTGAAAGGGAGCTAATTCTAAACAGACAAACATTCGCCTGCACAACATTCATCTTCAGAGTGACGATGCATCCTTTGCACTGGAGCCAGGACCCAGTCTTAACATTGGTCTCGGCATCTCATTCTAGCTCTTTCAGGCATACAACAAGCAGCATACTTTAAAAAAAAAATCAGAATTCTCTGCATCTGTGTCACAATTTCTTGGATAGAATACAGCCTTTAATTGATATATTGACATGGGTGTATGTACTACAAAGGTTGTCATTGGAGTTTGTTATAGACCTCCTAGTGTTGGTGAGGAGGTGGAGACTCAGCTCCTTGCACAGATGGAAAGGGATGGAACAGTGATGATGATGGGGGATTTTAACTATCTGGAAATTGACTGGAGTAATTGCACTGCTGGGACAGTTAAAGGGCAAAAATTTATAAACCCATTGCAAGACCATTTTATGGTCCAGTTTATTGAAGCCTCAACTTGGAATGACGCTCTGCTTATTACCAATATTCACATAAAAGAACATCTGGGTAGCAGTGACCATAACATGATTTAATTTAATGTTAGCTGTAAGCAACAAACATACAGGTAAGATATAAAAACACTTAACTTTAAGAGAGCAAATTTTCCAAGGATGAGGGCTGCTCTCCAGGACTTAGACTGAGAGGGAATATTGGCATCAATGGACACAGAGCAGAAATGGGGATTCTTCAAAGACTATGTAAACTCACTGCAAAGTATATTCCCATGGGCAATACGTTTTAAAAGGCTAAAAGTAAAACCTACCATATTTTTAGCATCATAAAACGCCCCCCCCCCCAAAAAAAATTTGGGGGAAATGCCTGTGCGTCTTATGGAGAGAAATATAGACAGCCCTCCCCGTGCCGGGCGCTCGGCTCCTCAGCTGTGACTTGCTAGCTTGTATTACAGAGGTATTGACTCCAGAGAGAGATCATTTTGCCCCTGTACCAATTATTAGTAAGCACTCATCTGGAATATGCAGTTCAGTTTTGGGCACCAGTTCTCAAAAAGGGTATTGGGGAACTGGAGACAGTGCAGAGAAGAGCAACCAAACTGATAAGAGGCATGGAGGAGCTTGGCTATGAGGAAAGATTAGAGGAACTTAATCTATTCCCTCTTGAGAAGAGGAGATTAAGTGGAAATATTCTCAACATGTATAAATACACAAGTGCTTCATATAGTGAACTTGTGTTGAGTTATTCACTTTAAGTTCATCACAGAGGACAAGGGGGGCACTCGTTGTGTCTAGAGGAAAAAAGATTTAATCTCCAAATACGGAAAGGTTTCTTCGCAGTCGGCGGCGGTAAAGCTCCACTCCTAAAGCGCCCCAAAGAGTCTGCTTGTAGGACTTTTTTGACGTCCCGCAAGTGCACCGCTCCAGTGTGAAAGCACTCAGGCTTTCACACTGGAGGGACAGGAGAGGCGCTTTATTTGGCGCTAAAACTCCTGTAAAGCGCCTCAGTGTGAAAGTAGCCTAATAGGTAAGGTTGATCCAGGGGGGATCAGGAAGGAATTTTTTCCCCTGCTGTAGCAAATTAAAGCATGCTTTGCTGGGGTTTTTCTCCTTCCTCTGCATCAACTGTTTGTGAAGGATTGTGTATATGGGATTGTATTTTCTTTTTTTATTATTTTTGGTTGAACTAAATGGACTTGTGCCTTTTTTTTTTTTTTTTTTTTTTTTTTTTTTTTTACAACCTGACTATTTAACTAGGATATTAACATCATTGTGGGTTTTTTCCTCCTTTTTTTTTATTTTTTATTGGTATTTTGGCTTCTTGCATAAGACCCCTGACCTCTTCCCAATAAACCAAATCTGCTATGCCAAGGTTCTCTTTTCCATCCTGCTTTACAGTCTCTGCCTTTTATCAGCACGGCGGTTGAAACCTAGGTCTTAAAGGATAGAGATGTTTTGGAGTCTGTGACTCTGACATTGCTAAAGGTAAGCAAAGCTGCATCCAGGAAGATTTATTATTGTACCTGGAAATCTTACTTCGCTTGATAATGAGCTTAGTCTATTCAGTCCAAGAAATGACTTTGTCCCTTGCATCCTGGCCTTCCTACAAACAGGTCATGACCAGAATCTAGCTCTTGGCACCCTCAAAGGGCAGAATTCACCCTATCCATGCTTTTTCACAGGTTTTTAGCTTCACATTATTTTGTAAAAACCTTTTAATCAGTGTTTCTTATATTAGGCCCTCTTTGCAGCACCCGTGTTTTCCTGGGACCTTAATTTGGTTCTTTCTGAAATCAGCCTTTGAACCCATTTGCTTGCAGAAAATTAGTCTTTAGTTGCTACAACGTCTGTCAGACAGTTAATGAATTAGCAGACCTTTCCAGTAAAGAGCCTTTCTTCATACTTCACAATGACAAGCTTGTGTTATGCCCAAGACCATCTTTTCTTCCAAAGGTAGTTTCCTCTTTTTGAAGACACTATTTTGCCATCCTTTGTGCCCTGCTCATAAGCATACAAAGGAAATTTCTCATCATTGCCTGGACAGAGCCATTAGAGTGTATCTACTTCTTCCATTAGACAAATGGAAACCCTGTTTGCTTTGTCCGCAGGACCTCGCAAGGGGCACCCGGCTTTAAAATCCACCATTACACAGTGGATAAGGGATTTTATTACAAGAGATTATGTTTAAAAACAAATGCCTCCCCTGCACTGTTCACCCACTCTGACCAGATCTGTTGAAGTATCCTGGGCCTTAAAGGGGTTGTAAAACCTCATGTTTTTTCACCTTAATGCATCCTATGCATTAAGGTGAAAAAACACCTGGCAGTGACTCCCCCCAGCCCCCCGTTTTACTTAACTGAGCCCCGTATTTCTGTCGACAGAGTTGCGCTCTCCCTCTATCCACGGGGCTCCAGCTCTTGATTGGATAGATTGATAGCAGCGCAGCCATTGGCTCCCCCTGCTGTCAATCAAATCCAATAACGCGAGCACCGGGGGGCGG
Organism: Lithobates sylvaticus; assembly: GCA_028564925.1. Lineage (NCBI taxonomy): Eukaryota > Metazoa > Chordata > Amphibia > Anura > Ranidae > Lithobates > Lithobates sylvaticus. The sequence continues at coordinate 232,718,913 of CM053026.1, forward strand.
GGCCGAGTCCGGCATTCATGTCTTTGGATGCAAATGCTGGACTCGGGAGCGCGCCCGCAAGGTAACCCCCGGGAGTTATCTGATGTGGGCAGGAGCCGCTGGGGGGACCCCAGAAAACGGTGTTTGGGGCCACTCTGTGCAAAACGAGCTGCACAGTGGAGGTAAGTATGATATATGTTTTGTTGTTAAAAAAAAAAAAAGTACTAACCCTTACAATCACTTTAAGCACCGGGGCACCCAGCCTCTGTTCAACTCTGTAAGGCTACCACCTGGTCGTCTTTTTCAAAGTTTTACCAGGTGGATGTCCAGTTGTCTTTGAATGCAGCTTTGAACCACAGCAGGACTCTAAAAGGTTAAATAAATCCTGTTTTTTTTCTTTGGCCTATTAACACAATTCAGTTTGCTTAGTTGTTGCCCACTCTTGTATTCATTGCTTGGGGACATCTCCTGGTGTATGAGTAAATTGTCCATGTCCTGATTTAAGATTAGGAAAATTGACTTGCCTGTAAATTGCTCATCTTGGCATATAGTACAGGACACAGGCCACCTTCCCTAAACTCTACTCGTTTATCTGCTTGCTACATAACTGAGGACTCGGAGGGGGTATGGTTATAGGTGAGGTTTGTCCTGTTATAAACCCCCCTCCACAGTAGTCATTCTGCAAAACTGCTGATTGTAGTGAATTCACTTGCAAGTATGTAAAGCTACAAATCTGTATTTTTATTAAATTATACAGTAAGCATGTAAGGTATGCAACCCACATCAAAATTTCATTCAAGTGAATGTAAAATTGATGGCAATACAGAGTGAATACTTATGATGGCTGTAAAAGATTTACTTTCCACCAGATCGTATTCCATTCCATTTTTATTGGGTCTGAACAACCCAAGGATCCTTAGCTTAGATTTTGCAGTTTGGACTTTTGGTTAAACTGGTTTTGTGTGGTTTTATTTTTTTTCACTTGTTGCCTAATCTATTAGAATGCCAAGGAACCGTCTCAGTTTATGCACAGTATTTGTAATAAAGGTCTTTTAACAGCTAATATAAATGTGTAACTTTTTAAATGTAGACTAGGGAACCTGTGTACAAAAGCTTAATGCCTTTTGGCTTGCTACCTGATCGCTCTAAAGCTGTAAACTTGAGGAGGTTCATCAGTCACTTTAAAAAATAAAAGAATTGTCAGATGCTACAAATACTGTAGCTGTTGACTTTTAATAAAGAGACACTTGCCAGTCCAGGGATCCAGTGGTGTCCTCACCCGGGCTGGTTCTTACCGGTCTTCGGGTTCCCGGTTCCACCATGTTGACTATGGGACACCAGCTGTGACTTCTGTCCCTTCTGTATTTGCAAGGACAGCTTTTCTCTTGGTGCTCTCACAGATCCCTGCCCGCCCTGTGCTCACAGCGGGGACAAGGGAGGTGTAGTGTGGGTTGGGACACCTGTGTTCTGAGGGTAAAAAAAGCCCTGGATAAGTTTTTTTATATAGTCTTACAGATGCAATCGGCCATTTGTGGGCAACCATAATGCTGAGCAGGCCCACATTGAAAAAAGGGTGAAAAATGCAGCGGCGGTTCGGTGGCGCTGCCTATAGTATTCACAGCTCCTACAGCTTTTTGTTACGCCCTGCCAGCACAGCGCTCTAGCGTGAAAGCACTCGGGCTTTCACACTAGGATTGCAGCTGAGGCTTTTTACAGGCGCTATTTTTAGCGCTAAAGCACCGGAAAAACGCCTCCCGCGTGAAAGGGGTCTTAATCTTCTATACTTATTTGGGAAAAATTCTGGTAAGGTTTTAGTTCTTGTACTACATTGCAATTTCTGAATGGTGGCTTTAAACATGAGAAATGTTCCTGGGATGGCGCATTGCAGGTTTCAAAGTGCCCAACTCTATATTTACCTGCCTGTCATTTTTTTCCTTAAGCACAGGTTGGCATAAAGCTACCAACACAATATGAAGATATGTAATGTTGCGCTAGGATGCCTGCTTTCAGTGCTGAATTTTTGCTTTTCTGATCAGGGGTTTCCTCATGGGCTGTAGTAACAGTCGTATGCTGTCAATCACTGCTTGCTCTATTATTCACTTATGCTTTGTGTGTATTGTCTGCAACATTTACTTTTTTTTTTTCTCTGCAATGTTCTCTTTGCCATATTTTGAACAATGAACTTTTTGTCTGCTTGGTCATAAATCCTTCTGCTGAAGTCTCCTTTTTACTTCACCTCTCGTTTTTGCTGGGTTTCCTTCACGGGGCTAAAACTCAGCCTGGATGTGAATACAAAGCACATAATTTGAAATGATTCTCGCGTAGACCATGGCAACAATGCCTTTGACTCGATGCAATTCAACTTTTCCAGCCAATAACACCTACTTTCTATTTATGTTCTTCCATAAAAATAGTATTACTAACTAAAATTATCTAAAAATTGCTGTTTACATTTTAAGTGCTTTTTTTAGCTTAAAGAGGAACTTCAGTCGACACATGTTAAAAAACACAGAAAAAATGCAACTTTATTTTGTGGAGAGGGGAAGGAGAGCTGTGATGCCCAGTGCATCCAGTGGGTTAAGGACTGCTTTTATTTAGCTACTTGGCTTTACCCCTGTGTAACGCGGTGGCTGTGGTGTTAATGTCACCATAAGTAACCCTGTCTGTGCTGGCAAATCTCATTTTGGGGTTGTAAACTAGATCTAAACACGGTCCCAACAAATAGCTACAGATCTTGAGGATTGGCTTCTGCATTGTATGTTAATGAGCAGACGCTGACACTGTCCTCCACTTTGTCTTAGAAATTGTTCAGAATAGCTTGCATTGCTATGTATAATCCTCCTTCAAAGAAGCTATAAAAGTATGACCTTTTTATTTTTGTATAAATGGGAACACGTAACACATAGTGGGGTTTCCCAAAATTGACTGGAAATTGGTGATGCGCTTTTAATGTTTTTCTTGGGTCATCAGAGCCATTTAATTAGACTAGAGAGAAGTAATTATGGCCGTTATGAAAATCTCTATGTGCTATGGATTCATTATTTATGACCTTGGTTTTTTGAGAGAACAGGAAGACTTTGAAAAGAGTTTAGATATTTTGAAAGTGTAAGGGCCTCTTTTAATGGACTTTGGGATCGTCTCCATGACCTAAGTTTTTTGAGATCATCAGAATTTGACAGAAGCATTTAACCTGCAGTTCACCTCCTTCTGGCCTGCTTTTGCTCTGCTTTTGATCTGCTTCAAATGGGTTTTGCTTTACTATAGACTTGTGGGAAAAAAATGCCTGTCGACACAGGTTCTTGGTTGCGAGTTTGAAACACTATAGCTGAATTTTTGTACTTTAATTCCTATTAAAAGATTGAGCCATCAGACTGTCTGTATTCCAAACCCCAGCCTTTCTCAACAGTTTTTTGCTTTTTAATTTCCCTTGTGTACATTAGTGTTACCAGTGAGCTATAGATATTGCAATAAATATGTAGATATACACTAATAAAATATAAAACAGAATTGCATGCTAAATATCTCAATGCTATTCACAAAAAACTTATTGACATTAGTGCTCAGCAGCAACATTAACTTTTTCATTGGTTTCACTCTTTGCAGAACTTGCTCTTCATTGGTGCTCTTTGCAGAACTTGCTCTTCATTGGTGCTCTTTGCAGAACTTGCTCTTCATTGGTGCTCTTTGCAGAACTTGCTCTTCATTGGTGCTCTTTGCAGAACTTGCTCTTCATTGGTGCTCATTGCAACATTCCAACTTGGCATTGGTGTAATAGATGATGATGGGTTTGCACCAGGCTCACCAGAACTAGTATTCACATAGAAAGACTTTCTCTCTTCCTGTTCTAACTGCAATACAAATCTGACCTGTTCTAACCCCTCTCCATCTCATCCAACAAAAAAAACTTTCCTTTACGCGTCAAACTGCAATTCTGGTTAAACTTGACTACCCTTAAAACTGTCACCTCCCCCCTCCTAACGCCTATTTTGACTAACTTGTGTAAGAAAGATCTGTATACATGCCTATTTTCAGGCTGCTCCAGTCGAGTCATGTGATCCACCTACCATGTGTCAGCAAGCGGCGGCTGCAGGGAAGAGGAGGGAGAGCTGACAACAGATAGGCCATAGTAAGCTTGGTGAGGTCACCGCCCATGGGCATTACCAGCTGTTGTTGAGCCGAGTGTGCTCTCCTCTCCCCTCCCCCTGTATCTGGTGCTGACTGACACAGGAGATCATGTGACTGGACTGAAGCGGCCTGGAAATAGGTAAGTATGCAAATCTATGCTACACAGCTTAGTCAGAATAGGTTTTAGGAGAGGAAAGGGACAGTTTTAAGAGTGGCGTGAGAGTAGTGGATCTGATTATGGTTTGGGCAGAATTTCACATTCCAGCCCTGATTGCTCTGCATGTTCAAGGGCTCTATTGCAGGTGGGGTAATCGGGCATACTCGGATTCAATGCAAACTTTCCATGGATCCCCCTGGTCCATCCAGATTTTCTGTTCCAGGGGCCAGTCCTTTACCCGGCTTCTTGGTTGCTGGCTTCACACATATTAATTTTGAGTTATTACCACGCTCTTGGAGGTAATCAAATTCTCTCATGTCAACTTTTGCACTTGGACAGTGTATTTCTCCACGTGCGGGGATGGGAAACTCCCCTTTTTGGAGGTACTCCGTGCAACAGATCTGTTTGCCTTCATTCGTTTCTGAATTCAGAATGAGCCTCCATTTTACCCCATCCCGATGCATTTTTTTTTCCAAAGATGTCTTGCCTCTTAAAAAGAATTTACAACAAAGGTGTCTTGCCTGTCAAGCACTGGTGCAAGATGTTGCTTCCTGGGCTCCCCTATTCACTCTCTGGAGGCACCCTGAGATCTCAGCCTGTCCTTAAACTGTCCAGTGAACCTATTGGGAAGATTTCCCAGTCTATGCTCACTAAAGAGGTTGCCTCCCTAATTGCTGTAATCTATGCGAGACGAGTTCCTGGGTTAACGGCCTCATCATGTAAAGAGCTCTTGGTGTTTAGGATAGGATTGTATTAAGGCTCATTGTCTCTTTCCTCCAAGGTGGTTTTGTGCTTCCATCTTAATTAGGAAATTTTTTTCTTTATGTCCTGCTCTCACATTCCAGGAAAATTTCTCCTTTTTTCTAGATGCGGCGCATGCTGTGGTAATTTACCTCTCTAACTTTTTACACAGTTGGAGTCACTCTCTATTACTCCTGAGGGTTCCCATAGGGTGCGTCTGCTTCTCGTTCGACTGTTGGCCGATGGACAAGTCCTCATTTCAGCCTACAGTCTTTCTCAACCTTTTCGACACGGGAACCTTTGAAATAACTTTCCAGTCTCCGGTAACCCCTGCTAAAATGATCTACTAGATTATGATACATTAGTGTGCTTGTCAATGGGAAGATCAGTGGTGTCAGTGGGAACTTATCTGAGAATCAGAAATTGCTCATTACTCAATGAACCCCTTGCAACCTTTGGAGTAATTCTAGGGTTTTATGTAACCCTGGTCTAAAGCTGCCACCTGGTTTTCTGTTTACAAGTTTTAAGTTTTACCATGTTTGGGTCTCTGCAGCTTTTTGGCACGTGTTTCAGGCTTTTCTTAGTTTAAGTCCTCTTGTGTGCTCATTTTCATGGGTCCCTTTTTGTATTGCTTTGGGACATCACAATCATGTAAGAGAAAGTGCCTTTATCCTGTACTGTACAATTCTGTAAATGGCAATTTTGACTTGCCTGTAAAATGTATTTTCTTGGTGGACAATACAGGAGGTCCCTCCCCTAGGTTTTTATGATTGGCTCTATTTTGCTTTCTACTAAACTGAGACTTGCTAAGAGTGGGAGGGGTTATGCTGGGGATAGTCACCTGAAGATTTTGCATGCAAGTAAAAAAAAAAAAAAAAAAAAATATCTTATTATTTTTCACTTGTACTTGGCGCAAGCATGGTCTTGGTTCTCGATTTTTCTCTTCTGAGGTTTATTTATTTTATTTCCTGGCTTTTATATCAATTTGGCATTGGTGAATCTTGTATGGGTCTAACTTTAGAGCAGATCCTACATTCTTCAATGATTTAGTTTGGTCCTGAATATACTATACTGTATAATATAGCATCTCAGACAGGCATTTATTAGGCTGAAATCTGCGTGTCCATTTTTCTGCAATATGGTATATAAAAAAACAAAATGCTGGCAGCATGAAGTATGGTAAACCTTATTTCTATTTCTTTTGTGTGTCGTCTATAGTGGGTTTGCAGAGCTGTCACATGAACAAATGAACTTAGTCATTCGATAATGTTTTTCCTTAGCAACTATCTGACCTCTGAAAGATTTTCCATATACAAACATACTGTATGTTGTATAATACAATAAGAAACTTTCACACTATGCAGGAATAGACAGATGAGAACAGAAACTTCTTCACCCTTGCATGGTGCATGCATAGCATACTAGCTCATTATGAATTACTTACCAGAGATCGAAGCCCATGCAGCTGTCCTCGTACACCGTTCTGGCGGCTGACATCGCTCCCGGAGTTACTTCCGGGTATCGTGGGCTCCGGCGCTGTGATTTGCCGGAGCCGTGGTGACGTCAGTCTCGCGAATGTGCTTGGTAGCCGCCGGTAACGCCACACTTACTGAAGCAACAGCATGTACGTGCCGTTGCTTCAGTGCGCAATGATGTTGGCACATGCAAATACAGGGTGTCCCGGGGTTACAAACGAGATAGGGATTGTAGGTTTGTTCTTAAGTTGAATCTGTTTGTAAGTCGGAACAGGTACATTTTTTTAAGTGTAGCTCCAGCCAAAAAATCTATTTTTAAGCTTTTTGGAGAACATAGGGAAGGGTTATCACCCCTGTAACATTTGTTTTGCTGTCTGTGCCCCTGTTCAGAAGATTTCACCTCACCTTCTGTCCCAATGAAAATTTGGATTTTGAAAATTTTGGGTTGTTAAGGAAACATTGACTGGTGATAAAGCATCAGTGGAGACACCTTTTTCCCATATTAACTCTTACAGTAGTGAATTTCCCTTCCTAGGGGTAGATTTCCTCTCACTTCCTGTTGTCTCCCTCCGTTTGTAAGTAGGAGTCGTTTGTAAGTCGGGGACATCTCCTAAACGGTTTAGGAGATATCCAGGGTAGCTTCAGGTAAGCCTTACCTGTAGCAAAAATTGTGTTGTAAAGATTTACAACCACTTTAAATAGTACTTCTATTAGTTCTTAAAAGCCTATTCAGACCTCTCCGTTCTTTTGCAGGAGGTTAAAACTGATCTCCAGCCTTATTTGGGCTAAGCTGACCCAAATTTCCTACACTAACAGGTGAGGCCACTGGGCATGCTGTATAAACCGCATGTAGCCTCAGCTACATACAGTATACAGCCTAATGATCTGTCTGTAGGATGCGAACATCCTGTTCCATGTTTGGAACAAAATTTAGTTGGGCTAAGCCATTCGTTGGCAGCTTTGTATTCTCTGAATACAGAGAAGCCAGAGGAAACGGAAGCTTCCTCTGGCTGAGGCGGGGGATCATGATGTCGACCACCCCGCTTTCCACCTTGGCCAAAGGAAGCTTTGTGTTCATTCAGAGAATGCTTCCTCTGATTGGCTGGGGTTGGTGGATGATGTTCCAATCCCTGCCTCAGCCAATCAGAGGAAGCTTTATGTGAATATAAGAGTATAAAAAGATGCCTAATAAATGACTCGCCCGACTCAATTTTTTTTTTTCTTGGTGTTGAACAGGATGTTTGTGTCCCACAGCCGATACACAGTGGGCTAAACAAACTATTTTGTCATTTCTGGTTTCAATTTTTGTTGATGAGCTGTCACTGGCTTGTGGAGCCCAAAGCAGGGATCTAGGATCTTAAAGACCCCAGCTCTCTCCTTAAGAGGATTGGTCATGACCATGCTATCACAAGGGATGTTGTTCATCCCTTGTGATAGCAATAAAAAAATAAAGGTACAGTGTTAACATTTTAATTAAAAACATTAGTCCCTCGCGCATATGTAAATGGTGATCGCACCACATGTGTGGTATCACTGCCAACATCGGAGGAAGAGCAATAATTCTAGTGCCAGACCTCCTGTGTAACTCCAAACTGGTAACCTACCTGTAAAGACTTTTAAAGCATCGCCTAAGGATAATTTAACGTACCGTAGTTTGTCGACATTTTACAGGTGTGCACAATCACAAGCGAGACATTCTTTGGGTTACTCCCAAGTAAATGGACACAAAAATTGGGTATTCTATTGTGTTTTGTGTGTACTAGAATTCATTACATTGCACTTTTAAAAATTGCTGCGCAAATATCGTGTGACAAAAAAACATTCAACATACAAAAAATATTTGGGAAGCACTTGCCAATGCGTTTAAATTCAAGATGGTGCTGCCATAAGACCAACAAACAATAGCGAACATATTACAGCGCACACATTCAAGAATGACATTTCCTGCAGGGCTAGTTAAAAACACCTGAACATATTCAAAAAATACGGGGGTTTGGTCACACTATATGGTTATATAGTGCTAAGCCCACTTACTGCGACAAAGTACCCCAAATTAGTGGGTCCTACCCTAGTAATAGAATGAAAGATCCTGTGTCTCAACCATGGGAGCCAAACTCCTCTGTGTGGGAGAACTGAAGGGATTCCTCCTATACACTGGTGGCCACTAAATGGTAATGAAGAGAGAAAAAAAAATCAAGACCCACCATTTTATTCTCCAAGGTCGCTGCTTAAAAAGTATTGGGAATTCTAAGTAATTTTCTAGCAAAAAAATTCATGCATGACAGTAATGTCATAATTGGCCTGGGGGTTAAGTAGTTAAGCAATACAGTGCAAAACAGTGTGTGTATGTTATCTCATTATGACACACACACTTTAATGCATTTGCATAGGTGTGACTAGGCCATTCAACTACATCATTTTTAATAAAATTATTGAGTTAATGCTATAAATATGTAAAAAAACATACAGTATATTGTAAACTGGGTGGATAAAAATAGATTTTTTTTAAAATAAACTTTTTTTTATTTTTTTTAATCTGATTTTTTTTTTTTTTGATTTTTATCATTTATTTTAATAAAAGCTTTTTACTTCAAAAGCATATCTAAAAGATTTCTATTTAAGATACATTAATAATTTAGTCGATTCAGCATGAAATGAGGCTGTTATGTAGCATGAGGCTGTATATTCAGCAATATTTACATTTTTGGTAAACTCATTCAATAAATGCAAGCTGAGATAACAACATGTACTGCATTGATGCATTCACACAATTTTCAGTTACCATGAGATCAAACAAAGTTCAGGAATATTCATTTATTCCATTGTTTTGCAAATCTATGTACACTACAAACTATGAGTGAATCTTCTGATATCGCTGTTTTACTAACCTGACAGCTTATTATTCTAAATAGAATCTTTAATATTTGCAAACAAAATGAAGGTTTCCTAACTACCAGCAAGAATAAGTCCTTACATTTAAAGAGCACCTGTCATTTCAGATCCAACATGGCAGCGCCTGTTAGCGGGCATCCACTCACCTGCTGCCACCACGTCCCTCACGTTTTGTCACTGCCGCATCACCAGCTGTCTCATCAAGCCTTTTTACTGGTGATTTTTAAATCCACTTGATTTAAATCAAATCCACCCTGATTGTAAACATATGAGCAATTAATAAAGGACGCTGTCTAAATCAGTCGAGCTACATAAAAAAAATTAAAGCTGTGAGATCCAGGTAGGGATTGCCCGCTCTAATTGCAGGAGCATGGTCATGTGACAGGTCTTGAGTCTTTTGGACTGCAGGATAAGAGGGTCATTATTAGAGCCATGTAACTGCCCAGGTGATGTGGACTTTTTTTTTTGGCTGTCGAGTTTTACACCCTTAGATGCAAGGTCTTCATTTTTAAAATTCTTTCAGTGTCTTTCTTTTATAATATTCTAAAAATATCACCTTCCCTCCAGTTGCACCTCACTTTCTTTCCCACATACCCTGCAGAAAGTTTCTTATTGTGTTTTTACTAGGAGAAGCATCTGTACTACATACCTGTAGCTCAGTTCAGGCATTGCCCACTTCCTGTGAGTTGTCATGCTTCGTTCGTGAATAAAATCTCATAAAAATCTCTGCACACCTGAATCATTTCTACTAAGTGGGTGTTGACCTAATTTTTATTACATGCTTTCATTGCCATTTCTCCCTATAACTGCTTTTTGTTTCACTTTTTTCCCCCCCCCTTTCTACCTCTAATGCAGACGTGTTATGCTGTTTCTGAGCCCATTTCTGAGTTTTGTAGTAGCCTTCCACCAACTTCATTGCACACATGGCCAGAGAGTGGGTGTGAGACTCTTGCACCTAGCAGTCCCGGTGTTCTCCTGCACATTGAGGAGGAGGAAGGATCTGTTTCATCGCCCTCTTCTAGGAAAGAAACTATCCTACAAAGTCATGCTTTAGAGATGGATGATGCCAGCAAGGATCTGCCAGCGTGTAGCCCTTTCAGTGCATACAGTCTGAGAACAGACATTTATCTTCCAAGCTTTTTCAAAAAGCCTCAAGTTAAGGAGGTTGATTTTGTTCAACAAGAATATACAAAATCAATGAATGCGGCTGAGCCTGATGGAGTTACTGATCCACTTCTTGGAACAGACAGGTCTAAGATTATAAGATCACATGAACAAGTAACCGTTGATAGAGAAAGTGATTTATCGCAACTACCATACCTACAAAATGTAACCCCAGAAAAAACTGAAGACCCAGTGAGGGGTGCAGGTACTGAACTGGTGAATGACCACACTTTTTTGCTGTCTTTTGGTGATCTGGCTGGTAGCATTGTCCCAAATGGAGTTTTTCAGCAGCATACAACATTTGGGGTTCAGTCTGAAGCAGCACCCATGGAGCCTTCTTGGGCTCAGGAATCTTCCCAAGTTACATTTCCAGAGACTTCAGTACAGGAACGAATCTCAGCCTCGCGTCAGGCAAGCATGGAGTTGTCTGTGCATGGCATAATGTGCATGTCTGAAGTGTCTTTTCTGTAGGTGCATGAAAATTCAGCTTGAACAAAATGATGACCTCCTAACACATCCTGGAATGTTTGTAGTATCTACTACAGTTTTTTTAACAATGAAGTCCAATAAGGACATTTTGGTACCTCTCATTGTGTAGTGTGCTCCTATAGTTTAAACTTGTGCGTTTTTGTTAGGCACATTGTGTGCTGCTGTCCAGTAACACTGTATTTAATGTTCAGATAAAGTCTGTGATCAAAAGAACAAAAGAGTCGCCTAATGTGCATCCAATGTCTCGGGACCTTTCTCCTCGGAGAAAATTTGGACCGGCTATCTATAACAAGAGTCCTTCACAAGACCGACTTATTGAAGAACTACACGGGCGATTTGGTATAGACAAGCAGGAGACTTGCAAGAGCCCAGAAGATAATTGGCTGACAGAGGGAGTAATTATTACATCTCAGCCTGCTAAAAATGTGCGAACATCAGAACAAAGGGTGGAGAAGGTACATCTAGTGCATGTGTCTGTCTAAAGAATGCTTTGCATGGACACACTGAAGATTTGGGACCAGTTGAAAGTCACTAAATTGTCACATTTTTAAATGTTTGACTGCCAGCATTTTGTTTTGTCAGTCCGAGATTTTTTCACCCTGTTAACATAAATTGACAACCTTTTTCACATATATAATGTGCAAGTGACTTTTCAGCATGAGCAGTTTTTTTTTTTTTTTTTTTTTTTTTTTTTTTAAGCACATAGAAGTGCAACAGTTCCTCTTTTAATCTTTTGTGGTTATTATTTTGAAATTTATCATGACAAAGTCACAGTACTAAAGAGCAACTTCCCGAAATCTTTGGAACAAGCCCATATAGGGGACAATATTTTATCCAGACGCGGCTGTGATATCTGAAACTCCACTGGGCAAGCTGACTCAGATGGCTAAGTTACCTAGAATGTTTTGGAATTGATTGTTGGTTTGTAGTGTTAGTTGCTTTTGGCAATGCTTGCAGCATCATCAACCTCCTTTTTTTTATTTAAATTAAAACACACATTATGTTCCCTAATTATTTCTTTCTTTTCTGACCTAATTTATCCCACTGTTTTCTATTTAGATAATTATACCCCCGGATTCTCCACATCTCATGAGAAAGACATTATCTGTCACTACTTCTCCACCTGGCACACTGCAGACAACCAGACTTGTGTCTAAATCTACATCGCCAGCTCAACCTCCTCCACCTCCTTCTACTCCAGTTCCTTCTTCCACTGCTACTACTACTTCATTACTCTCCTCTTTTCTTCCTCCTCCTGCACCTCCTTTACCCCCCACTCTCCCTCCTTTGCATCCTCCTGCATTGAGTACACTACCTCCTCAGCCACCACCTTCTTGGAAAAGATATAGCGATGATTATCAGGATTTGTCAAGAGTAGTACCACTGCAGGAACCCCAAATTCCCTATCAGGAAGAGCCTCCTGCCCCATGGGTCTTCACATCTGCTCCCTCGAGGACCCAGCCTGCTCCCAAGTCGCACATTTCTGTTGCCTGCCAGACGGATGATCATCCACTCTTTCCACCTATTCAGGCAGGAATTTGCTAATTGCTGTCTGTGATTTTATAGGCATAATAAGAAGCAAATTGTATTTAAGTGATCATGGTTTAACCAAAATATATGTTGATTGTGGCCTTCTGATGGTTCCAAATGTTTCTGAAATTAGTAAAATGTGATGGATGTGCGTCTTGTGTTTGGAAAATTGGGTCCGTGTTGGTTTTTCAGTGTTGTCTCTTAAACATAGGTCAGTTGGCTTTTTCAATAAGACCAATTTGGTCCTTTTTTCAGATGATCTCTCCTTTTGCTTCCACTGATGTGGCAGTCTTTCCTTCACGTCCTCCTCTGAACCCTTCTCCTCCCGATAAGGCAGGTTATTTTGCTGTGCAAGGTCTTTGACCTTTTTTTAGTGTAATGGAAAAGTACAGTTTCACAAACCAGCTTGGTAAATACATTTGTTGAAAACTAGCTGGCATATCCGCTTTAGAATTGTTAACGTAAATGGTGCATGTGTTTAGTTGGTGTGTCAAGTTGCATGCTGGATAGCATCCTGTGCAGTTGCGTAGTCCTCACTTTTTTTTTTTTTTTTTTTCTTTTTGTATTGGTCTTTAGTCATTGGTTCCTTTCCTTCCACCTTCCCCTTCGTGGGCTTCACAGGAAGATGAGGATTTCATAAATGGTTATGACTATCGTAATCCTTCCTCTATGTCCCTTACTGCTAATGAAACATCTTTGGTATATACTTTGTGTGATGCACTTAAAATGTCAACCTGTCCATCCAATTTGAAGCTGGGACTGCATAAGAGAAGCATGATTCTATGACTGAAACTTTGTCCTTTTTTCATTTTTTTTTTTTTTTTTTACAGTTCATGGCTCAAGGAAAGTCTGTGACTAGCTCTCCCCCTTCCAGTGTGCCAAAGCCAGGCAGTCAGCTGGACAACATGCTGGGCAGCCTGCAGTCTGACCTTAACAAGCTGGGAGTAGCCACTGTGGCTAAGGGTGTTTGTGGAGCTTGCAAGAAGCCGATTGCTGGTCAGGTGAGTATAGTTTGTTGGTGTTGAAAGGAAAGTTTATTAGTGAACCTTCAGCTGAGAATAATTTTTGTGTACACAGGTTGTCACAGCTATGGGAAGGACCTGGCATCCTGAACACTTTGTATGCACACACTGCCAGGAAGAAATTGGATCACGCAACTTCTTTGAGCGAGATGGTCAGCCTTACTGTGAAAAAGACTATCATAATCTATTCTCCCCACGCTGTTTCTACTGTAACGGGCCCATACTGGATGTAAGTGCTTTGTTTGTAAAAGAACTTAGTGTTTTTATTCTGTGCTGGGCTTATTACATTGTATTTTATCCTCTTCCTCAATAGAAAGTTGTGACTGCATTAGATAGAACATGGCATCCTGAACATTTCTTCTGTGCACAGTGCGGAGCATTTTTTGGCCCAGAAGGTAATATACTTCAGTAACCCAAGAGTAGTTTTCAGAAAGCAATATGAAAACAGTATTGTAGTACATTTCTTTGAGTGTATTCTTAACCACTTCAATACAAGGCATTTTCACCCCCTTCCTGCCCAGGCCAATTTTCAGTTTTCAGCGCTGTCACGCTTTGACAATTGCGCGGTCATACAACACTGTACCCATATGACATTTTGATCATTTTTTTTTTCCCCACAAAAAGTTTTCTTTTGGTGGTATTTGATCACCTGCGGTTTTAAATTTTTTGCGCTATAAACTGACAATTTTGAAAAAAAAAAAAAAATCAATTTTTTACTTTTTGCTATAATAAATATCCCAATTAAAAAAATTGATTTCTTTCAGTTTAGGCTGATATGTATTCTACATATTTTTGAAAAAAAAAAATAGCAATAAGCATAAAGTGATTGGTTTGCCCAAAAGTTATAGCACCTAGAAAATAAAAGATAGATTTATGGCTTTTTTTTTTTTTTTGTCAGGACTGCGATATTGCGGTGGACAGATCGGACAGTTTTGACACTATTTTGGGACCTTCACATCATTTATACAGCGATCGGTGCTATAAAAATGCACTGATTACTGTGTAAATTTCACTGGCAGGGAAGGGGGTTAACAATAGGGGGTGATCAAGGGGTTAAATGTTACCTAGGGAGTGATTCTAACTGGGGGTGGGGGGGTTGACCGATCAGTGTTTCTCTCTACTGGGAACACAGGATCGGTCACCTCTCCCCTGACAGGACGTGGATCTGTGTGTTTACACACACGGATCCATGTCCCTGCTCTGTGACCACACGACAAATTCTCCTGCACTCTGGTGTCTAGTCTCTTGGTTCGTAAAAAAGTATATAAGTATAATTCCTCAAGGTAATGTCCAAAATCTTGCAACCCTCCTTTGACCAATGGGTGTTCACAACACTACGGAAACAAGAAAAACAGAAGGGCGCACCGACCTTTGCATTACCACTAAAAAGGCTTTATTAAAATATATAAAAACAGCAAAGTTACTACTCACAAACGAGTACACGGTACAGGCAAAAACATGGATGGATGCACACGTCCACTGCTATGAACTTTCAATCTCGATTCTTGAACACCGGGAGGACCTGATGGTTCCTCTAGTGAATGGCTGACGCGTTTCAGGGGAGTACCCCTTTCATCAGAGCCTACAAGCGGGCAATGGTCTCGTCTCCCCCCATTTTAGTCAACTCTCTTCTTTAATGGGGAGGGTATATAGGTGGGCGTGGTCGGGCACTTGACCCCTCCCCCCACCCCCTCATATTTTTTATCTACATGCAGCGCGCATATATATGTGTGTGTGTGTATGTATATATATATATATATATATATATATATATATATATATATATATATATATATA
The DNA here is from genome assembly GCA_028564925.1 of Lithobates sylvaticus. NCBI lineage: Eukaryota > Metazoa > Chordata > Amphibia > Anura > Ranidae > Lithobates > Lithobates sylvaticus. The sequence continues at coordinate 232,734,284 of CM053026.1, forward strand.
TATATATATATATATATATATATATATATATATATATATATATATATATATATGCATTAATATGACAACTGCATGTGGGTACTCTTCTTTGATTGATGGCCATTGCCAGTGGCACTACTGTATACACTATCAGGTCCTCCCGGTGTTCAAGAATCGAGATTGAAAGTTCATAGCAGTGGACGTGTGCATCCATCCATGTTTTTGCCTGTACCGTGTACTCGTTTGTGAGTAGTAACTTTGCTGTTTTTATATATTTTAATAAAGCCTTTTTAGTGGTAATGCACAAAGGTCGGTGCGCCCTTCTGTTTTTCTTCTTTTTTCCTGCTCTGTGACCGGCAATTGCGGGCATCGCGGCCGCCAGGCACGCGCATTGGCTCCCGAGTGACGCAGCGGGCGACACGCGCCCCCTAGTGGCCGGGAAGCCGAGGACGTCATATGACGGCTGCCCAGGATGAGAGAGCCACCTTGCGGCTGTCATTTGACTATGCGGGATGGGAAGAGGTTAAAGTGTTAATGTATAAAATAATGCACAATGCTTGTTTTTGTTCTAACATATCTCCATTTCACAGGCTTCCATGAGAGGGATGGTAAGGCCTATTGTCGTAAGGATTACTTTGACATGTTTGCCCCCAAATGTGGTGGATGCACCCATGCCATCTTGGAGAATTATATATCTGCTCTGAACACTTTGTGGCACCCGGAGTGCTTTGTTTGCAGGGTAAGAAACTTTGCTGCTCATCTGCCAGCACTTGCAATAGCCGCAGTATTTTTGCCTGTAACATGCAGCAACTGCCAATTGACTGTGATTTAGGCCTGAACCACATGGGAGACTAAGGCTCCATTCACATAAGTACGCTGCAGTAACATGTTTTCTTGCTGATGCTCTGCAGTGCCATTTATTCCTAATGGTTCTCCAGTGTGCGCACAGCACACCACAGGGCATAGTAATGAATTGCCATGCATTATGGTGTACTGAATTAAAAAATGTATGCATGCACTACTTTGGTATGATTTTTGGTGCAATAACTGGGCTCCCTTAAATAGGAAGTTAACCCTCTCTAAAAAAAATAAAAAAAAAAAACACCCTGTAGGACAAAGGCATAATGAGCTAGTATGCTATGCATACTAGCTCATTATGAATTACTTACCTGAGATCAAAGCCCCCGAATCGATACTGTTTAGAAAGTGCACATGGTGTTAGATTTTCTCTTCCTGGTTAGCACTGCAGTGAAGCCTGGGCAATACAGCCAAGACAGCTGATATGAGGAAATGCGCACGCACCCTCTCTCATATGTAGAGACTTTCAGCTCTATTTGTTGAATTGTTCAGGGCTCTGCTAATCTATAGCAACCTCTGCAACACAAAACTCAGGCGGCTTTTATCATATGTGATGGAGAACTTCTCGGGCATTATCAGGCTGATAACAGAAATGAGGAGACATCTACAGGACCTAGTGCTTTGAAGAGAGATAAGAAAACACTGCAGATATGTGCCCAGCTCAAATTTCATGAATCGGGTTTACATCCACTTTAAGTTGGCTTGCGATTGACACGTAAAATCTAGTCTTTTTACAAAGGAGCTGAGTTGCTCATAAACATGATATGACCTTTTTCTTGTGAAAAAAACATCATATGACCTTTATCATTGAGGGTGGGTAGGTAGCCACATCCAATCACCTGGACTGGTTATAAATAATTTTGTGATTAGCTTATATCCCTTCTGTGATGAACATGGCAGCAGAAAGCATGGTCAGCTTAGCATTTGTTTTTACCTGGCACTCCTTTACATACTTAAAACGTTCTGCAAATACTGCAGCTGCTGACTTTTAATAATCGGACACTTACCTGTCCCAGGATCCAGCGATGCGGGGGAGCGAAGCCCCGCTCCACCCCCCCCCCCCCCCTCTCTGTGGCACCGGCATTGTAAGTGTGGGCATCCACTGCGCATGCATAGTCGGACAATCATCTGTGACCTGTCCCAGATGATTGCTGAGGGAGAGGTGATCTCCCTTTCCGGTGCCCTGGTGCGCCGGGAGGAAGTGGGAGCTGGAACCCTCTTCTCCCCCCCCCCCCCCCAAAAATGACATGCCAAATGTGGCATGTCAGGGGGTCGCCTCCCTTAAAGCAGAAGTTCCATTTTCGGGTGGGACTCCGCTTTAAAGGTTTTGAGAATGTGCTTGGCTCATCTGACAACCTTCTAATGGGTATGGTCAGAACCCTTATTTCCTAAGATGGGCCTAAATTGCATCTAAGACCAAGAACAAAAAGTTCACTCATTTTAAGGATATGTTCAGTTTTGGAACATGTTCCACCCTAAATACAGGTAGAACATGTAAAATGTGCTAGCTCCTGCCAACTCTTCCCCCCCCCCCCCCCTTTCTTTCCTGTGACAGCAGGCCGGGGGATCGTCTCCACACAGCCACACCATTCAATCATAGAGTTCTGTAAATAAATGAACTATAAGTACTGTTGGCCACAGCGACCAATGGCTTGTAGTTCTCAATGAACTGTGAGGGTGCTGGTGAGTGCTCTCGTAGTCCATTTATGCTTCCTGACATTCAGGAACTGCCTGCCTGTATCTGAGGTAGGGGCAGACAGTGTACTGAGTCTGCAGGATTCAGGCATCGCAACTGTGATCTTCTGATCACAGGCTCCAGAGTAGAAAACTATTAAATGCATATTTTATCTGCAAAAAGATGTGCATTTATTTATATATATATATATATATATTACTATTATAATTTTCTCTTTTAAAAATACATGCACCAGGAAGATTGAACAGCAATTGATGTTGGCTTCACTGCTTAATAAATGTGCTACTAAGTGTAGACCAAAGATTTTTATGGCACCCATATTTTGGTTAAAAGTTTAGATCAGTGACGTCTGAAAAGCAACCTGGCATTAAAAGGACCTGCTATGAAGGCTATCTGGATGCCTGGTAACCCCAAACTGGTATTTTATTATAAATATGCAGGTATATTACCAAAAGCATTGGGAGGCCTGCCTTTACACGCACATGAACTTTAATGGCATCCCAGTCTTAGTCCGTGGGGTTCAATATTGAGTTGGCCCACCCTTTGCAGCTATAACCGCTCCAACTCTTCTGGGAAGGCTGTCGACAAGGTTTAGGAGTGTGTCTATGGGAATGTTTGACCATTCTTCCAGAAGTGCATTTGTGAGGTCAGGCACTGATGTGGATGAGAAGGACTGGCTCACAATCTCCACTCTGCTTCATCCCAAAGGTGTTCTATCAGGTCAGGACTCTGTGCAGGACAGTCAAGTTCCTCCACCCCAAACTTTATTATCCATATCTTCTAAAGGACCTTGCTTTGTGCACTGCAGAGTCCTGATCTCAACCCTATAGAACACCTTTGGGATGAATTGGAGCAAAGACTGCAAGTTGGCCTTCTCGTCCAGTGCCTGACCTCACAAATGCGTTTCTGGAAGAATGGTCAAACATTCCCATAGACACACTCCTAAACATTGTGGACAGCCTTCCCAAAGGAGTTGAAGCTGTTATAGTTGCAATGGGTGGGCCAACACAGTATTGAATCCTGCGGACTAAGACGCAATTAAACTTTGTGTGTAAAGGCAGGCGTCCCAATACTTTTGACAATATAGTGCACCTCAGAGCTGGCTAATATACCATGTTAATCATACAAGATGGCACTGACATTTAACAAGTCTGCATTTCTGTTCTTATTAAAGGAAGTCTATATTGAGAGAAAAATATAGGGAAGCGTTGCTGCTACAAACGCAAGGTGCCTTCTACTTCAATATTCTGGGTTATTGACATGGAACAATTGTATAGGAAATTAAGTCTGGTCACCTGATCTGCATGCTAATTCTGGGTTAGTGATTTGGAGTTCAATGCATTTGATAGACTTGACAATGAGTATTTTTAGGGGGCGAGATCAGCAATGGCAGGTTACATTTTTTAATCTGAGCACGTGTTTACGTTAAATGTATGTAAAGCTTACAACTTTTATCCAAACACTTTATCTACTTCTGTACCGTTTGATTTTCATCCTGACCCAGAATTGGTGTATAGATGCTTCTAGAAGAATGTCAGTGTTACCTATGCTAACAACATTGGCCATATTCTAATGCAGTGATGCTGGATATGTTTCTGCTTTTGGACAGGCCAAACTGTTCTTTTATTAGGTGCCTTATAGTACAGCACACAGGAATCCATAGACCATGGGTTATATACTGCTACCTGCAGGAGACTGGACACAAGGCAAATGCTTTGCTGGGTCTGAGGAAAAGATGATCCGCACTCCGGTGATTGCTCTTTAAAAATTTAGTATTTATTAACAAGCCACAGTGACCAAACGCAAATAAGAAAGGTTGACGCGTTTCAACCTACAAGGCCTTAGTCATAACCACATTACAGACGTGAAACTTTGAAATAGTAGCTATAAGGATCACTAGCTGGGTCTGCCTCTTATGACTCGTTTCCACTGAGCGGATCGGTTCAGTATGGTACGCTATTTTGAGTGTTTCCATTATGATAGCGGCCCATACAACCGAACCATACCGCACCATTCAGGGTCCTGCTTCAGATGTGGGGCTATAGAAAATGGTACAGTATGGTTAGGGCGGAGCTACAATACATTTCACTGATTGGCAGACATTTTTCTGTCCGCCAATCAGTGTGACACCAAGCTTGGCATTTTTTCGAAACCCCGTATGGCCCAACTTGCAGTGGAAATGCTCACCTGAATAGGCCGGACCATTCTAATTCTTCCAAACTGTATCGACCCATTATGCTTAGTGGAAACGAGGCATTAGTGTCCCCCAAAGTTACCCCCACCTGCTCTGTGAAGCTCCAGTTTTTTTGCTACTGTGATTAACGCCTTCTCCCTTTTTTGAAGACTAATTTCCTACCTTAACGTGATGCAGCAAGTGTAGTTGGCTGCCTGGTGCCATCTTTGACAATTTGAAAGCTTTTTTTATATCTACTGGATTTGACAAAATGATTCATGTGCTTGTGTGTCTAAATCAGTGAATTTCTTTTGTTTTTAGAAAAGCGGGTTGTTCTCTCCTTTGGGTTCCACTTATCCCTGTAAACCTTCTCTTATTCACTAGATTGGCTCTTCCCCTTCACCATATCTTTTGGGGTTCTTCCTCAACCCCTAGGATAACCAGGGGATTTCTTAGGAGTTTGTGCATATAGGCCTCCACAATAATTCTGTAATTTCTTGATAGCTGCTGCTCTCCATACTCCCTAAAGGCTATGCCTACATCCTTTTGAGAGTTTGTTTTTTTACTGAAGTTTTTTTTGTCCAAGTACAAAAGTCTTTCCACACTTTCACACACTGATTTTATTTTTTATTTTTGCTCTTATGTGGACTCTCATTTTAGACCACACAGGGGGTAGTTCATTACTCTCTGGTTACCAGTTCCTAATCCCCTCTACCTGAGGCGATTAGTTACACAGCTTGGAGCCCCTACTATCCTGTTTTGCGATTTGGTATATCCTCCTTGGCTTTGCCCTTGTCCCAACACACCCTTTCCTACAGCTGCAGTTGGCCAACTTGCTTGTTTGAGGCTAAGGTATCTAGGCTTCCTCCACTTCCTAAATCTTGACTTTGGTGCAGGGCAACTTCTTGCCAAATTATTTTGGAAAGGGTTGCAATACCACTGTTCCTAGGGTTTATTGGGTAGTTCCCCTTCCTCCTCCCCACTATGGTCCATAGCAGCTTTGGCATTTTTCCTACCTTGCTGAGCCATGTTCCTTAGCCTATGGATTCCCATCAGCCAGGGGCATTCAATTTCCTGGTATCTTTACTACCCAGATATTCCCTACGTTGACATATTCCATTGTTGCGTTCGATGTCCCCCTTTATATCCCCATTCAGGCGGGTTAATTCCTCCTGCTCTGTAGTGGTCTTATAGGGACCACTTCCTGTATTTCCCTACTCATCCCTCATTCTATATATACTTTGGCCTGGCCTTGCCTTAGGCATTAAAGTCTGGTCAACCGTTTACAGCCTCTCTCTAGCTCTTGAAACTTTGCACTCCTCCTTGTTCAACCTTCTACTGCAGATGACTCTTTTCACCTGCTGGGACTTCTGCAAGACCTTGTGACTGTCCCAAGCCCTATCTTTCTAAAATGAGGGATGATTCTTTTGCAGGATCCTTGTAAAATTAATTCCGCCTGTTACAATGAGCAGCAGTACTTTTTTTTTTTTTTTTTTTTTTTTTTTACCTTGAACTTCTCTTACACTTGGGAACAGGGTAGCATGGTTTTCAAAATTCTCCTTCCTTAAGTGTTTCTTGTCCCTTGAAACCACGTGGCTGCACGGAGAGGCACAGTATCTGGTGGAGGAGTTCTATCCTCCTCTCTGCTGCGACAAGGTTAAGGGAGGAGATGAAGGGGTTGCTGCAGGAGGGGTGTAAGGGACACATGAAATGCCCTGGAGGGCCAGTTTTGTCTCGCAGGCCTTATGTTCGACACTTGGGCCTTAAGGGATAGGGGTCAACCATGTCCCTCTTTCCTTGTCATTCCTAGCTAGATGGGTCTCCTTTGGGGTTACTCCCTCTACTCCCACCTGTATGGGTCGTCATTGCACCCCCTTCCATGCTCCCATTGATATTAGGTTCTGGGACCTATACAGCATATAGTTTGCACTTCAAGCAGAGTCGCCACCTAAATTATATTTTACTTTCTCCGAATGATAGCTGTTGCGTTTTTTTTAGTTTTCTTTTTGTTTTGTTTTTTCCCATCAGCATAGTGCTTTTGCTTTTTAACCTTTTTTTTTGTTTTGGCCCATTTCCACCTGTGTTCCTATGAGCTTGTTGCTGTTTATCTGTATTGTTGAAATCCCCTCAATAATTGCTTGGAGACAGCCAGTGGTCTGAATTCATTCCTTTGTCCTGTAAATCAAAGTTTTTAAAAATGTAAAAATCATTTTTTTGGGCTGCACCTCTTATTTATTTATTTTTTTCTTCTTGCTAACAAAATTGGAGCATCCCGGAGTGGGCAGATTTAGATGGGGGACACTAGTGGACAGACCCAGCTAAGCTTGTCCATCACCTGAAGGTAGCAGCACCTAACTCATGGTCTGTGAATGAATTTGTGTTTTGTACTGTACCCCAATATGTGGAGTTTACAAATACATCAAAATACCTCCTTTTTATTTTCTTTCCTCCCTCATTGTTTTTATAGCTAAATAAATTTATGTGATTTGTTTCCAGGAATGCTTTACTCCATTTGTTAATGGAAGTTTCTTTGAACATGACGGGCAGCCATACTGTGAGGTTCATTATCACGAACGCCGTGGATCGCTGTGTTCTGGCTGCCAAAAGCCCATCACTGGCCGTTGTATCACCGCTATGGGGAAGAAGTTCCATCCCGAGCACTTTGTCTGTGCCTTTTGCCTTAAGCAGCTTAACAAAGGAACCTTCAAGGAGCAGAATGACAAGCCATACTGCCAGAACTGCTTTGTCAAGCTCTTCTGTTAGAGTTCTGTACTGTGTCTAACCATTTTGCTCATAAGGGTAAGAGCAGCTCTTGTGGGCAGCTCAGGTGGTTATTAGCTGGATACCGAAAGGAATGGAGCATAGAAGGTAGAGAGTGGGATTTCATACTCCTTTCACTTCCACTTTATTTTCTTATAAGGTGCTGATTTCTGGGTGTCAGGCACTTCACCTTTCCTTACTTCAAGAAGCACCCTTTTTCCCCTCTTGTTTCACAAACGCCTGCTCCTGATGAGTGTTCATGAATTCCCATTTCCTTGGGTTTGTATGATATCACGGAACTACATGGCATGTTTACTTTGTGCTGTGGGTGGCGCGGCACTTTAGAAAGAGAGAGACAATCTTCTATGCAGCAGATGAAGGGTTGCGTGCGTGCGATAGAGTGCGTGTGAGTGATTTTGTAATGAAATGGAGAGGAATCTCTGCTGTAGGTTCCCTTCAAGTTAAAACGATTTTGGAATGGAACTATGCCATTCTTGTTACTAAATCTGGCAGCTTTAATACTATTGATTAAGCTGTGCTAGAAAAGGCCTGGTCTGGGAATTGCAGCAATAACTTTTTCTACTGACAGTTACTGGTAACTTGTCGCCTTATTAGGGGAGTAAGCTCACTCATCCTTTTTTTTTTTTTTTAACTCGTAATTACTCTTTTTTTTCTCATTAAAATTAAGCTCTCCTATCCATGAAATAAGTTTTGACAAAATAAAATAATTTTTTTGAATAAAGTATACATATATATATTATGCCTATATCAAAGAATATCCATTAGGTTTTTTTTTTTTGTTTTTTTTTTTTTCTTTGCTTTGACTAAACCTGGCTATTAACATTCAGTATTTTTAGAGTGAATTGACTATATTAACAACTTTGGATACATGTTAATTTAAAAGCAGTGTTGAAATACAATCAAGAAAGGAATCTTTAATCAAGTATGAGTAGCAAATGCCAAATTAAAATATAAATCATGCAAAGTTTATAGTTTTTATATATATATATATTTTTTTTTTGTCTGATTTAGAGACGCATACCACACTTTTGTAATAGATGGCCCTGTTTAATTTTTTAGGGCAATCTGCAATTCTACATGTATTGCTCAATTTTGTACACCTGAATTTAGAAGTTTTAGCATTGCCTAAACATTTCAAAATAATTATATTTGTGGGCATGCAGTGCTAATATTAAAAATGTGATTGATTTAAAATGCCAAAGATGACCCTGGACTAGTGACTGTGGCCAACATGCCTTTTATCTGAAACATTTCTAGAATGTGCTGGGGAAATCCTATGTATTTGTTTTGTTGCGGTTTAATATCCATGGACTTTTCACTTGAATGTAAAATGTTAAGTATTGAGAGACACACACCTTGCATAAAGCAGAAATCCAGCCTGTTCTTTTATGAATCTGGATATCATTTGTGTAGCATGAATTAACTCCTGTACTTTAGCTTCTGTGCTGGAGTTTCCTTTTATAAGAGCACTTCTGCTCCCAACCCTGTATCTCACTCGCCTAAATTTTCTTCAGACCGCTCGTAGCGAGTAAAGTTGCTGTGTCCCTCCCACAGCGCTGCTCTTCTGCATAGGCATGATATCGTCATTACTTTTACAAGGTAATGTTTGGATTTCCTAAGGCATTTGGTGCTCACAAGTGAATTTTTAACCTTTTTGCAGCTATGATGAATATATTTGGATGAAAGTTTTTGTGCCTGGAGTTCAGCTCTAAAGCTTGTCGTTTTGGACAGAGTGAGAGTAAACGCAACCACTGTCGAGATTTTATTTGTAGTCTGGGTCCTGCTTGAGAGACCTTTCCTGCACTTTTCTGTCAGGACAGTAAGTGATGGGAAATTTCTCCAGTGGAGACAGACTGCTACAAACCACTTTTTAATAAAAATGTGCATTGGTTATAACATCTGCCATAATAAAAATATATATATAATATATATATATATATATATATATATATATATATATATATAATATATATATATATATATATATATACTTTTTATGGCTACATGTTCCACTGAAAACTCTTCCCCTCATTTCCTGTGCCACTGTCAGAGACCTAACAAAAGCTAAATATCCCCTAAAAGCAGTACTTCATAAACTTGGGGGAAAAAACACATTTGCTTGGACTTGTATTTTGATTGAATGAAAATCAGGTTCACACTAGTGAAATTTTAGCACGTCTTAATGCATATTTGATGCATACATGGGGAGAAATCTTGGCCAATACAGAAGATTTCTGTTGAATTTATTTTTGTATTTCTGTACTTTACACACACTCAAATTGATATGTTTGTTATAAATTGACCGATAGAAAATAAAGTTTTTGTTCATTTCACTAAAGGGCATCAATATGTTAAATCTGAACATTTCCCTAAGTCACATGTTTGCACAGGCTAGCATTCTTATAAGGTGACCACAGGTAAAGGGACAGTGCTGCTACTGGTAACAAATCTGATCCCCTTTTGTTTTTCCAGTGCCAATTATGGAATTTTTTTAAAACCTGATATCTGGTGGCAACATCACATTTTTTATTTTTTTCTTCAGTATTTAGAAATCAGCCCCATACATTTTAGAATGAATTGTGAAATAGGGTGCTTTGGATTTCTGTGTGATTTCTGGAACAGCGCCTTCACTTTTTTTAATTTTGTTACCTCACAGTTTTCTAAACTCTTAAGGACACATTTTAATTGTTCTGCAATGGCAAGCCCAACCTAGACTGCTGTCTCTGGGAGTTCAGCTCTTCTAAAGGTGTCTTGTCATATTTTGCAGATGCATTTACTGTATTGATTGAGCTGCGGTGTGTGGAGTGAACTTGCTTTACTGCACATTGCAGTTGTTTTGTAGACTATAAAAAAAAGCGCCTCCTCTTTGGACGTTGAACAGTTATTGGATCCACAACTCCTCTGCAAAACCATCAAAGTTTTTGCGTTTTTTCCCACATTGCTTTATGTAACTTTTTGCTTCTGTGACATTGACAATAAACATTTCAATTTTGTTGGCTTGTTTGTTTTTATTTATTTTTCCCTGTTGAAGAAACATTCTAATTTCTGTTTGTGTTTCAACTGACTAAAAAAACACAGTGCAAATTCAGAAAAATAAAAAATGTTTAGTGTCTATTGGTCCTTGATGTGAAGGGGATTTTTAGTAAATAATCAGAGCTGTGTATGTGTCCAATATTCCTTAGCAGCTCAGATTAACCAACAAAAGAATCAAAGGATGTTTCAGTAATATGAGAGAAACGGAACAGCCTGGCTTCCACTGACTTAAAAGTAAGTGGCACACATTCTATTTGCGAAAGTCCTGTGTCTCAATAACAGTTGTCATTATGTGTGGAATTTGTTTTCATCCCTTTTTTTTTTCCTAATGATATTCTGCGCTTCAGCTACACATTATTGCTCAGTGTGGGCTTCCTGATGGTGACAATAGTGGATCATGCCTGTGCAATAAGTGTTGGCATTACCATTTTGTAGTTTTTTCCCCAGTGGTATGTGACAATGTAGAAGCATTTGGAGACTGTTGAAGTGTAACAGAACCTGCAGAATTGAAGATTAAAAATTTTTTTTTTAATTTTACATTAACATATTTAGTCCAATAGGAGATATGATTCGGTTTACGCATTCTTTAAGTAAACCGGTCACGAACATGGGCAACATAAACTCAACACATCATTAACCAGAGATAATGTTTAGTGAACACAGACCCAGATCAGTAGACCCAGAAATATACTGTAAGCTGCTGAATTTTAACTGCAAGAAGAAAATGCACATTAGATTGAGATTTTGAGGTGGAGGCAAGAAAACGTAATAGCTCAGCTCAAGGAGAGGGTTTTACAAAGAACTTTTTGTTAGGTAAAAGTGTCCCAGAACATAAATGAAAGGATTGAGCTTCTAGAAGAATTTAAATGTACTACCACACCAAATGCAATTTCACCACTTTGTTCTGGTTGTACTCTCACCTTTGCAGAGTGGAACCGTAAATTTAGGACACACCACATACAGTATCTCACAAAAGTGAGTACACCCCTCACATTTTTTTGTAAATATTTTATTATCTTTTCATGTGACAACACTAAAGAAATTACTTTGCTGTAAAGTAGTGTGTACAGCTTGTACAACAGTGTAAATTTGCTGTCCCCTCAAAAATAACTCAACATGCAGCAATTAATGTCTAAACTGCTGGCAACAAATGTGAGTATGCCCCTAAGTGAAAATGTCTAAATTGGGCCCAATTAGCCATTGTCCCTCCCCAGTGTCATGTGACTTGTTAGTGTTACAAGGTCAGGTGTGAATGGGGAGCGGGTGTGTTAAATTTGGTGTTACTGCTCTCACGTCTTTGGGAAATAGACGTATGTGTGCTGCCAGCATTGCTGCAGAAGTTGGGGGGGTCAGCCTGTCAGTGCTCAGACCATACGCTGTACACTGCATCAAATTGGTCTGCATAGCTGTCATTCCAGAAGGAAGCCTCTTCTAGAGATGATGCACAAGAAAGCCTGCAAACAGTTTGCTGAAGACAAGCATACTAAGGACATGGATTACTGGAATCATGTCCTGTGATCTGTTGAGACCAAAATAAACTTATTTGGTTCAGATGGTGTCATGCGTGTGTGGCGGCAACCAGGTAAGGAGTACGAAGACAAGTGTGTTTTGCCTACAGTCAATCATGGTGGTGGGAGTGTCATGGTCTGGGGCTGCATGACTGCTGCCCCACTGGGAAGCTACAGTTTGAGGGAACCATGAATGCCAACAAGTACTGTGACATACTGAGGCCGAGCATGTTTCCCTCCTTTCGGAAACTGGGCCGCAAGGCAGGATTCCAACATAACGATGCCAAACACACCTCCAGGACGACCACCTCCTTGCTAAAGTAGCTGAGGGTAAAGATGGACTGGCAAGCATGTCTCCAGACCTAAACCCTATTGAGCATCTGTGGGGCATCCTCAAACGGAAGGTGGAGCAATGGAAGGTCTCTAACATCCACCAGCTCCGTGATGTCCTCATGGAGGAGTGGAAGTTGGCTCCATTAACAACCTGTGAAGCTCTGGTGAACTCCATGCTTAAGAGGGTTAAGGCAGTGCTGGCAAATAATGGTGGCCACACAAAATATTGACACTTTGGGCCCAATTTGGACATTTTCACTTAAGGACGTACTCACTTTTGTTGCCAGTGGTTTAGACATTGATGGCCATGTTGAGTTATTTTGAGGGGACAGCAAATTAACACTGTTGGGCCCCTTTCACACTACCGTGACTTCAAAGTCGTGTGATTTTGTGGCTGCGATATCAGGGAATGCCTGTGTGACTCGCATCAAAGTCGGCCCAAAGTAGTGCAGGGACTACTTTTGAAGTCGGCACGCATTGAAGTCGTACGAATATGAATGGCTGTCATTGGAAATCATGGGGAATGACTTGTCATGCGACTTTTCGGTCCTAAATCGTAGGACAGGTCGTACAAGTGTGAAAGGGGCTTTATACAAGCTGTACACTCACTACTTTACATTGTAGCAAAGTGTCATTTCTTCAGTGGTGTCACATGAAAAGATATGATAAAATATTTACAAAATGTGAGGGGTGTACTCACTTTTGTGAGCTACTGTATGCTCTTTTTTTTTTTTTAATATATAAATGCATAGCTGACTACACTTTAAACTGAATTATCCATGAAATTTTCATCACGTCTTGAATTAATTCCTTTTCGTGATTCCAAATGTATGCTGAAAAAAAAATATATATATCGCAAAATCTCATTGTGTTGTCTGGCATCACTTATTTACAAATAACTATCTTCCTACTTGCATGACTCCACCATAAACAGTGCTTTCATTACTGTGAACGTGCTCCACGCCAAACACTATAGCCCCAATCAGTGCCACGTGTGCTCTCATTCTCAATCCACAAAATATATTGAAGAAAGCTTTGCCAGAAGCAATGTGTAGCATGCCCTTGCCAGTCTCTCCTCAAAGTACAAGTCACTGAGCTGTAATATTTATCTATGTACAGTTTTGACTGCTCTGCGTGTGTGACTCAAAATCTGGTAAACTATTGCATCAGCAGACAGCAAGGTAAGTAGAGTTTTTGAAAAGTGGTTAATGGTGGCTATTCCTGTATTTCTTGGCCAGGTTTCCTTTTTAAATGGTCCTGGACAGACCAGTGGTGTAATGGGAACTGAATAGTTTGCATTTTACATGGCTGTGATAAGGTAAAATGATTTCCATAAAAGACCAGCCAACAGGTTTGATTTGTCACACACTAACCAATGCTGATAAAAATGACTAAAGTATTTGGTGTATACAAACCAAAGGCTGAGAAAAATATTCAGCATTCCTTTTGAGTGACCTATAACGTGAGCATATGCGATAAGATAGCTTTTTTTTTTGCTAGATATCCAAATATGAAATTTTTCCTAGAACTCATGTTTCTTGGAAAAGGCATACAATAAAGCAAAGTGTCAGTGGTTTTACTTGTTGTTATAAAGATAATTCACAGAAAATGTTCTTTAAGATACACTCTGGGCAGGGCTGCGTTTTAGAAATAATGGGGTCTTATACACTCTACCTGTCAAGGCCCTGCACAGTGCTAGTGTGTGCAATGTGCAGCCACAGGAGGAAGAGATTGAGCAGTATGAAATAGCTGTGGAGTGTGTGTGGTATGTAGCAGTAGAAAAGTGCAGGACCGTGAGTGGCATGCAGTGAGCAGTATGTAGTAGTAAAAAAAAAAAGCGCAGGTACATGCACAGTACCTAGTGGCAGTTCAGAGGAAGCTCAGTTATATGTACTGCCAGTACAAGGCTATGAGCAATATATAAAAAACGGTGCAGGGCACTGAATTTATTTAGTGTACAAGGCAATATGTAGTGGCAAGTCTGAGCAGTGGGCAGCATATAGTGGCAGGGCATTCCTGGAGGTAAAAGCAGAGATGTCAGCCTTTTACCCCATGGCTGGAGGGCAGTGGTGTATTTAGGTTTTGTGCACTCCTTAATTAAATTATGCCCACCCCTTCCTGCTAAGGCCACACCCCTTTCTGTTTAAGACCTGCCCTATCATCTGTAAACCACACCCCTTCCTCTTTAGGCTCCACATTTTCTTCTCTGTACATTAAAAGTGGGTACCAAGTGCCTGCTTGTAAGCTCCTTGAGGGCATGGACTGATGTGAATGTTACAATGCAGGCCTCAAAATTTCGAGTCCTGAGCCACTAGCCAGGCCTTAAGAGTTACTCGCCACCACTTGCCCCACCCAACCCTTCTATTGTACGAGAATTTTCGTCACTTTAGTAAACTCATTTTCTATAAATGAACCACTGGCGATTTATTCGTCTGATAATCTCATTGTGTGAACCAGGCTTAAGCTGCAGATGACTGCTATCTCTAGACATAACAAACATTACACAGCCTAAATAAGTTGCAAAGAACTATGATGGGAAGCGAAAGCACTTTGACCACTTGCTTACCAGGCACTTAAACCCCCCTCCTATCCAGACCAATTTTCAGCTTTCGGTGCTCTCACAATTTGAATGACAATTACTCAGTCATGCAACACTGTACCCAAATTAATTTTTTGTCCTTTTTTTCCCCACAAATAGAGCTTCCTTTTGGTGGTATTTGATCACCTCTGGGTTTTTTATTTTTTGCGCTATAAATTAAAAAAGACCGAAAATTTTGAAAAAAAACAAATTTTTCTTTGTTTCTGTGATAAAATTTAGGAAATTATTAATTTTTCTTCATACATTTTGGCCACACTTTATACTGCCACATATCTTTAGTAAAAAATAACCCAAATTAGTGGATATTATTTGGTCTTTGTGAAAGTTAGAGTCCACAAACCGTGGTGCGAATCATACAAAATTTATCACACCTGATGTACTGGTGACCTATCTCATTTCTTGTGACACTGATGACAGATGGCACCGATACGTGGCATTGATGACACTAATATGTGGCACTGATGCCATGTGACACTGATATGGCACTAATGACACGTGGCACTGATGACTGATGACAGATGGCACTAATATGTGGCACTGATATGGCACTGATGACACGTGGCACTGATGACAGATGGCACTTATACATGGCACTGGGGACAGATGGCACTTTATTTTTTTTATTTATTTTCTTACGGCCGCTGCAGCCGTTCATCTCTCCCTCCTCACATGCTGTCTCTGTGTGAGGAGGGAGAGCGGCGCTGAGAGATGATCTCATATAAGATCATCTCCCATTGGACACGCCGATCGTGCTGTAAACGGCCTTTGTGATTGGCCGTTTACAGCGCTGTGATTGGCTGTGTCCAAGGGACACGGCCAACACAGAATTTTTCCGCTGCGCGATCGTGAGCGCGGAAATGGGAGGACGTCATATGACGTCCTCCCGGGAATTGACATCCGCACCGAAGCCGTCATTCGGCTATGGCTGGATGTCTAGTGGTTAATCGTGATCGGTTTTGTAAACAATAGACAAGCAGCAGGTGAGAGAGAAGGTTTTTCAACATAAGTGGCTTTTCTGTAAAGGAAACCTGTATTGAGAATAAAATGTAGGCAGTAATTGCTGACCTCCTAAAATGCTAATTTCCTGGCTGCCTGCATTAAGTAATTGGAATCGTCATCCTGAAAAAAAGGACTTCAGAAAGCAGAATATGTGAATCCAGCCTAAAAACTAGAATAATAGCATTTTCAGATGTCCACTCTGGCTACTTGAAAAAGTATTCATGCTCCTTGACATTTTCCACATTTTGTCATGTTACAACCACAAATGTAAATGTATTTTATGTGATAGACCAACACAAAGTGGCACATAATTGTGAAGTGGAAGGAAAATGATTTTCAAAATTGTTTAAATAAATTATCTGAAAAGTGTGACATGCACTTGTATTCAGCCCCCGAGTCAATACTTTTTAGAACCACAACCAGAAGAAGTCTTTTGGGTATGTCTCTACCAGCTTTGCACATCTAGAGAGTGAAAAATGTGCCCAATGTGTCGTCTTTGCAATAGCTCAAGCTCTGTCATATTGGATGGAGAGTGTCTGTGAACAGCAATTGAAGTGAACGCTGTCTGTCCCTGTTATCCGTTTCAGGGACGAATCGGGGCAGAATATTTTGCAAAGAAGCACAGCGTTAATGTTCAGTGCGTTCCGCAGCCGCCCCCCGGAGACATGCGAACTGGCTCTATGTTCTATATATTCTCCTGCTATGCAAAATTAATGCAGAGAAACCCGCATCCAATTTGCATAGGTGTGAACCCAGCCTAATTGTTGTCCTGTGGACAGATTTTCCCACCTGAGCTGTGGATCTCTGCAGCTCCTCCAGAGTTACCATGGGTCTCTTGGCTGCTTCTCTGATTAATGCTCGCCTTGCCCAGCCTGTCGGTTTAGGTGGACGGCCATGTCTTGGTAGGTTTGCAGTTGTGCCATACTCCTTTTTTGGATGATGGATTAAACAGTGCTCCGTGAGATGTTCAAAGCGATATTTTTTTTATAACCTAACCCTGCTTTAAGCTCCTCCGACTTTATCCCTGACCTATCTGGTATGTTCTTTGGCTTCCATGATGCTGTGTGTTCACTAAGGTTTTCTGACAAACTGATGAGGGTTTAATTTAACAGCTGTATTTATACTGAGATTAAATAATACACAGGTGGACTCACTAATTATGTGACTTCTGAAAACAATTAGTTTCACTAGATTTTAGTTAGGGGTATCAGAGTAAGGCCCCTTTCACATGGGGCGGATCCCTATTGATCCGCCCCGTGAAGATCCGCTGCTCAGCGGGGATCGCACAGCTGTTCCCCGCTGAGCCGGCTGATGACAGGGCGGTCCCTGCACACTGTACAGGGACCGCCCTGTCAGTTCTCCGCTCTCCTCTATGGGGGATCGGATGAACACGGACCGCCTGTCCGTGTTCATTCGATCTGCTCTGCAGACGGATGAAAAAATAGGATTTTCCTCCGTCTGCAGAATCGGACAATTGTGGAGGCGGACAATAGCGGGTGTCAGCGGATGCTCATCCGCTGACACCCGCTATCCCATAGACATGCATGTATGTCCGTTTTTCATCCAAAAACGGATGGATGAAAAACGGACATACAGTCCGCATGTGTGAAAGGGGCCTAAAGGGGACTGAATACAAATGCGTGCCACACTTTTCAGATCTTTATTTGTAAAATAAAAAATCGGAAAACCATTTATAATTTTCCTTCCACTTCACAATTATGTGCCTCTTTGTGTTGGTCTATCACAGTGGTCTCCAGACTGCGGCCCTGGGGCCGGATGTGGCCCTTTGCTTGCCTCTATCTGGCCCTTTGGGGACTATTCCATCCAAAACTGACACCAATGATGGAGCACAATTCCTCCCACTGATACCAATGGTGGGGGCATTGATGGGGCATCTGAGGCTGGGGCATTTTCTACTCCCACTGACCACAGTCCGGCCCTCCTAAGCTATAAAAGGACAGTAAACTGGCCCTTTGTTTAGAAAGTTTGGAGACCCCTGGTCTATCACATGAAATCCCAATAAAATACATTTACGTTTTTAGTTGTAACGTGACAAAATGTGGAAAATTCCACGGGGTATGAATACTTTTTCAAGGCACTGTATTTCTGTCAGTACAGGTTTGAGGATCTCAACTGTGAGACTGTGCCTTAAAAAAAAGGTAAGCAAGGTACTAGTCCACCAGCATTACCCATACGCTTACTGTAGCTCATCTTTTCCCCATTACTGATTTAGGGCTCTTTCACACGGACGTGTCCGTGTACGGAGCCGCTCTGCTCATCAGGGGATCGCTCCGTCGATCCCCCGCTGTGCAGGAAGATGATAGGTCTGTCTCTGCACTATGCAGGGACGGACCTGTCAGAGCGCTGTCGCTGTCGTCACCCGATCCGCAGACGGATGGAAAAATAGCTTTTTCCTCCGTCACACTTTTGCAGGTCGGATGTCAGCGGACATGTCACCGCTGACATCCGTTCCTCCATAGAGGTCTATGGAGGGTCCGTTCAGGTCCGCCAAAAAAACTGACAGGCGGACCTGAACGGACCACCCGTGTGAAAGGGGCCTAAGATCAATCTGCTAAGCAGGCTAAGGGCAGGTCTGTCTCTGCCCACTGTGCTGAGAAGGACTTGTCAGAGCCTCAATTTTGGAGCCTCAATGTGGAGATCTGATGAAAACGGATCGGCTGTCCGTTTTCATCCAATCCCATCTGATCCACCAGATGGATAGAAAATAGGGTCACCATCCGTCTGGATTTCATGGACAGGACTGGATCGGATAGCAGCAGGTGTCAGTGGACATGTCCATAGGAGTGAATGGAGGCTCCAATCAGGTCCGCCTGAAAAAACTGACAGGCGGGCCTGCTCGGGAAAGCCCGTGTGAAAGGGGCCTAACCGTGCCATGTTCTGCACTGTCTCTGTGTAGTGGAGGCTATCGTTTTTTAGGCTATCGTATAAAAGCTGTATTCCTAATGACTGGTGAGGTTATGGTCATGAAACAGCGGGAACGGTGCAGAAAGCACAGATCCAAAGAATAGATGAAGTAGAAGCAAAGAGATCCTTGCATGACATGTACTCGGGTGCAGAATCCCTCTCCAGGAAGGACAACTATGAGAAGCACAGTAGTTAAATTAAATTCTTCTGATGTTGCCAGTCACAGTGCCTTTTTAGATGATTTCACACTGAGCATGTAATAGCCATGGGGCTCAATGCACAGGAAGTGACCTGCTGTTTTTCAGGAAGAATTTAACCAGCTGTTAATCTTTTAGGGTACTGCTTAGGCGCAATTAACGTTTCGAAATGATTGCTATAAGATGGCAAATCTTCACTTTTTGTGTTCAGCTGACCATCACCTCATATTGAATAGTTCTCTTTTGCTGCCAAAGCAGCCCTGACCCTTCGAAAAATGAACTCCACTAGACCTCTGAAGGTATGCTGTGGTATCTGGCACCAAGTCAGCAGTAGCAGATCATTTAAGTTGCGAGCTGGAAAAACCATGGATCGGACTTATTTTTCCAGTACATCCTACAGATGCTTGATTGGTTAGAGAACTGGAGAATTTAGAGGCCTAGCTAACACCTCAAAGACACCTTCTTCTATTGTTCCGTGGTTCTGTTCTGCTGCTCCACTTGCCTATTGTAGGTGCTTTTAGCTGTGGACAATATGTGCACCCTGACCAGTCTGCTGCTATGCAGCCCCATATGCAGCAAACTTTGATGCTCTGTGTACTCTGACACCGTTCTACCAGAACCAGCATTAACTTTTTCAGCACATCCCAGCCTTCACTCCCCACATGCATCAGTGACCCTGGACTGCAATGGCGTCCCTAGGGGGGGGGGGCAGAGGGGGCCCTGACCCCCCCAAAATTATGCTGTGCCCCCCCAAAAAAAAACTAAAAAAATTTTTTTTTACAAAAAGGCAATGTCTTTTTGTTTGCATTCGTAGCGGATGTGCCACATCTTACTCAGGCCGCTGCTGGAGTAACACAGTCTCTATTGAGAGGGGGAGTATTCTTCTAGCCTGGACGCGTGGGTAAGTGTGTGCACTGCAGTACACTGTAATCACTGAACTGCATTATCTCCATCTCTTCTCTCCCCCATCTGTCCCTCCCCTCTCCTGTTCTTTCAAGACCTTCACAACTTACTTTCACTTTCAGTTAGGCAGGTAATAGACTATGCAAATTTCTTTCCTGCATCCACAGAGTGCAGGAAAGAAACTTGCATGATTCCCCCATCAACACAGACAGTGGTGACAGGGGAATATCCTTCCTGCCCAGCAATTGTATTCTCCCAACAAACAGTCATTATCACTAGTGGCTATAGCAACCACTAGTGATAATCATAAGAGTATCTGGCAGGCTGGTTGTTCCCAATCTGATCGATCAACTTGGTACATTCAGCGTGCTCATTAATGGTTCAAACCTCAGCCAGTTCCTGATGAACCAGCTGAGATTTAAACTGCCTATGGCTGGTCTTAGCACTTAGGCAGCCCCACTTTTTTAATTTAACTAGTAGGTTGCATTAAAAAAAAAAAAAGAAATGATCCAATTCTCCCATCTACACATTATAGGTGGATGGGGGAATCCTTGCAGTGTGGACCAGTGGTGGAACTACCAGGGTTGCTGTCCTGTCCTGGCTATTCACAGCGCTGGTCTCTGTCTCCATGGCAGCGGCGGCACATTGGAACCCAGTGCTGGTTACTTTATGGGGCTAATGTACAGAAGAGCCAGCACAATTTGTTGTTAGAGATGGGCAGGGCATGTTCAAAATTCCACATGCCCGAGCCCGCCAGGAAGCCCACACTGCACAGCGCTAATCACAGGCAGTGAGACATTTCCCGGTCCTTAGCTGCACAGATCAGGAATGTCTCACTGCCTGTGATTAGCTGTGTGCAGTGTCGGCTTCCTGGTGAAAACGGGCATGTGGGATTTAAAACACACCCGAGCCCATCTCTAATGGTTGTAGAGTAGACCGTTGACCTCCCTGCAGGTTGCTTAGCAGCAGTGCAGCATTATCTGACATGCTGATCCTGATGCAATCCAGGTGATGCTCCTAGTCAAATCCTAGTGTTAAATATCATAGGGATTTTATTGATCAAAGCCCACACCTTACAGGCATAGAGCCCACATGGCTGCTGAACATACGGTGGATGTGGTTGTACTCTTGATGCTAATAAATACTGTGTTTATTAGATCTGACTGGGAGCATCACCTGGATCACATCCTGATCAGCATGTCAACAGAGAAGGTTATACAGCATTACTGCTGCTAGGTGACCAGCTGGGGGCTTGGCTCTCTACAACCAATAGTGCCAGCCTTCCCCTGCATGCACCCATAATGTCACCAGCCCTAGGTCCTAATAGACTGCTGCCACTGCCAAGGAGACAGATGCCAGACCAGCACTGTCAATAGCAGGGGCAGGACAGCAAGAGGAGGCTGGGGAACACCACAGTGGCAGAACACCAAGGCCCGGAGGCAAGACAACCTTTGCAAACCTGATAGTTCTCCCACTGCTTTGGACCCTTATATTTTCTTGGTATGCTGGTGACATATATCTCTTGTTTTCTGCCACCCTGGGGATCGTAGTAAAATTGCATTTTATAGTTGCCCCCCTACTTTTGTCCCTGTCCCCCCATGTGCCCCCCCCTAAATATGAAAGCTGGAGACGCCACTGCTGGACTGCCCCATGACCCTTTCGCTGGTTGGCCAGTTTTCATTCCTTGGACCACTTTTGGTCAGTCCTGAACATCCCACAAGAGCTGCAGCTTTGGAGATTCTCTGACCCAGTTGTCTAGCCACTACAATGTGGCCCCTGTCAAATTACTCTTATTCTTACGCTTTTTTTTTTTTTCTTTTCTTTTCTGCTTTCAACGCATCAACTTCAGGGACATTTTATTTTGTTCACTTTACCTGTCAGTGGTCATATTGTTATGGCTGATCAGTATATACTTGGTAGCATGAATGGCATCTTGCAAAGGCTTGTTGTTTTCTAGTTATACTGACCCTCAATCTTTGAAAAAAGGAAATAATTGACTCCTGACCTGCATACTTGTATTGTGTCGTGAAGCTAAACAGATAAAGATTGAGCAACAGGTATATTTAGGAGATTCATGATCACTCTTACCTTAGCATGATGCTAAAAATGCTGGCAAATCTTACCTACCATATTTGCTTGTGTTTATAATGTATAATCGGAAAAGGAGGCCAGATTCTTTTATGAAAGCTGAAGTATAATTTGCTTATATTTTGATTCCCTGGTTCTTTATCAACATACCGGTTATTTTTTAAATAAAAATTTTCAGTTTTTACTACCTTTTTTTTATTTTAATATTTTTTTTTTTTAGACCCAATGATTTTATCATTGGGTCTCTGTTCTTTTCTCTGCCATGCAAGCAGTTCATGACTGGTGCAAGGGGCCAGCAAGGTGATGTACATAGCTTCTAAAATGCATTACTGTACTGCTTGGCCACCTTTCTTAAAGTGGTTGTATACCCATTTAAAAAATTTTTTTTGGTTAACTACCTGCAAGACAAAGTCATAATGAGCTAGTATGACTAGCATACTAGCTCATTATGCATCACTTACCTTAGATCGGGGCCCCCGACGGCGTGTTCTTCTCCCCCTCTGGCCGCATCCATATCTAAACAGATACCCTTCTGGGTATCGCCGCTCTGCGCATGCGCGCGGGACACTTCAACTGCAGTTGAAGATGGGGATTAACCCTGTAAATGCACCGTTGTCTACGGCGCGCATGCGCCGTAGACAACGTTGTAAAACGTTCTTTTCAAATATCTCCTAAACCGTGCAGGTTTAGGAGATATTTCTTGTACCTACAGGTAAGCCTTAATCTAGGCTTACCTGTAGGTGCAAGTTGAATTTTAGGGTATACAACCACTTTAATTGACTTGAAATCCAATAAATGAAGAGTGGGACAAGGACAGTAAGGCTGGGTAAGAAAGAGCTAGATGATGCTGGTTGTTCTCTAGCCAGGGGCTGAGGCAGGCTGTATCTGACTTGCTGCAGCTTCAAATGCATATTACGAGAAGCTCACAATGTACAGTAAAATAAAAGTAAGCAGATTTCAGTACAGGAGAGGAGCCTGTAATTGTGCAAGATTGAAGGTAAGGCCGGAGTTAACATTTATGTTATTAATATTTAAAGTTTAACTGGATTTACAGGGAATTCAATAATAACAAAGCAGTGTCACACATGAGATTATGGCATTTCCCAGCCACCACCCTGCTTTAATGGAATGAAAAAATTAGGATTTTGGATTTACCCCAAAACATCAATTTTTTTAAAGTACATTCATTCTGGTATGTAGGGTTATGCTGCTCCCCTCAGAAAATTGGGTAATGACAAACTAAGCTGTTAGACAGCCAGATATAACCCCTCCAACTCTATGCTCTAATTTTGTTCTTAGCAGTAGTTGGCGTGGATCATAAGAACGGGGGACCAATGTCCCAAGAAAACGATTTTATATGTAAAAACTCAATTTTCTTGATATGAATTCTTAATCGTAATTCAAGGTACACAGGATTCTGGTACATTGGGACAGTCAGAGACCCCCGAAGTCGGAGCAAGACCCCCAGACAGCGGGCGAGAAGACCCCCCCCCCCCCCCCCCCCCAAGACGGAAGAAGACCCCCGGAGCTGTGCAATAAAGTATTTTAAAAAATTGTGTCGTTTTTTTATTTACACTTTTTTCCCGTAGGTGAATGGGTAGGGGTACATCGTACCTCATACTCATTCACATAGGGTGGGGGGCCGGGACCTGGGGGCCCCCTTATTAAAGGGGGCTCCCGGATTCCGATAAGCCCCCCACCCGCAGACCCCGACAACCAACGGCCAGGGTTCCTTGAGGTCCTTGTCCTCATCAACATGGGGACAAGGTGCTTTGGGGTGGGGGGGCCGCAGGGCCCCCCTTTCCCCAGGGCACCCCCCATGTTGAGGGCATGCGGCCTGGTACGGCTCAGGAGGGGGGGCGCTCGCTCGTTCGTCCCCACCCCCTTTCCTGACCGGCCTGCGTGCTCGGATAAAGGTCTGATATGGATTTGGGGGGGATACGTTCTTTCGGCGTAGGGATTCCTCTTTAAATCCGTACCAGGTGACGGGGCTAGCAAGGTGTCCATGTCGCCGATCAAGGCGGCGGTATTCACCTCCTTCGCTAGTCCCGTCTACCTGGAGTCACGTTCTAAATGAACGGACTTTCCTCCGTGTGTGGGCAAGTCCGTTCATTTCAAAAGTCCCGCAGACTTCCGCCAAAACTCCGCCGGAAAAGTCCAGGCATGTGTCCAGGCAAGTCCACACATTCAGAAAGTCCGGCGGACCTTTACAATCCCGCCGGAAAGTCCGATCGTGTGCACGCTGCATAAGAGTTGAAGGGCGGATGAAGAAAGGTCAGGTGCGCATACTTTCATGTACCAATCAATGCTGGGCACCAGAGACTTGAAATTTGCGGTGGCCGGATGTCACTTCCAGTTCAGGTGTCTGCCTTTTTCAGAATGGGCACATCCTAGAGCTGTACGATTTTGGCTAAAATGAGAATCACTATTTTTTTGCTCAGATTAAAGATCACGATTCGCAGCGTAACATCATCTTTTCACATTATACAAAAAAAATTGAGCTAACTTTACGTTTTTTTTTTTAAATTCATTAACCACTTCCCGACCGGTGCGCGATGATGTACGTCGGCAGAATGGCACGGACAGGCAAAAGGGCGTACGGGTACGTCCCTTTTAACATTGCCGCCGTGCCATCGAGTGCGTGCCGGCCGGGACCCCCGTGAGTCCGGTCGCGGGTCCCGCGGACTTGATCGCCACGGGGATACCTGTGATCATCTCATGGGAAGGCTGAACGGGGAGATGCGAAAGGAAACGTTCTGCCTAGCAAATAGTGACAATGATCTCTGCTCCCTGTGATACTAAAACACAGCCACGCCCCCCACAGTTAGGAACACTTAACCCCTACACTGCCACCCCTGGTTAACCCCTTCACTGCCAGTGTCATTTACACAGGAATCAGTGCATTTAAATAGCACTGATTGCTGTATAAGTGACAATGGTCCCAAAAATGTCTGATGTGTCCGCCATAATGTCGCAGTCACAATAAAAAAAAAAAAAAAAAAAATGCTGATCGCCGCCATTACTAGTAAAAAAAAAAAAAAAATTAATAAAAATGCTATAAAACTATCCCCTATTTTGTAAACGCTATAACTTTTGCGCAAACCAATCAATAATCGCTTATTGCGATTTTTTTTTTTTTTTACCAAAAATATTTAGAAGAATACATATCGGCCTAAACTGAAAATTGTCGTTCTTTTTTTGTTTATAGCGCAAAAAATAAAAACCGCAGGGGCGATCAAATACCACAAAAAGAAAGCTCTATTTGTGGGAAAAAAAGGACGTCAATTTTGTTTGGAAGCCACGTTGCACGACCGCGCAATTGTCAGTTAAAGCGACGCAGTGCTGAATCGCAAAAAGTGGTCTGGTCTTAAGCCAGCAAAATGGTCTGAAAGTGGTTAAAGTGTATTTTTTTTTTTTTTTTTTTAATTGCGTTTGCAAGACCACTGCACAAATACAGTGTGACATAAAACATCCACCATTTTATTCTCTATGGTCTCTGCTACAAAATGGAAAATTGTATCAAATACTTACTGTAATTTTCCTTTCTTGATAACAATCCATGACAGCATACATATGATATAGCTCCACCCCTATATCCACCCACAGGACCTGTTTAGCTCTATATACACAAGTAAAGGCGCAAATATCTGGGAATTATATAAGAAAAACCCTGTAGTATACATAAAAAAGTATTATGTATATAAATTAAATAAACATTTAAAAACCAGGCTAGAGTCCATAATGATGAAGTTATTAAAGTCCAAAGATTAAAATAGGGGAGAAGGGATTATGAGATGGGATCCACATACAGAGCTGCCTCCAGGAGGGAACTGAAACCAGGTTCCAAAAGTCTGAGAGAAACACAAAGAGAGGCGCCTCTGGGTGTAGACGTAAAGAACAATTTATTTGCACATCACATGTACAGGCAACTCACATTTTCTGGAAGTCATCAGTAGACATGTAAATTAAAGTACATCCCTCATAGGGGTCATCAGGTCCGTCAGGGGCTCTTCTTGCTGACTGGGCGTTTGGCCATATGTTGTAGACACCGCAAGATGGTAAAGCCAGCCATGGTGGAGGAAAACTCAAAGCGAGGCCTGGAGCGCAATGGAGGGCAGGCAAGGAGAGATGACGTCACTGGCAAGCGCCGCGTTTCACGAGCGTATGGGCTGCAATGACGTGACTCCTTCATCAAGCTATAGATGGATGTGAGTCCTAGCAATAAAACACTAATGGAGGGGGAGTGGCCAAGGCAAAAAATGCTGTAATAGGTCAGACAACATATACTGGGCCATGAGCAACATTACACGGACCAATATTAAGATCAAATAGCTAATAATATCTTGGCGCTAGTACATTTAAATGTTTAGCTCTATAAAAGTCTGACTGAGAGCTACCTCCCCATTCTCCGTATAAAGCACAAAGATCAGAGGGAGGGTTTGTATGCTGCCATGTATTGGCGTCAGGAAAGGAAAATTACGGTAAGTATTTGATACAATTTTCCTGACGCCAAACACGGCAGCATACATATGATACATAATGAGCTTTTGCGAGGGAGGGTTTAATGCTACAAACTTTAGTCTTTATTTGACAATAGACATAAAAGCTTGGATGTTTTTCCTCCCAAACTCTACTGTAGTAAGAGCTGCTGGATCCACCCTGTAGTGGTTTAAGACATATGAGGTGATGACCAGCTAGCCTCTTTGCAGGCTGTCTTCAGAGACAATCCTGCCCATGCTGCCCAAGAAGAAGACATCGCCCTGGTTGAGTGAGCTCTAACCACCTCTGGAGGATCCTTCCCTGCTGCTCTATATGCCCGATGAATAAGTATTACTATCTGGGCCGAGATGGTTCTGGCCGAGGCTTCTTTCCCTTTAAATTTTCATGATGATGAAAAAGTCTGTTAGAACATCTAAATGTAGAAGTAGCCTGAAAATAGGCTTTGAGGACTTTTGAAATGTCCAACTCGTGCAGATCAGCATCTGATTCCACTGGGTAGGCACCCATTCACTGGAGAGATGAAATATCAATGCCACTTTTGGGACCAGATGATCCAATGGTCTCAGCACAACCCTGTCTGGGAAGAACATGGAATAAGGTTCTGCTGCCCCCAATTCTTGGAGTTCCGACACCCTTCCCCATGAAGCTATGGCTAATAGGAAAGACGTTTTTAAGGTGATATCCCATAATGAACAGTCTTCTGTCGGAGTACGAGGAGGGTTTGCTAGAAAATTGAGGACTACTGCCAGGTCCCATTGAGGGAACCCATTTCTCTTGGGAGGGCGTAGTCTAAGTACCACTCTCATGATGTGCGCCATCAGCAGGTTTGCTGCCCATTTCTTTTGGGTAAAAACCGAGATTGCTGAAATTTGCACCTTAAAACGAACTGAGACCCAAATCCAATCCAGATTGCAGGTAAGAGGATTTGCGATACATTTGGGTCAAACTGACGTCCAGCTGCAAAGCTTGTGAACATATTTCATATTCTGGAGTAGATGGCATTGGTTGACCCCTTTTTGGAACTGTAAAGTTCTAACACCCTCTGGAGAACATCCTAACTCTTGTAACCCCTGCCTTACAATCTCCAGGCTGCTAAGGCCAGTCGTGATAGTTGTGGATGTAGGGTATCCCCTTCGTACAGGAGATACCGGCAGAGTGAGCTGTCTGCACATGCTGAGATCCATTGCCAGAGAGACCCATGGTCTGTGAGGCCAGTAAGGAAATATTATGATGACTGTCAAATTCTGTCGACAATCTCCTCAGGAATTTCAGGATTAAAGAAATTGGAGGGAAGACATAGGCCAGTTGCCCAACCCAAGGATGGGTAAAGGCATCCGTCCCCTCCACTAATGGATGAGGGTAGCATGAGAGGAACCAGCTCACTTTGCAGATGGTTGATGAGGCAAAAATATCCATCTTGCGGACACCCCCATTCGTGGATGGTCTCTTTGAACACTTCAGGGTGAAGGGACCATTCGTTGGGGTCCATGAATTGTCTGGATAGGCGATCTGCTTCCAAGTTCTGACCTGGAAGATATATGGCCCTCAAATCTGGGAGATATTGTTGTGCCAATGTAATGATTGGTTCCACCTCTCTCAAGAGGGATTGACTGTGTGTCCTGCCTTGTCGCTGTATGTAGGACACTGCTGCCGTGTTGTCCAGATGGAGCAGGACTGGGCGACCCTGTATGTGAGGCAGCAAGGTGGCCAATGCCATGAATGCTGCTTGAAGTTCCAGAATATTGGAAAGTAAGCCCTGAATGGAAATCCCCCCTCTTCTGTGGATCTTTAGTTGTTCGCAGGTGGCGCCCCACCCTGCTGCGCTGGCATCTGTGGTAACAATGATCCATGGCTGCGGCCCTAATGGACTATGCTGTTTTAGACTCTGGCGCCTCTGGCTGGTGATCCTGATTGGCTGGGCTAGACGAACTCTTCCACTGCATCAGAAAGCCTTGTTGGAAAACTGAGTTTCCAGTGAGCCCAGGGGATCATCGGAATACATGAAGCCATTATCCCGAATGGAATCATGCACTGGGCTGCGGATATCACTGGTGCAGCCAATGCCTGTTGGAACTTCTCCCTGATTTTGGGGAGTTTCTGAGGTGGCAAAGAAACTGTGGCTATCTGAGTATTGAATTGGGCCCCTAGGTAGACCATATTCTGTGTAGGCTCCAGCTGGCTCTGGTAATGCATATACCTCATCTTGAATCTGAAGAATTGCTGGTATGACTGAAGGATAGGGACATGCTGGTAGGCATATTGCAAGTCAACTGAAATCCTCCAGTCACCTGGTTGAATAATCTGGATTATGGTATGGAGAGACTCCATCTTGAGTCTCTCCATACCTTAAATTGATTCAGACTCTTGAGGTAGTTCTGGAGGCTGCCGTTTGAACATTTTTTGGCAGTGGTCTTGCCGGAACTGGGTCACTTTGAGTCACCTGGCTCCAACTGCCTCCTGGGCGGGCCGACGTTAAAAGGGCTTCTGGGTATCTTGGGGAGCTGCAGGGGTCTTAGCGCTCTGTGATCTTACAAAGGTTGGCTGTGTAACCCTCCAACGCCTTCTGAAGTCTTTTGGATGGGCGAAAGCCTCCGAAATCCCAGTACCTGTTTGGTGCTCCTCTGGATGGTTGCCCTCTGGCATCTGGACCTTTGATCTTGGGGCAGAAGACCCGATTTTCCTCCTGTAACCCTGGAGATAGCAGTCTCTAGTTTTTTGGCCAATTTTCCCATCAAAAGACAGTTTACAGCAATTCTGTTTTGAGGATGGGTCAGCCGCCCAGGGTTTTAGCCACAGATCACTGCCATTACTAATACAAAAAAAAAATTTATAATTAAAATGCCATAAAACTATCCCCTAATTTGTAGACTCTATAACTTGTGCAAACCAATCAATATATGCTTATTGAATTTTTTTTTTTTCAAAAATATGTTTGAAGAATACATATTGGCCTAAACGGAGAAAAAAAAAAGGTTTTTTTATATATTTTTGGGGATATTTATTGTAGCAAAAAGTAAAAAATATTGAATTTTTTTCAAAATTGGCGCTCTTTTTTTTTTGTTTATAGCGGAAAAAATAAAAATCGCAGAGGTGATCAAATACCACCAAAAGAAAGCTCTATTTGTGGGAAAAAAAGGACATCATTTTTGTTTGGGTGCAATGTCGCACGACCACACAATTGTCAGTTAAAGTAACGCAGTGCCGAATCGCAAAAAGTGCTTTTGTCAGGAAGGGGGTAAAATCTTCTGGGGCTGAAGCGGTTAAAGGGGGCAATACACAATCTTAAGAAATGGGGTATGTAAACTTCTGATCAGGGTCATTTGGGCAGTTTCTGTTGTCATTCTGATTTTAAAAAGAGTAAACACAGTTGATTGATAAAAAATGGCTTCAGGCAAACACTAACCATGAGTGATAGAAAAGTTTTTGTGTTATCATTCATGTTCTCTGAAAAATGGCCAAGAAATCATAAATTCTGCCAGGGTAGGTAATCTTATGCGCACAACTGTGTGTGTATGTGTGATATATATATATATATATCCCCTCATCAGTGCTGCAATTTAGTGCCACTGTCACATGACATTAAAAAAAAGTATCGGTAATTGGTATAGGTGAGTACTGGAAATAAAAGTATCAGTACTCGGTCATGGTAGAGGTGGAATGTTTGATGAAATGGCGGGAAGACACACACACCTTCACACACCTTTTAATTAGACTCAGAGAATTTGTTACATCCATAGGTGTGCGCCTGGGCACACCCTAAATACCCTGTGTGGCACAGATTCCCTCTGTTTAGACTCCTGATATTTCACCAAAGCTCCCTAACAGGGCTCCTTAAAAAAAATTGTAAAATTGTAAAAAATAAAATTATAAAAATAAAAACTACTTACACCAGTCTCTGCCCTAATGACACTGTCTGCTGCTCTACTGACATCGCCAGTGTATATATACACATGCACACACATGTGTTTGAGCTTTGGGGTGCACAACTGCACACCCTAATGCAATAGGCTGTGCACGCCTATGGTTACATCCAGGCAGCTCCAAAATTCAACATATGTCGCAGCACTCCTTGCCACCAAAAGGTGTATGGCTGCATCTCCAGGTTTAACCTCTTAGGGAAATGCTCAGAACAAAGTAAAAGCACCACAATGCTCCCTGCATAAAGGGCAAAACATACAACAGAGTTGGCTCTGAGTAAGCCCAGTAGTTCCCATGCTTTAGAGAGAAAGGCAGGCTCCAGGGAACATTCAAACCACCTTCAAATATGTAATTGCAATAGGGAATTATTCCACTTTAGTACCAGTTTATGTAAATCATCATTCCTTGTGAACATGAAGTCATTGCAAAGCAGAATATTTGAAGTTAACTGCCACCTAGTGGTAATGTGGTTATTCACTGCACTAATACACAGGATGAATTCTATCTCTTGTGCTGACCCAAATACAATTCAAGATAAACTAAGTGCTCAAAGTAGTGCCAAAGCCATTTTTTTTAATTTTGGGTAGAGTGCAGATAGGAAAGAACTCCTGGTGACAATGGTCACCAGGACAAATAGAGAGGGTGATTTTAACTTGAGGAACACAGACTGCAAATTCTAACCTGCCAGGTTCTTTCGAACACTTGCCTATTCTATCCAAAACTAAAAAAAGTTGCACTTAGATACATGATAAATCGTTTCTCTGCCTTTTGGCTAGGATGAAGTGTAGTATCTGTTCTTATCAGCGTCCAGTAGGGGTGCTCCAACATTATTCAGGCCTTTTGACTCAGGTGGCTGGCTGTATAGTATTCCTGCTTGTATGATGGGGTTCTGCTGGACCTTCCTTGTGGAAAGGAATCTCTATCAAGTGCTCAAGGCACCCATTGTATCCTGATTTGAGTGGTGCTACTTTGTTTGGGCAGGGGTTGGGAAAGCAGAGACCATGCAGCATTAAGCACCCCCTGGGAGTGGCTACCCAGAAATGCCCTGAGTATCACTATGGGCTTGGGACTCTAGTGTGAGAACAGGCACCAGGACACAACACCAATTTGTATTTTTTTCTGCACATTGCCTCATAGGTTAAGTCCTTTGACCGAGACTGGGGCAATTTTTGTTACCAGACCACGAGGCCTAGGCCATTGTATATACGCTGGCACCTTTTTTCACTTATTTATTGCTCGCCACGTGTGTCGCCCATAGGGTTTGGGTGTTCAGGCTCATCCTGAAGTCTAGGGGGAGGATGTGTGACCTGCTGGACCTTTTCGCTAGGTGGACTAGAGCGCCTAGCCCTCTTCAGGAATATTGCACTTCGGGAGCACAGGGAAGAGCCTTTACTAGGGTGACTAGGTTGATCTTTTTGTGGCTCACACTGGTGTTTCGTTTTTGCACATCGCACCGCAGGCTTGAAAAAAAATGTTAAAATAAAAACATCTTCTTCTGACGCTGTTTGCAGCAGACTCATCACTCTGAGGCTCAGCACCACTCCTTTTCCAGGCTGACTGATGACCAACATCATTTAACCAATTTCCTGTGAGCCAAAGCTGTCACGGGAATTCCTCTTGAGGGTACATCATGTGATCCTGGGCTCACAGAACAATACTGGAGAGCGCAGCACTGATGATATTTCATCATACTGCTTTCTGCATTAATAAAGACCACCGCCAACTGTTGCAGAGGGAAGAAGGAGGTGATGCATCTAGAAGACTTCCGAAATTAAAGCGGAACTAAACCCATTGATTGTTTTTCCAAAACCGTTATATTCAAGTCATGTTGTGAATATCTGTCACAGGTGCTTGTGCTCTCAACTGAACTGTCAAGCCATAAAATAGCTGCTGCCATAACTGATCACATGTGCAGAACCATGGCAAGTGCAAAATCAAACCGAGGCTAAGGATAAGAGTATTTAGTTTCACTTTAAGGGTTGTTTAAGAACAATTTAAAATTTTTTCCTGGAGTTGTTCAAATGCTGAAACTCTCCAGGTATTCCCCATCCAAGGGATAAGCGCTTATAAATGTCAGTGGATACTGACCATTGCACAATATACAGTACTGTATGTTATTTGTGGGACTGCCCATCGTTGATAGCAGGTTGGCTTTGTATTATAGAATGAACTGTATTTGTATTTTATAAAAAACATCAAAGTGCTGGGTAAATAGCTACTAGTTAGCAATCTTGCACTGCAGTTCTTGAACCTGGGTTTGATATACGGTATTTATCAGAAACACTTGTCTGGGGGGGGGCGTGGCGACCGAGCTCCGAGATGGCGGTGTGATCCGGAGCTCCGCTCGCCCACAGAGAACAATCGTCAGCGGACACATTTAACCGGCGGTGTGACGACCCTAATCAGAGGGTACCTACCGGCATACATCGGGGGCACATTCGGGTGATGGCAAGACACCGCAAGAATCCCCAGCAGCCGCAGAAAATGTCAGGCTATTATGCCGCGAACGGCGCATCTCAAAATGGCGGCGGCGGGGGTGAAGCTCGTACCTCACAGCGCTCACAGGAACAAGCGGCAGACGCCACAGAGCCTCAGGTACCTCGCACTCCTCCTCAACAGGGCCATAGTGATTCCTCCTCTGGGCCTACAACCCCCACCACCCGGAGTCCGGCCAAATCTAGGCCGAGGAGGGAATCCCCTTACAGGCCACAACAGCCTCTGGAGATGGAGGTAAGCAGCGGAGCCATGGTGGCGGCCTTCCCTCACACTCAGGCAGGAGACCCCATTGCAGACTTCCCCACTAATGACAGGCCAGTGTCAGATACAGTTCTAAAGGACATGTTGCTATCATTACGCTCATCCTTACAGGCTGATGTAGTCAGGGAACTTGCTGTATGTAGAAGAGATGTTGATTCACTGGGCATGAGAGTGGATAGAGTGGAAAACAAAATGGAGGAATTTACCTCATCATACAATGTAATGGTGGACTCTAATAATGCTCAAGGGACTGAAATTGGATGGATAAAAGACAAATTAGCAGACCTCGAGGACCGATCCAGGAGAAACAATTTAAAATTGAGAGGGGTACCTGAAGATATACCTCCAAATCAATTACTAGCTTATGCACAGGCCCTTTTCTCCAACATTTTGCCTCAAGCTTCCACTCAGGACTTACTTATTGACAGGATTCATAGAATCCCCAAGCCCTCTTTCCTTCCTGCTGCAATACCTAGGGATGTATTATTACGGGTACACTATTTTCATGTAAAAGACCAAATTCTACAGACCTACAGGAGACTAGAAAATGTCCCCCCACAATTTACTAATGTAAGGCTGCTACCAGACCTGTCCAGACACACTTTGCAACGCCGACGCAATCTTCTTACTGTAACCAAAGCATTAAGAAACCATAATATTCCTCATAAATGGAAATACCCTGCTACCCTGTCCATCACTTATAATGGTACTACTGCACTGATATCCTCTTTAGATGATGGTTTGAAACTTCTCCGCACGTGGAATATTCTGCCTACCATGGATACACAATATGCCACTCAAGCTGGGCCTTCTTCTATACAAAATGAATGGCAGGTTGTATCTAGAAGTAGATCTAACAAAAAACCCGCCGGTGGACTCTAACTAATCTCTGATTGTCTCTAAGGGAGAGTTTATATAATCTCTTCTCTTCCCCCCTACTTACCATCAGCAGTTATAACTGCTCTTGGATCAGTTTATGGATCCATTTCTTATGTTTTACATATGTCTTTTAATATTTTTTCTTTTTTCCCTTTTAAGTTTTTTTTTTGATATGCACGATCCGAATTACTTCATCAACTGGATGCCTTTTCCATGGAATGCTCTATACAAGCTACATAGTGCCTTCTTGATCGCAGTGAGTTTTATTTTTCTTCTTTCAATCTCAGCTCCACATAATCTTTTTTTTTTTTTTGCTTGATCCATGACGATATCCTGTTTGTCTATTAATGCACACGGACTGAATCATCCGACCAAGCGTTTTTCTCTATGGAAGGAAGCCTACAAACATAGAGCTGATATCCTTTGTGTTCAGGAAACGCACTTTCAAACTGACAGAACTCCACAATGTTCTCACAAAGATTATCCACATATATATTTGGCCTGTAACCCAAGGAAAAAAGTTGGTGGTGTCCTTTTAGCGATTAAGAACACTCTCTCATTTCAACAAAAGGATTCCTTCATAGACACTGAGGGCAGATTTATTATTTTAACAGGAGACATTAATTCTCAACCATTTACTTTAGTTACCCTATACGCCCCAAATAGGCATCAACTGCGCTTCTTCAAAAAGGTTTTACGCAAGCTTGATTCTTTAAAATATGGCAGAGTACTTATATGTGGGGATTTCAATATTACTTCGGATCCTAAAGTGGACACATCTTCGGTAAAATCTGACCAGTCACCAGCGCTACAAGAAGTTCTACACAATGAAGAACTGTTTGACGCCTGGAGATGTCTCCATGCGAATGAACGAGACTTTACTTTTTTCTCTAACAGACACAAATCTTACTCTCGTATTGATATGTTTCTCACTGATAGAATGCTATTGCAAGATATCGATGTGGCTACTATACATGATATTACGTGGTCTGACCACGCAGCAATTTCGTTAAGTATAGTAGAGAAGGGTGTCTCCTCTTCACCTCCCGTCTGGCGTTGTAATAATAGGCTGATTCAGGAGTCTTCCTCAAGTAAAATATTGTCACAACACCTTACAAATTTTTTCCAAGACAACTTCGGTTCAGTTACTGACCCCCATATTTTATGGAACTCCCATAAAGCATATATGCGGGGAATATTCATACAAATGGGCGCCAAAATAAAAAGGCAACGGTCTCAGCAGCTATCGAATATTCTTGCTGATATTAAAAACTTTGAATCTCAGAATAAATTGTCACCTAACAAATTTTTGTCGGAAAAACTGACCTCTCTTAGAGAACAACTTAGAACACTTCTTTCCCAACAGTTTGATAAACATCTTAGACGTTTAAAATTAAATTACTATAATAATGCTAACAAACCTGGTAGACACCTTGCCAATAGGTTAAAAGCTGCACGTGCCAAAACACGGATCGCTTTCCTTAGACATGCTACCTTATCTCATAAAATTATTCACCCGCAAGAAATAGCTAACCAATTTGCAGAATACTATAGTTCCCTTTACAATCTGAAAGATGATCCGAATACATACCAACCAACGGAGGAAGCTATTCAGACATTCCTACATAGCATACAATTACCATGTCTTTCTACACAACACCTAGAAACTTTAAATGCACCATTCACGATCCGAGAAATTGAAAAAAACATCGACTCACTTCCAACTGGTAAATCCCCAGGCCCTGACGGGTTTTCTAATGAATATCTCAAATCATTCAAACACATTATATCGCCTCATATGGTTAATTCTTTTAATACAGCTGCTGAGTCCGCATGCTTCCCCCTTGATATGCTAAAAGCCTTCATTATTACATTGCCTAAACCTGGTAAAGAACCAGATACTCCGGCCAACTTTAGACCTATATCCCTCTTAAATTGTGACACTAAGGTATATGCCAAATCATTGGCCATTCGTCTATCACATATTATTCCTTCTCTTATTAAAAACGACCAGATGGGATTTGTGAAGGGGAGACAAACTTCCGATGCAACTAGACGAATTGTGAATATTTTACACTATGCTAAATTGCATAGAACGCCTTCTCTGCTGTTATCTATTGACGCAGAGAAGGCGTTCGATAGGGTCCATTGGATGTACATGCGCATGACCTTAGAAAAGTTTGGTTTTCAAGGACGTATTTTGCAAGCTATTATGGCACTCTATTCATGCCCTACAGCTCAGGTGTACACGAATAACACTTTATCTAATATGTTTAGTATTGGCAATGGAACTAGACAGGGTTGTCCTCTGTCTCCTTCCATTTTTAATATAATGATTGAACCTCTGGCTGAAAAAATTAGGACGCACCCTTCTATCAGAGGCTTCCGGTTTGGCACACAGGAACATACTATTAATCTTTTTGCGGATGATATTATACTATTAATGACTGACCCAATTACTTCTTTACCTGTGGCTCATACTGTTCTGCAGGCGTTTGGTAAAATTTCTTACTATAAGGTGAATTTCTCAAAATCTTTGATACTTGATATAAATATTAAGTCAAAACAGAAACTTGATCTTCAGGCTTGGTTCCCATACACGTGGAGTAACAGTGGTGTACCTTATCTGGGGATTATCCTGAAGGCCAGGACTTCTGACCTTGCAAGAGCTAATATGATTCCACTTATTGCCAAATTGGAAGCTCAACTGAAATCTTTTTCGATGAAGGAAGTGTCCTGGTATGGAAGGATGGCGGCATACAAAATGTTGATTCTGCCTCAAATTCTGTATATTTTTCGATCTTTACCGATCCATATTCCTCAACATTTTCTCTCCAAACTAGCTACCATGGGAAGGAAATATATATGGAATGGTAAAAAAGCTAGGTGTTCCAGGTGCAACCTTACTTCTCACAAAAAAATTGGCGGGGCTGGCCTGGTAGATATACAGGATTATTACTGGGCTGTTCGTTTAGACCAAATTAAACACTGGTTCCAGACTGTTAATGCACCTTCATGGGTGTCTATGGAGAATTCAATAGTACCCTTGCAAGAAGCTTCTACTTTTCTACTTACAGATAGTTGGTTTAAATGGGACTTGAAAACTCTAGCTCCCACTATTAACATTTCTTTGAAGGCATGGAGGCATATCCTAGATAACGTCCATAGAGAAGCTAATGATGTTCCCTATGATGTACCTCTATATGTACTTGAGAAATACCTTCCATCACTCACAGTCGATGACCTGATTACTAAAGGAATTACTACAGCATCAGAACTATATAATGATGGTCAACTTAAGTCCATTGACACTTTATTGTTGCAATATAACCTGAACGAGGACGAGATTCTTAAATGCTATAACATAATACAATTTTTTGAGTCAAAACCGATTCCGTTAATTAGAATCCCATTTATACTTTGGCAATTCTATTTTACGGAAAAACGCGACGCGAAAGGCATATCGTATTTTTATAACATCTTTGAGAACAAAATTACATTTGTTAAAACTTCAGCTATGCTCAAATGGGAAGATGATATGAATCAGTGTTGCCAACCGTCAGTAATTTTACTGGCAGCCAGTAAAAAACAGGCACTTTTCTCCTGCCAGTAAATGCCAGTAAGAGGAAAAGGTTGCCAGTAAAAAATATGGCCGTGGCGTTTGGCTCGGAACTGGGGAAGCGCAGCTTGGGTCCAGTGCCGACCAGGACCATCCCAGTACCTGCTAAAGTGTGTTTGGGTGGTACCGGTGGGAGGCGGTTCTGGCGAAGACGGTGCCTGAGCATGTCGTGTGATGTCATGGTGCAAGGGAGCCAAACAGGGTGGCCAGAGCCTTATGTGCGGGTCTGTGGGATGGGGGCAAGGTAAGCCGGGAGCGGGACTGTCAATGCTGTTTGGACTGGAGGGGACTGAGGGGACCACCTGGCATGGATAGAGACTGTCACTGTGACTCAGGATGGTACATGTCAGTGTCACTGTGAGAGTCTATTTCATGTGCATGTGTCGCCCATTCTAATTTCCTGCCCCTGAGTCCTGTCCCTGAGCCACTTACTTACTATATTTAAAATAAAATAAGAAATATGCTTTTTTCCTTAATATCTACCTTGAATCACATTGATAATTGCATATTGTACTTGTTTGTAGCCTAAATACTGAAATTTGCACTTACAACTGTAATTTTGTAACTTTTGGAAATGCCAGTAAAAACGTGGCTGTGCCAGTAAATTTTGGGTGTTGTGTCAGTAAATTTTAATCTGGTAGGTTGGCAACACTGATATGAATTCAGAATTTTCGGAACTCCAGTGGCGACAGGCTTTTTCAGAAATACACACAGCCTCTCACTGTGCTAAACACTGGGAACTGACTATTAAATTAACTAACAGATGGCACTACACTCCGTTTAAATTAGCATCTTTTTTCCCAGGTACCTCACCACATTGTTGGAGGGGATGTGGACAAATAGGAAATCTAATGCATATGCTTTGGCATTGTCCTACAATCAAAAGCCTATGGAACAGTATATTCCGATTAATATCTTCTATCACGGGTTTATTGACCTCTCCAGATCCTGCTCTGGGTATTCTTCACTTAAACATTGACAAGTTTGATAAAAATTTCAGACCAGTAATAACCCATATCCTGTTGGAAACACGATTGCTAATTCTTTGCAACTGGAAATCCACTATTGCTGTGAATGTGTCTGATGTCACCTCAGCTGTGAGTAGAAATCATTCTTTTGAGCGTTTATTAGCCATTAATAACATGAAATGTTCACGGTTTGACTCACAATGGTCTATTTGGCCTAAAGTTCTTCCATAAATTATCCTTAGTGTATGTAGGAATGTTATCCTTAATATTGATGACTCAGATATTATTGTGCATATCTTTGTCTGTTGTTTTTTTTTTTTTTTTTTTTTTATTTCTTTTTTCCTTGTACCCTGTATTTATTTATGTTCTTTGAAATACTCAATAAAAACTTTAATGATTAAAAAAAAAAAGAAACACTTGTCTGGTAAACATTTGTTCTTGGAGAGTGGGAGACATCTGTAGCCATGGTGACGAGCACTCCAGACAAACAATCCACCAATCACCCTGCTGCCAGACCCCCCATATATCATTTGAGACAATAAGCAGTCATTTGCATAGTTTTATTGCGGGATACAACTTGGTTGGCGTAAAGGAAGATATGGGATGCCCATAGCACTTATTAAATTGTCATCACATTTGTAGAACATTGATTAGCAGCTTTAGCCCTGAAAATGATGCACTTCTAACCTTCACAGTCTGTTTACCCCTGCATATCTCCAATGCAGACTATTGCTCCTCTTCTTCTGCACTCACGCCTGCAGATTATCACTCCTCTTGTACAAATCCTCTACTGCAAAACTGTTAGATTCCTATTGCTTCACTTCCAGTATTACAAAAAGGGACAACTCTGAATAATCCCAGTTTGCTGGCTGTACTTGAATGGTGTTGCTTCAGCAAATCAATAAGCCAGAGGCATGCAATTACCTCTCCCCGGTGGCTCAGTGAATTTGCTGTGAACAGAAAATATATACAAAATATATAAAAATATATTACTCAGTGGTAAGTATAGGAATGGTGTGAACCTAAAAACAAAAAGGCAAACAATACAAATGATATTTGTAGTGCACACAGTAAAGTCCCAAAGAAACTCCTCAGTGATGATTGAGGAACAAATTCCTATATGCATTTAAAGTAAAAAATAACATGTCAAAATGGTGATATTATCCTGGGTAAACAGAAAATGTCCCAAAGTGATACAATATGGATAACGTCAAGTCAGAGTAATCCTGGACCGAATCTTCTGGTATACACACTCATATATGAGGAAAAATAGATGTACGCTTACCAGAACTGGTGGACTCCCTGTCAGCAACAGGGAGTCAAACAGGCATAGAGAGGCTCTAGGTAGCCTACGACCTCGATGTTCCAAGGCAGACGGATGGACTGTGTAGAACCACTCATGGCTTCGCCAACAGGATACGGTGGATCAGGATGAAGACAGCTATCATGAAGTCTGGATCTTCATAGATGGAATAGGGGTTCCTGGACAGCCGCTTGGTAGATGGAAAATGGAGTGAGCAGGTGATGGACGCTCACTAAAGATGAAGCGAGGGCTCTCTTGGAATACTCTCCAAATAGATATTCAACCATGTGGAGAAAAAGTGAAAAAACCGGAGGGGACTCCAATCGTGTGGATCAATAAAGCAGGTTTTTATTTAAAAAAACCAAATACAAAACAAATGATATAAAAGTGATCACATTTAAAAAGCAGTGTGGGTATGGGTATGACCTGGGTATGACCCATACCCACACTGCTTTTTAAATGTGATCACTTTTATATAATTTTTTTGTATTTGGTTTTTTTAAATAAAAACCTGCTTTATTGATCCACACGATTGGAGTCCCCTCCGGTTTTTTCACTTTTTCTCCACATGGTTGAATATCTATTTGGAGAGTATTCCAAGAGAGCCCTCGCTTCATCTTTAGTGAGCGTCCATCACCTGCTCACTCCATTTTCCATCTACCAAGCGGCTGTCCAGGAACCCCTATTCCATCTATGAAGATCCAGACTTCATGATAGCTGTCTTCATCCTGATCCACCGTATCCTGTTGGCGAAGCCGTGAGTGGTTCTACACAGTCCATCCGTCTGCCTTGGAACATCGAGGTCGTAGGCTACCTAGAGCCTCTCTATGCCTGTTTGACTCCCTGTTGCTGACAGGGAGTCCACCAGTTCTGGTAAGCGTACATCTATTTTTCCTCATATATGAGTGTGTATACCAGAAGATTCGGTCCAGGATTACTCTGACTTGACGTTATCCATATTGTATCACTTTGGGACATTTTCTGTTTACCCAGCATAATATCACCATTTTGACATGTTATTTTTCACTTTAAATGCATATAGGAATTTGTTCCTCAATCATCACTGAGGAGTTTCTTTGGGACTTTACTGTGTGCACTACAAATATCATTTGTATTGTTTGCCTTTTTGTTTTTAGGTTCACACCATTCCTATACTTACCACTGAGTAATATATTTTTATATATTTTGTATATATTTTCTGTTCACGTTAGATATATATTATCATTTCCTCAATTACCATTGAGGAATCGTTTGTTAGTTGAAGGGTATCACCACCATTCACTTCTTTAGCGCTGCATTTTTTCCTTACATTGCTTACTGAATATTTGTCTTATTCTAGTGCAGCAGCTACACTTACACCGTGTGCTACATTTGAGTTTAGCGCTGTAATTTCCCCCACTTTGCACAGTGAATTTGCTAGCTACACAGTCTCTTGAAGGGTATTACCGGAGTGCTTTACCAGGCCAGAGATACTCTGTACCACGGCCTAGCACACGGTAAATAGGTGGACTACTGTTCCCAGACAGTCCATAAACTGCAAACGCTGCATTCCCCGGCCACAGCATTCTGCAATACTCTCAACAATTCTCCTTTTGCTTCTTGAACACTGACCTTCTCCGAAGGGCAAGTTCTCTGTTCCCCGGTCACAGAAATCTGCTCTTCCCAATCCTACTGTTGCTCCTCCTTCACCGACCTTCGCCTGTGTACAAGTCCTGTGTTCCCCGGTCACAGCAGTTTGACACCAACTACATGATGAAGATCTTTCTCCAGGAATACATCCTAGCAGCTCCTCCATCCCTTCTCCGTGCTCGGCACACCCCCCACGTGGGGACGCCTTGCGGCAGCTACCTAATTCTCCATTCTCCTTTTCTCCTGCACCATCAGAACCCCCTGGGCAGCATGTGACCCCAGTTTATATGGGAGGCCTGCCCCCAGCCAATACCGCATGGTAATTGGTCACGGCTCCTCACATGAGCTGTTTGGGGGCACGGTGATGCTGCAATTGGGGGCACACTGATGCTGCAATTGGGGGCACGGTGATGGTGAAATTGGGGGCACTGTGAGGCTGCAATTGGGGGCACGGCGATGGTGCTATTGGGGGCACAGTGAGGCTGCAATGGGGGCACAGTGATACTGCAATGGGGATACAGTGATGCTGCAATTGGGGGCACGGTGATGGTGAAATTTGGGGCACGGTGATGGTGAAATTTGGGGCACAGTGAGGCTGCAATTTGGGGCACAGTGAGGCTGCAATGGTGGGCACGGTGAGGCTGCAATGATGGGCACAGGTTACGCTGCAATGAGATAATTTATGATGGCGTGATTAGGGGCCGGACAGGGTAAGGGTTGGGTGGGGCAATTGGTGGCGAGTAACCCTTGAGACCTGGCTAGTAGCTCAGGACTTGAAATTTTGAGCCCTGCAAGTAGTGTCCTGTCACAACTGAGTATAAAATAGAAGAGAGGCTCCTCTAAGTGTAGTAATATGGTTACATTTAATGAAGGTACAACATTTAGCAACTCGCATGGTTGATGACTAAAACAAGCACATCCAAGTATGCAGGCATCCGGGGGGAAAGATGTCCACATAGACCAGTGATGATGAACCTTGGCACCCCAGATGTTTTGGAACTACATTTTCCATGATGCTCATGTACTCTGCAGTGTAGTTGAGCATCATGGGAAATGTAGTTTCAAAACATCTGGGGTGCCAAGGTTCACCATCACTGACATAGACCATCCTCCACACCACCATCAACGTCATCCCTTCCACGCTGTGCGCCTCGCTTTCAGATCGCTCTACTGCAGGGTAGTCTTCTCGGTCACGGCGGCGGTGCGGAGAACGGTCTATGTGGACTGCTTTACCCCAGATGCTTGCATTCTTAGATGTGCCTCTTTTAATCATCAATCATGTGAGTTGCTAAATGTTGTACCTTCAATAAATGTAACCATATTGCTACACTTAGAGGCGCCTTTCTTCTCTTTTATACTCCGTAGCTCCTGATAGATTTTGCTTCTAATCCCCTTT
Organism: Lithobates sylvaticus; assembly: GCA_028564925.1. Lineage (NCBI taxonomy): Eukaryota > Metazoa > Chordata > Amphibia > Anura > Ranidae > Lithobates > Lithobates sylvaticus. Next base: position 232,777,325 of record CM053026.1, read on the forward strand.
GTGGAGGCTTCCATTTGTGAATGGACATTTTATGGTTACAGAACCTGGTCACATTGCTAGAATCTTTTTATATGGACTATAAACTGAAGGACCTATGAATAAATGTTTGTGGAACTAATCATTTGAGTTTCCATTATTTCTTATGGGGAAATTCGCTTTGATATACAAGTTCTTTGGATTACAAGCATGTTTCCGGAACAAATTTATGCTTGCAACCCAAGGTTTTACTGTATAAGATAATAACAACACCCACTGTAATATTTGAACAACATAAACAGCCATTGTTAAAACCAACATAAAATCCAATGTGTTATCGCTTGTCCTCAGTTGACACCCAGGGGCCAGCCGAACAGGACTGCAGATCCGTGAGTCACCGGGAGAATTTGTGCTGTGTTGGCAGGGCGATTTGTTGTTTTACATGGGCTTGGGGGGGAAAGAAGGATTTGTGGTGGAGGCAGGATTTGGAGGGGAAGAGCATTTTTATTGGTAGGGGGGAGGCAAAGGATTTTTGTTGGGATAGGGAAGGATAGACAACCCGCTGAATCCTAATTAACCACTTCTGGACCGCCCACTGTACATATACTGCAGCATGATTTTGTGCACACAGTTTCAGGGGGGGTGGGGCGTATGGGAGACAATCAGCAGGTCCGATGGCCGCCGCGACCCGCCGATCATTCAGCGGAGACACCATCAATGGTATGCCGATGTAAACGAGACACACCGCTGATCTGTCAGTGAGGGAAAGCGAGATGTAGTGTTTAAGCTAAGCTGAAAAACGAAGGCCCCTTTCACACGGACGGTCCGTTCAGGTCCGCCTGTCAGTTTTTTTTAGGCAGACCTGAACGGACGCTCCATAGACCTCTATGAAGAGTCGGATGTCATCGGTGACATGACCGCTGACATCCGACCCACTCTGATCCGAAAAAGTGTGACGGAGGAAAAAGCTATTTTTCCATCCGTCTGCGGATCGGATGACGATGGACTCTACGGTCCGTCATCATCTGATCCCCCATAGGGGAGAGCGGCGCTCTGACAGGTCCGTCCCTGCACAGAGTGCAGAGACAGACCTGTCATCTTCCTGCTCAGCGGGGGATCGATGGAGCGATCCCCTGCTGTGCAGAGCTGGCTCCGTACACGGACACGTCCGTGTGAAAGAGCCCTATCTCAGCTTTCCTGCAGTGCATCTGCCCCCCCCCCATTCAGTTAGAAAGCACCTCCCTAGGACACACTTAACCCCTTGATCACCACTAGTGTTAACCCCTTCCCTGTCAGTGTCATTTATACAGGGATCAGTGCATTTTTTTTTCAGCCCTGATCCCTGTACTGGTCACCCAAAAAGTGTCACTTGGGGCCAGATTTGTCCGCCACAATGTCGCAGTCCCGCTAAAATTCTCTGATCGGCATTACTAGCAAAAATAAATAAAAATGCCATAAATCTATCCCCTATTATGTAGACGCGATAACCTTTGCTCAAACCAATCAATATACGCCTATTGCTATTTTTCTTTTTTTTTCTTTTAACCAAAAATATGTAGAAGAATACATATTGGCCTAAATTTATGAATAAATTCGTTTTTTTTTTATATATATTTTTTGCATATGTATTATAGCAGAAAGTAAAAAATATTGTTTTGAAAAAAAAATAAAATAAGTAATTAGTAATTGGCGCTCCTATTTTTTTTTTGTTAATAGCCCAAAAAATAACAATAGCAGAGGTGATCAAATACCACCAAAAGAAAGCTCTATTTATGGGAAAAAAAAGGACATCAATTTTATTTGGGTACAGCATCACGCGACCGCACAATTGACAGTTACATTGACGCAGTGCCGTATCCCAAAAAAAGTGGGTAAAACCTTCTGGGGCTGAAGTGGTTAAACACAAATTTTTGAGTGGACAAGGGGTACTAGTTCACATAAATACCATACAGCAGCACAAACTTTCCCTTGGTTTCTCTCTGCCCCACAGAGCAGCTCTCTTTTTGGGCATGCCTAAATATCATAACTCGATCCCCAGCTATAATAGTATAACTGACCATCACAATGTTGTCAAAAGATTTTAAATGCTACAAAGCACCACTCTCTGAAACAACAGGACATAGTAATATATTCTAGCCAGCTCATTTATTTCCTTCCCCTAATGAAAATGATCAACTGCCTCCTTGCGTATAAGGACCCTTTTGGCTTCAAAATGTGGTTTTCTAAAGCTGTCAAGTATGTATATAATTTGTTTAACATTGCGGGAGTTAACACATTTAGGCCCCCCCTTTCACACTGCGGCAGTGGGGGTATCGGCGGTAAAGCGGCGCTATATTTAGCGCCGCTTTACCGTTGTTTTAGCGGCACTATTCGGCCGCTAGCGGGGCGGTTTTGACCGCCGCTGGGGCCGAAAAAGGGTTAAAACCGCCCGCAAAGCACCGCTGCCCCATTGTTTTCAATGGGAAGGGGGGCTTTAGGGGCGGTAAATACAGCGCTCCAAAGATGCCGCTTGCAGGACTTTTTTGACCGCCCTGCAAGCGCACAGCTCCAGTGTCAAAGCCCTCGGGCTTTCACATTGGAGACACAGCAGCGGCTGTTTTAGGGTGCTTTGCAGGCGCTGTAGCGCCTGCAAAGCACCCCAGTGTGAAAGGGGCCTTAAAGTCATAAAGATTCTTGGAATATTCCATGCTCTGAATACTCTTGATATCTGTTATCAAAATGTTCTATGTAAAGATGTTTAAATAGTCCCTAATCCACAGGCCTCCTTTCCTCAGACAGATCTACCAAACTTTCATATACAGGTGCATCTCAAAAAATTTTAATAATCAAAAGTTTAATTTATTTCAATAATTCAATTCAAAAAGTGAAACTCATATTATATAGATTCATTACACACAGAGTGGTATATTTAGGCATTTTTTTTTTCTTTTAATGTTGATGATTATGGTTTACAAGCTAGCGAATCCCAAAATTCAGTATCTCAGAAAATTAGAATAATACATAAGACCAGTAAAAAAAAAGAAAAATGTTAATACAGAAATGTTGGCTTACTGAAAAGTATGTCCATGTACAGTATATTATGCACTTAATACATGGTCGGGGCTCCTTTTACATGAATTACTGCATCAATGCGGCGTGGCATAGAGGTGATCATCCTGTGGCACCGCTGAGATGTTATGAAAGCCCAAGTTGCTTTGATAGTGGCCTTCAGCTTGTCTACATTGTTGGGTCTGGTGTCTCTTATTGTGACAATGCCCCACAGATTCTCTATGGGATTTAGGTCAGACGAGTTTGCTGCCCAATAAAGCACAGTGATACCATGATCATTAAACCAGGTATTGGTACTTTTGGCAGTGTGGGCAGGTGCCAAGTCTTGTGGGATAATGAAATCCGCATCTCCATAAAGCTGGTTAGCAGAGGAAAGCATGAAGTGCTCTAGAATTTCCTGGTAGAGGGCTACACTATCTTTGGAGTGATAAAACACAGTGGACCAACTTTAGCAGATGACATGGCTCCACAAATCACTGATTGTGGAAACTTCACACTGAACCTCATGCAACTTGGATTCTGTGCCTCTCCACTCTTCTTCCAGACTCTGTGATGTTGATTTCCAAATGAAATGCAAAATTTACCTTTATCAGAAAAAAGGACTTTGGACCACTGAGCAAAAGTCCACTCCTTTTTCTCCTTAGCCCAGGTAAGATGCTTCTGACGTTGTCTCTGTTTCAAGAGTGGCTTGACACAAGGAATGTGACAGTTGTAGCCCATGCTCTGTGTGTGTGGTGGCTCTTGAAGCACTGACACCAGCCGTAGTGAATCTCCCCCAAATTCTTGAATGGCCTTTGCTTCACAATCCTCTCAAGGCTGTGGTTATCCCTGTTGCTTGTTCACCTTTTTTTCTACCACACTTTTTCCTTCCACTCAACCTTCCATTAATATGCTTGGATACAGCAATAACAGCCAGCTTCTTTAGCAATGCCCTTTTGTGACTTACCCTCCTTGTGGAGGGTGTCAATGACTGTGTTCGGGACAACTGTCAAGTCAGCAGTCTTCCCCATGATTGTGTAACCTACTGAACCAAACTGAGAGACCATTTAAAGGCTCAGGAAACCTTTACAGGTGTTTTGAATTAATAAGCTGATTAGCGTGTGACACCATGAGTCTACAATATTAAACTTTTTCACAATATTCTAATTTTACGAGATACTGTATTTGGGGTTTTTACTAGCTGTAAGCCATAATCCTCGAAATTAAAACAAAAATGCTTGAAATAGATAACTCTGTGTAATGAATCTATATAATATACGAGTTTCACTTTTTGAATTAAATTACTGAAATAAATTAACTTTATGATGATATACTAATTTGTTGAGAGGTACCTGTATATGATCAAATGGGGAAAAGACCTAATAAAAAGCCCTGGTAAATAACAAAATTCTTGCTTAAGCTAGATCTGAGGGAGGCTAGTTACCTTCCTTTTCTTGGCTGCAAAGCAAAACATTGCCAGAGCATGACAACAGCTTAGCCTATAAGGCCCCATACAAACTATTAGATTTTCTGAAGATTTTTGTCTTTGGATTTACCAAAACCATGTAGTACAAGGGCCTGCCTGACTACATACAAATTGAAACTCTTATGCCGCGTACACAACAAATGTTCGATCCGAGCTTGTATGTTCCATCAGTATTTCTGACAACAACTGTTTGAGAGCAGGTTCTCAAATTTTCCGACAAGAAGAAATTCCGAGCGTGTGTACACAATTCCGACGCACAAAAGTCTGCTCATGCTCGGATTCAAGCAGAAGAGCCGCACTGGCTATTAAACTTCATTTTTCTTGGCTCGTCGTACGTGTTGTACCTCATGGCATTCTTGACGTTTGGAATTTTCGAGAACATTTGTGCGACTGTGTGTATGCAAGACAAGCTTGAGCCAACATCCGTCAGAAAAAAAAATCCACGGTTTTGTTGTCGGAATGTCCGATCATCTGTACGCAGCCTTAAGGTTTGACCTCATATTATATGCTTTTGGTAAATCTGAAGATAAAAATCTGCAGAAAATCCAATAGTGTGTATGGGGCCTTAGACCCCATACACACTATCCAACTTTTGTTGTTAGATTTCCTTCAGATTTACCAAAACCATGTAGTGCAAGGGCCTGCCTGACTGCATACAAATTGAAACTCCTAAGGTTTGACCTCATATATGGTTTTGGTAAATCTGAAGGAAAAAATCTACAGAAAATTGTATAGTGTGTATCCAGCTTTAAACTCCAATGGACCACACCTTCATCCTTTCCTAAGGCCCCTTTCACACGGTCGGACCGTTCAGATCCGCCTGTCAGTTTTGACGGCGGATCTAAACAGGCGCTCCATGTTAGTCTATGGAGCGTCGGATGTCAGCGGAGACATCTCCGCTGACATCCGACCTGGTCCGATCCGCCAAAAGCAGACGTATGGCTCTACGTCCAGATCCGTCGCTGGCGGATCGGATCGGGTGAGATCTGATGAAAACGGACACACTGTCCGTTTTCATCCGATCTCTTCATAGAGATCAGCGGCGCTCGCAAGCCCCTCCCCGCTCAGTGAGCGGAGAGAGGCTTGTCATCCGCCGGTTCAGCGGAGATCAACAGGGAGATCTCCCGCTGAGCCGGCGGACAGAGGCGGACTCCGTGCAAGCGGAGCCCGCCTCGTGTGAAAGGGGCCTTAACCAAACCTTTCCTCTTGCTCTCTTTCACTTATTTCATCTGTCTTTGGATCTCTACCCTACTCTTTCTATCTGATGCTTTGGCTTATTAATGCAGTCAACCTTTGATTCATATAACAATGATTACTCATTATATATTAGTCATTTATATTAATATGGGATATCGATGGCTTCAGTGGCGGCTGGTGCTCAATTTTCACTCGGCCCCCCCTCAGCCAGCCAACCACATAACCCACCCACCCTCTGGCTCTCGCTCGATCGATCACCCCCCCATCGCTCAATCGATAGCCCGTCGCCCACCAGGCCCCCTGCCAGCCCCTGCACTTACCCCATCCAGGTGGCAGCTTCCCCCCTGCGTCTCCTCCTGAGTCCCGGCGGTCCCCTCTCCTCCCGGCCAGTCAGGAGTTGGGACTCGCGGCCAATGGGGTCTTAGCACTCCTGGCCGATCAAGACTCAGGACCCGCTTCCTGATTGGCCGGGAGGAGAAACAGGAAGACATTAGCGAATATTAATTTGCTAATGTCCCACAACTGGGTGGGCTCTGCGCCCGAGCCCACCCTTTTTGAAGCCAATTACAGCCTCTGGCTCTAATCATGTGCTTCCAAAAAAAATAAAAAATAAATACCCATTGGATTCCATGCGTCCAGCTCCCTGCATGTAGATTAGGGGCCAGGTGCATGGATTAGGGGGGCGGCACCCCTGTGCCTCTAATGGACGGGCCGCAACTTGGATGGATTCCTTCTTGCATTACCGAACTTTATTAAAGTCTGTATGTTGTAAAGTACTCATAAACACACATCTCTCATACCTGTGTACTATGTACAGTATGACCTCACTACTTATTCTGTCTAGTTTTATTACAGCCTTGAAGTATATTATATACACATGCTTCTTAAATGTTTTATGTTGATTATAGGAGAATTAGGTGATTTTATTTATGTTTCATTATAAAACATTTTTTAAAACAAATACAGTTTACATCCCTCTTGTATCATGTAACACTCTTCGTGTACAGTAATATTACTAAATAGGATATTCCTCTTCTAGGTAAGAACAATGATGTGCTATTACTCGCCGCTCCACTAGGGGCTCTACGTCCCTTTGACTAGACTAGAGCAACTTTTTCTTAGTCTAGTACTCTTGTGATTGATAGCTAGCTCAGCCTATAGAAAGACGAACTTCCGCATAAGCCAACAAATCAACATTTACGTTGATCCCATCCTGTTCGCTGGTTGGCTATGGCCATGTCATATAAAAGCGCTGTTCCCGATGCGCGGCCTCTTTTGCCTTCCGGAACCCGTGTGTGAGGTACGTGTGGCCTGGTGTAGAAAGCCGGCGGGTACCGCGTTTCTGGTCACCTCCGGCCCGGTGCTTGTGACTCAAATGTCACTTTTATCGGAGTTTTGTCTGAGGTCGTACGTAACGTGGGCGCTACTCATAGCGGGGCTCCCCGTGGGCCCTATGTTTCGTGCACGTGACCGCAACGTGGATGAGTGGTATCGTGTAATGTGCCAATAAAGACTACGCTGCGTCTTATGTTAGCGGCATTGTGTGACGGACGAGGACCTTTGGAGACCGTGATCTGTGTCTCAAATTTTCCTCCTCAGCACAGGGTTGGGTATGGGGAAAATGATGTCTGGGAATTACAAAGATGGCCATACACGTATGGATTTGTGATGGACCTCCTTCCATTGCTGTGACATTGGTCACCAAGACATGTATGATGAAGCAAGGACACTGCAATAAAAACAGATTCCAATCCTGCCACACAAGTTTAGGCCTTATTCACACCATGTGCTGACACCTGCACTTTGCATGCGTTCTGCAAGGGCACAAAAAACGTGGTATCACATGTAGATTTTCTTTTTTTTTCTGCGTAGGAATCTGCAACGTGTACGCAGTTTTCTGCACAGAAGAAAGGCGGACACGACATCCGCATTGGTGTGAACAGGGCACATACCTGACTTCCATGAAAACCTGTCAATGTGCATAAAACTCACTGAAATGTGCATTCAAACTGATGTAAATTCATGTCTCTGCGAGTATGATCTGCGTGGTTTTACCATCAGTTTTCATGCATGTATGGTGTGAACGAGCCCATAAAATACTGTAAAGCCGATCTTGTCAAACAAGGTCTGCTTTTTTTTTTTACAAGCCTTTGTGTGTTTTGACCAAGCAATGCTGTTTTGGTAGTTAAGATCTGGCTGTTGAGGCTATAAAGAACGCATGTCTGCCAGTGCCACTGTTACTACTTTTTTAAGCTCTCTGATGCCAAAACTTGTCTTCAGTGCTGCCATTCAGTAAATTCCATTACCTGCTGCCATGGGGAAGACATGGCATGCCTCCTGTCTACATTGTACTGCTCAGGTCCATGTGGTTTGTCATGACCCCAGTGCTGTCGCATGGATGCAGGCGTGTGTCCTGACCAACAGTGCTGGGTGTTAGGAATTGCTATATTTTGGTTGGTGGCTCTAGAGGTAAGCCTAGTCACCAGTAAGGATGGCCTCAGACGTGTTCGCACACTCCACGTACAGAGCCCACCAGGAAGTCGGCACGTCGCTAATCATAGGCAGTGAGACACTTCCCGATCTCTGCATCGGGACAATGTCTCACTGCCTGTGATTAGCGTCGTGCCGACTTCCTGGCGGGCTCTGCACGTGGAGTGTGCGAACATGCCTGAGACCATCCTTGGTCACCAGACAGTGCCTAGATCATAGGCCACAATCTGGTCAACAGATTGAAGTGGAACATTAGTCAGAAAATGTAGTCCTGTAGATCACTTCAGGCTGGCCCCTTTTGCAGCTATAGCTATGTGAAACATTAAAAATAGGTACCTATACTGTGTAAAATCCAGTAATAGACTGTCTCCCCCCTGCTCTGCACATGCTCAGTTGCCCTCCATTTTTAGGCACTGCTGAGTTTGTAGAGGCCAATCTGCTGACAGCCCTAAAGTGGAATTAAACCCTCATCCTTTACAGCCAAGGAAGCTGCTTCTGTTTGATCTGCAACTGCCATGGTGCTGCAAATGTGATCAGTTATGACACCAGCAGTTTGACAGTTTGGTTGAGGACGACAACAAACGTGACAGTTGGTAATCCCGGCATTCCAGGAATGTAACTTTTTTGAAACTGTTAAATCGATGGATTTAGTTCCGCGTTACTTCTGTTCAGGGGCTCTGGTCTTCAGCAAGATGGCAGCCTCCAGCAAGAAGAAACCGAAGCAATGCTGGAGACCATTTACAGCACACTAATGTTGGTAGCAGAATTATTATTCCTTGCTAAAAATTAATTTCATCAAGTTATGGGTAAAATTCCACTTTAAGGAGTCGATCATTTGTCTGCTGTTATACTGCCTTAGCACTTGAGCTACAAAGTAAGTTTGCCATATTTTTTTTTCTTTTTCAGGTCATCAGGTCTTTAAACCCTTTTTGTGGCAATCCTTGGAAGCACTGTCAAGATGCCCAGGGAAGACAGGGCGACATGGAAGTCCAACTACTTTTTGAAAATCATTGTGAGTTTCTTGTTTTGAACTTGTTCCTCTGAGTACGGTAGGCACTACCACTAAAAGTACTTTCATTGCTAATATATTCACTGCATCTTTTCTGATTTGCTCATAACCCTGTAAAAGTTTTATCAGCGAGTTCTACATGATGGAACTCTAGCAAAAATTCTGAACTTTCGCTTGTGTAATTTAACCACTTCAGCCCCGGAAAATTTTGCCTCCTTCCTGACCATTTTTTCCTCAGTTTAGACCGATATGTATTCTTCTACATATTTTTTAGGGCTGTTACTGATTAATCGTGTTTTTTTTTTTTAATTGACTAATTTTGATTAATTATAACGCACATACAAATCCAACTACTTTTAGCTGATCTTGATTGGTTTGCTCCAAAAAAAAAAGTTTTTCCGTGATTGCGACATTGTCGGAAACTATTTTGGGACCATTGTCATTTATACAGCGATCAGTGCTATAAAAAGCACTGATTACTGTGTTAATGACACTGGCAGGTAAGGGGTTAACCACTAGGGGGCGATGAAGGGGAGAAGTTAGTCCTAGGGAGTGACTCTAACTGTGGGGGGCTACCTAGGGCATGACGGCGATCACTGCTCCCGATCACAGGGAGCAGTGGATCTCTGTCATGACAAGGCAGAACGGGGAAATGCCTTGTTTACATCTTCCCGTTCTACCTCTCCACCGCAATCGCTGGCCGGTGGAGGACATCGAGTCCCCGGGACCCGCAGGCACGCGCGCCCGAAATGCGGCAAATTTAAACGGACATACCTGTACGCCCATTTGCCTGCCTTGGCCATTGTGCCGACGTAGATCTGTGTGCGGCAGTCGGCAAGCGGTTAACTACACAAGTGCCTATACATGTATACATTCAATTTAAATTTGTCTTAAGGGCGTTTTGGCCTGTTTACTGGTAAGGCTAATGAGAAGTTTCTTGCCTGTTTAATAACTGCAACTTTTATTTTTTTCAGCAACTGCTTGATGATTACCCAAAATGTTTCATCGTTGGGGCGGACAATGTTGGTTCAAAGCAAATGCAACAGATCCGTATGTCCCTGCGAGGAAAAGCGGTTGTGCTTATGGGAAAGAACACCATGATGCGCAAGGCAATCCGTGGTCACTTGGAAAACAACTCTGCTCTGGAGAAGTGAGTAAATGGTTCCTGTATGCCCTGGTTGAAGCTAGAACCATTCCAGTTTTTAACTTCCCTTTTTTGTTTTTCAGGCTTTTGCCTCACATAAAGGGGAATGTTGGCTTCGTTTTCACTAAGGAGGATCTTGCTGAAGTACGAGATATGCTGTTGGCAAACAAGGTGGGTAATTTCTGCCTTTTCCTTAGTGGCTGTTTCAACATGGCACATACCATTTCTACTGGATATGATTTTCTTACTTTTTTCTAAATACTTAAGATTCTCTAAAGAAAAAAAGAATACGTTAATTCCTTGTTTGATATTTTGTTCTAGGTGCCAGCTTCTGCTCGTGCAGGTGCCATTGCCCCCTGTGATGTCACAGTGCCTGCTCAGAATACTGGTTTGGGCCCTGAGAAGACATCCTTCTTTCAGGCTTTGGGAATCACCACGAAAATCTCTAGAGGAACTATTGAAATCTTGGTAAGTGAGCAAAAAGTGGAGTATTTAATGAGAGCATACTGCTTGTGTACAATGTCCCAATTTGCGCACCTGTTTACTTTTAAGAATGTGGAAAAATGGCTTTAAAGAGATGAATTCTGAAAAAAAATGTAAAAACAAATAATAAGCTGCACACAACAGGAGATGCTTAAAGTGGAGATCCGCCCAAAAGTGGAACGTCCGCTTATCTCATCCCCTCTGTTATTTGGCACCTTTGGGGGGGGGGCAGATACCTGTTTTTTTACAGGTACCCTGTCCCCACTTCCGGGAGACAAAGCCGCAGTATGTGTAGCTGCTGACTTTACATTTTTAAGGAACTCCGCTTTAATCCTTAGAGGTGTTTGTCATTTTTGTGTTAAGTCAGCAGCTCCAAAAACTGTAGCTGATGACTTAAAGCGAAACTTATACCCTTTTGCATGGAGCACTGCTTTAAGGCCCATAATTATTCCCCCCCCCCCCTCTAGAGAGGAGTTAGCGATAGTGTTACTGGTTTCATAGTGGATACGTTTTAGAATCATATGGATCATGTTTCCCAGAGGGGAAATGGGAAGTTCAGCTAATAAGTGTACCCTGGTGATGTCATTAGTGGTAATAAAACAAATCTGACCTGCTGTATTCAAAAACCTATAAAATGACTGGTATATATTTATCCTTTCTTTTCAGAGTGATGTACAGCTGATTAAGACTGGAGATAAAGTAGGTGCCAGTGAAGCCACCCTCCTTAACATGCTCAACATTTCCCCCTTCTCCTTTGGTTTGATCATCCAACAAGTATATGACAACGGCAGCATCTACAGCCCAGAGGTTCTGGATATCACTGAAGATGCTCTGCGTGCTCGCTTTTTAGAGGTATGGTACTGTTATATTTTATCTGGCTATGTGTGCACTTCAACTGGACACAACTAATTTTCAGTTATTCTGTTTTTCTAGGGTGTTCGCAACATCGCCAGTGTCTGCCTTCAAATTGGATATCCCACTGTCGCCTCTGTACCTCACTCTGTCGTTAATGGGTATAAACGAGTTCTTGCTCTTGCTGTGGAAACAGATTACAGCTTCCCATTGGCAGATAAGGTAAGTGTTACATTGATTAACTAGAGGGTGGAAGTTTGCTGGGGCTGAAACTTTGGAACTAAAGATCCCTGTTATTGGGCAAGTGTTAACATTACAATCATCCCTAGGGCGTTTTTACCAGGCTGCCCATATAAATTGTGTCCATCTTCTAAAAAAAAAAAAACCTCTGGGAGAACACTGCATAGTCTGCTCACACTTCCCCATCACTGGGCTCACCTTGTTTCTCTTAACCCAGGAGTGCTGCAAAGGGGAATCTGGAGGAAGAGCACTAATAAGATCAGCTGAGGGTAGATGAGCTAATGGGCTGGTCAACTTCTTCCTGTGTCCTTACCTAAAGTATATTCAGGAAGTAATAGAGCAGGGTTTTTAAACATCCATGAAGTGTGAGGTAAGCATGTGTAGAATAAATGGAAAGCGGTTTTATTTTTGCAAAAGTACAATTATGCTATATTGGGACATGGAGGAACAAAGGAACAAAGATTAACTTAAACTAATGCATTTTTAGCAGTAAGGTTAAAAAAAAACATTCCACTAGCTATCCCTCCCTACTTCTCTATTGATCCAGTGCTGTGCCTGGCTGCAGGTCTTCTCCCCTCTTTCTGCTCCTACAAATGTCTGAGAGCAATTGGCTCCTGCTGCTGTCAGAGGAGAGCAGGGTGCACACACAGCCTGGCTCGGGATTTGACTTGCACAAGTGCCCCTACAGAACACTTTTCTCTTTTTAAAACCAATAAACTGTAGCTTTTTTTTTTGTCCTTTTTTTCTCCCTGAATATATAGCTTTTTAGCATAGGATAAACAAATTCCACTGCTTTTACTACTACAGAATGAGCTTTTTCATCTGTTTGTAAAATTAAAAACTTTAGGAAAGATTATCATACTTAAAAAAAATAAGTTTCCCCCCCCCCCCCCCCCCCACCCCCCCACCCCCCCCCCCCCCCCACCCCCCCCCCCCCCCCCCCCCCCCCCCCCCCCCCCCCCCTTCATACTTGCCTAGGCCGATGCTGCATTTGTCCCCCGGCACCTCTGCACTGAAAACAAAGCGATCGCATATCACCGATCACTCTATTTTCAGATCTCTGTGATCAAAGAGCTGTAGACTGTCCTCTGCTCTTCTCCCTCGCTCATTAGAGCGCTGGGCTGTGGAGGGGGAGGAGCAGCCATCTCAGGCTCTCAGTGGCTTGCTGAGAGGCTGAAACACGGGTATCAGTCCAGGCACCTGGCGGCTCTAGACTCCCATTGCCGTGATGATGCGGTGCCTGGACTGATATCTGTGATGTCAGCAGAGAGCGACTTCAAAGGAATTGCACTCCTGTCATCCATAGAATCCCAGCCAAACAAGCTTTGGCTGGACTTCTCCTTTAATGCATATCTGTAATCTGCCCAGGTAGTACAAAGCAACATTCATGTAAATATTACTAAACTACTTCCCTCCCTCCTTCATTCTCTTGCTGGAGAAGCTCTGCATACACGCGCTGATCATATTCTCCTTCATGAAATTACTAGGGGACCTAGTGTCTGTTAGCATCCAGTGCCACATAGGAAAATGAGGATAGTCTCGTCATGTTTTCCTCACATCCATTTGTACTTTACACCATTCGTTCAGGTGGCTGAGTGACCCGGTGGGAGAACCAAAGGGATGACTAGTGTGGGGAGGGCAAAGCTTATAAAGTGAACCTGTTTTTGCCATTTGATTGTCACTGGTAATACAATCTAAAGCTCTGATTTAGTTGAAGAGTCTCTTCTTTCACTGTTGTACGGTTGGCTGCTTTATTTTATGTGTTTACTGTAGGGAATTATGTCTTTGCAGGTCAAAGCTTTCTTGGCAGATCCATCAGCCTTTGTGGTTGCTGCTCCAGTTGCTGAGACAGCTGCTGCTCCGGCTGCTTCAGCTGCACCAGCCAAAGAGGAAAAGGAAGAATCTGAGGAATCCGATGATGATATGGGATTTGGGCTCTTTGACTAAGTCTGTTTTAGTCTGAAGTCTCATTAAATGCTTACATCTTTAAACTCTAAATGCTTGAATCGTTTTTATCTGCTTTAAGTCCATATATGGGATATTTCATGAGTAATGTATTGTGGAGCAGCAAGTCATTTTAATAAGCTATTCATGGTTTAGAAACTACAGCCCCATGCAAAACTTTGCTTCCCAACAGCTCCTTTGGGTGGTGTTAAGTTTTTCAGTCATTGGCTCTGCAGCTTCCCCCTTATGACAAAAGTTGATTACCATCAAAAGCTAACTAGCTTGACCTATCATCCTGTACAGAAAGTGTTGGCAGAAATGTCTTTGATACAATAAAATGAAAAACATTTTATACTTAATATGTTGGTATAAACGCAACCTGCCTACACTATATAAAATAATCAACAGTGTGGTTCTAGGAAGCTGACTAAAATAGATAGCGCCATTCCACAAGTACAAAGCAAAATGTCATCTGCACACCAAGAAATTACTTCAAATGAGCTTTGGTCAGTCCATATAAAATTTCATAGCTGCACAAGATCCCATCTCAGGCAGCTGTGACCTTGTTATACAAAGTAAAACAGGTTTAAAGCAGGATTAAAACCAAAAACAAACATTTATTTTATTGCAGCTGACTTATTTTTAGGTTTGGCTGCATTTGTTATTTTCTTCTGGTGAGCCAGCCAGTAAATCTGTGTGTTTCAAAAGAACAGGCTCGCTAAGATGTATCAGGTGAGGAGACGAACCATTTAACACTGGCAGGGGTACTTAACACTGATCAGCTTTTATTCATGTAAAACCTTCATCTTAGATGGAGAAAATGTTTGCTGTTACTCAATAACAAATGTAAGGGTTTGGCTTCAATTTGTTAGTTTGTTTAAATCTGCTAGTCCTGACTGACAGTACTGCTGTCTGTGTTCCCCTGTGCTCGTTCACCCAGAGTGGCGGCACAAATACAGAAGGTGGGTTACTGGCTAGATCGCCTGATGAAAACTGGAAAGAAAGCCTAAAAATAATGCAGCAACCACATCTATTGACTAGAAAGCTGCAATATTACATTTTTTATTTTGGGTTAAATACCGCTTTAAGCAGCCCAAAACAGGAAATTTTACCCCGCACCAAAGATGTCAGCACCCACTACCATAACAAATCTTTTTAAGAAAACGCATACATTCCACATTTATAATTTATTCTACCAAAATGAGTGTCTGCTGTAAATTGCCTTCAGCGTGTCTCCTGTACTTGCCGGGGGCTGCCATTTTGCTGAAGCCCTGAGCCCCAGCAATAAATAAAATCATAAAGCGGAACTTAAACCCATTGATTTAAGTTTCAAAAAAGTTACATTCCTGGAATGCCAGGATTGCTAACTGTCAGGTTTGCTTGCATCCTCAGCCAAACTCAAACCATCAAATGGCTGGTGTCCTAGCTGATCACACGTGCAGCACCATGGCAGTTGCATATCAAGCAGAAGCTTCCTTGGCTGTAAAGGATAGGAGGGTTTAATTCCGCTTTAAGGCTGTCTGCAGATTGGCCTTTACAAATTCAGCAGTGCCTAAAAATGGAGCGCAACGGAGCATGTGCAGAGCAGGATGATCCAGTATTACTGGATTTTAACTACTTCCCATCTGGGCCAATTCTGTCACTTTGTATTCCCCTTATGTTTTTTGTGTGAAGCAAAGCCAAATTCCCTAAACCATGAACCTTGTTGGAAGGCATGAATTGGGATAAAATCTTAAACACAGAACAGAGATGGGTTTGCTTTAAGAGCATAATAAAAGGGCATTAGCCAATGCATCCCATTGGGTAATACATTTAAAAAGTCCTGGATGGCTTGACGCCAGTGTAAAAATGCATATAAAAGCAAAGGAGAAATACAAGGTTGAGGGGTCATCAGCATTCAGACTTTATAAAGAATGCAACAAGAAATGTAAGGGTGCAATTAGGGCGGCTAAGATGGAAGAATACGAAAGACACAGCGGAGGAGAGCAAAAAATACTAAAATTCTTTAAGTATATAAACAGTAAAAAAGACAGACCATATTGGCCTCATGAGGAAGGACATCTGGTTACAAAGGATGGGGAGATTGCGAAGGTATTGAATTTCTTCTTCTCGGTCTTCACAAGGGAATTTGGGGGGGGGGGGGGGACTCCAGTAACCAAAACTGCAGTGTTTATAATTGACACATCACAGGAAGCACCTCCATGGTTAAGAGGACAGAATTAAAATTAGACTTTGGAAACTTAACTTAACACTGGGACCAGATGGCTTGCATCTGAGGGTACTTGGGGAACTCAGTCAAGTAATTGCCAGACCATTGTTCCTAATTTTGACTGACAGTCTACTGACTGAAATGGTACCAGGTGATTGGAGAAAAGCCAATGTAGCACCAATATTTAAAAAGGGCCCAAAATACATCCCTGGGAATTGGACCAGTTAGCCTAACATCAATAGTATGCAAGCTCTTGGAGGGGCTATATACAAGATTTTAGTAACAAGAAAGGTATTGGCAGTAATCTGCATGGATTCATGAGGAATCCTTGCCAAACCAATCTATTAACCTATGAGGTGAGTTGCCATCTAGATAAAGGAAGGCCCGTAGGCGTGGTGTATCTGGATTTTGCAAGAGCATTTGACAGTTCCCCATAAACTTACTGTACAAACTAAGGTCCGTTGGCATGGACCATAGGGTGAGTACATGCATTGAAAACTGGCTACAAGGGTGAGTAGAGGCTGGTGATAAATGTGGCGTACTCGGAATGGTCAGAGGTGGGTAGTTGTGTCCCCCAGGGTTCTGTGCTGGGACCAATTCTCATTTGTTCATAAATGACCTGGAGGATGGGGTAAACAGTTCAATCTGTATTTGCGGACAATACTAAGCAAGGCAATAACTTCTGCACAGGATGTGGAAACCTTGCAAAAATCTGAACAAATTATGGCAAATGAGGTTCAATGTAGCAAAATGTAAAATAATGCATCTGGGTGGCAAAAATATGAATGCAATCTATACACTGGGGGAGAATCTCTGGGGGACTCTTAAGATGGAAAAAGGACCTGGGGGTTCTAGTAGAAAGCAGCAGCTTGGCATTGCATGCCATTGCTGAGCCTAACAAAGCAAACAGAATATTGGCATGCATTAAAAAGGGGATCAACTCCAGACATTAAAGCGATAATTCTCCCGCTCTACAAGACTCTGGTCCGGCCGCACCTAGAGTATGCTGTTCAGTTCTGGGCACCAGTCCTCAGGAAGGATGTCCTGGAAACAGAGCGAGTACAAAGAAGGGCACCAAAGCTAATAAAGGATCTGGAGAATATTATGAGGAAAGGTTGCGAACACTGAACTTATTCTCTCTGGAGAAGAGATGCTTGAGGGGATATGATTTCAATTTATAAATACTGTACTGGTGACCCCACAATAGGGATAAAACTTTTTTGCGGAAGGGAGTTTAACAAGACATGTGTCCACTCATTAAAATTGGTAGAAAAGAGGTTTAACCTTAAACTACGTAGAGGGTTCTTTAAGAGTGGCAAGGATGTGGAATTCCCTTCCACAGGCAGTGGTCTCAGCGGGGGGCATTGATGGTTTCAAAACTATTAGATAAGCACCTGAACAACCACAACATACAGGGATATACAATGTAATACTGACATATAATCACACACATAGGTTGGACTTGTCTTTTTTTTCAACCGCACCTACTATAACCATTTTTTTTGCTAGAAAATTACTCCGCACCCCCAAACATAGCCATACCATTGTAAGTTGCGTTAAACAGCACCTCGCAGCAGTCATAAGAGGAGCTAGTCTCACCAACTCCTGATCAGAAATCGTGACCAACAGCTGTCAGTGTGCTGAGCGTGCTTGCCACACAACGTATGGACGCACATTTGCAGTGGTTGGACATGTAAAGCCCACTTTTTTTTTTATTTTTTGCTGCCGTATATACAGTATGCGTTGCATGGTTGAGTGTTTGCTTATTGTCATCCTCAGTTGCTGTCAGAAACTTGGCTTGTAGTTTCAATGAACTACCGTGGCGCTGTTGAACACTTTAGTAGTTCATTCTTCTGTCAGTGTGCATCTGTCTGTCCATACGAGCAGACAGATACATAGACAAGTCTGCAGGAGTCCTGCATGGCACCTGCAATCTGCTGATCGTGGGTGCAATGCTTTACAGGCTCCAAGTGAAAAAAATGAATGCACTTTTTTTTTTGCCTGCAAAAAATGCCTTTTTGTTAAAAAGGTGAACTTCTCTAAGGTCAGGGTTGGAGATGGTGGGCACCTGTTGTGAGTCCAGAGTGCGTACCCCAGTGTCCAAGGCGATTAACCACTTCAGCCCCGGAAGGATTTACCCCCTTCCTGACCAAGCCCTTTTTTGCAATAAGACACTGCTTCGCTTTTGCTGACAATTGCGTGGTCGTGCGACGTTGTACCCAAACAAAATTGGTGTCTTTTTATTTATTTTTTTCACAATAGAGCTTTCTTCTGGTCGTATTTGATCACCTCTGTGTTTTTTTTTTTTTTTTGCGCGATAAACAAAAAAAGCAACAATTTTGAAAAAAAAGCAATATTTTTTACTTTTTGCTATAATATTCCCCCCAAAAAAACAAGTTTCTTCCTCAGTTTAGGCCAATATGTAGTCTTCTACATATTTTTGGTAAAAATCGCAATAAGTGTATATTGATTGGTTTGTGCAAAAGTTATTGCGTCTACAAAATAGGGGATAGATTTATAGCATTTTTATTGGTAATGACTGCGATCTGCGATTTTATTTTGACTGTGACATTATTGCGGCGGACAGAACGGACACTTTTGACACTATTTTGGGACCATTGACATTTATACAGCGATCTGTGCTATAAAAATGCACCGATTACTGTGTAAGTGTCACTGGCAGGGAAGGGGGTTAAACACAAGGGGGGTGATCCAAGGGGTTAAGTGTGTTCTAACTGTAGGGGGTATGGGCTCACTAGAACATGACAGAGATCACTGCTCCCAAACAATGTTGCTAGGCAGAACAGGGAAATGCCTTGTTTACATCTCCCTGCTCTTCCTCTCCATGCCACGATCGTGGGCCACCAGCAAATTAAGTCCCTGACACACTCCCGCCGATGACAGTGACGTACGGGTACGTGGTTTTGCGCACCCGTGCCATTCTGCCAGCTTATATCAGCATGAGCCGGTCGGCAAGCGGTTAAAATGTTTGTTTGTTTTTTTTCCTTGTCCAATGAGAGCAACAGGAATTTAGATATCGTCTTTTACTATACTATTTATATTCTGTCTATTGGGTGTTAGTCTTCTCCATGAAGGTGTGCCCTCACTTTACAAGTGTAAGGGGCTGATTGTGAGTCCTTGTGTAGTGCATTGTCAGGCATTCAGGTGCAGACAGCATTCCTTTAGACTTACAGGCTATACCCTTGTGTCTGGCACTCCTTCCAGTTGCTGCTTTTTCTCCCACTCTGTGCTACCATACAAATTTAAGGCCCAGCCTGTTTCTAAAAAAAGAAAAGCAATCGGTGGATCATGGGTGCGATGCCAGGTTACTGCATACTTTCTCCAGCTCCTTATCCATACCTAGGTACAGACTTTCAGTTATAGAACTAAAGAGAGTTCATAGACTATAAATGCAGTAATCACACACGGTTTGTACAGCTGTGCTGGTGGTACCCTGAATAGCCACGCAAAAAGGTGACAGTGGCTGCAGGGGAGGAAAACCTCCACATGCTGTCACAGGGGGTAGTTTTAGAGGGTTTTATTTGCATCATGTTACACCCTAAATGCAGAAAAGTTGGAGGTGGCCTTTAACCCTTTTCTGCCAGGCCCTGTGCTCCATTTTTTACACTCTTTGCACACTCACACAATTTTTCCTTTGCATTTTTATGTTTCACTTATAGCTTTTAGAGTTTGCAAAAGACCCCCCAAACCATATATTTTCTGAAAGCGCATGACCAGTAGAATAAAAAGAAGGTGCTACTGATTTTTAAGGTCCCACGATATTTGCGCAATTGTTTTATCAAGACAATATTTTTGCTAAAAATCCACTAAAATCATTTGCAGATAAAAACACAGCAAATTTTACACAATTCTTACTAAATATAAAAGCTTAAGCGGTAATAAGTTAATAAATAAATATTTGTAACTTTTAAATTTGTGCCTTTTTGCAAAATGGTGAAATTTGAACAGACGCAAAAGTGTAAATATCTAAATTTTTAAAAAAAATCGGAAGGTTTTCATTGTTCCCTTACAGTTTTAAGGGAACAATTAAAAGTCAGCAGCTACAAAAAGTGTAGCTGTTGACTTTTAATAATCAGACACTCATCTGTCCCATGGTCCAGCGATGCAGGCGCACAAAGCCCTGCTTCTCTCCACGGTGCCAGCATTCTAACTGAACATGCCAGCAAGCCACGATGTGCGATTTGAATGGCCAGGCAGTCTTCTGGGACCTGTGACTTGTCCCAGAAGATTGCAGGGAGGGTGGGGGGAGAGGTGATCTTCCTTCTGGTGCCAGGGGAGGAAGTGGGAGCTGGGTGCCTGTAAAAACAGGGTACCCGCTCCCCCCCCAAAAAAAATGACACGCCAAATGTGGCATGTGAGGGGGTCACCAGCACTTAAAGCTAAATTTCCATTTTTGGGTGGAACTCGGCTTTAAAGTTATTGTAAACGATCACCTTGTAAAACAACCCAGTTTAAAATTGAGAAGAAAGGCAAACATTTGTCTATATATATATATAAAAATACATTATAAATACCTATTTTCCCCTTTTTCATAAGTGATCCCATTCCCTCTGTTCTGAGCTGCATAAGAGCTGGGGAAGAGCGGCGTGTCAGGAAAAGTCTGATCATTGGAGGAGAGCAGGCTGAGTTCCAAGCAAAGCTTGAAACCTGACCACAGTGTGCTCTCTTGCTTAGTGTGGTCAGTTTTTAATAGTAAAGCAGAGGGACTGTCAGGAACACCAGGGATTTCACACAAAGGAAGCAAAAAAGAGGATAGGACATTTCTTTATACAAGTACATGGTACACCAGGCACATATCAGGAATTTAAAATGCTGGGGTAACAAACACTTTAATTGGTTAGTGGGCATGGGGGAGGGGGGAGGGACTGTCATTTACCACTATGTATACACCCACATAGTCACATGGGCTGCTCAGATGTGATAGGGAGGAAATGCTCAGTATAGAAACTCTCCAAGTCTCCAATGCAACTTCAGCACATTGCACTCCTCATAAATAAACCTATTGATTGCTACCTGTGAAATTCTCCTTACTTGTCTCATCTGCTTGCAATCAAGTTTTTAACAGAAAAAGGCTTGCAATCAAGTTTGATTATGTCACCAACGTATGTGCTTCGCATCCTATGATTCACGGCACGCTCTGTATACCATAAGTAGATATTCACCAGCACACCAAGTTTTATCAATTTTGTCCTAAAAATCATTTGGATGAAATTGATGATCCTTGGTTTGCTGGTGAATATCTACTTAAAGAGGAAGTAAACCCTCTTGAAAAAATCGAAAAAAAAAAAAAAAAACCTGCAAGACAAAGGCATAATTAGCTAGTATGCATAGCATACTAGCTAATTATGCATCACTTACCTGAAATCGAAGCCTCGGCACCGGTCCTCTTCTCCCCCTCTGATCGCCGATATCTTCTCCCGGAGTGACTTCCGGGTATCGCGGCTCCGGCGCTGTGATTTGCCGGAGCCGCGATGACGTCACACGCATGCGCACGAGAGCGGCATGTAACAACTGAAGCATCGGCATATATCGCCGATGCTTCAGTTGTCGCTAGTGCGCATGTGCCGCATGACGTCGGCACATGCAAATACAGGTATATCTCCTAAACCGTGCAGGTTTAGGAGATATCCCTGTTAGCTACAGGTAAGCCTTAATATAGGCTTACCTGTAAGCTAAAGTTGTAAAAGAGGGTTTACTTCCTCTTTAAAGCACAGGTTCCAGTATCCAGCTGGCGGTCGCTACAGCACCCAGTGCCTTAAAACACTCATTCCAGGAATGTGTGCGATGGGACTATGCACTGTGGATGCTCTGTGTGCCATCTCCCCAGCCACAGCATGCTGTGTATGAGAGTTCCATTGTCTGCGGCACATTTTTGCAGACTCGCGAGACTGGGAAATTTATTCCCAGCTTCCTGATTTTACCCTTGTGACAACACACGTGGAGTATCACAAACTCTTATAGAGGCAATCATCTGAAGAAAGAGGCTTGGATAATAAACGATTGCGTATGTGTGATTTCAGCAGGGGAATCAAGGAAGGGCGTGGAAATGACGTCCAAAGATGAGTCAGAAAACAGTACAAGGTGGTGCTGCCGAATCCCAAAAGAAGAAACTTTTAAAAACTACTAAAATAAAGTTAATAAGCAGCAATTATGTATACATTATACTGTGCAAGGATTGCAACTAAGTTTTCATATCATGAGAGATGTGTTAAATCAGGTTAGGGAGACTCTAAACAAGACATTCAGATGAGATAGTAGATCCAGATAGGTGCAATTTTATTCATACACTGCTGTGGAGAAATACAACACAGTTCTCGGCTACTATAAGCAAGTGAAAGTGTTTCTGATATTACATCTGCAGGTTATACAATTTTTATACGTTTGAATATGCATAAAATATGGGTGTGTGATCTAGGTTTTATCGTATAGTTTAGTCCAATCCATGTCCATATCTTCTTAGTAGCAAAGGAACAGTTAAATGGGTGTATAGATCATGTGACTGGCAAAAAAAATGAGATTTCAGCAGTATTTGGTTGGTTCAAACTGGTTTTGATAAGGAAGTTATTTTGAGCAGCTTTCTGGGTTCTTATCAGTAGTTTGTGTTATCACATATCCAACAGTTTAGACTTCCCAAGAATAGAAACAAAACAAAAAAAAAACACCTAAGGAAAGTAAAATAAAAAATGCATTACCAATTATTAAAGTGATAGTCTCTATTTATATATAACTCAAGCCTTTCCGGCAGAAAAGGTCCGACGGACTTTCGTCGAAGTTCCGACTTGCCCACACACAAACAGACAAAAGCCCCATACACACGGTCGGATTCACACGGTCGGATTTTCGCATGGATTCTGTCCGATCGGACAATGTTGTCGAAAAATCCGACCGTGTGTATGCACCATCGGACAGTGTACGTCGGATTGTCCGACGGACAAAGTCCTATCTCCTGCTGGATAGATTTTTGGACAACAAGGTCCGATCACACCAAATCCGATCGTGTGTATGGTAGTCCGACGGACAAAGTGCTACGCATGCTCAGATCACATTACAAGACCAAAGCTATTGGCTACTAGCCTCTACGTAGTCCCGTCGTAGGCAACAAACGTCACCACGTTCAGAATGATCGGATTTTCCGACAACTTTGTCCGACCGTGTGTATGCAAAACCAACATCGGATAAAGTACGACGGACAGGATCCGACGGACCTGGTCCTCGGATAATCCGCGCGTGTGTATGGGGCTTAAGTCCGTTCGAAAGTCTGTTCGTTTTGAACGTGATGACGTAAGACGGGACTAGAAAAGGAAGTTCAATAGCCAGTGGCCAATGGTAGCCTTGCGTCGTATTTAGTCCGCCGGACCAGCATAAAGAGGAACGGTTTTCCCGATAGGATTTGAGTCCGTCGGACAGATTTGAAACATGTTCTATTTCTAGGTATGTCTGAATTTTTTTAAGAAAAACGATCGGATTATCCCACACATGATCGGAGTGTCCGACGGACCGATTCCATCAGACCTACTCTGCGGGAAAGTCCGGTCGTGTGTACGCGGCATCACTCCTTACCTTTTGGCCCCCCCAGGCTCTAGGCCCATTTCCGGGCAACAGATGATCGCTTACAGGAACCTATCACATAATCTATATGCATGGTTATGAATGGGGACACTGAATCTCCTCAGCTGAGGTGGGACTCTTTTAAAGCCTGGGTTAGAGGTGCATACATCTCTCCTATTGCAGGACTTCAGAGGGAGGTGTCTCGCTCGTTAGAATTTCTGGAGGCTGAGGAGGCGGAGTATATTTTCTCCCCGACCTCAGAAAGGTATCAGGCAAGGCAACACACTCTGAGACAACTTTCCCTTCTCTGCGTGGAGAACACTAAAAAGGCCCTGTTATACTCCCAGCAGAGGGTTTTTGAGTATGGTGACAAAAATGGCTATTAGCCTGGCTGGCAAAGAGCCAAAGTCCTACAACTGACATTGTTAGTGTACGGGATGCAAATGGACACCCACTTTTAGCTCCAGATCTTATTAATAATTATTTTATGCAGTTTTTTTTTTTAGAGATCTTTATGCGTCTAAAGCTACCTACTCACAGAATGATCTTAGACTCACTTAAACTTCCAACACTGGACATGCAGACAGAGAACGCCTAGATGCGGACATTTCTTTGGAGGCGATACAGACAGCTATTGGGCGAGTGCAGGCAGGTAAGACTCCTGGTTCTGACGGTCTCCCTACTGAATTTTACTCTAATTTTGTTGAGATTGTAGCCCCAAGCTTATGGACCTCTTTTCTGATCTACCATCCCTTGCCACTCTCCCCGAATCCATGGAAGAGGCTGTTATTGCGTTAATCCCTAAACCAAGAAAGGACACCCAGGAATGTGTCTCTTATAGGCCAATTTTGCTTCTAAATGTTGACGCAAAGATCTTGGCAAAGGTCTTGGCCAACCGCCTCTTCACCATTGTTGAAGACCTGATACATATTGACCAGACGGGATTCATGCCGGGTAAGGGAACAGATATTAACCTGCAACGCCTTTTCCTTAATCTTTCGATAGCACACGACAACCTGGGCACTAGAGTCATCGCTTCATTAGACGCTGAGAAGGCTTTCGACTCAGTGGAATGGGTCTACATCTGGGAGGTCATGAGGTGTTATGGATTCGGCCCCAAGTTCCTTCAATGGCTTCAGATGCTTTATAGGGCCCCCAGGGCATGGGTCTTTACTAATGACTGGCTGTCCGAGGCGTTCTCTCTTTATAGAGGTACGCAACAGGGATGCCCCTTGTCTCCCTCCTTTTTTGCTCTGGCCTTGGAACCCCTGGCTATTTTAATTAGGGAGTCTTCTGAGGTCAGAGGCCTGCGGGTGGGATGCTTGAAGGAGTAATTATCCCTGTATGTGGACGATGCCCTACTTTATCGAAATGACACGTCGCTCCTGGCAGCCTTAAAAAATGTTGACACGTTTGGTTCGTTTTCTGGTATTAGGATCAACTGGTCTAAATCTACCCTCTTTCCGATTGATGATCAAACAGCTAACTTGGGTTCCCCCTCCCCGCTACAATGAGTCGGGGAGTTTAGATATCTGTAGAAAATTGAAGAAAACTGCTGAACGGGAGCACTCCGAATAACACCTTTTATTTGTGGCAAAACAGTAGAAGATACAAAATCTCTTACATCATGGTGATGAAAGGTACAAACAGGCTAACGCATTTCACATCAATATAGATGCTTAATCATAGTAGATATCTGGGAGTGCGGGTAAATAGGTGAACATCGGAATTTTTCGATCGCAACCTACAAGCGTTATTAACTTTGCTAAAAACGTGTTGTTCCTGGGAGTCCTGTGTCTCCTCGTATGTCTCGACCATGATTTCGGCTAGGGACCGTTTCATACAGCTGAAATTCTTGCACTGGGCTTATTATACACCGCAGAGACTGGCAGACATTTATAGGGACAAGTCCCCAAACTGCGCTAGATGTGGAGGTGAGGAAGCCTCCTTCTTACACATGACCTGGTCATGTCCTGCACTGCAGGAGTTCTGGGAACAGGTTATAGCTGATGTCAATCAGACAGCTGAAATCTCTCTTCCACTGAAGCCAGAAATCCTGCTCTTAAATGTGATTGGGGACCCCACTGTTGGTTAAAATAAGAAACTGTTTGTGGCGTTTGCCACCTATTATGCCCGAAGAGAGGTTTTGTTGAAATGGAGGTCCGAGCTCCCGCCCACCATCACCACCTGGAGAAATACCCTGAATACTGTTTTACCACTGTACAAAATAACATATGTCAATAGAAATTTCCCGAATAAGTTGGACAAGATTTGGTCCTTCTGGATAGACTCTTGGGGATTCTTGCCACTGGAGTTGTCTCCCCCTGACCCAGATGCAGACTCTTAGTCCAGTGGTATGGATCAGGAATTGGGAACTAGTGGAGTATGCCCCCCCTTCTGTCTCCCCTTTCCTCCCCCCCCCTCTTTTTCTCCTTATACTCCCCCTCCTTTTGGATCCTGCCCTCTCTCCCTCTCCTTCCCTGGTGATCCCTCCCCCCCTTTTTTCTCCCCTTATGCTATGCTGAACAATTTAGGATATACAAACTCTAGTTCCAAATACATACTTATTGACTATGAATGTTATATGTAACTGTGTATTCTGCAGCTATATATGTATTGTTATTTTGCTGTAACTGGCAATGTACTGTAAACTGACCTGTATGCACTGAACATGAATAAAGTTCACTTTTTGTAAAAAAAACATGTTGTTCGTCGTGGTCTGGGCTCCCATTCAATCTACTAGGTTGAATAAATTTGGTCAAAATGATGCTTCTCCCACACTTTAAGTATATATTTCGTAACTGTCCAGTCTGGGTCCCTATCTCCTTTTTCAAAGAAATAGATAGCTGTCTGGGTTCCTTCATCTGGAATGGGGCCTCACCCCTTCTGGCCAAATCTACGTTATCTCTCCCACCACGGTTGGGGGGACTTGGCACTTCCTAATTTTCGGGTGTATTTTTGGGCAGCTGTTTTGGTATCTGCCTACTGGTGGTTCCAAAGCTCCAGATCTAATGCGGACACTTATTTGGTGGCGGCTTTCTTGAAATCCTTAATGGATCTCTGCAATTTAATATATAGGGGACCGCAAGCCTAACGCTTCATCCTGGGGCCAACACGTACTACCTGCAGAATATAGAAGGCTGCAACACAGCATTTTTTTGTTCCAGGCTAACTGTCACCTGCTCAACCTTCTGTGGGGCAATTCTGGTCTCCCTCATTTCCGTAACATTCCAGAACCCCAGCTATGGGCACATTATGGGGTTAAAACTATAGGGGACATTATGCCTGCTGGTACCCTATTGAATTTTTCACAAATGTCTTAGAGGTTCGGTCTGCCGGGATGGATGCTGTTTTGGCCCAGTTCCCTCAGTCTCTTACCCTTAAGGCTGATCCTCTTGAGGAACTTTTGGCCCCTGGAGATTTAGACAAACCCTTATCGGCCCTCTATGGTGCTCTTCTTTGTACTGATTTACCTAAGATGGAAAAATTATAGAAGTATTGGAAGGGGGATATTTCTCATCTGGATAGGGGGGCTTGGGAGGATTGTTTGGAGCAGGGTCCCAAGCTTGTAGTTTCCTCCAGAGATAAATTAATTCAAGCTAAGTTTCTCCATCGGGTATATTATACTCCCATAAGGCTTTAATGTTCCCTGAGCAAGACCCCATCTGTCCCCGCTGTAGACTCCAACCAGGTTCTTATATTCATATGCTCTGGGAGTGCCCTTTGGTTATGTCATACCGGAAGGCCGTTTTTGATTAAATAAACCTTAGACTCCAAATTACTTTAACGCCCACCCCCTCTCTAGCTCTATTGGGAATCCCAGACGATGAACAGCACTCTCACAATTCTAAGCTTCTCATATATCTCCTGTACTATGCTAAAAAATAAATTCTGATGAAATGGTCTTCATTGGCTGAACCTGATGTGTCCGCCTGGGAGGCTATGATAAACGCGGCTCTCCCTTTATATAAAATTATGTGACATTTACCTGCAGGAGAAGCCCGCAATGTCCCCGTCTTCCTCGCTAGTAGCGAGCGTCCATTCTTCACCCCTCTTCCTTTCGAGGCCGCAAACTCTGGCTCTGTGACTGGCCAGAGTCGCCTGAGTGCGGGAGCCGCCTTTAACGACATGACCCGAGCTAGAAACGGCACAGCAAATATCTCCTAGACCGTGCAGGTCTGGGAGATATTTCAAGCACCTACAGGTAAGCCTTAATCTAGGCTTACCTGTAGGTTAAAGTGGTTGTAAAGGGTTTACAACCACTTTAAAGCAGAACTCCGGGATTAGTACACCCTCCACACAAAACACTAAACAGTTATTACATTTGTGAAATTTCTTACCGTTTAACCAGTTCCCACCCACCATATAGCAAAATGACGGCGGCAAAGTGATTTCAATATCCTGACCGGACACCATATGACGTCAACAGGATATCAAGCCACTGCACGCCCCCGGGGGCACGCATCGCGGCGATCATTGTTGCAGTGTGTCAGTCTGACACACCGCAACACCGATCTAGGTAAAGAGTCTCTGACAGAGATTCTTTACCACGTGATCAGCCGTGTCCAATCACGGCTGATCACAGTGTAAACAGGAAGAGCCATTGATCAGCTTTTCCTCACACGCGAGTAGAGGAGAGCCGATCGGCTGCTCCTCTGACAGGGGGGGTCTGTGCTGATTATCAGCGCAGCTCCCCCGAGGATGCCCACACTAGACCACCAAGGACGCCACTAGGACCACCAGGGATGTCACCACTAGGTATGCCACCCTAGACCACCAGGGATGCCAATCAGTGCCCACACTGAGAGGGAAAAAAACTGCGCTTGGATCAAAATTACATAAAAAATATATATAAAAAATAATAAAAAAACGAAATAAAGCAGCAGCTTATTGTGGGATATACACAAAACAATACATATACAGGTGAAGCTGCGCTAAATATATACCCAAATGTAATATCTGGGCCAAAGTAGATCAGCATCAAGTGAAACACAAAATGCCTAAGTCATGTGACGAATACATTTTCTTAGTGAAAGAAAAAATCTAAATACATTTTGTTATATAATCAGGTGAAAAATTATACCAAGTGAAAAAATATAAATTATAATATAAGTGAACAGAGTCCTTCAGTACAGTCCAAATTTAGTGGAAATATTATTCTGACACCAATGATGGGCAGGAAAGAATTGTTGACACATATATCACAAACACAACCTTCTGAATTGGACACTTACCAAAGTAGAAAGTAAGCCAAATGTACAGTTGGCTTAAACTCAGCCTAGGCCTTTTAGTGGGGACATCAAAAAATGGAACCAGCAAACAAACGAACGAAATCCTTGTTGGTGATCAATCAGAACAAGACTAATGGCTCCAGATGCAGAGTTTACCCCAAGAAAAAGAATCACAACATAGCATAATATTGTCTTACAAAACTGTAAAAAAACATGTGCACTTACAAAATAAAGGACAAAAGGAGTGCAAAGAGGAAAAAACACCCGGTGATCCAGACGTAACTAATAAAAGTGTCCCAGTACCACACAGAGGGGCTTCTTACCAGAGGCAGACCCAAGTCTGCACCAATAATCCAGAGGCAGGCCCAAGTCTGCACCAATAATGCTGAGCGAACCAATTGTCAAATGGATTAAATATAAGGGACCAGTCAGATCCTCGATATCGGCATGTACATATACCCAAAAAAGAGAAAAGTAGCAAACCATAGAGGAGTTTCTTCTAGACTGTTTAATTAAATTTAAAAAGTATTGCACTTACAAAAACACAAAGTGTCAGGGCATAAAATCAAAAGCCGGCTGGCAGTAAACAAACAAACTCCCATCCTCGTCGACGGCGTGGTAACTCCAGCACGTACCTTCCAGACGCATTTCGTCACTATCTGACGTTTTGAATGGGGACCAGGGGTGCGTGCTGAAGCACCACTATAAATACACAATCAAGCCTCGCTCTGAGTTCCGCGCCACGAAGCACTGGGCGCCATCTTAGATTTGGGCAAACCAACACCGCTTGCAAGGCAAAGTACTGGAAAGCCGCATTGAATCCATAAGTATGGCCACACTATAAATAGTGTCAGAGGAATAGGCCATAAACAAAAACCCAAAAATGATATATAAATTTTGAAATGAATACAGGAATGTGTATATAAACATATCAAATCTTTAAGACTATTGATAGATGTAAAGATACAATAAAAATGTATCCCTATATTGTTAACCATAAACAAAATAAATAATTATAATATAAAAATGTGAAAATTGAAAACAAATCAATAATTCTAATGAAAAATAGATAAAAAATACAATAAAAAAATTAATAAAATAAAAATAGAGATTAAAATCTTCCATCTTTATCTCTAATGCTGTACTTAAATAAACACAAAAAACATTTGGTGCCTTACAGTATAAGGTATTAGAGCACATATTATAAGATATGTGCCAGAAGCTAAAAAATTCCAAATTAATTACATATTTATATGAAGAAAAAAATTCTATTCTCAATCTTTATGCATGTATAGAAAAAATAACCCTTTCCCATACATAGATCATCTTTCAATTCTCTAATGCACCATGTGCTTAGCAGAAGGGACTCAGATCAAGTACACATAACAGAAAACCCAGATCAAAAACATAGAATAAATTATGAATTGTCAACAAATGCGTTCACATCCACATCTATATTCAGTCCAAAGGGTACATAAGTCTTAACCTTATGAATCCATGCCATTTCAGATTTTGAAATTTCACGGACTAGAGAACTCCCCCTCCAATTGGAACTGAATTTGTCAATTCCTAAAAAAAGGGTATTTGAGGGGTCTCTATTGTGTGAGGAGATAATGCTTAGAGACAGAGTGGTCATCTGCGTAGAGGGAGATTTTCTCCTCCACAGGACCCAAGGGGATGCCCCGGATCACAGGGGAGTCGCGTATCAGGATTGCCATGGGCTCTATTGCCAGCGCGAAAAGCGCCGGGGAGAGTGGGCATCCCTGTCGTGTACCCCTGCGGAGGAGAAAGGGGGGGGATATGACCGATCCAGTACGAACCCTATGATGAGCACAATTCAGGGTCTTTACCCGGTTTAGCAATAACCACTATGATTGCTTCTGCCATAGATGCTGGCAGACTTCCCTCTCTCAGAGATTGGGCTATTGTGTGGTGCAGTTTCGCTATTAGTTGTTCCCCATATTGTTTGTAAAATTCCGGCGGGATGCCGTCGGGGCCCGGTGTCTTTCCTGCCTGCAGTTCCCCCAAGGCCTGTTGAACCTCTTTTTCCGTTATTAAACTGTCAAGTTTCTCTCGGGCCTCAGTGGATAGAGAGGGGAAGGTGACTCGGTCAAGAAAGGAGTGGAGTTCAGATGCGGAGTATTCCACTCTGGAGGAGTAGAGCTCCTCGTAATAAGAGGCAAAGCGGGCATTTATGAGCAGGGGGTCCAGAAGGACCGTCCCATCCTGGGCTCGGATCCTGGCAATTGACGTAGCAGGTTGTTGCTCTCTGGCCAACCAGGCCAAAAGGCGCCCAGTCTTACCCCCCTGCTCAAAAATGCGCTGGGTCTGTGCTAATTGTTGTTTCTTAGCCTGGGAAACCCTGAGCAACATCACCTCCCTATACGCACTCTGCATGTCGATGTAGGTAACAGGGTTCTGAGTCAAGGCGTATTTGGTCTCCAGGTCAAGGGCATTGGCCTCAGCCGTCTGTAGTGTGATAGTGGAGTCACGCCTAGCTTTAGTTATGGAAGCTATGTAGGAGCCTCTCGTGTAGGCCTTAAACGCATCCCAGACACTGTGTACCGACGCAGAGTCAGCATTTGTTGACCAGAAGTCTAGAATCTGGGAGTCAATTTCTGGTTCCACCACTGGATCAGTAATCCAGTAGCGGGAGAGTCTCCAAAGTCTCTCTGAGGGCGGTGCGTTAGTCCGGAAGGTACACATCATAGGGGCATGATCCGATATTCCCCGCGGCAGCATATCGACTGCTCTCACTCGTGGAGCAGCCCTCCGCTGGCTAGGATGAGATCTATTCGGGACATAGCCCTATATGAAGTGGAATGGCAGGTGTAGGCCCGTTCAGTCGGGTGCTTCCATATTCATATGTAGGTTCCAGCATGTACAGTATGAATAAAAACAAAAAAGGAAACAGAAATAATCCCTTAAACCCCCCCCCTCCCAACCACCCCCCACCCTGCACAGCCGTTGGGGAACTCGGAGTGCCCATTCCCTAAACCAAAACTCAGCTCAACGGGAGCAGATCAGGTATGTCTCCTGCGGGGGCGCGGAGAATGCCAGAAGGGTGCCCGAAGTGGTGCTAGAGGCAGGGAACTAAAAGCCGCCTCCAGCTCCCACCCCAGCCGGGGCAACAAACAATGTACACCCAGCATGTAGGTAAATAATCGTAGAGATAAACCAGTATATATTAAAAAAAAACAAAAAAAAAAAAAAAAAAACACACTTAGCATCTGCTAAGGGCACATTCTTATGCATTAATACGTTACAGTTCTTGTAGTGTCTTCAGGTGGTCAGAGGACTATTTCCACCCAAACATTGGTATTGTCGGCGTGTCCCCTCCCCGTACCCGCAGCATGTCCTCCATCCCCTGTGCAGTCTATCGGGCAGCAGTTCTTCCACTTCTCGTATGGTAAGTGTAAGCGGGCCCGTGGTTCCGGGGGGGGGGGGGGAGAAGGAAACGGAGGGGGAACGGTCAATCAGCTAAAGGAAAGTCCCGCCATAGGGCGCTACTTGCACAGGCATGGAGTGATAAAGGCGCAACTCTCCTCATGGCAGGGGGGAAAGCAGTGGCCGTTGCATAGTGCCTGTGTAGCTAGGGGTGCAGGAAAATGGAGTAGGCGTGCAGGCAACAACAGGAGGGGAAGAAAAAATCAGTCGATCAGTGTACATGGCGGGTAGGGACAAATTCAGCGACACAGAGATTTCAGCAATACAGTTACCGGGGTTTGGGTAAGGTGTCCAACCACTGGGAAGCCTCCTCTGGTATCGTAAAATAGCGGGTAGCCTCACCATCGACCACCCGAAGACGAGCCGGGAACAACATGCTGTATTTTATATTTCTGGCGCGTAACTGGGCCTTTACTGAGTCGAAGGTCCTCCTCTGTCTCTGGGTCTCCACCGAATAGTCCGGGAACAACATGAGCCGTGCATTAGCAAACCGAAGCTCTGGAACCTTCCTGGCCTCACGTAGCACCAAGTCCCGGTCCCGGAAGTTTAGTAGTCGAAAGATAAATGTGCGGGGGGCGCCCCAGGCGGGCCGCGGACCGGAGGCATCCTGTGGGCCCTCTCCACTGCAAAATGATTGGAGAAGGTGGCAGTAGGCAGGAGGGTGCGGAGCAGATGTTCCGTGAATGCGACTGGGTCTTGGCCCTCTGTCCCCTCCGGCATTCCCACCACGCGGAGGTTGTTCCTCCTGCTCCTATTTTCGCTGTCCTCCGCACGGCCCTCCAGCGCCTTGACTCTCACTTGTAGTGTATGGAGGGTAGCGTGGTGATCTCTAATGGAGTCCTCCGATACCCCCACACGGCGTTCCGCCTCTCCCAGTCTCTCTCTGACTTTCTCCACGTCCCTGCGCATTAGCCCAAAATCCGTTTGGAGGACATCAATCTTAGCTGTGAGGGCTGTTTTGCAGCCCGATATGGCCTGCATTAGGGCTTGGAACCTGTCCTCCTCGACCGTGGCCGGGTCTGGGGCCGGCGTCTGAGTGGCCATGTGCGCGGCGGCGGGAAGGGGAGATTTCTGTGGCTGCTGTCTGGGAGAAGGTGCTTGCGCCGCAGGAGTCTTCCGTTTAGGGCCAGGCTTGTGTCTTCTCATGCCCAAGTGCCTCCAGGGGTATCCGGGGGAGGTTATACTGGGTGTACCGGCAAATTAATATTTGTGATGTGTTCATTGAGCCTTATTTGGAGTGGGCGTTTGGTCCGCCCAATATACTGAAGGCCACATGGGCACTGCAGAAAATAAACCACACCCACTGTGGAACATGTGATACATGGGGTTATAGTATGTTGTAGCTGTGTGCTGGTGGACAAGAACTTTTGAGTTCTTCTTTGTGCGCAACTATTAAACGAACACACTCAGCACTTTCTACATTGATAAAAACCCGTCAACTGATCAAAAAAAGTCAGCTTTTTAACTGGAGGGTCAAGAATGTTCGGAGCCACTGTTTCTAAGCGACAACTTGAGGTCTTACAGGAAGGATTTTTTTCAGAACCCTATCATTATTGACAATGTGCCAATGTTTAGAAATTATTTGTTTGATATTTTTATGTTGAAGGAAATATTTTGTCACAAATGGTATCATTGAATTTTGTTGGAATTTATTTTGATGTGTTTTTTCTTTAAGTAGAGATTCTCTTTTTATCCCTTGTACCTCATTAAGCATGGGTAACAGTGATTCTCGGAGGTAACCCTTTTCCAAAAACCTATCGGTTAGAATCTCCGCCTGACTCCAAAAATTCCTGTTCATTAGAACAATTTCTGCGCAATCTCATATACTGGCTCTTCAGTATTCCGTTGAGCCAGGGACGGTGATGACAACTGTCCAATATATATATATATATATATATATATATAAGAATTGCGGTCTGTGGCTTTGAAAAAGATTGATGTAGACAGAGACCCATTCTTTATAGATAGAGTCAAATCCAAAAAATGTATCTGGGTTTGACTCATTTCAAAATTCAAAATGATCCCACGATCATTCATATTTAGGGAAGACATGAATTCTCGCAGGTCCTGACCATCACCATCCCATAGGAGGAGGATGTCATCAATATATCTTGCCCACAGGACCAATTGAGGGGCCCTGTGGGCATAG
Source organism: Lithobates sylvaticus (assembly GCA_028564925.1). Taxonomy (NCBI): domain Eukaryota; kingdom Metazoa; phylum Chordata; class Amphibia; order Anura; family Ranidae; genus Lithobates; species Lithobates sylvaticus. The sequence continues at coordinate 232,811,778 of CM053026.1, forward strand.
ATGACATCCTCCTCCCATTTGGCCATGAATAGATTGGCCAGACTGGGGGCATATTTAGCCCCCATAGCCACTCCACGACTTTGAAGAAAAAACTGATTAGAAAAAAAAAGAATTATGGGTGGCGGCATAAACAAGTAAATTCATTATAAAAATAATTTGACAACCCGACAGACCTGAATCCCTTTCGAGAAATTTTTTTACAGCCTGTAGGCCTTGGTCATGCAGTATTATGGTATAAAGGGAGGTGACATCAGTGGTCAACATCCACATACCCGATTTTATATTGATGCCTGACAGGAGATTTAAAACCTGTTGCAAATCTTTAAGATAAGATGGCATTTTCCAAATCAATGGCTGTAAGTAGAAATCAATATATCTGCCCACCCGGGATGTGATTGAATCTATGCCACTAACAATAGGGCGTCCTGGGGGGCAGATAGGGTTCTTATAAACCTTTGGCAAATAGTATACTGTGGGTGTCCTAGGAGCTCTAGGAATCAAATAGAGGCTCTCTCTTTTGTTCAAAATGCCTAATGATAGACCACTTGATACTATGACCTCCAACTCTTTTTGATATTTAGTCTTAGGGTCAGATGGGAGTGGGATGTAGGTGTCGACATCACTAAGGATTCTACCCATCTCGGCCATATAATCCTTACGGTCAAGAACCACAATCCCACCCCCCTTGTTGGCAGGCCTAATAACACGATCCTTGTTGTTACACAAAGAATCAAGGCCTTCTTGAATAACCTTCGAATTCCTAGCTTTTTTTTTTACCTCTAGGGCCTCTAAATCCCTTAGGATAACATCCCTAAAAACCCTAAAAGAGGGTGCAAGGACCCCCGGAGGATTAAAAAGGATGCGTTTGCTAGTCCTGAATGTACAAAACCACTAGTAGTGGGTACGGAATTATTCAACTGTTTACCAGCCATATACCTTTTTATGTTCAATTTCCGCACAAATTTGTGTACATCCATATATGTATTAAACTTAACTTCAAACTTCTTGGGGGAGCGAACTTAAGACCTTTAAAACCGCCTTTTCAGACTCAGAGAGAATCTGAGTACTTAAATTAAAGATACCTTTTCCAGTCACATTTTGGGTCTTTTTAACTCGCATACGCCTCCCCCCTCTAGTTCCTCGCTTTTTTCTACTGGCCTTTTTATACCCTGATTGAGTTTGGAAAAAACCCCACTACCATACCCGTTCGATACTGAGTGTCTGTGGTTGGGTGTATTCCCATTTTGGGATTGGGGGGGTGGTAATGATGGAAAAAATTCTCTAGTAATTCTCTTGATAATCTTGGACACCAAATTGATTGGTGCCCTCTTCAAAACCTCTATCCCTTAAAGGGAAGAAGTTATTTTGGGTGGGTAAATTATATTCCCAGGCAGAGTTCTGGGAATCCTGATATTGCAGACCTAAAGAAAAATCATTAGCCTGTCCATACCTCCATCACTCAGAATTATCACCACTCTGGCCATGGTCTCTATTATTAATTTGGTATCCCCGACCCCTTCCCATCGGATCATACCTGTTTGACCAGGGGGGAGGGGGGGGGGATATGGGCGAAAATTCCCCAAACCTTGACCATAGTTCTGGTGGGGGGGGCCCATTGTTTGAGGTGGGTTAGACTGAACAATCTTTGGTCTAACCGACCCCAAGTTCCTAAAAGGAGACTGATGCGAATTTGATCTATTACCTCTTTGTGGTTTAGTCACATGTGTACCCTTCTTAGTTATATTTTGTTTTGTCTGTTGGGTTACTTTAGGTACAGTCCCCACTTTCACTTCCGCAACCTGTGTGGATACTTCCATATCATCATTAGTTTGACCAACCAAGTCCTCCAATAACTTTTTTTGCCAATCAAACACAACATTTTTTTGATAGTCTGTCAGGTCACGGTTGTATTTTTTCTTTTTCTTTAACTACTTGCCTACCAGGCACGGACACCTCCTTCCTGACCAAGCCATTTTGAATGTCGCATTTTGAATGACAATTGCGTGGTCAGGCAACGCTGTACCCAAATAAAATTTTTATCATTTTTTCCCCACAGATAGAGCTTTATTTTGGTGGTATTTGATCACCTCTGCGTTTTTTATTTCTTGCGCTATAAACAAAAGAAGAGGGACAAGTTTGAAAAAACATAATATTTTTTACTTTTTATTATAATAAATATCCAATTTTTTTTTTTTTTAAACAAAGTTTTTTCCTCAGTTTAGGCCGATACGTATTCTTCTACATATTTTTGGTAAAAAAAATCGCAATAAGCATATATTGATTGTTTTGCGCAAAAGTTATAGCGTCTACAAAATAGGGGATAGATTTATAGCATTTTTATTATTCTTTTTTTTTTACTAGTAATGGCGGCGATCTGCGATTTTTATTGTGACTGCGACATTGCGGCGGACACTTTTGACACATTTTTGGGACCATTCACATTTATACAGCGATCCGTGCTATAAAAATGCATTGATTACTGTATAAATGTGACTGGCAGGGAAGGGGTTAACACTAGGGGGCGCTGCAGGGGTTAATGTGTACCCTATCTTGGTGATTCTTACTGTGGGGGGAGGGGACTGACTGGGGGAGGGGACCGATCGGTGTCCCTATGTACAAGGGACACACCATCGGTCTCCTCTCCTCTGACAGGACGTGGATCTGTGTGTTTACACACACAGATCCCCGTCCTGCTCGATTACCGGGCAATCGCGGGTGCCTGGCGGTCATCGCGACCGCCGGGCACGCGCACCGGGGCCCCAGCTACGCGGCGGGCGCGCGCGCCTCCCGCGGCGCACGCGCGCCCCCCAGTGGCCAAATTGTAGAAGACGTCATATGACGGCGTCCCGCCACAAGGGCCGCACCGCTCCACCGTCATTTGACAGTGGGCGGTCGGCTAGTGGTTAATCTCTGCTCCTTATCCTCTTTTTCTAGGATTTTTAACAGATTTTGAGATCTTTCCCTATACTCGTCACTCTCTTTGCTTGGACCAAGTTTTTCTTATTTTCTGTTTTATTAACCGCTTCCCGACCGCCTCATGTAGATATACGTCTACAGAATGGCACGGGCAGGCAAAAGCACGTACGGGTACGTCCCCTTTAATTTGCCTGCCCGGGGGGCGCGCGCGCCGCCACCGGCGTGCTCGCGACCTGGTCGGGAGCTCCGTGACCACGGCCGCGGGACCAGCGGACCCGATCGCCGCTGGTATCCCGCGATCGGTTACGGAGCTGAAGAACGGGGAGAGGTTTGTGTAAACAAACCTCTCCCCGCGCTTCCTACACTGACTGTCAGTGATCGGCGGTTCCCTGTCATCGGGAACGCCGATCAATGACGTCAGACGTACAGCCACGCCCCCCCTACTGTAAAAAAAAAACACAACACGTCACACTGACTCCTCCCCGCCCCTAGTGGTTAACCCCTTCACTACAACTGTCATTTTACATAGGAATCAGTGCTATTTAAATAGCACTGATTTCTGTATAAATGACAAATGTCCCAAAAATGTGTCAAAAATGTCCGATGTGTCCGCCATAATGTCGCAGTCACAAAAAAAAATCGCTGATCGCCGCCATTACTAATAAAAAAAAAAATATTAATAAAAATGCTATAAAACTATCCCCTATTTTGTAAACGCTATAACTTTTGCGCAAACTAATCAATAATCAGTTATTGCGATTTTTTTTACCAAAAATATGTAGAAGAATACGTATCGGCCTAAACTGAGGAAATAAAATGTTTTTTTATATATTTTTTGGGGATATTTATTATAGCAAAAAGTAAAAAATATTGCATTTTTTTCAAAATTGTCGCTCTATTTTTGTTTATAGCGCAAAAAATAAAAACCGCAGGGGCGATCAAATACCACCAAAAGAAAGCTCTATTTGTGGGAAAAAAAGGACGCCAATTTTGTTTGGGAGCCACGTCGCACGACCGCGCAATTGTCAGTTAAAGAGACGCAGTGCCGAATCGCAAAAAGGGGCCTGGTCCTTTGGCTGCCAATTGGTCCGGGCTGAAGTGGTTAAAGTAGTTAAACCACTCCTCAAATTCAGTGTCACCCTTTTGGGGGCAGATCTCCCATCTTAAACTCCTTGGGACCATAGAGTTCTTGATATATGTTTCCAAGTACGCTATATCCCATTGAGTATGGGTTTCGCAGATCATAAGGTTTTTTAACCTCATAAATAATCCCCCGAGATCATTCTCATCCTCTTTATATGATTCAAAGACCCCATCGATGTTAACAACTTTTTTTGCTCTAAAGTTGTGTTGTGGCACCAGCACCAGTGGCTAAGGCCCAATTTTTCAGCCCCTGTTTAACAGGAGCGTGTAATTACAATTTTTTATGCAATGCTTTGCAACAGGTCTCATTGCTGTGCTCCAAGTACAGTATCTGTGAGGGGTTGCAGTGTTGTGGCACCAGCACCAGTGCCTAAGGCCCAATTTTTCAGCCCCTGTTTAACAGGGGTGTGTAATTACAAATCTTGATCTAATAATTCACAGCAGGGCCCATTCCTGCGCCCACCAAGAGTAACTGTGAGGGCTTACAGTGTTGTGGCAACACCGTCCACCACCACCACCAAAGGCCCAATTTTTCTGCCCCTGTTCAACAGGTGCGTGCAATTACAATTCTTGATCTAATAATTCACAGCAGGGCCCATTCCTGCGCCCACCAAGAGTAACTGTGAGGGCTTACAGTGTTATAGCACCAGCACCACCATCAAAGGCCCAATTTTTCCTACCACTGTCCAACAATGGCATGTAATTACAATTCCTGATATAATAGTTCACAGCAGGGCATTCCAGCGTCCACCAAGAGTAACTGTGAGGGCTTACAGTGTTGTGGCAACACCAAAATCTAATGGGGCAAATTTCTGCAGAGTATATACGGCAGGCCCCTACTCAAACATCCAACTTAGAAACGACTCCTACTTGCAAACGGAAGGAGAAAACAGGAAGTGAGAGGAAATCTACCCCTAGGAAGGGAAATTCTATCCTGTTCGATTTAATTTGGGAAAAAGGTATCTCCTCTCTACTGATGCTTTATCACCAATCCTTGTTTCAATAAAAACCCCACTTTTCCAAAAACATTTGTCATTGGGACGGAAAGTGAGATGAAATGTTCTGAACAGGTGCACAGACAGCAAAACAAATGTTACAGGGGTGATAACCCTTCCCTATGTTCTCCAAAAAGCTTAAAAATAGATTTTTTGGGCTGGAGCTACACTTAAAAATTTACCTGTTCAAAATTACAAACAGATTCTACTTAAGAACAAACCTACAGTCCCTGTCTTGTTTGCACCGCCTGTATACTGCTGTTCAGAGTATATAGGGTTGTAGGTATAGGGTTTTATTTTGGGTGCGGGGTTCCCCTTAATATCCATAGAAGACCCAAAGGGGCTGGTAATGGGCTGGGTTGGGGGGGGGGGGGGGGGGTGATGGGGTAGCTATGCCATTTTTCTCAAAGATTTTCATCCATATTGCCAGGACAAGACATGACATTAAAGCTGCAAGCAGTTTTAAATGGCTTATTTTTTTCCTTTACAAATGTCATTTTGTGCAGGGACAGTTCTAAACATGGGAAACACATGCTACTTCACAGGCATACTGTAGACACCCCCAGGTACCATATTTAAAGGAATATTTCACTTTTTTTTTTTTTTCACTTTATGCGTCATTAAAATTACTGCTCCAGAAAAAAACGTCCGTTTTTAAAACTTCTTTTTGCATTGATACATGTCCCCTGGGGCAGGACCCGGGTCCCCAAACCTTTTTTATGACAATAACATGCATATTGGCCATTATAATTAGCACTTTAGATTTAGAACGTTCGCGTCCATTGTAACTAATAGGGTTCTAACGTTCGCGCAAAATTTCGGTCCGTTCGCAGGTTCTGGTGCGAACCGAACACGGGGGTGTTCCGCTCATCCCTACTGGGCAGGAAGGTGTTTTCTGGCAGGGAGGATATCTTAGAACAGTGATTGCATCATATCCTCTTCTCTCTTTCTAACTGTAATCAGCCTACATTTCCCATGAATCCTTGGGATGGAAGTGAATGTGGGAGGGTACACTAGGCTTGTACATGTAAATGTGAACTCACCCACTTCTATATAAATCACACCCCTCATTCTGCAGCCAGCAAGCCATAAATAACACATGGTATGATAGGTTATAGCCTTATAAATGCAAAGCATTTTAATAAAAATGCATATTAATATAATATTAATTGAATGCATTTAATAAATACATTTAATGCATTTAATATAAATGCAAACCAGTGCAGCTTATCAGAGTCCACCAGTGCCGAATGTCTAGGACCACCAGTGTAGCATGTCAGGGACCACCAGTGCTGCTTGTCAGGGACCACCAGTCAGGGACCATCATGTCAGGGACCACCAGTGCCGCTTGTCAGGGACCACCAGTGCCGCTTGTCAGCGACCACCAGTGCCGAATGTCAGGGACCACTGGTGCTGCTTGTTGGGGACCACCAGTGCTGCTTGTCAGGGACCACCAGTGCCGCATGTCAGGGACCACACGTCAGGGACCACCATGTCAGGGTCCACCAGTGCCGCTTGTCAGGGACCACCAGTGCTGCTTGTCAGGGACCACTAGTGCTGCTTGTCAGGGACCATCAGTGCCACTTGTCATGGACCACCATGTCAAGGACCACCAGTCCTGAATGTCGGGGACCACCAGTGCCGCTTGTCAGGGACCACCATGTCACATGAGAACACCGATCGCTGATGCCCTGCCTCCCGTCATTATGATTGACGGCGCACTGTTCCTATACATGCGGGAGGCAGACATCAGCGATTGGTGTTCTTATATACAATACCTGACACCGTGGGAGATCCCCGCAATGTCTCCGCCAGCCGCCATTTTTAAGAAGACCAGAAGAAGGGGAGTGGAGCTAGGGTGCCCACGTGTCCCGGATTGCCCGGGACAGTCCCGCAATTAGCAGGTCTGTCCCGGGTCCCGGGCACCTTCATTCCGGGACAATACAATGTCCTGGAATGAAATCCCGCTATTGCCATGGCGCTGGCTCTGCCTCCCCACCTCCACCGGAGAGACTCTTCTCTACTTCTACTGGCTAGGCCACTGGTTGCTAGAGCCGACTGGCGTCTATCAACCAGTGATGTCACAGCTGCGACTGCCAGCTTTCAAAGCAGAAGAGGAGTTAACTTCCTCCTCCTCCTCCGCACCCAGTGCTCTCAACGGGTCGGCTCCACCTCCACCATGGATGGTGGCAAGTGACACGCTGCATCTGGGGGCAGGCGACGGTGGCAAGCTGTGTCTGGTGGCAAGTGACAAGCTCAGGGTTCCCACTGATTCTGCATTAAGGTGAGATGAACAATTTCATTATATATTACAATGTAGTCATAGAAATAATGTGATTTCATCATCCTGACACCATATCAAGCATGGTGTCGGGATGATTTAATTGCTAACACCAGCCATTCGCACAACAAATCACCCACACCCGAATTCCCTGTCAACCCAGAGACTACATTAGTCCCAGAAGGTGACATAATTTCCTCCTAGCTCTCTGTCATAGAGATAGTCGCGCAGGAGGGAAAGGAGTGACCGATTCCATCGTCGGCGAGGGTTTTGAAATCAGCTTTTTTTGGGTGTCCCTGAATGGCAGTTTGGAAATGTGGTCACCCTAAGTGTAGCTGGGTGGCTACAATAGAAACGGAGCTGCTGCGGCCCCCACGCCCCGGAGCTCAGCTATGAGGAAAGATTAGAGGAACTGAATTTATTCACTCTTGAGAAGAAGAGAATAAGGGGGAAAATGATCAACATGTTCAAATATATAAGGGGTCCATATAGTGAACTTGGTGTTGAGTTATTCACTTTATAGTCAACACAGAGGACAAGGGGGCACTCTTTACGGCTGGAGGAAAAGAGATTTCATCTCCAAATATGGAAAGGTTTCTTCACAGTAAGAGCTGTGAAAATGTGAATAGACTCCGTCCAGAGGTGGTTCTGGCTAACTCAGTAGATTGCTTTAAGAAAGGCCTGGATACTTTACTAAATGTACATAATATAACAGGGTACTAACATTTATAGGTAAAGTTGATCCAGGGAAAATCCGATTGCCTCTAGGGGGATCAGGAAGGGATTTTTTTTCCCCTGCTGTAGCAGATTGGAGCATGCTCTGCTGGTTTTTTTTTTTTTGCCTTCCTCTGGATCAACTGTGGGTATAGAATTGGGTATATTGGATTGTACGATATTTTTTATTTTTATTTATTATTTATTTTTTAGGGTTGAACTGGATGGACTTGTGTCTTTTTTCAGCCTAGCTAACTATGTAACTATGTAACTATCTGATGTAAGGGGGGCTCTGCTGGGGACATCTGATGTAAGGGGGAGCTCTGCTGGGGACATCTGATGTAAGGGGGGGCTCCGCTGGGGACACCTGATGTAAGGGGGGCAACGCTGGGGACACCTGATGTAAGGAGGGCTCTGCTGGTGACACCTGATGTAAGGGGGAGCTTCGCTGGGGACACCTGATGTAAGGGGGGCTCCGCTGGGGACACCTGATGTAAGGGGGGGCTCCGCTGGGGACACCTGATGTAAGGGGGGCTCCGCTGGGGACACCTGATGTAAGGAGGGACTCTGCTGGGGGCACCTCATGTAAGGACGGACTCTGCTGGGGGCACCTGATGCCATCTAATGGCAGGCGACGTGGCAGGTGACACGCTCAGGGGTCCCACTGATTCTGGATTATGGTGAGTTAAATGATTTCATTCTATATTACAATGTAATAACAGTAATAATGCGCTTCAATCATCCTGACACCACAACAACCATGGTGCCGGGATGATTGAAGCGCTAACACCAGGTGTTTGGAGTATCTTTATCTGCTGATTTGTTAAGCTCTGGAATACACATTTCTAGTGTGGTGTAGGATCTGGGCCTGCTGTCCCTCCATCCCTCTTTCTCTCTCCTTCCCTCCTTCTTTCTCTCTCCCTCCCTCTTTTCCCCTTTATTTTTCCATCTCTCATTCATCTCAGACTCTAATCACACCCCCATGTAAACCACGCCCATATAAGCCACGCCCATCTTCCAGCGCGCCGCACTACGCGTGCCACAGTTTCTTTTTTGGCTATGTCATGCACACAAATGCCAGCCCCGCCCCCTAACTAAAATAAGACTCCGCCTACAGGCAAAAAAGTGTCCCTATGCATTTTTTTACAATGTTGGCAACTATGCACAACATGTCTGCTTCCTCCCTGCTCGCTTTCAAAGGACTACAACTGAGCGTCTCAGACCGCTGGCTGAGCTTAAGAGAGGGATAGAAGCCAGCGGCCTTACAAACAGGAGGTCAGCAGGCAATAACATTTTTTCAGCAAGTTCAGTAGCCTACTACAGAGGAACTACAGAGCTCAGAAGAACATGGATGGCAAACATGGTGAAGGTAGGACATCAGCAACAAGGACGTGAAAATGTTTTTTGGGCCGGAGTTCTGCTTTAAGTAATTGTAGGCTATTTGATCTGTGGTATTGGACAGGATTGCTGTTCTCCCATTACCATCCCCTTTTTTATTTATGTTGTCCTCTCAACTCTATTTTAACTTTATCTCCCTAATATCAGTTCTTCTTTCTCTTACCTTTTTCCTTTCCCTTCTTCCTCCTTTCCCCCATTTGCTAACGGGGGCAGCAAATCAGTGGGTCCGGCGGACTCAATGTCTGCTGGCCACCCGCGATTGCTCCACTGAGAGGCAGAGGGGGATCTGTCAGTGTAAACAAAGCAGATCCCCGTTCTGTCAGGGGAGTAAAGTGAAACAGTCTGTTCCTAGTGATTAGGAACAGCGAACTGTCTCTACTCCCTGTCAGTCCACTCCCCCCCACAGTTAGAAAACACCTTCCTAGGGAACATTTAACCCCCTGGTGTTAACCCCTTCCCTGCCAGTGTCATTTATACAGTAATCAGTGCATTTTTATAGCACCGATCGCTGATCCCAAAAAAAGTGTCAAAAGTGTCTGATCTGTCCGCCGCAATGTCACAGTCCCGCTAAAAATAGCAGATCACCACCATTTCTAGTAAACAAAAAAAAATAATAATAATAAAAATGTCATAAATATATCCCCTATTTTGTAGACGCTATAACTTTTGTGCAAACCAATCAATATACGCTAATTCGGATTTTTTTTACTAAAAATATGTAGATGAATATATATTGACCTAAACTGAGGAAGAAATTCGTTTTTTTTTTATTTTTTGGGGGGAATATTTATGTTTTTTTTTTTGTCTATAGCGCAAAAAAAAAAAAAAAAAAACGCAGAGGTGATTAAATACCTCCAAAAGAAAGCTCTATTTGTAGGGAAAAAAGGACGTTAATTTTGTTTGGGTGCAGCGTCTCACGACCGTGCAATTGTCAGTTAAAGCGATGCAGTGCCCTATTGCAAAAAATGGCCTGGTCGGGAAGAGGATAAATCCTTCCAGGGCTGAAGTGGTTAAAGTAAGATATGTAACAAACACTACAGCCTCCAAAGACGGGGCGTACACACCATCAGAGCCAGCTTATGTTTTGCTTTGCTAATGGCCAGAATAATTTTTGGCTGTACTGCAGCTTTAAACGTTTTCCACAGGAGACCATGACAGCCCTGCTCCACCAAGGCGCCCACCGGAAGTGACGTCGTCTCCGCTAGAGCCATGTGGAAGTATTTGGCGGAAGTGCGGTGACTAGTTCTTCCTGGGTCAAAGCCGGTAAGATGGCGTCGGACACGCAGGTTAGTGTGGCAGTGATTGATCTGATTGGTGTGTGTATTTATAGGCTTCGGCCCGTGTGTGGTGATGTTGGCGGGGTGTAATGTGCGGTGGTAGGATAAGAGGCAGCGGCTGTGTTTCATAGCGCCTCTCCGCAATGATGAGTCACGTCCTCCATACGGTGTGTGGGAGAGCTGGGGACTCCCTCATTGTCAGCGGGCCGGGCACTATTGTATACAGTCTCCCCTCAGACATGGCGTGCCTGTGGTACATTGAGCACACCTTGGCTGGGGCAGACATGGAGAACTGCAGTCCATAGTAATCATTAGGAATTGAGTTTACTCTAATGAGGTAATTCTGCCCATGGCTGGCATTGTGTTCCTCAGAAGACTGCAAGTTAGGAGCACCTCTTAAAGCACGACATGAGGTCATACTGAGCTCCCTAATTCACACGTCTAAGCTAAATCCCATGTAACATCCCAGAGCTTGTAAAACAAAACCAAAGAACAGGCCATAACCCACAGGAGCCCCACTGGTATGTTTCACCCTACTTAGTGCTTAAAGAGGAACTAAAGTGCTATTGTGGTACACTGTGAGCAGGTAGGCATTTTATTACACAAGAGTTCAGTGCAATGTCTCCTGCCATAAAACATACTTTCATGATCCCCTGAGCCAGTTGTATGTACCCAAATGACTCCAGCTGTGGCCGGTCACAGCCAATGAGGAGAGAGCGGGGCCACCCTCTTTATGTAAATAGACAATGGGGTTTATTTACTAAAGACAAATCCACTTTGCACTACGAGTGCACTCGCTGTAGATCTGCAATGAAGGGAAGCTCTGCTGATTTTATCATCCAATCATGTGCAAGCTAAAATTTTGTTTTTTTTTATTTTCCTTGCATGTCCTGCTCAGATCTACAGCACTTCCAAGTGCACTTGTAGTGCAAAGTGAATTTGCCTTTAGTAAATAACCCCCAATGTCCATTCACAAGAACAAAGTTTGGAAGCCCCCATTGCAAGAGGCTTGCTATTGGGGGCCTTCGGCAGAGGGGGGGGGGGCATTACTGCTGGCAGGAGACACAAAAAGTAGAGGATCGGGGCTGCTCTGTGCAAAACATTACACAGAGCAGATAGATAGATAGAGATATATATATATATATATATATATATATATATATATATATATATATTATATATATATATATATATATATATATCTCTCTCTATCTATCTATCTATCTATCTATCTATCTATCACACATACATTTTTTTATTTTTTATTTTTATTTTTTTTTTTATTACAACCTTCAGAATCTCTTTAATCATAGAGGTACCCATGACTTGACCTCCATGATTAAGCCCTAGGAGGGGTGAAACATGGCAGAGGGGGCAGGAGCTGTGTTTACAACCAGCTGTACAGAGTAACTTACCAGTGGAGTCTCCATGGAGTTCAGTCTTGTTCTTCAATTCAGCCAAATCCCATGCTTTCATCTTGTCCTTGTTCACATCCACCCACCTTTAACTTAAAGTGGTTAAGGCTCATGTTCTGTTTGTTTTTGTTTTTTTTAATAACAAACATGTCATACTTGCCTGCTCAGTGCAAGGGTTTTGCACTGAGCAGCCCAGATCCTCCATTTCTGGGGTGCCCCGGCAGCGCTCCTGGCACCTCCTCTTTGGCGAGTGCCCCCACATAGAGCTGCATTCCCTGGGGCACTCGTGCAGGTGCGCTCATGAGTTCTACTGCTGTGTCCTTTGACACAGACAGCAGGACTCAGCCCCGTGTCACTGGATTTGATTGACAGCAGTGGGAGCCAATGGCTTCCACTGCTATCAATCTATCCAATGAGGACCTGAGACAGCAGCTGAAGACGCTGGAACGAATGGCTTCAGGTAAGTAAATGGGGGGCAGCTGCAGCACAGAAGTTTTTTCACCTTAATGCATAGAATAGATTAAGGTGAAAAACCATGAGATTTTACAACTCCTTCAAAGTGGTTCTAAAGGCAGAATTTTTTTAAAAATATTAATGCATTCTATACATTAAGATAATAAACCTTCAGTGTGCAGCAGCCCCCCTAAAATTTTCCTGAGCCACCTCTCGATCCAGCGCTGTTGCACGAGAGTCTCAGTTGTCCAGGACTCTCCCTCATTGGCTGAGACAACAGCGGGGTGGCATCAGCTCCTGCTGCTGTTAGTCAGTGAGCCAATGAGGAGATCATGAAGGGGTGGGCCCCCTGAATGGACAAACAGAGCCTCAGCTTGGTTGCCCCATAGCAAGCTGCTTTCTATAGGGGGGCAGGAGGGAAGGGCCAGGAGCGCCGGTGAGGGACCAGAGAAGAGGAGGGTTTGGGCTGCTCTGTGCAAAACCACTGCACAGAGCAGGTAAGTATAATGTGTTTGTTATTTTTAAACAAAAATAACCAAGACTTTAGTATCACTTTAACCACTTCTGGACTGCCGCCATCGATATACGTTGGTTCTTTTACATTAAATACCGTTGTTATGGCAGCAGATAGCTGCCATAATCTCTGTATTTTCTGCAATGGCGGGTGGTCCGCTTTAAGATAAAAGTGGTCTCCTTGGCAGATTCACTACGAGATCACTTTTATCGGCTGCACCCTGGTTGTCTCTGCCGTTTACCGAAGCTGTCGGTAGCGTTGGAGACGATCCGATCCTTTCCCCTGCTTGGCACCAAGTCGAGTGAGGGAATGATGGCCCCCACCTGACTGTGCCATTGGATGATGGCAGCGATGTCAAACTTCACTTCCGCCCAACGGCCTTAAAGGGGCAATTTATTTTTTTATTTTGCTTTATTAACCACTTCAGCCCCAGACCAATTTGCAGCCAAAGGACCAGGCCCCTTTTTGCGATTTGGCACTGCGTCGCTTTAACTGACAATTGCGCAGTCGTGCGACGTGGCTCCCAAACAAAATTGGCATCTTTTTTCCCACAAATAGAGCTTTCTTTTGGTGGTATTTGATCGCCCCTGCGGTTTTTATTTTTTGCGCTATAAACAAAAATAGAGCGACAATTTTGAAAAAAAATGCAATATTTTTTACTTTTTGCTATAATAAATATCCCCAAAAAATATATAAAAAAAACATTTTTTTTTCCTCAGTTTAGTTTTTTTTTTCCTGACAGGCAGAGTAGGAAGCGCGGGGAGAGGTTTGTTTACACAGACCTCTCCCCGTTCTTCAGCTCTGTGACCCGATCGCGTGACACCAGCGGCGATCGGGTCCGCTGGTCCCTATGGCTAGGCAATTAAAGGGGACGTATATATACGTGCCTTTGCCTAGCCGTGCCATTCTGTAGACGTATATCTACAGGAGGCGGCCGGGAAGCGGTTAAAAAAAATACTTTTTATTATTAATTTTTTTTTTTTTTTAATGTATTGCTTTTAAGTGTAAATGTGAGATCTGAGGTCTTTTTGACCCCAGATCTCACATTAAAGAGGTCCTGTCATGCTTTTTTTTCTATTATAAGGGATGTTTACATTCCTTGTAATAGGACTTAATTAATGTTTTTTTTTTAACTACTTGCCTACCAGGCACGAACACCTCCTTACTGACCAAGCCATTTTTCAGCTTTCAGCGCTGTCGCATTTTGAATGACAATTGCGCGGTCATGCAACGCTGTACCCAAATAAAATTTTTATCATTTTTTCCCCACAGATAGAGCTTTATTTTGGTGGTATTTGATCACCTCTGCGGTTTTTATTTCTTGCGCTAGAAACAAAAGAAGAGGGACAAGTTTGAAAAAACATAATATTTTTTACTATTTATTATAATAAATATCCAATTTTTTTTTTTTTTTTTTTTTTTAAACAAATTTTTTTCCTCAGTTTAGGCCAATACGTATTCTTCTACATATTTTTGGTAAAAAAAATCGCAATAAGCGTATATTGATTGGTTTGCGCAAAAGTTATAGCGTCTACAAAATAGGGGATAGATTTATAGCATTTTTATTATTTTTTTTTTTTACTAGTAATGGCGGCGATTTGCGATTTTTATCGTGACTGCGACATTGCGGCGGACACTTCGGACACTTTTGACTCATTTTTGGGACCATTCACATTTATACAGCGATCCGTGCTATAAAAATGCATTGATTACTGTATAAATGTGACTGGCAGGGAAGGGGTTAACGCTAGGGGGCGCTGCAGGGGTTAATGTGTACCCTATCTTGGTGATTCTTACTGTGGGGGGAGGGGACTGACTGGGGGAGGAGACCGATCGGTGTCCCTATGTACAAGGGACACACCATCGGTCTCCTCTCCTCTGACAGTGGCCAAATTGTAGACGACGTCATATGACGGCGGGCCGCCACAGTAGCTGCACCGTCCCGCCGTCATTTGACAGTGGGCGGTCAGCAAGTGGTTAAAGGACAGTGTAAAAATAATAAATCTATAAAACATATGTCCCTCCGAGCTCGAGTGCAAAAGCATACGCAAGTCGCGCCCAAATATGAAAACTGTGTTCAAAACCACACATGTGAGGTATCGTTGCGATCGTTGGAGTGAGAGCAATAATTCTAGTACAGGACCTTCTCCGTAACTAAAAACTGGTAACCTGTAGAAATTTTTAAACGTTGCCTATGGAGATTTTTAAGTTCCGATGTTTGTCATCATTCCATGAGCGGGCGCAATTTTGAAGAATGACATGTTGGTTATCAATTTACATAATTTTTCACAATATACAATAAATTGGGCTAACTTTACTGTGTTCTTATTTTTTTTTTATTCAAAAAAGTGTAAGCGTTTGTAAGACTGCTGCGCAAATATATTGTGACATAAAGCATTGCAACGACTGGCATTTTATTCTCTACGGTTTCTGAAAAAAATATATATAATGTTTGGGGGGGGGGGGGGGGGGGTTCTAAGTAATTTTTTAGCAAAAAAAATAAATAATGATTTTAACTTGTAAACAACCATTGTCAAAATGTCAAAAATAGGCCTGGTCCTTAAGTGGTTAAAGTGACTGAACACTCGCCTTGTAAAATAGCCAATTTCGTTTAAAATAGAAATGAAAGGCAAAACATTTGTGTATAGATATATTTAAAAAAAATTATAAAGGGGAAAAAGTTATTTATGAGTGATCACATTTTCTCTGTTTTCAGCTGCACAAAAGCTGGGGGAGGAGAGGCTGCAGCACACTGATCTTCCCAGTGAAAGGCTGTGCAGGTGGGGGGGGGGGGGGGCGCCAGGACAATTATGATTATTGGGGGAGATCACACCGAGTTCCCAGCACAGCTAGATTGCTTACCACGGTATGTTCTGCTTAGTGTGGTCAGTTTATAATAGGAAAGCAGAAGGACTGGCAGGATCACCAGGGATGTCACACAAAGGAAGTAATGCAAAGAGAACAGGAGGCTTTCATAAGTACGTGTTACAACAGGCACATATCAGGAATATGAAATGTTGGGTTTACAAATGCTTTAATATCTGGAGCTCCAAAAAGTACATTAGCTTCTTTTGAAGCAGAATAGGGAGTTTTAGGCTCCAATGACTTCAATTGAAGAACACCAAAAAAAAAAACACGTAGTTCCAATTTTTTGTCATATTATTGCAGCAGTTTAGACAATTAAGACTTTACGTAAAAAATAAACTAAAATTTATTTTAGGGCACACAATAAATGACCCTTTTATTGGGGGGGGGGGGGGTTGAATAAGTAGATACCCAACATGTCAAACCTTAAAATTGTGTGAACCCATGAAACTGCAGCAAACTTCAGTGCCCCATATTTTCTGTAGGAGTTTTAAAAGCCCCTAGAGGTCATCAGTTTAGAGTTACCCAAGAATAATGGGCCTAGATTTATTGATCTCACGCTGACGTGCATGTCGGTATGCAACATACATAGTGCAATTGAAGATTTTGTGCATAGACCCCCCTGACACATGCGTTTACGTTTGTATGTGGGTGCTGAACATTTTTTGGGGGTTAATTTTAAGTGCTTGGGTGGAACTTTAATTTTATTTTAAAAAAACTTTTACTTTGTTTTAAATCACATAAAGGACAAAGTCAACGATGCAATGTGTGTCTTTTTCTTTTTTGGTGACAAGTTCTTTTTAATGAGACATCAGGGGTCTAAAAGACTCCTGATTTCTCACCTGTCTTTCAGTGAAGCTGATAGAATGCAGATCATGTTCCATCAGCTTCCAGTATGGCTGGGGAAATTAGCACGGGGACCTGGAAGTGATGATGTACACATTGCTTTTTGGGTCAGTGAGAGGAAGGGAGGATTGCAAACGCATGTTTGCTGGGCTCTCTCCCCGGTACCCGGAGTACCCGTATTGACGATTATAGGTGCATGGAGTCCAGCATACTGAGGGTGGGAATCCTAGTAATGGGGTTGTGTGGAAGCATCCCGACAGCTGGCCCCTGCTTTTAAATAGATTCTTTAGGCCAAGCTGGCCGAAGCAAACTATTTCTAGTACGGAGACATGCAGCTGTTGGCTTTACTATTTAACCCGTAACTAGCATCAGCAACACGCAATGTACAGCACTGTCTGTTCAAGCGGTTCAGGGAGTCTTGTTCTGGAAGAAATTAAGTGCTGCTCAGCCATTGACAGGAAGCCTTGAATTTTTATGAATGAATACAAGACTTCCCCTGTTTGGCTAAAGTGGAAGGATGACATCACAATATCTTCCTCAGCCAATCATAAGAAGCCTTATATTCATTCATAATGTTACAAGGCTCCCTGTGAATAGCCGAGCAGCGCTTAGACCGACTCACCTTTGTTCTAGGAATGGTACTCTCTGTACCACTTGCTGGAACACAGCGCTGTATGTAGCTGATACTACATATTGTTTATTTAATTCTGACAGCCGGCGCATCTTGGTGAAGGCAGTAATTTGTTTTGGGCCAGCTTGACCCAAACAAACTATTTAAAATGGAATGTTAAGATCCGCTTCTTTCTTGGTGTCGTACCACCATCTTTTGTGCCATAATGGGAAAGCTGCCAGCTCTTTTGGGTTCAGCCAGCAGCTTCTCAATGACACACCATTTGGCCTGCCCCCCTCCTACTTTCTCAATAAAGGACTATGTTTTATACATACAGTTCATGTACTATGTATGTCTGTTGCATATTCTAGGAGGCGCAAAGGGCATGTCATTTAATCTCGGCGAGTCACGTGAAAAGAGCCTGATTTCCACAACAGAGGGAAGGCGAGGTGGTCGGCATCTAACATCCGATTTGAGCATGACATTTTTTTTTTTGGAGCACCGTAGTGTGGTGTTTGCTGAAACCCGATGAATAAAGAAAAGTGAACCGTGAAATCAGAACACACAGAAAAAAGTGCACAGGGTTACAGTAGTAGAATAACATCTGAAGAGGAAGGCGCTTAAGGCTCCTAACAGGGGTAAGGTACTATTGTCCACCTAGGCCGAAGCCAGACTGATCCTGCTCCTTAGGGACCTGCTGAAAGCTAGTCTAAGTACTTGGTAAGGGCTCACCTGGAGAGAGACCCCAGTGGGAAGAGAAAAAGACCCAAAAGCTATAGATCATAGTCTCTGACATCAGGGCAGGCCTTAAAAAGCCTGCAGGCTCAGTTACTGTGATTAAAGGATAAGTTCACCTTTTAAAAAACTAATTGCACATCTTTTTGCAGGTAAAAGTAAAAATGTGTGTTTTACTAGGAGCCTGCAAAGCATTGCACCCACGATCAGCAGGACACCTGCAGACTGCCAGCATAAGCTGTCTGCTCATACCTTGTATGGGCAGGCAGTTACACACTGACAGGAAGCCTCAATGAACCACCTAGAGTGCTCAAAAGCATCCTGATAGTTCATTGAGAATCACTAGCCAACAGCTGCAGAAGATGTCAGTACTTGTATTTCTCCCATTCACAGAACTGTGTTAATGAATGACACTGCTGGGTAGGCAGAGCCCTGCACAGCTGCGTTTTAAAAAATTGTGACAGGGAGATTGGGGAGAAGATTCCCAGCTCGCTGTCACTACAGGCAGCGGATCGGGGAGACGCTGCAGCAGTGGGAACATGTTACATTTTTTACCCCCCCCCAAAAAAACAGGTGGAACATACAACATGTCCCCAAAGGTGAACTTATTCAAAAAAAATAAAAAAACCCACCCATGCACTGCAAGTGCTCATTTATGAGAAATATTCATTATTTTAAAGCAGAAATTGTGCTGTGTCTTGGTCACATTTATGCCTTGTGACTCGAGCTTTCCATAGCTTGATTTGAAAATTAGGATCAGGTCCACCAAAAGCTTTTCCTTTCTCTTGTGAATTCAACATCATCTAGCTGTCAAGCTTATCTAATATAAACTGCATGTGTGACGGATTGGAGTTCCAGCAAACCAGTAATGTGAATATGGGGAGCCGAATATCTTAATCTTTCCTGACCTGGGAATAGAGCTGTAAGAAAGCTTAGAGTATATATGAAACACAAACTTTTTTTTTCTCATTTAGTAAAGTAAAGGTTAAATTACAGAATTTTTTTTGACACCTGGCTCGCATGCTGGAGATTTTGCTTTCACTTTACTGTAGACGCAGCAGGAAGTGAGAGGAATCACTCCAAGGTGAGGGAAATCCCTTCCATTAATTTTTTTAAATGTATATTCTCAATCCAATTTTTCGCGCTTCCATTTTTTTATTTTTCCGAGAATCATTGCGCATGGTCAGGCAAATCTACATGGGCTTAAAAGTATTGTAACTCCCCAGATGTACTTTTCTAATACACTGATGCTTTTTCATAAGAGGTCACTGGAGTTGTGTTATCAAGCAATTGTAAACCTTTTTTGGTAATTGTAACTTCAAATTCATTTTTAATAAAGGTTTAACGAGAAGGATTCATTTTTTACATTTTGTAACAAAAAAAACAACATTAAATGCAGTTAAAGATTTAACAACGCTTAGTATTTGTTACATGAATAACGTACATAACAGAAGAAGAGAGAAAAGCATACAAATAGATGTGTTTGCAGCAGTTGGTATGTCAGAGATTAGATCATATACATTTTAAAAGCTCTTGGTGAGCATGTATGGAGAAGAGGTAAATGTACCCCAAAATAATTTAAAAAACAAAAAACATGGGTGACCTCTGTTTATGCAAACATTAGTATTTATAGAGTTGGGGGGGCAAGGGTTTTTCCATTTGAGGATTTTGGTGTAAAGCAGTAGCATACGGAGATTTTTGTATTTAATGCATCCTGAAAGGTAAATCTTCTAGTATTTTATTTTTTTTTTTTTTATACGAACATGGCTTAGAGCAGTAGATACAGGTCAAGGCAATGGAGGTAACTATGGATTCTCAGTAATTTGGTGCCCGAAGATGGATTGCCACAGCATGTGACAAATCTGCAGTTGGCTGTCATTTCAGACCAAGGGTACAAAATGTTATATTAAAAATTTAATGAAACGGCAGAAAGTTTATTTCCACTTTTTCAGCCAAAACCCCAAATTATTTAAAAAGTGCTATTTAGTGTTTTCCTTTCTCCTTGTGGAGATTAGTGAAGACTTATGTTTCCTCAGACTCTCTACTAAGCCTCTCTAAGATCCTCATCCATCATCCCCGTGTATATTCATATTTGTGTGGACTTAAAGGGTAAGTTCACATTTACAGAAAACTCTACTTTTTTTTTTTTCCTTGATGTATAGAATGCATTAAGGTAAAAAACCTTTCAACTATAGAACTGTTTTAAGTAGTAAAACAGCGATTCACATATGGTTGGGGTAAACGACCCAACTGAGTCTAAGAAAGGTATGATTTTTTTTTTTTTTTTAGGGAATTTGCTTAGATCAGGTATTTTTTTTTTTTTTTTTTTTGGTTGAAAATTGGGCAACAGCATGCATAACTTTGATTGGAGGACATCCAAATCTTCCCTTTGGTTGGGTGGCTAAGGATGGCAGGGGTATGTGGTAAGAACATAAGTGCTCTGTTTCAGTGTATTTTACTGTAGAGGTAAAAATCTGAGTGTTAAAATTGGTAAATACTTTCACTATCTGGAGAAATTCCTTCTTTTGGCTTTAGATTCTTTGAGCCTGGGTTCAGACTAGTGCGTTGCGATTTCAGGGCCCTGCGTGACTGCGCAGTGAAACGCCGGCTGTTCTGCGGATTATACGTGTTTTCGATGCGAAGCCGCTGCTAGCATGAATTCGCAACTCATTTTACTACTTCTGAGGGGGGAGTCCACGCCAAATTAAAAAAAAAAAAAAATGGCATGGGTTCCCCCTCCAGAGGCATACCAGGCCCTTAGGTCTGGTATGGATTTTAAGGGTACCCCTACGCCGAAAAAAACGGCGTGGGGGTCCCTCCAAAATCCATACCAGATCCGAGCACGCAGCCTGGCAGGTCAGAAAAAGGGGGTGGGGACGAGCGAGCGCCCCCGCCCCCTCCTGAACCGTACCAGGCCGCATGCCCTCGACATGGGGGGGTGGGTGCTTTGGGGAAGGGGGGCGCCCTGCGGCCCCCCACCCCAAAGCACCTTGTCCCCATGTTGATGAGGACAAGGGCCTTTTCCCGACAACCCTGGCGGTTGGTTGTCTGGGTCTGCGGGCAGGGGGCTTATCGGAATCCGGGAGCCCCCTTTAATAAGGGGGTCCCCAGATCCCGGCCCCCCACCCTATGTGAATGAGTATGGGGTACGATGTACCCCTACCCTTTCACCTAAGGTGTAAAGTGTAAAAACACACATTTAAAAAAAATATATTTTATTGCACTGCTCGGGGGTCTTCTTCCGTCTTGGGGGGTCTTCTCGTCGGACTCCTCCGCTATTTTACCTAGCTCTTTTACCGAGCGGAGAAGCCCGGCTTTCTTCTTCGTCGTCGTCGTCTGGGGGTCTCGATCTGCCTTTCCGGGGTCTCTTCTGTTCTTGCCGCTATCGTCGCCGCCTTCTTCTCCTTCTCCTCGGAGCAGTGCAATAAAATATAAAAAAAAAAAAAAAAATGTGTGTTTTTTCTTTTTTTTTTACTTTACACCTTAGGTGAATGGGTAGGGGTACATCGTACCCCATACTCATTCACATAGGGTGGGGGGCCGGGATCCGATAAGCCCCCCGCCCGCAGACCCCGACAACCAACGGCCAGGGGTTGTTGGGAAGAGGCCCTTGTCCTCATCAACATGGGGGACAAGGTGCTTTGGGGTGGGGGATGCAGGCCGCCACCTTCCCCATAGCACCCACCCCCCCATGTTGAGGGCATGCGGCCTGGTACGGTTCAGGAGGGGGGGCACTCGCTCGTCCCCACCCCCTTTCCTGACCTGCCAGGCTGCGTGCTCGGATAAGGGTCTGGTGTGGATTTTGGGGGGACCCCCACGCCGTTTTTTCGGCGTAGGGGTACCCTTAAAATCCATACCAGACCTAAGGGCCGGGTATG
This sequence comes from Lithobates sylvaticus, assembly GCA_028564925.1. Classification (NCBI taxonomy): domain Eukaryota; kingdom Metazoa; phylum Chordata; class Amphibia; order Anura; family Ranidae; genus Lithobates; species Lithobates sylvaticus. The sequence continues at coordinate 232,833,818 of CM053026.1, forward strand.
CCTCTGGAGGGGGAATCCATGCCGTTTTTTTTTTTTTTTTTTTTTTTTTTTTTTTTTAAAAAATTGGGCGTGGACTTTCCCTAAAGAGGTGGTACAATGACTTGCGAATTTCTGTTCAGAACGCAAGCCAGGTGCGAATAAGATGCGTGCCCATAGAAGATAATGGGCCTGAATTCGCACCTGATCCGCACCAAAGACGGTTGCGTGTTTGTGTAAATTCGCATTGCGCATGCACCGGACATGTGTGAACGTGCCCTATTGAAAACAATGGGTTTTCAAATGTCCTGCAAATTCGCAGTATTTTGCCCCGCTGCGAATTCGCTATAGTGTGAACCCAGGCTAAAAGTAACCTGTAAGGCAAAAATTTAGGGTGCAATAGCCAACACCATAAAAGTATGCAGATCAGGAGAATTGACTGCATGCTTGTGCCAGGTCAGTGACATGTATAGTTATGAAGCCAGGGACAGTCAGACAAGTACCATTTTTAGGAGGTCAGTAATGGCAACCAACCTAGTTCTCTCATGACAAGTTTCCTTTAACCACTTGTCTACTGAGCACTTTTACCCCCTTTCTGCCCAGGCCAATTTTCAGCTTTCAGCGCTGTCACATTTTGAATTGCGCAGTCATGCTACACTGTACTCATACAACATTTTTATAATTTTTTTTTTTCACACAAATGGAGCCTTTTGGTGGTATTTAATCACCACTGAGTTTTTTTTATTTATTGCTAAATAAACAAAAAAATCCAATGTTTAAAATCACTAATGGGCAGCACTGATAGGTGGCACTGATTGGGACTGCGCTGAAATTCAGTACACTGACAATCAGTGCCCTGATTATCATTGTACATGTCCCATGCACAAAGTGTGGTTATCGGCTCTCCTCGCCTCACGCTGAGTGTGAGGAAAGGAATGATGTAACAAGGTTGTGTTTACATCGTGATCGGACACAGCTGATCATGTGGTAAAGGGCTGCTGTGATTGGCCCTTTACCCTGATTTGTGATCAGCTGTGTCCTAAGGACACGGCGATCAGAGTGCGCAGCTAGCGGGTGCTCTCACTGGAGGATATCACATGATGCCCTCCCAGAACTGGACTACCGCGCTGAAGCCGTCATTCGCTATAGTGCAGTCAGGAAGTGGTAAAGTGGTGCTAAAGTAATTTTTTTTTTTTTATAACCTTAATGCATTCTCTGCTTTAAGTAAAATAAAAAAAACTTTCCATGTCTGTACTTTTGGTATTATTGATTATCTAAATTATTATTTATTTATGTTTTAATCTTTAATGTTTTCCAGGCGCAGGACGCTCTGAAGAAGTTTGCAGCAAAGGTGACAACAGCCAGTGTGAAAGAACGCAGACAAATCCTCAGTGAATTAAAAGCATGCATTTCTACAAAAGGTGGGGGTCACAATACATAAGAATACTCCAACCAGACATCTTTATATTTTTTTTTTCAAAATTTTAAACACTATGAAAAAAAGAAACTGACAAGATAAGTAATTTTAGCGAGGGATGATGAGGTTCTTACTAAAGAGAATACCCATGGCTCAATGTGACTAACATATACATGCGGGCGCACTCCCAATCAACCGCCGTACTTTTTATTTTTTTGCAGAAATCTCTGATCCCATCCAAGATTTCTCTTTCAGGCCTATCTGCATCAGAAGGCTATTTTTATGGTTGCTATTACTTTGACTCGCAGATCCTGGTGTTTCACCGTGACAAGACACCTCAGCCATCTTTTTTACCTTTTTTACCTTTTCTACCATTTAATCAATGGTCTTCAGTGCATACTTTTATGATGTTTTACCATGTGGATGTTCCAGCCACTGAGGATGCCACTTTTGGTCAGCAAGTTTGGCAAGCTGGTGCATGAGGTTTTGTTTTGGTTGGGTCCTATTGGCCACCTCTCAAATTCATTGCATTGGAACATCCCCATTGTAATGCATAGGAAGATATGTTTCCTGGGATGTACGATAAAGAAAATTGGGATTTTTGGCTTACCTGTAATATCGTTTTCTTGGAGTACATCACAGGAGACGGGGATCCCACCCCTCTGCCTTTTTTGTGGTTTATGGCTTGCTACTGAAACCTTGCCTAACAGGGAGGGGCTATGGCTGGGAGGGCTCTTCCTGACTTTTTTGCCCATGTCCAATCACCTGAATGGGGCCACATAACCCTACCGTAATGCAGATGTAGATAGCCTGTATTCTTTGATGTACTCCATGAGGAGGATTTTCCCAGGTAAACCAAAAATGCTGTTTTTACAGCAAGATTTGGGCTGAATCTTACATTTTATTAACTTTATTATTACGTTGGACTTACTTTTGGAAATACTAATGTTTGTTTTATATTCAGCCTTTTCTTTTTAGATAGTTCCTTGAGCTATTTATTGTTGCACGAGCATCATATTTAGTGATAGTTTGGTCTATTAACAGTATTGCATAGTCATCCGGTTGTAATGCCTGTTGTTCTTAAATGGCTAGGTTAAATTGCATTTATGTGAGTGGAACTTCTTGCTGTTATTTGACTTCGTAAATACTGGAACTATTTTCTGGAATAAATAAATAAACATGCCCTGTTGTGATTTACTAGATGTCCTGGCTGATATTTACAGCATACAGAGCTTTTTTTGTAGTCTTATTTTTTTTTTTTTTCCCTTTATCTTTGCAGATCTGCCAGAAGCTGCTGTGAAAGGTCTATGCAGATTATTCTGCCTAACATTGCATCGATACAGGTGGGTTTGCTAAAAGTGTTAAATTTTGGTTGTGTTAAAAGGGTAAATTTATTTAAATCTGAATGTGCTTTACAGAGATGCAGCATCCCGCCGAGCTCTGCAGTCTGTCATCCAGCAGCTGGTGGAATCCCAGCCAGAAGTAACAGCTAAAACTTTGCTACAGTCACTCCAGACATTTGGGGTGGGAAACAAGAGTGTAGAACCCAGGTAAATTGTGCCATATCATACCACTGCATTACTTTTGAGTCTTTTTTGTTTCAAGAGAACTTTTATTCATCTGTTCATTTATTTTTCAGCAAAAGCAGTGGTTCTGCAGCAACCTTAGCCTTGGCATGGACTTGTGTTGTTTCTAGGGTTGTATTTTCTGTCCCTGAGAAACAACAGGGGGAAACGTGGAACAAACTGGTACGTACTTTGTGGTTATATAGTATGCAATAGTGTAGTGATCAGTAACCTGCTACCAATCCGCATTTAGCAATCGAACCAGAAAAGGGAAATGGCCGGTTTATGTTTTGGAAGATGCACCGCACTGCTGTTTTAACTATGTTACTAAGTAGACAAATTATTGGCAAGAGTTTTTTATGTACAAGAAGTTTCAGAAAGTGAGCAAACTCTTTCTGCTGTTGGTTACTTGTTGGATTTGTCCTAGTATGGTTAAAGCCTTTGATATATGGTCACACCTTATGAACCACACACTTTGGAGATGACTAAAACATTGAAGGTGCATGGCCCTGCTCCATTTTTTTTTTTTTTTTTAACAAGAAAATGGCCCTGCACATTTACTTTGATTTACTTTGATTTAGTTCAACCCTCTAGTATTCCAGGAAATTTATCTTTAGCGGTCGTGCCATAGTAAGTTAAACAGTACATAACTGACATCCTGGGGCAGATAGTGGAGGTATAACATTGCATGTCATGCCACACAGGATGTATAAGAGCACAGACATATAATAAGTGTAAGGCACTATACACGAAAAACCAAAGTACAAGAAAAAAAAACAACAAGAACAACCACAAAAAGGAAAAAAAAAAAGGTAGGAAGTCCATGAAAAACAACCCCGTGCCACCCTCCCCGCTCGGCCATCCCAAACATAGCGAGCCTTGGACCCCGAACCAAAAAAACCCCTCACTAGAACCATGTGGGAACTGTCCCGCGGCCACACCACCAACTGGTAAGGGGGTAGTGTGGATTCCGGCTTGGCTCTCAACAACATAAAAGGGGGAAAGAAGAAAATGCTTCCAGCATTAAAGGGGTCCAGTTTCAGGATAGAAGACTTGCAGTTAGAAGGGTGTGTAAAGGATAGTATGCCTTCCGCAATGTGGGGGACATGACCACGAGGATTATGAAGAGGTCCAGTCTGGGAAGGCTGGGTACAGTAGGATACCACTCCCGTAACATCAGGGGGAGGGGCAACCATCACCCTGAGGAGCATATACCACATTTAAAGGCAAAGTGTGCAAACCCATCACCTGTCTATGGAGGCAAATGGTAGTGGAGTTGTAATTGGGGAGCATAAGGGGTGCTTGTAGGGGGAGCACTGGCCATCTTCAGTCAGCCCTGAGCCTCTGTAAAACTCCATAACGATTGTTTAACCACGCCATGGCTTCTTTAGTGTTGGTGCAGAAGTGAGCTTTGTCATCATGGATAACACGCAGTTTAGCAGGGAAGCGCATAGCGTATGAAAGAACCTTGGTGAGCATGCGGGCCTTCACTGCCGCAAAGGATATGCGTTGTCGTTGGACATCAGCATAGACTAAGATGGTATTGCCGTTTTACTTTAGAGGACCTTTTCTCTCTGGCAAGGCGTAGAATGGCAACTTTATCCTGGAAGTTAAGGATCCGTGCAATCATGGACCGTGGGGGGGGGGGGGGGCTCCTGAAGGAGGGGGTTGTGGAGGGGTACGGTGCGCACACTCGATAACATAGCGTCTGTGCCAAAAATGTCCCGTAGCCAGGAGTATAAGAATTTTTTTCTGGTTGTGAGCCCTCTGCGTGTTCAGGAAACCCCACAAAACGGAGATTGTTCCTGAGCGAACGATTTTCCAAGTCATCAATTTTAGTGCGGAGAGCTGCCATTTCACCTGTGTGATTGCGCACAGTGGCAGATAAGGGGTGCACAACATCCTCCAGGGAACTTGTACGTTCCTCAGTAGCCCCTGTTCTATCTCTCATGTTTTGCACATCTTTTTTCAATAGGGAGAAGTCCATGTGGATAGATGCTATCTGAATAGAAAGGGAGGCCTTGCAGTCCAGCATAATAGTAGCCCGTGTGGGGGGGGGGGGGGATCTAGGGCCTGGCAGTTCTCATCTAGGGGGGAGTCCTGGGGCTGCAGGGAGTCTGGCTTGGGTATCAAATAGAGCAGGGGTGGATTCACTCACCAGAGCTGTAGGCCGTCTGAGAGGAGGAGGAGGATGAGGACGACGACGGCTGCAGCATGTCAGATGGCTCTGCCTGTGTCTTGGCGCCATCTTGCCATCTGAAACGGGCGAGTTGTCCCTCCGGTTGTGGGCGCGGGTTGTGGTTGTGGGCGCGGGTGACCCGTATTTCACCATGGACGCCAGCCTGAAGTAGGCCCATGACTGGTGAAGAGTTTGGTGCCGGTCTGGAAAAGAAGGTACCCAGGATCGCTGCTGGATGCTCTTGAGCCGGAGCGGTGTCTCTACACTTCCGCCCGCTCCACCATCAAGCCACACCCCTCGGCTTTACAGTCAGTTCCCTTTTACACATGCGCGAAGTACGCTGTCCTTTGTGAATGGGCCAGCGGCGGGGGAAGGAGGACTGGGGCCGAGCTTCCGGCTGAGTTCGCCAAGACAAACTTGCACAGAAGTGGCAGTGGTTACCTGTCAGAACCATGTGTCAGAGGAGTCAGACAAGTGGAGCTTCCCCTTTTGGGTGGAGTTGCGCTTTAAGCACAACAGAGGTCAGACTTACTGCGTTTTAGTTTTTCTGATTAAAACTTTTTGCCCTTCTGAAATAATAGAACATCATTTAACCATATGCAAAGCAGAACTGTGCTAGGTAAAATAGTCTAAGCTCAGTAACCCCTGCATCTTATTTGCTTAATTCCTTCAGCACACTGGGATGTGTGCCATTTGGGATAGTCACTTTGAGCACTTTTTACACCAACTGTATTTAGTCAGTGCAGTCTCAGTTTAAGGAGAAGGCAGTTCACACCAACCTGCAGTGGTGGTGTGCACTGAGGCAAAATTAAGCATGTTGAATCTTATGTGCCACAAAGCGGCACACACAAAGGCACAGAAATGTCCATCAAAAGCACGTCTGAGCATATTTTTAATATTGTAAATCTGTCTTCTACCAGTATCCTTTTTACCAGCACCATGCTAGTAGATCAACTGGTGTCTAGCTATATTGGCCCAGGACTGCTTCCAACATTTGTTTATGGCTGTGATAGGGATATTTATTGTAGGCTTTTCTGAGAGATGAAATTGTTCTCTGTACGCTGTAAAACAGCTTATCGTGCTTTAAAAAAAAGAAAAGGAAACTAGGTGAGAAAATTAATACATTTATTTTTAACATGTAAATGGTATATGCAGTAGGTTTTCTTCTTTTTAAAATGTAATTGATGGTTGTGCCATGTTCTTTGTTAGGTGGAGTGCCAGTCATTTCTGTTGATGGAGATTATTGGAGGCTCACATCGACATGCTGTTCAGGGGTCTTCAAAGAGGATAAATACACTGTGGAAGGAGGTTTGTGTGATGATTTTAGTGACTTTTTATTTTTTACTCTCGATTACACCTTTTGTAAAAATATCTCTCTTCTCCAGAATGCTGGTCTAGTGGAAAAATACCTTGATGCAGTATTTAGTCTTGAGCCCAATCAGAATGTTGCTGGTATTCTCGGTCTTGCTGTACAATTCTGTGTGAAGCAGAACAAGATGGATATTCTCAACAAGTACAGGGTAGGTGTTTTAGAAGTGAGAAGCTTTAATGCTTTTTTTTTTTTTTTTTAATGGATACAGATTGCATGCAACCGCAGTATCCATGTTCTGCTCTTAGTAAATTTTCTTGTTTTTCTAGAGTAACCTTATTGATTTCTATGTGAAGATGGTTCTCATGAGTAAAGTGAAACCTCCTAAATATATATTGGTAAGTCCTTTTAGCTCACTATATATTTTATTAAGATTATATGACCGAGAGATTAAACAATTTATATAATGGTTTTACTATGCCTGATTGCAGGAGAGTTGCACACCTCAACTTCAGTATGTTACTCATGATGAATTTAAAGAACACATTTTGCCTATGCTGCAAAAATCACTTCTTCGTAGCCCTGAAAATGTGATTGAAAGTAAGTATACCTGGTAATGTATAGATACTGGTCTGGACATTTTGAAACTGTTTTATAGCAACCTTGTCGCAAAAATAAATTTCCCCAAAAATACATGCTTGTAAAAAAAAAAGTATATACATTTTCCACTGCCTGCTCTGTTGAACACTGCTCTATTGCTTAGAATTTGTCCCCTGAAATCTTTCACTTTCAGGAGTGTTAATCCTCTTTATCACCCACTGCCCTTGCTGGTTACTTCTACTGACCTCCATGTCACAATTGGCATTAGTAGTGACATGGAGGTCAGCAGAATGAACTAGAGAGCACTGCAGGAATGCAGGAGATTGACACTGCAGGAGGTGTTTCCCAGTAGATTTATATTTATTATTTTTTTTTGTTTTGTTTTTTGGGAATCATCTTGACAGGGTCGCTTTAATGCTTTCTTTTTCTCTTTTTAGCTATTTCTTCACTGTTTGCGTTTGTGACCATAGACCTGAGCCAGTATGCCCTAGAGCTTGGGAAAGGGTTGGCCGGTAAGCTTGATTGTTCTTTTGTACCGTTAAGTATTCAATAATTATCGTATTTTGCAGTCCTTTTTGCAAATGTATATGACAACATTCTTCTACAGTAGCATCTATTACTTTTTCATACACTTAACTATACTGTCATTACAATATTGCTGGTAAATGTGGCTGACGTAATTTTAACTCCTAGGGTTAGATTTTTATACTTCTACTTCCACTTTATACTTTAGGGCAGTTGAAGTCTAATAACTCCCAGCTGATGGATGGAGCAGTGGTCGCTTTGCAGAACTTGGCACGTCAGTGTAGTGACCCCGCTGCGGTGGAGGCCTTGGCGAAACATTTGTTTGCTATCCTGGGAGGTGAGGCAAGAAACCTTTTTTTCATTTTTCTTTGGCATTTATAAAAAACTATAAAATTAACCAGCTCTGTCTGTATTTCAGGTTCAGAAGGAAAACTCACAGCTGTTGCACAGAAAATTAGTGTTCTCTCAGGTAATGACAACTTTACAGTCTGTCATGTCTCCAATATAAGATAACTGTTTGAGTTGCATCTTGCTTGGTCTCTTTAATTTATGCTCACAGATTACACCACCAATTATTACCACACTGGGGTATAAACCAAATCTATAAGAGGCTGGAAGTTAAGTAAAAGTTGTTTTCTTTTATAACCACCCTGGCAGTACAGCCCTGCAGTTATAAACATATATATTTGTGACCATGAAAAACAAAATCAAACAAAAAAAAAACTAATATCTCATCAAAGTCCAGTGTATTAAAACCGTCCCTTTTTTATTTATTTTTTAAGTATATAGCAGTCTTGTGCTTTCCATCGACTTCTCTATGGTATAATCACCACGTGTTGCACATTCCACCACCACAATCTGCTCACTTGGTGCTTAGACCTATTAAGACTGGGTCAGGATGCTGGGTGATATAGCCTAGATGGATTTTATAAACCTAAGAGCGATCCAAATCTTACTTCAAAAGCTTCCCACACTTCCGCTGCTCCTTTCTAAATCACTTATCATATTAAATCTGCACAGGTGCTCAAAAAATTAAAGATCATAATGTTTTCTGTATTGCATACATTTTTGTTAAACTTAACAAAAAAACACTTACAGGGTATTGTGCACTGGGCCGGTGTACCACAGGTTAACAGCTTTATACTGTTCCCCTTAAGGCACAAATGGCAGCCGCACTTAATTTGTTTCAATATGCATTGTCCCCATAAGGTGTGTATGGAAACCTGCACTATATGACTCGCACTGTCCCCTTAAAGTGGTTGTAAACCAAATGTGAAAAAAAAAAAAACTAACACCTGCAAGACAAAGGCATAAAGCCCCCATTGCGGTGCCCGTACACAGCACCGGCTGGCGACATCATTTCCGGGTATCGTGGCTCCGGCGCTGTGATTGACCAGAGCTGCGATGACGTCACTCCCGCGCATGCCGGTAACGGCACAGTCTAACTGAAGCAACGGCACGTAAGGGTTTACAACCACTTTAAGGGTGGTGGATAACTCCACTTACTGTATTTGCTAAGCTGTGTTGAATCTTCTGCTTTGCTTCCTGTATGGCGCACTGACATCACCGTCTCCGCTCCTTACGCCACTATCCCTCTGATGTAGCCATGTTACAGTCAAGTATAGCGTATTGGGCTGAGCCGGTGACCTCAGGTGTGTGTGTGTGTGTGTGTGTGTGTGTGTGTGTGTGTGGGAGAGAGAGAGAGAGGGAGATTTCTATATCTCCGCTTGGCCCTTGAAGAAAGTGGTACAACTACGATCCTCTCAAGCAGAGGATATAGAACAAACTGTACACAATGGGATGTGGCTTTTGAGGCAAAGTTTAACTCCTGGTGAGTTTATTGTGCATTAAGTTTGGCTTTAAAGCAAAGTAAAAAATGACCTAAAGAGGAGCTCCAGACACTTTTTTTTATGGTTTATTAAAAGTCAGCGGCTACAAAAACTATAGCTGCTGACTTTTAATAAACATTCGGGTTTATTTACTAAAGCTGGAGAGTGTAAAATCAGGCTCGCTTCTGCATAGGAACCAATCGGCTTCCAGCTTTTATTGCCAAAGCTTAAATGAACAAGCTGGGGTTAGAAGCTGATTGGTTTCTATGCAGAAGTGAGTCTGATTTTGCACTCTCCAGCTTTAGTAAATAAACCCCACACTTGCCTGTCCCAAGATCCATCGATATGCTCACCCGAGCCATCCCTTCTCTCTGTCTTCTCTCCCGGGTTCCGGCTTGTCAACTGTGGGCACTCGGCTGTGACTGCTTGCAGCTTCACAGCCGGGTGCCCCCTGCACATGTGAGGATGCTGCGCATTGTGACTGGTTCTACAGTTTCTGGGACCTGTGACATGTCCCAGATGACTGCAAGGAGGAAGGGAGGGGGAGAGGAGGACTTATGGTTGGATCGCCTAGGTCAGGGGTCTCCAAACTTTCTAAACAAAGGGCCAGTTTACTATCCTTGAAACTTTAGGGGGGCCACACTGTTGCCGGTAGGAGCAAAAAATGTCCTGGCATCAGTGGGAGTAAACAATGTTCCATGATTGGTATTAGGGGAGGAATAGTGCCTTATCATTGGTGGCAATGGGAGTAATAGTGCTCCATCATTGGTGTCAATGGGAGGGATAGTACACCATTATTGGTGTTAGTGGGAGGAATAGTGCACCATTGTTGGTGTCTGTGGCAGAAACTATGTCAGCAACAGTGGGGGGGAATAATGACCCAAGAGCCAGATAAAAGCAAGCAAAGGGCTGCAACCAGCCTCGGGACCGCAGTTTGGAGACCACTGGCCTAAGTGATCTGAGCAGAGGTGTGAGCGGGTACCCCCCTTAAAAAAAGAGCCATTTGGAGAAGAGGAGGACTTCTTCTTTTGGGTGGAGCTCCGCTTTATGGTCTGTCTACACTCCATGCTGCTTACTACTTGAACAAGCTAATAAGAGCATTGAAATACCGGTCACCTAGATTGGTCTCCTTTAAATCTCATCAGGCATCTAATTTTGCTATTACTGCCTCTGAATAGATACTGTGTGAGGCATTGGTTCTGGTTGGCAGCTTGTAGAAAGGGTCCAGTTTTTTGTTTAGCTTTCTAAAGGCAGCGATTTATACCTTGTGGTTTGCAGTTTTTACTTGATTACCCACAACGATCGATTGAAAAAGAATCTCATTATTTTCACCTCACCGTATGCTGTAATAAGAAAAATATAGTTGCTCTGCTTCTTTTTTTATATGAATTTCAAAATGTATTATATTTTCTACTGTGTGGACTTTTTATGCAGCTGAAGGAGCTTGGTAGCAAGCCATTGATTGAAGCAACCATTACAAAAATAACAAACCACATACTAGTTCCTGGGTTAATGGTTCAGGCTGGGTTCACACTATTGCGAACTGGATGCCGGTTCTCCACATCCAATTCGCAATAGCAGGAGATTTTGACCGTCTATGGAGTCGGTTCACACTCTTCGCTGCGTCTGCGGTGCGAATTTGCACAGGAGCCCTGTGCGTCTTTTTGGCCCGAATTCAGGCTGAAATCGGACCTGAAACGGTTAACGGGGTCGCACCGGACTCCTACTGTGAGCCGCAAGTGACGATAGTTTAAACCCAGCCTTAATTAATATATTATTAGTCCTCCAGAAGTAGTTTGTGGCACATAAGTGCAGGAATTGATTTTTTTTATTTAAGCTTTTTCACAGGCATTTTGCAAAATGACAAATGCTTTAAATCTAGCCAGTAAGGCAAGATCAAGGATTACTTAGATTTATGTTGACTTTCATGTCTATAAACAGAGAAGTGTATTGAATTATTTTCTCCACTCTGTTTTAAGGGATTGGCAGTCTAAGTCATCATGGAATTTCTGGACCCTCAAGCCAAGAATTAAGCAGGACTGTGTCCGAGTTGTTCATCCCATTTCTTCAGCAGGAAGGTGAGAACACTCATTATTGTTTAACAGTATGTAAACATAATTACTATTGTATCAGAGAAATGAATACCCTCCTTGTTGAGACTATTGCAAGTGGCAGTACAGACAAGCAAGCTTCAAACTAATATGGAAAAGTATTTACAAATCTTTATTACATGAAACATATTTAATAAAAACATTGTGGCTAGAAATGGAGTACAATGATCACAGCCTGAGTGTATGTAGTTTTTTTTCGTTTTTGTTTTAACCAGTGGGCTGAATGGGGGGGAAAATATAAACTCAGATTCCCACATGCACTCAAGCGATATTAATACAGGAATCTCCCCACTGCAGCAGCTGATCAAATGCTGGTTTTCCAGCAACACCGTTTGACAGAAGCTGGTCTAACAATTGGCTTCTTTTGAACAAAGAGCTACACATGGATCAAAATTTGGCCTGTTCAGCACAATACGTGTATACCCAGCTTAAGTCTATATCCCAATACAGCATGTCTTTATTTGTCACGATGTTGAGCTATTGCCATGGACACAAGTGGCTAATTTGCTTTTTAGCCATCATAGCTACAGTGAAGATGCCAAAAGCCAGACACATTGACTCCATGCTAATGATAACTGTCATTTATTAATGTCAACATGATAGCACAGCTTTTCCTAACCAAGATTCCTTTAAAAGTTACTATAGTTACATGAGCAATGAGCAGTTAATACTGACACTAATGATTTTTTAGCTGTCTGCAAGAGGACATTTTACCCACTGACTAATAGTGTAAGGAGTGTTTTTTCCATAGACCTGCACTATATAAGAAGATATTCCTACTGATCAATAATATATGAAGCATTCTTTCTATTGACCTCCAATGTAAGGAGCATTTTTTTTTTTTTTGACTGGCCACCAGAGTGAGGGGAGACCTTCTCCCACTGACCACTAGTGTAAGGGTTCCCTTCTCCCATTTTCCACTAGTTTAAGGGATGACTTTCCCCGAATGACCATCGGTCTAAGAGGGCCCTTCTACTGACCACTGGTATAAGGGGGCCCTTCTCACACTGACCACCAATATAAGTAAAGACTTTTCCACAGGCTGTCATTGAGGGGCTTTTCACTACAGATGAATGATGTGAGGGAACCTGTGTTTCCGTTTTGCCAGTATTATTAGTTTTCATTTTGTTATTACCACAGATAAATGTATTGTATAGCACAGCCCTGGGTGTCAAATACGTGAAGTATGCCGCATTTCTTATTCTTTACTATATTCTTATTAGTACAATTTACTGTTCATACTGTTGTACCTCGATTTGATGAAATAATTGAGGGGATACGATTTAAGCTTTGTTGCCTAAAGAGTGTCAGTTTGCTCAGGCAGCCGCAGGGTAAGGCGACAGTGTTTCTGCAAAGGGGCCTCCCGACCACCTTATACTCGCCTTTCCTGTACTCCCTCATGGCGTCTTATGTGTTGGCACTGAAATCACCTGTGTTGGCGATTAGGAAGAGAAGTGAAGTCACTCCCTCTGTCAACTAATAGTGTACAGCTCTGACAGTTGCCTGCTATGTCTGATCACTGTCACAAAGAAGTTGGTCACATGCTCCTCCATACTTGGATATATATATCCACTGACACCACCTGATGCTTCTATCACCCTCTGTGCAAATATGTTTTTACATCTATATTGTGCAAAAAAATGTAATCCTTATAGAAGCATAAAAATGTTTTAGTGCCTATTTAATATACAAATTATCTTCTAATAATAAAAGCACAATAAATAGAACTCATTTAACAATATAATTTTATGCAAATTATCTGTGTACGTGCATTTGCATGAGGGGTGAGTTACATATATGAAGTTTGGGATTTGAGCTTGGTTTTGTTTGTATCTTCTTCTTCTTCTTCTTCTTCTTCTTCTTCTTCTTCTTCTTCTTCTTCTTCTTCTTCTTCTTCTTCTTCTTCTTCTTCTTCTTCTTCTTCTTCTTCTTCTTCTTCTTCTTCTTCTTCTTCTTCTTCTTCTTCTTCTTCTTCTTCTTCTTCTTCTTCTTCTTCTTCTTTCTTCTTCTTCTTCTTCTTCTTCTTCTTCTTCTTTTTTTGATATCGTACAGCAGCTATAAGATTGAGGTTTACAAGGTGAATAGAAATGGCTTGGGAGTGGCCTTTCAAGAGACACTGTCACTTTTGCCCTGCATGTACACACTGCTTTGTCATGAAGTCTTTCTCTGCCCCTAACTGCCAAGAAACCGAGAGAGAGGCAGCTAATATGTGCCCAGCAATTGTAGGGGAAAAAAAACCTGTCCCAAGGTAACAAAGTTTTAGTCATAAAGTTTACAAGGGCATTCGTCAAAATAATGACAGAACTTTATTCCTTAAGACCCATTTCACACTGAGGCAGTTTTCGGGCATTTTAGCGCTAGAAATAGCGCCTGTAAAGCTACAGAAAACTGCCTCCCGTTCTCTGCAACGGGTGCTTTCACACCTGGGCGGTGCGTTGGAAAAAGTCCTGCAAGCAGCAGCTGTATTTAGCGCTCCCAAAATGCTCTTGCCCATTGGAATAAATGGGCAGTGCTTCCAAAGTGCTTGGAAGGTGCTTTGGAAGCGCAGCAACACAGGAGTTGTTAACCCCTTCTTTGGGGTTAAAAGCGCCCTGCTAGTGGCACGAAAAGCACCACTTAAACAGCGCTAAAGTGCTGCTGAAACGAGTGGCGCTTTAGTGTTAACACGGCCCCAGTGTGAAAGGGGTCTAAAGGGGAAACTATAATGTATTTTAACATACTGCTGATGAGTGATTTGAGTCAGTGGGCTTTACATTCATCAATGAGACAAACCTGAGAGCTGAAAAAATATGAAAAGGAGCCAAATATTTACCTGCTGACTCAAACAGAAAGCAAAATATTTAAAATACTAATAAAATAATTTCATATTCAACTATTCAAAAATATTTTAAAGGTCTTCTTTTTCTTTTCTGTCCTGTACAAAACCACTTTACATTGCTCTTAAGATTTGTTTCTAAATGTTCCATGGATTCACAGTGCTTTCACATAGTGTACTATGGATTGTATATATATATTTGCCTTCCTTTTTATTTTAGTTCATGAAGGAACTCTTGTTCATGCTGTGGCTGTGCTTACTCAATGGTGTCAAAAGTTCACTACAGAGGTCCCCAAGAAGCTAATAGAATGGTTTCAGAAATCTGCTTCTCTGAAGACCAGCACTTCAGTTGTTAGGCATTCATATTTCCAGTGTATGTTGGTGTCATTTAGAGGTGAGTGGTGTTGTGGTGTTTTTTTTTTTTTTTTTATTTAACCTGTATTATATTTCTAAATATCTTTTCATTGGGGTCAAGGCCTTGTCATGACCATTAACTAGATAATGTCTCAACTTTCACCCATAAAATACACCTGTCATCACAGAAATATAAAGGATCATTTTCAGACCTGTCGTTCTGAGAATTCTGGCTGTCGTGTTGATCCTTTCATATTTTCTGGGTCACTGATTTGAAACAAGTACAAAGATATGAAATTCTGACTTATTTGCATTGTGTTTGTCACATGTCTGTGAAGCCCGACACAGGCAGGCAACTAGCAATTTCAGGATGAGTTATCCATGGCAACCACCTTCTATTTTTCCTGTGTAGGTGTACTTTAACCGCTTCAGCCCCGGAAGATTTCTCCCCCTTCCTGACCAGAGCACTTTTTGCGATTCGGCACTGCGTCGCTTTAACTGACAATTGAGCGGTCATGTGACGTTGCTGCCAAACAAAATTGACGTCCTTTTTTCCCCCACAAATAGCGCTTTCTTTTGGTGGTATTTGATCACTTTTGCGTTTGCGTTTTTTTTTTTTTTTTTTGCGCTATAAACAAAAAAAGAGCAACAATTTGAAAAAAAAAAAAAAAAATAATTTTTTGCTATAATAAATACCACAAAAAAATATATAAATACTATTATTTTCCTCAGTTTAGGCCGATATGTATTCTACATATTTTTGGTAAAAAAAAATCGCAATAAGCATATATTGATTGGTTTGCGCAAAAGTTATAGGGGATTGTTTTATGGCATTTTTAGTTCTTAGTTTTATTTTTTTTATTAGTAATGGCGGCGATCTGTGTGGTTTTTTTTTTATTTTTTATTTTTTGTTTTTTTTTTCGGGACTTTATGGCGGACACATTGGCCAATTTTGACACTATATTGGGACTATTGTCATTTATACAGCAATCAGTGCTATAAAAATGCATTGATTATTTTGTAAATGGCAGTGAAGGGGTTAACCATTAGGGAGCGATGAAGGGGTTAAGTGTGTCCTAGGGAGTGAGTCTAACTGTGGGGGGATGGGCTTCAAGTCACATGACAGCGATCACCGCTCCCGATGACAGGGAGCGGTGATCTCTGTCGTGACACTAGCCAGAGTGGGGAAGTGCCTTGTTTACATAGGCACTTCCCCGTTCTGAGGCTCCGTGACACGATCACCGGGAGACCACCGGTCCAACCGGCATGGTCACGCTGTACGCGGCGGGCGCGCGACTGCTATCCCCAGCTCTTAAAGGGGGTATACAGGTACGCCTATTTGCCCACCACTGCCATTGTGCCGACGTATATCGGCGTGCAGCGGTCGGCAAGTAGTTAAAGTGACTGCACATACCTAAAGCAGCTTTTCATTGCCCTTGCCACACCAAATTCTGGGGCTATTCCAACTCCACTGCCTCTCCACTACATTCCTGTTGACTCATTGCTGTAGGAAGGTACAAGGTAGCTCCATCACCACTAGAAAGTTCTTGAGCTCTGCTCAGATAGGCCCTGCATTTCGGTGTAGAGAGGGAAAATAAAAGCTGCCACAGGTATGTACCATAAGGTGCCTGTGCTTTTATATCTGCTAGTAGCATTTTTTTTCCTTTTGAAAATTACTTTAAAAGCACATTTTGAATATATTTTTGTTCTGTATACCTCAGGTGATACATTGGGCCAAGCTCTAGGGCTCTTGCCTCTTTTGATCCAGACTGTGGAGAAGGCTGCATCACAAACCGCACAGATATCGTTTTTAACAGAAGCTCTTGCCGCTGCTGTCCTTGTGTGCAGATTGTCTATCATTGAAACACAAATTGGTAAGATTCCACGTATCATGCATAAAGCTCTGTACTACTGCTTGATGTGTCTGTTTAGAAAGTAGTCAGTGATTAAAAAAAAGTGTTCACAAAAAATTAAGTATGGCCAAAACTTTTTTTTTGGATTATAGAGGTGCCCTTACGTTTGCCACCTGTGACCCAGAATCGGCCAACTGCGGGCTAAAGCCCACTGTTGGCTGACATCACAGAGGTGCTCCAGGCTCTGAAAGGTTCCCCAATCATATTGTCGGGATTCACCCATATGCCTAAAGGGCGCAAGGCTGAGAGCCATGGCCAGCTGCTTCCGCTTACCCCCCCCCAGGCCAGTGCTCCAGTGAACGCTGGAGGGGTATAGCAGAGAGCGGTGACTGGCAGTCACCACTTTGCTGATCATTCAGTTTTCGGTTAGCTCTGAACAGAGTTATGTGATTGCTCAGTTGCTCAGACGGTGGAGGACAGCTGCAATATTAGACTGATGCTGCTGCAGCAAGATGAGTATAGTTGTTTGTTCGTTTTTTTAGTTTCCCATAGGTCTCTTTTAATTTGCAGGCTGACTTTTTATTTTTTTACAGAAAGCAAGCTAAACAACTTTTGGCAACTGCTGTCCGATGAGAAGAAGCAGATTTTCACCTCTGACAAATTTCTTTCCTCAACAAGTGAAGAATGTAAGTGAACTTGAATTGTGCCTTCATATATGAACATGCTGCCATTAAGTTACTTTTGCCATGCTTTTGGCTGCTGCTTTTCATAGATTTTCCTTCACTTCCTGTCCTGCAGACACAACAGCAAATCTGAGAAAATCTCCAAAGTGAACAGAATTGCATTTTACACAGTTATTAGCATGAGCAAGCAAAATGTTGCCTTTGCATATATTAACTTTTTGGCTGTGACGCCAATGTAACTTCTTCATTGTGCGGGGGGGACCTGCACAGCTCCATCTCCGTTAAGCAGAATTTTTATGCATCTAATGCTTGAGTTCATGGGCTCTCAGGACCTTTTAAGATCTACTATGCCATGGACTTGGGTTACCTGACATTGGACAGTTGCAGCAGCTTAATACAATTTAACATGCTGACTGTTCACATATAAAGGATAATTCCACTATGTGCCATTTGCATCAAAACCGAGTCGTTTACATAACTTTAATGCAGTTTCTAAAA
Organism: Lithobates sylvaticus; assembly: GCA_028564925.1. Taxonomy (NCBI): domain Eukaryota; kingdom Metazoa; phylum Chordata; class Amphibia; order Anura; family Ranidae; genus Lithobates; species Lithobates sylvaticus. The sequence continues at coordinate 232,851,532 of CM053026.1, forward strand.
AAACAACAATCTTTTTAGAGGCTAAAATTAAGCCTTTCCCTAAAATTGGTGTGTGTATGTATATGTATATGTATGTATATATATATATATATATGTATGTATATGTGTATATATATATATATATATTCGTTTGCATATATTTCTCATGTGGTTCTAAATGTTAACATAATTTGATATTTATAATATTTGTTAATTATTTTTACCCATGTAGTAATTTTTTATATTTTTTATTTTGTTTTTTGTTTCTTTTTATTTAGCCCTTTCAACCTTGTTACAACTATGTGAGAGACTCTTACTTGACCACATCCATAGGCTTCCAGACAACCGGGCTCAGTAAGTCTATGATTTTTGTGAGAGTTGTGTCTCCTAGTATAAAAGGATCAGAAAGATTTATTGGCCCTGTGTTTTTTTCTTTCAGGCCATATTATCACTCTTTGATTACTGTTCTGCTCACTCACTCATGGAAAGTACGTAGGCAGTGTCAACAAACCATCAGAAAGCTGCTGGCATCTCTTGGTGGCACTAAGCTGTTGTATGGCCTTTTGACAGAACTTAGAACTGTGCTAAATTCAAACAAGGTAGGTGTAGTAAAAAAGATCATCTTTTATAATATCTGACGGTGTCATTTGACTCTTGGCCTTATGTTTGTTTGTTTTCATACAGTTGCTATTAATGGATAGCGCACTAACTGAATCTGAAGAATTGACAGAGCAAGGAAAGCCCCATATATCTCCAAGAATCATACAAGAGGCAATCTGTGTCCTCACTTGTGTTCCAGGAATAGAAACGGACTCAGTGGAAGCAGAAAATCTTGCCCAGGAGCTTCTAGTATTAGCAAACCATCCTTTAGTTGGTACGTTGTGTAGAGCATCTGTGGGAAAATAGAAGCATGAAAATTCTGCTTTTCTCAATAAAATTTTTCTCTTCTGGGACAGCATCTACATATCCAGATCTTTGGGTAGACCTTCTGCACAAAATGAAGATCGACCCTGCTGAGTTTATTAACAAGCACTTTGATGAGTTTTTACCAGTAATCACTTCTAATTCATCTAACGATCAAGTAAGTGCACCTTAGAATCCAGAAATACTGTATATGTATTAGATACCTCTCTTACTCTGTTACCACCATGGTCTAAGCTGTTTATGGTCATGGTGCACATAGCTAGTATATATATAGAAATACAATGGGGAGATTTACTAAAACCTGAGCCCTCAGAATCTGGTTCAACTGTGCATAGTAGCCAGTGTCTAGCTTCAGCTTGTTCAATTAAGCTTTGACAATAATACCTGGAAACTGTTTTCTATGCAGAGCTGCACCATATTTTGCACACTCCAGGTGGAGTACATTTCCCCCAATGTGTCCATCAGTTCTGTAGAAATCTGTAGAATTGAGAGATGAGATTTACTGGTGCTCTAGCTATATAAGCTGTTAAAAGCAAAACCAACACTTAAAGGTCCACTGCCCCCCCCCCCCCTTTTTATTTTTATTTTTTTTGCCTGCATGTCTTCAGAGGTTTTGCAGCACCTGGGCTGCTCTGACTCAATGCAGCATGGAGGAGCCCATAAAAATCCTGGTTCAGGCCCAACTACAGGCCTCTGTGGAAGCCAACTGGCGAGGAGTTCATAACTTTATTGAAACAGACTCGGCAGTCTTGGGCAGCGCCAGGTGACTGCTAAAGATGATTATCTGAAGGGGTTGTTGCCTCGAACAACCCTGTGACAGTGCAATTTCTTGCAAAAGCTGACTCCCCATGATGACGTGGAGGCCTTCCTAACCACAATTGAGCGCACGGCTGAGAGGGAGGGACCAGCCTAATTGCCCTCTTTCTGTTAGTGGAACCGCAGAAGGCCTGCTATGACCTGCTGGTGGCTGACACCAAGGACTATAAAAAAAACTCAAGGGAGATCTTTGCTCGCCTTGGGGTGACTGTTGCAGTTTAGGCACACAGAATCTACTTAAAAAACGTATATAGGTCGTGCTATTCAATCCATATATAAAACAGTTTGAACAGTTCACAAATAATGTGACATCAATGTGAAAATAAATTGATGAAAATTAGTCCACAAGTGAAAGTAACTCATAGTAACAATCTCCAACATCCACCAACGAAGTGATTTAAATATCAGTGCCTCCACCAACCGCTGAAAGGCTTGCTTACCAGCTCCAGTTGATCCCTCATTACAAGGGATCGTTGGCACTTGTGGCTTTTGCCCAGCCAAGGCCTTTCTCCAGGTCCAGATGGTCTCCCAACAAATTCACCCCTTGGTGCCGTATAGGATATGGTGCTATCTTTGGAGGGACAGAGAAGAAATGTTCAGGCCCCACTGACCCAGATGAGACAGAACAGACACACAAACGCCAGGGTAACCAGATGGTACCTGGCATTACAAGAGTTCAAGTTCATGGTAGCAAACAGGCCTGGAAAACACCAAAATGTGGGTGCCCTTTTTTGGGTACACTGTATTGTGTCCCACAATGCCTCTTACACCTCCACGTCGCGGGGTGGGGCGAGATATGTAAAGGATGGCTTGTATATTTCCCCACTATTTTGATTGTGGTCCCTTTAAGCGAGACTGTTTGTTTGAAGACCTTTTTTTTGCGTACTCGGGGGTTCTCAGCCATGCAGGGTGAGAGGTTCTGGGGTAGTCCAGTCATAGTGGAGATTTTCAGTACTCTGGTCTGGTAAGTCCTCATTTGGGACCTGGAATTCAAAGATTTCTAGAGACCTTTGGGTGGGAAAGAACCCTTCAAACCTTGATTGGTCCAGATGGGGTTAACCCGTCTGCAAGGGAGTCCAGAAAAGGAGAGGAAACGGCCAAGTTGGAGTAGAACAGAACACTACTAAGGGAGGGGAGCAGTGTGAGCTAGCTTGCAGCTAAGGCACAATTACTGTACTGTGGAGACATCCTCTGTGTGACCCCCAAGGTAGATGGGAAGTTTCAAAAACCCTGTTAAGGGAAGCGTGTGACCGGCAGTGAGCTGAGCCTTAATTTCTGTGCCAGAAATTGATGAACTGTTTTGTTTACTGAGTATAAGCAGTTTTTTTTTTTTGCTTTTACCAACCTGCTTTGTTGATGATCTTGGGCTCCTCAAGGTTATGTGTGTATGAAATATATAGTATTAGACTGTCGGTTGTACAGTTAACAGAAAATTTACAAGACAGCAGAAAATGTAATTGACTTAAAGAGGAGCTTCAGCCAGGTTTCCAAAAATGTAAAGTCTGCAGCTACAAAAACTGTAGTGGCTGACTTTTAATAAATCGACACCTGTCCAGGCATTCAGCACTGTCCTCAACCACTCTGGTTCTTCACCAGTCTTGGGGTCCGCAGGCATGTTGACTGTGGGCAGCTGGCTCTGACTCTTTGCAACTTCACAGCCTGCTCCCCACTGTGAGCTGTGTTGTGTCTTGTGATAGGACCTGCACCCCAAAAAAAATATACAGTTACTTTTTTTGCATGTGAACCCTTTTGGAATGATATGGCTTTCTGCACAAATTGGTCATAATATGTGATCTGATCTTCATCTAAGTCATAACAATAGACAATCACAGTCTGCTTAAACTAATAACACACAAAGAATTTAATGTTACCATGTTTTTTATTGAACACACCATGTAAACATTCACAGTGCAGGTGGAAAAAGTATGTAAACCCCTAGACTAATGAGATCCCCAAGAGCTAATTGGAGTGAGGTGTCAGCCAACTGGAGTCCAATCAATGAGATGAGATTGGAGGTGTTGGTTACAGCTGCCCTGCCCTGTAAAAAACACACCAGTTCTGGGTTTGCTTTTCACAAGAAGCATTGCCTGATAAGAATGATGCCTCGCACAAAAGAGCTCTCAGAAGACCTACGATTAAGAATTGTTGACTTGCATAAAGCTGGAAAGGGTTATAAAAGTATCTCCAAAAGCCTTGCTGTTCATCAGTCCATGGTAAGACAAATTGTCTGTAAATGTAGAAAGTTCAGCACTGCTGCTACTCTCCCTAGGAGTGGGCGTCCTGTAAAGATGACTGCAAGAGCACAGCGCAGACTGCTCAATGAGGTGAAGAAGAATCCTAGAGTGTCAGCTAAAGACTTGTAAAAGTCTCTGGCATATGCTAACATCCCCGTTGGCTAATCTACGATACGTAAAACACTAAACAAGAATGGATTTCATGGGAGGATACCACAGAGGAAGCCACCTCTGTCCAAAAAAAACATTGCTGCATATTTACAGTTTGCACAAGAGCACCTGGATGTTCCATAGCAGTATTGGCAAAATATTCTGTGGACAGATGAAACCAAAGTTGAGTTGTTTGGAAGAAACGCACAACACTATGTGTGGAGAAAAAGAGGCACACCACACCAACATCAAACCCTCATCCCAACTGTGAAGTATGGTGTTGGGGGCATCATGGTTTGGGGCTACTTTGCTGCGTCAGGGCCTTGACGGATTGCTATCATCGAAGGAAAAATGAATTCCCAATTTATGAAGACATTTTGCAGGAGAACTTAAGGCCATCTGTCCACCAGCTGAAGCTCAACAGAAGATGGGGTGTTGCAACAGGACAACGACCCAAAGCATAGAAGTAAATCAACAACAGAATGGCTTAAACAGAAGAAAATACGCCTTCTGGAGTACCAGTTATTAAATCCAAGGGTTCACATACTTTTTCCACCTGCACTGTGAATGTTTACATGGTGTGTTCAATAAAAACATGGTGACATTTAATTCTTTGTGTGTTATTAGTTTAAGCTCACTGTGATTGTCTATTGTTGTGACTTAGATGAAGATCCAATCACATTTTATGACCAATTTGTACAGAAATCCATATCATTCCAAAAGGGTTCACATACTTTTTTTTTTTTGCAACTGTATATTCAAAATATGGCAGAGAAAGGGGGCAGGAGTAAAAAAAAGCGAAACTTCTCCTTTTGGATGAAGTCCTAGTTTAAAAGCATTTTATTGAAAATTGAACAGGTAAAATGCTTATGCAATACCCACACCATCTAAGAAGATATTTATAAATGATATTATGTTTATTTTAGGCAGTCCTGAATGCAGCTGGTACTTTGGCTCGAATATCTTCAAACAAGGTTCTTCCTCAATTAGTCGGACTCATAACTGACTCTCTGCAGAATCCAGCTTTGTTTCAAGTCACCAGAGAAGAATATGCCATTATGCAAACTCCTGAGGGGGAGCTGTATGACAAATCTATCTTGCTAAGGTAAATACCCCTGGGACATAAATAGATTTTGTTAAAGGGGAAGAGGAAGTATTGATATTTACAGTCGTCTTGTAATAGACTTGTATTGCATTTTATTTGCGCACATCTAAACTAGGAACAGAAATGTAATATATTGCAGCTTGCCAGTTCTTGCCAGTGGCTACTTTAGTTTTAGCTTTAGTTTTTTATTTTTTTTCTCTCAGGCTATTTTCCTTTTTATTTTCACCTGGTGAACCTGCCGGAAACGGTTCCATTCCTATGGTGACAGCTAATTCACTGTGCTGTATCTGTGGACCTAGGACAGATTAGGACTACAGAACTCCCCACTTCTATCCCCATAATATAAGGGGGTGATCCGTAGTACACAGAGATTAACTTTGCAGCACTGTTTTATGCTTTTAGCGCAGTAAAGGTAGAGACCACAGAAAGTTATAGATTACTGGATTTCTGTCAGGATCAACGGGTAAATGCTGCATGTTTTCAAATGCTGCTTCTGCAAGTTACAGCTGCAGAGCCTGGAAGGTCAAAGCTAGCAATGCCATGTAGATTACTAAGATATTTAGCATCCCCAACAGCCCTCTGGGTGTAGTAAGATAGCTAAGCTGAATCAATCTAAAATAAAGTTTGGTTTAAATTGTGAAGGTTTGCATACAGTTTACTTATGAACAATGAACATGAACAATGAACACGATAATCGCCAGTAATGTTTTTTAATGATTTCAGTGCTGGATAGAAGTAACACATGAAAACACATTGCATATACACATTCTTACTATTTTATCATGTTGGTGACTTTTTTTCCTTTACAGTGCCCATCAAGATAGTTTAAAAAAAGCCAATATGAAGAGGGAGAATAAGGCCTATTCTTTCAAGGAGCAGATCATCGAATTGGAGCTCAAAGAGGTTTTTTTTTATTTTTTATTTTTGTTTTTTTATTTGCTTAGTATTCTACACAAGGAATGTGCGTGTTGGCTTTCTTTCTTTGCACATCATTAGGAAATTATGTAAATCTCATGCAGGCTCTTTTATCAAGTTGACTGTATTGCAAGTTGTCCTTATGTACTCTGAACAGTACTTTCTTTGACTTTGTAAATTGAATACATGCAGTGCTACTTTGAATTTAGATTTTCTTTCTTTAAATAAAGCAAAGCTATTGGGGCTCATTCACACCAGCCATTGCATTGCTAACCAGGGGGGCTGAGATGAGTGCAGTGATGATGCTCTAAGCTTGCCGCATCCCACGTTTTTTTTTTTTTTTTTTTTTTTTTTTTCTTTTTTTTATTTTTTTATTTGTATATTTTTTTTTTTTTTTTTTTTTTCACAGACATTTCATACCGGTTCCAGTACTGCATGCAGTACATTTTTCAGTGTACCGTGCCCGCACAGCACCGCTATGCAGTGGTGTGAACCGGGCACATAGACAAGGCATTTTGCCTTGTCCATGCAGTGGAACTGCTGTGGAATAGCCACCCAACGCAGTCCCACCGCATGTGGTTGAACATACCCTTCATGAAATCTCCGACTGAACTAATGATGGACACCTGAACAGTTCATACAAGTGTCTTTGAAAAAAGCTCAGAATTTAGAAGATGCTTATGTGAACACTGATGTCTTTCAGTCAGAGCACAATTAATTATTCCCTTACCTTCTTAAACACTAGAGCAAAATGTTATGAAACTATTTTGGAAAACCACTTCCGCACAATTACCCTTAGTACTTGTTTACACTTGCTTCAAAATGTGGCATTGGACATGCTTTTTTAAAGCACTCTGAATGCCAATCAAAGCCCCTGTCTCTAAATAAAATGGAAAGCTTACAGTCCTGTTGACACATTATGTTTGCTTTTGCTTCATTCAAAAATGATACTCCATGTTGCTTTCTTGGTGCTTCAATGCCTCTATAGAAGTCTAACAACGTGTACAGCACCTGAAGCTTTTGAGGGGCTTTTATTAAGCGTTGGCTTCACTTTGTTTAGGAGGTATTGCAGGTATGAGAGATCCCATGATGCATGGAAAATCAACAAGCGAACTGGAAAGACATAGTCAGCAGTCACTTCTGGTTCATGTGTATGCATTCTGGAAGTTTAAACTTTTTTTTTTTTTTTTTTTTTGTTTTTTATTTTAAAACCCAGAAATAAGGTTGGAAGATATAGCAATGGGCAAGTACAATATGATACAGTATCAAGACGGCATATGATGTAGACTTCCCAACATGTTTCGCCCATATATCAGGCTTCTTCAGGGGATGCCGTCCAGTTTTGGGGTACAAGCCTTCTATATCTCCTATATTAGATTCAAACACTGCCACAGCTTTAGAACACTGCAGGAGCCTAGGGATGCTGACACGTTACCTCTTAACATCAGCTTTGGAGATAAACACCTGAGAGGGTATAGACAGCTTTTTCATCACTTGGAACTAAGTTCACTGCAGAATTTATTTTCGGGTCCTTCTCTGCCCCGTGGCCGTCTGCCACGTGTGGTCTTTTTGACGCTGTAAAGTGTTCTTGTGGCAGTGTTTGGATCTAATATGGGAGATATAGAAGGCTTGTATCCCAAAACTTGACGGCATCCCCTAAAGAAGCCAGATATATGGGCGAAACATGTTGGGAAGTCTACATCATATGCTGTCTTGATGATACTGTATCATATTGTACTTGCCCATTGCTCTATCTTCCAACCTTGTTTAAAAGTTTTTTATTTTAAAACCCAGAAATATTATATTTGATGTTTTGGTAATGCACCTAAAAAAAAATCCCATATCCTCCTTGCTCATTGATCAAAATTCAGGAATGTAGTGCTTAGATTAAATTGAAAAGTCCAGGACCAAAAAATTCCTTTTTGCATTCTGGAAGTGTTTGGTGCAGACGTCACCCAGCAGGAAGGGGGAGTGGGGTCCGGACTGGAGCAGAGCAACTAGCAGACAACACAAATGGCGTGCAACATGGGACCAGAAAGAGGAGGACCAGCAGAGCTGAAGGTTACTACTGAGTGAAGGATCAGCAAAGCTGGGGGTACAACTGAGCAGGGGATCTGCTGAATGTGTTTACTAATAAGCTGGAGGATCTGATGAACAGGGATAATAATAACCTGGGGATCTGAGTGGGGGGGTACTACTGAGCCCTTAACCACTTGCCGACCAGCCACCGCGGCAGAATGACACAGCTGGGCGAAACGACGTTGTGTAACGTCACTTCACCCTGTGACCACTAGGGGCGCGCACACCCTGCTCGCCCACGGAGCCGATTCGAGTGCCCGGCGGTCGCGATCACCGCTGGGCTCCCACGATTGCTCGGGGCACACAGAGAACCGGGATCTGTGTGTGTAAAACAGTTTCTGGTTCTCTGAGGGGAGAACAGACAGATCGTCTGTTCATACAGAGTATGAACACCGATCTATCTCTTCCCCCTACACAGTCCCCTCCCCCCTTCAGATGGAACACATTAACCCCTTCACTGCCCCCTAGTGGTTAACCCCTTCACTGCCCCTAGTGGTTAACCCCTTCACTGCCCCCTAGTGGTTAACCCCTTCACTGCCCCCTAGTGGTTAACCCCTTCACTGCCAGTGAAATTTTTACAGTAATCAATGCAGTCTCAAAATTGTCCGACGTGTCTGCCATAATGTCGCAGTCCCGATTAAAAATTGCAGATCGCCACCATTACTAGTAAAAAAAAAATTAATAAAAATGCCATAAAACTATCCCCTACTTTTGTAGACGCCATAACTTTTGCGAAAACCAATCAATATACGCTTATTGCGTTATTCTACATATTTTTAGGTATAAAAATAAATAATACATATCGGCCTAAACTGAGGAAAAAAATAGTTTTTTTTTATATATTTTTGGGGGATATTTATTATAGCAAAAAGTGGAAAATATTTTCACTTTATTATAAAAACTGCAGAGGTGATTAAATACCACCAAAAGAAAGCTCTATTTCTGGGGAAAAAAAGAATGTTAATTTTGTTTGGGTGCAATTGTCCGTTAAAGCGGCACAGTGCCGAATCGCAAAAAGTGCTCTGGTCAGGAAGGGGGTAAAATCTTTCGGGGGTGAAGCGGTTATTTTTTGCGATACGGCACTGTGTCGCTTTAACTGACACTTGAGCGGTCGTGCGACGCTGTACCCAAACAAAATTGACAATTTTTTTTTTTTTCCACAAATGGAGCTTTTTTTGGTGGTTTTTGATCACCTCTGCAGTTTTTATTTTTTGCGCTATAAACAGACAAAAAATTTAAAAGAAACAAATTTTATTCATCAGTTTAGGCCGATATATATTAGTCTACATATTTTAGGTAAAAAAAATCCCAATAGGCGTATATTGATTGTTTTGGGCAAAAGTCACAGTCGTCTACAAATTATGGGATAGATTCAGGGACTTTTGTTTATTTTTTCTTTTATTGTTTTTACTAGTAATGGCAGCAATCTGCGATTTTCAGCAAGACCTGCGACATTCCAGCGGACAAATCTGACCCCAAATTACACTTTTTGGGGACCAGCGACATTATTACATTGATCAGTGCTATAAACGTGCACTGATCAATGTAAAAATTACACTGGCAGGGAAGGGGTTAACACTAGGGATCGATCAAGGGGTTAACCGTTCCCTAGGTGTGTTCTAACTATAGGGGGGATGGGCTGCCAGGGACATGACTAAGATCACTGTTCTCGATGACTAGAAACAGTAGATCTGTCATGTCCCCTGTCAGAACGGGGATTTGCCTTGTTTACCAAGGCAGATCCACGTTCTGCTTCTATACTAGGCGATCGTGGGTCGCGGGCGGACATCCAGTCTGCTCAACCCACGGACACGCTCCCGCAGCATGCAACGAGCCGGCTTACAGCTATGGTGTTTCGCACAGGAGCAAGCAGTTAAAGTGGTTGTAAACCCTTAAATATACCAAGTGAAGTGACTGGCCTCAGGTGATGCACAGAAATTAAACAAATCCTGCTTTGTAAGTTTTACCTGTTTATCTGCAGTCTTCTCTCCTCTACAGCCATTCAAAGTCCAGAATGTATTTACCTTTTCTAAACTGTCAGAAAATAGGGACAGACAGCTGAATTTACACTCTACTGAGCCCAGCGAGGAGAGCTCTGAGAGTTGATTGGAGGGTGGGGACAAAACCCCCTTCACACAGCATACAGGAACAGAGCTGAGGCTGTCATTCAGCTGGCGATACCTCCTTTGTCAAAATGTTTCTCTTGGTGTCAGGAAAACTTGTCAGACGTGATTCATGCTGATAGCAGAGGAATGAAGCAGCAGACAGAAATGACATAGTGCTCTTTAATTGAGACAAGTACACACCACCAAGGGATATGCTTTGTTCATATTTCATATCTGAGGTTTACAACCACTTTAAGGGTTCCGCAATCTCCAGCTGTCCAATGTTACTTTTGTTGTTCAGTTTCTGTCTTTGTTTACTTGGTACACTGATTGAATTGAGGAAACATTTCAATAGATTTCAATGTTCCCCTTTCTGTAGGAGATTAAAAAGAAGAAAGGCATAAAAGAAGAGGTTCCGTTAACAAGTAAACAGAAGGAAATGCTGCAGGCACAGATGGAAAAGGAGAGTCAGATCCGAAAGAAGCTGCTGCAGGTAAGCAGATCGCATGAAGAAGTATATTAGAAGGAAAGGATTACACCACAATCCCCTCCACTGGAAAGTTGTGTTGTATTTCCATATGTATATGTTCACACTGTGACCGACCTTGAGCCTTTTGCCATACGCTGGTTCTATACAGCCCATCTAAATCCATTATTCTATAGTAAGTTCAGAAAACATTTCAAACAGACCTAGAGTCTATGGCAGTGATGGCGAACCTATGGCACACGTGCCACAGCTGGCACACAGAGCCCTGTCTGTGGGCACCCAGAAGCTCCAGGCACTCCTCACTAGGAGGACAAAGCGCCAAGTGTCCCCGCATTGTCCTGGCACTGCCTACCTCCTCCAGATCACACAGAGCACTTTGACTCAGCAGACAACTCTTTGGAGAAAGTGCTGGGGGACCAACGCACTAACTGGCCAATCACCTTCATTGGCTAGGGAATGAACAGCCAATTGACTGGCGTTAAGGGAGAAGGGGTTCACCTGTGTGCAGCTGCTTCGTTCCATTGGTGAGAAAGCCCAGAGATGAGGCTGGAGCGGCTGGTGATGGGCCACGCCACATGACCATGTTCTGTGCTATGGTGATAGCAGGAGAGGTGTGCATGGGTAGAGGGAGAAAGACTGGCTACCTGAGTGTCGCTACACCACTACCGTACCACAGCAGAGGGGGAGGGGGTGGTGAGTTGTAGAGGGGGGACCAGATGTGTGATGGAGAGGAAAGTGTACCATGAGCTGCATGAAGGGGCGTGATGCATGGTGAGGAGGTGTGCTATGAGTTACATGTCGATGTATAATGTGCTGTAGCTCACTGATGTGATGTGACCGGACAACAGAGAGGTGTGAGCTGAAGGCAAATACATAATATGTGCTAGAAGTGTACAGTGTGATGGAGAAGTGTGATGTGCTGCATGGCGATGGATGTTGGCACTTTGAAATAAATAAGTTGGTTTTATGTTACAGTTTGGGCACTCGGGCTCAAAAAGGTTCGCCATCACTGGTCTATGGTAATGCTGGATAAATGCAGACCCCTTTCTGTTGCTACATTATAGAACAGATCAATGCAGTCTACCATCAACCGTTTTTATAAGCCTGAAAACTTTTGATGGTTGGTTGCCTTGTCCTATCTGGAAAGTTGTGCAATTGAAAACTGGTTGAAGTTGCCAAACATTTTGTGTGGAGTTTGCACAACACTATGCTAAATTCTTCTGCGCCCCTCTTTTTCCCCCACACTGTATGTAAAGCAGTTCAATCCCAGGCACAGGTTTGCTCTCAATAGATGCCATTGAGCCAATAGCTGTGGCTCTGCCATTGCACAGATCCTGCCCTTTGACAGAACCCATGTCGTCTCCTCAGATGTGTGCCACTGCTGGTGGTTGAAGGGAGCCTGGAGCCACTGTAAGGTGAATAATTGACAGCTTTGCATATTAGCTTAGCGTCAATCTGTGCTTTGCCCATGTAGAGCAAAGCCATCGGTTCATTTTAATGCAGATTTCCCCAGCATCATATATTTATTTTGAAGTCGTAATTTTCTGATTGTGCTTCTATTTTTATATACTTAGTCTCATTTTTCTTCTTTTAGTTGGACACAGAGTTGGAAAACAATATTCGACTTCTGGACTGTATAATACAGCAGAGCCCTCCTGGTCTTTCTCAGCACATTCCTGTTTTGACCAGCTGCTTTATACCATTGTTGAAGTCTCCATTAGCTGCTGCTCGGATCCATGGTCCATTTGTGCAGTTTGCTGCTTGTGTCATGCCAGTTAATTTGCAATCATTTGGTAAGCATCCTTATTTTCTATTATCACTCGCAGAGCAGTTGTAAAAAAAATTATGTTTTGTTAAAGCCTTGCATCCTTTGCATCTCTCAGAGAATTGGCAGTAATATCTGTTTTTATTCCATAGGAAAATTGGCTGCTTACATAACTCTTCGCTTGTTGAAGCCAGAATGTAACTTGGATGCTGCCTGGTGTCAGGAAGAGCTACCAGTAGCTGTAAAGAGAGCAGTAAATCTCTTACATTCTTACACTGTGCCCAAACGCAAGGAAGACCCAGGTAACAAATTATAATTGCTAGAACTTCAAATGTGCAAAAATAGAGCCTTCCACATAATATTCCTCTTCACTTTTCTTTCATTTGTCCATGCTTACTCTGATGTTTGACGTTGCATTGAAATGTCTTTGGGTTGGGAAGCAAAAACAAAACTTTCAGTGGAGATACAAGTAGTGAAGTGTTATCTGTGTAGGATTGCCAAGTGTATAGAGAATACCATTGAGTACACACTGATGGGAATCCGTATGTATGTATGTATGTATGTATTATGTATGTATGTTTTTTTATTTATATATATATATATATATATATATATATATATATATATATATATATATATATATATATATATATATATATATATATATATAATATGTATAGGCTGGTGAGTAATAAAGATACTATCCTGAATTTTTACACTGTTTACTTTTTATGGATCAAAAGTTATACATTTTAGGGCTATATGGTAATACAGAAGTCCAAAATAAACATGTTCATTCTATGGGTGGTATGTATCATGCTTTTACAAATGTCTGAATTTACACATCAGGCATGTGTTTATATTTTGTGTATATTTTTGAATACAGGGGCATCTCCTTTATCAGCGCCAGCATTTTCCTTTATCTTCCCTCTATTGAAAATGGTATTGTTGGAAACAAGCAATAACAGTGAAGAAACCGAAGAGCTGCTGGTGCAGACCTTACAGATAATCACTGTTCATTCCCAACTAAGATCCTCCAAGGCACAGGCAAAGCTTATCGATGAGGTTAGTAGAGTTTGTGCATCAAGCAGCCTGACATCCTTTGGCCAGAACTTTCTAAAGTGCAATAATACCTACTAAATTGTATTTTTTCTTTTTAGAATGGGCCAGAGTTTCTACCTCGTACAGATATGTTACTCTTGTTGACTAAGGTGATAGGAACAGCCAGTCCAAGATTACAGGTGAGTACAAGTGATCTGTAAAGTAGTATTGTTTTCTAGTCATGGAAATAGATTTGGGTCAAGTTACAGTTTTTTTTCTTTTTGGTCACTGGTAAGGGAGCCTGCCTGTTAGGGATATATGTCCTGCCTGAAGGAAATCACACAGTGCATATTAATGTATGCATAACACACGCTACTGTGTACTGTGATGTGTTGTTAACCACTTCAGCCCCAGAAGATTTGGCTGCTCGATGACCAGGACATTTGTTTGGGATTCAGCACTGCGTCGCTTTAACTGACAAATGCACGGTCGTGCGACGCTGTACCCAAACAAAATTGACCACCTTTTTCCCACAAATGGAGCTTTCTTTTGGTAGTATTTGATCATCTCTGCGGTTTTGTATTTTTTGCGCTATAAACAACAAAAGAGCGACAATTTTGAAAAAAACACTATTTTGTACTTTTTGCTATAATAAATACCCCCAATTTATTTTTAAAAAAAGCTAATTTTTTTTTTTCCTCAGTTTAAACCGATATGCATTCTTCTACATATTTTTTGTAATAAAAATAGCAATAGGCGTATATTGATTGGTTTGCGCAAAAGTTATAGCATCTACAAAATAGGGGATAGATTTATGGCATTTTTATTTTTTTTTTTTTTTTTTTTTTTTACTAGTAATGACGGTGATCTGCGATTTTTATCGTGACTGACATTATGGCAGACACTTTTGACACATTTTTGGTTTGGGATGATTGACAATTATACAGCGATCAGTTCTATAAACATGCACTGATTACTGTATAAATATCACTGGCAGGGAAGGGGGTTAACACAAGGGGGCGGGCGATCAAGGGGTTAACTGTTTCCTGACTGTGTGTTCTAACTGTAGGGGGCCGGGTCTGACTATAGGAGATGATAGATCGTGGTTCCTAGCTATTAGGAACTCTCTGCATCTCCTCACAGAACAGGGATTTGTGTGTTTATATACACACACACACACACACACACACACACACACACACACACACACACACACACACACACACACACACGTCCCTGTTTTGCCTCTCGTGGCCGGCGGTTATCGCGACCGCTGGTCACAACCATCGGCACCCCCTCAGTGCAGTTGGCATGTGCGCTTGCTGTCCTGCTTAAAGGAACCCACGTAAAGCTACGACCTGCTGCAGTATGACGGCAGCTGGTCGGCAAGTGGTTAACCGCTTGCCGATCGTATAACTTGCATATACGGGGCTCTTCTGCTCAGGATCACGTTCCTAGTACGTGATCCTGCACTTCCGGGTCTGGGGCACGCATTCATGCTGCTGGCGATCCACTCCCAGTGTGATTATACACAGCAGGAGCTGATCTGTGGGTATCGTGGACCCTATGTAAACAGGGCAGATTGCCGTTCTCTCAGTAGGGAAGGCTTTGATCCTGTGTTCCTGCAAAGCAGGAACATGCTATGTGGATAGAACCAGAGAAAAAGCCGCCACCTATGGTCTATCTCTCTGCGCTCACGGATCAGAGTATTTAAAGTTTGATACTCAATAAATATATAAATATAAATATATAAAATATAATATATAATATATAATTAAAATGAGATAAAATATGGATGGATTAAAATGTATTCACATACAAAATTAAAGCAGCCACTATATAGTAAAAACAAGTATGATGATACGGTGATATTTTAAATGAGTCCCAACATTCCCTAATTAGGGCGCTGTCTCTTCAAATATCACAGCAGCGCTAAACGAACTTCAAGAGCCAAGTTCATCAATAATATATAAAATCATGAATAAAGTCTGTACGTAGTGCAGTTTAACCAATTCTTTCGGTAATCCAGTGATGAGACTTCCACCCGGCAGTAATAGTTAACACCACGTGCTGATAAAAAACTCTCCCCTTTGGGGATACACTCACCAGACAACAGAAAGAAGTAGGCACATCAACCAAAAGACCAATGAATACTGCAACCTCTAAACTCCGTTCGCCTTTCCTCCGCCTGCATGCATCAGAATGGTGCTTCTCCCATACTCTCCATCATAGAATAAACAGAATACAGCGGATAGCGTAGTACAGTTTGGGGCAAAAAACGGTTTTTATTCAGTGTCCCATATCCCCCCAAGTAAAATCTGCGTACCACAATATAAATCATAAATGACTTTGTATGTAATAAAAGTTGCACTCTGCCTGTGCAGTTTCCGTCCGCCGGAAACTGTGCCAGAAGACCGCCGTGTAGAAAATCCACATACACTTCCTGTCTCGGCCGGCTGGAGCGCACTCTGGAACGCACCGCGTCACTTCCTGCGAGGCCACGACCCTGACGCGTTTCGTCACTTCCGGACGTCGTCTGAGGGTGTGGCCTCGCTTCAGGAAGTGTGATATTTATCTAAGCATCGCCCAGATTGTCTCCAATCAGGATGCCGGTTAGTCTGAAGGACCTTTCTCACGGCCAATCAGATATAGCGGACCCGATGCTATGAGATTACAATCAGCAATGAGTATATCTGTGTGCATATGCAAAGGACATGTAAAACATATGCAACCTTATCTGGCAAAGCAGTCATATTAAAAGGACATATTAAGAAGACATATTTAAAAAGCCTTCTTAATA
The DNA here is from genome assembly GCA_028564925.1 of Lithobates sylvaticus. Lineage (NCBI taxonomy): Eukaryota > Metazoa > Chordata > Amphibia > Anura > Ranidae > Lithobates > Lithobates sylvaticus. The sequence goes on from CM053026.1 coordinate 232,867,932, forward strand.
TGTCCTTTTTAATATGACTGCTTTGCCAGATAAGGTTGCATATGTTTTACATGTCCTTTGCATATGCACACAGATATACTCATTGCTGATTGTAATCTCATAGCATCGGGTCCGCTATATCTGATTGGCCGTGAGAAAGGTCCTTCAGACTAACCGGCATCCTGATTGGAGACAATCTGGGCGATGCTTAGATAAATATCACACTTCCTGAAGCGAGGCCACACCCTCAGACGACGTCCGGAAGTGACGAAACGCGTCAGGGTCGTGGCCTCGCAGGAAGTGACGCGGTGCGTTCCAGAGTGCGCTCCAGCCGGCCGAGACAGGAAGTGTATGTGGATTTTCTACACGGCGGTCTTCTGGCACAGTTTCCGGCGGACGGAAACTGCACAGGCAGAGTGCAACTTTTATTACATACAAAGTCATTTATGATTTATATTGTGGTACGCAGATTTTACTTGGGGGGATATGGGACACTGAATAAAAACCGTTTTTTGCCCCAAACTGTACTACGCTATCCGCTGTATTCTGTTTATTCTATGATGGAGAGTATGGGAGAAGCACCATTCTGATGCATGCAGGCGGAGGAAAGGCGAACGGAGTTTAGAGGTTGCAGTATTCATTGGTCTTTTGGTTGATGTGCCTACTTCTTTCTGTTGTCTGGTGAGTGTATCCCCAAAGGGGAGAGTTTTTTATCAGCACGTGGTGTTAACTATTACTGCCGGGTGGAAGTCTCATCACTGGATTACCGAAAGAATTGGTTAAACTGCACTACGTACAGACTTTATTCATGATTTTATATATTATTGATGAACTTGGCTCTTGAAGTTCGTTTAGCGCTGCTGTGATATTTGAAGAGACAGCGCCCTAATTAGGGAATGTTGGGACTCATTTAAAATATCACCGTATCATCAAAGCAGGAACATGGATTAATGCCTTCCCCTAGTAAAAGCACCTTCCAAATAGTTAACCCTTTGCCCCTGGTGTTAACCCCTGTCCAGCCAGTGTCATTAGTACAATGGCAGTGCATATTTTTAGCACTGATCACTCTATTAGTGTCACAGGTCCCCAAAAAGCATCAGTGTCCAATTTGTCCGCCACAATATCGCAGTCCCACTATAAATCTCTGATCGCAGCCATTACTAGTTAAAAAAAAATGAATACAAATTCCATAAATATATCCCATAGTTTGTAAGCGCTATAACGTTTGCGCAACCCAATCAATATACACTTAATGGGATTTATTTAACCAAACGTATGTAACAGAATACATATTGGTCTAAATTGATTAAGAAATTAGATTTTTATTTTTTTTATTGGATATGTATTATAGCACAAAGTAAAAAAATAAAAATAAAATGTTTCTCCCAAAATTGTCCGTTCTTTTTTAATTTTTTTGTTTTATAGTGCAAAAAATAAAAAATGGAGGTGATCAAATGACACCAAAAGAAAGCTCTATTTGTGGGGGGAAAAAAAGGACATACATTTTATTTGGGACAGTGTCGCAGGACCGCGCAATTGCCAGTTAAAGTAACAGTGCCCATTCGCAAAAAATGGCCTGGTCATGAAGGGGAGTAAATCTTCCAGAGGTCTCAATTGGTTAAAACGCATTGCAGGGCTTGCTTTTGTTTCTTTCTCCCCAACTGTATGTAATTCTTTCAGAAATGTAACTTTTTTTTCAACGCACACCAATGAAGCGCATCAGTGTGAACTGAAGTCATAGGACCTTTTTCTTGCATTAGATAAAGTTTCCCACAGCTGCTGGTGTGAGCAAGCGCTTGGAAAATAAAGTTGCTAAAGATATTTTAGCTGCAGTTCTTACATTTGTTAGCTTAGCTTTTTTTCTTTTTTTTTTCTTTTTCTTTTTTTTACAATTATCCATTTATTTTTACTAAGTGGCATTTAAAGCCAGATGAAAACTTAACTGTTCCTTCCAAGCCAGCGTGTTCTTTAATGTTTTTCTGAGGATAAGGCCTAATTGCCCATTGTAGGGCATTCCTCCTGCACAACATTTGCTTGTCCTTCAGCTAGTGCATTATGCCTTGTTGGGAAAGATGAGGCAAATTACAAGGAGAACTCAGAGGCTCTAAACTGGGCGAGATAGGCCACACTCTGTCAGGAGCAGGCTGGACATTTTGTATGTAGAGGTAGCTCTAAAGATAACCATTTATGCTAAAAGGCTTAATAGGAAAATGCAAACATTACATCAGTGTTTGAAATTTGATAAAATATTAACATTTCAAAAATGTATTGATATTTCAAATGTATCCTCTCAAGCCTTTTGACTACTGTCAAGAGAAGCAGTATAACCATATTGGGTGCAAATCGCCTTGTGTATCTCAAGGAATAATAAATGAGCCAGTGCTTTTTCAGTCTGTAGTGGTCTTTTTCATTTGTAGATCTTGGCTTCCCATGCACTTACATCATTATGCACAAGCAGTGGAGGAGGAGAAGGCTGCACATATGCAGAACAGGAAGAAATAGATGTTTTACTTCAAGCTTTACAGTCATCATGCTCAAATGTGAGAGATGCTGCTTTGAGGGTAAGTCATCCTACACAAGCTTTTCAGTTTTACCCAATGTTGTATAGTCCCTTTTATTTCATGTCCAATAAGTTGAGCAGTCATGGGTAGCAATAACTATTCTTATTTAAATCATTCTTTTGTTAGGGACTAATGGAACTTGAGATGGTTTTGCCAACACCAGAAACTGATGATAACAATGGATTGGCCTTATTGCACAGGCTTTGGGTGGTGAAATTTGATGTGGAGACTGAAATCAAAAGACAAGCTGAAGGGTAAGGTGTTTTTTTTTTTTTTTTTCCTTTTTTATTCTTATTTTTTTAAATATACTGAGGATAAAGCCTCACATGATCCTGTGTGATGCATGAATAGTAGGACAATAAAAAAGGGCATGACCAGTCAGAGCAACCAATTAAGCTTTCTCCAAACGTTTCCTGAGGAAAATGGCTGACCACTGGGGTATAAGCCCAAAAGTTGCTACACTTCAGCATTGTTATTAAAGCGGAAGTAAACCCATCGATTTAACAGCTTAAAAAAAAAAAAGGCATGCCGTGAATGCTAACTGCACATTGGCTGTGCTCTCAACCAAACAGTCAAACCATCCAATGGCTGGTGTCATAAAGGATCACATGTGCAGCACCGTGGCAGTTGAAGATTAAACAGAGGCAAAGATGGCGGCTTCCTTGGCTGAAAACGATAGGGGGGTTTACTTCCACTTTAAAGTGTTTGTTACCCCAGCATTTCAAATTCCTGGAATGACCTGCTGTCCCATCCCATGTAGTTGTATGAAAAACTATCCTGTTCTTTGTATTGCTTCCTTTGGTTGATTAAATTCCTGGTGTTCCTGCCAGTCCCTCCTGCTTTTGCTGTTAAAAACTGACCACACTAGGCAGGAGTGGTCAGTTATCTAGCTATGCTGGGAACTCTGGCTGCTCTCCCCTGATGAATAGACTTGTTCTGACACACACCCCTGCACAGCCTTTTACTGGGAAGATCAGCTTGCTATTGCTTCTCCTCCCCCAGCTCTTATGCAGCTGAGAATAGAGGGAATGTGATCACGTATATACAAAAAAAAAAAAAAGGTATTTGATGTGTTTTTTTTTTTTGTTTTGTTTTTAATATCTATATACAAATGTTTTGCCTTCCATTTCAACTTTAAACCGAATGGGTAGTTTTACACGGTGATTGTTTACAATCACTTTAACTCTATGCATTTTTTTTTTTTTTTTTATCTCCAATCAGATTAACATTAAAACAAAAAGCTCCTCCCCTGTTGGCTATACCGCCTAATATTTTATACTCTCCTAATCATACAATAGAGGACACAAGTTTGATATTCATGGACCCTGGGTTATAGGCTGGTACTTTCAAGTGATTGAGCACTGATAAAGCTTTTGAGGGCACTCCCCCTGGGCATCCCTTTAGAACACAATGGGGGTTATTTACGAAAGGCAAATCCACTTTGCACTACAAGTGCAAAGTACACTTGAAATGGCACTAAAAGTGCATTTTGAAGTGCAGTCGCTGTATATCTGAGGGGTAGTTCTGACATGTGGGGAAGCTCTGCTGATTTTATTATCCAATCATGTGCAAGCTAAAATGTTTTCCTTGCATGTCCCCCTCGGATCTACAGTGACTGCACTTCCAAGTGCACTTTCAGTGCAATTTCAAGTGCACTTTGCACTTGTAGTGCATAGTGGATTTGCCTTTATTAAATAACCCCCTATTTGTGTTTTATCCTGAATAGTATGCGTTTATCTGTTGCAACTGTGAAACCAAGTATGTGTATAAAGCTTATACAACTTTCCAAACTTGCCTTTTAAAGAGGAACTGCAGTCTGCTCACCTAATTTGTAATAAAAACATATTTGCCATTCTGAAGCTTCCCTCCAACCACTTTGCATATTATTTTATATATATATATATTGTGATTGCAGAAATCTCCCTCCACTCAGTCTGGCTGCAATCATTTTAACTGTGAGCAGCTGAAGCTGCTGCCTGTTCACTTCCTGGATGTACACAGAGGCACACCTCCCAGCTCTGCAGCTCTCATTGGCCCTCTTATGACTCATCCCCCCTCCCTTCCTGGCAAACGCTCACGAGAGTTAGAGAGCTGTGCATGATGTCGTACGCCTAGGCTTTTTACCAGACATAAAACAGGAAGTGGGCTGTATAAGGTATTTACTGGCAGAACAATTTTTTGACTATCCAAAGGTAAAACAAGGGCAGAAGATTTTGTAGATGGAAAGATGAAAAAATTACGGACGTTCCACTTTAAAATGCCACCATCCGGAGCTTAGTTACAGATGGATGACTGGGTGTTGCATCACACCACAGGTTGCATACTTTACCACTACTTCCACCTACAGCTACTCGGGCGCTTCCTCTTCACTCGTGGACAGTTGCCATCAGGGATGCCTAGTACCTACCCCATTTTTTCACCCTACTCAATGGGTACCCTACAGGGGAATACTCTAAAGCCCCATACACACGCGCGGATTATCCGAGGACCAGGTCCGTCAGACCATGTCCGTCATACTTTGTCTGATGTTGGTTTTGCGTACACACGGTCGGACAAAGTTGTCGGAAAATCCGATCATTCTGAACGTGGTGACGTTTGTTGCCTACGACGGGACTACGTAGAGGCTAGTAGCCAATAGCTTTGGTCTTGTAATGTGATCTGAGCATGCGTAGCACTTTGTCCGGTCGGACTACCATACACACGATCGGATTTGGTGTGATCGGACCGTGTTGTCGGAAAATCTATCCAGCAGGAGATAGGACTTTGTCCGTCGGACAATACGACGTACACTGTTCGATGGTGCATACACACGGTCTGATTTTTCAACAACATTGTCCGATCGGACAGAATCCATGCGAAAATCCGACCGTGTGTATGGGGCTTTAGTGATAGCAGTGGCGGAAACCAGGCACATTGGAATGGATGATGCTTCCCTTTCACTGGAGCTGGACCCTATGGTTACACTGGTCTCTGCATCGGATTCTAGCTCTGACACTCAACAAGCAGCCTACCTAACCAAGGCACATTTTTGTGCAACTATGTCATAATTTCTCAGACAACTAGTGGCTTTAATGCAGCCTTCCCTGTCCAGAGCTCAAAAGCACCAGGCTCCTTCTCCACCCCTACCATTTCTACCTGATTTGGATGACGATATGTATGCTTTAGAAGAAGCAGACATAGAAGGGAATGAAGAGGATCCAGAGGCAGTGTTAAATTTAAGCTGTGGAAGATTTCTCACCCCCAGCCTCCCACACCTCTAATGTTACGGCCTCATGTAATATGCTGGCCATTGTTGGTATGCTCACTTCTGCTGTGCGCAAAAGAATTGGCATTGTCGCACTTGATTCACCTCCATCTCTCCATGCTTCTTTGGGTACTAACGTACCTTTCCCGTTTATGAATGAATAGAATTGGCACTCTAGGGTCATTGGAGCAATCTAGATAAGATTTTCAGCCTTCCAAAAATAATTTCCAAGTGGAATAAAATGGTCTGTTCTGGCAATAGACGCTGATGTTTGCCTTTAAACATCTTACTGTACCTATAGAAGATGTTCCTTCTTTCAAAGACTTTGTTGACAAAGTTTGAGGCTCTCTTAAAGGCTTCCTTTACACTCCCAGGCCAAGGTATTTAAACAGCTATTGCTGCAATTTGATTGTCAAACTGCAGATAATTGGACTAAGGCAATGAACAACGAACACAATACTGTATTCAAGGACCACACCTTGGAGGTGCAGTCAACTGCTGCTTTGCTCTTTTGTGTGTATGCTCTAGAACAAGTCATGACACAAATCTCCAGAATGGCACTGATTTCTGTCTGTGTAGAATCTTGTGGCTCAAAGCCAGGTCAGCATGATGCTGCCTGTAAAAGAGCCTCACGTGTGTATGCCCTTTGAAGGAGGACGTATTTTTGGTAAGCTACTTGACAAATTCATGTCTTCAGGGGAAAGGTCCTTCCATCACAGCGCAAGGTTCCAAAATGCCCTTTCTCAGGGGCTTCTACTTCCTCAAAACATAGTGCACCTGAGCACTCTACCCAAGCCTCAGCTGCTCAGCCTAAGTTCAGCCCTTCCTTTCGGTGCAAGACTTGGAACACAAAATCCTCCCAGTCTACCCCCAAAGCTACCTTCCCAATGAAGAAACGCCCTCACTCCTAAGAGTCACAGACATCCCAGAGCTGTGGGTTTAATCATTGATTTCACAGGGGTATAAATTTAAAGTTCCAAACTATACCCCATTACAGCTTTCTTCTTTCAAACCAACCAAATTCTACTCAAGGACAGTTGAATTTGCAGAATACCCTAAACCATCTCCTGTCCCTCTGGAGGACAGGTTCAAAGTATTCTATTCAAACCTGTTAATGGTACTAAAACCCATTGGGAGGATTCATCCAATCCTGGGCCTAAAATCCATAAACAAGTGCCTTCAAGTTCCAAAGTTTTTTATGGAATCCACAACATCAGTTGATTGCCTCTTTGAAACAAGGGGCATATATGGCATTTGTAGACATCCAAGATGCTTATCTGCATGTTCACGTTTACCTAACTCATCCATGCTTTTTGAGCTTTACAGTAGGAAATAAACGCATCCACTACTAGTGCCCATTGCCGCACCAGATCCCTACCTCCATGACTAATCCATTTGGGCGGGAAAAAATGTGTCGGAGGCATAGCCTAGATGGAGCTAGGCTGAAGCTGCATGGTTTGTTGACTCTAAACTTTGGGTTGGTGTGCGGCAGCTTCGGTTTCTTTTTCCCAGAAGTGTCTGTAAACTTATTAATCGAGACAATTAAATGTGAAAGGATAAAAATGTGATCATAAAACAGTGTTTCCATTCAATTCAGCTTAAAAAGACATGGTAAATGTAATAACAAAAGTTCAATGATGATAGGCAAACAGTCAAAAACATAAATCTCGAAGTACTCTTAGGCCCCTTTCACACTGGGGCGAGAGCCGCGGTGACGGTAAAGCAGCGCTATATTTAGCGCTGCTTTACCGTCGTTTTGCCCGCGGGATTCCGCCGCTCGCAGTGTGGTTTTACCCCCCGCGAGCGGCCGAAAAAGGGTTAAAATCCCCCGCAGAGCGCCGCCGTAACGGCACTTTGTGGCGGTATTACTGCGGTGTCCCATTCAAATCAATGGGAAGGAGCGGTATAGGAGCGGTGAATACACCGCTCCTATACCGCTCCAAAGATGCTGCTAGCAGGACTTTTTTTGCCGTCCTGCTAGCGCACCGCTCCAGTGTGAAAGCCCGCCGGCTTTCACACTGGAGTGAATGGGGCCGGTTTTTTCAGGCGGTGTACAGGCGCTATTTTTAGCGCTGTACCGCCTAAAAACCGCCCCAGTGTGAAAGGGGCCTTAATGTAAGTCTTCTCATGCAGAAATTAACCAAAGTGCTCCCCCTCTTCACATGGTGCCACACAAACTGTTCACCTATATACATGGACCTAGAAGGTCAACAAGTGCTTAGTTGGTACAAGGGTTCAATTCATCCACTCGCTCTGGTTAAAATCAAGCCCAGTGAAGGGTTAATCAGCAGATCACTCCAAATACAGTAACTCGCAAAAGAAAAGCCTCGCTCTGCAGTGATCACTAGCAACTTCCTAAGTTCAGCGTGATGACGTCATCTATTGTGTTGCGTCCTTATGAGACTTCAGCAGAGGGACCCTCTGACGTCCCGTAAGGATGCAATGCAATAGATGGAACCAACTCAATGACGTCATCACACTGAGCGCTAAGCTGTCTGGATGTAATCGGAGTCTACCTCAACCCTACAGCTTCTGTCAGGGAGATGGACTTCCTGTTTGTTCTACCGTTAGGACCTTGAAAGAGACGTCCTGCTTCATGATCCATCATTGCTAGCCATCAAGCCTCTGTTGCCTAGTTTTGTAAAGGTACCATTCTCTAACAAGTAGCTAAATAGCATTGGTAAGACAGTAATTTCTCCACCATATTTGCGGCTACCTCAAATAAAATAAAAAAATGCAAGGTTTGTGTGATATGAGGACAGGTTTGCAAAACACTTTGTGGATGTTTCTGGGAATGTTTTGATTACTCCATGACCCTATTATTGATGTTTATGCTTTTTTATTCCATTTTATCACAGGTTTTGGGAATCGCTTGACTTGAAATTGCAACCGGACCTATGTTCTTTGCTCATTAAAGATGTTATTCATCATGAAGAAGCAATGAGGCATGCAGGGGCTGAGGCACTCTCTCATGCCGTGGCAGAATATCAAAATCAAGCCACAGAGGTCCTGAAAAAACTTGTGGAGTTGTACCACGAGAAGCTTTACGTAAGTTGTGAAGTAAATATTCATTGCATTAGTCTTGTAAAATAAAGAAATAATTACAGGGGGTCCCCGACTTACGAACACCCGACCTACGAACAACCCCTACTTACGAACGGGGTGCTGCGGGGACTCTCCGCCATTTTTTGGTGGTTTTCGGCGTCTTTCGGACGTTCTGCGCATGCGCGGCCATACGGAGCGTCGGAAAATGCCGGAAATGTCCGTAATTTGCCGCGCATGCGCAGAACGGCATTAGGAAATGTCCGGAAATCTCCGTATTTGTCGGTCTGCGCATGCGCGGCCGACTTACGAACATTTCCGACTTCCGTACAGGCGGCCAGTCCCTAACGAGTTCGTAACTCGGGACCCCCTGTACAGGGAAAATAGCTTCTATCCTGAGTTCATACGAAGTATATGCCTAGTTAAAAAACAAAGCAAATAAGGTATAAGCTTATGGGCCTGACCAGCACAAAAGTGTCTCAAAGTGATTGTGAACCGTTCATTTTTTGTTTTTCGTTTTTAATAACAAACATGTTACTTGCCTGCTCTGTGCAATGTTTGTTTTTTTGTTTTGTTTTTTAAACACTCTTCAGTCCCCTGTCCATGCTTTTGGCTAAATATGGGTGTAACATGTAACAGGCTCCCAGAGGTGAACTTACCGTATAGGAAAGGACCGCTGAACTAATAGTGAATAGATAAAGGTCAGATAGCAAACGGATAGCCTTAGGAAGCTTGTCTCTGTCATCAGTCAGCCCTCACTAATTTCTAGTGCCTACACAGAAGCAGTGTATCAAGATCAGTGCAATCTCAGTAAACTTTTCGGGGGTTTGGGGCTAATGTTAAAATCGCCCCCAATTATTAGCTGGCCTTCCCGGATGGTGGAAAGAGATTCTAGAACAGAGTCCAGAAAAGTAAGCTGCTTACTATTCGGGGCGTACACAGCTGCAAACGCGAACTTGCGGTCAAAAATAGTGCCTTTAAGAAACACAAACCTACCGTTGGGGTCTATTAAATGGAACAAAAGGGCATTGTTTGTGTATAGCTATTTCGACTCCCCCAGATCTGGGTCACGGAGTTACTCAAGTACCATAACTTATACAGATGGGTAGGGAGATGGGGGAACCGAGTCAGTGCAAAAATTTTGTTTCCTGTAAAAAGGGTATGTGTGCCCCCAGACGTTTTAGTTTCAAGCCACAACTTACTGCGCTTTGAAGGGGAGCCCAGACCACGGACATTGTACGATATGACTTTCATGGAGGCCATGATGGAGGGTAACACAGAGGGATGTCGGGACCCCCATCAGGAGGAGAGAGACCCACAGCATACCAAACCAGGAATCGGGGAGTTCCGATAACACATCAAGCAGGAATAAGAGCCTGGAAAACAGACCACAGTTATGGCATTCAAAAAAGACAAAATGAACAACCTAAAAAACACAAAGCCTGAAGGGCACACCAAAGTGCAATGACAATGCTAGCCGGGAGCCGCCACTAAGTCATCAAGGCAAGGAGACAATGGAGGCCAGTGAGCAGCATTAGGTCCCAAAAAGGGAAAATAACTCAGAGGAATTGACCTACTGGGGGTAGTTGGTAAGGCATGGAGAGTGAGTCCTAGTGAGAACCCGTTACCAACATGAGGTGCAGGCCTGCACCTCAACTTATTGCAAATAGTAGTACAGCAGCCAGAGGGAGAACCCTCTGTGTAGTAGAGAAGCCTGCAGCGTCTGGTTCAGTTAGTCTTGTTGTCCCTCGGGGGGGGGGGGATAAGGCAAAGCTTGACCCGAGGGGCCCATCGTAGGGCCGTTTCGTAGTTTTGCGGCTAGCCGGGCACCAAGGTTTGCGAGGTGGGAGAGATATCTCCGGGGATGTTCTCCAATCGGGAATGTCCACAAGAGGCAAGCCAAGGGAGTCCAGAAATTTGGGGTAGGTCATCCTTATTCCGCAAGGTGAACTGCTGGCCATCTTTGACTGAAAGACTAAAGGGAAACACCATCTGTAAATCAGCTTTTCATCTTGCAGAACTTCTAGTAGCGGTTTGAGTGCACGGCGTTGCATTAGCATGCATCTAGAAATATCCGGGAAAAAGGTTAACTTGGCACCATTAAAATCCATGTGACTAGTTCCTCTGACCTGAAACATGATGCGTTTGGCCACTTTCACACTGAGGCGCTTGTAAACTGCCAGTAAAACACTGAGCACTTTTGAAGCTTTTCAGGAGCTTTTGAAGTGCTTTACATTCATTTCAATTGAGAGGGGCCTTTTTTCACCACCCTGCCAGCGCGCACTGCCCCAGTGTGAAAGCATTCATTGATTTTAATGAAAATACGTTTTTGTGAGCTTTTCAGGTGCTTTTTTTTTTTTTTTTTTTTTTTTTTTTTTTTTTTTTTTAGCGTGAAAGCACCTCAGTGTGAAAGGGGTCTTCCTTTAGTAAATATTTATGCAGATAATTTCTCTGGGCTTGTCTGGATCCTCAGATGGTGGCTGTAGAGCTCTGTGGGCACGGTCAATTTCTATGTGATCTGGTGCTTGGTGGCCTAAAATCTACTTAGTCCCCACTTTGCAGGGTGTCTATGTCCAGTGGCTTCTGGCACACCTCTGATGTGGATGTTAAAGCAGAGTTCCGCCAAAATAAAAAAAAAGTAAGTTGGCAGCTACAAAAAGTGTAGCTGCTGACTTTTAATAATCAGACACTCGCCTGTACCATGGTCCAGCGTTGCGGGCATACGAAACCCCGCTCCTCTCCCCCTCTCGCTTCACAGCCGGACACGCACTGCGCATGCATGAGCTGCGCTGCCCGCTGTGAATGGCCGGGCAATCTTCTGGGACCTGTGACGTGTCCCAGAAGATTGCAGGGAGGGGGAGAGGTGAACTTCCTTCCGGTGCCATGGAGCCCCGGGAGGAAGTGGGAGCCGGATGCCTCTAAAAAGAGGGTATCCGCCCCCCCAAAAAATTACATGCCAAATGTGACCTGTCAGGGGGTCACCATCACTTAAAGCGGAAGTTCCATTTTTGGGTCTAACTCTGCGACTCCTGTTCTCAAAGTCATCCATTTGATCTAGCAGGGAATTAATCCTGTGATTTTGCAGCTTGCATGTCTCAGTGAGTGCCTGTAAAGCAGGAGTAGTTTCTTCCCACTGTGACTGCAATGCCTTTACTCTGACCCCTATATGTGCTGTGTTAGCCTGCAGGGCTTCAATGTCCTGGCATAGAGCCTTCTCCAACCTGTGAGCAAACCGCTTCAAATCAGCCTTAGTGTGGAGGGATCGGATATGTGAATGGAGGTTCTTATCCCCTAAGGTGTACAGGCGGTATTGTGAGCGGAGCACAGGGAAAGCACGTCTTTACTTGTGCATTCCACGGCCATACCCCCCATGTAGTAGCCTTTTAACTCATGAGGGTTTATTTACTAAAACTTGGAAAATGCTAAATCTGGAGCAGCTCTGCATAGAAATCATCTTCCAGGCTTTTTTGTCAAAGCTTAAAGTGGTTGTAAACCCTGTATAACTACTTTTACCTACAGTTAAGCCTATAATGAGGCTTACCTGTAGGTACCATGAATTTCTCATAAACTTGCACAGTGGTGTATAAAAAAAAAAAAGTTACCTGTGGTCTGTAGTGTATTCCAAAATATGGAGTTTACAGGCAAGCCAAATTCCTTTTTTTTTTTTTTTTTTTTCCTTGATCCCAGGGCCTGATTAATAGTTTGTGACTCCAAAGCACTCATTACGCAGATTAGGGTTTCATAACTGAGATGCGAAGCAGTCCGCACCTCAGCTAAAGCATACTATTGTGTGCCCTAGATCCCCTGATCTAGGGGGACACTGATGCGCAAATTTCTACCAGCTTCTGATGTTTAAGACCACACCAGTGTGTCGTTTTTTAATTGTGTATTTTCTGTTTTTCTTTAGAGGCCACCACCCATTCTTGATGCTTTGGGGCGAGTAATATCAGAATCTCCTCCTGACCAATTTGAGGCAAGGTATTAAAAATGTTATATACAATCAAGGATATTGAAGCATTTATGAATTCTGCAATAAAGATGATGTGTGCAGGTCTGAAGACATGTTATGGTAGTATGGACCCTAGACAAACCAAATTACAATAGTTTAGATTAGAATGTTCAAGGTTGGAGTCATATTGGTGTCCTCACATACCTGCCTGATATTTAACATTATAGTGGCATCTGTTTATCAGCACCCTCACACAAATCACTATACCACAGCAAGTTAGCCTTTTTAGATCACTAAGGCTGCTTTCACACTGGGGCGGTGCGGGGCGGCAACGGTAAAGCAGCGCTATATTTAGCGCTGCTTTACCATCGTTTTACCCGCGGTATGCGGCCACTAGCGGGGTGGTTTTAACCCCCGCTAGCGGCCGCAAAAGGGTTAAAAACCTCCGCAAAGCGCCGCTGCAGCGGCGGTTTGCGGGCGGTATCCCCGCGGTTTCCCATTGATTTCAATGGGAAGGAGCGGCATAGGAGCGGTAAATACACCGCTCCTTCACCGCTCCAAAGATGCTGCTAGCAGGACCTTTGTTGCGGTCCTGCTAGCGCACCGCTCCAGTGTGAAAGCCCGCCGGCTTTCACACTGGAGTGAATGGGGACGGTTTTTTCAGGCGGTGTACAGGCGCTATTTTTAGCGCTGTACCGCCTGAAAACCGCCCCAGTGTGAAAGCAGCCTAACTCATACAAGATTTTTTGCTAATTGTACAGTGCTTTCAGTTTATTGGTTATTGCCCAGGCTTGTTAGGAAAATCTCCATAATGCTGGATCATTTTGGAAAGTTGCACGCAAAATGTTAAGTAACTATTAGATAATATAACTCAAGCCAAAGATTTTTTTGTTTCCTAGAGGGAAAACACACATTTAGTAATTTATTGCTGTCTGCTTTACCAATAGGGGGAGATTCCCTTTACATCCTCTTAGTGACAGTGGTCTAAGGTTTCAACCCCTCTTTCACTCCAAAGTCCAAAATGTAAACTGAAGTCTTATCTGACATTACACTGAAATCTAAGCAATATAGTTATAAAGCAGTAAATGTGCCAGTTACCAAACTTTCACTGCAAATAAATCAATCCACGGAAATGTAAAACACTTGCCACTAGTAGGATACGCATGCAATGAACGCTCAGTGAATGTCACTCTCGCTGCTTAAAGTACACCTCTAATAGTGAGGTCTTAAAATGTGAGTTTCTTTATGTTTGACGTTGAAAATGGAGACTTATGATTTCTGCATTTGCATAGGTGTGGCGTAGCTTTGGCATTGAACAAGCTTGCCCAGTATCTTGACAGCTCTCAAGTTAAACCACTTTTCCAGTTCTTTGTCCCTGATGCCCTTAACGATCGTCACCCTGATGTCAGAAAATGTATGCTGGATGCTGCTTTGTCTGCACTGAACACACATGGAAAGGTGATGGAAGTCTTGCATAAAAATATGAAAACCTAATCATGTTTTGTAATGCCTTATACTGTACTTAGTAAGAATTTCTGGTAATATATACAATTCTTAACTTACTGTTGATAAATATTTCTACATTTCAGGACTGTGTTGGCTCTTTACTACCAGTGTTTGAAGAATTCCTGAAGAATGCACCAAATGATGCTAACTATGATGCTGTTCGTCAGAGTGTTGTCATTCTCATGGGCTCCTTGGCCAAGCACTTGGATAAAAGTGATCCTAAAATTAAACCTATTGTGGGAAAACTTATAGCAGCTCTCTCAACGCCATCACAGCAGGTGTTCTTTCTCATACAAAGTTTGCATTCTGATTCGCATCACCTTCTGAGCAGTGCTTATGACCTTCTTTTACTGTCTCTCAAAGGTTCAGGAATCGATTGCCAGCTGTCTGCCTCCTCTGGTGCCAGCAATTAGGGATGATGCCGGTAGTATGATCAAAAAGCTAATGGCCCTTCTTCTTGAGTCCGATAAATATGCAGAACGAAAAGGAGCCGCCTATGGTTTGGCCGGGCTAGTGAAGGGTTTGGGCATCCTTTCCCTGAAACAGCAGGAGATGATGACAACCCTGACAGAAGCGATTCAAGATAAAAAGAATTTCCGGCGTAGGGAAGGTAAGAAAGTGATGGTATACCAGGGGTCTTCAAACTACGGCCCTCCAGTTGTTAAGGAACTACAATTCCCATCATGCCTAGTCATGTCTGTGAATATCAGTTTTACAATGCCTCATGTGACGTGTAGTTCTGCAACAGCTGGAGGGCAGTAGTTTGAAGATCCCTAGTATAGACACTTGCCAAAGAAAATGTAATGGTATGCATCAAAAACTGACTTTTTTTTATTTTTTCCCCAGGGGCCCTCTTTGCTTTTGAGATGCTTTGTAATATGTTAGGAAAGTTATTTGAGCCATATGTGGTTCACGTATTGCCTCATCTCTTGCTGTGCTTTGGTGATGGAAACCAATATGTGCGAGAGGTAAGTCTTGTTCTTACAGAATCTTGTATGTTTTTTAAAAAAAAAAGCAGATAGTGATTGAAGTTCTTTAATGTCATTTCTGTCTAATTCAGGCAGCAGATGAATGTGCCAAGGCTGTAATGAGTAATCTCAGTGCACACGGTGTAAAGCTTGTATTGCCATCCCTTCTGGTGGCTCTTGAGGAGGAATCCTGGAGAACTAAAGCTGGTAATTCTATATATTTTACTGTTGGCTGTGTCAGACTTGGTGGGATTTCATCAGCCATCTGCCAACTTTAATTAGAATATTTTATATGTCAGACTATGAGTCACTGAGAGACTGAATAACGATGTCCTGATGATGTTGTCTTTTTGTAGGATCCGTGGAGCTGTTGGGAGCTATGGCTTACTGTGCTCCAAAACAGCTATCCTCTTGTCTCCCTAGTATTGTGCCCAAGCTCACTGAAGTGCTTACAGACTCCCACGTAAAAGTACAAAAAGCTGGGCAGCAGGCCCTTCGTCAGATTGGCTCTGTAATTAGGAATCCAGAGATCTTGGGTGAGTTTAAGTTGTTTTGCAATGCAGTATCATATTGTTTGTATTAATTGTAAAGTTTAATATTACAAGGTTTAATACATGTGTGTTATATTTACTTTAAAATGTAATAAACTCAGTGTTATGCACATTTCTTTGTACTTTGGATTTACTGTCATTCTTTATAAGGTAATCTTGTTTTTTGTTTTCTCCTTTTAAAGCTATCTGTCCTGAGTTGCTTGATGCACTTACGGACCCCTCAAGAATGACACAGAAGTGCCTGCAAATATTATTGGACACCAAGTTTGTTCATTTCATTGATGCCCCCTCACTTGCCTTAATTATGCCTATAGTACAGCGGGCATTCCAGGACAGATCTACAGACACTAGGAAAATGGCAGCACAGATTATTGGGAACATGTACTCTCTGACTGACCAGAAGGTATTGTTTTGCTAGTTGTCCTGGATTGTCTTACAAGTAGTCTTTTGCAAGCAATAATACCAGTTCATGGAAGACAAATTAGAACACGTGTATTTTACTTTGTTTTTCAGGACCTGGCTCCTTACCTCCCAAGTATCACACCAGGACTCAAGGCATCCCTTATAGACCCCGTTCCTGAAGTAAGTTTCTTTGGGCGTTGACCATTTTCTGCAGTCCATGGAAATGACTTCCTGGTAACATCTTGGATTCTTTTCTTTATAGGTTCGTACTGTGTCTGCTAAGGCCTTGGGTGCTATGGTGAAAGGAACAGGGGAGTCTTGTTTCCAGGATTTGCTGCCATGGCTGATGGATACTTTGGCATCCGACTTCAGCTCAGTGGATCGCTCTGGTGCTGCACAAGGTAACTGCTTATGGCATGGAAATTGTTTTATATTGAGTGCTATGTAGGAAAAATTAACATGATCCCCTTTGGTTTTCCCACAGGTCTTTCAGAAGTAATGGCTGGTTTAGGAGTTGAGAAACTAGACAAGCTAATGCCAGAAATTGTAGCTACTGCCAGCAAACCAGACATTGCTTCTCATGTCCGTGATGGTTACATTATGATGTTCATTTATTTGCCAATCACTTTTGGGGACAAATTTACACCCTATGTTGGTCCCATTATACCATGCATTCTAAAGGTAACTTGCTTGTTTGAGTACAATATTGTGGGATCAAATTTATCATTGCATTTCTTTTAAAAATGTACTTGCATTATCTTTTTGATAGTACTGTTCCATCCTTAGCTGTCAGCTTTGTTTTATTTATTGTCAAGTTTGTTTTTAATCATGCTATCGCTGTATTTTATTGCAGGCCCTAGCAGATGAAAATGAGTTTGTACGTGATACAGCACTACGCGCAGGCCAAAGAATCATCACCATGTATGCAGAGACAGCCATTGCACTCCTCTTGCCACAACTGGAGCAGGGTCTGTTTGATGACCTTTGGCGAATAAGGTTCAGCTCTGTTCAACTTCTTGGAGACTTGCTGTTTCATATTTCTGGAGTGACTGGAAAGATGACCACAGAGACCGCCTCTGAGGATGACAACTTTGGGACTGCACAATCCACCAGGGTAAACTACCAGACACTATTGTACAGCAGCAAAGCCAACACACAAACTAGATCAGTGATGGTCAACCTAAAATTGAGGGCCTCAGATTCGGCCCCCAACCCTTCCAGAGGGCTGCACAATAGCAGTGTGCTTTCATGCATCAACTCCCGAAAATGTCAGTCCTTTTGCATTTTTGTTTTCTGAATGAATGAATGAATGAATGAATGAATGAATGAATGAATAACTTGTATAGCGCTACAATGCGAACTGAATCGCCTCAAGGCGCTGTATTGACATTTGGTTGTCGAGCTTCTAGAAGAGGTGGGTCTTGAGTTTCTTCCTGAAGGCCTGATGGTTTTCTTCCATGCGAATGTCGGTTGGTAGAGCGTTCCATAGCCGTGGACCTTGGACAGCGAATCTCCGTTCCCCCTTTGATTTGTAGCGGGATTTGGGAATGAGGAGAAGATTTTGATTAGCCGATCGAAGACTGCGATTCGGTATGTAGTGTTTTATTTTCTCGCGAAGGTATTGCGGGGCGTTTCCATGTGCGCATTTGTGGGTGAGGCAGAGGGTCTTGAATGCGACCCGACTCCTTACATTTAGCCAATGTAGGTTCCTCAGGGAAGGGGCGATGGATTCCCAGGGTTTTTTTCCTGTTATCAGCCTTGCCGCTGTGTTTTGGATAAGTTGTAAGCGCGCAAGTTGATATTGGGGTAACCCTATGTAGAGGGAGTTAGCATAGTCGAGTCGAGAATTGATGATCGTTCCAACTACCACTGCTTTGTCCTCTTTTGGAATGAAGGGGAGGAGTCTGCGTAGCAGGCGGAGCAGATGGTGAGAACCACTGACCACTGCTCCTATTTGGGCATCCATTGACATTTCTGAGTCAAAAATGACTCCGAGACTCTTAGCCTTGGTCCTTGGGGCGATGGTCTGTCCAAAGATGGTAGGAGGTGTCCAAGGGATCTTGGTTCGGGGGTTATGATTTGCATGTAGAATAAGAAGTTCTGTTTTTGATTCATTAAGTTTGAGGGAGCTGGCAGTCATCCAGTCGTCTATCATAGTGAGGCATTTTCCTAATTGCTGATGATGGTCTTTTTGTCCGGTGATACGAAAATATAATTGAGTGTCGTCGGCGTATGAGTGGAAGCAGAGGTCTGATCTTCTGATGATTTTGAGGAGTGGGCGAATGTATATATTGAAGAGGACTGGCGACAAGGGTGATCCTTGAGGGACTCCACAGGAGATTGCCCGGGTTTCAGAGGTGAAACCTCCTAGTTTCACTGTCTGAGAGCGATTTCCTAGGAAGGATGCAAACCATTGCAGATCTGAGCCAGTGACTCCTGCTACTTCTGTGAGGCGGATGAGTAGAGTATTGTGGTCCACAGTATCAAACGCTGCACTGAGATCCAATAGTACCAGGAGACATGAATCTCCGTCATCCGCTGCTTCGAGGGCATCGTCCCATATCTTCAGGAGTGCGGTTTCTGTACCATGGCCTGGGCGGAATCCTGATTGTAACGGGTCCAGGAGTGTGTGTGTGTCCAGGTGGCGTTGTATCTGTTGTACTACCGCTTTCTCCATAATCTTGGAGATGTTGTTCAAGCTTGTAATTGGTCTGCGATGGTTGGGGTCCCGTGGGTCGAGGTTGGGTTTCTTTAGCAGGGGTTTGATGATGCCTTGTTTGAGGGCGCCTGGAACAATCCCTTCTTTGAACGATTGATTTATGAGGTGCGTTATGGTGGGAGTCAGGATGTCGGAGCATTCTTTCAGGAGTTTTGTGGGGATGATGTCAATGGAGGATGTGCTGTCTCTGAGATTTTTGATGATGTTTTTAGTAGTATCCGTGGTAATTGGGATCAGAGAAAACTTTGGTGGTTGTGGGATGTTTGTGTCGATATCGACTTTTTGCTCTGACTGCCTGCCGTCGGATGTCTTTTTCTGACCAATTGTTTTCCTGATGTTGTCGATTTTATTGATGAAAAAATCTGATAATTCATTGCAGAAATCTTGGGTTTCATTAGCGGGGGGCTCTAAGCATGCCGGGTTCATCGACTGAGCGACTATTTTAAAAAGTTCCCGGGGGCGATTTAAGGCCGCTGAGATGGTATTTGAGAAATGGTCTTTTTTTGCTTTGAAGATTGCCTTCTGATAATTCTGTGTGAGTCCTTTGTATTTTGTGTGATTTCCATTGGTGGGATTTATTCTCCATGCTCTTTCGGCTCTTCTGCGTTCTTGCTTGAGTAGCGTGAGCGAGCTATTGAACCATCCTGCGTTTTTCCTCTTGATGAGAGTTCTGCGTTTTGGAGCCACTGAGTCTGCTGATTGTAGTAATGCATTGTTTAGGGAGCTGAGAGTTTGCTCCGATGAGTGGGTTAAATTCAGAGTTGCTATTTTGTTTGATAAGATGGTTTTGAAGGAGTCGGAGTGCAGTTTTTTCTGCGATCTGGTCCAATGAGTTGTTGCAGGTTTCTGTTTTTGGCGGGTGGTGTTGGTGAAGATTTTGAATTTGATGGCGTGGTGGTCCGTCCATGGTAGTGGTATGTTGTCTACTGTGTTGATGTCCAGATTTTGGTTGAAGATGAGGTCCAGAGTATGTCCTGACCCGTGTGTGGGGGTCTTTATCAGTTGCTGGAGACCCAGTTCTTCCAGTTGGCTGATGCAGGCGGTCGCGATTGGGTCTTGGGTAGAGTTTGCCCAGAGGTTGAAGTCTCCAAGTACCAGCAGGTTTTTGGATTTCAGTGTGTGTATTGAGATAAACTCTGTGAGGGGTGTAAGAAGATTTGTCTTTGGTCCTGGTGGTCTGTAGCAAAGTAGAATGTGGGTGGTTTCATGGGGTGTTGATTGAAGATGTAGCGTCAGTGTCTCCATAAAAGGCACTGGGTTCTGTAAGATTGGTTTGGTGAGTGCCAAGTGCGATTTAAAAATCACTGCTAGGCCTCCTCCTTTTTTTCCTATCCGATGTTCCGTTAGGATCCTGTAGTTCTCCGGCACCAATTCGGTGAGGATGGTGTTGCAGTCGGGTGTTAGCCAGCTTTCCGTAATGAAGAGGCAGTCTATATTGTTTTGGGTGATGAAGTCGTGTACTTCTAGTCTGTGTTTGGCTGCAGATCTGGTGTTGATCATGGCGCATGCTAATTGTTGTGGTTGGGTAGGTATCTTCCTGTTTTTGCAGGTTGATTGTAGGTCAGTCTTTAATAGATGTTCTTTTCGTAGAATTTTTTGAATGGGAGCTGGCAATGTTGCGGTGGTATTTCTTAGTCTGTGGAGGACTTCAGCTGAATATTTAAGGTAGCACATGGCCAGAGGATGAAGTTGATGGTCCGGGATGACTGAGCTGATGATCCAGATCCGGGTTTGTCTTGTTATCAGTCTAAGTATCAGACTTGCCGCCGCGTAGACTAAAGCCAGCAAGTTGATCGTGTGGTGCCCTATGTGTGAGGATGCTGATCCTGATCCGGGTTTGTCCAGTTATAAGTCTAGGTATCAGACTTGCCGCCGCGTAGACTAAAGCCAGCAAGTTGATCGTGTGCCCTGTGTGTGAGGACTTGGTTTGGTTTAGTAGTAGTTTCCTGGCTGTTCCGGCTGCCTCTGCTTGTCGCAAGGAATCCTGGACCAGAAGAATGCTGCAGGTGACAGCTGCGGTGTGTTGCTTAATTGAAGCGAGTAGTTCCTGTAGGGGAGATGGGGGCCTGTTGAACCTACCGCCCTCTCGTTGATCCAGAGGAAGGCGAAAAAACCCCTAACTGTGCTGGCCAATTGCTCAGTGGGGGGAAAAAATTCCTTCCTGACCCCGAGAGGCGGTCGGACAAAGTGCCCTGGATCAACTACTGGTGGGGGGGGGAAGGGGGGGATCCCGAGAGCTTACCTGTTTGGAGATCCCTGAAGCGCTTGCTGTGTTGCCTGATGCTTCTGCGATGAAGTCCGGTTGCTGGGTAGGGGTGTGCTGAAGGGGGTGGGCACGCCGGCCTGCAGAAAGGAGGAAAGGATAAGCAGGGGGGTGGGATGAGGTGGGATGAGTCTCATCCGCAGCCGGTTCCTTCCTTGTCTATGAAGCTAGAGCCGGGCGATGGCGGCTGCGGATGTTGCCCCACCTGGGGGACTGACCTGAGGTGGATGGAGTGGACGGAGTGCCTGTGGTGTCTGCTGGGGGGTCCTGGAGGTCCTGGGGATGTCCTGTGGTGGCTGGGTGGAGAGGGTGTACCAAGATGGCCGCCGGAGCCTCAGGCCTGCCTGGTCTCAGCTCCCTTGGGTGATGATGGAGGTGCTGGTGTGGTGGGGGGGGACCGGTGAGAGGGGTGTCCGGCCGCGTGGGTGCCTGATGGGGGGGACCTGACGCTGGTAGGGCCGGAGATCCGGCGCCGGCCGGACTAGGCCGAAGCCGGGGAGTTTCCTAAGACCGCCTGCCCGGAAAGGCGGGTGGAAGGCGGCAGGTGACGGCGGCGGTGGGGGATGGCTAGTTCGGATGTCAGGGGCTGAGGGGGGACTCGACCTGGTCCCCGAGGGTGGGAGGGAGGGGAGGGGGGCCTTGAAAGCCCGAAAAGGGCTGCTGAGATCCGGGAGGAAGGGGGGAGGCAGGGGGCCTGCAGAAGCCGGAGCTTCTCACGGAGCTGCTGACAGCACGTCCACACGTCAGCACCTCAGCGCTGACAAGGAGACTGACTCTACACAGTTCTCTCACTATCTCGGTCTCGGTTTTCTGCATACAGCAACACACACTGAAGAGAGTCTGTGTACAATAATTCCCATCATTCGTGTCAGTTGACACCCCAAATCCCCCCCATGCCTCTAGATATTTGATAGTGATTTTTACCATATTTTTTGTGAAGAATTAACATAAAATTATCAAATTATTTTCTGAAAGCATTGAACACATTTTTAACGTTGCCTTGCAATTGTTTTCAGGCCATCATTTCTGCACTTGGAGATGAAAGGAGAAACCGTGTGCTAGCTGGATTGTACATGGGACGTTCTGATACACAACTGGTGGTGCGCCAAGCTTCTCTTCATGTGTGGAAAATAGTTGTTTCAAACACTCCTCGCACACTCAGAGAGATTTTACCTACTCTTTTTAATTTATTGCTGGGATTCCTTGCAAGCACCTGTGCTGACAAGAGAACGGTAAGTAGAACAGTATGTATTCCTCTTAGCCGTAAAATGACATCCTTATAACAAACTTAAATCAGGGGCTCTGTTCTTTCTATAGATTGCAGCCAGGACACTTGGGGACCTAGTCCGGAAACTTGGGGAGAAAATTCTTCCTGAGATCATTCCAATTTTGGAGGAGGGTCTGAGGTCTGATAAGAGTGATGAAAGACAGGGTGTGTGTATTGGTTTAAGTGAGATCATGAAATCCACAAGTAAAGATGCGGTAAGTGGTAAAAGACAATATTTTCAAACATTTTTATTGTTTAGTGTGGGCATTTTTTAAAATATGACAGACGCATTAATTTTAACCCCCCATTTATTCTGAACTATTTTCATTGTTTTTACATTTTAGGTGCTGTTCTTTTCCGAATCCCTAGTACCGACAGTGAGGAAAGCTTTGTGTGATCCCCTTGAGGAGGTTAGAGAGGCAGCTGCCAAAACCTTTGAGCAGCTGCACTCCACCATTGGTCATCAAGCACTGGAAGACATTCTGCCATATTTACTGCAACAATTGGTAATTACATTTATAGCAAGACAAAGCTCTAATCTTAATCTTAACTTCAAGCTCACCCTTCCTTTTCCTTTTTTCAGTCATCTATGCTGCAGACATTAGCACTGACACAGGGGTGTTTTATGAAATTAGTGGGCCTGTGTGCAAGCTCATAAGTTGGACCCCATTTCTTGATAAAAAAAAAAAAAAGTTGTTTAGTGCGCCACAGAGTGGGGATGGTTTTCATTAAGCCAGAGGTCTTGCTAGGATTGTAAAGACTTGGTAGCTTTAAGCAGAAAAGTGGGTGTGGACAAATTGTGCTAATGATGGAAGGGACTTAAGGGGGCATGATTAAATAAATAAAACAAAAATCTTGTACCCATAAAATATAGGCTTAGATTGCTGTTAAACAAGTGAGCCTCACATAAATGTATTTAACTCAGCACAATCATCTAAAAATAAACTTTTTCCGTTACATTTGATTTGTGTACACTGAAAATAGACAGCTAACACTTCGTCTAAGCCTACCTTAAAGAAGAATTTCATTCAAATATTTAGGAACTGCTTGGCAACCAGCAACTGTTCAGACCATGAACATTTAGGGCAGGAGTCTGTTAATCTGTCCATAGTTAGTTGGTTTTTTTTTTTTTTTTTTATTTTTTCTTGTTCAGCTAGCAAGTTCCTCCATCCACACAATCTAGGAGGATGGAAAAATCCAATTCCCCACCTGGATCAGTTTGTCCCCAGTATATTATCCTCTCCCCCCCCCCCCCCCCCCCAGGTCAGTCTGTGCCCCAAGGTCAATCTGTCCTGCATTATAATCCCCCCCCCACCCCCATCCCCGTGACCGTCTGTCCCAAAGTACAAGCCTCTCCACAGGCCAGTCTGTTCCCCAGTATAACACCCCCCCCCCCCCCCAGGCCAATCTGTCCCCCAGTACAATCCTCCCATTTCCCAGGTCAGTCTGTTCCCCAGGTCAGACTGACCTAGGGGGATTATATTGGGGGACGGACTGATTTAAGGGGGTTATACTAGGGGGGGCAGACTGACCTGAGAAATGGGAGGATTGTACTGGGGGACAGATTGCCCTGGGGGGGGGGGGTTATATTGGGGAACAGATTGACCTGAGGAGCGAGGGGCTTGTACTTGGGGATTTTAGTGCAATCATACCCCCCTTCGAAATCAACCTGTCAGTGTACACAGCCACACACACACACACACACACACACACCCCCCCCCCCCCAAAGATCAGCCAATCACTGTATGCACAGCCACAATCCCGTGTTATTTTGTAAGCTATGGGTGACGTAAAATAAAATTGTTAATATTGGGTTTTAAGGGAAAAATTTACTTTCTGTTCCCACCGGGAGGCCAGAGCGGCCAGCCAGCACGTCCCCTGGCTGACCAGAGACCTGAATGAAGCCGGAATCTGCTACGTGGAAGCAATGTCGTGACACCACTTCTTCTGGTTTACTCTGCTGCCAATGGCGCCAATTTAAAAAAAATAAATAAAAAAACCCTAGTATTTTGGCGTTTTGAAAAAGTGCAAAGGAGGGATTTTGGGGTCTTGTAGACCCCAGATCCCTCCATAAAGAATACCGGTCACTGCCTATTACTGTCACAAGGAATGTTTACAATCCTTGTGACCGGAATAAAAATGATCAGAATTTTTTTTTTTTTTAGAGACGATGTGTAAAAAAAAAAATGTAAGCGCCTCGTCCCTCCGTGCTCATGCACAAGTCGCTCCCGCAAATGTAAACTTTGTTCAAATCACACAAGTGAGGTATCGTCGTGATCGTTAGAGCGAGAGCAATAATTCTAGCACAAGACCTCCTCTGTAACTCTAAACTGGTAACCTGTGGAAATGTTTAAAACGTCATACATTTTTAAGTACCGTAGTTTGTCACAATTTCAAAGCGTGACATGTTGATGTTACGCCAAGTAAATGGATACCTTTCACATTATACAAAAAAAAAAGGGCTTTACTGTTTTTTTTTGTTTGCTTTTTAGTTCATGAAAGTGTCTTTTTCCCCCAAACATTTTTTGACAGACCGCTGCACAAATACCATGTGACAAATTTGCAAAGATCACCATTTTATTCTCTAGGGTCTCTGCTAAAAGATAAATAGAAAATGTTTGGGGGTTCCAAGTAATTTTCTAGGAAAAAATACTGATTTTAACTTGTAAGCAACAAATGTCAGAAATGGGCTTAGGCACGAAAGGATTAACATATGCTTATGTTTGCATATATTAGCCCAGTCTCCTTTAATGTATGATGTCCTCCCATAGGATGATGAAGAGCTGTCAGAATTTGCCCTGGATGGACTCAAACAGGTTATGGCAGTGAAGAGTCGTGTTGTACTTCCTTATCTTGTCCCAAAGGTGAGTCATATAACACAATTGCTGTAATAATAAACTAAACAAGTTTGCTATTGTTATGCAACTGTTATAACCATTTTTACAATTTGGTGGTTTTGTAGCTTACAAGTCCTCCAGTGAACACTCGCGTCCTGGCCTTCCTTTCTTCAGTGGCGGGTGATGCATTAACAAGACATCTGAATGTCATCCTGCCTGCTGTAATGACTGCACTGAAGGCACATCTGGGAACCGAGAATGAACAGCTGGTAATAAAACTGTCATAAATGTAACTAGATATACCTCAAAGTACTAAACCACATTGGTTAGGGGTCATGTGAGATGAATGGTGAATTTTTTGCAGTTCCTAAACATACTGTACATAATGTAGCCAAGTATATTAATTTATACGTCATGGTTTGGATAAGTTCTGAAACCATCTTTAACATTACAGAAGAAGTCCAGTTGAATGTGACTAACTACTACTTGATACACCATGACCTAGGACAGTGATGGCAAACCTTTTTGAGCCCGAGTGCCCAAACTACAACGTAAAACCAACCTATTTATTTCAAAGTGCCAACATCCATCGCCATGCAGCACATCGCACATCTCATCACACTGTAAACTTCTAGCACATTATGTATTGGCCTTCAGCTGACACCTCTCTGTTGTCCAGCCACATTACATCAGTGAGCTACAGCACATTTATACATCGCCATGTAACTTATAGCACACCTCCTTACCATGCAGCGCACACCCCTCCATGCAGCTCATGGCACCCTCCATTACACATCTGGTCCCCCCTCTGCAACTCACCACTCCCTCCCCCCTCTGCTGTGGTACGGCAGTGGCGCAGTGACACTCATGTAGCCAGTCTTGCTCCCTCTGCCCATACACACCTTTCCTGCTATCACCATAGCACAGAACATGCTCACGTGGCGCAGCACATCACCGGCCGCTCCGGCCTCATCTCTGGGCTTTCTCACCAATGTAGCGAAGCAGGACAGTGTGGGGACATTGGGCGCTTTGTCCTCCTAGTGAAGTGTGAGGACCCTGTGTTTGCCCGGAGCTTCTGAGTGCCCACAGAGAGGGCTCTGCGTACCAGCTGTGGCACGCGTGCCATAGGTTCGCCATCACTGACCTAGGAAAATGAGAACCCCTACAGACAGCATTTATGTGCTATTAAGCCCACAATGAAGAGGTTTATGTCCTGCTACATAGAATATGGAGTTTATATGGTTCATGTCAATAGAGGGGAATTTCCAGGAGATCTTGATTTGACTACATACTGAAAATTTGTGATTGTTGGTGTAGGCACCATCTACACTGGCCATATTCATACATTCCCAGCCTAGGTGGTTAACATTATACAGGGAGAAACTTGGCATCTGAGATATGCAGTTATGTATTGCTATGTTTGTAGAGACAGGAGGCCTTACGCTTCATTGAGGAAAAATCCTGTTAACGGGCCCCTGTATTAATTTCCTTAAGCAATTGACTTGTTCTTATTAACCCCTTGGCAATATCACCACCCCTCCCTTTAAGGGGTTTTAGATGCCAAGAGGCGGGCTGGGTTTATAATCATGTGACCGCCACAATCGGCGGTCACATGATTAGAAAGCTTGCGATTGCAAGCGGCAATCAGGAGCTTTCTGTTAGCTGCCTGTAACTATGCTGGGAGCATGCAGGGCACGCGCTTTTGGAACACCCGAGAGGCCACATGTATGCATGCCAAGAGGTTAAAAAGTAATAATGCCAAGATCAAGAGCAACTATCATTTATTGTAAACCAAATAGAAGAAACTGAGCGCACTGGCTTTGTAAAATACATTTTACCATTTATTAGATACCAAACATA
Source organism: Lithobates sylvaticus (assembly GCA_028564925.1). Classification (NCBI taxonomy): domain Eukaryota; kingdom Metazoa; phylum Chordata; class Amphibia; order Anura; family Ranidae; genus Lithobates; species Lithobates sylvaticus. The sequence continues at coordinate 232,895,080 of CM053026.1, forward strand.
AATATTTGATTTAAATGCTCACAAACATAAGTAAATGAGGCCGCATATACGTATAAAACAATTCTGCTGACTGGAAAAGAAAGCTTATAATGTAAAGAATCGAAAGCATGCTTCTAACCACCAGGGATGGTCATAATCTGCTTGTGCTATAATGGCTAATTTGTTTTTATGTGGTCCCACCCCCTTTCCAGAAATGTCCAGGCTCTGCTGGCTGACAAATTGTCTACGCTTGGGATGTAAATGGCAGACAAGGCTGGGACTTTAACCACTTCAATACAGGGCACCCCCCCCACTTCCTGCCCAGGCCAATTTTCAGCATTGTTGCATTTTGAATGACAATTGCGCGGTCATTCAACTCTGTAGTCCGGCCAAGAACATAGCTCTAGAGAGAGGGCCTCTAATCTCTTATCGGTGGGCTCTTCAAAGAACAGATGCATCTTTCACCAGGATGATTGTTGATTTGAGGCTTTGCCGGATCTTCAGGGCAAACTACTTTTAAACAAAGTTCTCGTCATATGGGTTCAAGGCTAATAAGCACTTGAGGGGGAACAGACACATTGTCCAGGTGTTGCCAGTCTCTAAAGGAAGACTTGGAACAGCTTGGCAGTCGTCGTAGCTCTAAAAGACCACAGACTAAGAACAGCGCTGGTGGAAGCAACGGGCTAATCCTCTTGTTTCAAAGTGGTGTGTATTGCATCAAGAGTCAAAACATTCTCTTTCAGTTTGGGAGTGATGGGCAGAATACTGTGACTCTTTGGAGGCAAGTTTGTCCTAAATGGACTGAAAAAAACAGGAATCAGTGTCTCAGTGGCCTGTTGTGCATAGGATGCATTAAGGTGAAAAAACACAAGGGTTTACAACCCCTTTGAGAAGAGAGGCTGTGGCCATCAATGAATATGTAAAAGAGAAAGGGATTTTTGTTTGTCACTGTAAAATCCCATGCTCTGAGTTCATTGAAGGACACTGCACCCACCCCCTCATTTGGAGTTTGTACTTCTGGCACGGCTTTGTGACTAACTGCCTTGCCATAGCAGAGAGGTGGGTTTTATACCAGAAGGACTGCCCATAGGAGGTGATTTTTCTCCCCAGTGTCCTCCTGTAGGTTGCACTATAAAACCCTGTTTGGTCAAGATTAAGAAGAGAGGCTGTATCCATCAATGAACCCATAGGAAGGGACATTACGGTAACAAAAATCACCTTTTTTGAGTAGCCAATGAGTGCTTCTGTCATATTAGAACCTGCCTTTTGCCCAAGAGTAGGCTTGCCAAAAACAGGGAATTGGTGAGACAAATGGACTCGAAAGTAAACCCTCCCCATAAAATGTATGTATACACGTGTTCTCATTAAACATAACTTTTATAGAGCAGCAGTGGGAGGGCAGCAGACCTAAATTAGACATCTGTACAGTTCAGTGTGTGAAATAATAGAATTGTTTAGTTGTTTTTGATTTAGTGTGTGTGTGTGTGTGTATATATAATAACTCTTACAATTACACTATTCCAAGACATTTTTTTTTTTTTTTTGTCATCTTTACTTCGTTGCAAAATTCTTAATGGTGAATATTCCTTTCAAGCCACTTAATGCTTTTGTGTTCACCCTTCAGGAACTTGCAAATTGCCAAGCTGTTATTTTGTCTGTGGAAGATGATGCCGGACAAAGAATTGTAATTGAAGATTTATTGGAAGCAACTCGCAGTTCTGATGTTGGAATGCGGCAGGCAGCTGCAATTATCCTAAACATTTACTGTGCAAAGACTAAAGCTGATTACTCGGCACATCTTCGCAGCTTGATGTCGGGACTGCTTCGCTTGTTCAATGACACAAACAGTTTGGTTTTGAGTGAAAGCTGGGATGCCCTTAATTCTATCACTAAAGTAAGTTCATTTTAAATAAAAAAGGATGTATAAGCATAAGTAAGGATATACTTACTAAAATGTGCATACTTTTAACTAAAATGAAATTTGCAGAAATTGGATGCTGCAAGCCAGTTGGCAATGATTGACGACCTGCATAGAGATATTCGCATGGTGGGAAATGATGCCAAAGGAGAAAATGTACCAGGATTTTGTATTCCGAAGAAGGTAGCCCATTCAATTATACAGATATCATTAGCTGTTTTATTGCTGATTGATTGCATTGTAACCTTTTTTTTTAAATTGAATTTCAGGGTGTGACTTCAATTTTGCCAGTGCTTAGGGAAGGTGTTCTTACAGGGAATCCTGAACAGAAAGAAGAGGCTACCAAGGCACTTGGCCTAGTTATTAAGCTGACTTCCCCACAAGCCTTGCAGCCTTCTGTGATTGGCATCACTGGACCACTAATCCGTATTCTGGGTGATAGGTTCAGCTGGAGTGTGAAAGTTGCCCTTCTAGAAACATTGAGTCTTCTTCTTTCTAAGGTAAAACTTCCTACATAATTGCCAGCTAGTTTGTGATCAGTAAATGAGTGTTTACAAAAACTGTACTACAGATGTTTTTGTTTTTTGTAGGTTGGCATTGCATTAAAACCATTTCTTCCACAACTTCAAACCACATTTACTAAAGCATTGCAAGATTCCAATCGTGCTGTGCGTTTGAAGGCGGCTGATGCCCTGGGGAAGTTGATTGTTATCCACACAAAAGTGGATCCACTCTTCACTGAACTTTTCAACATCATTCGCCAAAGTGAAGATCCTGGCGTGAGGTAATGCCCTGTCTAAGAGACCCAATGGAAAGCATAGTTTGTGAATTGATATGTATTTTACATATATGTGTACCGATTGTCACCATACTGCACAGAAAAAAGATATAACTCTGTCAGGTTTTAAGTATATTATGTCTGAAATTTTTAGGGAGACAATGCTTCAAGCTGTGCGATTCATTATTCAAGGTGGTGGAGGAAAAATAGATGCAGCAATAAGGAAGAACTATGTGAGCATGTTGATTGGGATGTTGGGACATGATGAGGTAATTTTATCTTTACAATCTACTATCTTTTTTACTTGTTTAACGGTTTGCACCAGATAACAGTTATATAAAACATGGACTGCATACAGTTGTAAAGTGCACATTCTGAGTCAGTGAAAGACCCCATACCATAGTATCTGACAATTACATAAAAGGTATCGTGCATATAGACAGAAAATTGCAGCAATCAAAAAGATCCAATATGCTGGTGTATCATACATCAAGCAAAATAAGACTATGTGAGCTAAGGAATATATATATATATATATATATATATATATATATATATATATATATATATATATATATATATATATATATATATATTCACACACAGTCTTTTTTTAAAGTGACTGTAAAGGCTTGTGTTTTTTTTTTTTTTTGTTGTTTTTGTTTTTGTCTTCTTCTTAAATAAAGAACATGTTCTAGTTATCTGCTCTGTGCAAGGGTTTTACACAGAGCGGCCCCGAGCCTCCTTTTCTGGGGTCCCCAGAAGGCTCTCCTGGCTCCACCTCATCGAGTGCCCCCACGGAGAGCCGCATTCCATGGGGGCACTCTTGCGGGTGCGCTCCCGAGTCCTGCTGCTGCATCCATTGACACAGACAGCAGGACTCAGCCCTGCCCCCTCTGTCACTGGATTTGATTAACAGCAGCGGGAGCCAATGGCTCCTGCTGCTATCTATCCAATGAAGACCAGAGACAGCGGCTGGAGCTGCTCTGCTCATCCTCGAAGCTGGAACATCCTTGAAGCTCTGCTCATCCTCGAAGCTGGGTTCAGGTAAGAAAAAGGGGGGCTCTGGGGGGGGGGGGGGGCTGCAGCACCGAAGGTTTTTCACCTTAATGCATAGAATTCATTAAGGTAAAAAACCCTGAGGGTTTACAGCTCCTTTTTAACCACTTCAGCCCCGGACCAATTTGCAGCTGAAGGACCAGGCCCCTTTTTGCAATTCGGCACTGCGTCGCTTTAACTAACAATTGTGCGGTCGTGCGACGTGGCTCCAAAACAAAATTGGCGTCCTTTTTTTCCCACAAATAGAGCTTTCTTTTGGTTTTTGATCGCCCCTGCGGTTTTTATTTTTTGCTCCTTTTTTAAAGAAGTATGGTTTTGTTTTTTCCCCCCATTATACTTACCTAGGTGGATGCAGCATCGGTCCCCCGGCATCTCTGCACTGAGAACCGAGCCATCGAACACCATCAATGGCTCGGTTCTCTCAGCTCCTCCACGCTCACTGGTGTGCTGAGCTGTGGAGCGGCTGTCTCAGCGGTTCGCTGAATGGCTGAGACAGCCATCGGTCCAGGCACCTGGCGGATCCAGACTTCCAGATGATGTGGTGCCTGGACTGATCTGTGTGACTTCAGCAGAGAGCGGACCTCAGACCGCTCTCTTCTGAAAACCAGTCACAGGTGCAAAACTAATTGCACTCCTGTGACCCATAAGAGAAGCCCAGCCAAACGAGCTCAGGCTAGACTTCTTCTTTAAAAGTCATTGCCAAATATGCAATATGCATCTCTCATATTATGTTTATATTCTGGAGTAAACTAAAGCATTACTTTACCAGTTAATATATTGGTTGATAGTTTAAAACAAAAAAAAAGTGTGTGCAACCACTTAAGGACCAGGCCTATTCTGACACTTTTTTTGTTTACAAGTAAAAATCTGTATTTTTTATTTATTTTTTAATAGAAAATTACTTGGAACCCCCAAACATTACGCTTTTTAGCAGAAGCCCTATCGTATTAAATGGCATTCGTTGCAATTTTTTGTCACACCATATTACTGTGTGTAATAACCAGTGTTGCCAACCGTCAGTATTTTTACTGGCAGCCAGAAAAAATCTGGCAATTTTCTCCTGGCAGTAAGTGCCAGTAAAAGGAAAAAGTTGCCAGTAAAAAACATGGCTGTGATGTTCGGCCTGGTCCAGAGCCGGCCGAGACCATCCAAGTGCCTGCTACAGTGTGTTTGGGCAGCTCTGGTGGAGGCGGTGCCCGAGCATGTCATGTGATGTCATTATGCAAGGGAGCCAAGCAGAGCGGCCAGAGCCTCTTGTGTGGGTCTGCAGGAAAGGAGCGGGGCTGTCAGTGCTGTGTAGACTGGAGTGGACTGAAGGGACCACCTTGCTTGGAGAGAGACTGTCACTCAGGAGGGGATGTGTCGTGCTGGTGAGAAGTCAGCATCATCTGTGCTGCTGCACACTTCTGTCATTGTCACTGTGAGAGTCAACTTCATGTGTGTGTGTGTGCCTTCCTATTCTAATTTCTTGCCCTCCTGGGTCCTGTCCTTGAGCTACTTAATTACTATATCAAAAATAAAATAAGAAATATGTTTTTTGCCCTAATATCTACCTTAAATCACATTGCTAATTGCATAGTGTACTTGTTTGTAGCCTAAATACTAGAATTTGCACTTAAAACTGTAATTTTGTAATTTTTGGAAATGCCAGTAAAAACTTGGCTGTGCCAGGAAATTTTGGGTGTCGTGTCAGTAAATTTCAATCTGGTAGGTTGGCAACACTGGTAATAACCTGTATTGTGTCCTCTTTTATATCAAAAATGAATTTGTGGTTGAAGGAAAAGTGTACTTGTAGTCCATAGAAATCAACCAGATGGATCCCTGTTATCTTTCCTTATTGCCTTTTGTGGCAATAAGAACTGTTCCTCATTCAGGGCCAGTTCACCCCAGAACATGGTGCAGGAAAGGCACATTCTGTGTGTTTCCGCATCATTCTGGAAACACGCTGCCTTTTGTGAGTTGCAGCAGGTACCAGTGCATTATTAATGGCACCCCAAATGCAGTGCATTTGCAAGCAAATATTCACATGGTGCCGCAGTACTATGCAATTTGGTACAGTGTAGTACACGCACTACATTCTCCACGTTCTGATGCGATTTCAGTCCATTCAATTGAATGGAATGCAAAATCGTGCCACACAAGAGTGCGTTGGAATCGCATGGGAATGTTCCTATGCGATTTATGGTGTGAGCTGGCCCTTAGACTTGTTTAATGCTGTGCTTTGTTTTATTTACTATATTCACCTTTACCTGCTTCAAAACTCCTTTACTGTTTGTTTCATTTTCAGGATGCTACACGTATGGTATCTGCTGGCTGCCTTGGAGAGCTCTGTGCCTTTCTTCCTGATGAAGAACTTGCTGTACTTTTACAACAGCATCTCTTGGGTTAGTAGACCAGGTTTACAGTTGCCTAAGAATTTGCTTGTTTGTCATTTCAAGTCCTAGACCAGGGGTCGGCAACCCGTGGCCCGTTGGCCACACCCGGCCCGCCACCGCTAGATGTCTGGCCGGTCAGTGCCCGTTATTAATTCATGGGCACCACGCCTGTGGATATTTTCGCCACTGTCCTCTTCATTGGACAGTGGCACGCAGCCGGTATCAGAGGGCTGCATGGGGGCGGGAACCGCTGGAGATAACTTTTTACATTAGACAGCAGGTGATTGGTTGCTGGGCGATCCTAGCAACTAATCACCAGCCTGTTAATGTGAAAAGGTAAGCAGCAGTTCCCGTCCCCATACAGCCCTGTGATACAGATCTCTTCTCTGCTCGCTGTACACCTGTGTAAGGTAGGAGAGTTCCACCTACACTGTGTGTGTGTGTGTGTGTGTGTGTGTGTGTGTGTGGAGGGGGATAGAGGTCACTATGGGGGGTACATAGCACACTACTGTGGGGGGGGGGAGTGCAGGGGACAGAGGACACTGCTTTGGGGGCACAGGGACCCCATCTCCAGACCATGCTGGCTGGTGTCAGCCACCCTTGGGAGGTAAGCCTGTACTGTTATTACTATTTTAGGATTATTATTATCGTCATTAATTAGCAGGTGAATGTGGCCATCCATGCATTCACATACATTGAATCTGGCCCTTAAGTGGAAAAAGGTTGCTGACCCTTGTCTTATGCCCCGTACACACGGTCGGACATTCCGACCACAAAATACGTCCGATTTTTTATTTATTTTTTTTCCAACGGATTTTGTCCGAAACTGGTGTTGCATACACACGGTCGGACAAAGTTGTTGGAAAATCCGATCGTACGACAGAACTACGTTAGAGGCTAGTATCCAATAGCTTTGGTCTCGTAATTTGATCTGAGCATGCATGGCACTTTGTCCGTCGGAATTCTCTACAAACGATCGGAAAAAGTCTGATCGGATTTTGTGGTCGGAAAATTTTAGATCCTGCTCTCAAATTTTTTCCGCCGGAAATTCTGATGGAAAAAGCCCGCTAGAGCCCACACGATAGGATTTTCCGACAACATAATCTGATCTTTTTCCATCGGAATATCCGACCGTGTGTACGGGGCATTAGACTGATTCAGTAAAAGTGGTAATCCAGTTCTCCCATGACCCAAATATAATATTTGGGCAGTCTAATGCAGTCTAATGCCCCGTACACACGGTCGGAAATTCCAACCACAAAATCCGTCAGATTTTTTCCGACGGATTTTGTCCAACACTGGTGTTGCATACACACGGTCGGACAAAGTTGTCGGAAAATCCGATCATCCTGAACGTGGTGACGTTCGTTGCGTACGACGGGACTACGTAGAGGCTAGTAGCCAATAGCTTTGGTCTTGTAATGTGATCTGAGCATGCGTGGCACTTTGTCCGGAGTTCACTACACACGTTCGGAAAAAGTCCGATAGGACTTTGTTGTCGGAAAATTTGAGAGCAGGAGATAAAACTTTGTCCGTCGGAAAATCCGATGGAAAAAGTCCGATGGAGCCTACACACGGTCGGAATTTCCGGCAACATTGTCCGATAGGACATTTTCCGTCGGAAAATCCGACCGTGTGTATGGGGCATTAGCCTCTCATTATTAGTCTGTGCATAATATAAAGTTTTAAACAGGTGTGTGCCATCATTCTGTCCTGGGACTTCTGATCAGTTCTTTTGATTCAAGAATAATGTTATCTTATGATTTTATTTTTCCCCATATACAGCTGATACTACTGGAATTGACTGGATGGTTAGGCATGGACGAAGCATGGCTCTAGCTGTGGCGATTAATGTAGCATCCAGCAAGTTGTGCACAACGAAATTCTCAAGCAATGTTGAGTCTATGGTCTTAAATAATGCCACAGCAGATAGGGTAAGGACAAATAACGCGTTAAGTGTCGCCTTCAGGCTATATTATATTTTGTTTGGAAATAAAATTATCATGGCACCTTATGCGCCTCAATTATATGAAACCCCTAACATTTGTAGTGCTTATATTGATTGAATGATTATGCAATGTTTTTATAGATTCCTATTGCAGTAAGTGGCATCCGAGGAATTGGATACCTCATGAAATATTATATTGAAAATGAAAATGGAAATTTTCCTCCCAAGCTTGTGTCCCTGTTTGTAAAGGTAGGTCTGTCAGCTGCTCTTTGTGATATGAAGCAAATATGATTAAAAGCATGTTTGGGAAAACTATCATTTTAAAATATAAGGATACCCAGAGCAGCGTAAAACATTTCTGTCCCCAATAACAGCATTGTCGCAAGAACAGGAAGTGAAAACCAATTTCAAATGGGATAGAGTCTGCAATATAATTGTTTCCCCAACTTTACTAAAAGTGCTTTTTTTCTGTTTCATTCCGTTTTTTCCTCTCACTTCCTGACCAAGTGACTATGTTGTCACCAAAAGAAGCAATGGGGGCAATAAATTGCAGTTAAAACCTGACCGAATACTATACTCTTTCCAAAAAATGTAGTTGAAGTTGCACTTAATGTAGAAAATGATTTAGGTGAAGGCAGGTATAATCATTTTGCCGTCCGCTGTTTTTTTACGATTAACCACTGGACCAGCAACGTACCCGCATGTCACTGAACTTTCGGTGGTTACACCGGGATTATGCCTGCAGCTGCAGGCATCATTCTTGTACCGTTTTCTAGAGCCTGGGTCTGCTGTCTTGTAAAAGCAATCCTAGCAGCTAACTAGCCCCTGGATTGCTTATACAAGTAGTGGGAGGGGGCGTCCCCTCCCGCTGCCTTTCTGTAGTTTACTCAAGCTCTCCTGTCTCACCTGGAGACTCGAGCTACCAGCCGGCACATCTGCTGGCTGTCTGGAAAGCCAAACAAAGCCGGGATCAGCTTTGATCAGTTCTCCGCTATGGTAACCCAGATCTTGGTGCTTTGAATGCTTTTAAGGGCAGAGGAGGGATTTGTGGTCATATAGAGCACCGTAAAACATTTCTGTCCCCAATAACAGCATTGTCGCAAGAACAGGAAGTGAAAACCAATTTCAAATGGGATAGAGTCTGCAATATAATTGTTTCCCCAACTTTACTAAAAGTGCTTTTTTTCTGTTTCATTCCGTTTTTTTCCTCTCACTTCCTGACCAAGTGACTATGTTGTCACCAAAAGAAGCAATGGGGGCAATAAATTGCAGTTAAAACCTGACCGAATACTATACTCTTTCCAAAAAATGTAGTTGAAGTTGCACTTAATGTAGAAAATGATTTAGGTGAAGGCAGGTATAATCATTTTGCCGTCCGCTGTTTTTTTACGATTAACCACTGGACCAGCAACGTACCCGCATGTCACTGAACTTTCGGTGGTTACACCGGGATTATGCCTGCAGCTGCAGGCATCATTCTTGTACCGTTTTCTAGAGCCTGGGTCTGCTGTCTTGTAAAAGCAATTCTAGCAGCTAACTAGCCCCTGGATTGCTTATACAAGTAGTGGGAGGGGGCGTCCCCTCCCGCTGCCTTTCTGTAGTTTACTCAAGCTCTCCTGTCTCACCTGGAGACTCGAGCTACCAGCCGGCACATCTGCTGGCTGTCTGGAAAGCCAAACAAAGCCGGGATCAGCTTTGATCAGTTCTCCGCTATGGTAACCCAGATCTTGGTGCTTTGAATGCTTTTAAGGGCAGAGGAGGGATTTGTGGTCATATAGACCCCCAGATCTCTCCATAAGGAGTACCTGTCACATGCCTATTGCTGTCACAAGGATTTTTACATTCATTGCGACGGCAAAAAAATAAAACTTAAAAGAAACAAAGTGTAAAAATTAAAATAAATGAATAATTAAATAAAAAATGTAAAGAGCCGCTGTCTACAAACCCTTTCTTGTTCATACAGTACAGAACACAGCCAGATTTTAGAGACAACAGGGTGGTAGGCAGGTATCCTTCAGGCGACTGGACGCTGGCAAAAATCTGGGTATTAGATTTATTCTCCTTTTATTGAGTGTACTTTGAGTGTCTGTTGCACTTAGCGATTTATTTAAATCAACTTTTATCACTGAGCTGTGGCCACAGCCTCTCGTGCAGCTTCTTAAACGGTGTCTCATGGTGAGAGCTTTGGGGACCATACCTGAACCTAGTCAGCGAAGATGCGGGATGGCCTGTAATCTTGCTTTGCTTCCTGCGTTAGGCACTTTGGCACGTAGTGCTTTTACTTTGTGCTTTTACTTTGGCACGTAGTGCAGTGTGTTGTGTTAGTCACAGGAAGCTATACAGGTTCAAGGAAGAGGCGATCCATAACGGTGTAACCCATATACAGGTCACAGTGAGTATCCTATAAAGGGCTCCCCCTCACTTACAATACGGACCTAAGGAGGAGAGGGTCAGATTTTTTGTGCCCAATTTGTTGGGGGAATTGAATGGTGTTGGCGCTTCAATCCTCATGGCAACATGGTTGATGTGGTGTCAGGATGATTGAAGCGCATTATTTTTATCACATTGTAATTTAAAATGAAATGGTTCAACTCAACATAAGGCAGAATCAGTGGGAGCCCTGAGTGTGTCACTTGCCACTGTCGCCTACCACCAGATGCAGCTTGTCACTTGCCACTGTCGCCTGCCACCAGATGCAGCTTGTCACTTGCCACTGTCGCCTGCCACCAGATGCAGCTTGTCACTTGCCACTGTCGCCTGCCACCAGATGCAGCTTGTCACTTGCCACTGTCACTTGCCACTGTCGCCTGCCACCAGATGCAGCTTGTCACTTGCCACTGTCGCCTGCCACCAGATGCAGCTTGTCACTTGCCACTGTCGCCTGCCACCAGATGCAGCTTGTCACTTGCCACTGTCGCCTGCCACCAGATGCAGCTTGTCACTTGCCACTGTCGCCTGCCACCAGATGCAGCTTGTCACTTGCCACTGTCGCCTGCCACCAGATGCAGCTTGTCACTTGCCACTGTCGCCTGCCACCAGATGCAGCTTGTCACTTGCCACTGTCGCCTGCCACCAGATGCAGCTTGTCACTTGCCACTGTCGCCTGCCACCAGATGCAGCTTGTCACTTGCCACTGTCGCCTGCCACCAGATGCAGCTTGTCACTTGCCACTGTCGCCTGCCACCAGATGCAGCTTGTCACATCACCTGCAGCTTGCTACGTCGCCTGCCACCAGATGCAGCTTGTCAATTGTTACATCACCTGCCTTTTTAGATGTCTCCTGCCACCAGATGCAGCTTGTCAATTGTTAAATCACCTGCCTTTTTAGATGTCTCCTGCCACCGGATGCGGATAGTCACTATTCTACCAGCTGAAGCTTCCCATTGTTGCCTGCCACCAAAAAATACCAGATGCAGCTTGTCACTTTTTAAATGTAAAGGCAATTTGGTGGCAGGCAACAGTGACAGCAGATGTGCATTGACCAAGGCCCATAGTAAGGGTGAACATTGAGAGATGTCATCTCTCTGCTGCCCCCGGCTGCACAGTGAGGGCGGAACTGCGGTGATGCAGGGCGGGCGGTGATAGATTGTCATCTCTCTGCTCTCTTGTCCGTCTTCCCGTTGGCTCTCTGATGCCGCCTGTCTGCCTGCACTCTCATGCACCCGGGCTGCAGAGAGGCCATGGCCAGGTGGCTAGGGACCCCCGCTATAGAGGACTCATTTCTGAAAAAAAAAATGGGGATCTGTTGGGGCAGAAAATATCCCAATTAACCTCCGAGATCACCTAACAGCCCCAATAGAGGATCTCTTCTCTTTAAAGACACCATGGCTAAGAGACTTGTGGTCTTTTTCAAATCTTGTTTTACTCTGATTTATCTGACGATGCAATCTGTTATCACTGCTATAGTGGGTAAGCTAGGCTCTGGGGGTATGGACAAACACATATCCTGAGAACTAGGATCCATTTCCATGGGCGCTGAGCTTCTTCAGCACTTGGAACACCTGTTGACTACTCTGAGGTCTTGCATTGATGTATTGCCTGACTCACTGCGTCAAATGTCCAGGGTTCTGTCCAGATGTGTAGACTACAAATACTGGTCAGCAGAGACTGTGTGCAAAAATCGCTTGGTCAGGAATTCCCTTTTTGGGAGGACAGCTCTTTGGCGAGGAACTGGACTTGACTTTCTAATGAAAAAGCTCACTGGGGGTAAGAGCACCCTGTTGCCTAGCAAACGCAAGGATACGATGCGAGTCCTTTACAGGCCTCGTTTTCCAAGTACACCAGGAAAGCAGTTCTTATGCCGACCTTCGAATCCAAGTCGGCTAAGCACTGCTCCAAACTTTCTGCACAAAATGCATTGTTCTGCATTTTTTTGAGTGGGGAGACAACTGTTGGCCTTCTCAGCTATCAGGGTTCGGGACATTCCAGACCTTTCTGCATGGACTTCGGCAGGTGCGCCATTGCCTCACTTCAAGGGAACTTCATGGCCTCACTGGACATCAAAGATGGTTAGTTGTATGTCCCCATTTATTTTCTGCATCAGCCATTTTCCCTGGGTGAGAAACATTTCCAATTTATAGCGCTCCCTGCCAATGGCCCCTGGAGTGTTCTCAAAGCTCTTGGGCCTGGTCCTTGCCTGCCTTCATTCTCAGGGTGCTCACATGGTGGGATACCTGGATAATTACCTGTAGGCCCCTTTTCACATTGGGGCGTTTTTCAGGCGGTACAGCGCTAAAAATAGCGCCTGTACACCGCCTGAAAAAATCCGGCCCCATTCACTCCAGTGTGAAAGCCGGCGGGCTTTCACACTGGAGTGGTGCGCTAGCAGGACAGTCAAAGTCCTGCTAGCAGCATCTTTGGAGCGGTATATAATATAATATATAATGGGACACCGCGGTAATACCGCTGCAAAGCGCCGCTACGGCAGCGCTTTGCGGGGGATTTTAACCCTATAGCGCTGTTTTACCGTCGCCGCGGCTCCCGCCTCAGTGTGAAAGGGGCCGTAGAGAGCATATTCTTTCCATGTTCTGTTGAACGATATTCAATGAACAGTTTACCTATTGCAAACCTGTGGTTTGATACTCAACCTTCAAAACCTTTTGGCCTTTAGTGGTGGGGCAAGCTGCCTTTTGGGGACTGCTGACGGGTTCACTCAGACATAGCCACGGCTGTGGCTTGTATAAATCACCAAGGTCGGAATAAAAGTCTAACAACTCGGAGGGAAGTGGATATAATTCTCTGCTCATTCATGAGAATTCAGTCAGCCATACACATGCCGGGTGTAGAAAATTGTCAGACTCTCAGCCTTCATAGTCGCTGGCTGTTGAATCATTCCTACAATGTGCCAAAAAGTCTACCACCACACCTGGAAGGCTTATTTTGCCTCTTGTGAACATTGAAAGGCAGTCCACGCTAGTTCCCCATGGGATGTATCCTGACTTAACGCAAATTTCTGATCCAGCTCTGAGTGAGTACTATCATGGGCCAAATTGCACTCTCTGGTCAAGGCCTTCATGCAAGTGGTGGCTCATATTTTCCCCAACACACAGTTTCTGCTGGCTCTGTGAGACTTGAATTTGGTACAATCAGTGAAGCATGCTCCTCCCTTTTGAACTTATTAAGAATTTATCCTTGGCCAACCTTACTCGCAAATATTTTTTTCTGATTGCTGTCACCTCTGATAAGAGTGTCAGAGCTGGCTGTCTTATCTTGTTAAGGAGCCATTCCTAGTAGTTTAAAAAGATATGGTTGTCCTTTGTACTTTATATGCAACATACAGTGATAACCAAAAATAAATATATAAACAAATGAACTATTCATATCGTAAAAAAAATCTATAAAAATAGTGTGTTAAATCAATGCATCAATAGAATCTATTAAAAAAAAAATAAGTACATTTTAAAGGCTTTCATCAGCATATCCGAGTAAAGACAAAACTATATACAAATGGCCAGTTAATTGTTGTTGCATAGTGAACATTACCGTGGGTTCCACTTAGCATGAAAAAAAAAGAGAAATACACAAAAACGGTCCAAAATGTAAAGAAGCTGACATGTCAGATAAGTACAGAAGGGAAACAAGCCTTCTGGATGCCATTACAGTGTGTTTATCTTGACATGGGTGCAACATCTCATCTCATCTCATGGGGGGGGGGGTTCCCAGAGGTATTGAATAGGGGAAGGTCTTGTATAGCCACCCTGGCAGGGGAATGATGGGTGTATATACTATACATACTGAAGGTATTCTTCAGATAAGCAAATTAGTGAAGTCGTCTATCTGGTCTGCTGTTCCTCAAACATGTCTCATAGGGCAGAGGTCAGCTGTTCTCTGCCTTCTATGTCGTTCACCTTAGCAAGCCATTGGGACACAATTGGGGGTCCGCTGTTTCCATACACTGGGGATACAGGCTCTCGCTGCATTAAGTATATGTCTGAGTAGAAATGTATTTATTTTTATTTTATATATATATATATATATATATATATATATATATATATATATATATATAATATATATATATATATATATATATATATAACTTTTGATCAGGGTCATTTGGGTAGCTTCTGTTGCGATTTACGATTTAAAAAGGGTAAACACAGTCGATTCATAATAAATGGCTTCAGCCAAACACTAACCATGAGTGAAAGAAAAGTTTTATTATCATTTATTATTATTTTGTTATTTATATTCTCTGAAAAATGTCCAAGAAATCAAATTCTGCCAGGGTATGCAAACTTTTGAGCACAACTGTACATATGTCATAAATACACATATATATATATATATATATATATATATATATATATATATGTGTATTTATGACATATGTACAGTTGTGCTCAAAAGTTTGCATACCCTGGCAGAATTTGATTTCTTGGACATTTTTCAGAGAATATAAATGATAACACAAATAATAATAAATGATAATAAAACTTTTCTTTCACTCATGGTTAGTGTTTGGCTGAAGCCATTTATTATGAATCGACTGTGTTTACCCTTTTTAAATCGTAATCGCAACAGAAGCTACCCAAATGACCCTGATCAAAAGTTTACATACCCAGGTTATTTTTGCCTGATAGCCATTCAAACCCCCTTGTGTGTATGTTATTAAACGTAACCATCCTCACCTGTGATCGGTTTGCTTGTAATTGGTGTGCATGCGCGTGTGTGTGTGTGTGTGTGTGTGTGTGTGTGTGTGTGTGTGTGTGTGTGTGTGTGTGTGTGTATGTATAAAAAGTCAGTGAGTTTCTGGACTCCTGACAGACCCTTGCATCTTTCATCCAGTGCTGCACCGACGTTTCTGGATTCTGAGTCATGGGGAAAACAAAAGAATTGTCAAAGGATCTGTGGAAAAAGTAGGGCCAATCGAGGGATGGGTGTACTGCCAACCTGCACAGGGGAGGCCTACGTTGGGAAAGGAAGCAGCCTTTTGTTCCAAAGACACTCATAGTTTTCGAGGTGTGCCTACACCAGTCTTCTACTCTTGTCATGTAGACTGCCGTGTAATACAAGACAGGATCTGGGAATCCTACTCCACCAACAAGAGGGCTCTGCCAATATGGCACTGCGTTATTTGAACTGACGATTGCGCGGTTGTGCGACGCTTTACCCAAACAAAATTGATTTTTTTAACACAAATAGAGCTTTGTTTTGGTGGTATTTGATTACCTCTGCGATTTTTTATTTTTTGCGCTAGAAACAAAGAGTGACAATTTTGAACAAAATAAACTATTTTTAAATCTTCTGCTATAAAACATATCCAAAAAAAATATGTAAAAAAAAATAAATCCCAATTGGCGTATATTGACTGGTTTGCGCAAAAGTTATTGCGTCTACAAACAATAGGATATCTTTATGGCATTTTTATTTTTACTAGTAATGGCGGCGATAAGCGACTTTTAGCGCGACTGTGACATTGCGGCAGACAAATTGGACATTAATTGACACTTTTTGGCAACCAGTGACACCAATACAGTGATCAGTGCTAAAAAATGTTACTGTATAAATGTAATGGGACAATTTTTCCTCTTGTGGGACTTTTTTAAGTTTTCAAAATTATATCAAAATGTAATTTTATTAGAAAACGTTAAAACATGACAGAAAAACATATGGATGCAACATACATGATTGGCATACAGAAAAACACACAGAAATGTGTACAAACACAATGAGGAGTGATAACACCACACTGAGTCCTAAGCAATAAGCTGAGGTCAAAAGAGAGCCCGACGCGTTTCAATGTTTGTTAGAGAGTAGAACCACCTCTTCAGGGGCTGATAATGTAGTATATTCTCATCTGTAGATATTGCAAAAAATATAAAATAAACAGAATAGTCACAATTAGCAACTATAGTTCAACATATAGGATATCAAGCAACATCTTACTACCGAATTCCCAATATTCCCTGGCATCTTGCACTGGCTTGCGGATCTGATCCCTGGAGGCGAACCCTTTTTTCCCTAGTTCCAATTTTTCTACGTTGGATGCTTCTGGATAGTGACCTACAATACTATACGGTAGATTAATCACAGAATGTGGCAATTGGATGTTGCTTGATATCCTATATGTTGAACTATAGTTGCTAATTGTGACTATTCTGTTTGTTTGTTTTATATTTTTTGCAATATCTACAGATGAGAATATACTACATTATCATCCCCTGAAGAAGAGGTTCTACTCTCTAATAAACCTTAAATGCGTCGGGCTCTCTTTTGACCTCAGCTTATTGCTTAGGCCTCATCAGTGTGGTGTTATCACTCCTCATTGTGTTTGTACACATTTCTGTGTGTTTTTCTGTATGCCACCAATCATTTATGTTGCATCCATATGTTTTCATGTTTTAACATTTTGTCTAATAAAATTACATTTTGATATATTTTTGAAGACTCCTGCCTTTAAAAAGTCCCACAAGAGGAAAAATTGTCCTAGTACATAGTTTATTAGGGATGTGGGCAGGCGGTCTTCTTCCACACAGTTTTTGGTGCTACTATTGTTACTGTATAAAGGACGCTGGCAGTTAAGAGGTTACATCTAGCATCAGGGGCGATCAAAGGGTTAAGTGTGCTCCTAGGGCAGTGATGGTGAACCTTGGCACCCCAGATGTTTTGGAACTACATTTCCCATGATGCTCATGCACTCTTCAGTGTAGTTGAGAATCATGGGAAATGTAGTTCCAAAACATCTAGGGTGCCAAGGTTCACCATCACTGCCCTAGAAAGCATTCCATATCTGGGGGGGGGTGGACTGACTGGAGGAAGAGAGGCATCTGTGTTCCTGATTAGCAGGAATCACAGATCTTTTTCTCTGTGGCAGAACAGTCTGCCTTATTTACATAGGCAGACCGCCATCCTAGGACTGATCGTGGGTGCTGGTGGGCGCAGGACCCGCTGATTGGCTCCTGCTATGTCCAATCACAGCAGGAGCGGGTCTCCGTTGGTGTGCACCCCAGACCCAGCAAGAGGGAATGGGTACGTTGTCTCGCACAGTCTGCCGCCCCGCAGTACATGTACGGTTGACTGTCCGGAATCAGTTAAAAACACAGGAATCCCTTGGCTCCCACGATCTCTGTATCATTACTAGGATGCTGATGTACCTCTGTGTAGATATCACTTCAGGTTTTTGCTGGATGAAATGTACTTGAGAAGTATATGCAATACAGAGCAGCAGTGTCATTACCTTCCCTTTGTCATGTCCAACTGCCAGCGTTCCCCGAGATGATTCTTCCTTTGGTACGTCATCTTCCTTCCTTTGTGCTGTCAAAGTGTGGCTCTGTTCTCTGCCTCAGACTGTGTTCTTATTGAATGCAAAGTGTTCTCCACAAGGTTGGAGATCATGATGTAACCACTCGCCTCTCCACCTCGTCCAGTCAGAGAATGCCCTGACTTCATTGAGAAAAAGGCAAGGTGCTCTGTGAATGGCACTTGTGGTTACTATGCAACAGGGCAGCCACTTGACACCTGGCGCAATGTAACCCATACCAGGATTTCAGTTTTAACTATAGATTAGCACCATGCAATTCATTTGCTCTGTAATCGTGTGTACTTGGAAAACATTTGTGTACATTTACTAAAATTTTCTCCTTACTGCATATTAACATCAATATTTTGTGTTTTCCCACAGTGTCTTCAGAACCCTTCCAGTGATATTAAACTTATTTCTGAAAAGATGATCTGGTGGTCCAATAAAGATCATATGCCTCCATTAGATCCCCAGACCAGCAAGCCGATACTCAAGGTGCTGCTAGACAACACTAAGGACAAAAACACGAGCGTTCGAGCACACAGTGACCAGGCTATAGTGAATCTTTTAAAATTGAGGCTGGGCACTAACCTATTTCAGGTAAGGAAATTAAAATGTATAAGGTTACTTGCACATGATACTGATGGATGAACATCCGATATTCCTGGGAGAAATAAATGCGAGAATGGGCTGTATAGCATTGCACATATTGTGCGTATGGGTACATGCATGTAAAAATTCTTCTAGCTTTTTTTTTTTTTTTTTTTTTAAACCGAGGAATGGTGGAGTATACATGTATTTTTTTTTCTGATATACAGTGCCTTGAAAAAGTATTCATAAATGTATTTTATTGGGATTGTATGTGATAGACCAACACAAAGTGGCACATCATTGTAAAGTGGAAGAAAATTTTTTAAATCATTTTTTTTTAGAAATCTCAAAGTGTGGTGTGCATTTGTATTTAGCCCCCCCCCCCCCCCCCCCCCAATACTTTGTAGAACCAACTTTTGCTTCAATTACAGCTGCAAGTCTTTTTAGGGATGTCTCTACCAGCTTTGCACGTCTAGAGTGACATTTTTGCACATTCTTGGCAGCATAGCTCAAGCTCTGTCAGATTGGATGGAGAGCATCTGTGAGCAGCAATTTTCTAGTTTTGCCACAGATTCTCAATTGGATTTAGGTCTGAGCTTTGACTGGGCCATTCTAACACATGAATATGCTTTGATCTAAACCAATCCATTGTAGCACTGGCTGTATGTTTAGGGGGGTCGTCCTGCTGGAAGGAGATCCTCCGCCCCAGTCTCAAGTCTTTTGCAGACTCTAACAGGTTTTCTTCTAAGATTGCCCTGTATTTGGCTCATCCACCTTCCCATCAACACTGACCAGCTTCCCTGTCCCTGCTAAAGAAAAGCATCCCCACAATATGGTGATGTGCAGTGTTAGTTTTCCACCACACACAGTGTTTTGCTTGTAGGCCAAAAAGTTAAATTTTGGTCTCATCTGACCAGAGCACCTTCTTCCACATGTTTGCTGTGTCCCCCACATGGCTTCTCGCAAACTGCAAACAGGACTTCTTATGGCTTTCTTCTTGCCACTCTTCCATAAATGCCTAAATTTGTGGAGTGCACGACTAATAGTTGTCCTGTGGACAGATTTTCCCACCTGAGCTGTGGATCTCTGCAGCTTCTCCAGAGTTACCATGGACCTCTTGGCTGCTTCTCTGATTAATGCTCTCCTTGCCCAGCCTGTCGGTTTAGGTGGATGGTCATGTCTTGGTAGGTTTGCAGCTGTGCCATACTCTTTCCATTTACGAATGATGGATTGAACAGTGCTCTGTGAGATGTTCAAAGTGTTTTTTTTTTATACTCTAACCCTGCTTTAAACTTCTCCACAACTTTATCCCTGACCTGTCTTTTGTGTGTTCCTTGGCCTTCATGATGCTGTTTGTTCTCTAACAAACCTCTGAGGGCTTCACATAACAGCTGTATTTATACTGATATTAAATTACACACAGGTGGACTCTTTACTAATTAGGTGACTTCTGAAGGCAATTGGTTCCACTAGATTTTAGTTTGGGGTATCAGAGTAAAGGGGACTGAATACAAATGCATGCCACACTTTTCAGATATTTATTTGTAATAAAATTTGAAATCCATTTTATCATTTTTCTTCCACTTCATAATTAATGTGCCACTTTTTGTGTTGGTCTATCACATAAAATCGAAAAAAATACATTTACGTTTTGGGTTGTAACATGACAAAATGTGAATTTTAAAGGGGTTTAAATACTTTTTCAAGGTACTGTACGCTCAGCGCATGTTTACTCCTGTGTGCGCAGGCCCATTAAAACAATGGGCTGCATTTAGTTCAGTATTAAAAATGCTCGAATGCCTAAAAATGTGGCATTTTTAGGCATCCCATGTGCAAGAGACCTAAATGTGTGTGAAAATAATGAATGTTTCAAATGTTTAAAATGGCTGTCTACTTCATAGAAAGTCCTGCTTTTCAGGTGTTGAATATGTCAAGTCACTTAGTGATCCTATACTTTACCTCTAGTCAATAAAAAGATTTGCTGAGTAGCAAGCACCTAACTCTGCTCATACTTATTTCCACTTGGTACCCCACTGCCCAAATTGGTTGTGGGAGCTATACAAAAAACCTGGCATTTTCTGGGTTTGGTGTAGCAAGGTACTCGCTCCTTTCACCCTCACAGTGCAGTGCTGGGTGTCTGAATGAGTCCCCCTGCTTCCCCAAAGGATTTTCTTAGAGCTTCTACAACAAAATAGAAGAGGGGAGCTTTCAATTTTGGTATGATCTGATGCAAAGATTATCTAGAATGTGTAAATCCTTTTTGAGGATTTTGTTATGTTAGTACAATTCATGGAATATGTCTGGTATCATCCTCTTAAACCTTTTACTTTGCTCTGATTGGGCCAAGTACAGGTTTGCTTTAAAGTGATATTAAAGGCAATAAAAAAAAATAACATGTCATACTTACCTACTCTGTACAGTGGTTTTTGCACAGAGCAACTGTGATCCTTCTCTTGTAGGGTCCCCTGCCGGCCCTAATGGCACCTCCCTCCTGCCGAGTGCCCTGAGAGCAAGCAACTTGCTCTCGAGGCACCCAAGCAGGCTCGCTGATTAGTCGCTCTGCATGTCCATTCACACACAGACCTGTGGCTCGGCCACGCCCCCCCTCATTGGCTCACTGGCTGTGATTGTCAGCAGCGGGAGCCAATGGCTCCTGCTGGATTGTGCTTGGCTCAAGTAAGTATTTAATATCCTTGTTGCATGGCTTTATCCAGAAACATACATGTTATACCAGTATATCCAGTCAAACGTGGCTTAAATTCAAGTAATTTCTGTTACTGGACATGTAGAGCTAGAGCAGTGGTAATTTTATGTATTTCAGGAACTTATTTGTTGAGCAATGTAATATTATTGCTATATTGTCATTTGTTCCCTTCTTTTATAATGGTGCATTCCTTAAAATATTCACCATCGTCATTTTTTTTTTATTTTTTTTCAAATTTTTACCAGGATATGACTAAGATACTGGACACAGCCAGCATAGAGATGCTAAATGAATGTCACCGCAGGACCCTAAAGAAGCTTGCAGCTCAGCCTGACTCCAATGAACAGATTGATGAAACTATTTTGACGTGATAAGGAATCTTAACTGTTGTATCAACATTTCACCTCTCAATATCTATTAAGTATGCCTGTCAACTTAAAATTCAAGGGCTGCTATCTGAGGATGCTAGTTGCCTGGCTGAGTTTGGCTTACTTTACAGTCACAGATCTGGAATAAGCATTCAGCAAATTAAGCAACTCAAAGAAAACTGACTTCCTTATCTATTTTTACTTATTCCAGCTCAGTAATGAAGCCATTGGGTCAGCATGACAGCCAAGCAGCTGGCATTTTCAGAAGACCAGCAATGCCTACATATTTCTTTTCAAGACAGGTTTCCCTGAAATGTTTTGTTTCTGAATATGCACTTATTGTGTAGTGCATGGAGACAATTTAAAACCTTTTGGCTTTCTAAATGTTTAATGATAACGTAAGTTTCTTTATCCATGCAGTCTTTCCAAGAGTTGCTAAAAAAAAAATAAAGTGTACAACAAGTATGAATTAAAATCATTTGTTGAAATTAAATTGTCACACTTGCCATTGGTCTTGGATCAAATGGAACTGTTGGTCATGTTAATGTTTTCTGTCACCTAGATCAGCAATCTCCAAACTTCATAAAGAAAGGGGTCTATTAATGTCCTTCAAACTGTGGCCAGTAGTAGGAGTCCCCAGTATCATTGGCCTTAGGCACTGTCTCAGACCTTTTGGGCGATGGGGGGGAAATAATAAAAATGTACATAAGGCCTGTGATCAATAGGAGGAAGAATGGTGCCATATCGTATATGTCAATGGAAGAAATTAAACCCACCATCGTTTGTGTCAGTAGGAGGAATGGCCCCTCATCATTGATGTCAGGGGAATAACTGTGCCACAAGGGTGGTAAGCCAAGGGTGCATCCAGCCCAGGGACCGCAGTTTGGAGACCACTGATCTAGATCATACGATATCTAGTGGCATTAAATCAGAATGGAACAAAATTATTCCTCCTCCAACTTCTGTCCATCTGAATTATGTGGGGTTTAAAACCCTTTGAAGTCATGTTATACATATGTGGTAGTCTTTAGCAGGAGTACAATTTAAATCAGCCTTTCTTAAAATTTTCAACACAGAGGAACCCTCGAAATAACTTTCCGGTCTCAAGGAACCCCTACTAAAAAAAAACAATAATACATCTACAACTCATGATATATTGGTGTCATGGACAGTGGGAACAATGCTCCTTACACTTGTGGTCATTGGGATAGCGGGAGCTTATCTGAGAGGCAGAAATTGCTCATTGCCCAGGGAACCGTTGGCAACCTCTGGAGGAACCCTGGTTTAAGGTGTAAAACTCAAAGGTAAAGATATCGGGGTGGAATTGTAAGTTGCTGATAAGCACCCGTCTGGAGGAAGATGTTTCAGATGGATGTAAATGGCCTCTTTCACATCTCTTAGGAATCGTGTCTCTGTAGTCTGTTGCTGTCTACAAAAGGCATTTGGATGACTTGTGAAACACAAAGTCTAGATGTTTGTTTGTTTTTACTACCAATGTTTATGGTGCTGCAAACCTTGTAACACCAATCTTGACAACAGTTGTCAAGTAATTGACTGCTTTAAAGCTGAACTCCAGGCAACTCCTTCACTTTGCAGTCACAGGATGGAGGCAGGAAGATGAGTGAGCTGTGTTGGGTTAATTGCAGCAGAAAAAAGTGAGGTCATTGGGCTGGCTCTACGGTCTGGCAAGGATATGTACATCTCAGGACTGGAGGAATAAAAATGCAAACAGTTGGCAGATAAGAAAGCTTCCATATAGGAATTTCAACTGCATATTTAGTGGTTTGCCTAGCCACTTGCCGACCGCCCCATGTAGATATACGTCGGCAGAATGGCACGTACAGGCAGAACCACGTACCTGTACGTGCCATTCTTTAGGCGGTTGGGGGGTCCGATCGGACCCCCCTCCGCCGGCGGGGACGGTCGGCATCGCTTCAGGAGCGATCCGGGACGAGGGGACGGCCAGTGGTTTCTGGCCACCCCCTCGCGATCGCTCCTGGCGAATGAAAAGCTTCCCCTTCCTGTCTATTGTATAGACAGGAAGGCGGAAGTGATGTCACGCTCGGTGCGCCGGTCTATGTGACCGGAGACGCCGAGCGGCGAACATGTTAAGGTCAGTGCACAACACTACACTGACACCAGTACAGTTAGGCACACAAAACACCCCCCTGTCACCCCCTGATCACCCCCCAGATCACCCCCTCCCCCCCAGTCACAGTGTCACTAATTGCAGTGATCATTTATTTACTGATCACTGCATTTAGTGTCAGTGTGACTGTAATAACTGTCAGGGCAGTTAGTTTTAGGTCCTAGGTAGCCCCCTACCCCCCCCTAATAAAGGTTTTAACCCCCTGATTGCCCCTAGTTAACCCCTTCACCCCCTTTTGCCAGTGTCACTAAGCGATCGTTTTTCTGATCGCTGCATTGTGTCGCTAGGTAACCATTTTTTTTTATTTTAACCGCCATGTTTTATATAGGTTCATAAATAGTTTTATAGGTCAGGTACCCCCATATTACAACCTAAATAAAGGTTTTAACCCCCTGATTGCCCCTAGAGTTAACCCTTTCACCAGTAATCACCGTATAACTGTCACTGGTGACGCTGGTTAGCCAGTTAGTTATTTCGTTATTTAGGTTCCCCGTCAGGTTTTTTATATAGCGTCAGGTACCCCCATATATTACCTAATAAAGGTTTAACCCCCTGATTGCCCCTAGTTAACCCTTTCACCCCCTTTTGCCAGTGTCACTAAGCGATCGTTTTTCTGATCGCTGCATTAGTGTCGCTAGGTAACCAGTTTTTTTTTTAGGTTAACCGCCATGTTTATATAGGTTCATAAATAGGTTTATAGGTCAGGTACCCCCATATTACAACCTAAATAAAGGTTTTAACCCCCTGATTGCCCCTAGAGTTAACCCTTTCACCAGTGATCACCGTATAAAATGTCACTGGTGACGCTGGTTAGCCAGTTAGTTATTTCGTTATTTAGGTTCCCCGTCAGGTTTTTATATAGCGTCAGGTACCCCCATATATTACCTAATAAAGGTTTAACCCCCTGATTGCCCCTAGTTAACCCTTTCACCCCCTTTTGCCAGTGTCACTAAGCGATCGTTTTTCTGATCCCTGCATTAGTGTCGCTAGGTAACCAGTTTTTTTTTGTATTACTGTTACGGGTGACGCTGGTTAGTTAGCTTGTTTTTTATACTGTCAGGGCACCCGCCATTTATTACCCAATAACGGTTTAACCCCCTGATCGCCCGGCGGGTGATATCAATTAGGTTTTAGGGTCAAATAAGGTCTGCGTCGCCCCAGGTTAGTGCCAGTACCGCAAACACCCACGCGCAAAGCATACACCTCCCTTAGTGGTATAGTATCTGAACAGATCAATATCTGATCTGATCAGATCTATACTAGCGTCCCAGCAGTTTAGGGTTCCAAAAAAACGCATTGTTAGCGGGATCAGCCCAGATACCTGCTAGCACCTGCGTTTTCCCCCTCCGCCCAGCCCAGCCCACCCAAGTGCAGTATCGATCGATCACTGTCACTTACAAAACACTAAGCACACATAACTGCAGTGTTCGCAGAGTCAGGCCTGATCCCTGCGATCGCTAACATTTTTTTTGTGGTAGCGTTTTGATTCAGTCGCTAACAGTCAGGAGCTTTTTTACCTGTGAATCTCAAAAAAATAAAAAAAACAAAAATAGTTGTCGTTTTATTGTTCTCTCTCTCTCTCTATTGTTGCTCTTTTTTTACTCCATTCTATTCTGCAATGTTTTATTATGTTTTATCATGTTTTATCATGCTTGCTTTTCAGGTATGTAATTTTGTTTACTGTGTTTTAGTGTTAAGCATTTTTTTGTTTTCAGGTGCGCCATTCAGTTGCAGCGCGGATTTATTTATCTTGACAGCAACAGCGTTTGCTCCCACGATACATAAAGCCGCGACTCCAACGCTGTAGGAGGTGATTTCACCACCACAGTTAAAAAAAAGAGCATATGTGCCGAAGCATGGGGGCAGCAGGGGGGGCGGAGGAGCGATTGGCTCCTAATGCCACGTACATACGGTCGAAATTCCGACCGTGTGTACACGGCATAACTTTTGCGGGAGGATGCCCCCATGCATCGGCATATATAAATGGTGCATGTATGCCCATCATTAGAAGTGGGTGGATGAAGGGAGGTATTCTAATGGTGGGCATACCCACCAATCAATCTTTTTTTCGTTCAGCCAAGAGGCTGCATGAAAAAAAAAAAGATTACAATATATGTCCAGTATGTTGCTGGACTTTGAATGGTTATACCAGAATGATGCCTGCAGGTTTAGGTATCATCTTGGTATCATTCTTTTCAGCCAGTGATCGGCTTTCATGTAAAAGCAATTCTAGCGGGTAATTAGCCTCTAGACTGCTTTTACAAGCAGTAGGAGGGAATGTCCCCCTCCCGGATATAAACCGCGCCATTGGGAAATTGGGAAAGCATTTTATCACACCAATCTTGGTGTGGTCAGATGCTTTGAGGGCAGAGGAAAGATCTAGGGTCTAATAGACCCCAATTTTTTCAAAAAAAGAGTACCTGTCACTGCCTATTGCTATCATAGGGGATATTTACATTCCCTGAGATAACAATAAAAATCATAACAAAGAAAAAAAATGGAAGGAACAGTTTAAAAATAGAATAAAAAAGCTAAATAAATAAAAAAAAAAAAAAAAAAAAAAAAAAAAAAAGCACCCCTGCCCCCCCTTCTCTTGCGCAAAGGCGTACACAAGCGTTGGTCTGGCGTCATATGTAAACAGCAATTGCAGCATGCATGTGAGGTATCACCGCGAAGGTCAGATCGAGGGCAGTAATTTTAGCAGTAGACCTCCTCCGTGAATCTAATGTGGTATCATGTAAAGGCTTTTAAAGGCTTTTAAAAATGTATGTAGTTTGTCGCCACTGCGTGTTTGTGCGCAATTTTAAAGCATGTCGTGTTTGGTATCCATGTACTCGGCCTAAGATCATATTTTTTATTTCATCAAAAATTTGAGCAATATAGTGTGTTTTAGTGCATTAAAATAAAAAAAAGTGTATTTTTTCCACAAAAAATGCGTTTGAAAAATCGCTGCGCAAATACTGTGTGGAAAAAAAAAAATGCAACACCCACCATTTTAATCTGTAGGGCCTTTGCTTTAATAATATATATAGTGTTTGGGGGTTCAACGTAATTTTCTTGCAAAAAAAAAAATATGTTTTCATGTAAACAAAAAGTGTCAGAAAGGGCTTTGTCTTCAAGTGGTTAGAAGAGTGGGTGACGTGTGACATAGGCTTCTAAATGTTGTGCATAAAATGCCAGGACAGTTCAAACCCCCCCAAATGACCCCATTTTGGAAAGTAGACACCCCAAGCTATTTGCTGAGAGCAATGTTGAGCCCATTAAATATTTTTTTTTTTGTCCCAAGAGATTGAATAATGAAAAAAAAAAAAAATATATATATTTTTTTTACAAAAAGTTGTCACTAAATGATATATTGCTCAAACATGTCATGGGCATATGTGGAAATACACCCCAAAATACATTCTGTTGCTTCTCCTGAGTACGGGGATACCACATGTGTGGGACTTTTTGGGAGCCTAGCTGCGTACGGAACCCCAAAAACCAAGCACCGCCTTCAGGCTTTCTAAGGGAGTAATTTTTTTATTTCACTTCTCACTGCCAATCACAGTTTCGGAGGCCATGGAATGCCCAGATGGCATAAAACCCCCCAAAATGACCCCATTTTGGAAAGTAGACACCCCAAGCTATTTGCTGAGAGGTATTGTGAGTATTTTGCAGATGTCGCTTTTTGTCACAAAGTTTTGAAAATTGAAAAAAGAAAAAAAAAATTTTTTTTTCTTTACTTTCTTCATTTTCAAAAACAAATGAGAGCTGTAAAATACTCACCATGCCTCTCAACAAATAGCTTGGGGTGTCTACTTTCCAAAATGGGGTCATTTGGGGGGGTTTTGTGCTATTTTGGCATTTTATGGCCTTCGAAACTGTGATAGGTAGTGAGGAGTGAAATCAAAAATTTGCACCCTTAGAAATCCTGAAGGCGGTGCTTGGGTTTCGGGGCCCCGTACGCGGCTAGGCTCCCAAAAAGTCCCACACATGTGGTATCCCCATACTCAGGAGAAGCAGCAAAATGTATTTTGGGGTGCAATTCCACATATAACTATGGCATGTGTGAGCAATATATAATTTAGTGACAACTTTTTGAAGAAAAAAAAAATTATTTTTTATTTTTGTCTTTATTCAATCACTTGGGACTAAAAAAAAAAATATTCAATGGGCTCAACATGCCTCTCAGCAAATAGCTTGGGGTGTCTACTTTCCAAAATGGGGTCATTTGGGGGGGGTTTTGTACTTCTCTGCCATTTTAGCACCTCAAGAAATGAAATAGGCAGTCATAAATTAAAAGCGGTGTAAATTCCAGAAAATGTACTCTAGTTTGTAGACGCTATAACTTTTGCGCAAACCAATAAATATACGCTTATTGGCATTTTTTTTACTAAAGACATGTGGCTGAATACATTTTGGCCCAAATGTTTGACTAAAATTGAGTTTATTAGATTTTTTTTATAACAAAAAGTAGAAAATCTCTTTTTTTTTCAAAATTTTCGCTCTTTTTCCGTTTATATCGCAAAAAATAAAAATCACAGAGGCAATCAAATACCATCAAAAGAAAGCTCTATTTGTGGGAAGAAAAGGACGCAAATTTCGTTTCGTTACAAAATTGCATGACCGCACAATTACCAGTTAAAGTAGTGCAGTGCGAAATTGAAAAAAGACCTCTGGTCCTTAAGCTGACAATTGGTCCGGGGCTGAAGTGGCTAGAGTTTACACTTAAAATAAAAAAAAACAAGAATGTGTGTCCCAAGCAAAAATTTGTATTAAAGGGGAAATGTAATGTATTGCTAGTAAGTACATATTGTGAGTTTATTATAGATGGGTTTAGTTTACATTAAAGTAGAACTATAGGCAAAATCTTTTTTTTTTTTTTTTTTTCATTTTGAATAGCGTAAGGGAGGGTTATAACCCCTGCCAGATTTCTTTTCACCATCTGTGTTCCATTGCTGAGATTTTCCTTTTACTTCCTGTCACATAGCCAAAGTGAGAGGAAATCCCTGGACATTAAGGGAATTCCTTGAGGACCCCCAGCTCACCAGAACCAGTATCCCCATTGGAAGATTTCCCCTCTTTTACTTTTTAGGGGGTAACCCAAAATGTGGGATTTTCTTTTACTTTCACCGATAATGGTAAACCGGACAAATAGAGAGGGTGAATCTTCTTAACGGGGGCACAGACGGTAATAAAAACCTGACCAGTTTGAATCCCTCTCCACTCTATCCAAAACTAAAAAAAGGTTTGGGCTTTAGTTATACTTTAAAGTAACCATTACAAGACACATTTTAAAATTTTATTGTCCTCCTGTTGGTAGGAAGGACTATTTCATGAAGTAAAACAGATACATGTGAGACTTTTGGAGCACTTTTTAGAAAGCAGAAAATGCTATTATTGGTTTGCTTGCCCGGGTCACTGAGGAGGCCTCCAAAGAGGCACCAACCAGAAGACCAATGATGTTCCTTAACCACTTCAATACCAGGCACTTAGACAACTTCCCGCCCAAGCCAATTTTCAGCTTTCAGTGCTGTCGCAATTTGAATGACAATTGCACGGTCTTGCTACACTGTACCCAAACAAATTTTTTATCATTTTGTTCCAACAAATAGAGCTTTCTTTTGGTGGTATTTGATCACCTCTGCGATTTTTTTATTTTTTGCGCAACAAACAAAAAAAGACCGAAAATTTTGCAAAAAAAAAAAAAAGTTTTTCTTTGTCACTGTTAATTTTTTTTTGTAAATAAGTGCGTTTTCTTCTTCAATGACGGGCACTGATAAGGCGGCACTATAGGGCACTGATGAGGTGGCACCGATTATGGGCACTGATGGGCATTGATAGGTGGCACTGGTATGCGGCACTGATGGGCACTCATAGGTGGCACTGATGGGTACTTATGGGTGGCACTGATGCACACATAGGTGGCACTGATAGGTGGGCATGGATGGGCACTGATGGGTGGCATTGCTGGGCATCCCTTTTTTAAACATTTTTTTTTTTTTTTAATAAATATGATGTGCCAATCAGTGCCCATCTGTGGGCACTGATTGGCATATTTTTTTGCATTTTTTTTTTTTTTAACATGTGGATGACCATGGGGGATGTACCTGGCCATCCACATGCTGGGGGCTTCCCTGGTGGTCCTGGGGGCTTCCCTGGTGGTCTAGTGTGGGCATCTGAGGGGGGGCTGCGCTGATAAACAATCAGCGCATACCCCCCCTGTCAGGAGAGCCGCCGATCGGCTCTCCTCTACTCGCGTCTGTCAGACGCGAGTGAGGAAAAGCCGATCAACGACTCTTCCTGTGTACATCGTGATCAGCCGTGATTGGACACGGCTGATCACGTGGTAAAGAGCCTCCGCCGGAGGCTCTTTACCGAGATCAGTGTAGCGGTGTGTCAGACTGACACACCGATCGCCGTGATGCGCGCCCCCACGGGCGCGTGGCGGCTGTTATCCTGAAGGACGTCATATGACGCCCAGTCAGGATAACTAAACCACTTCCCGGACGTCAATCTGCTATTGACCGGGCGGTAGGTGGTTAAAGGAGGAAAACTTTTTGCCATACCTCTTCTGTGGGTCACAGGAGTGCCCTTAGTTCTGCACTACTGTGACCCATATTCAGACAACAGCTAATGTCACACAGCCGCTCTGGGCTCAGCAGGGAACCCGACAACAATGATGCGTACCGCTGAGAAGCTGAGCCAGCGGCTCCTGCCATCTCCCCAGCCCAGCACTCCAGTGAGCACTGGAGGGACAGAATATGTCTAAGAAAATATATGACCATGCAATCTTCAATCATGTGCATATAAATTAAATATAGTGCAAATACTCAGAGTACTTATAACCCTCTATCTTGCAAAAGGGTATTGGTGATGGTTTCCGTACATCAGTACCTCATCTGACCTGTATGCACTCTAATGACGTGAATAAACAAAGTAACACTCCCGTGCACCATATGTGACCTCTCAATAAATTTGAACACATAACCACATAAATTGCTCAATATTAACACATCAGAACATTTAGTGATACATATAAAGTCCAATTAGGGTAAGTGAACCCCTCCAAATAAACAATCGTGACAAAAAATCTTCTGGTGATGTGTAGTTTTCACTCATTCCAAATAAACTCTTGTCAGTAGAATAAGACCCTTCACCATAAGGAATCCTCTTTCTGTCACCCAATAGTGAATAATAGGCTGGCTGCTTACCAGATTGAATTGACTACTTTACCTAAAAAGTAATCAATCGCGCTTGTACAGGAATGTGCCTGTTCACATAGATATACCAGGAGATGATACCAGGTGCTCTTCCTCCCAAGTGGCTCAGGTAAGATACATAAAGAGGAGCAAAACACAGCTACATAGCATAATATTGCTTTTTTACTTGTAAAAATTTGATAAAAAACATAGCCAATTGGCTACTCACATTTCTCAGTGCCCAACCCGGCACTGGGGCTGCTCGCTTTAAGATTAATATGGTAGAGATTTCTTCCAAATGGCTCTGTGTCTCCAGCGTGCGCTCCAGCCAACGCCGCCGACAACCAGACAAACGTGACCAGCTACCGCCTCCGACGTACGTTTCGTTGACACGTCTTCAGGGGGGCGTACCTGGTCACTGGGTCAGTCTGATTTCTAGTGCCTGTCATTAGCTATCAGCCAATGAGAGGCCGAAGTATTGCACAGCCTCAGTCCTGCCCGGGCAGTATTTGCACTATATTTTAATTTATATGCACATGATTGAAGATTGCATGGTCATATATTTTCTTAGATATATGCAGCGCCCCTATTGCACAAACTTTCACAATCTATAAATCTTACGATTTTCAAGGTAGCAGCTTTTTTTTAAATCTTTTTAGTTTTTTATTTTATGGTATATTAGAGACATATGTCTTTATAGTGGAGATATATTTCTCTATACAGTAGCACTAATTTATATATATTTTTTCACGTGGCGCAGAGTTTAAAATAGCTGTTTGGCAGCTGCCTTTACCCACTGAAGGGACAGAGTAGTGACTGACAGTCACTACTCTGTGCTCAGAGCAGACCAGAGAACTGAGGGATAAGCAGTCGTTAATTGTTCTGGTCTTGGTGTAGAGCCGGCAGGGGACAGCTGAAGCATCGAATCGGTGCTGCAGCCATCTTGGTGAGTTTTTTTACACTTCTCTTTCTGTAACACCTAACCCCTAAAGTGACCATGTACAATTAATTGCAGCAAAAGCAAGACTCCAAAAAGAGTACACTTTGCATGGAGGGTAGGCTGTCCTAAACTGCATTTTGTCTTCTGGTTTTAGACTTTCAAAATTACTCTAAGTTGGGCCTCAGACTAATATGCTTATCTGGTCACTAAATTATACGTAAAGGCGAAACGTCTTTTTTTTTTTTTTAAATATACAGTCAGACTTCCTTTTTTTTTTTTTTTTTTTTTGCTGTCCGTGTCTCATTCAGGAGATTTTATCTTCACTTTCTGAAGACTAAAAACCTGACAGAAGTTCTAACCATCTTTCTAAAACTGAAAAAAAAATTGGCTTTCCATACACTTTAAGTTTTGGCAGCCTTCTCTAAACAGATTTGAGAGACCTTTTTCAGTTCTTTTCTTTTTCAACTTGAGCTCCTGAATGGTGGCTTACGTCACTTCCAGTTCCATTTTGTATGGCTCATTCTTGGCGGCTTTAATCCCATCACATACTTTTCCCCATTTTTGAGTCCTTTTTGGCTGGAAGCGTGACATGGATAACTCGCAGGATGTGACGGGAGTGGATGGGGTGGTGGTGCGCGTGAGGCTTTGTCTACATCTGCAGGAGAGAGCTGTATACAGGTGCATCTCATAAAATTAGAATATCAAAAAGTTAATTTATTCAGTAAGTAAATTCAAAAAGTGAAACTCATCATATATTTTATATACATGTGTTACATACAGAGATATATTTCAAGCATTTCTTTCTTTTAATTTTGATGATTATGGCTTACTGCTATGAAAACCCCAAATTCAGTATCAGAAAATTTGAATATTACATAAGACCAATAAAAAAAGGATTTTTTAATACAGAAATGTTGGATTACTGGAAAGTATGTCCATGTACAGTATAGTATGCACTCAATACTTGGTTGGGGGCTCCGTTTGCATGAATAGCCGCATCAGTGCGGTGGGGCATGGGAGGCGATCAGCCTTTGCCACTGCTGAAGCTTTATGGAGGCTTAGGTTGCTCTGATAGCGGCCTTCAGCTCATCTGCATTGTTGGGTCTGGTGTCTCATCTTCCTCTTGACAATACCCCACAGGTTCTCTATGAGGTTTAGGTCAGGCGAGTTTGCTGATACCATGATCATTAAACCAGGTATTGGTACTTGTGACGAAATGTCCCTACACTCGGCTTGAGTGCTTTCGTCATATACTACTTCCTCCCAGTCTGAATATAGATATCAGATATTCCAACCACTCCCAAGCATAAAACAAGACGACACTTGCTTAGTGCTAACATGGACTGATTTATTAGAACCAAAATGACAAGTATTTATAATACAGTAGAAGAGGAGGTCCCCCCTCCTGCTAATTTATTCTAACAATACAACTGTAGCCAGAAACAGAATTAACCTGAGCTAATTATCTAAATCAACACTCAGACTAGTTGACTGAGAGATGAGACTTTTCAGGGTAAGACTTTACGCCTCCTAGCTCCCTAACTATTCAATACACATTACCATAAACATCAACACAGGGTAGTTGACAACAAGTAGCACAAACAACAATGTGTGGAATACTTTTGCAAGCCAGACTAGACAACAGACAGGTGGCTGGAGTTCATGACATTAGCATCTGACAATGTGTGTCCCAACAGCATGAGACAACACACATTATATATACAGCTTTGAATCTGACTAGCACAGATTATAGTGGTGTTCTCATTCACCCTGTGCCCCTTAAAATCCAGGGCCCATAATCAGTCGGCAAGAGGTTCGCATTCAGTCCTCTCAAAAAGCCTGTGTCCCGGCTAGGTCTGTCACAGTACTTTTGGCAGTTTGGGCAGGTGCCAAGTCCTGCTGGTCAGCAGAGGGAAGCATTAGGTGCTCTGTAATTTCCTGGTAGAGGGCTGCGCTGCTGATTTTGGACTTGATAAAACACTGTGAAACCGACACCAGCAGATGACATGGCTCCCGAATAATCACTGACTGTGGAAACTTCACACTGGACCTCATGCAGCTTGGATTCTGTGCCTCTCCACTCTTCCTCCAGACTCTGAAACCTTGATTTCCAAATGAAATGCTAAATTTTCTGCAGTCTGTGATTTAGGGAGCCATGTCATCTGCTGGTGTTGCTCCACTGTGTTCTATCAAGTCCAAAGTCAGCGCAGCCCTCTACCAGGAAATTATACAGCACTTCATGCTTCCCTCTAAATCAGCATCTCCATAAAGCTGGTCAATTTTCCAGCAGGACTTGGCACCTGCCTACACTGCCAAAAGTACCAATACCTGGTGTAATGATTATGGTATCACTGTGCTTGATTGCCCAGCAAACTGGCTTGAACTAAACCCCATAGGGAATCTGTGGGGTATTGTCAAGAAGAAGATGAAAGACACCAGACCCAACGATGCAGATGAGCTGAAAGCTGCTATCAAAGCAACCTGGGCTTCCATAACACCTCAGCAGTGCCACAGGCTTATCGCCTCCATGCCACGCCGCATTGATGCAGTAATTCATGCAAAAGGAGCCCCGACCAAGTATTGAGTGCATACTATACTGTACATGGACATACTTTTCAGTAAGCCAACATTTTTGTATTAAAAATATATTTTTTTTATTGGTCTTATGTAATCTAATTTTCTGAGATACTAAATCTTGAGTTTTTAACTGACTAAGCCATAATCCTCAAAATTAATTAAAAGAAAGAAATACCTAAAATATATCACTCTGTAAGTAACACACCTATATATAATAATGAGTTTCAGTTTTTGGAATTTAAATTCTAAAACTAAACTTTTTGATATTCTAATTTTATGAGATGGACACTGCTTTGCTTTGCCTGGGTCAGGGTCCTAACATGCCACTTCGGTTTTTTTTTTTTTTGATTGACACAGGAAGTCTTTAACCTTCAGGTTATACGCTTACAGGATGATTATATACTGGCAAACAAAAATGTATTATTGATTATTTTTTGCTAGCACTTTTTTTTACTTGATTTTTCTTCAATGAATACTCCTCTGTAGATCACTGTTGGAGCTTTGGTTACTCAACTGCGGCTATGTGGCACTATCATTTTCAGCCTGGCTTTTTGGATACCGCAGACCCTCCTCGGCTGGATGTAGGGGATAGTGTAGAAATTCCCAGACCCCGTTCTAGTTTAAAGTTAGCTGTGGATCGCATACTAGGTCCAGAGCTGTTGTCTTTGCCTTTGCACTTGCCCTATGTCTGATGACTGACTGACTAGATCTGTCAGGCCAAGCCCAGGGAAGCTACCCCAATTATTTGGGTTGCTGGCTGTCTTCAATCCCCAGTTCCTCAGAAGGTGTAATGCTGTTGAACTGAGAGATGTCACCTGCTTGGAGCAGTGTTGCTCTCTCTCTCTCTCTCTCTCACTCTCTCTCTCTCTCTCTCTCAGCTCTCCTCTCTCTCTCTCACACCACACAGCCCCAGGGGAACATCTTCACCTTGCTGCTCTTGTATG
The DNA here is from genome assembly GCA_028564925.1 of Lithobates sylvaticus. Taxonomy (NCBI): domain Eukaryota; kingdom Metazoa; phylum Chordata; class Amphibia; order Anura; family Ranidae; genus Lithobates; species Lithobates sylvaticus. The sequence continues at coordinate 232,930,336 of CM053026.1, forward strand.
CCCAGAGACTCAAGGAGCTTTAATATGTTGCCTTTGCCAATGTAGTTACATAGTTACATAGTTAGCTAGGCCGAAAAAAGACACAAGTCCATCCAGTTCAACCATAAAAATAAAAGAAATAATAAATAAAAATAAAATATATCGTACAATCCAATAAACCCCATTCTATACCCACAGTTGATCCAGAGGAAGGCAAAAAAAAAAAAATGTACAGTGACTTTGGTTAGCTCCAGTCATCTGACCCTCATCTGCTACCAGCTGTCCAGGTAGCATGAGTACCTAGGGCCTAGGCTCTTACTCTGAGCCACTTTACCACCACACAGTCACAGGTATTTGCTAACCCTGATTGTAGAGGCCACAAAAGCGTTCCCACGCCCTCTTCTGCAGATTTTCCATCCGATTTACCTATGGCCTTAATGGCTTCCAAACTGTCCGATTCCAATTCGCTCCAGTCCTTGACTGATGAGCTTTACTCTCAAATTAAAGGAGACCGTTTCAGCTTTATTGATGTTGTGTGCACCGCACTGCAACTAGAGAGGCAGCCTGTTGCTTCCATCAGTGCTATTTCTAGTGTTGGGGCATTAATAATTGATAAGGTCTTTTGCACTTGCTTTTCCAACTATTTCACTACGAAGAACACCCTGACAAGCTGTCTCCCCCGTTCTCCCCCGTTTACTAGTCTTGTTTCTAATTAGTGAGGATTTTGTACAGAAGTGGTTTATTGCCACTGTGGATCTGGCCTTGGCCTTCCTTAACCCCCCTGGTGGTATTCCCGAGTCTGGCTCGGGGTGAGATTTCTGTACCAAAAGTGGTAACCCCGAGCCACTCGGGCTTGCATTGCAGGATACAGGGGAAGTTACTTACCTTATGCCCTGGATCCTGCGATGTCTCCCCGCTGTGTGTGCGAGCCGTCTGCTCGCTCCATTCACACAGTGTCCGAGTGCCGCTGATCTCCGTTCCCTGCGACGTTACGACGCACGGAAGCGGAGATCGGCTCCAAATTCAAAAAAGTTAAAAAACACAGTACACATACAGTACTGTAATCTTACAGATTGCAGTACTGTATAAAAAAAAATACACATCCCCTTTGTCCCTAGAGGTCTGCCCAGTGCCCTGCATGTAATTTTATATAATAAATAAAAAAAATTCTGCCTGGAAACTGGAGATTGTCCATAGCAACCAAAAAGTGTCCCTTTATGTCAAAAGTGGTTTTAGACCAGCTAGAAAACAACGATAATAAATTAGAATCACAATTCATCATCAAACACTAAATTTAATGACAGCGACTATTCTGCAACTGAGCAAATTTTAGTGTTTTTGATTTGATTACATTATTAAATAGTTTTTATATATATTTTTATTTTATTATAATTTATGATTTTGTGTTTCAAACTTTATCATACCCGGGATGTCTACTAGACTCTGGTTTGGACAGATTTAAGTGAGTTATTCATAAGAATTGCAGGCCTACAATATAAAAACGCCAAATTTCTATGCAAAATAATTGTACCGCTTTCAGCACAAAATGCCAGACAGAATCATACCGCCAGGGAGGTTAACAGGGGTGTATTGCTCTGGTAGAGGTTGTGCATGTTTTTGAGGACCCGGCTGATAAGCCTGAAGTCTTTTCTAGAGCTCTGGCCTTGCTGGCAGGTCTTGGTCTTTTCATCTAATTTTGGTTGTGATGCTACTTTGTCCATACATGTCTGACTAGTCAAAATCCTTTGAAATAGATGTAACTGCTGCTGAGGTTGATGCATCACTGATAAAATGTGGTCAGCAGATGGCCGCACTGGTATATTTCAGCTGTGAAGGTTTTCTAGAAGCATCCTGTTTCAGTTCATATGTGTAGATCACTTAGACTAAAGTGCTGAACTGTGGAACCCTTGTGTAAAATTAATTTGATCCGCATACTGTTCGAGGGACCGCATCTCTTTGGACCGGCTCTTGACAGTATCATCAAGAATGCTACTGGTAGCAAGGGCACCCTAAGCAGAAGATGACTACAGACAGCAAAATCATCTTCCTCATCTCATAGTAAATATCCCTTTTTTAAATTTCTTCAATGCCCCCAAACCTACCCATCGAGATCCTCCAAGCTTGGTTCCCCACCCACTTGCAAGGTCTGCCAATTCAGTATGAAGGTGAACCCCCACTTTTAAGAGCAGGCAAAACCTAACCTTTGTGGACGCATTGACGGCTTGCATCTCAGACGCTTAGGTGCAGGAGGGGGTTTCCCTGGGCTACAAATTGGAGTTTTGTATAAGCTGCACTCCAAGCCTTCCCCTGCCCTAGTGAGCAATGAATGTTCTTTAGCAAAAGAACATACATTACACATTAATAATTATGCTGCGAAAATGAGTGTGTGATGTTAATTGTAATCAGCAATGCTCCTATGTCTTCTTGCTGGAGGCTGCCATTTTGTTGAAGCCCAGAGCAGTCACATCCTTATTGGTAACTGTCCCTTTCTCCTTGGTCTCAAAAACTTTATGCCACTTTCTTAAATTAAAATATGTAGATTTCCATCCTTGATTGTATGTCTCAAATAGAGAGGAAAACTGACAGAAGCTCTGTCGTGCTGAAGTTCACATGCTGCCAATGAGGGAGAAAAGTGAGAAAATCAGGGAGATGAGGCACTATCCTCTCTTACAGTATCTCACAAAAGTGAGTACACCCCTCACATTTTTGTAAATATTTTATTATATCTTTTCATGTGACAACACTGAAGAAATAGCACTGCTACAATGTAAAGTAGTGAGTGTACAGCTTGTATAACATTGTAAATTTGCTGTCCCCTCAAAATAATTCACATTAATGTCTAAACTGCTGGCAACAAAAGTGAGTACACCCCTAATTGAAAATGTCCAAATTGGGCGCAAGTAGCCATTTTCCCCTCACGGTGTCATGTGACTTGTTAGTGTTACAAGGTCTCAGGTGTGTTAAATTTAGTATTCTCTCTTACTGGTCACTGGAAGTTTCACATGACATCTCATGGCAAAGAACTCTGAGGATCTGAAAAAAGAAATTAAAAAAAAGAATTGTTGCATAAAGATGGCTTAGGCTATAAGAAGTTTGCCAAGACCCTGAAACTGAACTGTGTGGCCATACAGCGGTTTAACAGGATAGGTTCCACTCAGAACAGACCCCGCCATGGTCGATCAAAGAAGTTGAGTGCTCAGCATCATATCCAGAGGTTGTCTTTTGGGAAATAGACATAGGAGTGCTGCCAGCATTGCTGCAAACGTTAGAGAGGTGGGGGGCCAGCCTGTCAGTGCTCAGACCATACACCGCACACTGCATAAAATTGGTCTGCATGGCTATTGTCCGAGAAGGAAGCCTCTTCTAAAGATGATGCACAAGAAGCCCCACAAACAGTTTTCTTGCCTTCAGCAGATTAAGGACATGGATTACTGGAAATGTCCTGTGGTCTGATAAGACCAAGATAAACTTATTTGGTTCAGATGGTGTCAGGCGTGTGTGGCGGCAACCAGGTGAGGAGTACAAAGACAAGCGTGTCTTGCCTACAGTCAAGCATGGTGGTGGGAGTGTCATGGTCTGGTGTTGCATGAGTGCTGCTGGCCCTGGGGAGCTACAGTTCATTGAGGGAACCATGAATGCCAACATGTACTGTGACATACTGAAGCAGAACATGATACCCTCCCTTTCGAAAAAGACTGGGCCGCAGGGCAGTTTTCCAACATAACGACCCCAAACACACCTCCAAGATGACACTGCCTTGTAGTGTCCCCACAGCCTGTTTGACCCCGAAACTGCAAAGCTGAGGGTCCATTGTTTCTGGTGAGTGGGGACACAAGAGGGGAGTGTGGTACATGGCACAGCAATTTCATATGAAGCACTTTCTACTTATTTGGAGCACCTTAGCATGTTGCAAGAGACTTTGTTGTATATTGACAATTTTTTTTTGTTGTTTATCACTAATATATCACAACTGTAAGCACTGTATTGATTTTTGTTTAATAAGGAAATACAGATTAGTGTCTGCAGGTGCCACATAAAAAGTGCCACATAAAAAGTTGGGCACCACACTTTGCAAGAAGTCCCTTGACGCAGCATTCTGGTGTTGCATGTATTTACACACATGTATTTACAAATGTATGCTACTTAAACATCTGCTTTTAACTTAACTTGAATTTTATTTAAAGTAAAATTCCAGGTTTCAATTCACTTTGAAGCCTAATTCCACATTTATTGTATGGAGCAAGCTGGCCCAAGCAAACTATTTACTGTACTAGCCGGTGCTCTTGCTGAGAGCCGTGTTCTGGCAGTGGGACAGAAACTTCCCATTCCACTTCCATGAAATAGTCAGGCTGAGTTCTGCTCAGCCATTCACTGTAATCTTTGTATTCTATAAATGAATATAAAGCTGCCTCTGATTGGCTGAGGTGGAGAGGCGGGTGGATGTTGTCACAATTGGGTTTAAGGGGTTAAAACAGCCTGCCCGCTAAATGCCCTCTAAAGACAACACGTATGTGTAAACGAACCTTAAATGTTTTCATTTGCGTGCAGAGGTTTTTCATGGAATCCAACAGGTCAGTCATTGCCTCCCTCCATTCCAGAGACCTGGCCTCTGTGGATATCAAGAATGTGTGCTTGCATGTCCCCATCGTTCTAGCACACAACACTACCAGTTTGTTGCCCTTCCTTTTGGTCTGTCTACTGGACCCTGAGTGTTCATCAAGGTCTTTGCGCCCGTGCTAGCCTTGTTTCGCCAACAGGACATTCCCACAGTGGGATACCTACTTGTCAGACAATGTCAGATGGACTGTCCAGGCTCTACAAAGGTTTGGTTGGATCCTGAACCTTCATAAGTCACAGTTGGAAAAGACTCATTGCTTGGAATACCTGGGTCTTATCCTGGAGACTGCTCAGTCTAGAGTTTTCTTTCAGCCACAGAAATGTCTCCCTCTTTGCTCCCAGAAATGGACCCTACAGTCCAGGAGCCATCCAAATCTGCCTTATTTTCGTGGCTGACATTTAAGTCAGTCCCATTTGCCCAGTTCCACGCCAGACCGCCAACATTCTAGCTGCATGGGACAAGAAGGTACAGTCACTGGGCCTACCAATGTGCCTGACACCCAGGACCAGAATGTCTCTGGCTGGTGGATCACCAAACCAGCCCCTTGAGTCAAGCAAATATTCTCTTCCACTATCCTGGAAGATCCTCATGGCAAGAGGCTGGGCAGGTGTTGTGGACACCCTAACAGCGCAGGGAACTTGGCCACCACCAGAAGCTTGTCTCCTTATAAAATATTGGAGTCCAGAATGATCTGTCTATCCCCAAAACACTGGAATACTCAACTGCCTGGTCATCCAATTCTGATTCAGTTGCACAGCATCAGCCATCAGGAAAGAAACAGATGTCTAGCTGCAGAAAGAGAAGCAGTACAACCTGATCAATGCCTTTTCTGCTCTGAAGCTCCTTCCTTATCTGCTCCACAAGATTGAGATGCAAGGTATTCTGGCAATTTTCATTGCAGCGAACTCGGGAGAACAAGGTACCTCATCTGGACTCCTGGCAGACATCCCGTGGACACTTCTAGATCTTTTGTATCATGGGTCACTTTACCATCCTGCTTCACAGTCACTGGCTATGACAGCATGGCTGTTTGAAGGCTAGATTCCATGGTAGTGTAGTTCTTTTTGATTCAGGCTTAGTACACACCTAAAAGCTAGGTCTATATCACGCAAAGTCTACCACCGTACATGAAAGCATGCTACCTGGTGCTGTAATGGTCATGCGTACTGGGTACACAAATAGCTGTGCGTGTAGCAGCCATTTTGTTCACGTCACAAGTCTCCCATGCCATTTTGTCATAAGAAGGCATAGCCACAGTGACCTTTCCTCCCTTCTTCCTTCAGTTTATACAATGCACAAACTTTAAGCTGATGCCAGAACCACCTTATCAGATTCTTGATGAGACAGAGGCAGATTCTCTCATGCCTATTAGCTGAATCCACATTTCCACCTGGAAACTCGAATAAAAATGTCACTCAACAGGCCTGAGTACCTCGAGTTGTAACAGCATCCCTGTTGTAAGTGGCTCAGCTGGGGGGCAATGGCCAATACACATTCCTGATTAACTGGTTATTAGAAAAGGCTCTAAACTTTCAGTATATGTCATAACTCATGAAATAATAACAGCACAGCCATAGTAAGCTCATTTACTTTCCTCAGTTAATTTGTAACATTTCAAGTCCAAACACCCCTATCGTAGACGTTATGGGGAACCACTGAAATCCTTTAGCCTTTTAGGTAAAGTAGACATTTGAAACCTGTCATATTTATATTCATTCCAAAGTGATTTTCATGCTGGACAATATTATACATGTTAGCAGACTGTAAACGTTAGATATCTAGAGAGATGAATACTTAGAAATCTGTATCTGGGACCTCATAAAAGTGGTGACATCCCAGCAACCACCTCTTAGACCAGATGATTGGTCAGATGGTCTCTGTCAACACCCCCCTTAATGTGAAAAAAAATGTAATGCAACCACATCTTGAGAGCTCACACTAACATCAAACCAAGGAACGCCTGTCAAGTCGCATGAGAGCCTGCTCATTGACCGAATTCTGCTGAAAGCAGGACATTGTTTAGTATTCTCACCCTCAACTCTTTTTTTATTTCTGTTTCATTGTTGTTTTTGTGTCTTTTTAACACCTTTTTTTTGTAAATATTTTATTTGCACCATTTTTCACCTTTTCATTATTAAACCATATTTTGAAAAGAGTTAAACTGTCTCTATTGCTCTAACGCAAACTCAAAGAATCCCTGTCTCTTGAGGAGGGCTACTGTAGTATAAACCTCTGAATATACCTGTCTGTGGTGACAGTGTGTATACAGATGTTTATTGTAAAATCATAATTGTATTGCTAGTCTTGTGAAAGTTCTAACTCTTTTGGTAAAAGTCAGTGGTAGCAGTTTAAAGGGTCAATTGCTTAGTTAAAGTGATACTAAAGACTTGTTTTTTTTCTTTTAAAAAAAAAAAAACAACCATATACTTACCTGCTCTGTGAAATGGTTTTGCACAAAGCAGCTTGGATCCTCCTTCTCGGGTCCCTCTTTGGTGCTCCTGGCCCCTCCCTCCTGTCAAGTACCCCAACAGCAAGCCGCTTGCTATGGCGGCACCCAAGCCGAGCAACAGCTCCCTGTGTTCATTTAAACACAGAGCCGTGGTTTGGCCCCACCCCCTCTTTCTCCTGATTGGCTAACTGACTTTGACAGCAGTGGGAACCAATGACACCGCTGTTGTGTCTCAGCCAGTCAGGAGGGAAAGTCCCGGACGGCTAAGGCAGTCGTGCACATCGCTGGATAGAGATGGACCTCATGTAAGTATTAGGAGAGCGGCTGCACACAGAAGGTTTTTTTTTTATTTTAATGCATAGAATGCTTTAGGGTAAAAAAAATCTTCTGCCTTTACAACCTTTAACTTAATCCAGTGACAATAGCTCTGTCATTTGCTACTTTTTTTGGTCCCACGAGTTAGAGCATATTTGTGCAGAGTGAGGCTAAAGCCCCATACACACGGTCGGAAAATCCGACCACCAAATCCATCTGATTTGGTCTGACGGATTTAGTCCGACACTGGTGTTGCATACACACGGTCGGACAAAGTTGTCGGAAAATCCGATCATTCTGAACGTGGTGACGTTTGTTGCCTACGACGGGACTACGTAGAGGCTAGTAGCCAATAGCTTTGGTCTTGTAATGTGATCTGAGCATGCGTGGCACTTTGTCCGTCGGAATTCGCTACACACGATCGGAATTGGTGTGATCGGACTTTGTTGTCGGAAAATCTTTAGAGCAGGAGATACAACTTTGTCCGTCGGACAATCCGATGGAAACTGTCTGATGGTGCCTACACACGGTCGGAATTTCCGACAACATTGTCCGATAGGACAGAATCCATCGGAAAATCCGACCGTGTGTATGGGGCTTAAGAGTGTCATTGTTGGCATATCAGTGACAGTGCAGTGGGAGGTTGACCAGTCCTTTTTACCAGGGCCAGATTAAGAACATCATGGGCCTGGTGCTGAGGATTTTGGTGGGGCCTTTTATAAACAAAAAATAAATATGCAAACAGTTTTTTGTTATAACATATTAAATGAGAGAGAGAGAGAGAGAGAGAGAGAGAGAGAGGATGAAAGAGGTGTGAGGGGTAAGGGAGGGAGGATGAGAGAGAAAGGGGGGGTGAGAAAAAGAGGATGCACATGAGCATGCGTGGGAATGACATCAACGCAGCCCGGCCAAGGCAAGTGATCGAAAGCACAGAACCCGGAAGGAAGACCGGGTGAATATGGAAGCGCCCGGGCCCCACCGGATTGATCACAGCACAGCACTGGAGGGCTCAGTCTGACAATTTAAGTGTACCCTAATGTGCTAATATGCTGTGCATACTTGTACATTATGGTATAATCTACTTCAGGGCCTCTAAAAAGTAGTAATGTTAGAAAGGTTTACTACCGCTTTAATATCACAGGAGCCTTCATGGGGCCCCCTACTGACCCGGTGGCCCTTGGGCAGTGCCTAAGTGCATAGTTGCCAACATTTCAAAAATATTTTAGGGATACTTTTTTTTACAAGTGCTATATTTAGAGTAGCTGACATGCCCTATGTTCCTCTATACACCACAATAGTAATTACAAAATTAAATAAGTACTAATAATGGGGCAGAACAAATATGAGGACTGAGATTTCCTTTAGTTGAACTAACAAAAGTGGGAAGTATGTGCAGGTGAGGGAGAGGAATGTGGAAGGTCTAACAGTGGGCACTATGTACATGAGGAGTGTGAAGGGTATGACAGGAGGCACTATGTACAGCAGAGGAGTGTGAAGGGTATGACAGTGGGCAGTATGCACAGCAGAGGAGTGTGGAGGGTATGACAGTGGGCACTATGTATAGGAGAGAAGTGTGGAGGGTATGACAGTGAGCAGTATGTACAGGAGAGAAGTGTGGAGAGTATGACAGTGGGCACTATGTATAGGAGAAGAGGATGAAGTAATCTGGGAAGGAAAAATGTAAAGGTTTGTGGAAGGATGTTTAGGGACTGCGTAGTGGTTAAGCGGGCCATACATGGATTGAAATTACACCAATTAAGCAGAGACCAGCCATAGTCTATCTATGTATGGGCTAGCTGGTTTTGCACAAGTCAACCTATTAACCGACTTGAGTACAACCAGCCTGTCAGGTTTTCCCCAAAACAATCAGTGCTGCCAGCTATAGTTAGCAACACTAATCATTGTATTCACTGGCAGAACACAATAACACTGCGGGAGTGATTCCCCCATTCACAGGTCAGCAGGTGAGAGGGTGTGTGGGGACAGGCTGGGGAGAGATACTAGTCAGTGGCTAGGTAGGCACTGGTTAGTATCAGAGCCAGATACACACAGGTTACATATGCCGCGATCGTTAGAGCGAGAGCAATAATTCTAGCACTAGACCTCCTCTGTAAACATGTAACCTGTAAAAAAATTTAAAGCATCGCTTGGTACACAAAAAAAATCGTGCTAACTTTACTGTTTTTTTTATGAATGAAACAGTTTCTTTCCAAAAAAAAAAACGTTTGAACAATTTACTAGCAAAAAAAAAATGATGATTTTTACATGTAGGAGAAAAGTGTCCGAATTGACCTGGGTGGCAAGGTGTTAATTATCATAAGTAATATACAAATAATTATTATAAGCCCTGTGAGTTCATCCTCTCAGTCTGCTGCAGAGTGTTCCAGCTTGTATTTAAACTGGCCGCTCTGTATGTAGCTTCTGACAGGCTGCGCAAGCAGCCCTGTATCTCCGGAACCATAGAACCAAGCAGCCCCATATTTTAACCAGTGCTGGGGTAGGTCTTTAGCTACATACTCCCCAAATGTGGGGTCTCTGTGACTCCTGATCACCGAGCTACAACCCAAAGTCAATCTTCTTTTTTTTTTTCTTTTTTTTTTGGGGGGGACAATGGGCCTATCTTGAGAGAGGGGCCTGGAGCTGCAGCTCCAATAGCCCCTATGTTAATCCGGCCCTGCTTTTTACGAGTTGGTGAAAAGAGCAGTGGTCTGACATCCACATTTGTTACAAGACCAGATAATTTCATCACAGAAAATACTCAGTGGGATGGATATTGACGTTTGTTCAGTCAGGTATGGACCAGCGTTTGGCCTTGAATACCATCAAGTGGCAAATACAGTTGTGCTCATAAGTTTACATACCCTGGCAGAATTTAAGATTTCTTGGCCATTTTTCAGAGAATATGAAGGATAACACAAAAACATTTATTTCACTCATGTTTAGTGTTTGGCTGAAGCCATTTATTATCAATCAACTGTGTTTACTTATTTTAAATCATAATGGCAACAAAAACTACCCAAATAGCCCGATCAAAAGATAACATGCACACAAGTTGACAAAGGGGTTTGAATGACTATTAACCGCTTCCCGACCGCCTAACGCAGATATACTGCGGCAAAATGGCACGGGCAGGCAAAATCACGTGCCTGTACGTGATCCTATAAATGCCTGCCCGTGGGTCGCTCGCGCACCGCCAGCGGCGCGCTCGCGACCCGGTCGGGAGCTCCGTGACCCCGGCCGCGGGACCAGCGGACCCGATCGCCGCTGGTGTCCCACGATCGGGTTACGGAGCTGAAGAACGGGGAGAGGTATGTGTAAACAAACCTCTCCCCGCGCTTCCTACTCTGTCTGTCATTGATTGGCTGTTCCCGGTCATTGGGAAAGCCGATCAATGACGTCAGACGTCAGCCCCGCCCCCTAATGTAAAAAAACACACACGTCACAGCCCATAACCCCTCCCCTCCCCCTAGTGGTTAACCCATTCACTACAACTGTCATTTATACAGGAATCAATGCATTTAAATAGCATTGATTGCTGTATAAATGACAATGGTCCCAAAAATGTGTCAAAAATGTCCGATGTGTCCGCCATAATGTCACAATAAAAATCGCTGATCGCCGCCATTACTAGTAAAAAAAAAAAAAAAAAAAAAATGCTATAAAACTATCCCCTATTTTGTAAACGCTGTAACTTTTGCGCAAACCGATCAATAATCGCTAATTGCGATTTTTTTTACCAAAAATATGTAGAAGAATACGTATCGGCCGAAACTGAGGAAAAAAATGTTTTTTTTTATATATTTTTTGGGGATATTTATTATAGCAAAAAGCAAAAAATATTGCATTTTTTTCAAAATTGTCGCTCTATTTTTGTCTATAGCGCAAAAAATAAAAACCGCAGGGGCGATCAAATACCACCAAAAGAAAGCTTTACTTGTGGGAAAAAAAGGACGCCAATTTTGTTTTGGAGCCACGTCGCACGACCGCGCAATTGTCAGTTAAAGCAACGCAGTGCCTAATCGCAAAAAGGGGCCTGGTCCTTTGGCTGCCAATTGGTCCAGGGCTGAAGTGGTTAAAGGTAACCATCCTCACCTGTGATCGGTTTGCTTGTAGTGTGTGTGCATTAAAGGACAATTCATTTCTGGACTCCTGATAGACCCTTGCATCTTTCATCCAGTGCTGCACTGACGTTTCTGGATTCTGAGTCATGGGGAAAGCAAAAGAATTGTCATAGGATCTGGTAGTTGAACTGTATAAAACAGGAAAGGGATATAAAAAGATATCCAAGGAATTGAGAATGCCAATCAGCAGTGTTCAAACTCTAATCAAGAAGTGGAAAATGAGGGGTTCTATTGAAACCAAACCATGGTCAGGTAGACCAACTAAAATTTCAGCCACAACTGCCAGGAACATTTTTGGGATGCAAAGAAAACCCACAAATATCTTCAGGTGAAATACAGGACTCTCAGAAAACGTGGTGTGGCTGTTTCAAGGTGCATAATAAGAAGGCACTTGAAGAAAGATAGGCTGCATGGTCGAGTCGCCAGAAGAAAGCCATTACTATGCAAATGCCACAAATTACCTAGTTACAATACGCCAAACAGCACAGAGACAAGCCTCAAACCTTCTGCCACAAAGTCATTTGGAGTGATGAGACCATAATGGTTGTGGCACACTGAAATATTTCGTTTCGGAATTTGTTTTCGTCCGAAAAATAAATTTATTTAGTTACTCCCGAAATTCGTTTTTATTTATTTTGTTTCGTTAAAAAATGCATTCGTCCGAAAATACAAAATAATTAAGGTTGAATCTGTCATTGAAGGCTTATGGTGTCTGTCGAATGTTCTAAGAAGATTTGACGGAGCAGCTAAACTGTACGATGACGCAATCGTACATTTCCGGCCGAATGTTCTGCCTACAAGCTATAGTAGAATTCTAATGTTGTATGACACTAGTATTAATTATATTTATTAATTATTATTACTAGTCAACCAACATTAGAATTCTTCTATAGCCTATGGGCAGAGCATTTGACCATAAATGTCCACTCGCGGTGACTGCTTCGTCGAATCTTCATGTCAAATCTTTTCTCTCTATGTCGAATAATCTTGGACTAATAGAGTTAGGTTAGGCACATTTGACCTTTTTTACTATTGTCTATATAATGTCGAATCTTTTCTCTCTATGTCGAATCTTTTCTCTCTATGTAGAATAATCTTGGACTAATAGAGCTAAGGTTAGGCACATTCGACCACAGGTTCGATGGACACAGATTGCTATTGTCAGCGTCATGTCGAATCTCCTATCTATAACTGTTGTTGCAACGAAAATAAAGCATTTGTTTATGTCGGATCTTTCGGTTTTCGGATTCTGCATGTTCGTTATCGTTTGTTAAAACGATAATGAAAATACCCGAAATTCGGACGAAAATGCATTTGGACGAAAACGAATGCACATGTCTAATAAACGCTACATTTGGAGATGAGTCAACAAGGCCTATGATGAAAGGTACAGAGGTGGATTGCTGATGTTTTGTGGATGTGTGAGCTACAAAGGCACAGGAAGTTTGGTCAAAATTGTTGGCAAAATGAATGCAGTATGTTATAAAAAAAATACTGGTGGAACATTTCATTCATCAGGCAGGAAGCTGCGCATGGGACTTACTTGGGCATTCCAACATGACAATGATCCAGAACACGAGGCCAAGTCGACCTGCCATTGGCTATAGCAGAATAAAGTGAAGGTTCTGGAGTAGCCATCTCAGTCTCCTGCCCTCAATATCATTGAGCCACTCTGGGGAGATCTCAAACATGCAGTTCATGCAAGACAGCCCAAGAATTTACAGGAACTGGAGGCTGTTTGCCAAGAGGAATGGGCAGCTTTACCATCTTAAAGAAGATAAAGAGTCTCATCCACAAATCCCACAAAAAACTTCAAGCTGTCATTGATGTTAAAGGGGGCAATACACAGTATTAAGAACTGGGGTATGTAAACGTTTGAACAGGGTCATTTGGGTAGTTTCTGTTGCCATTATGATTTAAAAAGAGTAAACACAGTTGATTGATAATAAATGGCTTCAGCGAAACACTAACCATGAGTGAAAAATGTTTTTGTGTTATCATTCATATTCTCTGAAAAATGGCCAAGGAATCATAAATTCCGCCAGGGTATGTAAACTTATGAGCACAACTGTAGCAGCTCTTGTAATCTTATTTAAAAAAGCACTTGCGTTCCCCTAGTGAAGGTCTTTGTACAGTGCCTTAAAAAAGGATTAAAATTTTCCACATTTGTCATGTTACAACCAAAAACGTAAATGTATTTTATTGGGATTTTATGTGATAGACCAACACAAAGTGGCACATAATTGTGAAGTGGAAGGAAAATGATAAATGGTTTTCAATTTTTTTTACCAATAAATATGTGAAAAGTGTGGCGTGCATTTGTATTCAGCCCCCCCCCTGAGTCAATACTTTGTAGAACCAACTTTCTCTGCAATTACAGCTGCAAGTCCTTTTGGGGATGTCTCTACCAGCTGTGTACATCTAGAGAGTGCCATTTTTGCCCATTCTTTGCAAAATAGCTCGAGCTGGATTTAGGTCTGGACTTTGACTGGGCCATTCTTACACATGAATATGCTTTGATCTAAACCATTCAATTGTAGATCTGGCTGTATGTTTAGGGTCGTTGTCCTGCTGGAAAGTTAACCTCTGCCCCAGTCTCAAGTCTTTTGCAGACTCTTAAGCCCCATACACACGGTCGGAAAATCCGACCACCAAATCGGATTTAGTCCGACACTGGTGTTGCATACACACGGTCGGACAAAGTTGTCGGAAAATCCGATCATTCTGAACGTGGTGACGTTTGTTGCCTCCGACGGGACTACGTAGAGGCTAGTAGCCAATAGCTTAGGTCTTGTAATGTGATCTGAGCATGCGTGGCACTTTGTCCGTCGGAATTCGCTACACACGATCGGAATTGGTGTGATCGGACTTTGTTGTCGGAAAATTTTTAGAGCAGGAGATACAACTTTGTCCGTCGGACAATCCGATGGAAAATGTCCGATGGTGCCTACACACGGTCGGAATTTCCGACAACATTGTCCGATAGGACAGAATCCATTGGAAAATCCGACCGTGTGTATGGGGCTTTAGGCCTAATGTACACAGGACGCTGAGGCAACCTCTTCTGAACGATTTAAAAACGCCTGTTTAGCCACGTTTGGGTCTAGGAGCGTTTATTTAAGATAACATCATAAGGCCTTCCCAAAGCACAAAAAACAGTATTATTTAACTATTTCAGCCATTCTGTGAGACCTGAGAGAGTAGCAGCAGCTGAGAGAGCAGCAGTGTACTTGTATCTACCTCAATTTCGGTGCTTTTACTATGGATCCCATAACTTAACATGAGGGCAAAATGGAATTAAAAAAGCCAGATATTAAATTTCATGCAACTATGTTTGATCAAGTCGGTGGTCAAGCTCAATGGTGGGGTCCTCTGGTTCAAATCTAACAACATATAGGTCAAATTCCAATTCTACTTTGGCTAACAGCAATGCTAGTGGTGTATTGGATTGGATCATGGGCTCATTAGAGGTATATAAATGGTCTATGAATTATTGCAAGCAATTACAAGTTTTTAAAATATTTTTTTTGTGTTTTTTCATCGTTTTGTAATGTAAAAAAAATAGGGCACCTTTAAAAACGCTTCTAAACTAAAACGCGACTAAACGCCGGT
The DNA here is from genome assembly GCA_028564925.1 of Lithobates sylvaticus. NCBI lineage: Eukaryota > Metazoa > Chordata > Amphibia > Anura > Ranidae > Lithobates > Lithobates sylvaticus. Next base: position 232,945,430 of record CM053026.1, read on the forward strand.
ACATTTAGACGGCATCTGAAACGTCAGAAACGCAACTGCCTAAAAACGACATTGAACGAACCTGTGTACATGTACACATAAGATAATATTGGATGAGTTCAGGGGCAGCTGAAAAAAGCATCCAACTGCCTCTGAACATCCGTTTACCAGCAGCAGTGTACATGAGGCCTTAAACAGGTTTTCTTCTAAGATTGCCCTGTATTTGGCTTCATCCATCTTCCAATCAACTCTGACCAGCTTCTCTGTCCCTACTGAAGAAAAGCATCCCCACAGCATGATGCTACCTCCACCATGTTTCACAGTGGGGATGGTGTGTTCAGGGTGATGTGCAGTGTTAGTTTTCCGCCACACATAGCGTTTTGCTTTTAGGCCAAAAATTCAAATTTTGGTCTCATCTGACCAGAGCACCTTCTTTCACATGTTTGCTGTGTCCCCCACATGGCTTCTATCAAACTGCAAACGGTACTTCTTATGGCTTTGTTTTTGTTTTTTGCTTGCCACTCTTTCATAAAGGCCAGATTTGTGAAGTGCACAACATAGTTGTCCTGTGGGCAGATTCTCCCACCTGAGCTGTGGATCTCTGCAGCTCCTCCAGAGTTACCATGGGCCTCTAGGCTTCTCTGATTAATGCTCTCCTTGCCTGGCCTGTCAGTTTAGGTAGACGGCCATGTCTTGGTAGGTTTGCAGTTGTGCCATACTCTCACATTTTCGAATGATGGATTAACCACTTGACCACTGGACACTTAAACACCCTTAATAACCAGACCAATTTTCAGCTTTTGGTGCTCTCACATTTTGAATGACAATTACTCAGTCATACAACACTGTACCCATATGACATTTTTGTCCTTTTTTTCACACAAATAGAGCTTTCCTTTGGTGGTATTTAATCACCGTTGGGTTTTTTTTTTTTGCGCTATAAAAAAAAAAAAGACAGAAAATTCTGTAAAAAAATGAATTTTTCTTCGTTTCTGTTATAAAATTTTGCAAATTTGTAATTTTTCTTGATAAATTTTGGCCAAAATTTATACTGCTACATATCCCTGGTAAAAATAAGTACAAATTGGGGTATATTATTTGGTCTTTGTGAAAGTTATAGAGTCCACAAACTATGGTGCCAATATCTGAAAATTGATCACACCTGAAGTACTGACGACCTATCTCATTTCTTGAGACCCTAACATGCCATAAAAGTACAAATACCCCCCAAATTACTTATTTATGGAAAGAAGACATTCCAAGGTATTTAGAAAAAGGCATGGTGAGTTTTTTGAAGTTGTCATTTTTTCCCACAATTCTTTGCAAAATCAAGATTTTTTTTTTTCCACAAAATTGTCATATTAGCAGGTTATTTCTCACACACAGCATATGCATACCACAAATTACACCCCAAAACACATTCTACTATTATTTCTGAGTACGGCGATACCACATGTGTGAGACTTTTACACAGCGTGGCCACAAACAGAGGCCTAACATGCAGGAAGCACCATCAGGTGTTCTGGAGCACCCAGGCCAATTCTGACATTTCTCTCCTACATGTAAAAATCATAATTTATTCGCTAGAAAATTACATAGAACCCCAAAACATTATATATATATGTATTTTTAGCAAAGACCCTAGAGAATACAATGGCGGTCGTTGCAACTTTTTATCTAGCACGGTACTTGCGCAGCAATTTTTCTAACGCGTTTTTTTGGAAAAAAAATGTTTTTGCTTTACAAAAAACAAAACTGTAAATTTAGCCCAATGTTTTTGCATAATGTGAAAGATGAAGGGGCGCTTTAAAAAAAAAAAAAATGTTCATTGTTCATTTTACTTTATTTTTTTTAGTTTGACATTTTTTTCCCCCAAAAAATGTTTTTGATCCCTTTTATTCCTATTACAAGGAATGTAAACATCCCTTGTAATAGGTATATGGCATGACAGGTCCTCTTTACATGGTGAGCAGTAATAAGCAATGCGGTGTGCAGAGGTCAATAATACGTAATGTGGTGTGCTGAGGTTGGTGGTAAGTAATGTGCGCAGAGGTCAGTAATAAGAAATGCAGTGTGCGAAGGTCACTAATACTGAATGCAGTGTTCAGAAGTCATTGATAAGTAATGTGTTATGCTGGGATTAGTAGTAAATAATACAGTGTGCAGCTATCAGTAGGTCAGTAATAAAAGTGCTTCCCATCCTGCTATGCAGAGCAGCACAGGGAAGGGGCTGTGAGATATTTAATACTACTTGTTTGTGTGCTGCTCCCCCTCTCGCATCCTTCCCAAGCAACTGTATGTGACACAAGTGTGAGGAGCATAGTGAGAGCGGCTCCAGTACAAGTAGTAGTAAATATCAACAGCCACTTCCCTGTGCTGCTTTGTATATAAGGAGGGGAAGCACTTCTGGTTAGAGCAATTATGGCATGGCTGCGCTTCTTTGGATAGATCCCTGTTCTATAATATTCCCCCATTACTGACCCAGCAGCTACATAAAAGGTTATGTAAGAAGGTGAAAGGAGGGGTGGATGTGCTGGGCCATAACAAAAGCAATGTCACTCCCAGAAAAAGAGAGGGCTATAATGGCAAGGAGGGAGGGATGTTCTATCTAGGGCAGGGGTAGGCAACCTTGGGCACTCCAGCTGTTGCAGAACTAAAAGTCCAATCATGCCTCTGGGAGTAATTGTAACTGCCGGTGTTCTGACGAGAAAGGTCCCCCCATTGGCTAGTGTCCGCCCTATACTGCGCAGGCGCAGCACTTGCGCAGTACAGAGGACAAAGGAGACGCTGAAATTCTTCGAAGATGAATAGCTGATTAGCAGCTGTACACAGCGCCTACGCACTTAATAGTACATTCTGTCAGACGCTGCCGATGTTGTAAGCACTTTGTAACAGGGCCCCTCGCGGGCTCGCTGCGCTCGAAGTATTTATATTCTAACTCTATGTCCACTTGGATGGTGGGGCTTGAACCTGGACTGAGGGCAGAATGTAGTGCGCAGGCGCCGTGTAGAGCTGACGATCAGCTGTTCATCTTCTGAGACTTTCGGTGTCTCCTTTGTCCTCCGTACTGCGCAAGCGCAGTATAGGGCGGACACTATCCGATGGGGGACAGTTCTCGACAAGAAACCGGCCTTGCAATGCCTCATGAGAAATGTAGTTCCACAACAGCTGGAGGGCCCCAGGTTGCCTACCCCTGATTTAGGGGATTGACTCTTTGAAGTAAAAGAAAATGAATTCTGGAAAGGCAACTCTGCAAGGAAGCAATTGAAGTGGCAGACTTGTGTGTGTTTTAGGTTGGTGATAGGCTGACATCTTAGTAGATTGGGGGTATTAGAGACATGATGTATACAAGGTGCAGGATGTAGCTGTGCGGACTGTTTGTCACCACGTTCTTTTCCTGCTTTCCCCAAGGGACACCTAACTAGATGAGAGCTCTCTCCGGCCTGAGCCCAGTGTTATCCAATGACCCAGAGCCTCCTGAATTCCTCAGAAGGAGGACATTACTGACGGTACTAGTATTTCGTGGGCAATAAGTAGACATCGTAGAAGTCACAGGCCAGCAGAAGACAAGAGTCCCCATAGCTGCCAGGACACAAAATGGTGTCTGACCACACAGCGCTCGCTCCCAAGCCTTTGGACGGGAGCCGCCCCGAGCGCGCACCCAGGTGGGGCTCCTGTGGGCGGGGTGTGCGCATGCGCCTGTCCGCGCGGTCTCGCTGTCACTTCCGGCTGTTTGTCCGGGAAGCGGATTCGGTCGGAACGGAAAGCGCGGATCCCGGGAGCCGGCCCACCCACTGCACAGGCCGCCGTTGCCATGGCCCGGGATTACGACCATCTCTTCAAGCTGCTTATCATCGGGGACAGCGGTGAGAGCGCCTGCCAGGGATGGAGGACATGGGGCCATTCTGGGAGAGGCCCTTCTGGTCAGCTGCAGCAATGGGCACAGGGGGAGGAGGGGGTGGGAGTGACCGCTGGGGGGCTCCCTTCTGTTGCCTCACCCCAGACTTCGTTGTCAACTCTGGAGCTGTGACTTAGTGCCGGGTTGTCACTGCCTGTGTCTTCCTGATCACTCCATACAGAGCACAGGGGGGCTGACACCGGCTGTCTATGGCCAGGCAGCTCACCTTGTGTCGCCGGCCATGGGGGATGGGAGTAATGGTACTAGAAGGGTTCGGGGCTGGAATGATACAATGGCAAGTGTGGGAGGTAATGGTACTATGGGGGTGGCGGAGCCCATGGAATGCTGGGTATATTGCTACTATGGGGGTTTATAGGATGATGGGTCTAATGGTTACTATGGAAAGTGTGGGTGCTGGCTGGTATGTGTCCAGCAATGGGATACTGTTGGGGGGAGTATGGCAGGGCATGGAGTGTTAAGTGTATTGATGTCAATACATGTCCTGTATTAAGGCAGGGGATGGGTGTAATAGTACATGGCAAGTGTCGTAGGACAAGGGATGATGGGTGTAATGGTACCATGGGAGGCTATGGCATGATTGGGGTATGGGAGTCTACAGGATGATGGGTCTAATGATACTATGGAAAGTGTTGTTCCTGTCCTGTATGTGTCCAGCCATGGGATGAGAGGTATGATGATAATGGCATGTCTGGGGAGCATTGCAGGACATAGAATGTTGGGTGTATTGATGTCCTGTATTAAGGCAGGGGATGATGGTTGTAATGATATCATGGCAAGTGTCGTAGGACAAAGGACGATGGGTGTAATAGTACTATGGAAAGTGGGAGGCCATGGCATGATGGGTATAATGACTCCATGAGGAGTGTGGTAGGCTATAAGATGTTGGGTGTAATGATACCATGGCAAGTGTGGAAGGTTATGTTAGGACTTAATGGTACTATGGGGGTGGTGGAGCCCATGGAATGCTGAGTATATTGCTACTACGGGGGTTTATATGATGATGGGTCTAATGGATACTATGGGAAGTGTGGGTGCTGGCTGGTAAGTGTCTAGCAATGGGAGGACATAGAATGTTAGGTGTATTGATTTCAATACTACTGTCCTGTATTAAGACAGGGAGTGATGGGTGTAAGGATACCATGGCAAGTGTCCTAGGACAAAGGTACTATGGGAATTGTGGGAGGCCATTGTATGATAGGGTTGTGAGAGTCTACAGGATGATGAGTCTAATGATAATATGGAAAGTGTGGTTGTTGGCCAGTATGTGTCCAACCATGAGATGAAAGGTGTGATGATGGTACTATGTATGGGGAGCATTGGAAGACCTAGAATGTTGGGTATATTGATGTCAATGCTACATGTCCTGTGTTAAGGCAGGGGATGATGGCTGTAATGATACCATGGCAAGTGTCATAGGACAAAGGATGATGGATACTATGGGGTTGATGGGTGTAATAGTACTATGAGAAGTGTGGGAGGCCATGGTATAATGGTACCATAAGGAGTGTGGGAGGTCATGGGATGTTGGGTGTAATGATACCATTACAATGGTAAGTGTGGGAGGCTATGATATGAGTTAATGGTACTGTGGGGGTGATGAAGCCCTTGGAATGTTGGGTGTATTGGTACTATGGAAGTCTTTAGGATGATAGGTCTAATGATACTATGGAAAGTGTGGGAGCTGGCCAGTGTCCAGCCATGGAATGAGAGGTGTAATATTGTGGGGGGGGGGGGGGGGATATGGGAGGACATGGAATGTTTGGTGCATTGATATCAATACTATGTCCTGTATTAGGGCAGGGGATGATGGGTGCATTGGTACTATGGAGTGTATCGGAGTCTATAGGATGATGGGTTTAATGATCCTGTAAGGGGTGTGGAAGCCATGGGATGAGCGGTGTGGGGAGTATGGAGGAACATGGAATGTTGGTTGTGTTGATGTCAATACTACATGTCCTGTATTAGGGCAGGGGATGATCAGTGTAACGGTGGTGTGGGAGACCATGGAATGTTGGGTGTATTGGTACTATGGGATTGGAGTCTACACGATGATGGTTCTAATGATACTATTGAAAGTGTGGGAGCTGGCCAGTATGTGTCCAATCGTGGAATGAGAGGTTTGATGATTCTACTATGTATGGGGAGCATTGGAAGACATAGATTGATGGGTGTATTGATGTCAATACTACATGTCCTGCATTAGGGCAGGGCATGACGGGTGTAATGATGCCAGTACAATGGGGAATGTGGGTGGCTTCGGAGTTTTAGGTGTGTGGCCATGGGGTGCTGGGTGTAATGATGCCATTATGTGTCGTGTGCCCAGCCATTAGATGATGGTTGTATTGATGCCATTACTGTTGGTGGGAGGGGAGAGCTTACCAGTATGGGTTTTGTCTAGGGGTGCAACGATTCAAAAAACTCACGGATCGATCCTTGGATCAGAGTCACGGATCGGATCATTTTTTGGATCAGCAAATAATAATTGAATTTGTGAAAATTCCACCACCGTATAGTCCCCACTGTAATATACATCTCCCCCACTGTAATATTGGCAGGGATGGCTGTGACTGCAATTGTCAGCGCTGTGGGCACTACAGATCCAGCTGCCATCCGATCTCTCCCCTCCACTGTACAGATCTGTACAGAGGGGGGAGAGGAAACGGTGTCATCTTGACGCCAGTTGTTTACAAGTGATCGCTCTGTCAATTGACGGAGCGATCACATTGTAAATGGCCGACGGGTGCACCAAGATGGCCGCCGCTCCGGATCTAGGCCGAAGCCTTTCCTAAGGCCGAGGCCGTGGAGTGTGGTGTGTGCCGATCCGAACAGGGTGACCGGTTCGGATCACGGATTGGTGACAATCCGTTGCACCCCTAGTTTTATCTAGCCATGGGATAATGCCAGTACTGTGGGGAGTATGGGTGCTGGCTAGTATGTGCCCTGTTAGGCTGTGGGACGATAGAAGTCATATGGGGAGTGTGGGTGAACATGGGATGATGGGTGTTCTGATGCAACTTGGCATTCTGCTTCTGGCAATGGGGTGGTGAGTGTAATGATGCCCATACTATGGGTAGCGTCAGAGCCAGCAAGTACATACTCCAGCTGTGCAATGATGGGTGTAATGATGTTGGTATATATTTTGTGGGATGATAGGTGCAGTGATGCCATTGAAATTGAGTGTGTTAGAGGCTACGGGGTTATAAGTGTGTGGGATCTGGTCAGTATATGTTCTGTGTCTGGTGATGGGATTATAGGTGTAATAATGCCAGTATGTGTTCTGAGTCCAGCCAAACGGTGATGGGTGTACTTTGGGGAATGTGTCAGAACATAGGATGTGCCTTTCCGTGGAATGGTAGGTGTAATTATTCCATTACAATTGAGGGGACAGAGCTGACCAGTAAAAACAAATTTTGTTTGGTTATGCGATGATGGGTGTAATGATGGCAGTACTTTGGGAAATGTGGGCATTGCTCAGTATGTGTACTGTGGAAGACTTTTGGCTTCGTTTATACGAGACGATTGCATGCATGTTTCCGGCAGGGCCGTGTTTTGGCAACACGGTACTGGCAGTCCTATTGACTGTTAGGATGCAGCGCCTGCATGAAAACCGCTGCCGACTTCCAACATGACATCTGTGTGGATTCATGTCCCCAAACTCACCCGGGATGCGTTGCGTTCAGGGCTGTGCACCCACATGGATGTCATATTGGGAGCAGCGTCTGTGTCCTAATAGGCAACAATGGGACTGCGACTGCTGGCATGGAAATGCATGCAACACCTGTGCATCGACAAGGGACACGGCCCTACATGGGGCCTTTGACTCGCTGGCAATTCCGTTATTATATGCTGTGTGGCTTATACTTGTAATGCTCGTATTTTATTTATTTTTCATTTTTAGGCTGCATTCACTCCTGAGAATTTTGTACCTCAAACCTTTAAAGGCTAACTCCATTTTTAAGACCTTTGTTGTTTGTTACACTCCTATTTAGAACGTAGATATTTGCCAGCACACCCAGGATCGGCACAAAGTGGCGTCCAAACGGGTAGTTTATTGCATGATCACAACACTAGAAAGGGGCAATGTTTCGGAGTCACGCAGGACTCCTTCGTCAGGCATGTGATGAACACTCATATTTAGGATGTAACATGGTGTCAAGCAGGCTCCCCTTCCTTGCCCATCCCCCAAATGACCACCACTCTGACAGCGATGGGGATCTTCTTTCCCGCAGCAGGTGTCAGAATGGAAAATGGTGCAGGCAAACTACAAGTTCTATCTGCCACCTCAGCAGACAGACTTTGTTCTCAATAGAACACAAGACTGGTGATTGCTGCTTTTGTAGTCCATAGAAATTGCATCCTGGCGCATAGACTTTTGTCAGCCTAACTGGCTTGGGTATTGGAGGTTGCAAACTTGCTGGACTGATTCTTTCACAGACTTACCCAAGCTGGCAGCTGCATTCACAGAGAGCCATTGAACTCGCACACCTCCGGCTGCTTGGTGTGACAGTGAGCCCACCTTGCCGCTGATCGCAGGAGGGGGCCGGGATCCGGACCCTGGCTGGGGATTCTACCTAGCTTGACTGCTCGGTGTGACAGTGAGCCAGTCTTGCTGCTGATCGCAGGGAGGAGCTGGAACCCAGCCGGGGATTCTGCCTAGCTGCTCAATGCGAGCCCTCACTGTTGTGCCGCTGATCACAGGGGAGGGTAGCCGGACCCGGCTGGGGATCCAGCCTGCTTGCTGCCTTACTGAAGAAGAGATCCAGTCAGGACCCCAGGGAAGCGAGTTTGTTAGCTTTGCTGAAGAGATCCAGCAGTACCCAGCCATGGGTGTCAATGTTGATGGGATCTGCTTTCCAGGGAGATCAACTCTTCAGGAATCCAGAGGTTGGCGGGTCAGGGGGAAGCTGCACAAGGTGAGGAGCTAAATGTTGCAGTGGCTCCTGCACAATCTCAGCTAGGTGAGAAGCCTCGGTAGTGCCTATTCGTGCCACCTCATCAACAGTGCAGTATATCAGTGTCTCTAAAAAAAAAACTAAAAATTTCTTGTAGGTTCAGTGTTGCATGACTGCGCAAATTGTCTTTAAGGCCTCATGTACACTGCTGCTGGTAAATGGATGTTCAGAGGCAGTTGGACACTTTTTCAACTGCCCCTGAACTCATCCAATGTTATCTTATGTATACATGTACACAGGTTCGTTGTCGTTTTTAGGCAGTTGAGTTTATAGGCTTTTCTTTGAAGGCAAAAAAATGAGTTCAGACGCTAAGCGTGGTAACTCGTGTTTAGCCGCGTTTCGTTTACAGGCGTTTTTCATTTTTGGCTATTTTTGAAAAATAATTATTTATTTTTTTCAAACACTTCTAAACGCAAAAAACGCGGCAAAACGGACGTTTTAAAACGTGGGTTACTATCTGTCAAGTTAAATCGCTCGGGAGAGGTTGTAAAAAACATCCAGTGTACATTAAGCCTAAAAGTGTGACAGCGCTGAAAGCTGAAAATTTACCTGTATAGAAAGGGGGTGAGGAGTGCAGGAGTGGCCAGTATTGAATTTGTTAACCCAGTGCTCGACGAATACCGGGCGCCAGGTCTCATTGGCGACTAGAATTAGCGACCTGGCGCCTGAGGCAGCACAGCTGGGGGTATCCTGTCTCCATAGTGCACCCCCCCCCGCCGCCCGCGCGATGTGCCGCGCCGGCCGGTAATTGAGGCCCTGGCTTTGCGGCCTTGTGCAGTCCTATAGTACCTTCTATAATCTGGCGCCCTCTTGTGGTGGCCGTTGGTATGACACCCAGCAATGCTAATGGAGCGGTTTTGTTTTGACTGCCTGCCTATCTCCTTCACTTAGAACCCCCAAACATTAATATATTTATTTTTCTAACACCCTAGAGAATAAAATGGCGGTCGTTGCAATACTTCTGTCACACCGTATTTGCGCAGCAGACTTACAAGCGCACTTTTTTGGGAAAAAATACTTTTTTAATTAAAAAATAACACAACAGTAAAGTTTGAACAATTTTTTTTTTTTTTATTGTGAAAGATAATGTTACGGCGAGTAAATTGATACCAAACATGTCTCGCTTCAAAATTGTTCCCGCTCGTGGAATGGCGACAAACTTTTACCCTTTAAAATCTCCATAGGTGACGTTAAAAAAATTCTACAGGTTGCATGTTTTGAGTTACAGAGGATGTCTAGGGCTAGAATTACCTCACATGTGTGGTTTGAACACCGCTTTCATATGCGGGCGCTACTCTTCTGCAAACAAGCTCGGCGGGACGGGTGCGTTTTAAAATTATTATTTTTTTTCTTATTTATTTTAGATTTTTTCACTGTTCTTTTGAAAAAAAAAATTGTGTAACTTTTATTCCTATTACAAGGAATGTACATCCCTTGTAATAGGAATAGGGCATGACAGGACCTCTTAAATATGAGATCTGGGGTCAAAAAGACCTCGGATCTCATATTTACACTAAAATGCAAAAAAAAAAAAAATTGCCATTTGAGAAAAAAAATAATAAAATGTCCCATTTTTAAGAGCTATGGGCAGAAGTGACGATTTTAAGTCGCTTCTGCCCTGCAATGACTTGGAGACAGGCGGGGCCATCTTCCCCTCACTCGTCTCCATGTCGTTAAAAAAAAAAAAGAAAACCTGGCTCCTAACTTTTTTAGCTGGCTCCTAGATTCCAAGCAAATTTGTCAAGCCCTGTGTTAACCTCTAATAAAAAAAAAAAACTTTAGTTCGGCTTCTTACCCGCAGCAGAGCTTAATTTATTTTTTGCTTCTTCACATACCGGTGCCTTCTGTGTAGACCTGTGTCGTGCATCTGTAAAGATACACATCAGGGCTACATAAGAGAAGAGGTTTTTTTTTTTATACTGAAAAAAAAAAAAAAGCTTTGTTTTAAAAAAAAAAAATGGCTACCTAATTTTTTTTAGCTGGCTCCCAGATTCAAAGCACATTATAACCGCTAGTAGCGTTAGCTGTAGAAAGCTGTAGCTGTAGAAGGAGTTTTTCTTCTTTTTTCTTTAGCAAAACTATACTCCCACAAAAGCTTATGGCTCAAACGCGTTTCAACCTTTTTAAGCTTTTATCAGAGTTGAAGTGTTTTTACAGCTGAAAAACTCTTCAAAACTCGCTAGTTCTGTTTTTTTTTTCCCAGCCAGAAAACACCCCTGCCAAATACTGCTGATTACAGCCTATGTGTGCATGGGCACATAACATGCTGGGGAGTCTATTGCCTGCAGGAAAAAACGTCTGAAGCCAAAAGCGGCAGCTGTAAAAACATTGTGTGCATGAGGCTCTAAAGCTGATCTGTGTTTTAGTGAAGTTGAAATGGCTCATTTGGACCAAGCTTCACTAACGGACAGCAACTGTGTGCACTGTATGTAGTCTCAGCTACATGTCCGACATCAGGAGTTCCCGCCTAGCTCTCAGAACAAAATCAAGTCGGACTGAGCACTGCTTAGCCATTCACAGGGGGCTTTGCATTCTATGAATGAAAACAAAGCTTTCTCTGGTTGAGGTGGATAATGTCACTATCTGTCATTCATAAAATACAAAGCTCCCTGTGAATGGTTGAGCAGCCCTCAGCCTGGCTAGATTTTATTCCAGGAGGAGAACGGGAAGTCCCCATTCTGCTACATATGTTATACATTGCACAAAGCCTCTACATCGGTTAGTAAAGTAAATATTTAATTTGGACCAGATTGGGAATAAAATGGCGATCGGCTTTAAAATTGCCTGAATATGCTATAATGTGAATATAGCCTCATACCATTAGGACTTTTAGCTGTGCTGTTTAAAGAAAATATCTAGCGACCTTATTGGTCTTTATGCCCAGTCAGCCTACAGCTCATTACCCCTTTCATAGGCATGTATGCACACACTTTAGAAGTGGAGTGGAACAAGTCACTTTTTCTGTCCTTTTGAGCTAATAATAAATTATGTAGGTCTTACTGGATTCATTCGGCCTAAACAGATCGGTGCAGAATGCCCCTTTGGACAGAAAGTGGACATTCATTGTTTCTGTAATAACTGGACATGTTTGTCAGCCTAAGGCCCCTTTCACACGGATGGTCCGTTCAGGTCCACCTGTCAGTTTTTTTAGGCGGACCTGGACGGACACTCCATAGACCTATGGAGCGTCGGATGTCAGCGGTGACATGTCCACTGACATCCGATCCGCTCCGATCCGAAAAAGTGTGACGGAGGAAAACCCTATTTTTACATCTGTCTGCGGATCAGATTGGGTGACGATGGACTCTATGGTCCGTCGTCATCCGATCCCCCATAGGGGAGAGCGGCACTGTGACAGGTCTGTCCATGCACAGAGTGCAGAGACAGACCTGTCATCTTCCTGCTCAGCGGGGGATCGACGGAGCGATCCCCCGCTGAGCAGAGCGGGCTCCGTATATGTCCGTGTGAAAGAGCCCTAAAAGGGGTTGTAAATCTTCGTGTGCTTTTTTTTTTTTTTTTTTTTAACCTTATGCATCCTATGCATTAAGGTGAAAAAACACCTGGCAGTGACCAGCCACCCCCGTTTTACTTACCTGAGCCCTGGAACTTGACCCGACGGGGCCGTGCTGTCTTTGCATGGGGTTCTCGACCCTTGATTGGATAGATTTATAGCAGCACAGCCATTGGCTCCCACTGCTGTCAATTAAATCCAATGACTGGGGGGTGGGGCCGAGTCATACATTCAGTGCCTATGGACGCCAAATGCTGGAATCAGGAGCGTGCCCTCAAGGTAACCCCCTTGGGTTGAGAGCCGCCGGTGGACCCCAGAAGAGCAGGTTCGGGGCCACTCGAAAAACGAGCTGCACAGTGGAGGCAAGTATGATATGTTTATTATTTTAAACAAAACTACAAACCCTTACAATCACTTTAAAGCAAACTTTGCACCCAATGCAAAGCCAGCTCACATATTAAGCGTTGCTCCTCCATGTTTCACTTGAAATCCAGCTGTAGAAAAGACATCTGTGGAGAAAACAGTCAAAGGTGGTGTTGCAACGCTATTGCTGAGATCCTTGGAGTATCCTAAATCTCAAGGAAAGACATTCTAACACACAGCAGGAGCATCTGTTCTTGATATTTGGGATTCTCCGCATTGCCAAGATCTCACCAGAAGCATTGCAGCATTACCCTCACCTGTGTGGAAGTCAGGTGTAAGGCAAGTATACTTTTGCAAAAACTTTTTTTGGACGTGAAAAACTCTGGTCTCTACAAGGCCACACAAAAAATAATTGTTTTCTATATACCCAGAGCACCGAACAATGGAGCGGAGAGCTGCAGAAGAATGCAACATGTCTGCATTTTTGCACACCAGTGTTCTCCTGAAGTCTGTGGGGTTGCTTTACTAAAACTGGAGAGTTCAAAAGCTGATGCAGCTCTGCATAGAAACCAATTGGCTACCAGTTTTTTTTTTTTTTTTTAAAGCTTATATAACCACTTGCCGACCAGCTGCTGCAGTTTTACTGTGGCAGAATGACACGGCTGGGCGAAACATTGTTGCTTCGCTCTGTGGCTATGCGGGGCGCGCGCGCCCGATGCTCTCCCTTGGAAACGATGCGAATGCCCGGCGGTCGCCGGGCTCCCGCGATCGCAGCTGACATACGGAGTACCGGGATCTGTGTGTGTAAACACAGTTTCCGCTTCTCTGAGGGGAGAAGAGACAGATCGTCTGTTCATACAGAGTATGAACAGCGATCTGCCCTCTCCCCTACACAGTCCCCTCCCCTCTTCAGTTAGCACATGCACTAGGGAACACAACCCCTTGATAGCCCTCTAGTGTTAACCCCCTTCCCTGCCAGTGACATTTTTACAGTAATCAATGCATTTTTATAGCACTGATCGCTGTATAAATGCCAATGGTACCAAAAATGGGTCAAAATTGTCCGATGTGTCTGCCATAATGTCGCAGTCCCAATAAAAATTGCAGATCACCGCCATTACTAGTAAAAAAAAAATAAAATTAATAATAAAAATGCCATAAAACTATACCCTATTTTGTAGACGCTATAACTTTTGCGCAAACCAATCAATATAAAAACCAATCAATATAAAAACTGCAGAGGTGATCAAATACCACCAAAAGAAAGCTCTATTTGTGGGGGAAAAAAGGACATCAATTTTGTTTAGGTGCAACGTCACACGACCAAGCAATTGTCCGTTAAAGCGACGTAGTGCTGAATCGCAAAAAGTGCTCTGGTCAGGAATGGGGTAAAATCTTCCGGGGGTGAAGCGGTTAAACAAGCTGAAGTTAGAAGCTGATTGGCTACAATCCAGAGCTGCACCAGATTTAGCAATTTCCACTTTTATTAAATCAACCTGTGTGTTCCTCTGCTACAGTGCAAAGAAATGGATAAAATGTGATTTCAGTTAAGCTACTACCAAAAAAGGTGAACACTGCCTTGTGTTGTAAATCAGTGGTTCTCAACCCAGTCCTCAAGTACCCCCAACAGGCCATGTTTTGGGAATTTCTCTTAGGCCCCTTTCACACATGCGGACCGTATGTCTGTTTTTGGATGAAAAACGGACATACATGCATGTCTATGGGATAGCGGGTGTCAGCAGATGAGCATCCGCTGACACCTGATATCGTCCGCCTCCGCAATTGTCCGATTCTGCAGACGGAGGAAAACCCTATTTTTTCATCCGCCTGCAGAGCGGATCGGATGAACATGGACAGACGGTCCGTGTTCATCCGATCCCCCATAGAGGAGAGCGGAGAACTGACAGGGTAGTCCCTGCACAGTGTGCAGGGACCGCCCTGTCATCAGCTGGCTCAGCGGGGAACAGCTGTGCGATCCCCGCTGAGCAGCGGATCTTCACGGGGCGGATCAATACGGATCCGCCCCGTGTGAAAGGGGCCTAAGATAAAATGGCTATCCAAAATACCAAGCCATTGACTCTGAATTGAAGCACCTGTGCAAGATAAAGAAAAACCTGCAAACATGGCCTGTTGTGGGTATTTAAGGACAGGGTACAACCACTGTTGTAAACCACAAGACTGCCCATACAGAACAGACAGCAGCCCACAACAGAAAAACGAGCCCTAAGTGTATGTCTATGGAGGCATAGAATTGTCACCCTAGGACACACGTTCCTGCGTCAGTACTTGTTTTTTACCTTTACTGATGTGGTTGCCAGCTGGTGTTTGACGCTACACAGCATAAAAGACTACTACCCAACTCTGCTGAAGTTTTGTGGGCACATCATTGCACAGCAACATGCATACAGATGGGAAAGTCAGCCCAGGAAACAATAGTCCTGCTCAAGGCACGATGCAACCAAACATCAAAAAGAGTTTTTAGAAGATTATTTAAAAACTGTTAAATTTTTTATGATTTTTGTTAAAATTTGGGGTTTAGATACTGTTTAAGGTATATCGAAAGCCAAAACTTTTTATTTTTTTATTTCAATTGTTCTGGTTGGCAACTCAAAATTTTGAATTTACCCTCACTTTTATTCCAGGTGACATTGGTGATCAGGACAGTTGAAGGCTGTAAATCTCCCTTATGGCTTCTATCCAAATCTAAAAAATATATTTTGCTTTCAGTCATGCTTTAGGCCCCTTTCACACCGGGGCGTTTTTCATGCGGTGCAGCGCTAAAAATAGCGCCTGTTCACCGCATGAAAAAATCCGGCCCCTTTAACTCCAGTGTGAAAGCCGGCGGGCTTTCACACTGGAGCGGTGCGCTAGCAGGATGACAAAAAAAGTCCTGCTAGCAGCATCTTTGGAGCGGGATAGGAGCGGTGTGTTCACCGCTCCTATACCGCTCCTTCCCATTGATTACAATGGGAGACCGCGATAAAACCGCAGCAATACCGCGGTTACCGCGGCAATACCGCGGCAATACCGCGGCTACGGCGGCGCTCTGCGGGGGGTGTTTAACCCTTTTTCGGCCGCTCGCGGGGGGTAAAACCGCACCGCGAGCGCCCGAAAACCGCGGTGAAAACGACGGTAAAGCAGCGCTAAATATAGCGCTGCTTTACCGTCACCGCGGCTCACCGCCCCAGTGTGAAAGGGGCCTTACCTCAGGGCTGAGCAAATCCCAGTAGCCAATTCTCCTTAAATATTAGGCTACTTTCACACTTGGGTGGTTTCCAGGCTCTTTAGCGCTAGAAATAGCCTCTGCAAAGCACCTGAAAACCACCTCCCATTCATTGCAGTGGGTCTTTTCACACTGGGGCGGTGCGCTAGTGGGACATTATGAAAAGTCCTGCAAGCAGCATCTTTGGGGCGGTTTGGTAGCGCTGTATTTAGCACTCTCAAAATGCCCTGCGCATTGCAATGAATGGGCAGCGCTTCCAAAGCACAGCAAAACGGGAGTTTTTACTCTTTTTTTATTTTTATTTTTTCGGGGGGGGGGGGGAAAAACCACCCCACTAGCGGCCGAAAATCGGTGCTTTAGCGCTAATGGCCGGCGCTGCCTTATGAAAATAGCCTTACAGCTGATTCCTATCTTTTGAGAGCTAGTTGTCAGTGGCTCCTGGATTGGACTGACTGGCTGCTGAATTTCACAACAACGTTCTACCTCTGATTTAACTGATAGGTGCACAATTAAAAATTCAGAATTGCCTTTATAAAATGTTCTCTTAATTGTCACCGGAGTTTCATTGGGATGCCCATGAAAGCGACTACTGCCTGTAGTAAACCCCTTCAATCAGCTGATACTTTCCTACCCATTTTTTTTTTTTTTTTAAATTGGAGGTTATATATTTTTCTATACTTTTAACATCTTTGTATACATTTTACAATAAGCCCTAATTCACACACTGTTTTGTCTATCTACACCTGACTATGCTAAACATGCAGAATCCCATTGTCTGTAGTTGTACCTGTTCATATTTCATTGCTCAGTTGCTTGTACACATGACACCCTATGCTCAAATAGTACATGAGCTATTTCATTGAGTGTAAGCAGGCATTTTTGCCACGTAGACGTGAACCACTTCAAGACCAGACACTTTCACCACTTTTCTGCCCAGGCCAGGCTGTCATACTTTAAATTGCATTACTTAGTCATGCAACACTGTACCCAAATTACTTTTTTTTTTTTTTTTTTTAAAGTGTTTTCTTTTGATGTTATTCAATCACAACCGTTTTTTTTATTTTTATTTTTTGCTATATAAAGGAAAGACTAAACATAAAAAAAATTGTTATGAAAACATTTGCTAATCTGTAATCTTTCTTCATTATTTGGCCTAAATGTATTCAGCTACATTTCTTTTGTAAAAAAATAACCCAATTCAGTCTAAATTATTTAGTCTGTGTAAACGTTATCACAAACTAATGGTATGTGTATTTGAAAATTGATCAATCCTAATGTACTGTCTGCCTATCATTTTTAGAGGCCCTAAAATGGCCAGACAGTACAATTACCCCCCAAATTACTCCTTTTTGGAAAGTAGTCCAAGGTATTTAGTAAGTGGCAAAGTGAATTTTGGGGGGAAATTAAGAAATTAAATAAAATGTTTTTTTTTTCACAACAGAGTTGGAATTTTAACAAGTTTTTTTATAACACGCAACATAGGCATACTTGGTCAGATCCCAAAAAACATTCCTGGCTTTTGAGAAAGGGGTTACAACATGTGAGATTTTTTTTTTTTTTTTTACATCCTAACCGCATAGAGAGGCCCAAAATACAAGAACGCCTTCAGGCTTTCTAGGGGCATAGGCTACCCATCTAATTTTCTGACTGCCTATCACATTTTTAGAGGCCCTGGAGCACCAGGACAGTGGAAACACCCACAAAATGATCACATTTTGGAAATCAAACACCCAAGGTATTTTCTTAAATGCATTTTTGTGTATTTTTGCAAAAAAATTTTGGAAAATGTAGAAATAAAATGAAAATGTATTTTTTTTTTTTTTTTTTTTACACAAACTTGTCAATAAGCGACTTCTAGCAGACAATATTGGCACACTTAGAATTATACCCCAAACACGTTCTACTACTCCCGAATATGACAATACCACTTTTTCCGAGCCTAACCACATGGAGGGGCTCAAAATCCAAGGACCATCTTAAGGCTTTCCAGGGGCATAAATGACACATCTAATTTTCTGCCAAACTATCACATTTTTGGAGACCCTGATTTTGGAGAGTAAATGACCAAAGGTATTTTTAGGAGGCACGGCAAATCTTTTGAAGGCTACATTTTTTTTTTTTTGCCCCAAGTTTTGGAAAATGTGGAAAGAAAATGAAAATGATTTTGGGGTCTCACAAGAATGTAGTCAGAAGGACGTGCAGATGGCACTGTACTACATGCTCTTTCTCCTCTCACAAGACGATAACTATGAGGGGAGAGACTTGATAGTCTGTAGTGTTGCAGGCTGTAATTACGTTGTGCTTGGGACTGGCGTCTCATAAGAATGTAGTCAGCAGGACGTGCAGATGCATTGCAGCCTGTGTTATCATTGTGATTAGCCACAGCAGCCCTGTATTCTGATCTGTGATTTGGGGTGAGGAAATACAGGTATGTCCTCCCAGAATGGCGCTTGTCTCTGTAGATATACGACTGGGTGGGAAGCAGTTAAAGGTTCCATCTGTAAATTAATGACACGTGAATTTTCACGCCTGTAAACTCCTCCTCCAAAACTGCGCTCCTCCCCTTGCCCAGCCCAGAAAACAAATGCCTGCACTGTGAGGCCCCTTTCACACTGGGGCGGTTTTCAGGCGGTACAGCGCTAAAAAATAGCGCCTGTACACCGCCGGTAAAAAAAGTCCTGCTAGCAGCATCTTTGGAGCGGTATAGGAGCTCCTATACCGCTCCTACCCATTGATTTCAATGGAATACCACGGCAATACCGCTACGGCGGCGCTTTGCGGGGGATTTTAACCCTTTTTTCGGCCGCTCGCGGGGGGTAAAACTGCCCCGCGAGCGGCCAAATACCGTGGCTAAAACGACGCTAAAGCAGCGCTAAATATAGCGCTGCTTTACCGTCGCCGCGGCTCCCGCCCCAGTGTGAAAGGGGCCTGATACAAGTGCATAAACACTTGTACAGAGCTTGTAAAATTGGCCAAAACAGCTAGGAATACACTATGCTTAGGTGTGAATGCTATCTAAGATCAACTGGAAATGAGTGTTAGTTTTTTTGGCAGTGATTATGTACATTATCTTCTGTAAAAACATTTCATTAATACTTTGTTTCCAATTGCTTTTTGTGGTTATGTGGTTCTTTCTTTGCCTGTTGTGTTGTCAGTTCTTTGGGTATTAGGGCTGTGTGTTAAAATTAAATGATACCCTCGGCCATACTGTAAAACTTTAATGCAACCGAATACAATTTTACGTTATCTTTTTAAATCCCCACTCCAGACAGGAAAAAATATCCTTGCAGTGGGGCCCACAACATTGCAAGGGTTAAGGGTAGAGGAATAAGATAAAATATCCTAGAATTCCGCTTAAAAGAAAAGTAAACTATCAATTGGCATAAAATGGCAGTGGTTAGCAAACTTCACAAGATAAAACTAACGTATGTGTGTGTTCCCATTTTTATGTGACTGTAATTGATATGTCAAAATATAGCACATTTTCTTATTTTAATTGTTTACTACTGGAAACAAGGATTTATAGACCCTGGGATATAGGTTAATTCCTTCAGGTGGTTGAACACTACAAATCTTTTAAGGACACTGTGACGCATCACAAGAAGAAAGATTTTAATCCCCCAGCAGAAGATCCCAAAACCCACCTCCAGGAGCTTCTACCTCCTTAAAATGCAAAGCTCAGCCCTTCTTTTTGGTACAAATCTTGGCCAACAAAGCCCAGGATGTGTTCCAGAAAGCATTCTTTCCAATGAAGTGGTGCCCCCCACCCCTTAACGGCAAGGAATGTCTGTTAGTTTGCCTCCCTCTGGGTCCCAGACCTGAGGGTTTATTCAGTGATTTCAAAACCCTATGCCTTCACTGCTTTCTATTCCTAAATTAACCAAAAACTGCCCAAGGACATTCAGAATTTCAGAATGCTCTTGTCCCAGGGAGTGGTCCATACCAACTGAAGTAGCCCAGTACCTCCACAAGACAGGTTCTAAGGATTCATTTCATTCCAGTACCACAGTCCAAAGGGGCTTTCAACTTACTCTGGACTTATGCTGGCCAAACCCATTTTCAAAAAAACGAACATTCGGCTGTGAGAGCAAACAATACTGCCATGATGTAATGACCGATAAATCGTTCAGTGGAGATAAATGAATCAATTTTTTGTTAGTTTTTTTTTTTTTTTTTTTTTACAAATATCTAGTGCAGACAGTTCGGATGGGAAACACATTAACCTTTCAATTTATAGTTAGTTCGGCAGAAAATTTCCAAACTTGTCCTTCATTTTTTTCGGCTCAAAAACGTCCCAACGATTTATCGATTTTGTACCAATTAACTGGCCGAAAAAATTACCAAACTGTCTAAATGACAGAATTTCGGGCGATTTTTTTTTTTTTTTTTTTTTTTTTTTTTTTCATGTAGTATATGGCCAGCATTAGACAAATATCTTTTATTATTTAAAAATTTTGCATGGAAACCACAAGACAGTAATTGCCTCTTGGCGACAGGGCTAATACACTGCATCTATAGATATCCAAGATGCCTAGCTACATGTTCCTATTTACCCACCTCGTCTGCGCTTTCTCCACTTTGCAGTGGCAGACAATCACTTCAGGTTGGTCACTCTGCCGTTTAGCCTATCACCTGCTCCCAGAGTATTCACAAAGGTCCCTAGGAAAGGTTCTTTTCTTGCCCTTATCAGAACTTGGGGCCTCCAGGTCACAGGCTGTCTAGATGACCTTCTTAAGGATTCATGTTCATCTAGTTGTCAGCACACATCCACAGGGCAATTCATATGCTTCAGGCATTTGATGGAGTGATCAACTTAAAAAATCTGCTTTTCAGTCTACTCTTCACCTGGTCTGGTGCTGGGCAAATCCCAAGCACAGGGTTTCCTTCCAGAAAAGGAAATGTTCTCTCAGAGCCCATGCTTGAGAATTGATCAGACATCCCATTAGAGTTCTAGGCCTCATGATAACCTCCTTTTGAGGCTGTATAATTTGCCCAGTTTCATTCATTTCAAAAGCTCATCAACATAATATCTCCTTTTCAACCTACCTGTGCTCCTCTCCAGTCAAGCAAGGGACTCCCTATCTTGGTGGGTTTCAAGCCCAGCCCTAACAATAGGGGTGGTCTTTCCTTCCCTATCACTGGAACAGGAGCCAGTCTTTCAGGCAGAGCAGGAGTGTTCCAGTGCCAGTCCAGGAAACAGACATCTTCAATTTGATGTAAAAAAAAAATGGGGGACTCTGGATCTAGTCATCTTAACCTCCAGATTCAACAACAAACTTCCACTGTAGCCAGGACCAGGAATTCTCTAGCGCTAGGCTCGGATGCCCTAATAATTCCCTGGTCTCAGCTCAGGCTAATCTATGCCTTGCATCCAGTGCAAATTCTGTCTCTTCTGTTTAAAAAAAGGGAGCAAAATAGATTTTAATTTCACAGATCTGACCCAAAAGAACCTGGTACACAGAAATACTCAGACCTCTAGCAGAAGATCCCTGGCCTGTTCCCAACAGGCAAAATTTGCTTTCTCAAAGTCTTTTATTTTATACTACTTCTGTCTTTGGCTTTAACGGCATGATTGTTGAAACCAAGGTCTTAAAAGGCAGAGGGGTCTCTGAGTCTGCTATTCCAACCTTGCTATAAAAGTAAGAAGTGCCACTTCTAGGAAGATCTACCACCATGCCTGGTGTGAACACACATTCCCAGAGGTTACCTTGCATTCTGGGCTTCCTACAATCAGGTCTTTACTAGAACATGGCCTTAAGCACTCTGGAAGAGAATGGACAAGGCTGAGTCCTATCCTTGAAAAGATTTCTGGCTTCACTCATTTTACATAAAGCCCCCCTTGCAGCACATTTTCCCTAATTGGCTTTTTTGCAGGACCTCACAGGGGACACACTTCTTCTAAATCCAGTATTATGAATTGTATTAGAAATCTGATCACTACAGCTTACAATCACCTATGCTTTTACATGCCCAATCTGTCAGATCAGTGGGTGTTTCCTGGGCATTTTGGCACCAGGCTTCAGTAGCCCAGCTGTGTAATGTTGGCCAACTTGTCCTCTGTTCACACCTTCTCAAGGTTCTACCTGGTGGGATGCCCAGTCTTCTGTGGATGCAGCTTTCAGCTTGCATCATTTGATTTTCTCTTCAGTCTGTAAGGCTATCCTTTCCCCCTACTATAACCTACAATGTACTGTATGCTCTCTGGATTATATGAAGGAAGACGAAAGGAAATTGCAGCACATGCACATCTATGTGTGTGTGCTGCCATTTATTATGAATCACACCCAATTGCCCATATTCATTATAAACAGAGAATCTGGACTGCAGTGCACCACAACACATATATAGATCTTCAGGCAAAGGTGGGTTAAAGTCCAGTCAACTGATGTTATTCAGCTGGTCCTGGCGCTAGATCAATCCCAACTTTACAGCTGGAATCCACCTAAATGCCTGACTGACAGCTGGCTCAGCCTCTCGGCGAGCTGCTGGGAGACAGACAGCTGCTCCCGCCTTCACCACAGCCCAGCGCTCCAGTGTGTGCCAGAAATCTGCTAAGAGCGAAGGGGAGAACTGAGTGATCATCAGTTTTCGATCGCTCAGTTCTCAGTGCAGAGACAGCAGGGGACAGATGCAGCATCAAATTGATGCTGCATTCACCTAAGGTGAGGATAGTGTGTGTGTGTGTGTGTGTGTGTGTGTGTGTGTGTGTCTTTTTTTTTTTTTATGGAAACCCCATACTTTTCTTTTAACTAGTTCAGCCTGTACCCCTTCCACCCTGTTATTCCTGGGCTCTCTCGCTCTTACCGGGAGCCCAGGACCACATTCGCTGACTTCAGGATGGTGAGTGGAGGGAGACAGAGGTACATCCCTGCCTCAATCTCCCCTGTAAACAAAGAAACTGGAAGTGATGATGATTTTGTCACTCCCGGTTTCAGATCCTCCATTTTTTGCTTGGTACAGCCAGGGGAATATCTAACCCAGCAGATCTGTTCTCATTTAGATGCTGTGAATTAACGCACAACACCACCTGCGAGTGTGGTGGTCTTCTAATACCAGTACTTCTACATGCGGTTCACAACTAGAGATGTAAACGCAGTGCCTTGCTGCCCTCTCTGGACTGGGGATGTCCCAAAAAAACTAGAAAAACACAAGAGAGGGTGCACCAGTCTAGTGCATTATCCCAAAAAACATTTATTATAAAAAAACGTTAATCTACTCAGACTATATGACTGACAAAGCACATCAAAGTAGCACACTAGTTCCCTCCACTCTGCATGCTCCTGAGCTTGGGAGGACATCCCTTGGATCCTCAAAGCCTTTGGGTCTGCGGAGGAGTGTGTTACCCTCGAAATCCATAAGGCCCCTTTCACACTGGGGCGGGGAGCCGCGGTGACGGTAAAGCAGCGCTATATTTAGCGCTGCTTAACCGTAGTTTTAGCCGCGGTTTTCGGCCGCTCGCGTTGCGGTTTTACCCCCCGCGAGCGGCCGAAAAAGGTTTAAAGACCCCCCGCAGAGTGCCGCCGTAGCGGCGCTTTGCGGCGGTATTGCCGCGGTATCACCGCGGTGTCCCATTCTAATCAATGGGAAGGAGCGGTATAATAGTGGTGAACACACCGCTCCTATACCGCTCCAAAGATGCTGCTAGCAGGACTTTTTTGACCGTCCTGCTAGCGCACCTCTCCAGTGTGAAAGCCTGCCGGCTTTCACACTGGAGTTAAAGGGGCCGGATTTTTTCAGGCGGTATACAGGCGCTATTTTTAGCGCTGTACCGCCTGAAAAACGCCCCAGTGTGAAAGGGGCCTAAACAATTTGTATTCCAAGTGATGTCCTCCCAAGCTCAGGAGCACTGAGTGGACAGATAGATTGTGTTACTTTGTGCTTTGTCAGTCATAGTGCCTCTGAGTAGATTTTATATGATAAATGTTTTTTGGGATAATGCACTAGGCTCTTTTTGTTCTAGATGCTTTGAAGGGCAGGGGGAGACATTGGGGTCTATTTGATCCCCAGTGTCTCCACAAAGACTACCTGTCACCTGCCCCCTGCCCAGTGCAATCACATGGGGTTTATTAACCCTTTAGTGGTAGCAATAAAGTAAAAATAAAGAAAAGAAAAGTTTAAAAAAAATATGCACATCCAGGGTGTGCACACGTGTGTAAACTGCGATTGCACCACACCTGTGAGAGTAATAATTCTAGCGCAAGAGCTCCTGGTTAACTCTAAACTAATGAGCTGTAAAGGCTTTTAAAGCGTTGCCTATAGAGATTTTCGGGTACGGTAGTTTTCTGCGATATCATTGGCGCACACAATGTTAAGACTTGTCATGTTTGGTATCTATCTATTTACTCGACGCAACCTCATTATTTATATTTTACTAAACAAAATGGGTATTTGTGTGTTTAGATTAGAATTAATTTTTATTATATACTTTCCTGAAAAAATTTGCATTTAATAAACTGTTGCAAAAATATCAAGTGACATGAAATTGCAACTATAATCTTTTTATTCTACAGGGCCTCCGCTTTCATAAAATATATATTTGGGGGGTAATTGCTATTGCCAAAAGATAAGGATTCTTTCATGTGTGCAAAAACAGACGTTTTATTTTGTACAGACTCCTGTTCCACCTCTGGCGCTGACTTGTGTTGTGGGAGAAATTTGTGACAAACTGGGGCAAGGTGGAGAAGGCTTTGTTTTCAACCACATGGCAACCACTGCTCCGAGGTGTGTCGTGTCGTGTTTTGTTAGACAGCAGCCAGCTACAGGGCACTGTGTCACCTTTTTGGTGCTTGTTTAAAATTCACTTTCCCTAATCTTTTTCTTTCCCTGCTCTTTTTGCTATGACTTCATTTTGCCCCCTTCCCCCTCTCTTGCATTGGAAACTCCCAGAAATCCCTGGGATCCTCTCTCACCCCGGGTGTCCCTAAATCGGGGTCCCCTTACATTTATACTACTGATGGTATACCTCTTTTGGACTAATTTCTAATGCTTTATAACACTAAATGAAAAAAGTTTTTTATATTTTCTGATTCCTTTTTTTTTTTTTTTTCTTTTTTAGGTGTTGGGAAGAGTAGTTTACTGCTAAGGTTCGCGGATAACACTTTTTCAGGTAATTTTGTTTATTTTGTGAACACACCATTGCAGCACTAGTTTGAACATGCTGGTCCTATAGTAGCCTGTGTGTGTGTGTTATGGCTGGGGTGGCAGGCTTATGTGCACTGTTATGAACTGCCTGTTGGCTGCGCTATGCAAATCCATACTAGATTCTCCCAAATGCTCTAATTTTACAAATTTTGATCTGTTTGATTAGCAAACTGGGTTAGACCACACATTTCTTAGTGTAGAAAGATAAGGTTACGTGCACCCTTTCCAGAACTTGGCCCATGCAGTCAAAGGACCCCAGTAGCTATTAAAATCTGTTAAGCTTTGTACAATGTTTATTCATTTTATTGTAAGACCAATGGGTACCCCTGAAAGCCTGGCAGAAAATTTCCTAGTTGGCATACCTCACGTCCTTAGTTTTTAGGACAGGAAAAACATCTTTTCTAGGTGGTAACCCTAGAAAAAAAGAAAGATCCTTTAAAGCATGTTAAACCGCATAATGCTTGTGCAGTGTTACATGTCCCTTTCTATGCTGTAAAATACCTGGTTGATCCTGCCTGTTCCTGTGTCGTCCTAGATGTGTTGATCCATGATTTTGTGGTCAATTTACATGCCTCCGTCATCCCCGCTGTGTTAGTATCTCCTTGCCTACCACTTCCTAGTGTGTGAGCCAATCGACAAACACTCCCCTCCTGCCACTATTCCGTGTGGCAGTTAAGTTAGTGATCACAATTACTGCCAGCCCCTCTGTTAGAACAAGATACACAGTGTATGTGTTTAATTTTGCAACTAAATACCTTATTTCACATTGCCGATGTGCAGTCACGTGACCACCCGGCTGAGATCAGAGGGGAATTTTAGCCCCTCCCACTTTAGTGCTTAGATTGGGGAAATGAGAACCACGGGCAGTCACGTGACCGCACATCTGCGATATAAAAAATGGTATTTGGCTGCAGAAAATAAATAAATAAATAAAAAAAAACACTGTGTAGTATAGCTTGTTTTAGCCAAGGTGCTGGCAGTAGTTGTGAGCACAGACTTTAAAACAACTTTAATGCAGGGAGTGCATGTCCTAACAACAAAGCAGGACGTGGGGAATGCTAACTGGGAGTTTTTTGGTCAGGTTTCCAGTGGGGTCCAAAAGGAAATGAATGAACGTTGTGCAAAGCTGAACTTCGCCTTTTAAAATATGTACTGTAATTGTGAACTCCTTTGAAAGGAAAATGTGTAATCCTGTTGAGCAAGTTTTTTAATCCAGACTGGATACTATACAAAGTCCTGACCACTTCTCTCCATTGCCATTTGGTAGTGAAGGCCCATCGGGCCATTCGCTGCTGTGTTCTCTAACACTGGCAAACTTAATTCCCAGCATTGTGCAATGTAATACAGCCTGTTGTTTGTGCTGCCCCTCGCTCTGTCAGTCCTGGTGTGCAGGGTATTACTGGAGACTCACCTAGACAGGTTAACATATTTTCAAGTGCATTTTTAGTATAACTGGAGGTGTTTTAAATCTGGCTCCGTTTGCACTTTAAATAACTCCTAGTTATTTGTCATTTTTTTATAGAGAAATTATTACACATTTGCTTGCGATACTGAAAAGACAGATGGTTATCATGGGCAAGGTTCCTGGCAAAGGAACCCAATTTGAAAACTGTTGCTGTCCCCAGGGTTTTCCTAACTGAAAACATTTTAATATTGAACACCCTTCCCCTCAACACGCATCCTAAACTTCTTTCCTTTAACAATTAAAGTGGAACTTCAGACAGATGCAATGTGCTTAAGCTGATAACACACAGACCATTCTAATTTCTCACGTCTTTATTGAACCATTAAACATTCACAGCTGTGGAGGTAAAAGTAAGTATACTCTTGGAGTTAATAGCTGGTTGAACCTCCATTGGCAGGAAATTACAAGCAAGCGCTTTCGGTAGCTCCAAATCAGACCCGCACAATGTTCAGGAGAAATTTTTGACCATTCCACTTTATAAAACTGATTCATTTCAGACACATTTGTAGGTGTCTGGTGTGAAAGACATCTCAAGGTCATTCCACCCCATTTCTATGGGGTTAAGGTCTGGGCTCTGACTGGACTACTCCAAAGGGCACATTTTCTGAAGCCAGCCTGCGGTATATTTACAGTGCCTTGAAAAGGTATTCATTCCACTTAAAATTTTGCACATTTTGTCATGTTACAACCAAAAACGTGAATGTATTTTAGTGGGATTTTATGATAGACCAACACAAAGTGGTACATGATTGTGAAGTGGAAGGAAAATTGATAAATGGTTTTCAATTTTGTTTTACAAATATCAGAGTGCACTTGTATTCAGCCCCCCTGAGTCAATACTTTGTAGAACCACCTTTCGCTGCAGTTACAGCTGCAAGTCTTTTTGGGTATGTCTCTACCAGCTTTGCACATCTAGAGTGAAATTTTTGCCCATTCTTTGCAAAATAGCTTAAGCTGTCAGATTGGATGAAGAGCAATTTTCAAGTCTTGCCACAGATTCCCAACTGGATTTAGGTCTGGACTTTGACTGGGTCATTGTAACACATGAATATGCTTTGATCTAAACCATTCCATTGTAGTTCTGGCTGTATGTTTAGGGCCCTTTTCTTGCTGGAAGGTAAACCTTCGTCCCAGTCGAGTCTTTTGCAGACTCTAACAGGTTTTCTTCTAAGATTGCCCTGTATTTGGCTCCATTCATCTTTCCATCAACTCTGACCAGCTTCCCTGTCCCTGCTGAAGAAAAACATCCCCACAACATGATGCCACCACCATGTTTCATGGTGGGGATGGTGTGCAGGGTGATGTGCAGTGTTTAGTTTTCCGCCACACATGGTCTCATCTGACCAGAGCACCTTCTTCCACATGTTTGCTGTGTCCCCCACATGGCTTCTCGCATACTGAAAATGGGACTTCTTATGGCTTTCAATAATGGCTTTCTTCTTGCCACTCTTCCAAAAAGGCCAGATTTGTGGAGTGCATAATTAATAGTTGTCCTGTGGAAAGATTCTCCCACCTGAGCTGTGGATCTCTGCAGCTCCTCCAGAGTTACCACGGACCTCTTGGCTGCTTCTCTGAATAATGATCTTGCCCGGCCTGTCAGTTTAGTTGAACAGCCATGTCTTGGTAGGTTTGTAGTTGTTCCATTTTCAGATGATAGATTGAACTGTGCTCCGTGAGATGTTCAAAGCTTGGGATATTTTTATGTTCATTGGTCTTTTATAAAGCTGTTTGTTCACGAAGGTTCTCTAACAAACCTCAGAGCTTCACAGAGCATCTGTATTTTTACTGAAATTAAATTACACACAGGTGGACTCTATTTACTAATTAGGTGACTTCTGAAGGCAATTGGTTCCACTAGATTTTAGTAAGGCGTATCATAGCAAAGGGGGCTGAATACAAATGCACGCCACACTTTTCAGATATTTATTTGTAAAAAAAATTGAAAACCATTTATCGTTTTCCTTCCACTTCACAATTATGTGCCACTTTGTGTTGGTCTATCACATAAAATCCCAATAAAATACATTTACGTTTTTGGTTGTAACATGACAAAATGTGGAAAGTTTCAAGGGGTATGAATACATTTTCAAGGCACTGTACTTGGATGCTTAGGGTCTAGGGTCTGTCCTGCTGCATTACCAACTTCTGCTAACCTTGAGCTGTAGGATATTTTGTTAAACTTGGGAATTAATTTTCCCCTCGATAAGAAATAGTGTTCCAGGCCCTGAGGCAGCAAAGCAAGGCCAATACATGATGTTCCCTCTACCATACTTCACCATTGGGATGATGTTTAGATGTTGGTAAGCTGTGCTCTTTTTGTGTCGTACATCGTGCTTGGTATTCTTCCTGCACAATTCAACTTTTGTTTCATCAGTTCACAAAACATTTTCCCTGTATTGCTGTGGTTTGTCAAGGTGCTCTTTGGCAAACTTCAGGCGTACAGCAATGTTTTATTTTTGGAGAGCATGGCTTCCTCCGTGGTGTTCTGCCTGTTCAAAGGCTTACATATGGTAGGTATGTATGTTTGCCAATTCCAGTGATATCTTCAAGCTTTTAGCTCTTTACTCATGGGTTCTTCTTTACCTCATTGAGGATTCTGCGTTGTGCCTTGGGAGTCATCTTTGCTGGGCACCCACTTTTAGGAAATATAGTCGCACTACTAAACTGTCTCCATTTATAGACCATTTGTCTAACTGTTGACTGATGGATAGCACTTTGAGATTGCTTTGTATCCCTATCCAGCCTTATGCAGATCAGCTACTCTTGATAGTATGTCTTCAGAGAGCTTCTTATTGCAGGGCATGGTTCAGATCAGAGGATGCTTCTTATGAACGGCAGTCTTAAAATGTTTGTCTTTTTTCACTCAAAATGGCTCTAAACCACACCTCCAAACATACTTTTTCCTCCAGCACTGTGAATGTTTAATGGGGGGTGTACAATAAAGACACAAGTAATTAGGATTGTTTGTGTGTTATAACCTTAGTGTTACTAAACCCAGGGCCCTTCATTCACTATATCTGGTCTCCCACAGTACACAGAAATGCAATTTTTTTTAAGTAAATATAAACTGCTAAATACCTTTTCTCCTCAGCAGTATATAGCAGTCTTGTGACTTCTATCGGTGTCTGGCTGAGCACTGGTTATAGCTTGTAGGAGGAGTTTTCATTTTCCTCCTGTCTTATGAGATTGCATGACTCCTGACCTATCTGGACAGTGCCAAATGGCCTTGTGCTGATAACATGCACCCTCCCAAGAGAAAAAAAAATCTGTAGCAATACACACCAAATAAAGCATGTGCAGAGTGCCACCAAGGCTCTGTGCTAACAGCAGATGGGTTGGGGACAGTAAAAGATGGGGAGGATCAGAGAAGACAGGATCAAACTGCTTTTTTACATAATGTGTAGGATTACCCCTTAGGTTCCACAGTGAGTATAACAAGTAGAGCTGCACGATTATTCGTTAAAGAATCCATATCGCAATTATATCCCCCTCGCAATCTTAACACAGCATTTTCAAGAAAATAAAAAATAGGCAGCCTGCCAAGTTTATCACAACATCATTTAGGCGGAGATAAAGAAACATTGTATCTAAAAAATTTTTTTTGTATTATGTGAAAGATGTTACGTCTCGAGAATCGTGATCTTTATTCTAAGCAAAAAAATTGATTCTCATTTTGGCCAGAATCTTGCAGCTCTAATAACAAGCATGCTTTATTGCATATACAGACTGATTTTACTGTTGTGGGTTTAGTAACACTTTACGCGTATTGTGTTTTGTCTATTGTTGTGACTTAGATGAGGATCAGATCACATTTTTTGCACAATTACTGCAGAACACCAGTTAATTCCAATGGGTTCCCATTCTTTTTCTTGCCACTGTGTATATTGATACAATTACTGTATTTAGGTAGGGCAGCACTAGGGGACAGTCAAGTGTGCTTACATGTGCTGACTAGGAGAAAATGGCAGAAATGACTAAGGGTGGACTAGTTGTATCTTTGCAGTAGGTAGGTCAGTTCACCATCCCAGCTATCTACAAGAGAGCCTGCAGAGGAAAGGTAAATGATTCCTGAGCTGTTATAGCCATATAGTTGCGTAATCATTGAATCAGTGACAGCGAAAAGATTAAAACGCCTTCTTTTTTTTTTTTTGCGTGTGAGAGCTAAGAACTTTTGTCAGTCTTGGTTCTTATTGGACAGATGCTCATTACTTCCTGTGCAGTTACCAGGAATTGTGGGGAAATTTCTGTCCAGAGCTGCTGATCCGACCCTGTACACATATAATCAATTGTGGTGTCAGCCTGTTCTTGATTTATAAAGGCTGCTTACCAGGCGCAGAAATACACTGTAGTGCAGGGATATGCAATTAGCGGACCTCCAGCTTTTGCAGAACTACAAGTCCCATGAGGCTTAGCAAGACTCTGATAGCCACAGGCATGAAACCCAGAGGCATGATGGGACTTGTAATTTTGCAACAGCTGGAGGTCCGCTAATTACATATCCCTGCTGTAGTGTGTTGATGTGCAGTCCTCATCACCCATTTAAGGTCCCTTTCACGCGATCGGACCATTCTGATCCGCCTGTCAGTTTTGACGGCGGACCTGAATGGGCGCTCCATGCTGGTCTATGGAGCGTCGGATGTCAGCGGAGACATGTCCGCTGACATCCGGTCCGATCCGCCAAAAGCAGACGTATGGCTCTACGTCCAGATCCGTCGCTATCAGATCGGGTGAGATCTGATGAAAACAGACACGCTGTCCGTTTTCATCCGATCTCTCCATTGTGACCAGCGGCGCTTGACAAGCCCCTCCCCGCTCAGTGAGCAGAGAGAGGGACCTGTCATCCACCGGCTCAGTGGAGGTCAAACGGAGAGATCTCCCACTGAGCCGACGGACAGAGGTGGACTCCGTGCAAGCGGAGTCCGCCTCGTGTGAAATGGGCCTTAATCTTTAATTGTATTTATACAGACAGCAAATTGAGACTTGCCTGTAAAATATTTTAAACCATTTAAATGAAGTTTTAACATTTTCTATAATTGAATGCTATGCAATGCCTTCCTTCTGTCAGCAAATTGCTCCAAAAAAAGTCCTTAAAAAAACAGAATTCACATCTGATATGAATGGCCATTCAAATCTGATCGCAATAAAATACAAAATCAATTTTGTACAAGTTACGCACTTAAGAATTGTTATCCTTTTTTCCCTTTATAGGCAGCTACATCACAACAATTGGAGTTGATTTTAAAATCAGAACAGTGGAAATCAATGGGGAGAAAGTGAAACTGCAGATTTGGGACACTGCCGGGCAGGAGAGATTTCGGACAATAACATCAACGTAAGAATGCACAGGAAGCAATATGTCCGAGTATTGTGTGGTGTTAGTGAGATGCTGCTGTTCTGTACGGGAAATGACATGACTTCAAAAAGATGCTAGTTTCAGCTCCGTTCACACATTCTGTTTTTGTCTCTTCCACTGTGAAAAGTCACATGTAATTTATTTGTGTATGGTTAATAAACCACATTAATGTTTCTTTTATGCATGGTTGGTATTTAAATTGCATGAGAATTGTGTAACTATCAGTTTTGAATTGGAGAATATTTTAGTAATACATGTGCCTTAAAGGGATTGTAAAGACATAACTTTTTTTCAAACAAGTAATGCTTACCTGCTTCGTGCAATAATTTTGCACAAAGCAGCCCCAATCCTCCTCTTCTTGGGTCCCACACTGGTGCTCCTGGCTTTCACCCCATGCCAAGTTCCCCCATAGCAAGCCACTTGCTATAGGGGGCACGCATGCATTTTTACTTCCATGCCAGCCCTGTGTTTCCTTAAGACACAGAGAGCATGGTTCGACCCCCGACTCCCACTCCTTCCTCACTGGCTGTGATTGACAGCAGTGGGAGCCAATGGCTCCCTGCTGCTCTGTGTGAGGAGGGTGAGAGCGGAGAGAGCCTCTGTTCTTGTGCACATCGCTGGATAGATGTGGGGCTCAGGTAAGTATAAGGGGGGAGCTGCACAGAGAATGTTTTTTACCTTCATGCAGAGGATGCATTAAAGTAAAAAAGCTTCAGCCTTTACAACCACTTTAAAGTGTATAATGCATGTACTATCAGCATGCTGCCCTAATAACTGGCGTGCCCTTTGAAATCTGAATGTTTAACTGCTGGCTCTAAGCAACAAGACGGATGATATTTAAAACCGTTTTATAAACCAGTCCTTCCTTTCTGCTTAGCTAGCACTACATGTTTTCAGCATTTGCATATCTTGCCCCTTGTCCTTAGATCTGTGATATAAATGCCTTTTGCTTTTCCTTTGATTTAAATTCTGTGCCTTCATACTAAAGCACATCTTTAGCTTCCGAGTTGTCTTTGGTAAATAGCCTTTTAATTTGCCCTGTAAACTTTCTGCTATTATGTCATTCTTCTTAAAGCCCCGTACACACGGGCAGACTATCCTCTAAAAACATCAAGTACTGTAGAAACTAGCCAACATTTGGTCCGTGCGTACAGCTGCTTGTCTGACAGAAGTCGATCTCACGACCAGCTTCTGTTGAACGGAAAACCAGCAGCTGATCGACATCCGATCAGTTAGTACAGCAAGCTCCTTTGGTTTTTTTATTCAGCTAGCTGGGTTGAACAAACAAAACTTTTTTATTGTTGTACAAGATGACAAAAGGGAGATGATATAGAACGTTTACACACATTGACAATGACACAGTACAAGATATACAGGTGGGTAGACAGAGAAGTCAAATCGTAAACAAATTATATGCTAACAATCTTGCTGGTGTATCGGAGAGAGGAGGTAGTCCATCAATCAGAATCTCCTGCAGTATAGTATGAGGAAATAAAAGGGGGGAGAGGGGGAAAGGGTGGGAGGCCAGGAAGGGGGGGGGGGGGGAGAATCATGGACGGAGAACCTCTTATGAGCAGTAGAGTGCTATCCTACAGCATAGGACAGTACAATGTATTGTTAGGGATGGAATCTTGTGATGAGGCAAAACATAGGACATTATAATGCACTTCAAGAGATAGAGCCTTGCGTGTCTATCCATTGTGACCAAACTTTGTCAAATTTTTTGGCGCAATTCCTGCTTTCATAGGTCAATTTATATAGTAGAAGCACAAAATTGATCGTTGCTACCCTGGATCTGAGAGTCGGAGGTGCTGCTTGCTTCCACTTAAGAAGAATCTCCCTCCTAGCATAGTATAGGGTGTAGAATAGAAATAGCTTTACATTTGTGGAGGCCACCACATCTTCCATAGAACCCAGTAACGTTGGGGTCAGGTCCTGGCCAAGGGACCAGTCCCCAAATTCATTCAAGGCCCCTACTACCTGCTCCCAGAAAGGGCGTATGAGGGGGCATTCCCACACCACATGGAAGAACGTACCCGGAGAGGAGCCACGTCTATTACAGAGGGGGCTTGCACCCAGATAGATTCTTGCCAATCTCACTGGGGTATAGTAGGCCCTATGGAGGAACTTAAGTTGGATACAACGGTCTTTTGGCTGAAATCATTGTGTTTTAATATATCCGAACGAACAAAACTTACCATGTGTACCAGGCATTACACTACTTGGGATGACCACACACACATCTAATTATACAATCTCCTTTATATCTTCCAACAACTATGTTGTGCAGGGCCTACATAACTTAGTATATATTAGATTAATTTTATAAATTGATAAATCAAAAGTAGATTGTACAGAGAGATGGCACAACCCGAATGTAACATGCATAACCAGCTTTATGCAGATCGTATACTATAACACTATCATAGGCCTCCTAATGGCTATTTCCAGGGGCTTACCTACAGGGATCCTTTGGATAGGAGTAGCAGCGAGGGCGGCTGCATGTATGTAGAGGAACCAATCTCTCCGGTTTCCTCCTGCGGCCACTGAATGCCTGTGGGGAGAAAGGAGGAGAAGCTGGCATTCAGCAGGTGCAGGAGGAAAATGGAGAGATTGGTTCCCCTACATGCAGCTGCTTCTCCTATCCAGCTTTTTTTTCTGCCCCCCCTGAGCTCTCGCCTGGCCCTCCCTCTTCCCCTGCAGCTCTGCCAGGTTCCCCCTTTCCCTCTCCCGCTGGCTGCTGCAGTAGATCTGTCAGGATGGGGAGCGGGGAAGGGATCATTTACCGGCCCCTTCCTTTTCTGACTGGAGAGTCAGTGATCTGTACCATCAATGACTCTGTCCATTTATAACTAAAACAGTAAACTAGGTTTACTATGTTTCAGTTTGTGAACTGGGGAGAACCTCTGTACAGCTATCCATTTATTAATTTCAGATGAGGCTGCAGAGGAGAAGATTGAGGACTTGTGTCTCAAAGGTAAAACATCAGATGTCTGTTTAGACCTCTGAAATATCACCGAAGCCCTCCAACGTGGCTCCTAAAAAAAAAAAAAAAAAAAAAAAATACAAAAATATTGTTAGAAATAAAGAAAAAAATTACTGATACCAGTGGCGGAGCTACCAGGGTCACTAAGGTCACACTTGCGTCCAGTCTCAGAGGGAAGGGCCCCGGTTTCTTGCACCAGGGACCTGAAGGTTCTAGTTACGACACTGGCTATTTCATGTTTTTTTTTTTTTTTTTTTTTTTTTTTTTTTAATAATGGCCTCTTCACGAAAGTTGAGTTTTCATCAGCATTTCCTCATCTGTTTTATCTATTGTTAACATCTTCTTCTCCAGTTAGAGTACATCATGTTTTCTGCATAAACAAATCCCCAAAAAGGCCATAAAGTTCCTATAGTAACATATAGGTATAGCATAATAACATCTAGGCACCTTTATTTGTGTGTAAGATGAGGTATACTAACGGTACACCTCTATTCTATTAGTGTCATATATTTTTTTTTTTTTATTGCAGATATTACAGAGGGACACATGGTGTTATTGTTGTTTATGATGTTACCAGTGCAGAGTCCTTTGTCAATGTAAAAAGATGGTTACATGAAATAAATCAGAATTGTGACGATGTGTGTCGAATATTAGGTAAGCGTTCTATGTTACGTTCTCACAAAATATAAGTCTGTTCCAATTTGTTTCTTAACGTAAGTTGTTTTTCTACGAACAGTGGGAAATAAGAACGATGATCCTGAGCGGAAAGTGGTGGAGACTGAAGATGCCCATAAATTTGCTGCACAGATGGATATACAACTGTTTGAGACTAGCGCCAAAGAAAATCTAAATGTTGAGGAGGTGTGTACTGGCTCTGCTTACACCATGCTTGTATTTGAGTTTTATAGATTTGCTCTGTTCTTGATTGGGTGGCCAGTCAAGCACACCACAAAGCATAGGCAAATGTGGGCAATATTTTTTCACATATTTTATTTGTTACGAGTATAGTCGTTCTAAAGGCAATGTTTTTTTATTTATTTTTTTTAACCATAATGCATGCTGTGCATTAAGGTAAGTAACCTTCACATGCCTGTGTCCCTTCCAAAAGGCCATAGTCTCCTGCTGTGGTCAGTCAAGTCCTGTGAGGAGGGAGTGGGAGGACATGGCAGCAAACAGCCTGGCTTGGGAGTGCATGAGTGCCCCCTCAGCAGCCAGCTTGCTATGGGGGTATTCAGAGAAAAGTAGGTGCTGAGAGGGCTGTAGGGGTGGGGACTCCAGAAAAGGAGTAAGGGACCGCTCTGTGCAATACCAATGCACAGAACCGGTAAGTATAACTTTTTTTTTTTTTTTTTTTTTAATTGTATAAGATTTAAAGTTACAATGTAACAAAATTAGTACCACAAATCATAGCCAACATGCAAAAAATAGTATGGAGAGAAGTTTGACACCCATATGGACCTCACTTGCATAGGCCAAAAACACGATTTGAAAACATTGCTAGGTTAAATATTGCATATGAAAGTTATGTATTTTCATTTTAAGCTAGTATGCTCCCTCATAATATGTTTTCCAGGCAATCTTTTTCTGCTATGCTGAAAAAAGTGTTTTTACAAAAGCTCAGGTTCCAGTGGAGCAGGACAGAGCGGAGACTCATTTCTGCACCATTTGGTCTTATGGCTCAGTAGCGCTTGTCAGAAGAGCAGCTTCTGATTTTCATTTAACCACTTGCTGACCGCCCACTGTCAAATGACGGCGGGACGGTTCAGCTACTGTGGCGGGACGCCGTCATATGACGTTGTCTACAATTTGGCCACTGGGGGGCGCGCGCCGCGGGAGGGCGCGCGCGCGCGCCCGCCGCGTAGCTGGGGCCCCGGTGCGCGTGACCGGCGGTAGCGATGACCGCTAGGCACCCGCGATTGCCCGGTAATCGAGCAGGACGTGGATCGGTGTGTGTAAACACACAGATCCACGTCCTGTCAGAGGAGAGGAGACCGATGGTGTGTCCCTTGTACATAGGGACTCCGATCGGTCTCCTCCCCCAGTCAGTCCCCTCCCCCCACAGTAAGAATCACCAAGATAGGGAACATATTAACCCCTGCAGCGCCCCCTAGCGTTAACCCCTTCCCTGACAGTCACATTTATACAGTAATCAATGCATTTTTATAGCACGGATCGCTGTATAAATGTGAATGGTCCCAAAAATGAGTCAAAAGTGTCCGAAGTGTCCGCCGCAATGTCGCAGTCACGATAAAAATCGCAAATCGCCGCCATTACTAGTAAAAAAAAAAAATAATAATAAAAATGCTATAAATCTATCCCCTATTTTGTAGACGCTATAACTTTTGCGCAAACCAATCAATATACGCTTATTGCGATTTTTTTTTTTTACCAAAAATATGTAGAAGAATACGTATCGGCCTAAACTGAGGAAAAAATTTGTTTAAAAAAAAAAAAAAAAATTGGATATTTATTATAATAAATAGTAAAAAATATTATGTTTTTTCAAACTTGTCCCTCTTCTTTTGTTTATAGCGCAATAAATAAAAACCGCAGAGGTGATCAAATACCACCAAAATAAAGCTCTATCTGTGGGGAAAAAATGATAAAAATTTATTTGGGTACAGCGTTGCACGACCGCGCAATTGTCATTCAAAATGCGACAGCGCTGAAAGCTGAAAAATGGCTTGGTCAGTAAGGAGGTGTTCGTGGCTGGTAGGCAAGTAGTTAAGTGGTATAAGACTCTTTTTAGGTAGTAGAAAATAGAAAACATTTAACGCTAATTAAAAAAGGTAAATTAGCCACTTGCAGACCAGCCCACGTACATTTACTGCGGCAGGTTGGCTCTCCTGTGCAAACTGATGTACCTGTACGTCGGTCCGTGCAAGGAGGATAGCAGGCACGAGTGCGCCCGCGGATCCCGCGGACTCTGTCTGTCAGCGACCTGCGATCACTGTACGGAGGCAGAACGGGGAACTGCCTTTGTAAACCAGACGATTCCCCGTTCTGCCTAATGACACGTCAGAGAGCTTCTGTTCCCAGTGATCAGGAAGAGTGATCTGTCATGTTCCTGGCAGCGCATCCCCGCTACAGTAAGAACACAGGGAACCCCCTACTATTATGATAAGTGGGTTGGTCCCTGGCGCTACTATGACTAATAGGGGTCAGTTAGTAGTTAAAAGCTGATGGCAGATATGGTAATTTGCAGCAAAATGAGACGTGTTCACAAAATACACAAATAAGTAATGGAATAGATAGGGAATTTCGCGCAAATTGAAATCAATAATGGTAAAGTGTACTAGTGCAAAGGCTGGCTGATAGTAGCACTTATTAGTGGTCTGGAGGTAATAAATACATAAGATCCTAAATAAATATATAAAATCGCAAATGGATGTGTAAAAATCGCATACAAAATTAATAGATAAAAAATCGCATAAATCGCATGAGTGATAAAAGTGGGTAAAATCAGCAATAGTGACAATTGACTAAAATTGTGGGTGCCCAGTGCTAAAACATGACTTCAGAGTGAATCGCATGAATATCATAAACGGTTAATCAATAATAAATAAATAAGACAAAGTATCAAAAGGTGGATAAATCAATATGCATATGACAGACAATAATGCTATTAACAATGGTGGATAATGTGATAAAAATAGTGATAAATAAATAAATAGATGGTGTGATAAGTGGATCAGTAAATAAATAGATGAATCCAGTAGGGACGTAAATAAATCAAATAATGATAATAAAATGTCCAATATTGCTCCAGAGTGCTGTCAAATAATTCCGACTATGTTGACTATGTTGGTCTAGCAATCAGGTTTCCCTAATATTCATCTATGTTTGGAGTTTCCTTGACTGGTCTCTCTAGCCTCTCACCTCAGATTAGATTGAATTACGCCTTTCTGGGGTATCCTGTATCCCCAATATACGGGTATCTGGAAATTTGCGGAGCCTCAAACCTGCTGGGTATGCGCCTTTAAGGGGTATCTCCCATCCGCACTGCTGGGGTATCCAAGATCTGCAGGGTCTAGTGAATAATCCGGTCAGGTCCTTCTCCTTTTAGTGCCTCTGGGTTATGTACCTACAGTGCTTAGTGTCACTGGCTCAATATGACATAACACCAGGGGGGGTAAAAAGGGGAACAGAGAAGCCTCCACTAGTGTAGCAAGTTTAAACCAATGGTTGAATTTAATAAAGTAATGAGGATGTACTCGTACATTAAAACAGTAAAGTAATGGCATGAAGAGTTGAAATTGAATTGAACATCACCGGCGTTCTCAGCGCCTCCTCGCGTCCTGTTCAGTGTTGGTTTGCCTACGGCCACTCCCTACGCGTTACGATGCGTCACGTGTCTTCATCTGGGGAGCACCGGATTATTCACTAGACCCTGCAGATCTTGGATACCCCAGCAGTGCGGGATACCCTAGAAAGGCGCAATTCAATCTAATCTGAGGTGAGAGGCTAGAGAGACCAGTCAAGGATACTCCAAAAAAAATTGATGAATATTAGGGAAACCTGATTGATAGACCAACATAGTCAAACGCATAATACATATGCTCCGAATTATTTGACAGCACTCTGGAGCAATATTGGACATTTTATTATCATTATTTGATTTATTTACGTCCCTACTGGATTCATCTATTTATTTACTGATCCACTTATCACACCATCTATTTATTTATCACAATTTTTATCACATTATCCACCATTGTTAATAGCATTATTGTCTGTCATATGCATTTTGATTTATCCACCTTTTGATACTTTGTCTTATTTATTATTAACCGTTTATGATATTTATGCGATACACTCTGAAGTCATGTTTTAGCACTGGGCACTCACAATTTTAGTCAATTGTCACTATTGCTGATTTTACCCACTTTTATCACTCATGCGATTTATGCGATTTTTTTTAATCAATTTTTTATGCGATTTTTACACATCCATTTGCGATTTTATATATTTATTTAGGATCTTATGTATTTATTACCTCCAGACCACTAATAAGTGCTACCATCAGCCAGCCTTTGCACTAGTACACTTTACCATTATTTCAATTTGCGCGAAATTCCCTATCTATTCCAACCCCCTACTATTACCCCTTCCATGCCAGTGTCATTTTTACATTGATCAGTGCATTTTTATAGCACTGATCAACGTAATGTCATTGGTCCCCAAAAAGTGTCATTCAGGGTCAAATTTGTCTTAAAGTCCTTTCGTTCTAGCCCGTAGTTTGTATACGCGATAACTTTTGCGCAAACCAATCAATATTGCGATTTTTTTTTTTTTTTTTGTTTCAAAGTTGTCAGTCTTTTTTTTGTTTTGTAGCGCAAAAAATAAAAACCAGAGGTGATCAAATACCACCAAAAGAAAGCTCTATTTGGGGGGGAAAAATAGTTTGGGTACAGCGTCGCACGGCCGTGCAATAGTCATTTAAAGCGACGCAGTGCCGTATCGCAAAAAATGGCCTGGTCATTAAGGGGGCAAATCCTTCCAGGACTGAAGTGGTTAAACAAAAGTAAAATACAAAGTGTCAAAAGCTTCTTAGTATCTCTTTAATGGCTACAGCAAACAGTTGATGAGTTTAATTATTAGCTACAAGTCCATGTCTGTTAAGGGACTAAAGCAAAAGTACAGCTCGTTTTAAAGTTGGACTGCTGGCTTTGTTTTTATTTAACCACTTACGGACAGAGCCTCTTTCTGAGATTTGTTTACAAGTGAAAAACATTTATTTTTTTTTGCTAGAAAATTACTTAGAACCTCCAAACATTATACATTTTTTTTCTAACACCCTAGAGAATAAAATGGCGGTTGTTGCAATACTTTCTGTCACAGCGTATTTGCGCAGCGGTCTTTTTTTTTTGGGGAAAAAATACACTTGTCTTATTTATTTTAATAAAAAAAAAAAAAAAACAGTAAAGTTAGCCCAATTTTTTTTTCCATATTGTGAAAGATAATATTATGCAGAGTAAATTGATACCAAACATGTCACACTTCAAAATTGCGCCCACTCGTGGAATGGCAACAAACTTTTACCCTTAATCTCCATAGGCGACGTTTAAAAAAAATTCTACAGGTTGCATGTTTTAAGTTGCAGAGGAGGTCTAGGGCTAGAATTATTGCTCTCACTCTACCGATCACGGTGATACCTCACATGTGTGGTTTGAACACCGTTTTCATATGCGAGCGCTACTCACATATGCGTTCGCTTCTGCGCGCGAGGTCAAAAAGACCTCAGATATTATATTAAAACAAAAATGCAATAAAAAAATTGTCATTTAAAAAAAATTAAAAATAAAAATGGCCCTTTAAGAGCTGTGGGCGGAAGTGACGTTTTGATGTCGCTTCCGCCCAGCAATTGTATGGAGACGGGTGGGGGCCATCTTCCCCTCACTCTTCACCATACCCAGCTAGTGACAGGATGCGATTGCCTCAATTTTTTTTTTTTTTTGCATGCAATTTTTAGGCTGTGCATGCAGTATTTTTTTTTTTTTTTATTGCAAAAGAAAAACAAATCAAAACATACATCACATTACACTTTAATTTGTCAGTGAAAGAACATTGATGTAACTATTAGTCATTCCCTTCAATACCCGAGTAGCAGTGAGTATTCAGTGTGTGGCACATGTATTTATTTCTGTATGGTGATACTCTGTGATCCCCTGTCATGGTACTGGCAGCCTCAACATCCCCGCTTTTTTCCCCAACAGTGTTACTTTATTTTTTAAAAAGCTAGCATTTCCCCAGGCATCCATTATGTTTAATGGGCATCTGGGCAGCCTGATCTGTACCAGTTCCCTGGGACTAATCCCGGGTGTATCAAGCCATGCGGCCCATAATTTTGTCAAATTTTCTCAGGGGTCTCCCTATGCTAATATATGTATTCTTCCATGGTAAGGGTATTACCCATGTGCTGAATCCAGGATTTAACCGACAGCGGAGTGGCGGATTTGCAACTCGTAAGTATTGTTTTCCTAGCTTGGAATAAGGCTCTGGCGAAGGTCACCCAGGTCATTTCCTATGAAATTGCCCCCTCCAGTACTATCAGAAGGCATTATAGTGGATCAAGAGGGATATTAGTTTGGAAAACCTGGTTAAGCATGGTCAGGAACCCCGTCCGATAGCTATGGAGTTTGGGGCAACGCCAGAGGAGGTGTATCGGGTCACCTGGCACTATCTTACACCTGCCACACATCGAATCAGGTAGTTCGCTCATTTTATGAAGTTTTACTGGGGTATAATGTGCTCGCAACAGGATATATAATTGGGATACTTTTTGCGATACATTCAGGGAACAAGTGTTAACGGCTTGAAGGGCCTCTTCCCACTGCTCTCCTGTAATAGGCCCTAAGTCTGCCTCCTACTGGGTTGCTGCTTTCATGGGGAATTCCTCTAAGAGTGCGGATAGAAGCATAAGATAGCATTGGGATATTATACCCTTTCCGTTGCGTTTTGTAGTATGTGAAAAACATGAGTGGGTGATTGTTACCATTCCACTGCGGTACCTTGTGCTTTAACAGCGCAATTTAGTTGTCGGTAGTAAAATAGAATGCTGGAGGGCAGTGCAAATTTAGATTGCAGGTCAGCGAAAGAGGGTAGTCTTCTATTGTGAGACATTCCTGAGGTGAGTTAATCCCATGGGGTGCTACCTAGGTCCCTGTTGGAGCTTGGCTAGTTCCTCATACGATTTATTCCTCCATAATGGGCTGTAAGCTCTGTCCCTAGTTACTTGCTGCAATTGTTGACCTTATTTCACACCTTCTGAAGGAGTGTGTAAGTGGGCATTTGTTTGTTGGGCCATTGGAACAGCTGCGCCTCCAGGCCCTCCGGTACGGACTCTCCTCCCCCCCCCCCCCCCCCCCCCTCCGTGCCAGTAAGTAGGAGTTTGGCTCAAGAATCAGCAGGCTTGGGGGCCATAGCTCCAATCAAGTGCTGCAGCTGTGCAGCCAAATAGTATATCCAAGGGTTGGGAAGTGCCAAATCACCCCCCTCCTTTTTGTATATTGTAATTGTTTCAGTTTGATCCTGGGGGGCTTGTTGTGCCAAAGGAGTAATCTTAATAGGGAGTTGACCACTCGAAAAATTTTAAGTGGAATAACCACCGGTGTGTTGTGAAGCTGTAGCATAAGGACCATCTTAATTAGGTTTGTTTTCCCTGCCAAAGACTTAAGTCGGTTCCATATGTTTATTCTGTCTCTGAAGTGAGTCAGTAAGGGGTATATATTTTGGCTGTAGTAGTCTGCTTGGGCGAAACGTGGCTACCTAAGTATTTAAAGGAAGTTACTACAGGGGCAGGGGAGCTCCACGTCCAACTCAGGTGCCCCATCCAGAAACATCAATGCGGATTTGGACCAATTAATGGTTAAGCCTGAGTAGTGGCCAAAATCTGTGATGAGCGACGTTGCATGTGACAACGATGCGTCTACGTCCTCCAGAAAGAGGAGCATGTCATCGGCGTAAAGCATTCTTTTCTCATGCAAGTCACCATAGCGAAATCCCCTGATCTGTGCATGATCCCTTACCTGGGCAGCAAGAGTCTCAATGGTCAGTGCAAAGAGCAGGGGGGACAAGGGGCAGCCCTGTCTAGTCCTCCTGCCCAGTGCAAAGGCAGGAGACATCCTGTCTGACAAGCGTATGGCAGCCTGTGGAGAGCTATACAGTAGCTTTGTCCACTTGATAAATCTAGGGCCAAATCCAAATTTGGACAGTACAGCCCTGAGATGGCGCTAGCTGACACAGTGCCCTTTTGCCCGCATTATCTGCTGGGGTCTGCATGTTCAAGAAAAGTCTTCTAAGATTAGTTGCAGGTGATTTTCGGGGCATGAAACCTGCCTGGTCCGGGTGAATAATGTTTAGAATAATCTTGTTAACCCTTAAGGCTAGGATTTTGGCTAGAATTTTAATGTCGCTTTGGAGCAATGAGATGGGTCTTTATGAGCTGGGATCTAAAGGGTCCTTGCCTGGTTTGTGTAACGGTATGATATTTGCTCTGGACATAGTGGTAGGTAGCTGTCCTGAGTCCATCGTCAAGTCGAGTCAATAATTCCAGTAGTTGAGGTAAAATTACCTCCCCATATTGGGTATAGACTTCCATGGGAAGCCCGTCATCCCCTGGTGCCTTGCAGGTAGGAAAGGAGGCAGCGGCCTCCTTCAGCTTGTCTAGTGTAAACAGAGCTTCCAGCTCCAGGCTAGCTTGATGGGTCAAAGCTGATAGGGATATTGTGTCTTGATAATCCTGCAGTGCCTCATCAGAGTAACCGTCACTAGGCCTTTACAAGTCTGTGTAGAAAGATGCTAGTTCCGTAATTATTAGCTCGTGGTCATTCACCAGCCACCCATTGGTACAGCGAGTGGCTCCTATGGCTGGGGAGGACTGTTGGGACCGAGCAATCCTAGCCAACAATCTACCCGTTTTTCCTCACCTTCCTCATAGAAAGCCTGCTTAGTGAAAAAGCGTTTTCCGCTCTGCAGCGGAGGTTCTCAACCGGTCCAGGGAGTCCTGGCCCAATATCCATGCCTCCCTCACAGAGTCAGATGGGTCAGTGACATAAGAGTTCCAACTGCAGCACCTGATCCTGATCCTGCTCCTGGAGGGCTGGCAAGTTTTTATTTTTTATGGCCTTAGTTTCTGCTATGAACGTGCCTCTAAGGCATGACTTAAAGGTATCCCATTTCATTAACAGATTGGGGTATAATTGGTTATTCCCTCTTTGTTTGACCAACTGCTCTGGTGAAGAAAAGAGTTTTAGCCAGAAGGCGTTGAGTTTCCACAGGTCTCTCGGCAAGGAGACAGCTGGATGGGTAGTTAA
This sequence comes from Lithobates sylvaticus, assembly GCA_028564925.1. Classification (NCBI taxonomy): domain Eukaryota; kingdom Metazoa; phylum Chordata; class Amphibia; order Anura; family Ranidae; genus Lithobates; species Lithobates sylvaticus. The sequence goes on from CM053026.1 coordinate 232,990,137, forward strand.
ATGTGCCACCATAGGGGAGTGGTCTGAGATCCCCCTAGGAAAGTACTCCACCTTGGTAACCAAGTTAAGGATATGTGAGGAGCCTACACAGAGATCAATGCGGGAGAGAGAACCATGAGTTTTTGATAAGCAGGAGAATTGCTTAGTTGTGGGATATTTCAACCACCATACGCCCGTCCAACCCACCTCTGACAGCAGACGGCTTAAAATAGTGCCCCTTCCGCCCAAGGGAGGCCGGACCGGATGATGACTGTCCAGCCTGTGATCCAGGTAACCGTTTGTCTCCCATGATCATGGTGGGGACTTCAGGCTCGTCAGCCAGGTATGACAGAAGAAGCTACAATATCTCTCTAGAAATTGGAGGGGGAATCTACACAATGGCAATAATCACATTCAAGGTAAACAGTTTACAGTACAGAAACGCATATCTTCCCATGGGGTCCACCACAGAGTCTAATTCCTGGTAGTCCAAGGACTTATGGACTAGTACACTCTTCCTGCAAGATTATGTGGAGTGGTAAGCCTTGCCCACCCAGGAATATTGTAAAAATGTCACTGTCTTTCATGAGGTGGGTTTCCTGTAGACCTATTATGTCCGGATGGAATTTTTTGAGACAGGGGCTAATCATGGTGTGTTTTAGTGGCTCGTGCAGGCCGCGAATGCTCCACAACGCTATTCAAGTGGTAGCCATATTTAACACAGTAGGTTAGCACAGTGCTGGTGTAAAAAGTTTGAGATCACGCGCCTGAGCGCGATACTGACAGTCTGTTGGGTAGTCAGTCATTTTCTCCAGGAGGCAAATGGTTAAATACTAAAGAATTGTCAGGTGCAGGTCAAAAAAACATTGAAGTGTTGATTTCAAAACAAAGCCCAACTAGACTGGGCATAGGAAATGGCACGTACCCTGGCCGCCTAGCAGCCGTTGCCCTCTTGGATGGGGTGGGAGCAATCCGCCACCTTCTCCCCTCAGGTCAGTTACTGGTTGTAAAACATGTGCCAACCGGGCACCAACAAGTGTCCCTTCAACTTGGACATGATGAAGCACAATAAGAGCGTGCGAGCTTGACTCACACACTGAGACATAAAACTGAACTTGGTGCTTAATGCTGCATCTAAAGCTATTCAAAGTGCTGGTTTAAGCAACCTGTAAAGTTTCTGTGTGTGTGTGTGTGTGTGTGTGTATATATATATATATATATATATATATATATATATATATATATATATATATATATATATATATATATATATATATATATATACATACACACATACACACACATATACACACATATACACACACACACACACACACGACGGAGTGAAAGACTGGACGGCCACACTCCAAAATAAATTCTAATGCCTTTTATTTGTGAAACAAAATCACACATGTGGTTTCACACTACCAGGAGTGCTTACTCAGAGCTAGTCACGAATTCTGCCCTCCACAGCCATGGTTCTCTCCCTGTTTCGGTGAGACCCCCCCCCCCCCCCCCCCCCCCAAACTGCTCTTTCATGCCATCCACTGAAGCCACGCAGCGCTGAACAGCACACAGGATGGGTTGATGTGTGTCTTCCTGCCGTGTGTCAAATAGGTCTGGTGTAGGGACAGGGGAGCAATCCAGAGGCAGTATATCATCTAATGCTGGAAGGCTGTGCTGTCTGTCTGGCTCATGTGCTGGAGTCTGTGCTTGTGGGGGGATTGAGCAGCCTGTCCCTTGCAGCTTGTGTGTAATACAGCATGTCCCTGGGCTGCTCCTTTCCCTGCTGCTTTTGCGTCTTAAGGGACTTACCGCATGTTTCTTGTTTATCGGTGCCTTGCGCTGTTCTCTGGGGCTGGGCAAGCCGGCGCCATCTTGGGTCTCCTTGGCTGCTGCAGCATCTATTTCTCCTTTTGCGGGTCATTGTGGGCCATGTGAAGTGCTGGAAACTCTCCTGGGGTTACCGCAGGTACAGTAGCTGGCGGATTGGGTCTGTCAGGCCGGATCGGTGGCAGGAAGGAGGATCTACAGCGGGAGCTCCGTGCAGTGCGCCCGCTCACATGCCCATTCAGGCCACACCCCGTGCATGAAGTATTTGGTAATTATTCAATACCGTGTCGTCAATATTTTACATATATTTAGAGATGTGTTAAAAATATTTAAAAAATGGATTGGCAGAGCAAGGTTTAAAGATGTCAAAATGTAGTTTTTGTTATTAGACTTAGGAAGCCTATTTATGGATGTTTGGGGTTTACAGACATTTTCTGTGGTGGGAAGGATTCACTGTATATGCCATACACTTATCTTTTGCACCATCTTTAGTTAATTTGTTTATGCTTTTAGAGTTCATTTAGCCATGCATTTGTGTACAATGAAAACGTGGATTGGGCTTCAGAAGTATGGGGAGATTTAAATGCACATCTAAATCTACCCTTTTACACAGATAGACCAGGGGTGGGCAATTCATTTTCCAAAGTTCAAACTTGCCCATTGAGTTCAGTGGGTCTGCGCCTTAACTGCATTCAATACACAGGATTATAGTGTAATATTATAGGGTTAGATCAGGTGGTGAGGAGGTAATATAACACTTCCTCACTGCCTGCCAACTGCACTCTGAAAAGTACTATGACTGGAAGGAGAGAGCTTGAGAATCCATACAGAAGGGATTTCTGCAGACCCTGGCCTCCTGGGGTTTGCAGCATGGAGACGTTAACGCAAGAACTTGACCAAGTATCAGAGTGGAGGGAGTGTAGGGGCGTCTTCTAGGCAACGTTTTCTCACCAGTATCGAGCTTCCCCGCTATACTGATTAGCACCTTAGTCTCTCTCCTTCCAGTTCTTACAGCTCTCCACATGAACATCTATCAGCTTCCTCAGTGAGGCATGCTGACGGTGCATCAAGTACTGAATGTGGCCCTGGGGCCACAGTTTGCTGAGGTCTGTGATAAGACATACAGGTGCATCTATCATTAACCCCCTTCCCCCCCAGCCTATTGTAAAAGGACATCCTCCCAGAATCGTGCCTCGTGCGCACCCTACGATCCACTCTCCAGCGCAGTCTGTCACCGGCCGTGTCCACAGGACACGGCCGATGACAGATCACTGTACTGGGCCAACCCCAGTAGATCATGTGACGGTTGTATACAATGAAAAGCTTTGTTGCATGCCTTTCATTGTGTACCATTATGATAAGCTTTGTGATTGGTCACAGTCATCACATGGTACAGACAGGGCCAGTCACAGCCCATCTGTACCATGAGATTAGCTGTGTGGCTTCACATTAGTAAACACTGAGTAGTTTTCATTTGGGGAAAAATGGTTGCTTATAACTGTAAAATGCAGTTATAAGCAATCGTAGTGTGTAAAAAGAAAATTATCCTGATCACCTCCCCAGAGTTGTACAGTAATACTGTGGTAACACTGTATTGCTCTGGTCACTGTATGTAATACTGTATTAATAATGTCACCAGTCCGTAACTGGTAACAGTATGAGAAAAAAAACTACAACTTCAAAAAATTTGCCATGCCTCTTCTTCGACTTTCCTTACTCTTTTTTTTGGGGGGGATTTGTACTGTCCTGGTGTTTTCAGGCCTCAAGAATGAAGTGTTAATACATCAGTATTGACCAATTTTCAGATCTATATATCCCATAGAGGTGTCCGTTTTTATGAAGCAGTGAAATCTATTCACTACTTCATTCTCTGGCATTAACGGAGAAGCTCTTTCTCCTCTGAGTGCCGGTTTATGAAGCTTTGGAATCTCATATATATATATATATCACACACACACCACACACACACACACACACACACACACACACACACACACACACACACACACACACACACACACACACACACACACACACACACCACAGGGGGACATGGTTACAGTGTGTGGGGGGGGGGGGGTCTGAACGAGGCATAAGGAAGTTAAAAATCTTCCTCTTTCCCCCTCAGATTCCCTGATTCTCCACCTCTAAGTTGGTGAATCGGGGAGGGTGAATTCTGACACGGATCGCCAGTGAAGCGATGAGATATCATAAACTGTCCGTTACTGTGTCAGTCAATGAGGAGTCTCCATGTGCGGGGATAATCGGCAGGAGAACAAGTTCAAACACTTTTCCCCCCGATTTATCTCTGTTTCATAAACCGTTTATGGACTGTGATCCTCTGGATCAGTGCTTCATAAATGGATACCCATGTCTTTGGACTTTATAACTTTCCTACAGACTAAATAACATACAATGATTTGGGTTATTTTCGCCAAAGAAATGTAGCAGAATACATTTTGGCCTTTAATTTATGGAGAAAGATTATTTATTTGCAAAATTTTATAACGGGAAGACTTTTTTTTTGTGTTTTTGCCAAAAAAATGTTTAGATATTTTTGCTAAAAATAAACCCAGTGATGTTTTAAATACCACCAAATGAAAGCCTAATTTGTGTGGGGAAAAAAAGGTAATTTCATATGTGTACATATCATGCAATTGTCATTCAAAGTGAAAATTGGCATGGGCGTGAAGGGGGGTGGTATTGAAGTGGATAAAGGTGAAAAATGATTAGCCGCTTTGTTTAATGACATTGTATAACTACTTCTTTTCATTCTGGCCATTGGGGGAAGGGCAAGCTGTTGCGGTACTGGATTGGCTCCATGGGTACAAAATAAACAGCAGCATCTTGTTTTCCCCCCATTGTGTTCTTTCAGAAAGCTCCTGTGTATGTGATTTCTAGTTAGATTTCACAGCGGTAGTTTTCCTGGCCTCCAACCAAGTCATCTCTTGACCAGGGCTCATTTCTTTTGTGATAAGTATCCCTGTGGGGAGGTATTTAGCACTTTACCCAACTTGCAGATTGGTTTAGCAGCAGCAATACATAAACACAAATCGATGAGTAGGAAAGGAGGTTTGACAAATACACCACAGGGATTTCCATGCTAAGATAATTTAGTTGCAGATCACTGGAGAAATCAATAATGCATCATTGAAGAGCAAAGATCTGATTGTTTTATAAATAAACACAGAGGCTGCCTTCTCTTCGTAATTATATGCATACTTATACTACAGATGTTTAGATTTTGGTTGGATTATCAAGTACAGAATATAGGATCTGCCATTGCACTTCTTTTTAAAAGGGTAAAGCTCAAGGTGTGTCATAGTTCCTTCATTATGTTGTGAGTCACTGACCCAGAACAAGCATTAGCAGGTGACATGATAACCGATAAGCTCACACTTGTTCCAGCTCAGTTATATGTCAGATAATGGCAGAAGGATTAGAACAGCACCAGACCATGTACCTTCAAAAAGCGAATTGGCAATGGCAGTCTTTTTTTTTTTCTCTACGGCCATGCATTACAGTGAAAGGGGCAGCTCATCATCACGTTTATCCTGAAATTCTATTTTAACAGCCTTTGTTTTTCTTTACAGATGTTTAATTGCATTACTGAGCTAGTTCTTCGAGCAAAGAAAGAAAACTTGGCAAAGCAACAACAGCAGCAACAGAATGACGTGGTGAAATTAACCAAAAACAGTAAAAGGAAAAAGCGATGCTGCTAGGTGCGGGCACAGCACACAGAGGCTGCTCTTAATCCGAACATTCGTTCCTGGAATGAAGAGTAACTGTGCCATGGGCAGTGCACAGCGTTCAGGGGTTGGGGCATTTTCTCAGTTTTGTGCTGTTAATTTAAGAATTTCTCAAGGTTTTCTATTGAGAGGCGCTGACACCTTTTTATTGCTGTGCCAACAAGGTGTTGTGGATCCTTGTCATCCCCTTGTCACTCCTGCTCTTCTGGAGCGTCTGCTAGGAAAGGACAGTTGCAGTGCCTACCCCTTGGACTGATTAACAAGAGTCTGTACATACTGTATATTGCGTTAACCAGCCTCGCCTCCCTCCTTTCGCTTTGGCTTTCACCTTCCGATCGCCAAACTGTCGTATTGCGCAAGTATAAACTGATCACATTTTTAAAGATTTAGGACAGTTGGCATCTTTAATCTTGAGCCTGGTGTCTGTCCTGCCTACTAGGGGAAGAATCACTAGGCCTTGCTGTTATTTTGCTTCCCTGCTGTTTAGTTTTTTTTTTTTGTCAATATTTAAAACCATGCTAAAGAAAACCAACCATCTATTACATTGACCAGAGCAGGACTTGCGACTACAAAGTCACTTTTGTTTTTAATGAAAAGCTGGATGGATCCTGAACTGTTAGCAGTTGTTTGTTACAATCTCTATCTCAAAAAAAAAAAAAAATTGTGAATTTAACAAATTATGTGGGTTAAAAAAAAACTCTGCCAAATTTTTGTACCATCTTCATAAATAGGATCAAAGTTAATAAAAAAAAATGTGAACTTTGGGTCCTGAATTTAAAACAAAATAGGCAGTTGTCTCGTGATGTCAGTGTGTGAAGTAGAGGGGTTAGCTTTGCACTGGTTGTGTTCAGATGGGCATTAAAGAACCAATAAACCCAGAACAGAAGTGATACTTTCCTAGAAAATCTTTTTACCATATTCAGAAATATACATCTTAAAGTGAGTCTGCCTAGCAGTGGATACATTCCAGAAGCTATGTATCCAACTTTCTGTAATTTAATGGCGGGACACAGCAGGCCTCATATCTGCTATCTGTAGAGGTTGAGCGCCACATTTTTAAGCTTCTATTTATAGTGGAAGCAACTTTACTGGTAATATCTCTGGTAGGCTGCAAGCTCCTACTTCAATCTCCTGAAAGCCTGGCCACCGAAGAATCTTCATCGCCAAACATTCCTGCCGTGTCTGCTTCCTGGTCCCCCCACCGTGTTTCTACTCTCTGACCCACTGTCACCATAGGACCATATTAGTGATGCAGGGACCAGCAGGAGAACAGCATCAACACATCCAAAGTATGATTGAAGTACCTTTTAAGTGCTGTAACTGTGGAACAAAGCACATTTTAGAACATCACCCACCAGAGGAATTCATATTGTTGTTAAAAAAAAAAAATTCACTAGTTCTGGATTTGTGCATTCATCTGTCACGTACTGGTTATACCTGTAGCAAATGTGGGATAGTAAACGGTTCTTGAAAACCTGTGAGGTTAGAAATCTAGCAAATGCCTCTGTGGCCAAGCATCTTGTGTGTGAAATGGGTCAGAATTCACTTCTGGATGTCAACTGTTGTCATATACCCCAACTTGTTAATAATGGACCTGATCAGCAGTCCATCTTGGTGAAACCAACTACTGTTTCAGTTAGACCTACAACTGCTGATTTGTAAGGGTGCAAGCTCTATAGATTTTATACTGATCCTGGCTACACTAGTTAATGAGTCACTAATCTGAAATCTGCACCCCCGGGAAGTGTGCCCCTTCTGCCACTGCCTTTCCTGGTTAGTGACTCACTTGGTAGTGAAAGCAGGGTGATATTTCCTGGAGGCTGCAGCTTTGGAGCCAACGCAGCAATGGCAGCTATCTTTGTCTGTGCTCACATGTTCCATTAAATTGTGTTTTGGAAATTCTTGGTCTGTGAGCATAACTTTTAGGCAAAATTATTAAAACTAGCATTGACTCTACTTTTATATCCAAAACTTAGTGGTGGTTAGTAAGGGACTGAAGTTTGAGTCCCTTACTAACTAAAGGCTTGGGACCTTTTCACATGGCCCTAAGCAATATGTCCTATCATAGGTTGTCTCCACATTATTTGTTCTGCATCTGGACAGAACTTGACATTCCTTTTTAATTTAACACTGCAAGGTCTACAAGAAGCCATCTTTGTAAATCCATGCAAAACTGAAAAAAAATAACATTTAGGTGCAGCTGGTCTTTTACAGACCCTTACAGAAAATGTCATCAAAGGTAAGCACAAGAAACATGGAAAATCATAGAAATATTTTATTCCAGAATTTACAATAAAAAGCATAATTTGTACTAAAATATGACATTTTTATATCGGTTTGTTATAAAAAGAAAACTGTATGCAATATAAAAACTCTGCTTCGTCTATATACATAGAGCATTTCTCAATACTTGAGCTGTAAGGTAGGGTCAGGGGCAGTTCCTCTGCTGTGCTCTGTCTGGAAGACCAGAGGTAGGGAGTCTATTCCTTGGAATGAGAGCAGCTCAGGACCTGTCTACAACAGTTATACCTGCTAAATTCATTTGTCAAGGAAGCTGTGAAGTGAATAGAAACGGATGGCTCTAAAAGTGCAAGGTGTTCTTTATGGATAAAATCCAGTGAACAAAGCATTGTTCTACAAAATAGAAAACACATCTAAAAAGGAAAGTAAAGTGTGAATGCAGCTTAGCCCCAAAGGCTAAGAATAATACTCTTAGATTTTTTTTTACATGCCGGCGAATTTGCTCACTTAAGCCAACCATAGACGGTTCAAATCTCTCAGCCAAGATTCAAACCATGTATGGGCAGACTGAGTATACCTAATTTCATCATTTGATCAACTTGGGTACAACCAGCCTATCGGATTTTACATACGTTTTATTGCCAGTGGCTGTTACAGCAACTGGCTATAATCGCTGTGTTCTACCAGCAGGGGTGGATTTCCCCACCCTGGGAGAACACAATGGCTTCGCGGGAGGGATTCCCTCATCAACACTGACTGTGTTGATGGGGGCATCGAGCGATTTTCTTTTAGGAAAGATAATTGCTCCGTCTATGGCCAACCTTAGGATGGCTTTAGGGATCATCGATGGTACTACTTTTTAAAATCCCCTCAGAATGAATTTACCCAAACAAAAGTCCATCATGATTCATAATACATCAACTGTGATACAGTTGCAGTTAAGCTTTTGTTTTCTTTAGAAATGAAAAGAGACTTCTCCCTTCAGAACCAATAGGCTCTTCTGGCCGCTCTGTGCGATTCAGAGTGCTAACTTTGCCACAGTGCTTAACATGGTGGCCCCTGGAGAAGGAATACACAGACTGGCTCCATTCCTTCTGGTGTTTGTCCATCAATTGCTGGTCAATGACTCTGTGCATGTCATCCTGTTATAAAACAAAAAAAGGTTAGTGTAAATCAGTCAGTACATGACGGCATTAACTACACAAAATGTAACTTGTCATTGCAAGACATGGCAAATGAATGTACCAAGAAATATGTTTATACACAGGCTAAATGAGCAATGAAGGAGTAGTGGGAGATGACTCTATAGTAGTAAAGAGAACCTGTTGGAACAACATGCAGCATAACTGAAGCACCAAAATCTCTATCAAATAAGACAGTGAATTCGGCATTTAATATTTTACCTTCTGTTGATGCACTGAGACTATATAACAGCCCTCAGCACTAAAACGGATCTTTGTTAGTGGCAGCTGCACAAATGTGCACACTTGTAATGTGAACAGTGCAGTCACCTAAATCTGTGACTGTATGTCGAGAGTAAAACACTTGTCTGTGCTATTCTATTTCAGTGGTACCTCAAGACAAAATGTGTCAGCTTAGTCAGTTCTATAGGTAATGCCTCAATATCGCAACACAATTAAAGAATAGTCATTTGAACCCTTGATTTTTTTGTTATTTAAAGGTCTTTTAGCAACAATGAAACCTACCACTACCAGAAGAATTAAAATATCAATGCTGATATTTTAGAAAAAGTGATTAGGGGCTACGTCTTAGTAATTAGGTTAGCACATACTGTACATCTGTACAGCCCTGGCATGCTGTCAATCAACTTCTGGGCCACATCCTGACTGCTTGGCAGCCCATTCTTGCATAATCAAAGAGTTTGTCAGAATTATTTTTTATTGGTTCACCTGCGTTTTGAGGATTGATGATAAGTTCTCAATGGGATTAGGTCTGGGGAGTTTCCTGGCCATGGACACAAAATATCTGTATCAATATAATGTTTTGTTCCCCAAGGCACTTAGTTATCACTTTTGCCTTAGGGCAAGGTGCTTCATCATGCTGGAAAAGGCATTGTTCGCCACCAAACTGTTCTTGGATGGTTGGGAGACGTTGCTCTCGGAGGATGTTTTTGTACCATTCTTTATTCATGGCTGTGTTCTTAGCAAAATTGTGAGTGAGCCCACTCCATTGGCTGAGAAGCAACCCCACACATGAATGGTCTCAGGGTGCTTTACTGTTGGCATGACACAGGACTGATGGTAACGCTCACCTTTTCTTCTCTGGACAAGATTTTTCAGGATACCCAAACAATCTGAAAGGGGATTCATCAGAGAAAAATGACATTACCCTAGTCCGCAGCAGTCTAATCCCTGCACATTTAGTAGAATATCAGTCTGTCCCGGACATTTTTCCTGGAGGGAAGTGGCTTCTTTCCTGCCCTTGACACCAGGTCATCCTTCAAAAGTCTTTGCCTCACTGTGCTTGCACCTGCATGCTGCCAATCCTGAGCAAGCTCTGCACTGTGCAGCTGAATCAACTGTAGGAGATGGTCCTGGCGCTTGCTGGACTTTCTTGGGTGCTCTGAAGCCTTCTGCACAACAATTGAACCTCTCTCCTTAAAAGTGCAATCTTAGTAGCAGCAATATCCTTGCCTGTGAATCCCTCTTCGCGTAAAGCAATGATGACTGCATGTGCTTCCTTGCAGGTAACCATGGTTAACAGAGGAAGAACAATGATTTCAAGCACCGCCCTCCCTTTTAAGGCTTCCAGTCTGGTATTCTAACTCGATCAGCATTACAGAGGGATTTCTGGCCTTGTCCTCATCAACACTGACACCTGTGTTAAGGAGAGAATCGCTGCCATGATGTCAGCCGGTCCTTTTTGTGGCAGGGCTGAAATGTAGTGGAAATGTTTTTTTGGTAATAAGTTCATTTTAATGGCAAGGAGGGACTTTGCAATTCATCTGATTACTTTTCATAACATGAGTATATACAAATTGCCATCATAAAAACTGAGGCAGCAGACTTTGTGAAAATGTTATATTTGTCATTCTCAAAACTTTTGCCCAGGGCTGTACATTAATAAAGCCCTTCGACTGTAGATTATTGCAGTGCTGGACCTATTTATTCCCTGTTAGCTTGTATAACAAAAAAATACAGCTGCCGGCTGGACACTGGCAAACAAAAAAAATTAAAAATAGGAGCCCAGTATAACCCCTCCTACCACTGGTATCTCTGTTTTTGGTAATGTCCTAGGACAGGGGTGCCCAACCCGTAGCCCGCGGGCCACATGTGGCCCGCGGCGCCATCCGAGGTGGCCCGCCACGTCTTGCTCTGAGATGGCGGGTCGGCAAGCCCAGATTGCGGGTTCCCGACCCGCCATCTCCGAGCATCAGCGAGAACGGAGCCGCCGCTAAAGGAAGCAGAGCCGGTGCTTCCTGTATAGCGCCGGCTCCTTCACAGGCGGAGTGATATCAAATGTACTCCGCCTGTGATAGGAAGCTCTGTACTGCAGCTGCATGCTTCCTACGATCTCACAGCAGCCAGCAGTGCCAGTACCAGTACCCACCAGCAGTATCAGTACCTGCCAGAAGTACCAGTCACCAGTACCTGCCAGCAGTACCAGCCAGAAGTACCAGTACCTGCCAGCAGTACCAGTACTAGCCACCAGTACCTGCCAGCAGTACCAGTACCTGCCGGCAGTACCAGCAGGCAGTACCCAACAGCAGTACCAGCCCTGGAGGACAGCCAGCAGCAGCCACCAGTTATAACCACCAGGGGGACAGCAGCAACCAGCTGCAGGAATCCTAAGGAAGAAGTGATGATCAAGGTCAGTTGAGGAGCAGGTAAACCGCTGTGCATCAGTGTGAACGCAGCCTTAGTCCCCTTTCACACGATCGGTCCAATCGGGTCTGCTTGTCTGTTTTTCAGGCAGACCCAATCAGACCCTCCATTCACCTCTATAGAGCGGCAGATGTAAACAGACTCGTGTTTGCTTACACCCGCCTATCTGCAATCCGATCTGCTTAAAAAAACAGAAGGGGATCTGTCCCCTTCTGTCTGGGCAGATTGGAGGGTCCTTAGGGTAGAGCGGGCTGCATCTGTGTCTGCTCTACATATGCAGAATGGACACAGACTAGCCATCCACCCGCTACTCTCATTGTGGCCCGCGACCGGTTACCAAGTCGCTAAAGTGGCCCTCGCTCCTCAAAAGGTTGGGCACCCCTGTCCTAGGACAATTGATGTGTTTGCTTCAGCTCTGCTGATATTTTTTATTTAATCAAGATTCTTACATCTCAGCTAGAGCTCTGCATCACTGCTCTATGGTTGGAGCTGCCTATCCTCTGCTTGGCTTTTAGAGTGCCATACCTTGATCTTGCTGGATTGGATGTTGCAGGGCTAGCTTGGAAGTGACCAACTGGCACTTGGTTCCACTTAACTGCAATCCATAATCCTGTTACCGTATTATTTTAGATATTACATTGTCATCAGAGTTCCCTACCTTATACGGAGGACCTCTACTAATCTCACATAAGTCTTTGCGGCCAAATTAATATTTTTTATTTCAGGTATTTATATAGAGCTGACAATTTAAGCAGCACTTTACATATATTGTACGTTCACATCAGTCCCTTCTATCAAGGAGCTTACACTGTAAGGTCTCTATCTCATATGTATGCATACACATCCTAGGACCAATTTAGACCAGAGCCATTTAACCTACCAGAATGTGGGAGGGAACCACATCCACTCTGAGATATTCCTGTATGGGGATTGGAAGCACCCTTGATAGTTTGTTGACACCCCCCAAGCACTTATTCAATTTGTTCTCATTTGGGAAGGATTTTTCTAAATGGTCTATAACTACAGTAGATCTGACAGTGTTCCCCCTGAACGGGTAGACCACTAGGTCTGATTGAGCTTGAGGAGAATACAGCTAGAGCCTTTACACTTTAGTGGTGGTGACTTGGTGGAAGCACCCTGGCTTGTCTCGTATGAGTCTGATGTCCATACAAATGTGCAGAGCACTCGGGTTAAAGTGCTGGAATGCAGACACTGTCCAAGGAGTGCTTGAACCGACTGGTCTTCGGGAGATGATATCTCTTTTCATCTACCCTTAGTGGGATCATCAAGGATATCACTGGAGGTTGCTTAAGCATGAGACGACTAAAAAAAGGTTGATCGTGCCCCTTTTCTTGCGTTACACCTGTATTTGGTATGCCCAGGTCTTCCACACCTGGTTCTCCGGTCACCTGCGGGGAAGCATTCAGTAGAACGAAATGTGCCTCCCACATTTCTAAATTGGGGATGTTTGCTGTCCAAAAGCATTTAGGTAGTTTCCCCTAAAGATCTTTGTACTAGCTCCTGTACTAGCCTGGCCTTAGTAGGTGTATGCCTGCCTCTTAGGTAATTTCTTACATAGTAGATATTTGTCTCATTTGGGACATGTATGTGCAGAAGTTGTACATGGTTTCCCTCAGATCCAACAACCTTGTCCCTTCCCAGTGGGACACTTTTGAAAATTATTACCTTATGGTCAGTTAGAACATGTACAGCTTGATCCCCATCCTTCTGGGACTCTGTGATTCTAGCCTCACCTTTGCATCTTGAGTTCCCTTCAGAGGACTGGCCTCTAGTGCCTTCTTGTGGGACACTCAACTGACCCTCTGTGGAGATATCTATTGATGTGGGCTCTAGTGCAGTGTCTTCCTATTGGTCCAGATGTCTCCAAGATTAGACTGGATTTTGTATTGACTGGATGCTTTTCCCTGAGTGTAGGCAGTTCAAACCTGCATAGTTCTACAATGGTGCAATCTATGGCTTCCTCACTTTCATGTTTTTTCTTTCCCCCATAACTGTTGCAGGAGAATCCTGTGCTAAGTGTTTTCTTTACTCCAGTCTCTTCCCAGATTTTCCTCTGGTTGTGTACCAAGTTTCTAAGCAGACTACAGCAGTTTCTGACTTGGAGGTTGTCAGCTTAAGCTTTTTCACCTCTTGGAAGGTCGTGTAATCGCAGAACTATCGTCTCCTGGCCTTCATTCTGGAGCTCCAGCACAGGTGGTTCTTTGTACATTACAGAATATTTTCTTGGATGGTTCTTCTGATAAGAAAAGCTTTTGAGGAGGAGCAGGTTGTCTTGCTGTCAGAGTGTATTTAAGGCCGCTCTGAATAGCAGGACCAGGCAGATAATGTCTATATTGAGTAGAGGTATTCAAATGATGAGGTCTTCAAACACTGAGGGGAGCAATCTCTAGTAAAAGACAAACAGATGAAAAGGCGCCTCTAAGTGCAGATTTAAAACTTAATATCCCCAAAAAGTATTAAAAACACTTGCAGTATATAAAAATGAAGGCAGCATTTCACATGTTTTTAAGGCAGGTGATCCGGCATCGGGAAGGTCCTAGTGTGTTATAGGTTTCCAGGGGTGTCGATATACAGCAGCAGAAGATCACAGGGTGACCAGCAGATGGATGCCATAAGCTCTAGAAGCACTGGTGGAGCAATCGCGCTGTCAGAGTCCGCGTGGAACATGAATCCCGGAAATGATGTCAGCGGGAGGGGTCGACAACCAGCATGGACCGCAAACTGGAAGTAGGTCATCAAAATGGGACATGTTTTGGAACACCGCCTCTGGACACAGACAAGGAGGAGGGGGGAGCACGCTGGAGCTTCGGCGCCCCCACCTCTGTGGCGCCCGGGTGCGGAGCACCCCGTGCACCCTGCCTAGGATCAGCCCTGATCTGGTGTAATCTTCGGGTCGCTCTTGGGCTGCAAACAGCTCCCAGTTGTTACATCGTGCCTATTAGCAGTTTTACTGCTGCAAATCCCTCATTTGGACTGCTTTTGGACATCCTAATAGTTATTGATGTCCTGTGTGCCTCGATAGAGGAGTAAAAAAATAAAATATTATTTCTATTGAGGGACACTTGTTCCCACCCCTCTTTCTTAATGATCCGCTTTCTTAAACGGAGGCAGGCCAGTTGTAAAAGGGGTTATCCTGGAATACAATTTTTTTGGGTTTACCAGTGTCAAATCCCCTTGTAGGCACCAGTGAAACCCACTAGTAATGACTGCTGGTTCCATATAAACAGATGACAATACAGAACCCAAATTGTGAATAATTAGTATCCAAGTAGTGGGAAAGAACTGGCTGTTTACTGATTTTGCATGCATTTAATGGTCATATACACTCACTGGCCACTTTATTAGGTACACCTGTTCAAATGCTTGGTAGCACAAATTTCTAAATAGCCAATCACACGGCAGCAACTCAATGCATTTTAGGCATCTAGACGTGTTGAAGAGGACTTGCTAAAGTTCAAACCGAGCATCCGCATGGGGGCTGAAAGAGGATTTAAGTGACTTTGAAAGTGGCGTGGTTGTTGGTGCCAGATGGGCTGATCTTAATATTTCACAAAAACGGCTGAGCTACGGGGATATCCACACACAACCATCTCTACAGTTTACAGAGAATGGTCTGAAAAAAGAGAAAATAGCCAGTGAGCAGCAGTTGTATGGCCGAAAATGCCTTGTTGATGTTAGAGGAGAATGGGCAGACTGGTTTGAGATGATAGAAAGCCAACAGTAACTCAAATAACCACTTGTTACAACCAAGGTATGCAGAATACCATCTCTGACTGCACAACACATCAAACCTTGAAGCAGATGGGCTAGAGCAGCAGAAGACCACACTGGGTGCAACTCCTGTTAGCTAAGAACAGGAAACTGAGGCTACAATGCGCACAGGCTCACCAAAATTGGACAATAGAAGATTGGAAAAGCGCTGCCTGGTCTGATGAGTTTTGCTTTCAGCTGTGACATTCAGATGGTAGAGTCAGAATTTGGCATAAACAACATGAAGGCATGGATCCATCCTGCCTTATATCAACAATTCAGGCTGGTGGTGGTGTAATGGGTGGGGGATATTTTCTTGGCCCCTTAGTACCAATTGAGCATCGTTTAAATGCCACGGCCTACCTGAGTATTGTTGCTGACCATATCCATCCCTTTATGACTACAGTGTGACCATCTTCTGATGGCTCCTTCCAGCAGGATCATTTACCATGTCACAAAGCTAAAATCATCTGAAACTGGTTTCTTGAACATTACAATGAGTTCACTGTACTCCAATGGCCTCCACAGTCACCAGATCTCAATCTAATAGAGCATTGGTTCTTAACTTCAGTCCTCAAGTACCCCCAACAGGCCATGTTTTGGGAACTTCCCTTAGGCCTCTTTCACACGGGACGGATCCGTATTGATCCGCCCCCAGCTGATCCCTGCTGAGCCGGCGGATGACAGGGCGGTCCCTGCACTCTGTGCAGGGACCGCCCTGTCAGATCTCCGCTCTCCTCTATGGAGGATCGGATGAACACGGACCGTCTGTCCGGGTTCATCCGATCCGCTCTGCAGACGGATGGAAAAATAGGGTTTTCCTCCGTCTACAGCAGGGGTCCCAAACTGGTGGCCCTCCAGCTGTTGTGAAACTACAAGTCCCATCATGCCTCTGCCTGTGGGAGTCATGCTTGTAACTGTCAGCCTTGCAAAGCCTCATGGGACTTGTAGTTTCTCAACAGCTGGAGGGCCGCCAGTTTGAGACCCCTGGTCTACAGAATCGGACAATAGCAGAGGCGGACGATATCGGGTGTCAGCGGATCCGCTGACACCCGCTATCCCATAGGGATGCATGTATATCCGTATTTCATCCGAAAGCGGATGGATGAAATACAGACATAATGTCTGCATGTGTGAAAGGGGCCTAAGCTAAAAATAGCTCTTATCAATACCATTTCATTAATATTGATTTAAAGCAGCTGTGCAAAGTAAAGGAATACCTGAAAACCTGGCCTGTTGGGAGTACTTGAGGACTGAGGTTGAGAACCACTGTAATAGAGCACCTTTAGGATGTGGTGGAATGGGATATTCGCATCATGAATGTGCAGCCGACAAATCTGCCAATTATGTCAATATGGACCAAAATCTCTGGAATGAATCCAACACCTTATTAAATCTATGCCACGAAGAA
The DNA here is from genome assembly GCA_028564925.1 of Lithobates sylvaticus. Classification (NCBI taxonomy): domain Eukaryota; kingdom Metazoa; phylum Chordata; class Amphibia; order Anura; family Ranidae; genus Lithobates; species Lithobates sylvaticus. Next base: position 233,006,966 of record CM053026.1, read on the forward strand.
TTAAGGCAGTTTGAAAGGCAAAAGGGGGTCAAACCCGGTACTAGCAAGATGGACCTAATAAAGTGTCCGGTAAGTGTACATGTGGAAGAATAGGCACAATTTGAACCTTCGGTTTAGTCTCTAAATTATTTCTGCTTATTAGTAACCATGACTCCCACTATATTCTTTACCTCACAGTTCTGCTTGGTCACTTGGGTTTGGGAATGAATTACATTTGACGCACCCATTAGGTGACAGATTTTCACTCTAGTGATTCTGTTTCAAAAGTCTTTTGCCCTCATTGCATTTCACACCTTTATTGAAGGCTAGTGTTTTAATAAAATAGCCTATGCATGCAAGTAACCCTAATAGGTTTAAATATATAGTGAATCTTTTTGGTAAATGTTGTTTAATATAGGTGCATAGCTGTAGGCCATTTCCACCCCCTACCCCAAAAGCAAAAAACTTCCAGTTCCTGTTGACAAAACCCTGTAAGTGAACTGGGACAGGGGTGATGACGACCACTTGAGAGAAGAGTTACTCCAAGGCTGCCCAATTTGACAGAATAAAATGAGTGAAACTCAAATTTGTATCCCTTGGATATGAGGTCCTGGACTCAAGCATGTGAAATGTCCTGGGACAAGATGGCTGTGTAGGCTGACAGACATCCCCCTTTTTTGATTAGTGGGGGTGTCCCTTCATTGAGAAGAGAGCTTGATTCCAGACTTTGAGGGCCAGGGTTCCTAGCAACTGAGTTCCTGGCGTAGACTTGGCTCTGGGGGCCTAATAAAAATGAAGCAAACTCTTTTTCCATTGCAGAAGTAGAGGTTTTAACTGCTGGGGGTTTTGCCTTAGGCAGAAAGGGTACTCTTGTTCCCAGAGTTTCTTGATCTAGGTCTCTAATGGTTTGCCAAACAGGTGCTCCCCATCAATTGGGTCAAATGATCCATCTTGTATGAGCTAAAGACCCATCTTGGATACCTGGTGAAAAGTATTTACTAACTTGTCAATACAATAGCATAGTGCCACTGGGAAGAGCTCCAGCTGCTGGAGTACAGAAGTATCCTAAACCATGGATTTGGACCAGATGACAGTAGTCTGCACAAAGCCATGGTGGCAATGGCATGTTGAATAGCAGGGTGAGCAAGGCCTTTAAGAGGGCTTCTAACCTCTTGCCCACAGAGACCTTAAATACAGGAATATGCTCAACAGGGGCTGTAAAGTTTTTATTTAAGGCATAAAATCGCTTTGTCTACAACCGGTAGCATCCACTTCAAGAACCCCTCTTTAGGGTAACTGCTGAGCAAATTTTTAAAGCCAGTCGCCATACAACACAGTGTAAAAGCAAGCCTATAGGGAAGATCTTTGTGGACCAAGGCATTTTTTAAGAATCCCAGCCTGGTGACATTTCATAGGCTGGACACGGGATGCTCTAGTTTTAGACGTGCTCAATGTACCAGTAGCCTTGAGTTTAGGAGAAATGTCTGTGGAATGGTCCTCCTCCTGTCCTCAAAAATAGACAGCAACATCTTCCTCATCCGAAAGCACAAGGGCAGACAGAGACAGGTCAAAAGGAGGCTCTGGGGAGGTAAGGATGAGGAGGCTTTCTTTTGGCCTGTCCAGTATGAGGCCTCCCAAAGGGCAGATAGTTTCCCCATCAATTTAGGCATAGCTACAGGAGGTTGTTCCCTGAAGGGGTAAAAGTCCCAGAGCCAGATAGTGAGCAGTATGGGGTAAACAATGTGGACTGCAGAATCCGAGACCTTAGGGGGCTGCTAGCTAGATGAGAGTTGGCAGACCCAGACCCTTTGTACCCATGATCTGCCATGTGTGGTAAGGGATATTCACAACCTTTACTGAGGAGCAGGAATAGGTGCTTCTGTGACTGGTCATCATAGACAGAGTGGCTCAGTATGACCATGGATTGTTGTGCTGTGAGTCCTGGCAGGGAGCAGAGCAGCAGCCAGTCAGCGTGCGAGGAGAAAGAAAATAGTGAACACAGTACAGCCAAGCTGGAAGGAAGTTGAGCAGGTGGCCCCAGGCCACAGCGAATGCACTAAATTTGAAAAGATGTTGTACTGTCCCCTGCGCCTGGCTACAAAAAAAAAAAAATCACAGCCAGTGCGCCATTGTTAATGCTGAAGGGACTAGAGTGCAACATACTGTGCCCCTGAGAGGAAGCTATCTTCAGAGGAAGGGAGCGATGTCACAACAGGACATTTCTCCGGAACAAGTACACAGCTATCACTGTGAGCACTCCCTTGCACTTGAGATCTCTGGTTGCTTAAGTGGATCCCCTATGGGGTTTGAATATCCAGAATGCAGGAGTTGCATTAACCCAGGTACTGACTGTGTTCCTGTGACTGAGTTTTTATAGTAGAAGGCAACAGGAAGTACAGCAAATGTTCGGTGTGTGTTTATGGTATGCGTAAGTGCATCAGTCAACAAAGTCATTATACTGAGACTAAGTCCAAACAGAAGGAAAAAAATGCCACATTTAAACTTTAGAACAGGGAGTAACACAATAAAATTATCTCTTAGATTGTAAGTTCTAACGAGCAGGACCCTCTGATTTCTCTTATACCAAATTGTAATGTAACTCTAATGTCTGCCTAACATCTGCCTAACAAGCGCTGTGCAAACTGTTGGCGCTATAAAAATCCTGTATAATAATAAACTGAATAACTCCCCATTCCCCTGCTTATGTATTCACATTATGTGCTCCCCAACTGTGGGTGGTCTATTGATATCCATAAACTAGTCCCAAAATGCAGGAAAACCTAGTTTTATCTTATCCATGGCACTGGGCCCGTTAGGAATCCAGGCTTCATCTGTCATGGTGAGTATAACATCGAAGCGGTTTTCAGTGTTTGGGAACCACATAGATGGACCATGGCCTGGACTTGTATAGCAACCTGTGGTTAACTACAGGCACTTTGTGCCAAGGCGAGTGTCTAGCACAGAATCCAGAACATTAGAGGCTGGCCCCCACAACAGAGTCAAGCTATAGTCCTCAAAGTAAAACAATGAGAGTTACAGTTCCAAAAACTGATAGATAGCCCAAGGCAATAAGCAATAAGTCAAATCTTGAAAGAAGCGTCAGATGAAAAAAGCAATGGAGAAGTCTATCACCTAAGCATATAAAAAAAATGGTCTCAGAGTGGGTGAGGTTATATCGGACTGTATTAGGGGTGGCCTTTTTTTTTTTTTTTACCAGTGTCCGATCACCTAAAGGTAGCCTGCATATAACCCATGGTCTATGCATACAAGCCCCGTATCCTGTACTGTACGATTAAGATCTACTGATTCCCAGTGATTAGCTTGTTCTTGGATGTCTATATCTGCTCTGCCATGTAATTGTTCTGCACAACCTAAAAAAAAAAGGACTGGGGAGTGTCTGAGTGTGTTCTTAGAATGCAACATGTTGGGTGCTTAGTAAGTCATTCCCTTTCACTGACAAAGGGAAGTGAAAGGGACGAGTCAACCCTAAATGGATGACATTTCTTTTTTAACAAAGTGCTGTGTACCATAATCAATTGCCGTGTTTTATAATTTTAATAAATTACTTTTCATCCTTTGTTGCAGATCAGCACTGCTCAACTCCTGCAATCCCTCTGCAATACACGTTATGTCTACATGCACTAATACAACTGCTGCATGTCATTTCTGAGTTTCCTGGAGGTGACAACAGTGGAGGAACATGTCTGTGCAATCGGAGTCTGCATGTAGTTTTCATTAAGAGAACGTGGGATAAGGTGATGACATGAGATACAAACTGAGACAGGGACAGAATGTTTTGCTCTTGTAACAGGAAGTGCCTGAACAACATCCTACATGAATGGATCACTGGGCATTTTTTTTTTTTTAAGGAAACTGCAGATTTAGGGCCTTTGTTAAAAGGCTTATTTTTTTTTTTTTGGATCAAACACGTTTACATACCCATAAAAGTCCAAACGAATGCAAACTCCCTTGACAGAAGACAGTTGATGGGCCCTAAATCTGCAGTTTCCGTTAAATCCATCAAATGCAGATCTGAAGATGGTCAACTATAGATCAAATAAATTCTGGTTGATCTCAGAAGCTTCTCAAACTGATGCCATCCACACTAGGTGAAACCCAGCCATCCCACGCTCTTATAAATACTGAAATATTGGAAAGGACTTTACATTACTTTTACATACTGTATTAAAGTAGTTGTAAAGGCAGAAGTTTTTTACATCTTCATGCATGAAGATAAAAAAAACCTTCTGTCTCCAGACGCCCCATCTTGATCCAGAGATGTTGCAGGAGAGACTCGGCCGTCCAGACTCTCCTTCCTCATTGGCTGAGACAGCAGTGAATAGCCATTGGCTCCCACTGCTGTCAAAGTCAGTGAGCCAATGAGGAGAGAAAGGGGGTGGGGCTTGGTCATGGCTCCGTGTCTGAATGGACACACGGAGCTGCGGCTCGGGTGCCCCCATAGCAAGCTCAACAGGAGGGAGGGACAAGGAGTGCTGAAGAGGGACCCAAGAAAAGGAGGATCCAGGCTGCCCTGTGCAAAACCACCGCACAGAGCAGGTAAGTATAACATATTTTTTATTTTTAAAGGAGAAAAAAAAAAAGGCTTTAGTATCACTTTAAACCCTAAATGATGCTTTAGAAATTTGGTAACTGACTCTTTTTTTAAATAAATACAGTACATTATTATTATTCACACAGAGTTGGTATTGTGATTTACAACTCATTATGTCATTTTAAAACGAATTTGCAGTTAAAATAAACATTGCAGGCATGCAATGTTCTTGACCTTGACCTCCATCTGAGTACTAATGCCATTCTGACCTGCAGAAGTGCAATAGTTGAAATTGCAAGGATGAAGACTAAAAAAAAAAAGATTATGTCGCTCACATCGGTGCAGAGGATAACCACAAAACTGAAAGAGAATTACTAGGAGGCAAGCAAATGACATTAGAAATGGGCACAGCAGATGGATGGTCATTAATGAATATAAACTAGTTTGCATTGAGAATGAAAGGCTGATGTGATGAAGAAGCCACGTACATCAATACAGTGACTGGTGATCTCACCTCTAAGGCAGGAAGGGTGTATGACTAACGTTGTCGGTACAGGAACTGATAAAGGCCATTAGATCAGAAACCAAAGGAGCCATATAGTGAAAAGCCCTGAGGAAGCAAACTAGAGCCCGGAGACAAGAAAGTTGTGAAGAACTAATAGACTGGATCCAGCACTACAGTACAGTATGTATTTATAATAGACACAAGGCCATTTATTATTACAGTACTTCAATCTTTAGGAAAATAAATATTTTTCTTTTACTTTTGTTTGATTTTTTATTTTAAAGCTGAACTCCAGGATATACCACAATTAGCTACAGTAAATATAAGAGCCATTTGTATTCTTCTTGAAGCTTGGTGTCAAGATGATGGTACAAAACTTTGTTTTAACAATGCCCTCTTCTGGCATTGTTAACCCCTAGATTCCAGCAGCTCGGGAGGAGCTTGTTGTACTAACTTTGCGAAGTTCGTACCAAGATCTCCCCGCTGAGCTATTGTGTCCTCCCACCAGAACACACCAGTCAGTGCCCGCAGCCATTGGATGCCAGTGCTGATCGGATGCCAACTGGATGTTGGTTTTCAAGCATGCCCGTTCAGCAAAAGCCGGCCAGGCTGATGTACACACAGGCCGAATGTCGGTTAGTTTCTGTTGAACTGGCTGATGTTCGGCCTGTGTGTGCCAGGCTTAAGACACTGTTTGAATGCCCTGTCTTATGTTTTTCTTTGAGTGCCCCACCCTAGGTGTTCCCCATATTAGTTTGATGAACAGGGCTGCTGACCTAATATTACCATACACTGTATTCCCCCTGGTACGACCATGCTCGCTACCTGCCTAAGCTTCCACCTACCCCCCAATAGGTGGTTCAGTCCCCCAGTTGGGATCTGGATTTATGCTACCATACAGTCTTGTGAACCAGGCCAATTGTCTCTCCTAACACCTTTTCTGTCTTTGTATCTCTTTCCTTCACTACTGAACACCCTCTTCTTCCCCCTCTGCCTCATCTACCCCTTCCCAAAAACAAACCCCCACCTCCCCTCATTTTTGTTTTCCTATTACTGCCTTATCTACCATAAAAACCCTTTCCACTACCCCTGAAACTTTGTTCATACAATGTCAAGGGTCTTAACAATTTGTCTTAGAGTGCCAAAACTTTCCGCTATGCATACGTTTTTAAAGTATGGATAATCCTTTTTCAGGAAATCCACTTCTGTACTAATCACATTCTGTAATTCTGTTACTATTTTAAATGGTACCATATCACAAACTCAATCCACAAGGCAAAAGGGGTTTCCATCTCTAGACGCAAAAATTAACCTTTCCATTTTGAACATCAATAAATAGACCCAGAAGGAGGATGCATTTTTTTGCAAAATGACTCTCTGTAATAAAACATATACGATAGCTAATTTCTACCTGTCTAATCAAAACCAGGTCTCCACAGCCAGCCAATATTTCCACATTCTCCAAGAATTCACCTCAGGCACCATTCTCCTTATTTAGAAGAGACAACACTTCCAACCATTAACCCCAGCACACCAGAGATTCAGGATTCCCCTTTCACAAAAGAGGAATTACTTATTGCTATCTGCAAAAGCCCTGGTCCTGATGATTTTACCATTTCTGAAAAGAATCTTCATCTCTGTCTCTGCCAAAACGTAATTTTCCACACAATCACTCAAGGCACCTAAAACCCGACAGAGACCACTCCCTCTGTTCAAACTGTTGCCTGATTTCTTAAAGTGGGGTGCCCCCTAAAAAAAAAAAATGTAAAAGTCAGCAGCTACAAATACTGCAGCTGCTGACTTTTAATAATCGGACACTTACCTGTCCCAGGGTCCAGCGATGCGGGGGAACAAAGCCCCCCCCTCGTTCCACGCGCCTTGATATGCCGCGCAGTCATCTGGGACATGAGACAGGTCCCAGATGACTGTGCGGCGCCGAGGGGAAGTGATGTCAGTGCCCGGGCACTGAAGGTGGCAGACTACGAGGGACCTCCTAGCAACAGGCATTTAGAGGTGAGTAAAAATTATTTTTTTTTTCCAATGATTTTATTTTTATTTTTTGTATGATTTTTAAGCTATTTTTTTTTTTTGTGGAAACACCACTTTAAATATGAGGGGACTTAATCTGTTCATAATACTGGAAAAATTGCTTCTGAAACATCCTCTGCAGACCTCCCTTTTTCTTTATTCTGTACCCACTGATCGTTACAGCCCAAAAAAATTCAAAACACTCTTTGTTTACCATTACCTGCTATGTCAAAAATGTTTAAATTTAAAAAGGAAACATAAGTGTGAATTAATACTAGTATAGCATCTCAGCAAATACTGGCCTCTTCTTGTGCAAACAGAGGGATCAACTGGTCACTGATGCTTACACAGAAGGATACAGGGTGGGTGTAGCACCATGCAGAGATACAAATAATACATTAATGTTGTCTCAGTATTGTACAAATTCATGTTAGGTCTCCTAGTGGCTGTACCTACAAAATCCCTTTTAACAATGAATACAGTAACAATTGCAACTCACAATTTACTATCCCTGAGAAAGGGGTCATAAAAGATATTATGAATGTTCAATTGAAAAAATTATATAAAGAAGCATAGCTTTTAGAAACTTTGAGAGGTGTAAGAGGGTCTCAATCACCCACCAAACCATATAAGGGCACGCTGAATGTACCCAAGTTGATCAATATGCGATTATTGCTAGCGGCTGTTATAGCCAGGGCCGCCATCAGGGGGAGACAGCACATACACTTGTAGGGGTCGGCACCAGCAGCATAAGGCACCTTTGGCAGCTGTTAGGACACCAGGATGGGCCAGTGGCCCAAAAAGAACAGACTGCGGCCACAGAGAAGCACACAAGATGGGGACACTGATTCCTACCTCTACCTTCCCTCCCAGCAGCTGATCGGGCACTCGCTTCTACTCAGAACAGCCCTGAGGCAGAGCCTGCTGCTAGGATTGTGATTGGGTGGGATTTAGTGTGGCTGGCCTCAGAAGTTGTGACATCCCATTCACATTCTCTGGTGCATGCACGACTTGAGAGAGCAACACGGAGGGAGGTAAGTGTGCTGTAGCTTGTGGACTGTACTAATTTGCCCAGACATCATAGACCACATTACACTACAGGTCATACACCCTGACACCAGGAGAGTCTCCTCTATCATAAAGAATGAGGGGAGGTACAGGGATTAAGAAGATGATGGTAAAAAGGATGGTGGGGATGAGGATGATGGGTGATTATGGAAAGACAGAGGGAAGGATACAGTCTGCTGGAGGGATGAGGATGATGGAGTTACATTCTGGAGGGGGGTGAGGGTTATGGAATTACATTGTGGAGGGGGATGAGGATGATAGAGTTACATTGTGGAGGGGGATGAGGATGATAGTTACATTGTGGAGGGGGATGAGGATGATAGAGTTACATTGTGGAGGGGGATGAGGATGATAGAGTTACATTGTGGAGGGGGATGAGGATGATAGTTACATTGTGGAGGGGGATGAGGATGGTAGAGTTACATTGTGGAGAGGGATAAGGATGATGGGGGCGATTATGGAGAGGAATGAGGAAGATCATGAGGATGACTATGCAGAATAAAGTGGATGATAAGGTTACAATGTGGAGAGGGATGAGGATTTTTGCCAGTCTAGTTCACTGATTCACTGTAGTTATTAAATCCACCATTTTGTATCCTTATCTACCATACTATAAAGCCTCATACACACGATCGGACCGTGGACCAACTTTCCCGTGGATTTTTGTCCAAAGGGCGTTGGCCCCAAGTTGGTCTTGCATACACACGATCTGACTTTTTAGGCAACAAACATGAGCGTAGTGACGTTTCAACGTACTGACGACACTTCAAAAGAGGACGTTCAAATACTCCAGCGCCACCTTTGGTCAACTTCTGTATTGTTGTCTGATCTTTTGCATTGGTTCTGAGCATGCGTGTTTGTACTTTGTACAAAAGTCCGATGGTTTTGTGTACACACGGTCGGACTTTGGTCCATCGGACTTTTGTTGGCAGAAAGTTGGTCCGTTCGCACAGCCAACAAAAGTCTGATGAAACCTGGAAAAAGTTGGTCCGATGGAGCGTACACACGGTCGGATGTTGGTCCAAAACAGCTAATTTGCATGTTGGTTGTCAAAAAAGTCAGATCGTGTGTACGGGCCTTTAGAGATGCAACAGCCTATCTCAATCCCTTCCTTCAATCTAAAGCTGGTAGTCTCGGTGATTTTTTATTCATGCAAATTTATGTACATAAAGAATATATAGAAGGAATATAAGATTGTTTATAATATTTGGGGACCTGATGTCTGGGTGGTTTTTATTAGTGCGTTTATGTTTTATGTCTCTTAAAATGAGTTTTAAGTAGAACAAAGGTACTGTGCTTTAGTCAGTCAGGAGTTGTCATATTGATTGATTCTTGCACCACAGAGGAAATATCTAAGGTAAAGGGAGGGTTGTAAGTCCTTACTGTTAAATCTTGAAAGCACATGATGACGTGGCATTTTCATATATTAAGTTGTAAGAGTTATAAAATAAAAAAGTGGGTGCACTGAAGGACTTTGTGTCTGTGGGATGGCCAGTGAGCTGATTCAATGGGATTGCCAGTTGGCGGACCCTGGGTAATGTTGGTGGTCAGACCTGGGGGGGGGGGGGGGATGTCCTGACTAGGCCTAAAGCTGTGTAAGGGGCCCCAAAATGTATGATGGCTGCCCGGGTTATAGCCGCTAGCAATAATCGCTGTGTCGTCCCGGCGGGGATGGCTTCGCCCGTCCCCCCTGCTAGGAGAACACAATAGCTCTGTGGGAGGGATTCCCCCATCAATACTGAGTGGTTGCAGGAAAGAAAATCACTCCATCTATGGCAGGCTTTAGTGGTGCTTTCCTGTTCTGATAAAACAAATGTTTGTAATGAGGAAAAAACATAATCTGAGAATGTGGGTTAAGAAAAATTCTTTTTTTTCAGGACAACTAGTCCTAGTGTGTGCACTCACCTGCCATGCCTCTAACTGCTGAGACAAGTTGACCTTTTGTTGAATGGCATCTAGTAACTGAGTGTTCAGTGACATCAAGTCAATTCTACACTTCGCCAGTTCCATTTCCACAGCATTCTTTCTGGAGAGAAAATCGTTATACAAATTTAGACATATACAGTGCTAAAAGAAACATTCAACCCATGTGCTATTCTAAAGGGGTTATTTATTAAAGTCAAATCCACTCTGCACTACAAGTGCAAACTACAAGTGCAAAGTGCACTTGAAATTGCACTGCAAGTGCACTTGGAAGTGCAGTCGCTGTAAATCTGAGGGGTAGATCTGAAATTAGGGGAAGCTCTGCTGATTCTATCATCCAATCATGTGGAAGCTAAAATGCTGTTTTTTATGTTGCTTGCATGTCCCCCTCGGATCTACAGCGACTGCACTTCCAAGTGCACTTTTAAGTGCAATTTCAAGTGCACTTTACACTAGTAGTTTGCACTTGTAGTGCAAAATGGATTTGCTTTTCGTAAATAACCCCCTAAATGTTATAGTGTTTAGTTGGCCACAGACTGTTTCAATCGGCCAGCGGGGTGAAATAAAAAAAAAGAATAAACAGATTACTCCTTCCACACAAACATGGTGGATGGAGGAATCCACCCTGCCGGGTCATTGTATTCTGACAGTGGCTCACGTAGCTGTCAGAATACAGAGATCAGCAGCTGGTTGTAGCCAGTAATCAACAAAGTTTTCCATCATGTCCCTTCAACAGAAGTCAATCAACTTCTGTCGAGCAGTGTTCATTTTGGCAGCACATTTCCCTTAAGTTTTAGTCTTTTGACTAAAATGCCATTTTAGTTTTAGTCGTATTTAGTCGACTAAAACTCATTTTAGTCATCTAGAATCGAATTGGTTTAATTAAATTGTAATGCATTATTTAACCATTTCTCTACAATTTCTAAACTCCTGGAGTGAAAAATCTAATATTTTATTATTTATGGTATTAACCACTTACTGACCGGGCCATAGCCAAATGACGGCTACAGTGCAGTCAGATAACTCTGGGAGGGGGCGTCATATGACGTCCTCCCAAAATCACGGCCCCTGGGGCGCACACATGGGACTGGCTGTGCTTGCCGTGTTCACGGGACCCGGCGCGCCACGGATCAGGGTAAAGGGCCAATGACAGTGGCCCTTTACCACGTGATCGCTACGTCCAATGATGGAGCGATCAGTTGTCAACAAACAGGAGCATGTCTGGTACAGCTTCTCCCTCCCCTCACACAGATCGGTACAGCGTGTGAGGAGAGGAGGGAGCGGGTGCAGTAGTGCTTGTGGGCTGGATCTGAAATGCCCACAGTGCTGATCTGTGCCCATTCATGCCTCATCCATCCCCATCCATGGCTCATCCATCCCCATCCATGTCTCATTCATGTTCATCCACATCCGTACTCATTTGTGCCACATCCATGCCACATCAGTGTTCATCCGTGCCACTACAAAAGTGTAATAGGTAGTCAAATTAGATTTGAAATTTATGTCCCTAGAACACCTGATGGTGCTCCCCGCATGCTGGGCCTCTGAATGTGGGCAGGCTGTGGAAAAGTCTTACACATGTGGTATCACTATACTCGGGAGGAGTAGCAGTATGTATTTTGGGGTGTATACCTGATGAATACACCACAAAACTATCATAAACAAGTCCTTTTACATTTATTTACACTGATTGTGTTAGCTGTATAGAACACAATCTAGTATAAACAATAACTACTGGAGCATATGAAGAAATTTAGCCAAGTGTGATCATTTTTACTTAGCATAGAAATTGTTATTACTTGACAATAGCCTCATCTCGGTCCTTTATGGCCTTCAGTAGCTGTTCGTGCATATCTTTATTCTGGGTCAGTTCCAAGAGGTGATCCCGCTCCTCTTTCAGTGCAGTCATTTCAACACTCAGTAGAGTTACCTGGATAGAAGACAGCATTTTGGCATTAGAAATACAACAGTTAATACTTATATACTGTATGTATATTCTTTTAATAGAATATAGGGCAAAAAAGTATTAAATATATTAGCCATTATTATTAGTCGATATGTGAATGATATCCAAATCACTGGAAGTGCTCTGTGCTTTTTTTTTTTATTTTTATAAACACTTATTTTTACAATTCATAGGAAATTAACATGTTTTTTTTTTTTACGAGATTTCGTTATTTCATTTCAAACTTTCACTAATTTGCGACATTTTGTTTAAAATTGGTTATAGTAGCCATTTAGTAAAGTAAACCTGTCAAGAGAAAAATGAAGAGGCTGTCATTTCTGACCTTTTGTTCTAAAATGTCAGCTATTTTGCTATCATGCCAACAGTTATACGTAAAGCCCAGCTCCAGGTTTTAGTAATTAATAAACACTGCCTTACCTAATGTCTGTAAAGTTAAATATAAAAAAAAAATCACTGCTTTCGCCCAAATATTTAGCACTCTGCACAAATTCTGCTCCATCCTGAACTCTTCTAGGATGAATGACACCAAGCTTCATTCAACCCACTTCCTCTGAGCCCAGGCCATCATACGCTGGTCTGGGTTCATGTTCATAAGTGTAGCTTGACAATCAAACTGTATGTTACCACAGCATTTCTTATTTCTGATATGGTTCTGTTTTACCACGTACTTCTATTAAAAAGTATCCTGTTCTCTTTGTATTGCTTCTTGGTGATCCTGCCAACCCTCCTGCTTTCCTGTTTCAAACTGACCATGCCAGGGTATGGAATCACATCCATCCCAGTGTGGTCAGTTTATTCCTGTGCATTCAGCTTGGGAGCACAGCCTGCTTGTAATCCAATGGTCAGACTTGTGCTGACTTGCCCTCACACAAGATCATACAGCCCCCCCCCCCCCCCCAGCATCAATTCTTAAACTTGCACACTTTGTACACAAAGTCTGGGATTTTGTAAGATTAGAGTCAGGTGTATAATTGACCAATTATACCAAGCAGGGGCTAATGATCATCAATTTCATATGTAGGTTGAAACACAGCCATTAACCGAAACAGAGGGTGAGGAACAGCCAAATTTTGCTACTAAGCTGAGGCTGTGAAAGACAGTTTTATTCAACAGGTCATACCCCATGGCAAGACTGAGCAGAGCAACAAGACACAAGGGAGTTATACTGCATCAGCACGGTCTCTTCCAGGCAAAGATTTCAAAGCAGACTGGGATTTTAAGATGTGCAGTTCATGCTCTTTTGAAGAAGCACAAAGAAATTGGCAATGTCAAGGACAGTAGACTCAGTGGTTGGCCAAGGAAACTTAATGCAGCAGATGAAAGACACATCATGCTTAATTTCCTTCGACATCGGAAGGTGTCCAGCAGGGCTATCAGCACAGAACCGAGGGAAACCAGTGGGACACAGTTACCCACTACTGTCCAGAGATCTCTGACCAGAAGTAGTCTTCATGGAAGAATTGCGGGCAAAGAGCCATACCTCAAATGTGGAAACAAGGCTAAGTGACTCAACTGTGCAGGAAAACATAGGAACTGGGGTGCAGAAAAATGCCAGCAGGTGCTCTGGACTAATTAGTCAAAATTTGAAATATTTGGCTGTAGCAGGAAGCAGTTTGTTTGCAGAAGGCTTGTAGAGCAGTACAATAATGAGTGTCTGCATGCAACAGTGAAGCATGGTGGAGGTTATTTGCCAGTTTGGGGCTGCATTTCCACAAATGGAGTTGGGAGATTAGGTCAGAATCAATGGTGTCCTCAATGCTGAGAAATCCGGGCCCCAAATGTATTCTGCAGCAGGACAATGACCCCATACATACAGCCAATGTCATTAAGAACTATCTTCAGCGTAAATAAGAACGATATATACAATTATAATTATTTACTGTGGTCTTCTACCTGTTTATGAAGTTGCTGAAGCTCTTCAAATGTTTGCTTCATTCTCACTTGCTCTCCCTGTAATAGCTCTCTGAGTTGTTTGGAGTCTTCACTTGTCCGTTTGATCTGTTCTTCCAAGCCATCATCCTCACATTTTCGTGCACTCTGTTAAGGAAAATACAAAACTTGACCACTTTACGGGCATACAAGATTATGTCCTGAAGTTAAATTTAACATGTACCAACATACAGCATACAGAACCATGTCACCCTTATCCCTAGCTCCTTCAAACCAAACCAATATAAATGTTGATATCAGAATAAATTTTCAATTTTTCACATTCAACATAATTGTATATTCTATTGGGTAGATGAAGATATTCTTGCCCTTGGTATTAAAGATCTCCATAGGAGAGAAAATTGTAATATTTGTTAATATTATAAAAAAAAAAAGGAAATTTATGATGACCGATGCCTACGTTACTCATTAAAAAGGAGCAGGTGTCGTAATACTGTACTAATGAAATATATGGGATACGATTACGTCCCAACTGGGCAAAACATGTTAGAGGAGGTTCTCCTGTGGGTAGGAGACCAAGCTGAAGCCATTTTTTTTACTAAGAGGAGCTCACTATATGCTGAGGCAGTGTGTGGACAGGCATAATTTTGTTGTAGTTCTTGATATGTCTGATGAGCTAGAATTCAACCTGACCAGCACCTGCAAACATTGTGGCTGGAATAACAGATCAGGCAATTTGAGTGGTATCAATATATTTTGGCACATGGGATACACTGCTGTAAGCAAATTAGATTGTTCACTGTTACAGCCTGTCAGTACTCAGACGCACACTGCATAAAATTGGTCTGCAAGGAAGCCTCTTCTAAAGATGATGCACAAGAAAGCCTGGAACCATGTCCTGTGGTCTGATGAGACCAAGATAAACTTATTTGGTTCAGATGGTGTCAAGTGTGTGTGGCGGCAACCAGGTGAGGAGTACAAAGACAAGTGTGTCTTGCTTAAAGTCAAGCATGGTGGAAGTGTCATGGTCTGGGGCTGCATGAGTGCTGCCAGCACTGGGGAGCTACAGTTCATTAAGGGAACCATGAATGCCAACATGTACTGTGACATACTGAAGCAGAGCATGATCCCCTCTCTTCAGAGACTGGCCCGCAGAGCAGTATTCAAACATGATAAAGATCCCAAACATACCTCCGAGACAACCACTGCCTTGCTAAAGAAGCTGAGGGTAAAGGTAATGGACTGACAAAGCATTTCTCCAGACCTAAACCCTATTGAGCATCTGTGGGACATCCTCAAAAGGAAGGTGGAGGAGCGCAAGGTCTCTAACATTCACCAGATCCATGATGTCATCATGCAGGAGTGGAAGAGGACTCCAGTGGCAACCTATGAAGCTCTGGTAAACTCTATGCCCAAGAGGGTTAAGGCAGTGCTGGAAAATTATTATGGCCACACAAAATATTGACACATTTTCACTTAGGAGTGTACTCACTTTTGTTGCCAGCGGTTTAGACATTAACTGCTTCCCGCCCGCCGGCCGTCATATGACTTCCTTGACTTTGAGCGGTGATATCTGAATGATGCCTGCAGTTACAGACATCATTCAGATATCTTCTTTTTTAGCCAGCGATTTCCTACACCATAACAACGATCATAGCGGCTGTTCATTCTTACGGGCAGCGAGAGGGGACGCCCCCCCCTCCCGCTGCCCTCGGGTGGTTCTCCGGTGCTTCTCCAGGCTCGCCTCCCCTGATGCTGACCAGGATCATGTTATGACGTCACGCCCAGCCTCTGCATTCGAAAAAATAATGCCGCCTTGGCTGGGAAGCTGAGATTGTTTTTTTATTTTTATATTTCAGGCTTCCCAGCCTAGAGGAGAGATGTGGGGACTTATTGACCCCATATCTCACTGTAAAGAGGACCTGTAATGCTTATTCCTATTACAAGGGATGTTTACATTCCTTGTAATAGGAATAAAAGTGAGCAAAAAATAAATAAAAAATAAAAAAAAAAGTGTCAAACTAGAAAAATAAAAGTAAAATTAACAATAAAAATAAATAAATAAAAATGTTGTCCCCATGTGCTCACACGCAGAAGTGAACGCATACGTAAGTCGCGCCCACATATGTAAACGGTGTTCAAATCACACATGTGAGGTATCGCCACAAACATTAGAGCAAGAGCAATAATTCTATCCCTAGACCTCCTCTGTAACTCAAAACATGTAACCAGTAAAAAAAAATTTAAAATGTCGCCTATGGGGATTTTTAAGTACAGAAGATTGGCGCCATTTCACGAGCGTTTGCAATTTTGAAGCATGACATGTTAGGTATCTATTTACTTGGTGTAACATCATCTTTCACATTATGCAAAAAAATGTTACTGTTACTGTTTTTTTTTTTTAAAAAGCATAAAGTTTGAAAAATTGCTGCGCAAATACCGTGCGAGATAAAAAGTTGCAACGACTGCCATTTTGTCCTCTAGGGTCTCTGCTAATAAAACATACATATATATATATATATATATATATATATATATATATATATATATATAAAATGTTTGGGGGTTCTATGTAATTTTCTAGCAAAAAAATTATGATTTTACATGAGAAATGTCAGAATTGGCCTGGTAGGCAAGTGGTTAATGGCTGTGTGTTGAGTTATTTTGAGGGGACAGCAAATTTACACTGTTATACAAGCTGTAAACTCACTACTTTACATTGTAGCAAAGTGTAATTTCTTCAGTGTTGTCAAATGAAAAAATAATAAAATATTTACAAAATTGTGAGGGGTGTACTCACTTTTGTGAGATACTGTATCTCAGGTCTACATGGCTGCGAAAAACCCCACTTGCATAAGTGCCTCATCTCTTTAATGGGAAGAAGGTTTGTTGCCTATCTTGGCAGGCTTAGGGCTCTAGGACTATTTCTGAAAGCAAGCGAGGTCTGGAAAAAATGAAAGGGACCTGCCCAGACAAAGACAACTTCTGCCACTTCTTTAGAGGTAAGAGAGAGTGCTCTTTCCTCCCATGAGTTTATTGATATGTGTATCTAGAGCATTGCCAAAGAGGCTTTCCCCCTCAAAAGGCATAGGTTCCAAATACTTCTTGCAGAATAGTTCCGTACTTGCCTCATATGCACTCATAACCCCCAGGTGAGAGAAGTGCCAGAAAGAATCTGCCCCTGTACACGGAGAACAGCTCCAAGTGCTGTCTAATGAACTGGACCAAAAGACTTCAGTTTTTTTTGCCATACCAGCAACGTCTGACAAACCTACATGGCTGCAATGGTGGGTTGCATGACTGCACAAGTCAAGGAAAAGGACATCTTAAAAAGGGACTCTTTAAACAAGATACTGCAGTGTCCACAGCAAGAACCGCTCACTTTTTTGCAAAAGCAGTCTTTCATCAGGTATTGTTGCACAAACTGCTTAGGACTGCAAATACCTGTCCTGATGGGCCCAATCCTTGTACAGTTTCTCTTCAGTATGAGGATGCATGAAGATGACCTATTTGGTTTAGGTGCTTTCCAATGACCTGATCCAAACGTATTCACCGTTATATCAGTAATCTCGTAGTCATGTTGCATACAAAGAGTATACATGCAAAACAACAAATGCAAGAGTGCTAGAAAGCACTGTATGTATATAACCGTTTCTGAACAAATACAGAAATAAAAATAGAGATGGGGGAGAGGGAGTGGGGTATAGAGGAGTTGCAGGGGTTTGTCTGTAGATACAAAAGAGAAACCAAGCATACACAGATAGATGGGGTTATAGGTCAGAGCTCTAGCAGAGATTCATCAAAACTACTAGGAAGTACACGAATACCCTGTACTGCAAATTGGCTTCTATTTTACCATGAATCATGGCTTGCGTAATTCTGTTCTTGGTTTCGGTAAGGCACAGTCTAGGAGTTTCCCAGGCTTTTGCAAATGTTTGCCTAGCCCGAGCAGCAGTGGGAGCGTGCAGGAGAAGTTTAAACTGTAGTTTAGACAGCTTAAAGGTATTCCTGTTAAGGAGTTCCATGGTGGGTTCAGGAGAAAGGGGTCTATCAAACACCTTGGAAAGGATCCCGAACGCTTCAGTCCAAAGGTCACGTACTAGGGAGCAGATCCACCAAATATGGAGGTGAGTGCCTGACTCCCCACAACCTCTAAAACAAGCAAGTCAGTATGTTGGTACATATTTATTGATCCACATGGGGACTGAGTACCACAGCAAAAGCACTTTAAATGAATTCTCAATGGCAGCTTCCATTTGAGAACAGGACATGGTGGCCTCCCAAACATTTACCCAATTCTCTGCCTCTAAAGTGACAGTGAGTTCAGCCATTCAGCCATTCACTTATGCACATATAAAGGTGGATATGGCTGTGTCATGGTAATAAATTAGGTATATACCCTAGATATGAGACCGTGAGAGTAAAAGTCTTTAGAGCACATACTGTACCTTCAAAAAGTGAAAGTCGATTCAGGAATGTTGCGATTGGACACAGAGAAGTAAAAATGTTTGATTTGAAGATATCTAAACACCTCCGAGAGAGAACTTATTTTTTTAGGCAGTCCCACAGCTGCAGGGCTTGACGTGTTAAATATTTTAGTAAACGTAGGCGCTCTGAGGAAGTCAGCCACAGGCCAATATTAATGGATGGCCCACAGTCAAGACCCAGCCAAAGCAGGATTTTCCATGTAGCATGGTATTTGATTAGCTGGGCCAACTGGTGTAGTTGTAACTGGAAAAGTGGGGAAGGCCACCATTTAATCTGGGTAGGAATAAAGTACTCTGTGGCAACCTAGGCTTTAAAGCAGGGATATGCAATTAGCGGACCTCCAGCTGTTGCAGAACTATAAGTCTCATGAGGCATAGCAAGACTGACAGCCACAAGCATGACACCCAGAGGCAGAGACATGATGGGGTTTGTAGTTTTTCAACAGCTGGAGGTCCACTAATTGCATATCCCTGCTTTAAAGCATCCCAAACATAGCGATGTGCACGTCTCTGAAGTATTAGAAAAAAATAAACCAAAATGGCTACTGGAAGAACTCAGAAGAGATATAACATTTTTGGTAACAATGTCATCATGACTGCAATAGCTCATGCTGCTGTATCTGAGCTAATGAGGAGGGAGAGAGCCTTATGCCGCGTACACACGGTCGGAATTCCGACGGAATTTCGCTCAAACTGTCTTGCCTACACACGGTCACACCAAATTCTGACGGTCTGTAACACAGCGGCATAAAACACGTTCGACAGCACTATAGAAGGGAAGTTTAATGCTTCCGAGCATGCGTCAAATTGTTTCCGAGCATGCGTCGGAATTTTACGTGTCGGAATTGCATACACACGATCGGAAAATCCAATAGAAAGGTTTTCCGTCGGAAAAATTGAGAACAGGTTCTCAATCCAAAGTCCATCGGAAATTCTGACAGAAAAAG
The DNA here is from genome assembly GCA_028564925.1 of Lithobates sylvaticus. NCBI lineage: Eukaryota > Metazoa > Chordata > Amphibia > Anura > Ranidae > Lithobates > Lithobates sylvaticus. The sequence continues at coordinate 233,026,311 of CM053026.1, forward strand.
ACCGATGGGCATACACACGGTTGGAAAATCCGTTGATAAGCTCCCATCGGACTGTTTCCATCGGAAATTCCGACCGTGTGTACGCCGCATTACTCATGCACATCATTGGATCGAGATCAGGCTCAGGTATCTACTTAGGGGGGGAGCTGCATGCAGAATCCCATCCCCCAGACAGTTAGAAACACTCCCCTAGGACACCCCTTCACTGCCAGTGACAGTTTTACAGTAATCAATGCAATTTTATAGCATTGATTGCTGTATTAATGCCAATGGTCCCAAAAATGTGTGAAAAATGTCCGATGTGTCCGCCATAATGTCGCAGTCACGATAACAATCGCTTATCGCGGCCATTACTAGTAAAAAAAAAATATTAATAAAAATGCACATTTATAAACAGCGAATCCGACTTCCGAAAAGGAGCCGTAACTGACAGATACACACGGAGAGCCCAAACAACATCCAAAGAGTGCAAGGTGACCTCCTTGGGGTGAGACGGTCGAGGACACAAGGAAGGAAGGACAATGTCCTCGTTTAGATGAAAGGCAGATACCACCTTAGGGAGAAATGAGGGATGCGGATGCAGCACCACCTTATCCTTGTGGAGAAACAACTAGGGAGACTTACATGACAAGTCTCCCTCAGAAACTCACCGAGTGGACGTAATAGCCACTAGAAAGACAACCTTCTGAGAGAGAGTGAGTAAGGGGATCTAACTAATGTTCTCAAACGGTGGCTTCTGAAGTACCGAGAGCACCAGGTTTAGATCCCACAGAGACAGTGGCGAGTGTAGCCACATGCCGAATCCCTTGAACAAAAGTATGCACCCACGAGTGAGCAGCCAACGGCTGCTGAAAAAAGATAGCCAGAGCCGATATTTGCCCCTTGATAGTGCTCAAAGCCAGCTTCTGATCAACCCCACGCTGCAGGAACACAAGGATCCTAGATAACGAATAGAAGCGCGGATGCCACCCCACAGCCTCGCACAAAGAGATATAAGCCTTCCAGGTGCAATGATAAATCCTCCATGAAGTGGACTTGCGTGCCTTCAGCATAGTGGGAATCACAGAAACTGGCAACCCCCGGTCTCTCAGCACTTGGCTTTCAATAGCCAGGCCGTCAAAGCCAGAGACGGTAAAGCAGGGTGGAATATCGGTCCCTGGGACAGGAGGTCCTCCAGCACCGGCAGTCGCCAGGGGGTGTCTGCCACCATCCGTACCACGTCGGTATACCATGGACACCAAGGCCAATCTGGAGCGATTAGAATAACCGGTATCCCCTCGGCCTCTACCCTGCGCAGCAGACGAGGTAGGAGCTTGAGAAGAGGGAAGGCACATAAATGAGCTGATAATGTCCCCACAGAGCCACCAGCGCATCTGACGCATCCGCCAAGGGATTCCCTTGTTCTCTGCACCTTCCAATTGAGACGGGAGGCCAGAAGATCCACGTCCGGCATGCCCCACGGCAGGCAAATGAACCCCAGAAGGACTCACCACACCGACCCAACCTCAGAGGAGCAGTGCTGTGTGCTGTCCGTCTCCTCCGGCAGAGGAGATCTGCACTCGTGCCAGGCTCCAGGTGTAACGTCTATCACTAGAGGACCAGCAGAAGTCTCCCCACGAGGCTGCAAGAAAATGGCCACCGGCCGCACTTCTGCAGACAGAGCCCGAAGCCAGGAATTCCCAAAGACCAAGGCAAAATGCCAGCTACGGGAAAATGGCCATGGTGCCCGGCCCCAAACAAATGGTGGCTGCTACACGAGAAGGGTGGCACCATCCCTAAAGGAGCCCCCACAAGGGTCAGGTAGGGGCCAAAACATCCACCTAGTGGCACCCAGCAACCGACTGCGACAGCTGCCAGGCAGCACAACTAGGGGGTAGGGAGAGGAGGAGATTCCCCAGAACCGACTACCCCAGGGAGTACCCAGCTGCTCCAAACCGTGCCCGGATCGGGCCGGTGGAGCATGTACTTACCCATCCAGCAGGGACTGAGCTGCCTGTAGCAGAGTGGGGGGTTACTACCAGTAAGAACCGCCCCTAGGTGATGCTGTGCTTGTTCTTTTTTTCTGCCTAGTCCTACTCCTGGAGGTGGTGATATAACCCTAAGGTCAAGAATGGAAGTGCTGTGTCGATCAATGAACGAAAGAGAAAGAAACAATGTCACTTTGTATCTATAAGGCCCCTTTCACATGGGGTGGACTCCGTAGACATCATCAGGAGATCTGTCCGCTGATCCCTCTACTGATCAGAGCAGAGTGGGTGCATGATACATCCATGTCTGCTCAGCTTATGCAGAGCAGACACAGACAGAGCCCACTCTGCTCTGTGGGCAGTCGAGGGTAAACAGACTCCGCTGTCCATTTACACCCAACTGACCTCCAATCTAGTTCACCTAGACAGAGAAGATGGGATGCCTTTCCATTTTTTTTCAGCGGACCAGATCGGACCGGATACATGTCTGAACAGTGTTTATAATTATGTTGTGCCTCTGCCTGCTTAGCATTTATATCTGTCATACAAAATGTTAATTGCTTTGTACTTGCGAACCTGTACTTTGCTCATACAAAGGCAAAGCAAAGCTGTATATTGCTCATACAAGGCAAAGTAACAGGTTTCCCAAGAACAAGTAGTACCATGTGTTGTTTTGAGACTCTGGAGGCAGGGGAGCATAGGTAAGATAAGTTTCACCTTAGGGGCGAAGTACAGGTATACAATAAAGACCATAAAAATAGGATTGGAGACCAACACTCACTATTTGTTATCACCACACTGGGTAATGTTAAACATACCCATGTAGTGTCCCTAAATGTGCAGACTCACCAGTAAATGGTGCGGTCTCCATGCCTAATTGAGGTAACTATAAAAAGGTAATACAGGGGGAAAGAACCCACTGAAAAGAGACATGGGCGGACCAAGCTGCTTAATAAGGGATAATTTTATTACAAAAAGTACAAAAAAGCCAAAATTAGGTACCCATCACCAACACCCGAATCAAGTTAAACTTAGACAACGTTGTCTGTTAAGAGCAGCTGCATCACGCTAACAACATGCATACACACACCAATAACCCAAGCAAGTTACTAAATAAAGTGCAGTTATATTTATTAAACTAGACTCCCGATCCCGGTGACAAGCACCATAAGGGAAAAAAAAAAACAGACAATGTTGTCCAATTTTAACTTTAGTCTGGTGTTGGTGATGGGTACATCATTTTGGGTTTTTTGTACTTTTTGTAATAAAATTATGCCTTATTAAGCAGCTTGGTCTGCCTGTGTCTCTTTTCAGTGGGTTCTTTTCCCATGTATTACCCTTTTATAGATACAATAAAGACCAATTTCAAGCAATTAAAATAATTTTTATAACATGATAATACTGTCTAGTGAAAATGTACAAATCCCAGGTGCCATGTCACCATGGCGACTAGAAATTGTGTCCTGGCGCGTGGGCTGTGGGGTCTTGGCTGGCCTTCCAGACACAGAGTACTGCCCTGCACTGTCATCATTAGGGAATGCGTTTAGCGGCGGCAGCGGAGATGGAGCAGTAAGAGAGCAGCGCGGCAGCCACTGACAAGGCTGGAAGAGCAAGAAGCCATCAGAGCGCAGTCCAGCTGGGGATCCCCGGCGGCTCGTCATCCCCGCTGCTGTCGCTCTCACCCAGGGTATTACTGGAGCAGGAAAGACTGAGGGAGGCGGCGACCAGGCTCAGAGACATGGGGGCTCCGAAGTCAGTGGTTTTCCCGTCACAAGAGCGCCCTGCTCCTCTGGGTGGAAGAGAAGCTGAGCCGGGGAGAAGAGGTGCTGAGCCGGGAGCAATTCATTGAAATGCTGGAGAGCCGGGCCAGCGGCTGGGAGGAGTGCAAGGAGGTAATCCTCTGCCTGCCGGCATGTCAGGCACACACTGCACACAGCAAAAGTTTTTTTTTTTTTTTATCAATTAGATGCAGAATTTCTAAATAATTTTTTCCCTTTTTTTTGAATTGCTTTATCATATTCTATATTTTCCTATAGTAGGCTTGCTGAGCCTAGTAGTCCTTAAAACTTTTTATTGCATATTTCATTTGTTAATTTTCCTTGTGCAGCAAGTGGATACTATCAATGTAATATGAGCCCTGTGTATGAGTGTATGGTCACGCAGCCCTCTGCATAAATTGTCCAATACTTGAGAAAAATGGTGACGCGTCACCACCCGCCCCTATGTGCAGCCTTCTTAGCAAGGACAATATATGACGCAGACGTTGAATCTGACAGTGTCCCCGAGCAGGCTCATTGCAGAGTAATACCAAAAAAAAAAAAAACTGGCTCCTAACTTTTTTTAAATAACAGAAAAAAGCTGCGCTTTGTACTTAAGATATCTAATAATTAATAGTTGGACAGTCAATATCAAATGAGTTCAAACATAAACAGTAAAGTTCATTAAAGTCCATGCAAAAATATCCAAAGGTGAATGAGTGAATTATATGAGACCAAAACGTGAACACCAAAACACTGTGATCCACCACCACACGGATATTGCGCTTACCAGAGGGCAAGCTATAAGGAGCCTGTAGGATTATGATATCCTGATGTCACTTCTGCCACGAGAACTCCACACACCAAATTGGGAATAGCCAATATCAGACTGTAATCTCAGAATCGATCGAATATATCGAACTGAGGTCATACACAGAGAAATCCAATCTAGCTGAGCAGGGCAGACAAACAGGCAGCTTAAACAGGTATCACACGCTCTAATACACTCTATCACGTTAGAGCGTGTGATACCTGATCACGCTGCCTGTTTTTCTGCCCTGCTCAGCTAGATTGGATTTCTCTGCGTATGACCTCAGTTCGATATATTTGATCGATTCTGAGATTACAGTCTGATATTGGCTATTCAAAATTTGGTGTGTGGAGTTCTCGTGGCAGAAGTGACATCAGGATATCATAATCCTACAGGCTCCTTATAGCTTGCCCTCTGGTAAGCGCAATATCCATGTGGTGGTGGATCACAGTGTTTTGGTGTTCACGTTTTTTTCTCATATAATTCACTCATTCACCTTTGGATATTTTTGCATGGACTTTAATGAACTTTACTGTTTATGTTTGAACTCATTTGATATTGAATGTCCAACTATTAATTATTAGATATCTTAAGTACAAAGTGCAGCTTTTTTCTGTTATTTTAATCTGGGTTTGTATATATCTCACATATTTTTAAGCTGCTGCTAGGTTTTGCTTTTGTATTCTTCACTCTTATTTTTGATATTTGAGCGCGGTGTTTGCTTTAGATTTTTTTTCCTAACTTTTTTAGCTGGCTCCTAGATGCAAACTCATTTTGTCAAACCCTACAGTAAACTATATATGCCACACAGTATATATACATATATATGTGTATATATATATATATATATATATATATATACATACATACATACACACATGCACTGTACCTAGTAATACATACAGGCAGGGTCTCTAGATATAGAGTGAAATGGCATTAAAGTTACCGCTGCTTCACAAGTGTCCAGTATGCTAAGTATAAGGCTCTTCAGTTCACTCAGGGCAGTGCGGAGGCTCCCAGCTGGCACGTCTTTGGCAGATGAGGTTTCAGAAGATTCATCCATAGAGGAGTCTGTGGATACAGCAGAATCTGCACTTTCATTGCCTCTGAGCTGGCAGCAAAGAGATCGGACTTGGCAGTGTGCTTCCCAGAGCTGCAACCTTAACTAGAAGTTAAAAAAAAAAAAAAAAACATTGCAATGTTATTATGGTGAAACTGGGGTGTGAATTTTTAATTATATAATGGGTTTTCCATTCCCATTGTAATTCAAAAGTGAACGTTAAAGAGACCCTGTCACCAACTTAAAAAACATCAGACAAAAGTGCAGAAAAGTCAAGTATTTTAAATACTTGCATTGTTTTTCTCTTATATAAATCATTTTTGTTTTCACTTACAATGTGACTTTGAACGTACTAGAAAAGGTTCACTAATCATTTCCCTTGAATAGCCCCCTCCCTGCTTGTATGTCATACCCTCCCCTTTTCTAGAAGTGTCAAATACATTTTTGTGCTAACCCAGCTCCTCCACCCATCCCATCACCTCCCTACATACACCTTTATGTAGCTGTTGGGAGAGGAGCGAAGGGGAATACTATATAGAGTGTCACCTGAGTGACAGCTCTGAGTCTGCTGGGGCTGTTGACACCACATCCAAGATGGCAGCACGCAGCTCAAGGCTTTTGGATGTTTGAACAAGAGAGACTTTTGCACGTACTGTAAATAACATGCATAAAATATGTTAAATGCAAATATAATGTTAGGCAAAATTTTAGTTTAAATGAATGGGTTTATGACAGGGTCTTTTTAAACTCTTCCATGTTCTAACATAAATCATATATACACACAATTACATATAATGCCCAACATAATTTACTAGTTATTAAAATAAGTGTCCTACACCCTACTATTGTCTTCATTCGTTTGGGTGCCAATTCATGCTCACATAGCATATGTGATGAGCCTTTATACCAGACTACATATACAGGGACTCTTCTGCTGAAAATATGATTACCAAAGTCCCAGTTAGGCCCCTTTCACACTTGTGAGACTTCAAAGTCGCACGATTTTACCGCGATTCGCGGCCGTGATTTCAAGCAATGCCTGTGTAAGTGGCATCAAAATCGGACCAAAGTAGTGCAGGGACTACTTTGAAGTCGGAACCACTTGAAGTCGTACTAATATGAATGGCTGTCATTGGAAATCATGGGGAACGACTTGTCATGCTACTTTGCTGTCCCAAATTGTGGGACAAGTCGTATAAGTGTGAAAGGGGCCAGTAAGAGAAGGAACTCATTTGTTACTTCTATTTTTAAGTGAAAGCCAAAAACCCTTTTTAATTCTTGACAAATATCTGTGTGATGTGGTTTTGCATTTCAAATCAGAACTTCAGGCTAGCATATTGTAAAAGACCACCATGTAAAATGACCAGCTGTCATTACATCAAAAACCTCCAAATAAGCATACCTGTAAAAAAAGACTGATTACTTATTTTTCCTGGTACCCACACACTGTTCTGTTTACAATAAGTCTTCATTTGAAGTCTGCAAGGAAATCAGCACTTTCAGGGGTGACAAATGCCTGGGTCCCTGGGCAAAAAAAAAAAAGGACAAATGAATGTGAACAGAAAACGATCAGTGGTCCTGCGACCCTTGAGAATGGCCAATGACAGATGCTTTAGGGAACCTGAAAATCCCAACTTCCATAGGAGAATGTGTTCAAGTAGGGTAGGAGGAATTTATTCCCTTAAGGGCAGAAGCCCTGGAAGTAGGGGTGAATTTCATAGACAGATCAATCTTTCAGGAACAGAAGAGGTGTCAGTTAATACGGGAATACAAAGCAGACCGCCATAAGACAACAATCCTGACCCCAGCAATAAATATTTGGCATGCCTTCAAGGTAGGGCACAGAGAGGGAGATTGACATTCCCACAGAAGGCAATAAAAGGAATCTTAGGGTCACAAGGACAGGTTTCCAGGGTACTTTATTCCCCTGCAGCATAAGTAAATTAGGGGGTCCCCAGGAATAACACAAGGGAACCCAAGACAGAACTACAGCTGTTAGAGTTAAAAGATAGAAAAGGGTTCTAGTCGTACAGAGGCCCTTTTAAGAGAATAAACTCCCATTCCAATGATCACCCGAGGAAGGCCCCAGAAAAATCACAAGGATACAGAAGAGCAACTCCTTGCAAAAGGGAGTACACAAGGAGTTTTGAAGCCAAGATATTAGGAAGAGGATATGCAAGGTCCAACCAAGGGCTAGGTGTTTTAATATTTCAAAAGGAAAAAGATTGCAGCACCAGAAATGGGAACACGTTCAAGGATGAGGTCCCCTATCGACAAGCTATATGAGAACTACCTCACATGATAGATTGTACAGTGGAGGGGGGGGGGGGGGGTTAACAATCTGCATGCCCCTGAGACTCAGAGGTTGGACTGTGCCTAACTGAAAAATATCAAAGAATTAGAGATGCTGGAAGATCTCTGGACAAGAGTCTGTAGAGTAGTCACATAATTAAAGATGTACACTGAGATTGGCAGGCAAGTGCCAGGATATCTACAGACTGCATGTGGAGAGGAAACAAGTACATAAGGAAGTACTAAGAACAGTGGCCTGTGATCTTTTACAGAACCAGGAAAGAAGTCAACCGTTAATAAAGGCCAGTACATCTTGAGGAGGTAAGAGCAGGAATTATCAGCTTAAAAAACAGGTAGCCTGTTGATGCTTGACCCTGATACAGGGAGGGAGGGCATATCAAAACTCAGGGCAGAGTATGAGGATTTTAGGCCAGCAAGCCTGTGTAGGAGAGGGAGCCCATATAAAGGAGCTAACCTCTGCTTGTAGTGGGGAGTAGAGTTCCGGTGACTCTGAGTAGAGAAGCCGGGCACTGGCTGTCCTTGAGGATTCTGCCAGTAGGACCTGGAGATGCAACCGATGGGAGCAAGATGCAGCATGTTCATGAACATGGAATCAGTAATAGACAAAATTTGTGCTGAAAGGAATGTAATTATTAGAGAGAAGACTGCTAAAGAGATTCTTTGTGCACCTCTCCAAAGGTCACAGTGAAAGAAAGGGTAGGGATGCCTAGAACAGAGACCCCCCCCCCTTTTGTCAAGGGTTGGTGGCGACTTTTAACGCAGAGAAGTCTTTTGAGCAGGGATGGTGGGCTAAGTGGTGATGGAGCTGCCACAAAGTGAAGGACCTGCAGTAGATTATGCCTCCCTGAGGGGCGAACAGATCAGATCCGTACTATACAGGAGGCCCATAAAACAGGAAAGCGTGATTGAGGATAGTGAGGCAGGAACCCCGTTCCCTCAGTAGCTTCCCCAAGGTATTCCTCAAGAAAATTTCCAAAGAGGAGTTCACCTTGAAAAGATATGCACAAAAGGCACATTTCAAGAGGGTGCTCTGCCAACCAGGCTTAAAGCTCTAAGATTCTGCGCACATGAACAGAAAGTAAAGACATTCTGGAGATGTGACTGATCACCATGACATAAAAATAGATGTACAGTGCTGAGGTCAAGAGACCTTGCAGCCAGATTAGGATCATCTATAATCAGATAAAGTTCACTGCTGATTTCTCCAGTCCAGTTTGCCATGGTCTGGGTAACTAACCTAGTGGCAATAGCTGGTTGCAGGCTGGGCCTGCTAAGGCAAAGGAAGACTTTAAAAGAGTCTCTAGATGCCTATCAACTGAATCCTTAAAGGGAGAATACCATACATAGTAGGTTGATTTTTTTTTAGCGCAAGAATAGCTGGGTCCACAGTGGGAACAATCCAACACTTCTTAAACTCCCATTCCATGGGCTACAAGGCATTATTATTTTTATCAGGAGGATGGAATAACCTCTCATTATATAAGTTCCACTTAGCTTAATCAAGAATAGGGAAAGGCTTTTTTGGAATTGCCTTCTTTTTTGTGCACATATGAATAGGCGAAGGATAAGGAGCACTAGGTGTATCTTTCCAGAGCCTAGAAAGCCCTGCTTCAACTAATGAGTCCTTAGTAGCCAGCATAGTCGTTGCAAGTAGTCATTGCATGAAAAAACATTCACAGTCTCTGCTAAAATGTCAGCCCCCTCTTTGCATTCTGCAAATGGAAGTGAACTAGGAAGTTCAGGCTGTATTAGCTAAAGATAATCATGGGGTGGAGAGACAAAGGAGCATGTACGGATGTTTGTACCTGCCAATTTTAGAAGTGGTGATAGCCTTTGGAATAGATAAAACAGAGACAAAGAGTTCTGTTTAGTCAGACAGGCCACATCTTGCGTGTCAACTTGAGACATACTAGAGGTTCCTCAGAGTCTGCAGCAGAATGTCCATTGTTTGCTCAATTTGCTCTTGCTCCCGGATGCCTGTAGTCCTTAATTAGTAAGGAAGGATCGTTCACTGTGAGGTACTCACTGAAGGCATACAGATCGAAGGTGTTCAGTGTGTCTGGTATAAAGGAATCGTAATAATCCAGGAGCTAAAAAAAAGTAAGCTTGCTCTGAAGCCCAGGAGCCTGCTCTCGGTCCATGCTGCACTCAAATTCAACTGAAACACTGATGATGCCCTGAATATCCAGTTAGCTTTATTGAGCAACAAACTCTGTGAATAAACCCTGCTCTGGGTGAAATGCGTTAAAGGGAAGTCCTCAGGCGGAAAGGTCAGCAGTGTGTGCTGTATGTTGCTTGGTTGCTCAGTAAAGCTAACTGGATTCCCAAGTCCATCCAGTTCAACCATAAAAAAAAGAAATAATAAATAAAAATAAAAAATATCGTACAATCCAATATACCCCATTCTATACCCACAGTTGATCCAGAGGAAGGCAAAAATAACCCCAAAAAGAGCATGCTCCAATCTGCTACAGCAGGGGAAAAAAATCACTTCCTGATCCCCCTAGAGGCAATCGGATTTTCCCTGGATCAACTTTACCTATAAATGTTAGTACCCAGTTATATTATGTACATTTAGGAAAGTATCCAGGACTTTCTTAAAGCAATCTACTGAGTTAGCCAGAACCACCTCTGGAGGGAGTCTATTCCACATTTTCACAGCTCTTACTGTGAAGAAACCCTTCCGTATTTGGAGATGAAATCTCCTTTCCTCTAGACGTAAAGAGTGCCCCTTGTCCTCTGTGTTGACCGTAAAGTGAATAACTCAACACCAAGTTCACTATATGGACCCCTTATATATTTGTACATGTTGATCATATCCCCCCTTATTCTCCTCTTCTCAAGAGTGAATAAATTCAGTTCCTCTAATCTTTCCTCATAGCTGAGCTCCTCCATGCCTCTTATCAGTTTGGTTGCCCTTCTCTGCACTTTCTCCAGTTCCCCGATATCCTTTTTGAGAACTGGTGCCCAAAACTGAACTGCATATTCCAGATGAGGTCTCACTAATGATTTGAACAGGGGCAAAATTATATCTCTCTCTCTGGAGTCCATACCTCTCTTAATACAAGAAAGGACTTTGCTTGCTTTGGAAACCGCAGCTTGACATTGCATGCTATTATTGAGCTTATGATCTACCAAAACCCCCAGATCCTTCTCCACTACGGTCACAGTACGGTTTCCTTTGAATTTGAATCACAAAACTGGCTGAAAAAATAAATAAAAAACCTTTTGGCAGGTAAGACTGTTCAGATATATGTATTTTTAACAGTGTAATGTGTGTTTGCCCAGTGATCCAAAATATTTCACATATTGTTATCAGAATGCCTTTAAACATAAGGTTATGCCGACAGCTCTATCTATAAGGCCTCCAGTGAGTGACAAGGACAAAGCTTCCATCACAGAGATTACACTTCTAACACATCCACAGTATCAACAAGGGAGAGGTCTGAGTGAACATACTGTAATGAAGCCTTGGCTGATCCTGTGCTTTGTCTTCAATTCCAGCACACAGCTATAAGAGATTAGGACACAGGTATGTATGGCCAAATATGACAAACAGCATCTGTATCTAAAAATGCATGACCTTTTAAAGCTCAGTTCTAAAGAATAGAAAACGGTCAAACGGTCTAAAATAAGAGGTATATTTGCTTAGCACACTTAAAGATGACAGTGAACTTAGCTGATCACATTAAAGTTTTCTATGGAAGGGTAGATCCTGCCATTCACCATTAATACATAGGCACCACGTGGCAGGGTTGCTGTCCAAAGATGGCCCCTCAAAATAAATTTCTAAAATGTCTTTTAGAAAGCATGGATATACCTGTTCCCGTTCCTGTTCCTGCTCCTCGGCCTCAATACTTTGCTCAATCTCTGACAGCAGTGAGGTACTTGTGCTGTTTAGACTTTGGAGACTCTTTTCATCTCTGAGTTCTTCCATCTTCACCTGCAGCTGCCGATAAGAAAGCCTTAGTTCCTCCAGTTCCATCTGGCTCTCCCCCAACTGCAGAACAACACAAAAACTTGTCACATTCAAAGGAGAAAATGTTAACAAAAGTTCCAGCAATACAGTTAATAAACACCTAAATACTTAAACACATTTTAACAATGTAAAAGATGTTTAAGAAGAAAAATGACAAGGCTGTCACGAGCTTAGAGCATAACTAAACTTACATCTGCTGCAGCGAAGTGACATCTGCAAGCTCCCTCGCTAGCCTTGACATAGTCAACGGGTTATTTTTCAGGTTCAGTATGTTCAGCCATCTCAATTAGCTGGATAATGTTAACTCATGCAGACACTCAGGCATACCAGTTAGTGCAGCAGTCCCCAACCTTTTTGGCACCAGGGACCAGTTTTATGGCAGCCAATTTTTCCCAGGGATTGGGGAGGCTATTCATGGAGTCGGTCCTCAGCCCCCCTTTACAGGACAGTCCCCCCTTTATATTAGTGTACTCAGTTCCCCTTCACATCACAGCCCACATTTACATTATAGTGTCTGCTCCACTGTGTTGATCTTGGCTTGGTTCACTGACTTCGCTGCAATCTGTCTCACCGTATATGACCCCTGGCCTGGTTCCTGGTTCTGTTCCTGCTTTGCTCATCTGCCAAGTTTACCTGATACCCCTTAAGCACACCTGCTCTACAGTATACCCTGCTTGTTTCCAGCTACTTACCGGTGACCACCTCTTCAAACCACAGCAACTAGCAAACTGTGCTTCTCTGGGCACTCCTCTGCCTGTACCACTTCCAGGGGAGCACTGCACTTAGCCGCAAGGGAAGCCCTTTCAGCACCTCGGCCTCGCAACTGGTACATGACAGATATAAAGGTGACTGCACTGTAAAGGGGCACTGTAATGATTACAGTGCCCCTTTACAGTGCCGTCCCCTTTATATTAAAGTGCCCCTAGCAATCACAGCGCTCCATCACAGTGCCCCTGCAGTGTGCCACCCCCCTTTCCTCTCTAACATGACACTTTCCAATTCTAATATCTGCCTCCCCTGCACAGGACTCCTACCTTTGGCAGGGTAGAGGCTGAGATCATTCCGTGTGTCCTCTCCCATCTCCCCAGCCCGCCTGACAATGTCATCCTATCAGCTGGGCAGGAGGCGGGGGTGGGAGGGGCACTCCATTCCAATCTACAGCTCCTCCCGTCCTGCTGATTGGATGACATTATCAGCCAGGTGCGCAGAGGAGCTGGGAGAGGACAAACAGGCATGTGATAGCCCTGTGTGGAATGTGGTCGCCACTAATCTACTGCTGTGCGGCCCGGTCATCAAATTCCATGGTTTTGTTGTTGGAAAGTCCGACCGTGTGTACGAGCCTTTATTGTATCTTTGAGTCAGGGAAGTGAAGGGAAACCTCCCCAAAAACGCCAAAAATAAAAAGGGATATTTCACCCATTTCCTACTTGTTTTAGTTTACACTTGAAGGCCTGCACATCTGAGGTGAAACACACATTTTGGTAACGTATGATTGTTGTTGCACTGTGGTGAATGCCATACCTACGCACACTGAAAACACACAACACTCATGCACTGCACCACAAAAGACAGATGGGAACCTTCTGGCACTCCAGTGCATTTATTTTGAATGGCAAATCCAACACAGCTTGCAAATGCACCCCAACACAGGTTGTGTTAAAAAGTGTACATATCATTTAAAGGGGTTGTAAACCCTCATGGTTTTTCACCTTTATGCATTAAGGTGAAAAACCTTCTATAGTGCAGCACTCCACCCCTCCCCCCAGACCTCCCCTTTTACTCACCTGAGCCCGGTCTTTCCAGCACCGAGACTGAGAACACCAGCTCAAGCCGGTGTCTCAGGTCCTGATTGGATAGATTGATAGAAGCGCAGCCATTGGCTCCTGCTGCTGTCAATCAAATCCAATGACGCGGGGGTGGGGCTGAGTCCTGCTGTGTGTGTCAATAGACACAGAAGCAGGACAAAGACGCATGCCCGCACGAGTGCCCCAAGGGAGAGCGCTTCTCCAACGGAGCACTTGAGAAGAGGAGGAGCCAGGAGCTACCCTGAGGGACCCCAGAAAAGGAGGATCGGGGGCCACTCTGTGCAAAACCAACTACACAGAGGAGGTAAGCATGACATGTTTGTTTGTTATTTAAAAAAAACAAAGGTTTAGTTATCCTTTAAAGTGGTTGTAAACCTCAGACATGAAATATGAACAAAGCATATCCTTCTATAGTGTACAATTAGAAGCACTAAGTGTAATTTCTGTCTTCTGCTATTGTCTTGTTCCTCTGCTATCAGCATTAATCACTTCTGACAAGTTTTCCTGACACCAAGGGAATAAAAAGTGACAGCGGAGGGACCTCCAGCTGATTGACAGCCTCAGCTCTGTTCCTGTGTGCAGGGGGTGTGTCCCTTCCCTCTAATCATCCCTCAGAGCTCTCCCCTCACTGAGCTCTGAGATGTGTAATTTCGGCTCTCTGCCTCCTTTTATCTGACAGCTCAGAAAAGCTTTATAAATCCCAGACTTTGAATGAATGTAGAGAAGAGAAGACTGCAGATAAACAGGTACAACTTATTCAAGAGGACTTGTTTCATCTCTGTATCACCTGAGGCCAGTCACTTTACTGAGTATATGCAAGGGTTTACAATCACTTTAAATACAAAGCTAAATAATTCAAATTTAAACTCATATCTATGAAAATAGAATCTCTAGTACCATGAATGCATTAATTGTTATCCAATTTCATCATCACAATCACTTTATGCTCTCTCCTATGCGGCTTAGAAAGAAGATTGGACTGGAACTTTATGAGGACTAGTCTGGCTAATGTTTATCTAGGTACAAGCATGGGCACCTGAATTCCTTGCACTCTCCTCTTTTACTGTCGTTAGAATTTCTGAAACTATTTGGGGTATACTTCCACATATCTAACAGTATGTGCTAAGCTTTACTTTTCTCCTTCCTTATTTTACTCTCATTGTAAAACCCTTTGGGCAAACCATATAAGCTAACCCAGATATTATTTCATTCAATTGTCAAATCTACTGCCCATGTAGCGTCACATATGGCGACCTATCACATTTGGCTACCCGCTGGACTGCGCATGCGCAATGCCGCCAGACACCACTGTGCATGCGCGACGCTGCCAGACAACACTTTGCCACAGGGCCCCTCGCGGGCTCGCCACGCTTCGCTCGGCATAATTATATATACTTGGATGGTGGGGCTTGAACCTGGACTCAGGGGTGTGGGCACAAAATTATGCACAAGCGCAGATCGCCAGTGTTGGAACGCATATGGCAGCGCCTCACATGCGCAGTCCAGCGAGTAGCCAAAGTGATGGGTTGCCATATGTGACGCTACACCCACTGAGATACTGGCATTTGACAGTTGAATAATAGGAATCAAATTAATAATTTAGAAAATCTTATACAATCTAATAGGCTCCATAAAGACACATTTAGGGTGGGTTCACACTTGCTGCGGCCACGGCTCACAGCAGGGGGTCCGGTGCGTCCCTGTTCACCGATTCAGGTGTGAATCCGGTCCAAATTTCTGCCTGAATTTGCACCTGATTCGGAGCCAAAGATGCACAGGACTTCTTTTTAAATGCGGACTGCGACCGCCCCGGAGGTGTGTGAACCGGTTGCATTGAGAGC
This sequence comes from Lithobates sylvaticus, assembly GCA_028564925.1. Lineage (NCBI taxonomy): Eukaryota > Metazoa > Chordata > Amphibia > Anura > Ranidae > Lithobates > Lithobates sylvaticus. The sequence continues at coordinate 233,041,844 of CM053026.1, forward strand.
TGGTCACACTCCTGTCATGCAAATTGGATGCGGGAAAACCCCCACCCAATTCGCATAAGTGTGAACCCACCCTTATACAATAGATTATGGGGCCTGCATTCACCAATAGTATGGTTGCCACCTCATCCCTTTAAACCCGAACACATATTTATTACACAGGTTCTGTGGCTGATTAAGGTGGTAATTAAACTTGCTTGGTGCCTTATCTGCATTTAATTAGCCTCAGAACCTGTGTAATTCAAAGGTGTTCGGGTTTTAAAGGGATGAGGTGGCAACTCTAACCAATAGATACGTACACTGCAACATTATTGCCTTAGAAATTGCCTCATTGACACCATGCATACTAAAGTGTATGTCTGTGGAGGGCTGTGTTAACCTGCACAGGGAATTACAGGTGCAGGTGGTTCTGCTGATGTAAATTGGGATGCACTGCTTCCAATTTGACATGACCCACACACATGTCAAATTGGGAGCAGCGGCTGTGTCTGTGCGACCACTGTGTCCCCACTGACCATAATGGGACTGCATGGAACACCTGTGCCTTCCCGTGTGGGTAAACAATGCCCCTCTAGGGTGTACACTTTAGTATGCCCACTTTAAATGAATCCTTAGGCAACGTCAAGTTCAGATTGAATAATGTCTTTATGTGCTTGTTGAGGTCAAATTTTATCATGTATACTTGAGCCTTTTTCCACCATGTTTACCGAATATGGAACTGCTTGTAATCCTTTTGTTGCACAGCACTACCTCCCACCTTAGATGATCGAACCAGTTTTATTTTTTACACACAAACTACAAACCTTTTACAGGGACACTGCCATTTTGTCCATGCAAAGACAGTGGGGTTAATTTACTAAAACTGAACAGTGCAAAATATGGTGTAGCTGTACATGCTAGCCAATCAGCTTCTTTTTTTTTTTTTATATTTTAATCTTTTATTTTTCAGAGGAAAAAGGGAAAAATACAGAATACATTGTCCAAAAAAAAAAATTCCGCTTATATACAAGAACAACATAAACTTCCGTTTCACAACGTAATATTACACTTCACCCATTTCGACTTGGAAACATACTACAATTCATCATATTGAACCCTTGCCTTTTTAACCGTAGTTCTACCTATTACTGTATCGGGGGATTTAGGGTACACTCCCTTTCTGCCCCCCACTTTCCCTTCTCAACTTTTTACCACCCTCTACCTACCCAGAACAAAAGCAAACCCAAAACAAAAAAAAAAAAAAAAAAAAAAAAAAAGAGAATTAAATATAATGACTCCCTCCCTTCCTCTCCCCCCCCCCCCCCCCATCCCGGCGACACGGGCAAAATCCAAGGTTCAATCTCAGACATTCCCAGACATCATTCTCTTTCCCTCCTCTGTATTTATAAATCTGTTCCACCCTGCCCATATTTTATCATAACGCTCTTTTTTATTTTGGCCCGAAGCCACTAGGTCCTCCATAGCTCCTATCTCTCGCACTCTATTAAGCCACTTCCCTATCGAAGGTGGGCTTGAATCTTTCCAGTACCCAATAACAGTTGCCTTGGCTGCATTAATCAAATGACAGAGAATGGATTTTCTATATGTCTGAGTCGGTATTTGGGAGACATGGAGAAGGAAGAAGGCGGAGTCTTCCGGAATTGAGATATCTGTAAATTTCCGGGATATTCTCCTGACCTCCCCCCAATATGACTTGATCTTAGGGCACGCCCATAGTATATGGAATAGGGTTCCTGGTTCCTCTCCACATCTCCAACAAGCACCTGATGTTTCGGGGAAAAATCTCTGTAGTTTTATTGGCGTATAATACCATTGCATCATTATTTTATAATTTAACTCTTGGATTCTTATACATATCGATGTACTCTGGGAGAGGTAAATAATATTCCTCCTCTGGTCCTGGGTAAATGTCCTATTCAAATCCCTTTCCCATTTAGCTATACTAGGAAGCACAAAATGTTCTGAGGGGTTATTTAACATCCCGTACATTCTTGAGATTAACCTGGGGAATGGTTCTTGCTCCTCGCAGTATTGCTCGAATATTGTCAGATTACGATCGTATTTTTCTGCGGGCCCCAGAGATCTCAGAAAATGCAGTACCTGTATCGCTCTCCACGTTTTTAATTCAAAACTACCCCCCAGTTGCCTCAGGGCTGCTAAGGTGGGCCAGGCCCCGTTGGACATAAAATGTGAAGCTTGGGAAATTCCTCTCTCCCATAGACTTTTAAATACACCTGCCTCGGTTCCAGGGGGGAACCCCGGGTTTCCCAGGATGGGAAACAGTGGTGAGTTTTTTGAGGAGATTTTAGGGTCCCGCAGTAGGTTGGCACTGATACGCAGAGTAGTGCCTATAGTCGGATGCTTCTTAATAAACAGTGGAATTGTTTCAAAGCACCAGGGTGCTCTGCGTAGTGGTATCGTACTTGCCTGCTGTTCCAGATCTACCCATGACTTGAATTCTCCGTGTCTGCACCAGTCTACCACTCTGCCCAAATGGACTGCCTGGTAATATTTCAATACGTTTGGGACTGCTATTCCACCAAAACCCCTAGGCATCATCATAATACCCCTCGCTATCCTGGGTCTTTTCTCCGCCCATATAAATTTAATGAAAAGGGAACAAATTTGACGGAGATAGACTACCGGAATAGTGATTGGTAAAGCTTGGAATAAATACAAGAATTTTGGAAGAATGCTCATTTTTATGATGTTACAACGTCCAAACCATGAGTGAATCCCATGGTGCCATTTATCCAGAAGCTTCCTTACTGAGTTGTATAAGGCTGGAAAATTTACCTCATAAGTCTTTCCTATGTTCGGTGGAATATACGTACCCAAATATTTTAACTTTTCAGTCACCCATTTAAATCTAAAGTTTAACTGAATTGCGTTGCGGACCTTGGTCGGCAGCGCAACTCCCATCGCTTCTGATTTCGTGTAGTTTATTTTTAAGTTCGATAACTTTCCGTATATTTCAAACTCTCTCATCAAATTAGGAATTGAAATATGTGGTGCAGACAGGGAGAACAGCAAGTCATCCGCATAGGCCGAGATCTTATAGTCTCGGTCTCCTATTTTTAACCCCTGGATATCCGGGTTTTGCCTTATTTTATTTAATAGGGGCTCCACAGACAGTGAGAACAGCAGTGGTGAAAGAGGGCACCCCTGTCTAGTGCCATTTGATATTTTAAAGGGTTTAGAAAACACTCCATTTACTTTCACCTCTGCCTTTGGATGTGTGTAGGCGCTCATAATCCAATTAATCATCTGATCACCCATGCCGACCTGTTTCAGCACTGTGAACAGAAAGGGCCAACTCACTCTATCAAATGCCTTTTCCGCATCCGTGCTCAAAAAGACACTGGGGGTGTTTGTCTTATCGGCATGGTAGACCAGGTTAAGGACTTTGATGGTGTTGTCCCGCGCTTCCCGCGTGGGGATAAACCCCACTTGGTCTAGGTTGATCAGCTGGCATAGTAATGGCTGTATCCGAGATGCTAAGATTTTAGTGAAGAGCTTCAAGTCCACATTCAGTAACGAAATCGGCCTATAACTACCGCACTCCATCGGGTCCTTCCCCTCCTTCGGCAACACCGTAATGTGTGCCAGAAGAGAGTCCGGGGGGAATGCTGCAGTCCGTCCTAAAGCATTAAAGACCTTCACCAGCTGAGTACTCAAGTGGGTTGAGAATTTTTTATAGTAATGTAATGTAACGCCGTCGGGGCCAGGTGCCTTTCCTGGCTTCAACGTTTTAATTACAGCATTCACCTCCTCTACGGAAATAGGTGAGTCCAATTTCCTCCGATCTGGCGATGAGAGTTTTAACAGTCTTGCCGAGGAGAGGTATTCCTCCTGGGACGCGTTCAAGATAGGTGTTGCTTCTAGATTGTATAATGCGGCATAAAATTCCCCGAATGTCTGCGCTATATCTTTAGGAAGTGAAATTATTTTCCCGTCTCTCCCCTTTATTTGAGGTATATAAGCTGTCGTGGTTTCCCCTTTAAGTTTGCCTGCAAGCAGTTTACTATATTTCTCTCCTAGTTCGTAGGTAGTCTTCCTTCCTCTTTGTATGGCTGCTTTAGCCTTAAAACGCAGGATGTCCGTTAGTTGCCGCCTCAAGTGTCCCAGGTCTCTCCCGATGGGAGGGGTCGGGGTCCTCTTATGTTGGAGTTCCAAAACATGGATTTCTTGTAGGAGACTCATCACCTGTTTTTCCCTCTCTTTCTTTATTCTAGATCCATGTTTGATCAGGATGCCCCTGATCACAGTTTTGTGCGCCTCCCATACTGTACCCGGGTTACTTCCCGGGGTGTCGTTTGTCTGAAAATACGCGTTTATTTCTTTTGCTACTTCCTCCTGGATTTCCGGGAGCTGTAACAGACCCTCATTCAGTCGCCACCTTCTTTCGGTAGAACCCAGCGCGCCAGCAAGGGATATGCACAAAGTGATCGGGGCATGGTCTGACCACGTTATATTTCCTATAGTTGCCTCCGTTACCCTAGTAAGTAAATAGTGGGGGATCAGAAAGAGATCTATCCTTGAGTATACCTGATGGGGATTAGAGAAAAAAGTATAATCCCTCTCACCATGCATCCACTAGCTGTAATTCGTGTACTCTCTTTAATATTCCCCTTCTAGCCCCTTGTGAGATAGATGACATACCTGTAGACGTATCTAGTTTAGGGTCTAGGGGAATATTAAAATCCCCACCGAGGATCAATTTTCCTTCAGAGAAATCAGTTAATTTTGTGAGGACCTTCTTTAAAAACGCTTCTTGCATGACATTTGGAGCATATATCGTGGCCAGAGTCACCTTGACTCCTCCAACTTGTCCCTTCAGAAACAGATACCGCCCCTTCGCATCTACCCTCTTGTCTGCTAGGGACCATGGGATCCGATTAGAGATCATAATCGAGACCCCTTTTGTTTTTGCCTCATAGTTTGAGGCATGGTATACATTTGGGAAGAATCTGTTCTGGAGTAGCGGGAATCCACTCGCTTTAAAATGGGTCTCTTGTACAAAGGCAATATCTGTGTGCGTCCGTTTTAAATCATTCAGAAGCATCCTTCTTTTTTCTGGGACATTGAGCCCCTTTACATTTATTGAGGTTATCTTTACTTCCTCCATATCGCCGGGGGGAAAGGGAAAGAGAAAGAGGACGGGAGAGGCGACGAGAGACGGAGAAGAAGGGAAAAAAAAAAAAAAGAAAAAAAAAAAAAAAAAAAAAAAAAAAAAACCCCGACTAACCCCTCCCTCTACTTTTCCTTCCCCCCACCCTTTGACACACCCACCCCCTTTTTACAGCCCCTAGGGGAGACACCCTACTCTGTACCCAACTCCTATGGCACAGAAGGTGCTAAACTATGTGGGGAATTGGTCCAAAAATAGCCGGAGAATTTCCCCCCCTACCCCCCCAGGCATATGAATTTATTCCCTCTCTGGATCCCCTCCACCTCCATTCTATTTTATTTTCATTATTTCTTCTACTATTTTAATCCTATTTGGAGGAGAGAGGGATACCATATAGGGACCAAAAAACAAAAAAAAAAAAAAAAAAAAACAAAAAAAAAAGAAATATATATTTATATAACGGCAAACAAATAAAGGAGAGGAGCAGGGCTCTAATACACCTTTGTTACAACTCTAGTCATATAGGCCTATATATCCCCTGCTTCTCCCCCCACCCCTTATTCAAAGTTTTTTGGCTTGACCCCAGTTCCACCAAGCCCTTCTCTGTAAAGTCCCATCTTACCCTTTCTTCTCTCTCTTTCTCTTTCACCTCCCCCCTTCTTGCTAAATCCCATTTTTTACCTAGAATCTTACTCTATTCCAATCCCCCTCTCCCTATCTCCCCCCCCCTCCACTTCAATCTAAAGGGTCTCTTGGAATCAGAGACTGCTCCTTTCCTCTCTTTTTTATAACCCCATCTTGGCTTATTTTAACTCCTCTACTGCTATCTCCGCATTCCATCTCTGACTTAAGACTATTCGGCCAGTTAAGTGCCAGAGTAAGTCTCCTCCTCCCTTATTCACTAGAATAATATTTTTATATTTGTCCATCTCAGTCAAGCTGTTTCAAGCTACCTCAGGGCCTGAATTTGTAGATAATGTGCTCCCTCCCCCTTATTTCTTTACCTAACAAGATTCTTTAGTACCCAAACCCCCCCCCCTCCATTTTCCCTTATATCTCCCCCCCCCACCCCACCCCCTGCCCCTTTACATACCCATCCTCTATAAACCTACCCATATGTGTCAATCCGATCAGGTCCTGTGTGCGTTTTTTATCTGCAGATTTTTTCACATTGGACATTATTATTTAAGTGATTTTTCTAGTTAATTAATCTACCTTAAGTCACATTCCTCTCTCTTAATCCTATATTAAAACACATCAAATACAACAAAGGGAGAGGCGAAGTGGGGGGATTAGAGAGGGAGGACGAGAGAGGAGAGAAAAAAAGACTTCCTCTTATGGGCCTCTAGCTATTAGTTATAGCTGTTAGTATGTGTCCCCCAGTGCCAGTTGTGCATCCTTAAGTATCGTTTTGTGGTATATAAATGTGACGTATAGTCCCAACCCATTTTCACCTCCAAAATGAGGGGGGCATAAGGGGACCCAAGCATCCCCCCCCCTCTCCTACTCCAATCGTGGACTAGTGCTCTGTATTTTAGTGCCACACCAAAAAGAGAGAAAAAAAAAAAAAAAAAAAGAGGACCGACAACCAGGGAGGGGAAAAAGAAGCAGTTCTCTCCCTTCTTCCCTCGGCCTTCCTCCCCCCCTTCTCCTCTCTCCCCCCCTCCCCAAATGCATAGATACACATATTATCCACTAGTAATATTCCTTACAGTCCTTACAAATCATCTATTAGACTTAATCTTAGAAAAAAGAAACAGCATTACTAGATTTGCATACTTATATATAGATGCATGCATGCCCACCTGCGTGAGCTAATACGCATACACCCATGCATCGTGCTTGTCCAAAACCCCCAAAAAAAAAAAAAAAAAAAGTACCCCCCATTCCGTGTGCTGCTTGGAAAATAATACACATAAAGCAATCCTTTTTACAAACAAACAAACCCCCATTCCTCATCTAATCCCTCCACCCCCCCCCCCCCCCCCCCTCAAAGTAAAAAATAAAAAATCACACCCCTGAGGGGAAAAAAAAAAAAAAATAAATAAATATATGAATAAGTAAATATGTGAATAAATAAATAAAGGGGACACATATATCGATTATATAGTCCATATGGCTTCCGTACTAGTAGCAAGAAGTGGGGGTGAACTCAAATGTCTCTCTGAAAAACACCAAACAGAGAAAAAAAGAAAAAAACACAGCGAGAGAGGAGGAGTTGTCCTGTGTCTTAAGGGCATGGTGGTCTGGGGTCACCTCTATTTTCACTTCTAGCGTGTATAGGGTTTACCTCCTCTGCCCCCCCAGTCCCTGTTTGTCACCTAAATATTGTAACCAGTCTGGTATCTCCATCGCCTCTTCTCCTAGAAAGGAAAACAAGTGTGGCAAGTCCACCGGATGCCGTAGAACGAAAGATTTGGAGTCCTTTTTTACTGTTAACGAGATCGGGTACCCCCATCGGTATGTGGCCCCTGACTTCCGAATTTTATCCAATAGAGGGCGTAGCATAGATCTCCTCTGGAGGGTAGCTCTGGATAAGTCGGGTAAAATTTTTATCTTCATACCCTCATATACCACCTCCTTAACCTCCCAAGCCTTACGACTTATCAGCTCCTTATGTGCATATCGGAAGAAACAGCAGATCACATCTCTGGGTCTCTCAAGGTTAATGGAGGGGGGTCCTGCTGCTCTGTGGAGCCTTTCAAACTCCAATTCTTCTAGGGGCACCTGAATACCCATTTGTTGGCATACCGCAGCTATAGTGGATTGCAGTGCCCCCCCTCCTACTGCCTCCGGTATCCCCCTAAATCTCAAATTCTTTCGTCTGTTGCGGTCTTCCATTTCCTCTAAACGGAGTTGCATAGAGGGGGCATAAAAGTTAACATCAGACTGTACCTGCTCTAGTCGCGTAACACGGTCTGCCAGAGATACTTGCATACCTTCTCCCGCTGATAGCCTCTCCGCTAGCTGTTGTACCTCCGACCTCACCTCCTCCATATCTCTCCGGTGGACCTCTTCTATTCGGGTCATCCACCCCTCCAGGTCTGCACGTGTCGGGAGGGCTTGTATATCCGCCCGTGTCGGAAGAGCCCGCAGGAGAGCCCTGAGATCTGCATCTTCACCCAGCATTTGCCGGGAATCTTCCCCCTCCTGTGGTCTTTGAAATTGCTCCTCTCCCTCCTTCTCCACACAGGTCTCCCCGTCCAGCTTCACTGACGCGGCCCGCGTCACTGGCGTGGGGGCGGCGTTCGTCGCTCCGCTGAATTCCCTGTCCGGCGCAGCTTCTCCAGACGCCGGTTCCTGCCTCCGGGCTGCCGCTGCTCTGGTGCACGAAAAATACTGGGGGATCTCTGGCTGGGCAGGTACCCTCTGTGTCTTCGCCTCTCTTCTTCTCATTCCACCTGGTATAATGTTGGGGGGGCCGTTTTTAGCCTAGTTGCTGGCTAAAGACCCATGCCGCTTATCACTGCTGTTTAGCCTGGGGGTTAGAGGGAGCCGAGCCGGACTATGGCTCTCCTACTCCGCCATCTTGGACCACGCCCCCAGCCAATCAGCTTCTAACTTCAGCTTGTTCAATTAAGCTTTGACAAAAAAAAAAAAGAAAAAGATAACTGGAAGCTGATTGGTTTCTATGCACAGCTGCACCAGATTTTGCCCTAAATTAACCCCCGTGTCTGCGAAAAACTCTCCCTGTCATCGATCTACTGATACTCATCTCTACAGTGATCCATCACAGCCACCACCAAAATACATGGTTTCGGAGCCCAGAGGAAGCAGTGACATCACCCTCTCAAATAAGTGACAATGCTGCTAGGCCTAAGCACTGTCGCATGAGAATAGGTCACAATTTCCCTCAAGCACTATCATATGGGAGAAGGCCTTTCTCCCCTATACCTGGAAGCTCTAAGTATTTTAAGATTGCTGAGGTAGAGGAAGGAGCGGTGGGGTGAGCAGAGGTGAGCTTTAGTGGGTTGTGTGGTGTTGTTAAACACTGTCACAATGCCCTATCTCACTCCATGGTAAAACAGTACTGTCCAGAATGTTTTACAATGTGGCTAGCTTGCATTGTACTGCTGACATGAAGTTCCAGTACGGACTACCAGGATTCTTCTGTTCTCCCCACGGAGGTCCCATGTGGACAATTTTCTTTGTTAATCCAGTGTTTGTGGCCTTGTTGCCTACTTTTTCATCTTTAGGACCTTACTCAGGGGACCACAAGAACTTAGCCATGGCAATATCTTTCTAATCATGTCTGGCCACCTTGACAAATACTTTGTCAAACGCCTGGACATTACCATGTCAAGTTATGTCATTTACCATAGCCTTTTTATCCAAAGTAACACCCTTTGCTAAATTCAGCGAGAAGCGAGAGGTCCACCTAGTCACGCTACACATTTACGTCTCCTCTGAAAATTGCTAACTCGGCTTGTATCTTGGAATGTGAAACATCTGGTGGTCTTCTGGACTATTAGACAGGTAGACCCTGTTATAGGCTGTCTCCAGGAGACACACTTGCTGCCTACCCCAGCACATAGCTTTTCTACCCACCAATTCAATCACCAGTTTCATTCCATGAACTCTTCCTTCTCAAGGGTGAGCATCTTTATACCTAAAGGAGTTTCATTCTCCTGCGGGCAGTCAGTTATTGATCCTGGTGGTAGATATGCTGTGTACAGTTCATGGTTTATTCTGTAGTATTGCTGGTATGTATATACCTCCACCCTTCTCAGCTGACATCCCAAAAATATTGGCTAGCTTTATGGCTTGTTGCCCTGCCATTGTTTTCGGTTGGTGATTTTAACAAATATTTGGACCCAGTGTGGCATCAACTACCTGACCCTATACAAACTCCCCTTACTGCTGGGAATCCTTACACAATTTGCTAGACTTTTACTGGAACTTGGGTTACGAGACGTGTGGAGATTAAAGCGAACCTTTAGAAATTTTTTCATCTTTCCGTCTATTAAATCTTCTGCCCTTGTTTTAACTTTGGATAGTAAAAAAAAATTTCTACCAGTAAATACCTTATACAGTCCACTTCTTCTTTCTTCTGTGGTAATTTGCCTAGGCTAATGACATCATGCACAGCTCTCTCTCACTCTCATGATAGCTTGCCAGAAAGGTGGGGGCAGGAGAGTGGAGAAGGGATGAGTCACAGGAGAGACAAGGAGAGCTGCAGAGCTGGAGGGGGCTGGATGAGGGTGCAGATAACAGGAGACTGCAGAGATCCATGTGTATTCATCGAGAGAAGAGAAATGTGCAGGCAAGCAGTGGTGTGAGCACACACACAGGCAGCAGCTTCGGCTGCCCACAGTTAAAATGGCTGCAGCCAGACTTAGTGGAGGGAGATTTCTGCAGCATATTTGGCAAGTACAGAATCACAGTATATATAAAATAATATGCAAAGTGGTTGGAGGGGAGCTTTAGAATGGCAAAGATGTTTTTATTACAAATTATGTGAGCAGACTGCAGTTCCTCTTTAAGTCACCCTGAGATTAAAATGTTTTCTCACCACTCTGCCAAATATGGAGGTCTCTCACGAATAGAGCTAGGTTTGGGTAATGCAGCTATATTGCCTCTGATAGTTTCCTCTCATTATGAATCCAGGCATGTCTCTGACCATTCTCCATTTTGGGTTGAAACTTCAGTTCAGGGCTTCCCTGGGCACCCATTATGGAAACTTAAAGTGGATGTAAACCCGATTCATGAAATTTGAGCTGGGCACATATCTGCAGCGTTTTCTTATCTCTCTCCAAAGCCCTAAGTCCCATGGCTTTTTCCTGCTCCTTTCTTCTGTTATCAGCATGATAACTTCTGACAAGTTCTCTGACACATGTGATAAAACCAGCCTGAAATTTGTGCCAGGGCGGGTGCTATAAATAGATTAGCAGACAGCTGGTCAATTCACAGCACAGTTTTGCAAGTCAATGTGGAGGAGGCTGAGTGCCTTTCCTCCAATCAGCTGTCTCACAGTGTATGGCAAGACTCCACTTTCTAAACAGTATATGAAGCTGAAGACAGTAGATATACATGTAAAACTTATGTAGGGTGATTTGTTTCATCCCTGTGTATCATCTGAGGCTGTTCACTTCACTGGGTATTGGTGAGGGTTTACATTTACTTTAACCCATTCTGGTTATCCTTATTTTCAGAGCCTGATCCTATCCCTGATTTACTAGACCATTTTTACTGACTCAACAGGGGCTCAACTGCACAAGGGATGACCTGGGATACCCTTAAAGCACACTTCAATTTATTAAACTTATTTCTCATATATAAAAACAGTACTAAGTCCTGGGAGACCTTCATTATTAAGGAAGCTAAAAAAGCAGAAAGCAGAAAGTGTGTATATTGCTAATCCCTCAGATGACACTACGACGGCATGGCTGGAAGTCCATGTCTCGACACCTTGCTTCTTATTGCAACAGACACATTTTGAGGAAGGGGAAAACACAGGTTATATGTTGGCTATACTGGCCAAATCGCAACACGCCTCAATCCATATACCCATGGTTACAGATGCTCAGGGTGTTATGCTTTACTCTGTCACTAAGATTCTCCATGTGTTCAGGGAATTTTTTTGTCGATTTGTATTCCTCTGAAGTTAAGCCATCCAGGCAAAGATAGCATGCTTCCTGGATGTGTGTCATGTCCCTCGGTTGTCTGATGTTGATGTTGGGCAGCTTAAGTCTCCCTTATTGGTGGATGAGCTGCTTGAGGCCCTGGCAAAGTCCCCTGGTGGAAAATCGCCTGGGGCGGATAGTCTTCCTTCGGAGGTATACAAGCGCTATGCAGATAATTTGCTACTGTCCCTCTTATATACCTATATTAGTGCTTTTGAGTGGGGGGGCTCTGCCTCTATCTATCAATCATTAATTGCCAACACATACTGGCATATAATTGCGATATAAAAAGAAAATGATAAATGGTTTTCAAATTTTTTTACAAATAAATATCTGAAAAGTGTGGCGTGCATTTGTATTCAGCCCCCTTTACTCTGATACCCCTAACTAAAATCTAGTGCCTTCAGAAGTCACCTAATTAGTAAATAGAGTCCACCTGTGTATAATTTAATCTCAGTAAAAGTACAGCTGTTCTGTGAGGCTCTCAGAGGTTTGTTAGAGAACCTTAGTGAACAAACAGCATCATGAAGGCCAGGGAACACACCAGACAGGTCAGGGATAAAGTTATGGAGGAGTTTAAAGCAGGGTTAGATTATAAAAAAAAATATCCCAAGCGTTGAACATCTCACGGAGCACTGTTCAATCCATCATCTGAAAATGGAAAGAGTATAGCACAACTGCAAACCTACCAAGACATGGCTGTCCACCTAATCTGACAGGCCAGGCAAGGAGAGCAATAATCAGAGAAGCAGCCAAGAGGCCCATGGTAACTCTGGAGGAGCTGCAGAGATCCACAGCTCAGGTGGGAGAATCTGTCCACAGGACAACTATTAGTCGTGCACTCCACAAATCAGTTTTTTTTATAGAAGAGTGGCAAGAAGAAAGCCATTGATGAGAGAAAGCCATAAGAAGTCCTGTTTGCAGTTTGTGAGAAGCCATGTGGGGGACAAAGCAAACATGTGGAAGAAGGTGCTCTGGTCAGATGAGAACAAAATTTAACTTTTTAGCCTAAAAGCAAAATGCTATGTGTGGCAGAAAACTAACACTGAACATCACGCTGAACACACCATGCCCACTGGGAAACATGGTGGTGGCAGCATCATATTGTGGGGATGCATTTCATCAGCAGCGACAGGGAAGCTGATCAGAGTTGATATGAAGATGGATGGAGGCAAATACAGGGCAATCTTAGAAGAAAACCTCAAGTCTGCAAAAGATTTGAGACTGGGGCAGAGGTTCACCTTCCAGCAGGACAACAACCCTAAACATACAGCCAGAGCTACAATGGAATGGTTTCGATCAAAGCATATTCATGTGTTAGATCGGTCCAGTCAAAGTCCAGACCTAAATCCAATTGAGAATCTGTGGCAAGACTTGAAAATTGCTGTTCACAGACACGCTCTCCATCCAATCAGACAGAGCTTGAACTATTTTGCAAAGAAGACTGGGCAAAAAATGTCACTCTAGATATGCAAAGCTGGTAGAGACATGCCCAAAATGACTTGCAGCTGTAATTGCAGTGAAAGGTGGTTCTACAAAGTATTGACCTAAGGGGGCTGAATACAAATACACGTCACACTTTTCACATATTTATTTGTAAAAAAAAGTTTGAAAACCATTTATCATTTTCTTTCCACAATTATGTGCCACTTTGTTTTGGTCTATCATATAAAATCTCAATAAAATACATTTAAGTTTTTGGTTGTAACTTGACAAAATGTGGAAAATTTCAAGGGGTATGAATACTTTTTCAAGGCACTGTACTTTATTTAGGTGGCATGCATTAAACCCTTCAAAATGTTATGGATCCCATTGAGCAATTTGGGGCCTTTTCAGGGTTTTTCATTTATTGGAAAAAGTCCATTCTAATGCCTTTAAATGGGCTACCTGCCCCAAGTTTTATACAAGTGGCATCATCCTTTAAATATTTAGGTATTCATGTCACTGCAGACCCTAAATAGTATATAGACTTGAAACCAGTCCCTCTTATACATAGCCCTTTACCTCAAGTTTTCAGATTTGTGCAAGCTTCCCTTGTCCGTTATTGGCAGAGTTCATTTAAATAAAATGGTCTGGGCTCCACAGCTAATATATATTTGTCATAATTCTCCGATTTGGATACCCTCAAGAAGTTTGATTGTATAGATTCTCTGTTTAGAGAACTAATCTGGCATAAGAAAACGGCTAGAATCAAACTCTCCTCATTACAGTTTGGAAAAAAGCAGGGAGGTCTGGCGCCCCCCCCGTTCCAAGGCTTACTATATCGCTTCTCAACTGCAACATATAGTGGGTTGGGGCCCTCTTGATCAGTCTGACCCTACATAGTCCTTTAGTGCCCTTGGGTTTGGTTTATTCTGCATTAACACACCTGGAGGCTGGATTTTCTCATCTACCTGCTGCTAGAGCCCCTACAACGGGCAGCACAGTGGTGTAGTGGTTAGCACTCTCACCTAGCAGTAAGAAGGGTCGCTGGTTCGAATCCCAACCACAACACTACCTGCCTGGAGTTTGCATGTTCTCCCTGTGCCTGCGTGGGTTTCCTCCAGGTACTCCGGTTTCCTCCCACAAGCCAAAGACATGCAGGTAGGTTAATTGGCTTCTGTCCAAAAATTGGCCCTAGTATATGAATGGGGACCTTGGATTGTGGGCTCCTTGAAGGGTAGGGACTGATGTGAGTGTGCAATGTGTGGGGATAGGGACAATTGTAGAAACTCACTCAGGTTGAACTGGATGGACTGATGTCTTTATTCAATCTTACTAACTATGAAACAACTGTTTTGCTGAAAACTCTATGGACATGTACTAGGTCCATGTTGGGCATTATAGGTTTTATACAGAGCACTCCTATTAGCTATAATTCTACTTATGCTCAAATTGGAAAGGCTCTCCGGTTTTCAGGAATGGGGAAAGGCTGGCATCAGAGATCTGACTCAGTTATATACGGGTCTAATACTTATACTTATACTTTATATAATAGAACTTCTTTTTGGTCAGAAACTCTGCCATAATGAGCTGAATGGGTTAAAGTGGTTCTGCACCCATTTCATTTAGTAAATCTCTTTGCCTTCCAAATCAGGCAAAGAGTACTAAATGAAATGTTTTTTTTTTTTTACTTACCTTGTAATTGATGACTTCCGGTCTTCTGTCTCTTCGGCGGTGGGCGGGGTCTCTGCGTCGATCGTCGTCAGGCCGCACTGTCTCCTGGGATCTGGTGTCATTGTTCCCAGGAGTCAGTGTGGACATCTTCCGAAATCTCGCGAGATTTCGGCCACATCTTCCGAAATCTCGTGAGTAACGGCGGTGCATGCTGGGCCATCTAAAGTGCCTGTGGGGGTTTCACATGCCCACAGGCAAGATGGCCCCCAGCACAAAAGAAGAAGATGAAGAACTTCATCGGACGAAAACCGGCGGCGATCGAGATGGAAGATGGAACAGGTGAGTCCCCCAATTAAGGTAAGCATCCTTTGTATACCCCCCCCCCCCCAAAAAAAAAAAAAATATATACAGTGCAGTGCAGAACCGCTTTAAGTTTCTGTGTCTCCTTAAAATTATTCTAAAGACGTTGCTACTATATATATATATGGATGCAAATGGAGGTTTCTTTGGGCCGCTCACATTTCAAGGTCAATATGGGTGCAAGGTATTGTGTTTTGAGGCGTAGATTACCTCTGGCTATTAGTGCTTCCATATTTCTTCATGTTACTGCGGTAACACTTGATTATATGTTGCAGTATGTTTTTTTGAAGTAATATCCATGCATTGTTTCTGATATATGAGCAATTATATAAAGTATCTCACAAATGTGAGTACACCCCTCACATTTTTGTATATATTTAATTATTAACAACACTGAAGAAATGACACTTTGCTACAATGTAAAGTAGTGAGTTTACAGCTTGTATAGCAGTGTAAATTTGCTGTCCCCTCAAAATAACTCAACACACAGCCATTAATGTCTAATCACTGGCAACAAAAGTGAGTACACCCCTAAGTGAAAATCTCCAAATTGGGCCCAGAGTGTCAATATTTTGTGTAGCCACTATTGTTTTCCAGCACTGCCTTAACCCTCTTGAGCATGGCGTTCACCAGAGCTTCACAGGTTGCCACTAGAGTCCTCTTCCACTCCTCCATGACGACATCATGGAGCTGGTGGATGACCTTGCGCTCCTCCACCTTCCGTTTGAGGATGCCCCACAGATGCTGAATATGGTTTAGGTCTGGAGACATGCTTGGCCAGTCCATCACCTTTACCCTTAACTTCTTTAGCAAGGCAGTGGTCGTCTTGGAGGCGTGTTTGGGGGTCATTATCATGTTGGAATACTGCCCTGCGGCTCAGTCTCCAAAGGGAGGGGGTCATGCTCTGCTTCAGTATGTCACAGTACATGTTGGCAATCATGGTTCCCTCAATGAACGCCGGCAGCACTCATGCAGCCCCAGACCATGACACTGCCACCACCATGCTTGACTGTAGGCAAGACACACTTGTCTTTGTACTCCTCACCTGGTTGCCGCCGCACACACTTGACACCATCTGAACCAAATACATTTATCTTGGTCTCATCAGACCACAGGACATGGTTCCAGTAATCCATGTCCTTAGTTTGCTTGTCTTCAGCAAACTGTTTGCAGGCTTTCTTGTGCATAATCTTTAGAAAAGGCTTCCTTCTGGGACGAAAGCAATGCAGACCAATTTAATGCAGTGTGTGGCATATGGTCTGAGCACTGACAGGCTGACCCCCCACCCCTTCAACCTCTGCAGCAATGCTGGCTGCACTCATATGTCTATTTCCCAAAGACAACCCCTGGATATGATGCTGAGCATGTGCACTCAACTTCTTTGGTCCATCATGGCGAAGCCTGCTCTGAGTGGAACCTGTCCTGCTGACCTGCTGTATGATCTTGGCCACCATGCTGCAGCTCAGTTTCAGAATCTTGGCAATCTTCTTATAGCTAGGCCATCTTTATGTAGAGTAATAATTTTTTTTTTCAGATCCTCAGAGAGTTCTTTACCATGCGGTGCCATGTTAAACTTCCAGTGACCAGTATGAGAGAGTGAGAGCGATAACACCAAATTTAACACACCTGCTCCCCAGTCACACCTTCTGAGACCTTGTAACGCTAACGAGTCACATGACACCGGGAAGGGGAAATGGTAATGGGCCCAATTTGGACATTTTCGCTTTGGGAAATACTCACTCTTGTTGCCATCGGTTTAGACATTCATGGCTATGTGTTGAGTTATTTTGAGAGGACAGCAAGTCTACACTGGTATACAAGCTGTACACTCACTACTTTACATTGTAGCAAAGTGTAATTTCTTCAGTGTTGTCACATGAAAAGATATAATAAAATATTTACAAAAATGTGAGGGGTGTACTCACTTTTGAGATACTGTATATCTTCCCGATGCCCTGGGCAGGCAGTAGCCTAATTCAGTAGGATTTACCTTTAAACTTGGTTTTTGTACTTTGTTTATAATGATCTAACCCTTCATTTTCTTTGAGGGTGCAATAATCATTTCATATCTGTCGGATGCTGTTTGTACCCTAAGAACTTTGTTGTAAAGTGATTGAAGTGATTGTAAAGGATCGTTTTTTTTTTTTTTTTTTTCATACTTACCTCCACTGTGCAGCTCGTTTTGCACAGAGTGGCCCCGAACATCCTCTTCTGGGCTCTCGCGGCTCCTCCCCGCATCAGATAACCCCCTAGGACAGTGATGGCGAACCTTGGCACCCCAGATGTTTTGGAACTATATTTCCCATGATGCTCATGCACTAAGCAGTGTAGTTGAGCATCATGGGAAATGCCAAAGTTCACCATCACTGCCCTAGGAGAAGCTCTCTCCCGAGGGGGGTTACCTTGCGGGCACGCTCCCGAGTCCAGCATTTGCGTCCACAGACACGAATGCTGGACTCGGTCCCGCCCCCTGCGTCATTGGATTTGATTGATAGCAGTGGGAGCCAATGGCTGCGCTGCTATCAATCTATCCAATCAAGAGCCAGGACCTCGTGGAGAGAGGGACAGCGCGTCCCCGACGAAGAGATGAAGGGGCTCAGGTAAGTAAAATGGGGGGGGGGGGGGGGTTTGTGTGACTGCCAGGTGAAAAAACACGATGGGTTTACAACCCCTTTAAACCTTTTTTTTTTTAACAAGAAAACCCCTTTAAACCTTTAAATGAAAGTCTATTGCAAAAAAAAAATATTCTAAAAAAACTATGGATATCTAATGCAGAAACTAAAATAATGGTTATGACTGATAATGTCTCTTCTAAAGAAGAATCGGGGGAACAGGGTTCCTGATTTGGAAGCGCTTAGGACAGATCTCCCAGCTTGCCATTCTAAGTGGTTGGCAAGAAAAGAGGAGGGGGATCAGAAGTATGGCAGGTGTTGGTATGTTTGTTTGGCTGTCCATTTTAAAACCTTGTAGGAGTGATCAGGCAGCTTTGTGCCACCTAAAGGGAACACAGTCATGACATATAAAACATTTTTCATAGTCAATGGTCTAACAGGGATTTCAGGAAACCGTAAATCCCCACCTATTAGGGATTACTCTGTATCAAACTGGCGACATTGGCTCCTACCCCACTGGGTTTTCCTGGGACAGAGGTTTGCTTTAACAAAATTTCACCTGTAAATTGGGCTACTTTTAGAGTTTCACGCTGGACCATGGACACCAAGTTGTAGACAATGTATCTATTACAAAACATCAAGAACCTTTACAGCGTAATACTGTTAGATAAAATGTAAATAATTTTTCCAATCACCTAAATGCCCATGCATTTAAAAGGTAGCACAGCCGGATAACATGCTACATTTATTTAGGCACGCATTAGATAAATGTGTTTTTTTTGTTTTTTGTTAGTTACATTTTTGTTAACCATATGCTCAGATTTTTTTCCTACAGTGCAGAACCACAGAAAATTTTATGATAATGAAAAAATACTATTATCCTGCCATTATATTTTTTGCTTAATGAGTACATCAGGCATGTATTCTAATACATAACTAGAAACAAAAGGTATGGGGACCCTATTTGTTAGATATTACAGTCTAAAAGAGAAGAAGAAATAATATAATACATTGTTATTCTGAAGAAATCCCTGTGTGTTTCTCTGTGCCCCGGGCATAGTGAGTCTAATGGGAGTGGTTTTATAATTATCAATCAGTTGTGTACCTGCAGGGCACTAATGAGGAAAGCTTCTGGGCCTGCATCCCTTTAGACATGATTTCCTATTGGGAATATCTCACCAAAAATGACAATTTTGTTGCAGGGGATGCCTGAAATCTGACTTGTATCTTAGTGCAGACTTCTGGGAAAATTGGTGAGCCAATCGCATAAGCAGGAAACAATGTTTCAGGGGGGACGGGGGACCGTTCTGTACACATTCTGGGTACAGAACACCTCCGGGTAGCCATATTGCATTGCATTTTTAGAAAATTGCAGAGCTGCAGATTGAAAAGGAAAGGTCATTTTTAATAACATTGAATTACAATATGACTTGCGTCGCAATTGTATACGCTATATTATTTTTTCTTTATTTACTATTTTTTTTCCCCACAAAAGTAGAGTTACCCTTTAAACTTAAGCTCTGCCTCTTGAGATCTCCTGTACAGCAGCACTTGGACTGGGAATATCAGGAGCAGTTCTGGGAGCCAATCAGGAGTGCTGCTTGCAAATGTGCTGACAATGAAAATACTGAGAGGAGGAGAGAGCAAAGTGGTGACTTCATCAATCTGTTGCTGCTCCTCCTCTATTCAATCACAGGCTGGGGGTAAGAAAGTGATCAGGGTGTATTTCTGAACTGTGTGTAAATCATAGGACTTAGTGAACAGGAACAAAAATCTTATGACAGGTTAAAAAGCACGCATGTATTTTAACAATGTGAATGCATTTAGCTGCTTGCCTGGAGTTCAGCTTTTAAAGTGGTTGTAAACCCTGTTATACCACTTTTACTTATTATAGGCTTACCTGTAGGTACCGTGAATATCTCCTAAACTTGCACAGTTTAGGAGATATTCAGTGTATCCGCATGTGCCGACGTCATTGGCACGTACACACTGAAGAAACAGCCCGCTCAAGCCTTTCCTTCAGTAGCTGTGCCATGACCGGGAGTGATGTCATCGTGGCTCCGGCCAATCACAGCATCGGGGCCCGCAAACCCGGAAATAACTCCAGGGGATACGGCACCGGTCACATCGGTGTGCGGGGACTGCTGCAACAGCTTTGATCTCTAGCTTATTATGCTTTTGTCTTGCAGGTTTTTTTTTTTTTTTCCTGAGTTTACAACCACTTTAACTGAAGAACTATATGTATTTATAACCACCACATACTACCAATAGTACTACTACTACTAAAAATATTGCTAATAAAAGAGTTTGTGTATGTTAACCGTTGTGTATTCTTCTTTAGTTAAGTTAAATATTAGGTTACAAGATTCACTAAAATCTATTTTGTTCATCTAACAGAATACACTTATTTAAAAAAGTATGTACCTGAAGTTCCTTGGCACAGCTCTCTTGATTTAGGGCTAACTCTCGGTCATGCAACTCTTCTACAATTCCCTGAAGTTGATCGTTTTCTTCCATTATGGTGCTCAGTTGCTCCTCAAGCTCCCGTTTTCGATCAGAAAGCATCTTTATCTGAAAAACCACAAAATAAAAGGAGTCTGGTAAACAAGGCAGCCCGTGCTTCTTCTATCTTGTTAAGAATGATAGAAACCAACTCTCTGGAATCTCTGAGATGCCTACATGGAAAGGGGAGGTACAACATAAAGAATGTGATGTTCTGTGGAACCAGGGACCAGAAACAGGCCGTGTGGGAGTGCGGAGGAATGCCAGGAGATAAAGTACAACATAAATCTCATCCGTGGGTTAACTCTTCATCTTGACCTCATGCTCGCTGGCTGTAACCCGAAACTGAGTTCTCAGTTCTGAAACTGAATTTGATCATATACTCGACTTTTAAATACAGTACTTGCGTAGAAAACTGAGTAATCAGTGAAATAATTTTCACTCGCCTTTGCTAATATGAATGCGAAATAAGTGCAAGGTGGGCAAGCGTCCCATGATACCAGCCTCTCTGTAGGCTTTTGTTATTGTATCTATAGGCTTTTCTTATGCTAGTCCAGTTAGAACTTTGGTTAGAAAAGAGTGGGAAAAGGTTAGAACCAATGGCGTATCATCCAGGGGAACATGGGTCCCTAGGGGGCACCCATGGATTATTTCCTAGTTGATCTCCTTTTCTGAATTGGACACAGTGAGCAATCGCTTTTGATCGCTCCTGTGTCCTTTGATAACTGAGCATAGTAAACTGGTTTACTATGCTTCAGTTTATTTATGAAGAGGAGCCTCTGTCTCCTGTTCATTCATCTTTAGTGCAGCTGAGGCTGCAGAGAAAGGGACTGGGGAATCATTGTCCTCAATTCCTTTCTCTCTCTCAAAGGGGAGATATCAGGGGTCTGTATAGACTCCGGAAATCTCACCAAAGCCCCCTAACAGGGCTGATATATATAAAAAAAAAAAAAAATTACAATAGATATTAAAAAACTAAATTGTAAAAAATAACAATAATAAAAAATAAAACTACTGACCCCCCCCCCCCCCCAAGTAATATTAAAAAAGTAAAAAAACAAATAAATAAAAATACTGACATCCTCCACTGCCCACTGCCCCATACCCCCCGCCCAAAAAAAATGTAGAAAAAAAAAAAATAAAGATAAAGAACTACCGGCACCATCCTACACATACTACCCACCGCTGTACAGTCCGCACTGTACATTCCCTATTTAACATTACCACATGTAAGTCATCTCAGACTCTATTTAACCACACCCCCTTAAAGCCAAGCCCAATATTTAGCGCACTTTAAATTACGCCCGCTGTTTTATTTTTTAATAATGCCTAGGGCCCACTTTTGATCTTGCACATGGGCCCACTGATTTCATGATACGCCCCTGATTAGAACACTTGTCAATTTTTATTGCCATTTGCATTCATGTTGTTGCGATTTGGCATTGCTGGTAAATGTTCTCAAATGAGATACAGAGAGCAGAGAAGTAACTTTTTTTTAGTAGAATTAAGATGGGGTGGACTCCTCCGGTTTTTACTGATAGATATTAAGGATAGACTTTCCTTACTTCTTGTTCCAGTGACACTGGTCACCAGGACAGTAAGTGAAGGAAAAATAAACCCAACAGAGACACAGAAAGCAGTATAATCCTGACATAGATTCTAATCCCCAACATCAAAGCCTAACACTGGGCAAAAGAAGAACTACCCTTACAGCGTGCGCCTCCACACTGCAAGGGTTAAATGCCTAGGGGTAAAGGAACATGATGTAATACATCACTCCTCGCTCCAGCAGGGTCCCTCCAGTGGTGTGCCTGGTCCTGAAAAGCCTCCTCTTTAAAAGT
Source organism: Lithobates sylvaticus (assembly GCA_028564925.1). Lineage (NCBI taxonomy): Eukaryota > Metazoa > Chordata > Amphibia > Anura > Ranidae > Lithobates > Lithobates sylvaticus. Next base: position 233,064,006 of record CM053026.1, read on the forward strand.
GGTTGTACCCTAGTTACACCTATAATAAGGCTTACCTGTAGGTACTGAGATATTCACTGTATCCGCATGTGCCGACGTCATCAGCACCTACTGAAGAAACGGCCCGCTCGTGCCATTTCTTCAGTAGCCATGCCGTGACCAGCGGCTCACGGTCACTTTGGGCTCAATTTGGACATTTTCACTTAGGGGTGTACTCACTTTTTTTCTCCCAGCGGTTTATACATTAATGGCTGTGTGTTGAGTTATTTTGAGGGGACAGCAAATTTACACTGTTATACGAGCTGTACACTCACTACTTTGCATTGTAGCAAAGTGTCATTTCTTCAGTGTTGTCACATGAAAAGAAATAATAAAATATTTAACTTACCGTATATACTCGAGTATAGGCCGACCCGAATATAAGCCGAGGCACCTAATTTTACCACAAACAACTGGGAAAACTTATTGACTCGAGTATAAGCCTAGGGTGAGAAATGCGCAGCTACTGTAAGTGGAAAAGAGGGTCAACAATGCCCATTTGCAGCCTCACTGTGCCCATGCAGATGGACACAGTTGACCGATTTGGGGCCCTGTATCTCAGGGTCACTTAGTGCTAGGAACCCATCTTTAGATATGTTGTAGTGCTAATTCCACTGGGTTGGAATACAACATTTGGGGTTCCTAGCACCAAGTGTCCCCGAGATATGGGGCCCCAAATTCGGGTCAGAAAATCTCAAGCACTTTTCTGCAGCAGAGAATGACATTTTCTGAACCGACTTTGGGGCCCTGTATCTCGGGGCCACTTAGAGCTAGGAACCCCATCTTTGGATATGTTGTAGTGCTAGTTCAACTGGGTTTGAATGCCAAATTTGGGGTTCCTAGCTCCAAGTGTCCCCGAGATATGGGGCCCCAAATTCGGGTCAGAAAATGTCAAGCACTTTTCTGCAGCAGAGAATGACATTTTCCGAACCGACTTTGGGGCCCCGTATCTCGGGGCCACTTACTGCTAGGAACCCCATATTTTATGTTATAGTGCTAGGTCCACTGGGTTGGCACACCAAATTTGGGACTCCTAGACCCAAGTGGCCCTGAGATACAGGGCCCCAAATTCGGGTCGGAAATTTTTTTTTTTTGCTGCAGAAAAGTGCTTAACGCGAGTATAAGCCGAGGGGGGCACTTTCAGCACAAAAAAAATGTGCTGAAAAACTCGGCTTATACTCGAGTATATACGGTATTGGTTTTCACCTGAACAGCTGGTGACAACCTTTTTGCTACCTTTCTACCATTTGCAAAATAAACAACATTTGCAATTTTTGTATAGCTTTTTAAAGCAATAAAACATATCTAGACCAAGCTTCATAAGCTTAGTCAAATACAATTTCACTGAGCTAAAATATGAGTGGAAGGTCCTTATAAGGTTGGCCATACATTATACAAAATAATGGCGCTATCAATAATCACTGTGTGTTCTCCCAGCAGGGACAGCTTACTATCTATGGCCAGCTTTACTATCGATTAGGAAGCTGGGGGTAATTAATACCTACCCTAAGCTTGTGTAGAGAGATACGCCAGTAACGAGAGCAGCTCTATTCTCAGCCCCATTTAGCTGGTTGCCAGGACATTCCCATGGCTGAAAGCTAAATGTACACCAAAGGGCTGGATATACTGGTTATGTCAGTACCCAGGTATGGCTATGCTCATATTTGGGAAATTACTTCAGACATTGGGTGGGCAGAGCCTGATGGGGACTAGTTCCCCAACAGTTTCCGCCTTACTTTTGATTGACAGCGGAGGTCAGTGGGCAGATTCAAAAACTGCCATTGAAAATAATAGTGGCTATGGCTAGGTCAATAAACAGCATGGTGGACCAGATGAGGAACTAGTCTCTCAGTTCTGCATCAGGTTTCGCTCCACTCACTACACTACAACACTCCTCAGCCCTGTGCCTGTCAGTGTAAGGGGCACAGTGGCTGGGGAGGAAGGTTAATCCAGTATGGACACTCCAGCCTCAGTGCTGGGCTCTGATAGATTCATGTACCTGTCCCTGACAGGTACACGAATATGACACAAGCACCGACAATTTTAGTGCAGCGGCCTGATGGAATTTTAATGTGTGCCTCTGACAGCCTTTAAGAATTCCATGTTTAAAAGCAGCCATGTATAACAGCACAGTCCCACTCTCTCTTTTAAACTTGTGGTAATAACTAAGGATGAGCTCAGGTGTGTTCGCAAATCGCATGTGCAGAGCCCGCCAGGAAGTCGGCACCGCACAGTGCTAATCACAGGCAGTAAGACGTTTCCCAATCTCTGCAGCCGCGGATCAGGAAAATGTCTCACTGCTTGTGATAAGCGCTTTGCAGTGCCGACTTCCTGGCTGGCTCTGCACGTGCAGTTTGCGAACATGCCTGAGCTCATCCTTAGTAATAACTATACACACTGAGTATTATCAAGTCTAGTGCGATGTGTATATTTTTTTTATTACTAATTAGAATTGTATAGCTTTTGTATTAAATGTGTATACAAGTATACATTTTTTTAAAACGTGACATGAAATTAACAAAGTCACTTTCACAATTAGCATTACGATTTTTCTTAAAGCGGTTCTGCACTCTGTAAAAAAAAAAATTTTTTAAGCTGTATTTGTAGTAAAAAAAAAAAAACATTTAATTTAGTACTCTTTGCCTGATTTGGAAGGCAAAGAGATTTACTAAATGAAATGAGTGCAGAACCACTTTAAGCTGTTTTGTAGTCTTATTCACTGGTGCAGGATTAGAGCAGGATCACTGTATCATATGAAAAGTTTTAGGCTAGGATTAGTCTCCCTCCGCACGCAAAAAAAAAAAAGACAGAGCCACAGAGGAATTTTTCATTTAAATCAATTATAGGGTTTAGGTATGCTGAGTTACACGCAATACAGAAAACACATTGTCGCCTACATATACATGTGTTTAAATCTGATTAATTGGAGTGTTGTATGAGATAGTTCTTTCCTTTTTTCATTTTCTAAAACTGCTGATAACACAGAACAATTGGGGTCTAAAATCAATATAGTAAAAAAGAATACCATGGCAAACTTCTAATGTTATACTCAGATGGAAAGGTTTATAAATTATTAGATTGTAAGCTCTTCTGAGCAGGGCCCTCTTAATCCTCTTGTGTTTTATTGTATTATAACTGTATTGTCTCCCTTTTATATTGTAAAGTGCTGTGTAAACTGTTGGCGCTATATAAATCCTGTATAATAATAATAAATGTCAGCTGTTTAAATGAATGTAAAACATACTTTCGTCTTACTTACTTTTAAATTCTTTGTAGTCCTGAGGAAGTAGTGAGACAAACTTATCTGTATTACTCTAACCTTTATACGGTATAGAATCTTGCTGTGAAAGCAAATACTAGCCAGAAACATGACTAAGACTCCTTTTTGCTGCATATGTGTTTTCCGAAAAAATGCATCGGCAATGGTAACATTTGTGTTGTACGCATCTTATGTGTCGTGCATTTTGTACATAGTTTTACTCCCTTTCTGACTGTTTTTACAACTCCATCCAGAATTGGCTTGCCAACAGCCCAAACAATTTTGTCCAGAAAGAACAAAAAACAGTGTACACTCAGCAAGACAGCATGCAGGCAATAACTACGAGCTACACATGACAGGTTAACTCATGCGTTCCAGGATAGCAGCTGTACTTACTTCTAGGATCTGCTGCTCCGCACCAGGTAAAAAAGAGAAAGGAAAAAAGGGAATTGAATGGAAAGAAGAGGAAGGAGAGTGACAGAGACCAAGGAACACAATCTATTTTAGTTTAGGTTTTGCACACAATATAGATTTGTTCCACCAATATGCATTTGGTTTACATTTAGACATAAACAGGGTAGACTGGTAACCCACAAGGATTGGTAAAGAGGAACAGGGGGAGCTTAATTCACAACGGCTCATTCATAAAACACCTATACTCTCTATACCAAGGATATGCGATAAGTGGACCTCCAGCTGTTGCAAAACTACAAGTCCCATCATGCTCTGCCTCCTCTCAGTGTCATGCTTGTGGCTGTCAAGAGTCTTCCTATGCCTCAAGGGAGGGGGGGGGGGGGGTTTACCACCGCTTCATGCAGGTCCACCAAAACAAAAATGTTTCCTCTAGGAAAGAAGAGCCCCAGGTGCTGGCAAATGCATGTAGCAAATAAAGATGAATAGAAAGCTCGGGACAGCAGCACTCCAAAGAAAATTTCTCGTGCCTTTTATTAAAAAATCGGGATCACACTGTACAAGCCACAGCAAAGCAATACAGAAAAGACCTGACGCGTTTCACACTAAACAAAGTGCTTACTTATGAGTAAGCACTTTGTTTAGTGTGAAACGCATCAGTTATTTTCTGTATTGCTTTGCTGTGGCTTGTACAGTGTGATCCCGATTTTTCAATAAAAGGCACGAGAGCTTTCTATTCATCTTTATATGCCTCATGGGACTTGTAGTTCTGCAACAGCTGGAGGTCCGCTAATTGCATATCCCTGCGCTATACAAACAGCTATTCAATCAAACCTGTATTCCTTTTAGATCTTGAATTAAAGTGAGAATTACACATTGTCAAAATAAAATCGACGATGTAAATGATGGCAATACCTTTAATGTTATGTAGCCCATCTGTTTCACTTCAATATTTGCTATTTCCACTGCAGTTTACAATTAAAGGTATGCACTGCAAAGCCATATACTAACTTTTGTTTAACGTATTTGTTATTGGGCTCCCAGGAAGACGACAGGCTTAGGACTCATTCCCACAGGTCCGTCCCCCCGACGCAGAACCTGTGCACCCATCTCTGTGTACTTCTCAAATTCAGCTGTGTAGGCGAGTCTCTATAGCCAATGCTTGTTCATTCACCAATATGCCCACACACGGCTCAGCCGTAGAACAGCTCTGTGCTTTGTATGGGGCTGAGTGCCAATGTGAATGAGCCCTCACTATGTATTACTGCTAAGTATAAAGGTCTGTTTTAAACAACTGAACTACATATACAGTATATTCCATTCTTTACGTGCAATTGATCTGTAACTCTGTAAAGCACAGCCAAGTTTGACAGGCAGTGCCACCTTTCAACTCAGCATATCGCGTTGTGATTTACACATATTTTACACAGTTCACTGCCACACAGTCTGCGACTTCTTTCACATGGTCTGTGGTAAAAACAGCCAGCTGAGCTGGCCACCTAAAGTGTAAGATACAGCCGGAGGAGGCTGACCATATGACGCAGTTGTGATGCTTTGTGATTAAACAGCCCCCCGCCAGAACACTTCGATCATTGGCTGAGAGCGCTGATCGAGAGCCAGTCGGCTGCTGGTTTTCCAGTATGCTCCTCTGACAGAAGCCGGCCAATGTCAGCCGGCATTTGGCCCATGTGTACGGGGCTTAATTCATCTTCCTGGTTCTATAAATCAGCCTCCCTTTGTCACCTCCATACCGTCAGCTCCCTAGACAGTGAAGCAGCAATATCCCATCTGTCCGCTTTGCAGGAACCTTGGAAGCAGAAACAGTAAACTTGGAAGTGAGAGAGTAACCCTACTAAAGCCTGGTACAACCCACTGTGTTTGACGTAAAAAAAAAAAAATGTCAGCTCCAGTCAGAGCCGCTGTACTGATGATCCAACATTAGCACAGCGATCTACCCTGCCAGAACACAACAGCTCAGCGCTCTCTTCCATTGGGTGATAGCACTGATTTTCCAGCATGCTTGTCCGACGGACCCGCTGGTGTACACACAGGCCAAATGTCGGACAGTTTTTATTGAACCAGCCAATGTCAGCCGGTAATCGGCCCGTGTGTACTGGGCTTAAGGGCCATATCATAAGATCATATCACTGGCAACACCTCACTAGCAACAGGATCATTTTACAGGGTAAAGAAATACTCACCTACTTCCATGGTGTTCCCGCCTCCCTACCCAGATGAACTAGACATTGCCCCATCGCTGTCCAGTGACATTCCGCAGCATTACCCCAAGCAAGGAAGTGACCACCAAGGCCTCTTTCACACGGCCGATCCGCCTGTCATTTTTTCGGGCGGACCTGAACGGATGCTCCATAGAGGTCTAAGGAGCGTCGGATCCGCCCCGTGTGAAGGAGGCCCAAGTCATCTATTCGGTGACAATGTGGAAGCAAGTGAGTATTTTCTCTACACTTTTAGTGATCATGTGGCTGGCAAACCTTTGGACAGTGACCCAAACCTTTTTTTCCAAACACAGACCATTTCAGTTTAGGTCTTCCCAGGGTTTAGGTGATGTGACAGTGTATGATTATGCAACAATAGAAATAAAAATTGTATAGTGGTTAATGACATATACTTTTTCTTCAGTTTTAATATACAGTAAATGAGGTTCAGAATACTCTGCGCCTGGCATTAAAAAAATGTGTTAACCGGTGTACGATGGGAGCCTTGGTTTCTAACAAATAACCATTCCATCATGATCCCTCATATTGTAAAACGGATGTTAAAGTGGTAAACCTCAAACATCTAATATAAACAAAGAATATCTCTCTATAGTGAATGAATGAATGAATGAATAACTTATATAGCGCTACAATGCGAGCTGAATCGCCTCAAGGCGCTGTATTGGTGCTTTGTTGTCAAGCTTCTAGAAGAGGTGGGTCTTGAGTTTCTTCCTGAAGGCCAGATGGTTTTCTTCCATGCGAATGTCGGTTGGTAGAGCGTTCCATAGCCGTGGTCCTCGGACAGCGAATCTCCATTCCCCCTTTGATTTGTAGTGGGATTTAGGAATGAGGAGGAGATTTTGATTAGCCGATCGAAGACTGCGATTGGGTGTGTAGTGTTTTATTTTCTTGAGAAGGTATTGCGGAGCGTCTCCATGTGTGCATTTGTGGGTGAGGCAGAGGGTCTTGAATGTGACCGATTCTTTACGGTTAGCCAATGTAGGTTCCTCAGAGAAGGGGAGATGGAATCCCAGTTTTTTTTTCCTGTTATCAGTCTTGTCGCCGTATTTTGGATAAGTTGTAAGCGTGCAAGTTGATATTAGGGTAATCCAATGTAAAGGGAGTTTGCGTAGTCAAGTCGAGAATTAATGACTGTTCCAACTACCACTGCTTTGTCCTCCTTTGGAATGAAGGGGATGAGTCTGCGTAGCAGGCAGAGCAGATGGTGAGAACCACTGACTACTGCTCCTATTTGTGCATTCATTGACATTTCTGAGTCAAAAATGACTCAGAGACTCTTGGCCTTGGTCCTAGGGGCGATGGTCTGTCCAAAAATGGTGGGTGGTGTCCAAGGGATCCTGGTTCGGGGGTTTTGATTTGCATGTAGAATAAGAAGTTCTGTTTTCGATTCGTTAAGTTTGAGGGAGCTAGTGGTCATCCAGTCGTCTATCATGCTGATGATGGTCTTTTTGTCTGGTGATACGAAAATATAATTGCGTGTCATCAGCGTATGAGTGGAAGCAGAGGTCTGATCTTCTGATGATTTTGAGGAGTGGGCAGATGTATATGTTGAAGAGCACTGGCGACAAGGGTGATCCTTGAGGGACTCCACAAGAGATTGCCTGGGTTTCAGAGGTGAAAACTCCTAGTTTCACTGTGTGAGAGCGATTTCCTAGGAAGGATGCGAACCATTGTAGATCTGAGTCTGTGACTCCTGCTACTTCTGTGAGGCGGATGAGTAGAGTATTGTGGTCCACAGTATCAAACGCTGCACTGAGGTCCAGCAGTACCAGGAGACATGATTCTCAGTCATCTGCTGCTTCGAGGGCGTCGTCCCATATCTTCAGGAGTGCGTTTTCTGTCCCATGGCCTGGGCGGAAGCCTGATTGTAGAGGGTCCAGGAGTTTGTGTGTGTCCAGGTGGCGTTGTATCTGTTGTACTACCACCTTTTCCATAATCTTGGAGATGTTGTTCAAGCTTGTTATCGGTCTGTGGTGGTTAGGGTCCCGGGGGTCGAGGTTGGGTTTCTTTAGCAGGGGTTTGATGATGCCTTGTTTGAGGGCTTAGTGTGTGCTTGTCTCAGGATAAATAAGTGTAATTTCTGTCTGCTGCCTCGTTCTTCTGCTATCAGCAGGAGTCACTTCTGACAAGTGTTCCTGACACCAAGAATAACAGGTGACAGGGGAGGGGGCTCCAGCTGATTGACAGCCTCAGCTCTGTTCCTGTGTACTGTGTCTCTTCCCTCCAATCAGCTCTCAGAACTCTCCTCGGTGAACTCTGCAGGGTGTAACTTCAGCTCACCGCACCCTTTTTTCTGACAGATTAGACAAGCTTTAAAAATTCTGGACTTTGAATGGCTGTAGAGAAGAGAAGACTGCAGATAAACAGGAACAACTTATGTAAGAGGCTTTGCTTTATCTCTGTGTATCACGTGAGGCCAGTCACTTCACTGGGTATATGTAAGGGTTTACAACCACTTTAAGGCCAGGGTTATTGGAAAGGGAAACCTAAGAAATTGCTACAGAGGCCATGTTCAGAAAAGCTTATTTTAGAAAGGCAGGTAATGTTGGAGGTCAGCGGAGCTCATGTTATTTTCCCAAAAAATACTTAATTTTTGGTTTGCTTCATGTACCCATCCCTATGCAAATGAAACCATTATTATGGTAGTATTAGCTTAGTACTTACATTGAGCATAGAAATTAGTTCAAGATGAAAAGGCATCCAATAGCACACAAGATATCAGTAAATGTCCAAGTTGAGATAGACACTATCTTTGGAAATTTGAAAATAATTATATCTCACAATTTAACCAAAAAGTTAAACCTTTACTCTATAAAGAGGGCTGGATATATATTTCGGGTCAGTTAGCTGGAGCCTACAAACATCGGAGGCAATGAGGTAACCTATCCCTATAGTTATTACCAGGGCTTTTTTCAGCAGGAACTTGGGGAAACGCAGTTCCGGCACCTCCAGCACTGAATGTATGTAATAGCAAGGGGTGTGCTATTGATGCTGTCTGCTGGGGGATTAATTGTCAATGGTGGGGATCTGTTTTTGTGTGAGGGTCTATTGTTACTTGTGGGGATCTATTGTTGCTGGGAGGTCTTATGTTGCTGGTAGGGCTTTACTATTGAGGGAGAGGTCTATTGTTGCTGGCCGTTGGGAGATCGGTTGCTGGCCATTGGGAGATCTGTTGCTGGCCATTGGGAGATCTGTTGCTGCTGCTGAGGGGTCTAATGTTGCCGGGGTGAGGGGGGTCTATTGTTGTTGATGACTCCGGGGGATCTATTTTACTGCTTTTCTTGTTGGTAATCAAGAATAAATTCCATACAAATTATTTAGCACCACAAAATGAAACTTGGGGCAGTACTGGGAGGTGGGTAGGGGATGGAACCAAGGGATGATGCTTGGAGGTGTGTAGGGCACAGAGACAAGGGGGGACACAAAAGGGGGGAGTTCCTGCACCTATTCTCCAAGAAAAAAAAGCCATAGTTATTACCTGCATATTTTCGCCATCGTTATATTATAAAGTTTTAATACATTGAGATTATTCTAAACCAGGCTAGCAAAAGTAAAATAATTTTTTTTTGTGTAAAGTACTTAGCAGAGGAGTGTTGCTTTGATGTATAATGTTGTCTCCCCACAGAACCCAGGGATGAAAGTCCAGCACTGTCTATAAAATAATCTCCTGGCTAATGTGTTCTCGCTGGAAAGATCTTCGGAGTAATCATTACATGTAAATGCATATATGTTCTTTATTTTGCTGTGGAATTCATGCCCTTCCTGGAAAGGTTATAGATGACAGCTTACCCAGCATTACAATGGAATAGTCAATATGTGTGCTGATTGTTTGTGCAGCTCCCTGACTACAATCAATTAAACTGTCAATATCAGCCATCTGTCCAATATAAAATCTATTTGTACTTCTACTTGTACAGTCTGCTCTGATGGAGGCCCAATATCTGTATTGCACTAAAATGAATGCTGCGGTAAAGAAGAGTCATAGTACAGGTTACTGAATGAAATGATCATACGGCATCCACAGGGAAAATGTTGTTATTTTTCCTCCCTGAGGATGAATAAAACTGCCCATGTTTGTCATCCCTCTCATAAACAAAGACCATTAATGATAGGGCTCACTCAGCACCACTATATATGAACAGCTTCGATAAACAACGTGGCTTGACTTATCCAGTTATGGATTTTTAACAAACGTGACATTGTGTTAAAGAGGAACTGCAGTCTGCTCACATAATTTCTAATATAAATGCCATTCTGAAGCTTCCCTTCAACCACTTTGCATATTATTTTATATATACTGTGATTTTGTACTTGCCAAATATGCTGCAGAAATCTCCCTCCACTGAGGATGGCTGCATCCATTTTAAATGTGGGCAGCTGAAGCTGCTGCCTGTTCACTTCCTGGATTTACACGGACACACAGAGGCACACCTCCAGCTCTGAAGCTCTCATTGGCCCTCTTATGACTCATCCCCCTTCCCTTACTGGCAAACTCTCAAGAGAGTGAGAGAGCTGTGCATGATGTCATAAGCCGAAGCCAGGGATATGCAATTAGTGGACCTCCAGCTGTTGCAAAACTACAAGTCATCATGCCTCTGGGTGTCATGCTTGTGGCTGTCAGAGTCTTGCTAGGCCTCATGGGACTTGTAGTTCTGAAACAGCTGGAGGTCGGCTAATTGCATATCCCTGGCCTAGGCTAATGACCAGACAAGAAGCAGCAAGTGGGCTGTATAAGGTATCTACTGGCAGAAATTTTCTTTTTACTATCCAAAGTTAAAACAACAAGGGCAGAAGATTTATAGAAGTTGAAAAAATTACTGAAGGTCCGCTTTAAGTGCAGTAATCCAAACCACCAGTCAGCTATTATCTTTAATTAATGTGACGGCAGTAATCTGAAATCTGATTGGTTGGCAATGGCTTTCTGTGATTTGCCATCCCTTAAAAGGCTGTTATGCCTTTTATAATATCCTTGCCTGTGTTTTTAAAGGAACACTATTGTGAAAATGTTGTATTCTGATAAGTGTTGCTGTTAATACCTATAATGATAACAGTAAAAAAATGTTATTTATTTTGATTTTTTTCTTACATATACTGTACATGTTGACCAAACTGTCCGTCAAATGCAACAGTGACAGGGCTGGAGGAAACTATAACACTTCAGGCATGCTTAAGCAACTACAGCAGTTTTTCCAAGGAAGATTTAAACCATAAAAAAAGTGGGTGTTGCAAGCACTCCTGGCAGTGTTAGGCCCCTTTCACACAGGGCGGGTCTGTTTTGACGGACGGCGCTTACTCAGCAGGGACCGATCCGTTGATCTCCGCTGAGCAGGTGGATGACAGGTCTGTTTCCAATCACTGTGCTGAGATGGACCTATGAGAGCCACGATGTCCTCTATGGGAGATCAGATGAATACGCCTATCCACTTTCATCTGATCCGATCCGCCAGACGGATGGAAAATAGGGTTTCTATCCGTCTGGATTTGGCGGACCGGATCCGATCGGATAGCGGCGGATGTCAGCGGACATGTCACAGCTGATATCCGTTGCTCCATAGAGGTGAATTGAATGTCCAATCAGGTCTGCCTGAAAAACGGACAGGGGGACCTTATCGGACAGCATGTGTGAAAATGGCCTTACAGTTTGTAATAAGCGTTTATACCAAACACAATTGTTGCTGGACAGCATAATAAAGTAACTCTGGCTAAAATGGTGTTTTTTTTGGTCTGATTTTTACTGTTTTCTATCCCTTCATTTGCAACATTTTCCCTACCTTTCTGTTTTGTTGATAATATTGTCACTGATGCAGAAAGTGAGAAAATGTGTCTTTGTGTCCCACATGGAGGGGCAATCTCCCGAATAGTGCATTAGACAGCGGTAAATACAGTATAGACCTAGTATAGCAGAGGTTTTAATACTTTCCCAAACTATCCTCAATAAAACCAAAATGATTTGGGTTACAGTTAGACTTTAACTCCATGCAGTTATCAGAATACAAAATAGTTTTTTTGATAGCGGTCCTTCAGGCTGGGTTCACATATCTCTGGCAACTGTACCCAGCATGGGGTCCAGTGCGACCCTCTTCACCGGTTCAGATGCGATCCAGGTCCAAATTTTTGCCTGAATTTGCACCTGAACCAGACCCAAAGACACACAGGACCCCTCTGCAATCCGGATCGCGGCCGCCCCAGACCTGTGTGAACCAGCTCCATTGAAAGCTGGTAACATTCGCCTGTAATGCGAATTGGGTGCAGGGAAACCCGCATCCAATTTGCATCTATGTGAACCCAGCCTTAAACATCAGGCTTTAAGACAATTATAGGTTTTAGAATATAATACATTTTGTCCCCTTTACATGATCAGAATCTTTCCAAAATGTGATTTTTTCATGACTGACTTCACGTAAAAGCTATACATGGATTGAAATTTGGTCGGTTTAGCAGGGACCAGACAAATTACGATTCATGTATGGACATTCATGTCAGGTTTTTCCTGAACAATCAGTGCCACCAGCTATAGTCATATCCCCTTTCTTGTTGTGGTCCTGGTTTTCCTCCACTCAATTTAATGGAGAAAGAGTAAAATTAAGGAGAGGAGTCCTCTCATAGTATAAATCCATTCAAATTTATAAAAAAATGGATTAAAAAATGCTACAAAGCTACAATGTGTTAAAGCATCGGTCATGTAGGTGTCAAGGAAAATGGATGCAGCCTGTGATCATGTGTGCTTTTCACCTACAGACCAGAAATGGCGCACCAGAAATCAACGCGTTTCATCATCAATACATGACGGCTTCTGAAGATGGCCACAGGTGGCATCCATTCGCATTGTCATACGGTGGGCCGATGCTATTACACAATGTGGCTTTGTAGCGTTTTTTAATAGATTTTAATGAAGACCAGGAGCACAACAAGGAAGGGGACAGGACCCACAACAGAGGCTAATGGAAAGATCAGGACAGGTCCCATAGTGACCTAACAAGCGCTGCTGACTTCCCTTGCTGTACAGTAAAGGGGTCACTGATATCTGGTGAGTGCAGTACATGGCACATGGTGGAAAAGGCTTTTGAAGGTTATAAGGATTATTCACAGTATATATCAATGTTGACATATGGACTATTTGTTTCACTAATGGACTCATTTTGTCACATATATTTGATATAGATTATATGGGTGTTTTATAGTTTTGGCTTTATGGAAAAGCAATGTTATATGATCATTGAATGGAGAACAACACCATACAGATTGATGTGATTTACACATTATAGCAAGCGCTGTTCAGATTATTCATTTTTAAGTTTTGACCTCTAGCCAGAGGCAGTAAACAGCAGCTGCATTTTCTCAGTTATTAATTTTAAGTTATTGTTTATAATTTATTATTCACATTTTAGTTATTTACGGTGGCGCAAAGGTTTTTTTTCACTATACAGAGCTTTGTCACCTGCCAAACTACTATACATCTCAGGATATCCATTGGCAATATTTTTTTCTTCTTATTCAGGTGTTCCCAATATACTCAATGAATTCCAAGTAAGGCAGGAATTCAGGTCTGGAAATTTAAAGCAGAACTTATATCCTTACAGTTTGTACAGTCAAAGTAAAGTGCACCACTTCAGCCCTCAAAAGTATTGCCAAATATGCTGGAATAAGATGTTGGCTTGGAGTCCATAACTCCTAAACACATAGATCAGTGTAATCCAAAGGAAAAGCCACACACTGATGATGACTTCACAGGAAAAAATGTAATCAGCCAACAAGCTTTTGCACACCCCCCAGACCACTCATCTGAAGTTTGGCCGATGGGCTTAATCATAGGGGAATAGGGGTTAGGATGGTCAGAAGGAGTGAGACTTTTACGACCATGAAACCATGAAACACCCACATGTTGCTGTGAATACTTGCACATTATAGCGATATCTCCCTTTACCCAATGGTAATTTACAGTTCAAAAACAGAGGGTTACCACAAGGGTTACTAAGATACAGTATATAAAAAAAACAGGTGGTTTAACCCCATAGCAACTACCAAATGCTAAAAGAGCAGTTTTGAATAGACTTTTCCTTTAAAGGGAACCTTTGGGAAGAGAAATACAGTGGTGTGAAAAAGTGTTTTCCCCCATTCCTCATTTCCTGTTCCTTTGCATGTTTGTCACACTTAAGTGTTTCGGAAAATCAAACCAATTTAAACAATAGTCAAGGACAACACAAGTAAACACAAAATGCAATTTGTAAATGAAGGTGTTTATTATTAAAGGTGAAAAAAATCCAAACCATCATGGCCCTGTGTGAAAAAGTGATTGCCCCCTAAACCTAATAACTGGTTGGGCCACCCTTAGCAGCAACAACTGCAACCAAGCGTTTGCGATAACGTGCAATGAGGCTTTTACAGCGTCCTGGAGGAATTTTGGCCCACTCATCTTTGCAGAATTGTCCTAATTCAGTTACATTAGAGGGTTTTCGAGCATGAACGGCCTTTTTAAGGTCATACCACAACATCTCAATAGGATTCAGGTCAGGACTTTGGCTAGGCCACTCCAAAGTCTTCATTTTGTTTTTCTTCAGCCATTCGGTGGTGGACTTGCTGGTGTGTTTAGGATCATTGTCCTGCTGCAGAACCCAAGTTCGTTTCAGCTTGAGTACACGAACAGATGGTCGGACATTCTCCTTCAGGATCTCTTGGTAGACAGCAGAATTCATAGTTCCTTTTATCACGGCAAGTCTTCCAGGTCCTGAAGCAGCAAAACAGCCCCAGACCATCACACTACCACCACCATATTTTACTGTTGGTATAATGTTCTTTTTCTGAAATGCAGTGTTCCTTCTACGCCAGATATACTTGGACACACACCTTCCAAAGAGTTCCACTTTTGTCTCATCGGTCCACAGAATGTTGTCCAAAAGTCTTGGGGATCATCAGGATGTGTTGTGGAGAAATTGAGACGAGCTTTGATGTTCTTTTTGCTTAGCAGTGGTTTTCTCCTTGGACCTCTGCCATGCAGGCCATTTTTGCCCAGTCTTTTCCTGATGGTGGAGGCATGAACGCTGACCTTAACTGAGGCAAGTGAGGCCTGCAGTTCCTTGGACGTTGTTGTGGGGTCTTTTGTGACCTCTTGGATGAGTCGTCGCTGCGCTCTTGGGGTAATTTTGGGCGGCCGGCCACTCCTGGGAAGGTTCACCACTGTTCCATGTCTTCGCCATTTGTGGATAATGGCTCTCACTGTGGTTCGCTGGATTCCCAAAGCTTTGGAAATGGCTTTATAACCCTTTCCAGACTGATAGATCTCAATTACTTTCTTTCTCAATTGTTCCTGAATTTCTTTGGGTCTCGGCATGATGTGTAGCTTTTAAGGATCTTCTGGTGGACCTTACTGTGTCAAGCAGCTCCTATTTAAGTGATGCCTTGATTGTGAACAGGTGTGGCAATAATCAGGCCTGGGTGTGGCTAGAGAAATTGAACTCAGGTGTGGACAACCACAGTTATAGTATGTTTTAACAAGGGGGGCAATCACTTTTTCACACAGGGCCATGATGGTTTGGATTTTTTTTCACCTTTAATAATAAACACCTTCATTTACAAATTGCATTTTGTGTTTACTTGTGTTGTCCTTGACTATTGTTTAAATTGGTTTGATGTTCCGAAACACTTAAGTGTGACAAACATGCAAAGGAACAGGAAATGAGGAAGGGGGCAAACACTTTTTCACACCACTGTAAGGGAGCTGCCATTGCTGACTTGTACAGGTGCATCTCAAAAAAATCAAATATCATCAAAAAGTTTATTTATTTCAGTAATTTAATTCAAAAAGTGAAATCTATAGGGATCATTTACTAAACCTGGAGAGTTCAGAATCTGGTGCAGCTGTGCATGGGAGCCAATCAGCTTCCAACTTCAGCTTCATCTATGAAGCTTTGACGATAAAACCTGGTTTCTATGCAGCGCTGCACCAGATTTTGCACCCTCCAGTTTTTAGCAAATAACCCCTACATAATATATGAGTTTCACTTTTTAAATTGAATTACTGAAAAAAAAAAAATTTTTTAATGATATTCTAATTTTTTGAGATGCACCTGTATTTAAAGTTGCATTATCTAGGGCTGTTACCCTTATCCTGGCTACTGTGCCTTTTAAGACAATGACTTATTACAAACATGCAGACAGTGATGTCTAAGAACCTCTGGATGCTCAATCTGCAGGCTCGTTCCAGGTCAATAATTTACCAGGTAGTAAACCAGGAACAGAAGAAAAGCCCCGAAGCCTGCACCTTCAAAAAAGCAGCAGTAGCTCACACATTTACAGTATATCCCTACAGGTTACCTTTAATAGAAATTAAAAGAGAAACGTTAATACAATCAATTAAATTAGGCTACAGGTATATGTCAATAATTTCTTTAGTCAAGTCCCTCAAAGCTATCAGTTATATAAGTAGAAGCTGACCTCTGAGAGAAGATTTTCCAGCCGTGAAATGTGTTGACTTGCAGACTTACTCTTCTGACGGAACTCCTCCTGAAGCACACTGACCTGCAGCGACAATTGCCTTTCCATTTCTGTAGCCTGTATGTAGAATTACATAGAAAAATAAAAGTTTTAAAGTGATGTAATTAAAAAAAAAATCTAATTCTGAACAGAAAACACAATTTTAAGTAATAATCTTTTCAGTAGAAAAGCAGTACCAAGGGCAAGAAGCACAGAAGGGTGTAACCAGTGGCGGCCTGTTAGGGGCGCACGGGCACCAATTCCACTGTCCATGCATCTGGCCCCCTAATCTACATGCAGGGCAACGGACGCATTGATTCCAATGGGTTGGGGGGGGGGGGGGATTTGAAGAAGGTGATTAGAGCCAGAGGCTCTAATAGGCTTCAAAAAAGGGTGGGCTTGGGGTGCAGAGCACTGTGCTCTGAGCCCACCTAGTTGTGTGACCAATCACCCTATTGGCTGAAAGGACAGGTGATCCTATTGGAAACCTAGGAGGCGCAGGGCCGGAGACACGCGGCGGAAGTCGCCGTATCGCAGAGCAGGAGAAAAACTTTGTATTCCCATCGCACACGTTCCTGGATAAGCTCTCAAAGTTTGGGTGCTGCAGCAACAACCAGCTGGATACTGGTTCAAGTCACAAAGTAGATATTTGCTAGCACACCATGTATCCACAAAAAGTGGCATCCAAAAACGCATTATTTATTGCATAATCACAACACAAGGAGAGTGCTTTTTTGCAGAGGAGGAGACGCGATAGAAGCCGCCACCCGCTACAGGGCTGTCTGCCCACAACCTAGATGGGGTAAGTGCCTGGATGACCGACCGCAAAACCCCCCAGGGGGGGAGTGTAGATGACCCGACATTTGTACTACCGGCCGACCAGGGGGGTGGTTGTTTGCCGCCACTGGGTGAAAAAAAAAAAAACACCAGCCGCCACTGGGTGTGACCCTTTTCCCCTCGATGAGCTCCAGGATATAGATTTTACATAAAGTGCAAAAATTGGATTTTCTTTCTCATTACCCGAGACATTAAGATACAGTCAGGACATCCAACTGAGGGGTGGGCAACAGCCACTGAGAGGAGTACGAGAAGGAACAGGGACTGTCTGAAACTGCAACCCACCCTTAGGCAGGCCATACACAGTTTGAATCTCGGCCATGTATGGGCAGGCTGAATGTACCAAGTTAAGTTGATCGAATGATTCCCCCCGTTGGGAGAAGACAATGGCCTGGCAGGAGGGATTCCCGCATCAACACTGTCAGTGTCATCGGGGAAATCAAGCAAATTTCTTTCCTGCAACCCGTGGTTTGCTCTGTGTATGGCTGGCCTACTGACAGGTCCCCTTCAACCTGTTTTCAGACAAGTTCAGCTATGTGCCAAGAAGGGCTGGCTATTCATAAGAACTAAATGTTACATTTTTGCACAAAGAGCTGGTGGTTAGAAGAACTGGAGTAAAGTATTTTTCCCTCATGCAAAAGGTTAATGTAGGTTTCTTTTATTACTGTGGCAACATGTGGCCATTGTATATACACATAGCAATAAACTAAATTCTTAAAATGTTCACCTTGATTTTCAAAAGACTATTGCCACAAGTAACAGAGGATTAATTTTAGTGCTTGCTAACCAAAGCTTCAAAGCTACTTAGCTCAATTCGTTTTGGCATTAGTAAACACTACAGAGGTCATTTAGGTTAGGAGGACAACAAGCAGGCAAAAATTAACGCAATCGTGTTTTGGTATTCTTCCATTCCTAATCATGGTTTACATTCCTCTGCGATTTCGTAATTTTAAAACATCTATTCTAGTTAAAAAGATTTCTGCACTGGTAATCAGTTTATTGACAGGAAGTCAGTTGCACATAAAAAATAGCTAACCTGTTGAAACTGGCACCTCAAACTGAATTACGATTAACACACACAAATGCAATTTTCAGTGATTAGATTTGTGGCATGAAAATGTATATTAGGCAGATTTGTGAGCTTTACTGGAGTATTAGTATGTCTGAACATTATCAGCAAACAGCTTGCTAATTGCACTTATCAATATTGCTTTCCAGCATTCCGCAGATAGGATGCCATAATGCAATACGATATTGTGTGTAATATAATATAATAATAATAGGGTGGAATTAATATAAAACATAATGAATTAAACGTTAACACCTTTTTTAAATTACTCTCTTTTTTATCACTATTTTTTTTATCCAGTGTTACCTACTGTGCATCGCAGTGCCTTTCATTTAGAACAGCACCCCAACAATCACATACTGTAGCTGCCAAATCACCAGTGCACTTTGCACTTGTAGGTTGCACTTGTAGTGCAAAGTGGATTTGACTTTCGTAAACAACCCCTAGGACTGATTTTGTGAATATAGCAGACAGATCTGATACATGGGATCCATGCACTATGAGGCCAGATTCACATATGTGCGAATTGGATACGGGTTTCCCTGCATCCAATTTGCATGACGTGCGAGTGTGACCAGCCGGCTCACACATGTCCGGGGTGGCCGCGGTCCGCATTCCAAAAGGGTTCTGTGCTAGTTTGGGTCCGGTTGAGGTGTGAATTCAGGAAAAAGTTGGGACCTGATTCGCATCTGAACCGGTGAACAGGAACGCACCAAACCCTGGGCTGCAAACTGCTGCCGCATATATGTGAACCCGGCCTCAATAACTGAAAAGAAAAGAGTTGTTTTTGTTTTCTCAGTGAAAGTGGAGTTACAATGCAAAACACTGTACAACATTACATGGTCCCTTTTAAAGAGTTATCATTCATTTCAAATGTGTTCTTTTCTTTTATAGTTTCTCATATAGTAGCAGTGCAAAATCTACTATACTAATGTGAAATTGTGTTCTAGCTGAGATTAAAGTTAAAGTTAAACACCAGGCAAAAAATAAATATTCCAGATTTGGATCCATTAATAAGTAGTTAAACATGAGCCCAGGTACTTATCTGCATGTCTGGTGGGGATGCCATCAGCTGACCTCCTTCTGGAGGAACATCTTCTCAACTTGCTATAGCATGTGCATCAGATATTTGGGCTTCCCTTAAGTGGCTTTTTTGTCATTGATACCTGGGTCCCTCTCTAAGATCACAAAAGGAATCCTGAGGCACTGCCTATATGCAGCCAGAGTGACAAATTCCTATCATTGGAAATCCTTCACTTCAACTCACCTTGTAGAATTGGGTTTTAGATTATTAACGGAGACTCAGAGGTCCTCTGACCAAAACAAATGTGAGGAGGTCTGGACCTGGACCTATAGGAACTCTGATTCTTTTACTGCCTCGACTAAACACCTCAGTGTGTTAAACCTATATAACCTTTAAGCCCCATACACACGGTCGGATTTTCCGATGGATTCTGTCCTATCAGACAATGTTGTCGGAAATTTCCGACCGTGTGTAGGCACCATCGGACAGTTTCCATCGGATTGTCCGACGGACAAAGTCCTATCTCCTGCTGGATAGATTTTTTGACAACAAAGTCCGATCACACCAAATCCGATCGTGTGTAGCGAATTCCGACGGACAAAGTGCTACCTACGCATGCTCAGATCACATTACAAGACCAAAGCTATTGGCTACTAGCCTCTACGTAGTCCCGTCGTAGGCAACAAACGTCACCACGTTCAGAATGATCGGATTTTCCGACAACTTTGTCCGACCGTGTGTATGCAAAACCAACATCAGACAAAGTACGACGGACATGATCCGACGGACCTGGTCCTCGGATAATCCGAGCGTGTGTATGGGGCTTTAGAGTGGTTTCCCCATCTGCCTCCCTTTTTTTAAAGTAGAACTATAGGCAATTTTCTTTTCATTTTGGATAGAGCAAGGGAGGGTTATAACCATGTCAGAATTTTTTTCACCATCTGTGTCCCTTTTCAGAGATTTCCTTTCAATTCCTGTCCCATATCTAAACAGGAAGTTAAGGGAATTCCTTGGGGACCCCCAGCTCACCAGAACTAGTTTCCCCACTGGAAGATTTCCCCTCTATTACATTTCTGGGGACAACCCAAAATTTGTGATTTTCTTCTACTTTTTACTTTCAATGATAATGGTAAACAAGACAAAGAGAGAGGGTAATCTCCTAAACGGGGAGCACAGACAGCTATAAAAAGTGACAAGGGGTTGTAATCCCTCTCAACTTCAACCCAAGCAATGTTTTGCCTTTAGTTATATTTTAAAGTGGAGCTCCAGGCCCCCACCAAAAAATTAAAAAAAGTCAGCAGCAACAAAAACTGTAGCTGCTGACTTTTAATATTAGGGCACTGATTTACTATACTGTTCGGCAGTCATGAATACCAGAAGTTTATGGTTGTATTTTCTATCTACGGCTGTACCTATTCATTTTCTATTGTATGGATATACTGGAAACTGCATCTTGATATATAAAGAAGTTGAATAAAAAACAAAAAACAAGCCTGTGTATACTAAAAAGGAGTTCAACTGTCTCTAAACATCCTGTGAATTTTCATTGGTGGAATAGTATAGTTTGCATTTACAGTTTGGCCACTTAGAATCAAACTTCTATCAGAGTAGGGTTATATTCGGCCCATGCCCTGAGAATCAAACTTTTATCAGAGTAGGGTAACATTGGGTCCATGCACCTAGAACCAAACTTCTATCAGAGTAGGGTGACATTGGGTCCATGCACCTAGAATCAAACTTTTATCAGAGTAGGGTGACATTGGGTCCATGCACCTAGAATCCAACTTCTATCAGAGTAGGGTGACATTGGGTCCATGCACCTAGAATCAAACTTCTATCAGAGTAGGGTAACATTGGGTCCATGCACCTAGAATCAAACTTCTATCAGAGTAGGGTGACATTGGGTCCATGCACCAAGAATCAAACTTCTATCAGAGTAGGGTAACATTGGGTCCATGCACCTAGAATCAAACTTCTATCAGAGTAGGGTGACATTGGGTCCATGCACCAAGAATCAAACTTCTATCAGAGTAGGGTGACATTGGGTCCATGCACCTAGAATCAAACTTCTATCAGAGTAGGGTGGCATTGGGTCCATGCACCTAGAATCAAACTTCTATCAGAGTAGGGTGACATTGGGTCCATGCACCTAGAATCAAACTTCTATCAGAGTAGGGTGACATTGGGTCCATGCACCTAGAATCAAACTTCTATCGGAGTAGGGTGACATTGGGTCCATGCACCAAGAATCAAACTTCTATCAGAGTAGGGTGAAATTGGGTCCATACACCAAGAATCAAACTTCTATCAGAGTAGGGTGACATTGGGTCCATGCACCAAGAATCAAACTTCTATCAGAGTAGGGTGACATTGGGTCCATGCACCTAGAATCAAACTTCTATCAGAGTAGGGTGGCATTGGGTCCATGCACCTAGAATCAAACTTCTATCAGAGTAGGGTGACATTGGGTCCATGCACCTAGAATCAAACTTCTATCAGAGTAGGGTGACATTGGGTCCATGCACCTAGAATCAAACTTCTATCGGAGTAGGGTGACATTGGGTCCATGCACCAAGAATCAAACTTCTATCAGAGTAGGGTGAAATTGGGTCCATACACCAAGAATCAAACTTCTATCAGAGTAGGGTGAAATTGGGTCCATACACCAAGAATCAAACTTCTATCAGAGTAGGGTGACATTGGGTCCATGCACCTAGAATCAAACTTCTATCAGAGTAGGGTGGCATTGGGTCCATGCACCTAGAATCAAACTTCTATCAGAGTAGGGTGACATTGGGTCCATGCACCTAGAATCAAACTTCTATCAGAGTAGGGTGACATTGGGTCCATGCACCTAGAATCAAACTTCTATCGGAGTAGGGTGACATTGGGTCCATGCACCAAGAATCAAACTTCTATCAGAGTAGGGTGAAATTGGGTCCATACACCAAGAATCAAACTTCTATCAGAGTAGGGTGACATTGGGTCCATGCACCGAGAATCAAACTTCTATCAGAGTAGGGTGACATTGGGTCCATGCACCTAGAATCAAACTTCTATCAGAGTAGGGCGACATTGGGTCCATGCACCAAGAATCAAACTTCTATCAGAGTAGGGCGACATTGGGTCCATGCACCAAGAATCGAACTTCTATCAGAGTAGGGTGACATTGGGTCCATGCACCAAGAATCAAACTTCTATCAGAGTAGGGTGAAATTGGGTCCATGCACCAAGAATCAAACTTCTATCAGAGTAGGGTGACATTGGGTCCATGCACAGAGAATCAAACTTCTATCAGAGTAGGGTGACATTGGGTCCATGTACCTAGAATCAAACTTCTATCAGAGTAGGGTGACATTGGGTCCATGCACCTAGAACCAAACTGACACAAAGTAGACTGCCTCTTTCAGCCTTTCAATCCCCAGTGTTGACAAGGTAAGTGGCACATGACTGTATAAATTAAAGTGGTTGTAAACCCTTACAAACCACTTTGACCTACAGGTAAGCCTAGATTAAGGCTTACCTGTAGGTCCAATAAATATCTCCTAAACCTACATGGTTTAGGAGATATTTAGAAAAGAAAAGGCACCACTATCTACGGCGCAGGCGCTGTAGACAGCGGCGCGCAGGCGCACTGTGCATGCCGCGATCACGGCGATATGCCGATCTCGTGCGCATGCGTGGGATTGACGTCATCGCCGCTCCAGCGAATGACATCGCTGGAGCGGCGAGACCCGGAAGTCACTCCGGGTTTGATGGCGACGCAGAAGATCGTGGATGAGGGATGCTTCGGGGGCTTCGTTCTCAGGTAAGTCATTCATAATGAGCTAGTATGCTATGCATACTAGCTCATTATGCCTTTGCCTTGCAGGTTCCGTTTTTTTTTTTTTAAAATAGGCTTTACTTCCTCTTTAACGTGTCACTAAACCTGATGTATGACAGCAAAAACAACCCATTTTTGATTCCATTGGCAATAGAAACACTTTATTGATAAGTCAACCTCTTTTGGTGGTGAAACTGTTACAATGCATTGAGTTTGCACCAGTGAGTGATGTCTGAGTAATATTTCTGATGTCACAGGCACGTTGTGTCTAAACTCAAGAGAAAGGCAATAAAATCACATCTCTATGGTAACATCACTAGACTGTGACAGTATAATATAGCGTAGCCTAGCAACTGGGATAAAAATTTTAGCATTTCTAAAAACCAAACAGGACTTTCAGCTGGACTTTTCATTTTGGGAGATTTGGAAGAAAATCGGAATTTGATCTGCAAAGGCTTCTGAATATTCAGGCTCAGATCCTTACATAACTTATCATTTAAAATAAATAGCAGGGCGATTAAGGTGCTAAGCAGAACATATTCAGCTGCAAATATTTTCACTGGCGGTACATGCTAGTAAATGATTACCAGACATCACGTTGGCTTTCTGCCCTAAACAAACTACTACAGTTTTTAATCAGGCAATTTAAATGAGAAGTATGACCAAAGCTTTTCTGGGTATACTTCTCTTCTGGGTCACGGGAGTGCAATTACTTTAGTTCTCCTGTGACCCAGAATCAGACGACAGTGGACTAAAGCCTGCTGTCAGCTGACATCACAGAGCAGCTCCAGGATCTGGAAGCATCCCGACCATATTGTCGGGATCCACCCAGCTGCCAGATTGACAGCTGGCTCTGCCTCTCAGCATACAGTGAGCGCTGGAGGAACAGAGCGGAGAGAAGTGAATGACAGTCATCACACTCCGCTTTAAGCAGACAAAAAACTGAGTGGTCAGCTGTCATGTAATTGCTCAGTTCTCAGTCTTAGAGCCGGTGGGGGACAGTTGCAGCATCAGAGCGATGCTGCAGCATCAAGGGGAGTATGTATATTTGTTTTTTTTAACTACCCCACATTTCTCCTTTAAAGTGGAGGTTCACACAAAAATGGAACCTCCGCTTTTCGGAACCCTCCCCCCCTCCGGTGTCACATTTGGCACCTTTCAGGGGGAGGGGGGGTGCAGATACCTGTATAATACAGGTATTTGCACCCACTTCCGGGCATAGACTCCTGCCTCTTCCCCCCCCCCCCCCCTTCCAGCTGTCTGCTGGGAAACACACGGGTCCCAGAGACAGCAGGGACCATTTGGATTGTGCAGCGCAACTCGCGCATGTGCAGTAGGGAACCGGGAAGTGAAGCCGCAAGGCTTCATTCCTGATTCCCTTACCGAAGATGGCGGCGGTAGCATCAGAGAGCCGAGAAACAGATCGGCTTCGGGTGCTGACATCGCGGGCGCCCTGGACATATTTTAAAAGTCAGCAGCTGCAGTATTTGTAGCTGCTGACTTTAAAAGAAAAAAATTTTGGCGGACCTCCGCTTTAAGCTTGTGCTACAAGCAGGAAATATTTAAAAGCTTAAAGTGGTAGGAAAGTATTTTTTTAGCACTTGTACCTACAGGTCAGCCTATAATAAGGCTGACCTATAGGCACAGTGAATATCTCCTAAACTTGCACTGTTTAGGAGATATTCACACTGCATGCAGCTGGTGACGTAACCAGCGCATGCACTTTTAATGGACATACCTGTGCCATTCCTTCAGTGCTCTGTGCCACAGCCGTGACTCCCGTGAAAGGGGAGTGACGTCATCGCAACTCCACCAAACAGATGGCACTCGAACCTGGAAAAAAAAACTTGGTGAAGATGGAAGCCGTGTGCTGCTGGAGGGCTTTGTTCTAAGGTAAGTATTTCATAAAGTGCTAGTATGTGATAGATACTAGCACATTATGCCATTGTCTTGCAGGGTTTTTATGTTCTTTTGTTTTTGTTTAGCAGTTTACTAGCGCTTTAACAAGGTTACATAGTTACATAGTTAGTAAGGTTGAATAAAGACACCAGTCCATCCAGTTCAACCTGAGTGAGTGTCCACAATTGTCCCTATCCCTGTACATATTGCACACTCACATCGGTCCCTACCCTCAATCCAAGGTCCCCATTCATATACTAGGGCCAATTTCTGTACAGAAGCCAATTAACCTACCTGCATGTCTTTGGAGTGTGGGAGGAAACCGGAGTACCCAGAGGAAACCCACGCAGGCACAGGGAGAACATGCAAACTCCAGGCAGGTAGTGTCGTGGTTGGGATTTGAACCAGTGACCCTTCTTACTACTACACCACTGTGCCACAGCCGTAACTCCTGTGTGCATGCGTGGGAGTGACGTTAAGGTTAAGTTTACTGTATAACTAAAGGTAAAACTTGTTTTTGGTTTGGATAGAGTAGTAAGGGGTTAGAACCCCTGTCAGGTTTTATTACATTCTGTGTCCCTGATAAATTTGCCCTCTGTTCTGATCTCTAATGTCACCCGGAATGAAAGTGAAGGTAAATCGAAAATTTTGAGTTGCCACCAAAACAGGAACAGAGGTAAAATCTTCCAATTATGATGTTGGGGAATTTCCCTTACATTGGAAAGATATCCTCTCTCCTTCTGCTGAGTTTAAGACTGTGCGTAAAGAGAAACAGATAACCTCTACGTCATCCAAAATGAAAAAAAGCTATTACATGCACTTTAGGTATGGAGTAATGCTGCTTTATGCTTCTTAAAATATGATGTGAGAATAGCAATGGTAAGATAAAAAAAAAGTGTGTTACCTATAACCTAACCTACCACTTTGGACATTAAAACATGGACTTCAGTAATCACTATTTTTAAGCCATTTTAAATTTCCATTCTAACTGAATCTGTTGGCATTTTAGAAGAGTTTACGGTAATTTTACGGACACTTGAAGCACTTGAATTACAACAAAGAAAACCATTATTTACTCCTGAGTCTACAGCAGAAATATCAATAAATCCTTCCTAGTCCTTCTTTAGATACTATTATCATGCTTGGCTTGAAACCAAAAATTGTTAGTCAAGCTCTGTGCCCAAAATGCCCCTTTCATTTTAATGAATGCAGGTCTTCACTGCCATGAAATAAAAATAGGATATCATAAAGGTTTGTGCCATATTTTAAAGATTCCACAGGGAATATTAGATATTTTAGAGATATTTTAGAGATTCCTGAAGGAAAAAAAATGAAGAGAACACTACAAGTCTCAGCATTTATTTAGCAATAGATTGGCAACATGGAGGCAAAAAGAATTCACACAGTACACCACATCCAAAGAGACATATACAATACCTCAACCCCACATGAAAAATGTTTGGGTTCTTTTGTTGCTCCATAAAGAGAGAGACTGACCTCTAATGATAACCACTACTAATACGGTACCTACAGTATAGCTTAATACATGATACCAATGCTACATTATTACATTTTATGAATACTGAATCTAATAATATAATTATAAAGGCTCCTCATTTTACATTTTTCTCAAAGTCAAAGCATTAAAGTGTCTGTAAACCCTTACATATACCCAGTAAAGTGACTGGTTTTACTGGTTTATCTGCAGTCTTATCCCCTCTACATCTGTTCAAAGTCCAGAATTTATACAGCTTGTTTGAGCTTCCAGAAAACAGGGGGCAGGGAGCTCAGTGAGGCGAGCTGAGAGCTGACTGGAGGGAAGGAACGCACCTCCTTCACACAGCCCACAGGACTAGAGCTGAGGCTGTCAATCACAGGCTGAGTGCTGGAGCTCCCTCCCCTGTCACCTTTTTTCTCTTGGTGTCAGGAAAACTTTTTAGAAGTGACTCATGCACATAGTAGAGAAATAAGGCAGTGGACAGATATTTTCTGTGCTTCTGTGATCCCTGCTAAATAAATGGCTTGGAATTATTTTTTTTTTATCTAGTTACAACAGGAACTTACTCCTCCTATTTTCACTCCAAATGTTTTCTTTAATGTGCCCACGGGACTGAGTGCACTTCAACCTGTCAACCATTACTGGACAGACAAAACAAAAATCGAAGCCCTCGTACACAAGGTCGGAAATTTCCGACAGAAAATGTCCGATCGGACCATGTTGTCGGAAAATCCGCCCGTGTGTGGGTTCCTGCTCTCAAATTTTTTCCGACAACAAAATCCAATCTGACTTTTTCCGATCATGTGTAGGGAATTCTGACGGGCAAAGTGCCACGCATGCTCAGATCAAATTACGAGACCAAAGCTATTGGCTACTAGCCTCTACGTAGTTCCGTAGTACGCAACGAACGTCACCACCTTCGGAATGGTCGGATTTTTCTTTGTCCGACCGTGTGTATGCAACACCAGTTTCGGACAAAATCCGTCGGAATTGTGGTCGGAATTTCCGACCGTGTGTAGGGGGGCTTAGAGAAGGTAGCTATAGCCAGCTCTTCTTTACTTACTATCTTTTGCCCAATGCGTAAGCATTAAATAAGAGCAGAAAGCAGTATAACAAGAATATAAAAAGCATTGCTCAGTTATACAAAAACTATCTACTTCCGTAGCAACAAGTACAAGGTACAGTGGAAAAATCCAATGATTTGCCTTTATTCACCTTCTGTTTTTTATTTTTTTATCCAAGGTACCTTACGGCTTTTCTTCAGCTGTTGGAATTTTAATTAAGGAAGAAAACATTTTGTTTTTAGCATGGAAGAAGTAATCTACATTACAACAGCTACTATTTTATCCATTATAATCCCTTTATATGTAACATTTTATGTTAATTAATGAATTCGTGGCAGCAAAAATTTGAGAGCATGCTCTCAATTTTTCAGGTCGGAAAAATTCCGATCGTCTGTACCAATTCCGACGCGCAAAATTCCTACTGCTCAGAAACAATTCGACGCATGCTCGGGAAGCATTGAACTTCATTTTCTCGGCTCGTCATAGTGTTGTACGTCACCGTGTTCTTGACGGTCGAAAGTTCAGCAAACTTTTGTGTGACCGCGTGTATGCAAGAAAAGCTTGAGCAGAATTCCGTCAGAAAAACCATCCAAGATTTTTCTGACGGAATTTCCGCTCGTGTGTACGGGGCATTAGCTGTGCACAGGTATAGTATATGCGAGTTGCTGATGCCCAGGACTTTCATTCTTGGTCTGGCTTCTGTGGGAGCCTGCTTTTGGGTGCAGTGGCATCACTAGGGTTGGTGTCACCTGGTGTGGTAAAACATGGTGTCAGCCCCCCCCCCCCCCCCCCCCCCCCCCCCCACAATAATTTTTGCAACCTGCGGGAGATAGAGGGGGAAGAGAGAGGGCAGAGAAAGGGGGAGAGAGATGGGGGCAGGCAGAGAGAGCGAGGGGGGCCAGGGAGAAAGATAGGGGGCAGTGAGAGTGGGGGGGGCAGGGGGAGAGAGAGAGCAGGGAGAATGATAGGGGGCATGGAGAGAGAGTGGGGGCAGGGAGAGAGAGAGAGAGAGGGGGTGACAGGGGGAGAGAAAGGTTTTGGAGTGAGAGAGGGGGCAGGGGGAGAGAGAAAAAGGGGAGAGAGATAAGGGGCAGGGAGGGAGAAAGAGAGAGAGAGAAGGGGGGCAGTGAGAGAGGGAGAGAGAGAGGGTAGAGAGAGATGTCAGGAAGAGAGAGAGAGAGAAGGGACAGGAAGAGTGAGAGGGGGGAAGGAAGAGAGGGGGGGGGCAAGGAGAGAGAGAGAGGGGGGGACAGGAAGAGAGAGAGGGCAAGAAGAGGGAGAGAGTGGTGGCAGGAAGAGAGAGAGAAAGGGGGAGGGATGACAGGAAGAGAGAGGGCAAGAAGAGAGAGAGGGGGGTGACAGGAATAGAGAGAGGGGGCAGGAAGAGAGAGAGAGAGGGGGGGACAGGAAGAGATAGGGAGGGCAGAAAGATAGAGAGATAGAGAGGGCAGGGAGAGAGAGGGGGCAGGGGAGAGAGAGAGAGGGCAGGAAGAGAGAGGGGACAGAGGGAGAGAGAGGGCAGGAAGAGAGAGAAGAGGGCAGCGGGAGAGAGAGGGCAGGAAGAGAGAGAAGAGGGCAGGTGGAGAGAGAGGGCAGGAAGAGAGAGAAGAGGGCAGGTGGAGAGAGAGGGCAGGAAGAGAGAGAGTGGGCAGGAAGAGTGAGAGGGGGCAAGAAGAGAGAGGGGGGCAAGAAGAGAGAGAGAGAGGGAGGGCAGGAAGAGAGAGGGGGCAAGAATAGCGAAAGAGGGGGCAGGAAGCGAGGGGGGGGGGGGCAGGGAGAGCCAGAACTGTGATAAAAACACACACACACACACACACACACACACACACACACACACACACACACTGAACTGGATAGACCAGTGTCTTTATTTAACCTCACCAACTATGCAACTATGCAACAGAGCTGCATTCATTTGTGCTTTTTTTTATAAAGAGGTCAGCTTTAAAGGAGAAGTACAACCAAAGCTTGTTCTGCATTTCTGTGACCCATTTTCAGCAGTGGGCTGAAGCCCGCTGTCGGCTGACATCACAGAGCCGGGCTCGGGCAAGATCGCGATAATGAAGTCGGGATCCATCGACATGCCTGGACCGGCACCCGGCTCTCAGCCCATAAGCGAGCTGCTGAGAGCCTGAGCCGTCTGTTTCTGTCCCCTCCACAGCCCAGTGCTCCAGTGAGCACGAGGGGGTGGGGGGGGGGGCAGAGCAGAGAGCTGCTGACTAATAGTCAGCAGCTCTCTGCTCGGGGAGCTCTGAGAGCCAAGCGATCTGCGGGGTTCGATTGGTCGGTTCCCAGTATAAGAGCCGGCAGGGGACAGATGCTGCATCCACCTAGGTAAGAATGATTTAGGAAAAAAAAAAAAAAAAACATACTTCTCTTTTAACCACTTGCCGACCAGCCACAGTACATATACTGTGGCAGGTTGGCTCTATTGCGCAAAACCTGTATGTCCTTCATGCAAAGGATACTGTGGCCGCGCGCGGGTCCGGCGGACTCGATGTCCACTGGCCACCCGCGATCACTCCACAGAGAGGCAGAACGGGGATCAGCCTATGTAAACAAGGCGGATCCCAGTTCTGACAGGGGACAACATGAAGATCTGCTGTTCCTAGTGATCAGGAACAGCCATCTCTGTTGTCCCAGTGAGCCCATTCCCCACACAGTTAGAACACACATCGCCCCCTAGTGTTAACCCCTTCCCTACCAGTGTCATTTAGACATTGATCAGTGCATTTTTTTTATCACTGTAATAATGTCACTGGTCCCAAAAAGTGTCACTCAGGGTCAGATTCGTCCGCCGGAATGTCACAGTCACGTAAAAAAAAAAAAAAAAAAAAACACAGATCACCGCCATTACCAGTTAAAACAATAAAAAAAAAATAAAAGTCCATAAATCTATCCCCTATTTTGTAGATGCTATAACTTTTGCACAAATCAATCAATATACGTTTATTGGGATTTTTTTTTCACCAAAAATATGTAGAAGAATACATATTGGCCTAAACTGATGAATAAATTTTTTTTTATATATTTTTTTTTGATATGTATTATAGCAGAAAGTAAGTTGTTTATAGCGCAAAAAATAAAAACCGCAGAGGTGATCAAATACCACCAAAAGAAAGCTCTATTTGTGGGAAAAAAAGGACATCAATTTTGTTTGGGTACAGTGTCGCATGACCGCGCAATTGTCAGTTAAGGCGAAGCAAAAAATGGCCTGGTCATTAAGGGGGTAGATCCTTCCAGGGCTGAAGTGGTTAAGATAAGTCTGGTGGTGTGATGACCACAGTGTGATGGGAAAGATCTTCCACTGTAACTTATGAAAGGTCTGCACAGCTATGGCAGCCTTTAGATCGTAAAAAATCTCTACCAGTATGGAGACTGTATACTTTAATTTAGTTATCTTCTTCATATAATGCAATAGTGTACTGATAGGCAGAGTAGCTTTGTTTGCCTTTGGTTGGGCCTGTGGCAATGAGCGTTTGTTCGCTAAAGCAGATTTTGCATTACCATACAAGCCTATTGGAATCCAAAAACAGCTTGAAGCAGGTCAGAAGGAGGCCAACTGCAGGTCAAATTAACCTGTCAATTAATTTGCGAAAAATCTCGGAATAGTAAAATACTGACGACAAACTGGCCCAACAGGGGCCTTATAATATAGGCTCTGCTGAAGGTCTAGGTCCAATTAGAATCATAAAAAGGTTATTAAACCAATATGTGATCACAAATAATGTATTTCTCAAGTTACATAACTGGTGCCAGCACATTCTTTTTTAATTATAAAACCTCTTTTCATGCATCACAGGAATATATGATAACCAGGACATACACTACATCTGTATCACCTGCTTGTGACTCCCCCTCACCTCTGCCCATTCATACCATGCCTATCTGCTGTACTTGACAAAAAAGATGCTTGAAAGTGGTTGTAAACCCTTACCTATACCCAGTGAAGTGGTTAACTTACATAAGTTGTACCTGTTTATCTGCAGCAACTGTACTGTACAGCCTTGTAAAACTCATATTAAAAGCATTTTTCACACTCACAAAGCAAGGGGTGGGGGGCAGCAGTTACACACTACAAGAGCTGTGAGAGCTGATTGGAGGGAACAGACACACCCCCTTCATGCATCACTCAGGAACAGAGCTAGAGCTGTCAATCACAGGTGGTGTGCTAGAAGTCCCTCCCCTGTCACCTTTTTAGCTCTTGGTGTCAGGAAAAATTGTCAGAAGTGACTGATATTGATAACAAATGAACTAGACAGCAGAGAGAAATTACACTTTGGAGAGAGGCAAGTAAATACTATAGAAATGTGCTTTGTTCAGATTTCATGTCTGACATTCTTTAACCACTTTAAGTCTTGTATACAGCTATATCTTCTGCTAGGTCTAGGCAGATCACTTAGCAATGTAGAAGGGTCATTCTTACAAAACATGCTCTATATACAGCCAGAAATAGTCCCCTCTGCCTTTCAGTCTGGCCTACTTGCTTCTCTTATTATGCCTCTTGAGAAGAAGGAACGTCTAAGTGCTGAGCTGAAAGTACGGATATGCATCTATGAATCAGCAGATTTTAAGGAAATGAACATGTGCGATGACAGGTTCCATTTAGGAACCTTCATTTTCCTTCATATCCATCTATCGTTTCAAACTTTTAGGCCCTAAATATCAGTTGGCACCTGGGAGGATTTGAACAATACACACAGTTCTCATTCAAACCCCCAAATTTATATTTCAGCTATGGATATAGCCCTGCAAGCTAAATCACCTACCATATTCTCATTTTGCTTTGGAAAATCCTCTTCTGGCCAGACTTTAGGCCTCATGCACACTGGATGTTATAATAACGTTATAAAAACGCCAGTAGCTTTGCAGTGAGTTTTTCAACATTTTTGCAATAACATTTTTCAGCGTTTTTTTTTTTTTTCAAAAACGGTAAAAAAAACGCTGGTGAGACGAGTTTTTGAGCGTTAATCGCCGGTTTTCTGTGTTTGCCGTTAGAGCGGTTTTACAGCTGAAAAACTCCTCTCAGAACCCACAAGTTTTGGGGTTTTTTTACAGCTAAAAACAGTTGATAACAGCCTATGTGTGCATCTTTGTGGGCCTCCCTGGTGGTCCTGGCTGCATTCCTGGTGGTCCTGGACAGGCATCCGTCGGGGGGGCTGCGCTGATAAACAATCAGCACAGACCTCCCCCTGTCAGGAGACCAGCCAATCGGCTCTCCTCTATTCACGTCTGTTGACAATGATCAGCTGTGATTGCACACGGCTGATCACGTGGTAAAGAGCCTCCATCAGAGGCTCTTTACCAAGATCAGTAATGCGGTGTGTCAGACTGACATACCACAACAGCGATCACCGTGCTGCGCGCCCACTAGGATGCGCGATCCCGTCTTATCCTAGTGGATGTCATATGACACCCAGTCAGGATAACTGAACCACTTTCCGGCCGTCATTTTACTATAGGCGGGAAGTGGTTAAGGTAAAATGTTCTCTTCTATAGTTCCCTCTGATATATAACATTAAGCTCCGCAGTGGATGTCATTTATAAAAATATGCGGTATAATAGCTTATTTCAGAGCGCTGTTCGATGCTCAGCTGTCTGCTGATCTCCTCTACCGATCCGATAGCTGCAGGAGGAGGTGCTGGGAAACCCCAGCTGACGTCAGCCGGGAAGAGGAGAGGAGGAGACCGGCAGACAGTCCCTCTGAAGTAAGCTATTACACCACATATTTTTATAAATGACATCCACTGGGGAGCTTAATGTTAAATATCAGAAGAAAAACACTTTTTTTTTAGAGCAGGAGGGGAGGATCGGGGAGCTGACAGGCAGGGAGGGGAGGGGAGGGGAGAGGTGAACAGAAGGAGACACAGAAACAGGAGAGGAGAGCTGCGGATGATGGAGGCACGTACACTGACCACAGTGTCAGGGCTCAGCAGCCCTAATATATCGTGGTCAGCGTACAGAGGGAAGGGTAGAAACCGGCAGGATCAGCCATGTTTTTTAGGTGATATGGGGGGCCAAATTACACAGCTCAAGCACTGTGCTGTATAACATGTTTTAACCGCTTCCCGACTGCCTCACGCCGATGTACGTCGGCAGAATGGCACGGCTAGGCAAAAACCACGTACAGGTACGTGGCCCTTTAAGAGCCTAGCCGTGGGTCGCGAGCACGCCGCCGGTCGGGAGCTCCGTGACCACGGCCGCGGGACCAGCGGACCCGATCGCCGCTGGTGTCCCGCGATCGGGTCACAGAGCTGAAGAACGGGGAGAGGTCTGTGTAAACAAACCTCTCCCCGCGCTTCCTACTCTGCCTGTCATTGATCGGCTGTTCCCTGTCATCGGGAAAGCCGGTCAATGACGTCAGATGTCAGCCCCGCCCCCTAATGTTAAAAAAACACACGTCACAGCCCATAACCCCTCCCCCTAGTGGTTAACTCTTTCACTGCCAGTGTCATTTATACAGGAATCAATGCATTTAAATAGCATTGATTGCTGTATAAATGACAATGGTCCCAAAAATGTGTCAAAAATATCCAATGTGTCCGCCATAATGTCGCAGTCACAATAAAAATCGCTGATCGTCGCCATTACTAGTAAAAAAAAAAAAAATATTAATAAAAATGCTATAAAACTATCCCCTATTTTGTAAATGCTATAACTTTTGCGCAAACCAATCAATAATCGGTAATTGCAATTTTTTTTACCAAAAATATGTAGAAGAATATGTATCGGCCTAAACTGAGGAAAAAAAAAAATTTTTTTTATATATTTTTTGGGGATATTTATTATAGCAAAAAGCAAAAAATATTGCATAGAGCATTTGCTCTATTTTTGTTTATAGCGCAAAAAATAAAAACCGCAGGGGCGATCAAATACCACCAAAAGAAAGCTCTATTTGTGGGAAAAAAAGGACGCCAATTTTGTTTGGGAGCCACGTCGCACGACCGTGCAATTGTCAGTTAAAGCGACACAGTGCTGAATCGCAAAAAGGGGCCTGGTCCTTTGGCTGCCAATTGGTCCGGGGCTGAAGTGGTTAAGGAAACAGGATCCAATTTTTTGGGGTTTTTAGGTTAACAAACGTTTTAAAGTCAAAACATTCATGTTTTATATACATTTCTGGTACTGTAGGTATCAGAAGGGCAGATTGAAGCTCTGCCAAGACTGTAGATTTGTCAGGCTTTATCAAAAGTTAAAAATATTAAGAATGGCCATGAAAGCACTGTCGCAGTGTCCCCTAAGCAGTTAATTTGCACAGAGAAACACTATTAAAAAAACTGAAAAGAACTGTAAACAAGCCTTTCTCAGTGTGAAGGATGACACTATGATATTTTAAGAACTGCCAAATGCTTCTGCCAAAGAATCTGTTTCTAAAGCACCGCTTCTCAAGGAAACAAATGCCAGGCAGAAAATACTCTCTCGCATAAGTCTATGGGGTTAATTTACTACAGGCAAATAGGCTGTTTATTTTGCAAGGGAATTATCACTTTGCAGTGGAATGTGGTGAAGCTCAGATGATTTTCATCATCCAGTCATTTTTCAAGCTATTTTTTTTTTTTTTACCTTGGACGTGATTGGGTATTCTTTGCAAGGTGAATTTTAACCGCATTCACTAAGCTATGGGGAAAATTCCCTTTCAAAGTGAAAACTCCCCTTACAAGGTGAACAGGTTATGTGCATTTAGTAAATCAACCCCTATGTGTGTTTGGTGCATGTTTTCCATGAACAGCTTGCATGATTTTCAGAATTATGCATGTCCGGATAAAACTACATTTAAGCAATGAGAAAATGTCATTACATAGCTCAATCCACAGAAGTAAGTCAGTGTCTCCTGCTGTCACGGCAGGTGGACATCACTTTGACACTGAAGACCCCAATCCTATTAGCTGGTCTTGTGTCAGCTTCAGAGTAATTTATTTCATTATCTATATATAGATTATCTGAAGACAAAGAGGGGTTCATTTACTAAAGTAACATTAAATCATTTTAAGCCAAACCTATGTTTACTTAAAATATACTAAAAGGTTCTGTTTTATTTTTATTCCCTTCACCCCGATTGGGTATTTAAAATGATCAATCAATGTTAGTAGATCAGGCCAGGAATGAGGAACAGTCCTCCTCTCTTACACAAAAATCAGCTATTTTGTAGTGTACATTATGAAGATTTATTTTGTTTGCGGCATAGGTCTTCCTTATATTGCTATGCTTATATCTCCATTTTATACAAATTATTAAATGTTGAATTACATTTTATATAATTCAAATTAACGTGCCATCTTGCTCATTCAGGACAAAAGCGGTTAACAGCCAACCTCGCCTGCTATTGATCTTCAACTTTCCCACACGTCCTTGTAGCCGCCTTGTTTGCCTGTCAAAGTCCCAATAAAAAAAAAAAACCCTGTATAAGTTGTGTTTTGGCCTGTTGCAGAGCTTGCATATGGCTAAATAATTTTCCCTATTAGGCCTGGCAACTGGCATCCCAGACACTGAGCACGGGATGGGGGATGAAGTGGAAAGGGTTACATGCAGCCCCATATCTGAAAAATCATAGGTTTCTGGCTCCGAAAGAGTATGCCACAGGAGCACAGGGAAGGTAAGTATAAGCAACGAAGGGCAAAGACTATGCCGTGGACCTGTTACTTTGCCCTGTATAGACAATTGGCAGGTTTTCCTAAAGGCCATTACAGTGCATCCAGAAAATATTCACAGTGCTTCACTCTTTCCACATTGTGTTATGTTACAGCCTTATTCCAAAATGGATTAAATTTCATTTAAATTCTACAAACACTACCCCATAATGACAACGTGAAAGAAGTTTGTTTAAAATCTTTGCAAATTTATTGAAAATAAAAAAATTCAGGAGGTGAAGTTATGTGACCACTCAAAGTTATGTAACTTGGTTTTCCTCCTCCTGACACTGCCTTTTTTTACATATACGGAGTGCTCTCTGCAGTGTTATGCAGATAAAACTGTGTAGGGCATTGCAGGACACACACTGTGATGAATTACCTACAAAATGCAGGCATAGTATAAACACTGCAGTGTTCTGTGTACAGCAGAGAGAACTCATCAGTCAGCTGCTTCTCCTTTCACTATCCAGTCATAGGGTGGGGGTGGGACCTGTAAGTGAAAGTGAAACTGTAGCAGAAAGGGCTGTGCTAGGTGAAAGAGCTGTGTAAATCTAGGGACAAGATGGACAGGCATACAAATCCTTTGGAAGATAAAACTACTCATAGATGTATTTCATCTATGTAATTAGTTGTATGCCTGAGTTCTTACTGCTGTATGCCATGTTTAAAAAAAAAATTACATTTAAAGTGATTCCAAAGGTTGGAATAAAAAATAAATACCAAACATCTTATACTTACCTGCTCTGTACAATGGATTTGCAGAGAGGAGACCTGATTCTTTTCTTTTTTGGTCCCCCCCACCGGCGGTCCTGACTCCTCCCTGCTGCCGAGTGCCTCCAATAGCAAGCCTTAAGTAGGCTCGCTCCTGAGCCACGCTCCTGTAAATAGACATTGTCAATACACACACAGAGCGTGGAGTGGCCCCGCCCCTCGCTCTCTCCTCATTGGCTCCCTGGCTGTGATTGCTGCTTGCTGTGTGAGCCATTGAGAAGAGATAGACCCGGTAGAGCCGCTGCTCTCATGCCTGTTGCTGGATTGAGATGGGGCTCAGGTAAGTATAAGGGGAGGCTGGGGGAGCTGCACACAGAAGGTTTTTTAAATTCATGCATAGAATACATAAAGGTAAAACACCTTCTGCCTTTAGAACCACTTTATTGTAAACTGTTAGTAGTAATAAATAAAAAAAGTATAAAACTATTACCTTTCTGGCATCCATACGACCGATTTTGGCTCCCTTGAAGAGCCTTGATAGCTAAAGAGTCTACAGCATCTGACACACTTCCAGGTGTATCAGATGCCTGGTCCCCCACTGTGATTCCTTCCACACCCCACATGTCACATGGTAGAGATATAGGGGATTGCGTATGGAACCACAGTATGCAGTGCTGGACCAAGCACCTGCCACTCCTAACATACAGTGCAAGAAGCCCAGGCTCTACATCTTTACCTCCTTGCTAAGACAGACAGTGTTCAAATATAGTTACAATTAATAACGAAAATCTGCCTGCACAATACAGACAAAGTTCATTATGGCAAACACAACTGCCCACCCACCTAATAAACAAAGAGAATTACCTAGGAATTTTTCGTGCTGGAGGGTCCAGAATAGAGTATCGAAAAAAGGTAAGCTGCAATTTTCAAATACCGTATGTACTTAAGTATAGGTCGATCCGAATATAAGCCGAGGCCCTAATTTACCACAAAAAAATGGCAAAACGCATTGACTCGTGTATAAGCTGAGGTTGAGAAATGCAGCAGCTACTGTAAGTGGAAAAGAGGTCAACAATGCCCATCTGCAGCTGCATACCTCCCTGTGTCCTGTGCATGTCTACCTGTGTCTATTGCATACCTCCCTGTGTCCTGTGCATGCCTCCCTGTGTCCTGTGCATGCCTACCTGTGCAGATCTGCCTACCTCACTGTGTCCTGTGTACCTCCCTGTGTCTATTGCAGCTAAAGCGGCCAAGGGTTTAAAGGGACAGGGTATTTTTAATTTAAGCACCAAGTCACTTTCAGAGTCAGAACAAGCTATTTTAGATAAGGGTTTAAAATTTGCACCCCCTAGGGGGTTGAATAAATTCCATACTTTCATGGATGTCCATAAGTTTGTTCGTAAATTGAACATTAAAAGGTACATGACTATGAACACTTACGACAGGGAGACCAATGCTAGTAATATAGTTGTTGAACCTGTTGTCCATTCTGGCTTGCGTAACGCCTCATTGTTCAACCCGCCTGGAGCATTGGCTCCATCTTTAAAGGTCTTTAGAGACGTCATGTTGAGGGACCTCGACCTTATGGAGGTGAAAAAAGTTAGGATGACAAAATCCCTACAGGATGGGTTGGACTCACTCTGCAGGAGAAAGGATTTGGTTATCAGGCCTGCGGACAAGGGGGGGGGGGTATTGTGGTTTTGGATAGAGAGATGTACATGACCGAGATGTATCGCATCGTTGGAGACACCGCCACTTATAGTCAATTGCCCTCAGACCCTAAGGTTCACTACACTAGGGAACTGGAGGAGCTGATAGCTGGTGGACTCTCCTCAGGGATCCTCGACTCTAGGGAGGCCTTCTATCTCGTCCCTAGGGCTCCACGGACCCCTGTCCTCTATTATCTACCTAAGGTGCACAAAGATCCGGTTTGCCCCCCGGGACGCCCTATAGTAAGTGGAATAGATTCCATTACATCCCGGGTGGGCAAATATATCGATGTGTACCTACAACCTTTAGTTGGGAAAATGCCCTCCTTTCTTAAAGACTCCCGACATGTGATAAATCTTCTAAAGAATTTGAGGGTTACTGAGAATACATGGTTGGTGACGGCCGACGTCACCTCTCTGTATACCGTTATCCCTCACGAACTAGGTTTGGAGGCGGTACAGGGGTATCTTCAGCGTGACTCTGGGTTGCCAGAGGAGCAAATTAAATTCCTGATGATATTACTCAGATTCGTTGCTACACAAAACTATTTTTGGTTCGACAATCAATTTTTTCGTCAGATCACTGGAGTTGCCATGGGGGCCAAATATGCCCCTAGTCTGGCCAATTTATTTATGGCCAGGTGGGAGGAGGATGTCATCTATGCCCAGAATGTGCCTCAATTGACCTTCTGGGCTAGGTATATCGATGACATCCTCCTCCTATGGGATGGTGACTCCGGTGATCTTGACTCTTTCATGGAGTCTTTGAACCGGAATTCGAGGGGCATCGAATTGAAGTATGAAAAGAGCCAGACTCTTATACATTTTTTAGACCTTAACATCAGGATACAGGATGATCAAATTGTTACTGCGACCCATTTTAAAGCCACGGATAGAAATTCTTTTATACCTATCGATAGCTGTCACCACGCTCCGTGGCTCAAGTCTGTGCCTAAAAGCCAGTATTTACGACTGAGACGTAATTGTTCTGATCTTGCTGTATTCCAAGATCAGGCCAAAGTCCTAACACAAAGATTCTTGGAAAAGGGGTACGGCGAAGAATTCCTTGTCGAAACTCTGAATTCCGTGGAAAATTTGGAAAGGGACAGTCTTTTAGTGGAGAAGGGTCCCCATGCACGGAATGATTTCCAGGGTGGAGTTCCCTTCA
The DNA here is from genome assembly GCA_028564925.1 of Lithobates sylvaticus. Lineage (NCBI taxonomy): Eukaryota > Metazoa > Chordata > Amphibia > Anura > Ranidae > Lithobates > Lithobates sylvaticus. The sequence continues at coordinate 233,103,830 of CM053026.1, forward strand.
TGACCACCTATTCCGTGCAGCATAACAATATAAAGAAGCTGGTCAACAAACACTGGCACATAGTCTCTAATGATCCTGTTCTTAGAGAAGTGGTCCCAGAGAAACCTAGGGTTGTCTTTAGAGGGGTGCCATCCCTAAGACATAAAATTGCCCCAAATGTTATTAACCCCCCTATATCAACAAGAGGATTTTTTGACCAATTAACGGGGTATTATAAATGTGGGAAATGTCGTGTTTGCTCATTGAATACTGCGTCAGGCAGACGCACCACGACCTTCAGGTGTACCGCTACAGGGGCCACACATACCATCAAACCTTTCATTACTTGTGCCACTACGGGGGTGGTCTACATGTTGCAGTGTCCCTGTGGCCTGCAATATGTGGGACGTACCAAACGGCCCCTGCAGGTACGCCTGAATGAGCATATAACCAATATCCTTACTGGGTTTCCGAAACATTCTGTTTCGAAACACTACCTACTTCACCACAAAAAAAACCCTAACAACACGTTATTTTTAGGGATTGATAAATTTAAGCCAAACTGGAGGGGTGGTTCCTTGGTTAGGGAGATCTCTAGATCAGAAATGGGGTGGATACATAGGCTCAAATGCTACACCCCCTTCGGGTTGAACATTGACACTGATGTCAATGCTTTTATTGATAACTCTTGAAGGTTTCCACTTGTTCTTAAATATGAGATTTTAATATATGGTTTTATTATTGTGTATTATTGTTGTCATCTACAGTCTAATCTGGGATGCGGACAAGTGCGACGAGGTTTGGGATGAAATTTTAACTGGTACACTGTTACACACTTTTTAGGTGGTCATCTCACTATGACACTTCCCCTTTTTTTACATTCACTTTTAGTGGTTTGTATCAATTTAATTTATATCATATTTTTATCACATCACTACATAATATTTATATCATATTATGTTCTATATATGTCCATTTGTTTAGAATCATATATATATTTATTCACGTTTTATGGGATCAATTTCCCATGTTTACATTTGTTTCACTTATATCACCTTTGGTCACATATAGGGTCATATCATATTTATATTTCTTATATAATTTATATATATATTTTCATAATATATTCTCTCATTATGGGATTGATTTCCCATGTTTACATTAATATATCACTCATATCACCTTTGGCTACGTATATGGTTCTCTTTAGGAGTTTTTTATCTGTGCACACTTACAATAACATTAGATCACAGATAGAGGGAGACATTTTCGGTCCCAATATATTTACTTGTAAGACTGATCATCCCCCGCTAAATACACATTTCAATATAATATTGTTTTGACACAGTTTATATATATTTTTTTTATTTTAATTTCAGAATTTGTATCTAAGTCCCTTCATTGATACTATGAAAATCTATTTATGGATGCGTTCTGACTCTATATTTGATGGCAGTCCTCACAGACATTTGCCCATAGAGATTAGTGTGATTGCCCATTTTTAAAATGGCGGTTTTGAGTTTAGTCACATGACCGCATCCCAGAATGAGGCTTGGTTATATAATGGTGGTGCGTTGCTGCGTCGCCCGTTCCCCATTGATGACGGTAATTGTACCGAAACTAGTCTGGGAAGGCGCGCAGTGACGCCACCACGCTCAGGAGGACGGGCTACAGGATCCGACCGGCCGGCGGATGTTTTTTATGCTCCAATCTGAATTTTAATGTGAGTTTATCTTATGCTTTTAAAATAAATATTTAGTACTGGTTTACGCTATGGGTACCCCTTCTCTTCTTTTATACTACAATGCACTGCTGAGTGTATGAATGGAGTACCGGGAGGAATAAGGGACGCCAGGCTCGTATTATCCATTTGGTGATCGCAGGATTTCATCGCCAGGTTATCCATAGCCATTTCCACAGAGCTCTATATGCTCAGACTTCTGGTAAGAGCATAGCAACACTGGTGGAGGGATTCTATGTCACCAAATACATTACCTCACTGCGGTGTTGATTCTGTGATTATCCTTGATGTGGACATTCCCTTCAACTTGTGTACCATCTACCCTAGCTGTTTTTGTGCTCATAACATTCCAGCTACATTTGGACTTTAAAATCTAGGACTGGACACAGTGATTTTTTGGAATTATTTTTGTCTGTTATATAGTAATTTTTAATTTTTTGTTTGTTCTGGCGCTGCTTCCTTTTTATCTTCTTATGCTTGGTGTGTGTATCCCACTTTGAGCGGCGGCCTGCTTTTTTGTCCCCCCCCCCCCCCTTTTCTGGTTTTACCATTTAAGGTAGTATTATGCTTTATTAGCGCTGTTTTAATTTATTTCCCCTCTATTGCAGCCTACCTGTACCAATCTGCATCCTCTCTGTGTCCTGTGCATTCCTCCGTGTGCCGATCTGCAGCTCCGTGTGCCGTTTTGCATCCCCTGTGTGCCGCTCTGCATCCACCGATCAGCGTGTCATAAAAACATACGGCGGCCATTCCAGTGTTCAAAAGCCACGCCTCCTCCTCATCTGTGATAGGCAGAACACTCAATTTCCCAGCAGTCAGTGTTCTGCCTATCACGGACATCCGCTCATCCTCATACCACGGACGAGGATGAGAGGATGTCCGTGATAGGCTGAACACTGACTGCTGCGAAGTTGAGTGTTCCGCCTATCACAGACAAGGAGGCGTGGCTTTTGAACACTAGAATGGCCCCCGTCTGTCTGCATGACATGCTGATCAGGTAGGCAGACGGCGGCAACTCGAGTATAAGCCGAGGGGGGGCACTTTCAGCCTTAAAAAAAGGGCTGAAATTCTCAGCTTATACTGGAGTATATACGGTATTTCTTTTTAGGTTATGCTATGTGAATGGAGATATGTAACAATTATAAAGTAGGTGTTATCCTACTTCGGCTACAAATGTGGAAAAACACTTTAAGGTAACACTGCTGTTGGTTTTTGCATGATTTTTAAAATGCTAACATCTAACTGTTAAAAGCGAAGTATGAGGTTTGAAAAAAAAAAAAAAAAACAACCTACATACTCACTTCATCGATCTGATGCTGCATTTGTCCCCCGCCTCCTCTACACCAAGAACTAAGTAATCAAACACCGTTGATCGCTCAGTTCTGGTTCTTCATTGAGCAGAGAGCGGTAACTGTCAGTCATTGGCTCTCTGCTCTGCCCCCCCTCCAACACTCCCTGGAGCCCTGGACTATGGAGGGGACTGGAGCAGCTGCCTCAGGCTCTCAGCAGCATACTGAGAGGCTGAGTAAGCTGCAAGTAAGGCATCTGGGTGGATCCCGACATTAAAGTTAGGATCTCTCCAGAGTCTGGACCGACTGAGTGATGTCAGCCGACAGCAGACTTTAGTCGCTGTCGGCTAAATATGGGTCACATGACTGCAGAGCTAAGTGCACCCCTGTGACCTACAGGAGAAGTAGGGCCAAAAAAGCTTTGATCCTACTTCTCCTTTAGAAAATGCTAACACGGAAAACCGCTAAAAAACGCTAATAAATGCTAAAAACGCCATTGCAAAAACGTTAAAAAAAAACTTTGAAAAACTCACTGCAAAGCTACTGCCGTTTTTATAATGTTATTTTAACGTCCAGTGTGCATGAGGCCTTAATAGTAAAAAAACATTTTCTAACATGGACCTAAGAAATAACAAGAGACGCCTGCTTATCAAAGAGAGTGCAGGGATGGCAGAGATGTAGCATTTACTAATTTCTATAACCATGATTCTAAAATGTCCTATTCTAAGTACACATGAAGCAAACTTGAGGCTGTTCAACCTAAGATCAGACTCAGGCACAATCACAGGAGACCTGAAGCCAGTAGCTCTCACTGAGACCAGGTTCACATATGTGGCCAAGTTTTTTGCCTGGGGTCCGATGCGTGTCTGTTCACCAGTTTAGGTGTGATTCAAGTTTGAATTTGTGCCTGAATTCGCACCTGAACCAGACCCAAACACGCACAGGACCCTTTTTGAATGCGGACCATTGCCGCCCCGGATCTGTGGGAACTGGCTCCATTGAGAGACGGTCACACTCGCCTGTCATGCAAATTGGATGCGGGAAATCCGCATCCAATTCGCATACATGTGAACCCGGCCTTAGGAATCCTCAGGATTCAATAGTGAATGATGGTGGTGCAGAGGTATACACTGTATTATTTTTACACTATATTCCAGAGAAAAGAGAATGTGATTTAATGATCTATCTGTATAAACAGCGATTACAAACACATTAACATTTACTGCCAGACAGTTTGATACTATCAGGCAGTGGTAAGCTGTGAAGATGTTAAATTAACATGATGAATGATTAATGAGTATTTAATGGGTATTTTCACTTTCACCTGCAGGTATAACTCCCCTTCACTCTTGAAGATTTTACCATGAAAAACACCTCGCTGGCATGCTGACAGGCTTACTCAATAAAGCAGCATAAAGAGCAATATTCATGTGTAAAGTGCAGCAATGAATGTCAACCAATCAAATATGTATCAGCTTACAGAAATTAAATGCACGTCCTGATTTAAAGATTTAAGATTACTAAACAGTTGAATTCTGATTGGATGCCATGGGTTACAGCACTGTGTTTGTTGGCTTATAAATAAACCTGCTTGTGTACTCTCTTTGTTCATCCATGTACATAAATAAGAAATAAATGTACACTGCATATGAAGAGGAGGATTAGTGGCATCCACGTCACACAGGGGATAAAGAATGGGCCTACTTTTAAAAAGCAAAGTATGACTAAAGCTTTTTTGCTCATACTTCTCTTCTGAGTCACAGAAATGCACTTACTTGTGCTCTCCTGTACCCTAGAATCAGCCGACAGTGGACTTAAGCTCACTGTTAGTTGACGTCACAGAGCCACCCCAGGCTCTGGAAGGGTCCTGACCATATTGTTGGGATGCACTCAGCACCCTGACAGCTGGCTCTGGCTCTCAGCGAATGGCTGAGATCTGAAGCCAGCTGTGCCTGCCCCATCCCCTCCCTGGCGCTCCAGCCCCTCCAGTGCTGGAGGGGCTAAGTGGACAGCAGTGGCTGAGAGTCACCACTCTCCACTGCGAGAAAAAAGGGAACTGAGTGATCAGAGGTCATGTGATCGCTCAGTTCTTAGGCTTAGAGCCAGCATGGGACAGTTGCATCAGAGCAATGCTGCAGGATGGAGGTGAGTAAGTATATTTGATTTTTCACATACCGTATACCAGCCCTCAAAATCTCTACTCACCTGCTCGCGAGTGGAAATAAGAGGAGGGCGAGCGTTTTGGCTTGGCTCAGGCGGGTTTGCTCGGCTTGGGCGGGGAGGAAGGTCAGCCGGCTCAACTCGTCGCGGCTCCGGCGGGTCCAGTCGGCGCGCCAGACGGCTAGGGCGGGGGGCGTGTTCGGACGGGGAAGCGGGTCCACTGGGCTCGGACGGGGAGACGAGCCAGGCGGCTAGGGCGGGGGGCGTGTTCGGACGGGGAAGCGGGTCCACTGGGCTCGGACGGGGAGACGAGCCAGGCGGCTAGGGCGGGGGGCGTGTTCGGACAGGGAAGGTTGTTTGAACTTCCAACCAGCTGACAGTTCCTATGGAATGACTGTTATTGTAGCAGATTGGATTTCTGCTTTAAAAATAAAAGACAGGAGAAAATGTACAGCTACATAGCTGTAAGTTTAGCTTGACTTGAGAATTTGAATTTCTAAACTGTCAGAGAAACTTCTTTTGTAGATATTGCCAGTTGGGCTAGCAATATATGTAGAAACCAGTAGCAGCTGATGCTAGCAAGCCACTGGCCTGGTGCACACTGTGCAGCCACATAAAGGTGCCTTGCAAGAAGGGTGAGTGGGAGAAGAAGAGGATCCTGCCATCTCCAAGGCAGAAGCTCCTTCTTATTCATGCAGGCTGATGGCAGGGGCAGGTAGGTTGTAGCTGCTTTTTTGCAGCAGCCCCACTCTTTCAGCGTACGTGTGGTGAAGAGAGCTCTGTACTGGAATGGGGGAAGGGGGGTAAGCTCTGTACTGGGGGAGAACTTGGGAGTAAACAGCACATCTCTCAGCCCTGCACTTAGTACATAGCACTCCTCTCAACCCTGCACTCGGTACATAGCACACCTCTCAACCCTGCACTCGGTACATAGTGAATCCCTCAACCCTGCACTCGGTACATAGCCCACCTACCAACCCTGCACTCGGTACATAGCGAATCCCTCAACCCTGCACTCGGTACATAGAGCATCTCACAACCCTGCACTCGGTACATAGAGCATCTCACAACCCTGCACTCGGGAAATAGCAAATCCCTCAACCCTGCACTCGGTACGTAGTGCATATTTACTTAAAAAGGCAGTGCCTATAGTAGCCAATAATATTTTATCCTTATTTTATTTATCACAGTCAGATCAATGAAATATGCTTTATGTTAATATTGTTAAAGTTGTTGTTGTGCAAAAAAATTTTTTCAGTGTCATTTCATGAGATAATTTATGAGGGCTTGTTTAGGGGTGGAATTAGGGGCGGGCAAGGTAGGGATTGGTTGGGGCAACTGGTGCGAGTAACTCTTAAGGCCTGGCTAGTAGCTCAGGACTTAAAATTTTGAGCCCTGCCCTGTACATCTCCTTTAACCACTTCAGCCCCGGACCAATTGGCAGCCAAAGGACCAGGCCCCTTTTTTTTTTTTTTTTTCAAATTTTTTATTTTGCAAAAGACATAGAAACATGGAATACAACATCCAAATGTAATAACATGTAAAACTTATTCAAGTGATACGTCAGATAAGAATTTCTAAACACGGGTGTATTGTTTATGTGACTCTAGAGAGGTGGGAACAATGGTAGCCTCCGGGATATCTCTTAAGGTATCTTTAATTGCCTCGGTACCTTTGGGCTTATTAGAATAGATCTCCTTCTGTCAACTTAGTGAGCATGACTTCGATCACTTCATGGCAATTTTAACTTTGGACGGTTCCATGAGTCCTGTCCCGGTTTCCATAAAGTTAAGAGAAGGGGAAAGGAGCTCAGAAAGGAAGAATTAGAAATACTGGAAAGAGAAAAAAAAGAGGGGGGTACAGCAGGGGCGGGAAGGGGCAGGGATAGGAGCTTGGGGTAAGGGGAGGGGGTGCTGTGGGGAACCAGGAGGTAGCACACCGTCCATGTCTGAACCTGTTCCCAGGGGGGACCTGGGCTCACAGTCTGATCATCGGCCCACGTCTACTGGTGAGTTGTGTAGGGTCAGGGTATCCCTTTCCATAAGAGACTGTCCCTCATCAGAGAATATGAACATATTCCACCCCAACCAGACCTTAGTAAATTGTTCAGGGACCAGGCCCCTTTTTGCGATTCGGCACTGCGTCGATTTAACTGACAATTGCGCGGTCGTGCGACGTGGCTCTCAAACAAAATTGGCGTCCTTTTTTTCCCACAAATAGAGCTTTCTTTTGGTGGTATTTGATCGCCCCTGCGGTTTTTATTTTTTGCGCTATAAACAAAAATAGAGCGACAATTTTGAAAAAAATGCAACATTTTGTGCTTTTTGCTATAAGAAATATCCCCAAAAAATATATAAAAAAACTTTTTTTTTTTCTCAGTTTAGGCCGATACGTATTCTTCTACATATTTTTGGTAAAAAAAAAAAAAAAAAACGCAATTAGCGATTATTGATTGGTTTGCGCAAAAGTTATAGCGTTTACAAAATAGGGGATAGTTTTATAGCATTTTTATTAATATTTTTTTTTTACTAGTAATGGCGGCGATCAGCGATTTTTATTGTGACTGCGACATTATGGCGGACACATCAGACATTTTTGACACATTTTTGGGACCATTGTCATTTATACAGCAATCAATGCTATTTAAATGCATTGATTCCTGTATAAATGACAGTTGTAGTGAAAGAGTTAACCACTAGGGGGAGGGGAGGGGTTATGGGCTGTGACGTGTTTTTTTACACAATCCTTGTGTTTTTTTACATTAGGGGGCGGGGCTGACGTCTGACGTCATTGATCGGCTTTCCGATGACCGGGAACAGCCAATCAATGACAGGCAGAGTAGGAAGCGCGGGGAGAGGTTTGTTTATACATACCTCTCCCCGTTCTTCAGCTCCGTGACCCGATCGCGGGACACCAGCGGCGATTGGGTCCGCTGGTCCCGCGGCCGGGGTCACGGAGCTCCCGACCGGGTCGCGAGCGCGCCGCCGGCGGCACGCGCGCGACCCACGGGCAGGCATTTAAAGGGGACGTACAGGTACGTGCTTTTACCTGCCCGTGCCATTCTGCTGACGTATATATGCAGTGGGCGGTCGGGAAGCGGTTAATTTAACCAGAAAACATCCTTTAAGCTGGCCATACACTTGTAGAGTTTTGAACAAACGTCTGAATGAATAGTTGTACAAAAATTCATACAAAAATTCTCTTTAGTGCATTTGATGACTGGATGAATGCCATTCTAAAGTACGGTACTTAAAATGTTTGCTCATAAAATTCAAGTTAATAGACTTTCCTGAACGACAATCACAATCACTAGAAATTTGCTTGTTTAAGAAACAATTTCCATCCTGTTCCTTCAAATTTTCTTGTCACTGTGGTCGAAAAATGAACGTCAATTTGGCTCCACTTATCATCAGAAGAAATTTTTTCCAAACGCTTTAGATGCAAGACTCATACTGCCAGTTGTTACTTTATAATAATATACCTCCTCTGAGCTCAATACACATGGTTTTATGATATTACATAATGATGTAACTACATTGTGAATGAAAAAAAATAAAAAACACGCTCTTCAAATCGAAGAATGCCATTGGCTGATAGAAGTTCAACCATATATTCAGTTTTAGATATTTGTTTGAGAAGAAAAGAAAAAGACAAGGATATAGGATATCTCGAGACAATATTCTGGAATATTCTAGAATTACAAAATCCGACCCATGAGGGTGCCCATACACATCCTGATGATTACAAGCGATATGACCAGTGCTAACTCCAGTCAGACAGTGATGCTTAAGCGGTGCAAGCGTCAACACCTGGGCAATAATGAACATGTACAAATAACGGAAGTAGTCATCTCCCACAGAGATTTTTGAAAAGGTTAGAAAAGCTTCAAGAAGAATTTATATTTCCTTCACCATGTGTGCGTCAAATGTTGAGTCAGGAAGAAAAGTCATGGCGTGCTGCAATCACAAGGATGACCTTTCTCTCGCTTCCTATCCTTCTGAGCTGTGCATAAATATGTTGTTCATTATTAATTCAGTATACCTTCACACTGCATATGTTGCAGTTAAGTTTCAGCAAACTTCAGAAGATTAATAACAGCGGTGCCATTATTGTGGCAATAGTGGCCCAGATATTTTGAGTTTGAAGCAATCTTATAGGGATGGGACAAACACAAAAATTGTTCTCGTATGAAGTTGTATTCTGTCATATGAGAATTTTTGTAAGTTGAGTGACCTCTTTATTTTCCATATGAGACTAGCATGAAAAAAAAATAAAAAAATAGACAATTGTTTATCCCATATTCTCATCGTGTGTATGAGGCTTTAGACCAGGGGTCTCAAACTGGAGGCCCTCCAGCTGTTGTAAAACTAGAAGAAAGTCTGGAAAGTCCCATCATGCCTCTGCCTGAGGAAGTCATGCTTGTAACTGTCAGCCTTGCAATGCCTCATGGGACTTGTAGTTTTGCAACAGATGGAGGGCCGCCAGTTTGAGACCCCTGCTTTAGACAAAGAGATCCAAGTAACAATTGATCTGACCATCAATTAGCACTGAATCCGTTGAGGCTCTTTCACACGGACGTGTCCGTGTACGGATCCCGCTCTGCTCAGTGGGGGATCGCTCCGTCGATCCCCGCTGAGCAGGCAGAAGACAGGTCTGTCTCTGCACACTGTCCAGGGGCAGACCTGTCACAGCGCCGCCCTCCCCTATGGGGGATCGGATGAAGACAGACCATAGAGTCCGTCGTCACTCGATCCGATCCGCAGACGAATGGAAAAATATGTTTTTCCTCCGTCACACTTTTTCGGATCCGAGCGGGTCGGATGTTAGCGGACATGTCATCGCTGACATCCGTCCCTCCCTAGACCTCTATGGAGTGTCCGTTCAGGTCCACCTAAAAAACTGACAGGTGGACCTGAACGTGTGAAAGGGGCCTTAAGAATTTTTTTTTTAGAGGAGTTACTTGATATATTATTTGACCTAAAACCTAAAGAATATTTGATGAAGGAGTCTGTGTTAATAAAAATAAAGTTACCCAGACTTGTTTAGGGAGATTTCCTCTATGGATATTAATCACCTTGACATTAAACTGATCAGCTATGACTGCCAAAGGCACTCACCCTATTGAGCTGTTCCAAGAGTCTTTGGTTTTGATCTGATAATTCCTGGACTGCCGTGCATTTCTCCCGATCAGCCTCTCTCAAATGCACCTGCTGCTTCTCCAGCTCTTCCTGTAGCTGCTTCACATCACTCTCCAGCTCAGACACTCGCCCTTCCCATTCTCCTTCACGATTATCAAATCGTCTTTTCAATTCGTGCTTCTCTTGCTCCAGATGCTATAAAACAAAATACATCAGAATTGAGTACATTACGCTATATTACATTAATAATACTGATACTAATTTACTATCTATTTCTGCATATAAGGACAAAATGACTCAACAAACCAATAACTGGTACTTATGTCCATATAGATTTCTGTGGACCTTATTTTTTTTTAAGCATGCATGCAAGTTTACATAATTTCATTTTTTTCTGCAAGTTTACATAATTGCATTATTTTTTCATAAAAATAAATGGAGCATAAAGTTCTGATGAATTAAGATAGCTATCCATAGCAACAGATCAAACTGTCTGAACAGCACTGGGACAATACAAAAAAAAAAAAAAAAAAAAAAAATTACAGTTCTTACTATTGGTAAAAAAACACTACATTTTGCTCAGCTTTTCCATACACCAGCACCAATGCCTTACATTTAACAGAGAATATGATTGTAGTGCCATGATTCTTCGTTATTTGTAGCTTGCAACTTTATTACATACCTCATTTAATTCATCTGCAAATCAACTACTTTAAATAATGTGAACTGTACACAGTTGATTTAGATGGCAGCACAGAGAATGGCCCTGTAATTATTTAGACAGACAATCCTTTAAGGGTTAGTTCTCTAAAGGTCAAAGCAACTGAACTAACACAGCAAGTCCAGGAGGTGACATATACCTCGTTGGACCTAAAGTATATGTAAACGATCTTCCCAGTAAATGGCTAGAGGGGGGGCGGGGTCTGGCCAATTTTGATCATTGGAGGAGAACAGGCTGAGTTCCCAGCATAGCTAGAGAACTGACTACCGTGTGTTCTACTTAGTGTGGTCAGTTCTTAAAGGATCACTAAAGAAAACATTTTTTTTTAATAACAAACATGTTATACTTACCTCCACTGTGCAGCTCGTTTTACACAGAGTGGGCCCCGAACCTGGTCTTCTGGGGTCCCTCGGAAGCTGTCTCGGCTCCCCCCCCCCGCAAGGACTTGCGGGGGGGGAGCTTGCGGGCGCGCTCCCGTGCTTGCAGGCGCGCTCCCGTGATACAGCCGCCAGCCATAGCCGCTCACTGTATCACTCGACCCCCCCCCCCCCGGCGCGCTGCTTCATTGGATGTGATTGACAGCAGCGCTAGCCAATGGCTGCGCTGCTTTCAATCCATCCACTGTAACCAATCAACAGCCAGGCATAGAATGCATTAAGGTGAAAAAACTTTTACCTTTAGAACCCCTTTAAGAGTGAAAGCAGAGGGACTGGCAGGAACACCAGGGATTTTACACAAAGGTAGCAATGCAAAGAGAACAGGATAGTTTTTAGGAATATGAAATGTTGGGTTTACATATTCTTTAACACATTGTAAACCATCGCTTTTTTTAAAAGTGGCTGAATTCCTGGAGTCCTTTGTCAACTGATTTCACAAGCCCTTCCTAACCAATCAGATTCTTCTTTTAGTCACCAGACTATCATTTCCCAGTGAAGGTTTGCATCCGATTGGAATCTGTAGTAGCCTTTTTTCAAACAGGGTGCCTTCATGCGGTGCCTTGGCAAAATGCCTGGAAATTGCCCAAATGTATACAAGTCAGTGGATGGATCAAGCCTGCCTATTAGTTACATAAAGCCACAAGTTTTCATTGTGCACTATTACAACCTTCCAGCCACCAGTGTCCTAACAACCAATGACCTCATCGGTTGATAAGTAGGATGTTGGGTACCTGCACAGCATCCTTGTTTGCCCATCACTTCCCCTCTCCATCAGCTCTGGGATTACATTAGCTAAATAAGGGAGAGAAACTGAGGGCGAAGAGAAACATTGGAATACTAATCAGTACCAGCATGCAAAGGTATGTTTGCTTTGGAAGAATAATCTTCTCTAGCGTTGGGCATCCTACATGTGTGGTCGTTGCTGCGTTATGTAAAACGATTAGTTTTGTTTTTAAAATTTAGAATGGGGTGCCTTGAGATTGTGCGGAATTTTAAAGGGTGCCTTGACTGAAAAAAGGTTGAGAAACACTGGTCTTAAGGGCAAAACAGCCACTTTCATAAGTGAAGCCTAGTGCCCATCGGGGGTAGCCTACCCTACAAATGGCAAACAAACTGACAGGGGTTATACCTTGCCTTTAGTTACACAAGTATTTATAAAGGACCCATACCAAAGGAGCAACAAGTAACAACTTACATTTGCATCTACACAAATCACAGTGTATAGACTCTAACACAGCTTTAGCTTTAAATCAAGTAAAAAGATTATTAAGATCAGTGAACTTTTTTCTGATGCCGTGTACACACGGACGGAATTCTCGTCGGAAAAAGCTCTGATGGTTCCCGTCGGAATTCCGACGGAAATTCGCTCAAACTGTCTTGCCTACACACAGTCACACCAAATTCCGACGGTCAATAGCACCACGACATACAACATGTTCGACGGCACTATAAAAGGGAAGTTTAATGCTTCCAAGTATGCGTCGAATTGTTTCCGAGCATGCGTTGGAATTTTGCGTGTCGGAATTGCATACACACGATTGAAAAATCCGATAGAAAGGTTTCTGTCGGAAAAATTAAGAACAGGCTCTCAATCCAAAGTCCGTCGGAAATGCCGACAGAAAAAGACCGATGGGTATACACACGGTCGGAAAATCAGATGAAAAGCTCCCATCGGACTGTTTCCATCGGAAATTCCGACCGTGTGTATGCGGCATTAGACCCCTTTCACACTGGGGACGTGGCCGCATTAGCACTTAAGCGACGCTCGTTTTAGTGGTGCTTTATCGCTGTTTAAGCAGCGCTTTTCGGACGCCAGCAGGGCGCTTTTAACCCCAAAGCAGCACCCCGCTGGCGTCCGAAAAGCGCTGCTTAAACAGCGCTAAAGCACCACTAAAAGGAGCAGCTCTTTAGTGCTAATGCACTAAAAATGCCCGTGTTGCATTTCAATGGGCATCTTTGGTTTAGGAGCACTTTATACATCACATATCACAGGAGGCATAGCCCTTCATTGACAAAGGAAGAGGGGGGTGTGCTTAGCACTGTGTCATCAGGAGGCACGTGGGCTGAACGTGGATGAGTCGGTGGACCTCTCAATAATGTCACAAACAAGGTGGCAGAAGACAAGTGGATTTCAGTGGGTCAACGTTGGATTCTCTGGGTGGGTGAATATCTGAAATGTGCACAACACACCACCTGGTAAGTGAGGGTGGTTACAGATTTGCTTTAAATGTGGTGGTTAGTAGTTTTCTACTTTCCTTTATTGTCACCTAGTGATCCAGCTAGTAGCACACAGTCAAGAACTGCCTGTCTTATGCCGCGTACACATAACCCGCCTTTTCGTCAGACTAGGTCCGAGGGGGATTAGTCCGTCGGATAATCCAAACGTGTGTGGGCTAATCCGTTCGTTTGTCTGGGTGCTGGTCCGACGGACCAAATACAACGCAAGGGAAGCTATTGGCTACTGGATATTGGATATTGAACTTCCTTGTTTAGTCCTGTTTACGTCATCACGTTCAAAACGAACGGACTTACGAACGGACTTTGTCTGTTTGTGTGTGGTCAAGTCCGTTTGTTCTGAAAGTCCGTCGGAATTTCGTCAAAAGTCCGTCGAGAAGACCGTCGGACGTAGTTTTCCGGAAAGTCCGGTCGTGTGTACGTGGCATTAGGGTACCTCCACTTGCCGCCACTGGAAGGGCAATGGAGACAGACAGCTTTGGACAGTGGTATTGTCAATCTGGGGAGAAGATAGTGTTGGATACACTAGCAGATTTGTATTGACTTGACCAAAAATTAAAACACAACTAAACCCATCGATTTAAAGCCGAATTAAACTCTACTATCCTTTTCAGCAAAGGAAGCTGCTATCTAATGCTGGCATACACAGAATTTCGTCCGTTTGCAGACTAAACTGACCGAATAAACTCCTTTACATGATCATTTCCATGTTCATGGTGATCATTGGATAACAATAAAAACATATATAAATTATACAAGACAGAATATTCTTATCGTTTAGATTACAACATACACGTATACACTTTAGTTGAAAAGGTAAAAGTTTTCGCTTCGGATCCATCGACATTAGCCGGGCCCGCGGTCAAAATCGTCTGTAAGGTTGGGTCCACTAACGACACGATTCTCAAATGATCTTTGCGAAAACTACCAGATTCGGCCAAAATTCTGTGTGTGTATGGCCAGCATTAGCCTCTGTTTGATCTACAACTGCCAAGGTGCTGCACATGCAATCAGTTATGACACCAGTTATTTGATGGTTTAACAATTTGGTTGAGAGCACAAGCAAATGGGACAGTTGGCGATCTCAGCATGCCAGGAATGTAACTGTTTTTTGAAACCGTTAAAGCGGAACTAAACCCATCAATTTAACGGGTTCAAAGAACACGGTTCACGGTATGCCAGGAATACTAACTGCACATCTGCTGTCACATCTACTTGTGCAACTGTCAAACCATCAATGGCTGGTGTCATAACTGATCACATGTGCAGCATCATGACAAATGCAGGTCAAACAGAGACCAAGATGGCAGCTTTCTTGGCTGAAAAGAATAGGAAGGTTTAGTTCCACTTTAAAGCTCAGCTCCAGCTAACACTTTTTAAGCCATTACAGGAACAGTTCTTATCCTCGTGGGATAAAGGTTTTATTCAAAGTAGAACTTTGGTTGCTAGATCACGTCAGGCTGGCCCCTTTTGCAGGTATAGCAACATTAAAAATAAGTGGCTATACTGTTTAACCATTTGCCGACCAGCCGCCATCATTATACTGCAAGCCGTCACGATCCCACGAACCGTCGTAGCTATACGTCGGTCCCTTTAAGCAGGATAGCAGGCGTGTGCCCGCTGCACAGCGGGGTGCTAATGCTCGTGACCAGCAGTGGCGATAACCGCCAGCCAAGAGCAATCGTGTGCACAAGAGGCAGAACAGGGACGTGTGTGTGTAAACACACACGTCCCAGTTCTGTGAGGAGAGGAGAGAGAGATTGTGAGTTCCTACGAGCTGGGAACCACAATCTCTCATCTCCTATACTCAGTCCCCTCCCCCACAGTTAGAACACACACACAGGGAACAAAGTTAACCCCTTGATTGCCCCTAGTGTTAACCCCTTCCCTGTTAGTGACATTTATACAGTAAACAGTGCATTTTCATAGCATTGATCGCTGTATAATTGTCAATCGACCCAAAAATTTGTCAAAAGCGTTCGATGTGTCTGCCATAATGTTGCAGTCTCGATAAAAATCGCAGATCGCCGCCATTACTAGTAAAAAATAAATAATAAAATGCCATAAATCTATCCTCTATTTTATAGACGCTATAACTTTTGCACAAACCGATCAAAATACGCTTATTGTGATTTTTATTACCAAAAATATGTAGAAGAATACATATCGGCCTAAACTGAGGAAAAAAATTGCTTTTTTTAAAAAAAAAATTGGGGCTATTATTACAGCAAAAAGTACAAAGTATTATGTTTTTTTCAAAATTGTCGCCCTTTTTTTGTTTATAGATCAAAAAATAAAAACCGCAGAGATAATCAAATACCACCAAAAGAAAGCTCTATTTGTGGGGAAAAAAAAGGACGTCAATTTTGTTTGAGTACAGCATCACCCGACTGCGTAATTGTCAGTTAAAGTGACACAGTGCCGTATCGCAAAAAATGGCCTGGTCATTGAGCAGACAATTCTTACTGGGCTGAAGTAGTTAAGATACAGTAATACACTGCCTTACCCTGCTCTGCACATGCTCAGTTGCCCTCCATTTTTAGGCACTGCCAAGTTTGTAGAGACCAATCTGCTGACAGCCTTTAAGTGGATCTAAACCCTCCTATCGTTTTCAGCCAAGGAAGCTGCCTCTGTTTAATCTTCAACTGCCATGATGCTGCAGATGTGATCAGTTATGACACCAGCCATTGGATGGTTTGATAGTTTGGTTTAGAGCCGAACCAATGTGAAAGTTACATTCCTGACACGTGCCAGGAATGTAACTGTATTTTGAAACTGTTAAATCAATGGGTTTACTTCCTCGATGGTTTACCAGTTTGGTTGAGGGGGAAAATGTGACAGTTCGCAATCCCGGCATTCCAAGAATGTAGCAGTTTTTGAAACCAGAAAATCGATGGGTTAATTCTGCTTTATGATGTACTGCTGTTCAGGGACTTCTGCAAAATGGTCACCTCCAGCAAGAAGAAACAGGAACAATGCTGGAGGCAATTTACAGCACACGCTAATGTTGCTATCGTAATTATTAATGTGGAATGTATGTTCCTCTGCTAAAGAACATTCTTTTTTTTATCAAATTGTTATGGGTAAAGTTCCGCTTTAAATGAATAGAAGCTGACTATTGTCAGTGGGAACCGATTTTTCTGAACGTTCTAACTGCCACTTCCACCAGAAGTTTAAAAAATAGAAGACTTACTGACCGGATCATATAAACAGAAAAAAGTCTAAAAAAGAAAAAGGAATACAACTATCATATCTAAGAATTGATAGGCTGTAAAATATTATATTAGATTTTGTTGTTTCGGGGATTAGATATGCTTTAAGGTACCCACAGGCACTAGTCAACTGTCTGGTAAACCTAGCCTATGGTCGTCTTTAGGCTTGAATGGCCGCCTCTCTGTGATTTACCTTTCGATAGAAGACTGTTAAATTAAAAATTTCTTGGCAGCTGAACTACTGTCCTCCTGCCAAGTAATGTCAATGGCCAGCCTAGCAGCACCTATAGAAGAATATAGCAGGTCTCTGCTGAGAACACACACTAGCTGGGGAATACATGATCAGAAGCAAACACTGTTATTGTCAGGATGACATGTCTATGGTGATATTTGCCAGTAATATGAAGGAACTGGACAGATGTGATCAGGGCTGTAATATATGAATAGATCCCATCTACCAGTGTGTTGTATGGACAGATGAGATCAGGGCTGTGACATATGATTAGATCCTATCTAGCAATGTGTTATATGGGCAGATGTGAAATATGATTAGATCCTATCTGGCAGTGTGCTGTGTGGACAGATAGGATCTAATTATATGTCACAGCCCTGATCAGATCTGTCCACACAGCACACTGCCAGATAGGATCTAATCATATTTCACATCTGCTCATATAACACATTGCTAGTTGGATCTAATCATATGTCACAGCCCTGTGATCACATCTAGCAATGTTTTATATGGTAAGATGTGAAATATGATTTGATCCTATCTAGCAGTGTGTTGTATGGACAGATTCGATCCTATTTAGCAGAATGGACAGATTTGATAAGGGCTGTGACCTATGATTAGCAGTGTGCAGTGTGGACAGATGAGAGACAGATGAGAGAGGGATGGGGGTTAGTAACCATGAAGGGGTTATCAGCCTTCTAGGGTTTTTCAGCCATGTAGGGGTTAGTAGTCATGTAGGGGGATTATAAGCCATGTAGGGGTTAGTAGGGGGGTTTAAAACCATGTAGGGAGTTATCAGCCATGTAGGGGGGTTATCAGCCATGTAGGGGGGTTATCAGCCACGTAGGGGGGTTATCAGCCATGTAGGGGGGTTAGTACCCATGTAGGGGGGTTATCAGCCATATAGGGGGGTAATCCGATATGTAGGGGGGTTAGTAGCCATGTAGGGGGGTTGAAAACCATGTAGGGGGTTATCAGCCATGTAGGGGGGTTAGTAGCCATGTAGGGGGGCTAGTAGCCATGTAGGGGGGTTATCAGCCACGTAGGGGGGTTATCCGCCATGTAGGGGGGTTATCAGACATGTAGGGGGGTTAGTAGCCATGAAGGGGGGTTAGTAGCCATGTAGGGGGGGTATCAGCCATATAGGGGGGTTATCAGACACGTAGGGAGGTTGTCAGCCATGTAGGGGGGTTATCAGACATGTAGGGGGGTTAGTAGCCATGTAGGGGGGTTATCAGCCATGTAGGGGGGTTATCAGACATGTAGGGGGGTTAGTAGCCATGTAGGGGGGTTATCGGCCATGTAGGGGGTTTATCAGTCATGTAGGGGGGTTCTTAGCCATGTAGGGGGGTTATCAGCCGTGTAGGGGGGTTCTCAGTCATGTAGGGGGGTTATCAGCCATGTAGGGGGGGGGGTATTAGTCATGTAGGGGGGTTCTCAGTCATGTAGGGGGGTTATCAGTCATGTAGGGGGTTAGTAGCCATGTAGGGGGTTAGTAGCCATGTAGGGGGGTTATCAGCCATGTAGGGGGTTAGTAGTCATGTAGGGGGTTAGTAGTCATGTAGGGGGTTAGTAGCCATGTAGGAGGTTAGTAGCCATGTAGGGGGGGGGTAGTAGCCATGTAGGGGGTATCAGCCATGTAGGGGGTTAGTAGCCATGTAGGGGGTTATAAGCCATGTAGGGGGTTAGTAGCCATGTAGGGGGTAGTAGCCATGTAGGGGGTTATCAGCCATGTAGGGGGGGGGGGGTTATTAGTCATGTAGGGGGGTTCTCAGTCATGTAGGGGGGTTCTCAGTCATGTAGGGGGTTAGTACCCATGTAGGGGGTTAGTAGCCATGTAGGGGGGGTTATCAGCCATGTAGGGGGTTAGTTGCCATGTAGGGGGTTAACAGACATGTAGGAGGTTAGTAGCCATATAGGGGGGGGGGGGGTAGTAGCCATGTAGGGGGTTATCAGCCATGTAGGGGGTTAGTAGCCATGTAGGGGGTTATCAGCCATGTAGGGGGTTATTAGCCATGTAGGGGGTTAGTAGTTATGTAGGGGGTTATCATACATGTAGGGGGGTTATCAGACATGTAGGGGGATATCAGCCATGTAGGGGGTTATCAGACATGTAGGGGGGGTTATCAGTCATGTAGAGGGGTTCTCAGCCATGTAGGGGGTTATCAGTCATGTAGGGGGGTTAGTAGCCATGTAGGGTGGTTATCAGCCATGTAGGAGGGTTAGTAGCCATGTAGGGGGGTTAGTAGCCATGTAGGGGGGTTAGTAGCCATGTAGGGGGATTATCAGCCATGTAGGGGGGTCATCAGTCATGTAGGGGGGTTATTAGTCATGTAGGGGGGTTATCAGACATGTAGGGGAGTTATTAGTCGTGTAGGGGGTCATCAGTCATGTAGGGGGGTTATTAGTATTGTAGGGGGGTTATCAGACATGTAGGGGAGTTATTAGTCGTGTAGGGGGTTAGTAGCCATGTAGGCGGGTTATTAGTATTGTAGGGGGGTTAGTAGCCATGTAGGGGGGTTATCAGTCATGTAGGGGGGTTAGTAGCCATGTAGGCGGGTTATCAGTCATGTAGGGGGTTAGTAGCCATGTAGGGGGGTTATCAGACATGTAGGGGGGTTATCAGACATGTAGGGAGGTTATCAAGACATGTAGGGGGTGTTATCAAGACATGTAGTTTTTTTTTTAGCCATGTAGGGGGGGTTATTGGCCATGTAGGGGGGTTATCAGTCATGGAGGGAGGTTATCAAACATGTAGGGGGTTATCAGCCATGTAGGGGGTTAGTAGTCATGTGGGGGGGGGGGGGTAGAAGCCATGTAGGGGGGTTCTCAGCAATGTAGGGGGGGGGGTTATCGGCCATGTAGGGGGTTTATCAGTAAGGTAGGGGGGTTCTCAGCCATGTAGGGGAGTTATCAGCCGTGTAGGGGGGTTCTCAGTCATGTAGGGGGGTTATCAAACATGTAGGGGGTTATCAGACATGTAGGGGGTTATCAGCCATGTAGGGGGTTATCAGCCATGTAGGGGGTTAGTAGCCATGTGGGGGGGGGGGGGGGGTAGTAGCCATGTAGGGGGTTATCAGCCATGTAGAGGGTTAGTAGCCATGTAGGGTGGTTAGTAGCCATGTAGGGTGGTTATCAGCCATGTAGGGTGGTTAATAGCCATGTAGGGGGGTTATCAGTCATGTAGGGTGGTTATCAGCAATGTAGGGGGGTTATCAGCCATGTCGAGGGGTTAGTAGCCATGTAGGGGGGGTTATCAGTCATGTAGGGGCTTAGTAGCCATGTAGGGGGGTTTTTAGTCGTGTAGGGGGTTAGTAGCCATTTGGAGGTGTTATTAGTTGTGTAGGGGGTTAGTAGCCATGTAGGGGGGTTATTAGTGGTGTAGGGGGTTAGTAGCCATGTAGGCGGGTTATTAGTCGTGTAGGGGGGTTATCAGTTATGTAGGGGTGTTAGTAGCCGTGTAGGGGGGTTATCAGTCATGTAGAGGGGTTAGTAGACATGTAGGGGCGGTATCAGCCATGTAGGGGGGTTAGTAGCCATGTAGGGGGGTTAGTAGTCATGTAGGGGGGGTTATCAGTCATGTAGGGGCTTAGTAGCCATGTAGGGGGGTTTTTAGTCGTGTAGGGGGTTAGTAGCCATTTGGAGGTGTTATTAGTTGTGTAGGGGGTTAGTAGCCATGTAGGGGGGTTATTAGTGGTGTAGGGGGTTAGTAGCCATGTAGGCGGGTTATTAGTCGTGTAGGGGGGTTATCAGTTATGTAGGGGTGTTAGTAGCCGTGTAGGGGGGTTATCAGTCATGTAGAGGGGTTAGTAGACATGTAGGGGCGGTATCAGCCATGTAGGGGGGTTAGTAGCCATGTAGGGGGGTTATTAGTTGTGTAGGGGGTTAGTAGCTATGTAGGGGGATTATCAGTCACATAGGGGGGTTGTTAGCCATGTAGGGGGGTATCAGCCATGTAGGGGGGTTAGTAGCCATGTAGGGGGGTTCTCAGCCATGTAGGGGGGGTTATCGGCCATGTAGGGGGTTTATCAGTCATGTAGGGGGGTTCTCAGCCATGTAGGGGGGTTATCAGCCGTGTAGGGGGGTTATCAGCCGTGTAGGGGGGTTCTCAGTCATGTAGGGGGGTTATCAGCCATGTAGGGGGGGGGGGGGGGTATTAGTCATGTAGGGGGGTTCTCAGTCATGTAGGGGGGTTATCAGTCATGTAGGGGGTTTGGAACCCCTTGTAGGGGGTTAGTAGCCATGTAGGGGGGTTATCAGCCATGTAGGGGGTTAGTAGTCATGTAGGGGGTTAGTAGCCATGTAGGAGGTTAGTAGCCATGTAGGGGGGGGGGGGTAGTAGCCATGTAGGGGGGTATCAGCCATGTAGGGGGTTAGTAGCCATGTAGGGGGTTATCAGCCATGTAGGGGGTAGTAGCCATGTAGGGGGTTATCAGCCATGTAGGGGGGGGGGGGGTATTAGTCATGTAGGGGGGTTCTCAGTCATGTAGGGGGGTTTTCAGTCATGTAGGGGGTTAGTACCCATGTAGGGGGTTAGTAGCCATGTAGGGGGGTTATCAGCCATGTAGGGGGTTAGTAGCCATGTAGGGGGTTAACAGACATGTAGGAGGTTAGTAGCCATATAGGGGGGGGGGGGGGGGTAGTAGCCATGTAGGGGGTTATCAGCCATGTAGGGGGTTAGTAGCTATGTAGGGGGGTTAGTAGCCATGTAGGGGGTTATCAGCCATGTAGGGGGTTATTAGCCATGTAGGGGGTTAGTAGTTATGTAGGGGGTTATCATACATGTAGGGGGGTTATCAGACATGTAGGGGGATATCAGCCATGTAGGGGGTTATCAGACATGTAGGGGGGGTTATCAGTCATGTAGAGAGGGGTTCTCAGCCATGTAGGGGGTTATCAGTCATGTAGGGGGGTTAGTAGCCATGTAGGGTGGTTATCAGCCATGTAGGGGGGTTATCAGCCATGTAGGAGGGTTAGTAGCCATGCAGGGGGGTTAGTAGCCATGTAGGGGGGTTAATAGCCATGTAGGGGGATTATCAGCCATGTAGGGGGGTCATCAGTCATGTAGGGGGGTTATTAGTCATGTAGGGGGGTTATCAGACATGTAGGGGAGTTATTAGTCGTGTAGGGGGTTAGTAGCCATGTAGGGGGGTTATTAGTATTGTAGGGGGGTTAGTAGCCATGTAGGGGGGTTATCAGTCATGTAGGGGGGTTAGTAGCCATGTAGGCGGGTTATCAGTCATGTAGGGGGTTAGTAGCTATGTAGGGGGGGTTAGTAGCCATGTAGGGGGTTATCAGCCATGTAGGGGGTTATTAGCCATGTAGGGGGTTAGTAGTTATGTAGGGGGTTATCATACATGTAGGGGGGTTATCAGACATGTAGGGGGGATATCAGCCATGTAGGGGGTTATCAGACATGTAGGGGGGTTATCAGTCATGTAGAGAGGGGTTCTCAGCCATGTAGGGGGTTATCAGTCATGTAGGGGGGTTAGTAGCCATGTAGGGTGGTTATCAGCCATGTAGGGGGGTTATCAGCCATGTAGGAGGGTTAGTAGCCATGCAGGGGGGTTAGTAGCCATGTAGGGGGGTTAATAGCCATGTAGGGGGATTATCAGCCATGTAGGGGGGTCATCAGTCATGTAGGGGGGTTATTAGTCATGTAGGGGGGTTATCAGACATGTAGGGGAGTTATTAGTCGTGTAGGGGGTTAGTAGCCATGTAGGGGGGTTATTAGTATTGTAGGGGGGTTAGTACCCATGTAGGGGGTTAGTAGCCATGTAGGGGGGTTATCAGCCATGTAGGGGGTTAGTAGCCATGTAGGGGGTTAACAGACATGTAGGAGGTTAGTAGCCATATAGGGGGGGGGGGGGGGGGGGGGTAGTAGCCATGTAGGGGGTTATCAGCCATGTAGGGGGTTAGTAGCTATGTAGGGGGGTTAGTAGCCATGTAGGGGGTTATCAGCCATGTAGGGGGTTATTAGCCATGTAGGGGGTTAGTAGTTATGTAGGGGGTTATCATACATGTAGGGGGTTATCAGACATGTAGGGGGATATCAGCCATGTAGGGGGTTATCAGACATGTAGGGGGGGTTATCAGTCATGTAGAGAGGGGTTCTCAGCCATGTAGGGGGTTATCAGTCATGTAGGGGGGTTAGTAGCCATGTAGGGTGGTTATCAGCCATGTAGGGGGGTTATCAGCCATGTAGGAGGGTTAGTAGCCCTGTAGGGGGGTTAGTAGCCATGTAGGGGGGTTAATAGCCATGTAGGGGGATTATCAGCCATGTAGGGGGGTCATCAGTCATGTAGGGGGGTTATTAGTCATGTAGGGGGGTTATCAGACATGTAGGGGAGTTATTAGTCGTGTAGGGGGTTAGTAGCCATGTAGGGGGGTTATTAGTATTGTAGGGGGGTTAGTAGCCATGTAGGGGGGTTATCAGTCATGTAGGGGGGTTAGTAGCCATGTAGGCGGGTTATCAGTCATGTAGGGGGTTAGTAGTCATGTAGGGGGTTAGTAGCCATGTAGGAGGTTAGTAGCCATGTAGGGGGGGGGGGGGTAGTAGCCATGTAGGGGGGTATCAGCCATGTAGGGGGTTAGTAGCCATGTAGGGGGTTATCAGCCATGTAGGGGGTAGTAGCCATGTAGGGGGTTATCAGCCATGTAGGGGGGGGGGGGGTATTAGTCATGTAGGGGGGTTCTCAGTCATGTAGGGGGGTTTTCAGTCATGTAGGGGGTTAGTAGCCATGTAGGGGGTTAGTAGCCATGTAGGGGGGTTATCAGCCATGTAGGGGGTTAGTAGCCATGTAGGGGGTTAACAGACATGTAGGAGGTTAGTAGCCATATAGGGGGGGGGGGTAGTAGCCATGTAGGGGGTTATCAGCCATGTAGGGGGTTAGTAGCTATGTAGGGGGGTTAGTAGCCATGTAGGGGGTTATCAGCCATGTAGGGGGTTATTAGCCATGTAGGGGGTTAGTAGTTATGTAGGGGGTTATCATACATGTAGGGGGGTTATCAGACATGTAGGGGGGATATCAGCCATGTAGGGGGTTATCAGACATGTAGGGGGGGTTATCAGTCATGTAGAGAGGGGTTCTCAGCCATGTAGGGGGTTATCAGACATGTAGGGGGGTTAGTAGCCATGTAGGGTGGTTATCAGCCATGTAGGGGGGTTATCAGCCATGTAGGAGGGTTAGTAGCCCTGTAGGGGGGTTAGTAGCCATGTAGGGGGGTTAATAGCCATGTAGGGGGATTATCAGCCATGTAGGGGGGTCATCAGTCATGTAGGGGGGTTATTAGTCATGTAGGGGGGTTATCAGACATGTAGGGGAGTTATCAGTCATGTAGGGGGGGTTAGTAGCCATGTAGGCGGGTTATCAGTCATGTAGGGGGGTTAGTAGCCATGTAGGGGGGGTATCAGCCATGTAGGGGGTTAGTAGCCATGTAGGGGGGTGATCAGTCATGTAGGGGGGTGATCAGTCATGTAGGGGGGTTAGTAGCCATGTAGGGGGGGTATCAGCCATGTAGGGGGTTATCAGTCATGTAGGGGGGGGGGTATCAGCCATGTAGGGGGGTTATCGGCCATGTAGGGGGGTTATCGGCCATGTAGGGGGGTTCTCAGCCATGTAGGGGGGTTAGTAGCCATGTAGGGGGGTTAGTAGCCATGTAGGGGGGTACTCAGCCATGTAAGGGGGTACTCAGCCATGTAAGGGGGTACTCAGCCATGTAGGGGGGTACTCAGCCATGTAGGGGGGTTCTCAGCCATGTAGGGGGGTTAGTAGCCTTGTAGGGGGGTTAGTAGCCTTGTAGGGTGGTTAGTCACCATGTAGGAGGGTTAGTAGCCATGTAGGGGGGTTAGTAGCCATGTAGGGGGGTTAGTATCCATATAGGGGGGGTTAGTAGCCATGTAGGGGGGTTAGTAGCCATGTAGGGGGTTCTCAGCCATGTAGGGGGGTTAGTAGCCATGTAGGGGGGTAATCAGTCATGTAGGGGGGTTCTCAGCCATGTAGGGGGGTTATCAGTCATGTAGGGGGGTTAGTAGCCATGTAGGGGGGTTATCAGTCATGTAGGGGGGTTAGTAGCCATGTAGGGGGGTTAGTAGTCATGTAGGGGGGTTATCAGTCATGTAGGGGGGTTATCAGTCATGTAGGGGGGTTATCAGTCATGTAGGGGGGTTAGTAGCCATGTAGGGGGGTTATCAGTCATGTAGGGGGGTTAGTAACCATGTAGGGGGGTTATCCGTCATGTAGGGGGGTTATCAGTCATGTAGGGGGGTTAGTAGCCATGTAGGGGGGTTATCAGTCATGTAGGGGGGTTAGTAGCCATGTAGGGGGGTTATCAGTCATGTAGGGGGGTTATCAGTCATGTAGGGGGGGTAGTAGCCATGTAGGGGGGTTAGTAGCCATGTAGGGGGGTTATCAGTCATGTAGGGGGGTAATCAGTCACGTAGGGGGGTTATCAGTCAGGTAGGGGGGTTAGTAGCCATGTAGGGGGGTTATCAGTCATGTAGGGGGGTTAGTAGCCATGTAGGGGGGTTATCAGTCATGTAGGGGGGTTAGTAGCCATGTAGGGAGGTTAGTAGCCATGTAGGGGGGTTATCAGTCATGCAGGGGGGTTAGTAGCCATGTAGGGGGGGGGGTTATCAGTCATGTAGGGGGGTTATCAGTCATGTAGGGGGGTTATCACCCATGTAGGGGGGTTATCAGTCATGTAGGGGGGGTAGTAGCCATGTAGGGGGGTTATCAGTCATGTAGGGGGGGGTAGTAGCCATGTAGGGGGTTAGTAGCCATGTAGGGGGGTTATCAGTCATGTAGGGGGGTTATCAGTCATGTAGGGTGGTTAGTAGCCATGTAGGGGGTTATCAGTCATGTAGGGGGGTTAGTAGCCATGTAGGGGGGTTATCAGTCATGTAGGGTGGTTAGTAGCCATGTAGGGTGGTTAGTAGCTATGTAGGGGGCTTATCAGTCATGTAGGGGGGTTAGTAGCCATGTAGGGGGCTTATCAGTCATGTAGGGTGGTTAGTAGCCATGTAGGGTGGTTAGTAGCCATGTAGGGGGGTTATCAATCATGTAGGGGGGTTAGTAGCCATGTAGGGGGGGGTCATCAGTCATGTAGGGGGGTTAGTAGCCATGTAGGGGGGTTAGTAGCCATGTAGGGGGGGTTAGTAGCCATGTAGGGGGGGTTATCAGTCATGTAGGGGGGGTTATCAGTCATGTAGGGGGGGTTAGTAGCCATGTAGGGTAGTTATCAGTCATGTAGGGGGGTTAGTAGCCATGTAGGGGGGTTAGTAGCCATGTAGGGGGGTTATCAGTCATGTAGGGTGGTTAGTAGCCATGTAGGGTGGTTAGTAGCTATGTAGGGGGGTTATCAGTCATGTAGGGGGGTTAGTAGCCATGTAGGGGGGTTATCAGTCATGTAGGGTGGTTAGTAGCCATGTAGGGTGGTTAGTAGCTATGTAGGGGGGGTTAGTAGCTATGTAGGGGAGTTATCAGTCATGTAGGGGGGTTATCAGTCATGTAGGGTGGTTATCAGTCATGTAGGGTGGTTAGTAGCTATGTAGGGGGGTTATCACCCATGTAGGGGGGTTATCAGTCATGTAGGGGGGTAGTAGCCATGTAGGGGGGTTAGTAGCCATGTAGGGGGGTTATCAGTCATGTAGGGTGGTTATCAGTCATGTAGGGGGGTTAGTAGCCATGTAGGGGGGTTAGTAGCCATGTAGGGGGGTTATCAGTCATTTAGGGGGGTTAGTAGCCATGTAGGGGGGTTAGTAGCCATGTAGGGGGGTTATAAGTCATGTAGGGGGGTTATCAGTCGTGTAGGGGGGTTAGTAGCCATGTAGGGGGTTATCAGTCATGTAGGGTGGTTAGTAGCCATGTAGGGGGGTTATCAGTCATGTAGGGGGGTTATCAGTCGTGTAGGGGGGTTAGTAGCCATGTAGGGGGGTTATCAGTCATGTAGGGTGGTTAGTAGCCATGTAGGGTGGTTAGTAGCTATGTAGGAGGGTAGTAGCTATGTAGGGTGGTTAGTAGCTATGTAGGGGGGTAGTAGCCATGTAGGGGGGTTATCAGTCATGTAGGGGGGTTATCAGTCATGTAGGGGGGTTATCAGTCATGTAGGGGGGTTAGTAGCCATGTAGGGGGGTTATCAGTCATGTAGGGTGGTTAGTATCCATGTAGGGTGGTTAGTAGCCATGTAGGGGGGTTAGTAGCCATGTAGGGTGGTTAGTAGCCATGTAGGGGGGTTAGTAGCCATGTAGGGGGGTTAGTAACCATGTAGGGTGGTTAGTAGCCATGTAGGGGGGTTAGTAGCTATGTAGGGGGGTTAGTAGCCATGTAGGGGGGTTATCAGTCATGTAGGGTGGTTAGTAGCCATGTAGGGGGGTTAGTAGCTATGTAGGGGGGTTAGTAGCTATGTAGGGGGGTTAGTAGCCATGTAGGGTGGTTAGTAGCCATGTAGGGGGGTTAGTAGCCATGTAGGGGGGTTAGTAGCCATGTAGGGTGGTTAGTAGCCATGTAGGGGGGTTAGTAGCCATGTAGGGGGGTTAGTAACCATGTAGGGTGGTTAGTAGCCATGTAGGGGGGTTAGTAGCTATGTAGGGGGGTTAGTAGCCATGTAGGGGGGTTATCAGTCATGTAGGGTGGTTAGTAGCCATGTAGGGGGGTTAGTAGCTATGTAGGGGGGGTAGTAGCCATGTAGGGGGGTTATCAGTCATGTAGGGTGGTTAGTAGCCATGTAGGGTGGTTAGTAGCTATGTAGGAGGGTAGTAGCTATGTAGGGGGGTTAGTAGCTATGTAGGGGGGTAGTAGGCATGTAGGGTTGGGTGTCTGACCTCCAGGCGATCAGTGAGCTCCTTCTGCATGTCCTCGTATCTCCGGCTCATGTCCTGGTTCCTCTCCAGCAGAGCCTTCCCCAGCCTGGCCGCCAGCACCAGGTCCCTGTCCTTCTGCCGGATGTCGGAGAGTAGAGGCGGCTCCTCCTCCCCGGACTCCTGCTCCCCCGGCTCCCCTTCTCCCTCTGCGGCCATTAGTACCAGCTCCTCGTCCAGCTCCAGCAGCCCCCGCCCCAGCTCTGCTTGGTCGTGTCGCTCCGGGGAGGGTGCCGAGCGCCTGCTGATAGGGAGCTCCATAGGGCGCTGTCCGGGGCGGCTGGTGCTGAAGCTGGGATCCTCTTCGCTGATAAGATGGAAGAAGTCAGCCGATCCAGCCCCCCGCTACTCCTGTGCCTTCCAGGCAACTTCTCGGCTCAGTGTGGACGGGGCAGCGAGGGTTAAAGGTTCCTCATCCAATGGGGCTCCCCTCCCCGGCTCACACGAGGAATGGCAAACGGTGCTCTTCCCTGACAGTGTGCCGGTCCTTCCTGCCCCCCCTCCTCTAATTCGGTGCCCCCGGCCCCCTCCCCCCGTACCCGGCCCCGTTCGTTTCCCCCCCCGCGGAATCTAATGCGGACGTGTTGGGCCCCGCAGGCCTCGGGCTGCGCTGCGCTCTCCTCGCCCCTTAGCGCCGCGCTCCCCCGCACCCATCTCTGCAAGGTTCTGGGTGCGTGCGCAGCCCGTGACATCACCAACACCTGTTCGCTGGGCGCCGCTCATTGGGCACAGATGGTTGCGCGATCAGCTGTGTGTGCACACCTCTAGTGTCCGATCGGATGGGGAAGATGATGCCAGACTGCCGACTTCAGGAGTTGGGTTGGGTGTGCAAGTTTGTCTCTGTGGTCCAGATCCTAACTATGTAATGGTATGCCCCAGCTCTCTGTGGTCCAGATCCTAACCATGTAATGGTATGCCCCAGCTCTCTGTGGTCCAGGTCTAACCATGCAATGGTATGTCTCAGCTCTCTGTGGTCCAGATCCTAACCATGCAATGGTATGCCCCAGATCTCGGTGGTCCAGATCCTAACCATGTAATGGTATGTGCCAGCTCTCTGTGGTCCAGATCCTAACCATGTAATGGTATGCCAAGCTCTCTGTGGTCCAGATCCTAACCATGTAACGGTGTGTCTCAGCTCTCTGTGGTCCAGATTATTACCATGCACTGTTATGCTCCAGCTCTCTGTGGTCCAGATCCTAACCATGTAATGGCGTGTCTCAGCTCTCTGTGGTCCAGATTATTACCATGCACTGTTATGCTCCAGCTCTCTGTGGTCCAGATCCTAACCATGTAATGGTGTGTCTCAGCTCTCTGTGGTCCAGATTATTACCATGCATTGTTATGCTCCAGCTCTCTGTGGTCCAGATTATTACCATGCACTGTTATGCTCCAGCTCTCTGTGGTCCAGATCCTAACCATGTAATGTTATGCCCCAGCTCTCTGTGGTCCAGATCCTAACCATGTAATGGTATGCCAAGCTCTCTGTGGTCCAGATCCTAACCATGTAACAGTGTGTCTCAGCTCTCTGTGGTCCAGATTATTACCATGCACTGTTATGCTCCAGCTCTCTGTGGTCCAGATCCTAACCATGTAATGGTGTGTCTCAGCTCTCTGTGGTCCAGATTATTACCATGCACTGTTATGCTCCAGCTCTCTGTGGTCCAGATCCTAACCATGTAATGGTATGCTCCAGCTCTCTGTGGTCCAGATCCTAACCATGTAATGGTATGCCCCAGCTCTCTGTGGTCCAGATCCTAACCATGTAATGGTGTGTCTCAGCTCTCTGTGGTCCAGATTATTACCATGCATTGTTATGCTCCAGCTCTCTGTGGTCCAGATTATTACCATGCACTGTTATGCTCCAGCTCTCTGTGGTCCAGATCCTAACCATGTAATGTTATGCCCCAGCTCTCTGTGGTCCAGATCCTAACAATGTAATGGTATGCCAAGCTCTCTGTGGTCCAGATCCTAACCATGTAACAGTGTGTCTCAGCTCTCTGTGGTCCAGATTATTACCATGCACTGTTATGCTCCAGCTCTCTGTGGTCCAGATCCTAACCATGTAATGGTGTGTCTCAGCTCTCTGTGGTCCAGATTATTACCATGCACTGTTATGCTCCAGCTCTCTGTGGTCCAGATCCTAACCATGTAATGGTATGCCCCAGCTCTCTGTGGTCCAGATCCTAACCATGTAATGGTATGTCTCAGCTCTCTGTGGTCCAGATTATTACCATGCATTGTTATGCTCCAGCTCTCTGTGGTCCAGATTATTACCATGCACTGTTATGCTCCAGCTCTCTGTGGTCCAGATCCTAACCATGTAATGGTATGCCCCAGCTCTCTGTGGTCCAGATCCTAACCATGCAATGGTATGTCCCAGATCTCGGTGGTCCAGATCCTAACCATGTAATGGTATGTGCCAGCTCTCTGTGGTCCAGATCCTAACCATGTAATGGTATGCGCCAGCTCTCTGTGGTCCAGATCCTAACCATGTAATGGTGTGTCTCAGCTCTCTGTGGTCCAGATTATTACCATGCACTGTTATGCCCCAGCTGTCTGTGGTCCAGATCCTAACCATGTAATAGTATTCCCCGACTCTCTGTGGTCCAGATCCTAACCATGTAATGGTATGCCCAGCTCTCTGTGGTCCAGATCCTAACCATGTAACGGTATGCCCCAGCTCTCTGTGGTCCAGATCCTAACCATGTAATGGTATGCCAAGCTCTCTGTGGTCCAGATCCTAACCATGTAATGGTGTGTCTCAGCTCTCTGTGGTCCAGATTATTACCATGCACTGTTATGCTCCAGCTCTCTGTGGTCCAGATCCTAACCATGTAATGGTATGCCCAGCTCTCTGTGGTCCAGATCCTAACCATGCAATGGTATGTCCCAGATCTCGGTGGTCCAGATCCTAACCATGTAATGGTATGTGCCAGCTCTCTGTGGTCCAGATCCTAACCATGTAATGGTATGCCAAGCTCTCTGTGGTCCAGATCCTAACCATGTAACGGTATGTCTCAGCTCTCTGTGGTCCAGATTATTACCATGCACTGTTATGCTCCAGCTCTCTGTGGTCCAGATCCTAACCATGTAATGGCGTGTCTCAGCTCTCTGTGGTCCAGATTATTACCATGCACTGTTATGCTCCAGCTCTCTGTGGTCCAGATCCTAACCATGTAATGGTATGCTCCAGCTCTCTGTGGTCCAGATCCTAACCATGTAATGGTGTGTCTCAGCTCTCTGTGGTCCAGATTATTACCATGCATTGTTATGCTCCAGCTCTCTGTGGTCCAGATTATTACCATGCACTGTTATGCTCCAGCTCTCTGTGGTCCAGATCCTAACCATGTAATGGTATGCTCCAGCTCTCTGTGGTCCAGATCCTAACCATGTAATGGTGTGTCTCAGCTCTCTGTGGTCCAGATTATTACCATGCATTGTTATGCTCCAGCTCTCTGTGGTCCAGATTATTACCATGCACTGTTATGCTCCAGCTCTCTGTGGTCCAGATCCTAACCAAGTAATGGTATGCCCCAGCTCTCTGTGGTCCAGATCCTAACCAGGTAATGGTATGCCAAGCTCTCTGTGGTCCAGATCCTAACCATGTAACAGTGTGTCTCAGCTCTCTGTGGTCCAGATTATTACCATGCACTGTTATGCTCCAGCTCTCTGTGGTCCAGATCCTAACCATGTAATGGTGTGTCTCAGCTCTCTGTGGTCCAGATTATTACCATGCACTGTTATGCTCCAGCTCTCTGTGGTCCAGATCCTAACCATGTAATGGTATGCCCCAGCTCTCTGTGGTCCAGATCCTAACCATGTAATGGTGTGTCTCAGCTCTCTGTGGTCCAGATTATTACCATGCATTGTTATGCTCCAGCTCTCTGTGGTCCAGATTATTACCATGCACTGTTATGCTCCAGCTCTCTGTGGTCCAGATCCTAACCATGCAATGGTATGTCCCAGATCTCGGTGGTCCAGATCCTAACCATGTAATGGTATGTGCCAGCTCTCTGTGGTCCAGATCCTAACCATGTAATGGTATGCGCCAGCTCTCTGTGGTCCAGATCCTAACCATGTAATGGTGTGTCTCAGCTCTCTGTGGTCCAGATTATTACCATGCACTGTTATGCCCCAGCTGTCTGTGGTCCAGATCCTAACCATGTAATAGTATTCCCCGACTCTCTGTGGTCCAGATCCTAACCATGTAATGGTATGCCCAGCTCTCTGTGGTCCAGATCCTAACCATGTAACGGTATGCCCCAGCTCTCTGTGGTCCAGATCCTAACCATGTAATGGTATGCCAAGCTCTCTGTGGTCCAGATCCTAACCATGTAATGGTGTGTCTCAACTCTCTGTGGTCCAGATTATTACCATGCACTGTTATGCTCCAGCTCTCTGTGGTCCAGATCCTAACCATGTAATGGTATGCCCAGCTCTCTGTGGTCCAGATCCTAACCATGCAATGGTATGTCCCAGATCTCGGTGGTCCAGATCCTAACCATGTAATGGTATGTGCCAGCTCTCTGTGGTCCAGATCCTAACCATGTAATGGTATGCGCCAGCTCTCTGTGGTCCAGATCCTAACCATGTAATGGTATGCCCCAGCTCGCTGTGGTCCAGATCCTAACCATGTAATGGTATGCCCCAGCTCTCCGTGGTCCAGATCCTAACCATGTAATGGTATGCCCAGCTCTCTGTGGTCCAGATCCTAACCATGTAATGGTATGCCCCAGCTCTCTGTGGTCCAGATCCTAACCATGCAATGGTATGCCCCAGCTCTCTGTGGTCCAGATCCTAACCATGCAATGGTATGCCCCAGCTCTCTGTGGTCCAGTTTCTAATCATGCAATGGTATGCCTCAGCTCTCTGTGGTCTGTGTCTAACCATGCATTGTTATGCCCCAGCTCTCGGTGGTCCAGATCCTAACCATGTAATGATATGCCCCAGCTCTCTAAGGTCCAGATCCTAACCATGCAATGGTATGCCCCAGCTCTCTTAGGTCCAGATCCTAACCATGCAATGGTATGCCCCAGCTCTCTGTGGTCCAGGTCTAACCATGCATTGTTATGCCCCAGCTGTCTGTGGTCCAGATCCTAACCATGTAATAGTATTCCCGACTCTCTGTGGTCCAGATCCTAACCATGCAATGGTATGCCCCAGCTCTCTGTGGTCCAGGTCTAACCATGCAATGGTATGCCCCAGCTCTCTGTGGTCCAGATCCTAACCATGCAATGGTATGCCCCAGCTCTCTGTGGTCCAGGTCTAACCATGCAATGGTATGCCCCAGCTCTCTGTGGTCCAGGTCTAACCATGCATTGTTATGCCCCAGCTCTCTGTGGTCCAGATCTAACCATGTAATAGTATTCCCCGACTCTCTGTGGTCCAGATCCTAACCATGCAATGGTATGCCCCAGCTCTCTGTGGTCCAGGTCTAACCATGCATTGTTATGCCCCAGCTCTCTGTGGTCCAGATCCTAACCATGTAATGGTATGCCCCAGCTCTCTGTGGTCCAGGTCTAACCATGCAATGGTATGCCCCAGCTCTCTGTGGTCCAGGTCTAACCATGCATTGTTATGCCCCAGCTCTCTGTGGTCCAGATCCTAACCATGTAATGGTATGCCCAGCTCTCTGTGGTCCAGGTCTAACCATGCAATGGTATGCCCCAGCTCTCTGTGGTCCAGGTCTAACCATGCATTGTTATGCCCCAGCTCTCTGTGGTCCAGATCTAACCATGTAATAGTATTCCCCGACTCTCTGTGGTCCAGATCCTAACCATGCAATGGTATGCCCCAGCTCTCTGAGGTCTGGGTCTAACCATGCATTGTTATGCCCCAGCTCTCTGTGGTCCAGATCCTAACCATGCAATGGTATGCCCCAGCTCTCCGTGGTCCAGATCTAAGCATGCAGCAACAACGAATGCCCCATAGAAAGCCTTTGGCCATTTCAGACTTTGCCACTGCTCTCCCCTCTCCTCTGAAGCCAGAGATGGGTGCTGATCACTTGACCAGGCGGAGAATCCCTAGAATGGGTAAGTATAGACATATTTCCTCTACGTGCTAGTCAGTATAGGGCTTGATTAATGAGAGTGGGAGCAGGTTTGAGAGTTTAGCTCGCACTTCCACCTTAGTTTTAGCGTGCACGCACAATTTAATCCCTAATTTCCCTGTACAAAATAAAAGATTAGCAATGTCGAGTAATTAGATACCAAATATGTCAAGTCTCTAAACTGTGTGCACCTGTGAAATGTCAAAAAATTACGGTATCCAAAATAAAAAAAAAGGTTACAGTTTAGAATTGACCATAATTGAGATTCCTAGAATTATTCTTTCACTCCGATGTGAAAGGCAATGCGTAATATCTGTTGCATACTCATTCACATATACAAATGCACATAGGGCATGAATGTGTATGTGTGCGGAGGGAGACAGGGGTGCTTTTAATCTTTTTTTTATTGTTTTTTTATTTTATTATAATATTATTCAATTTTAACACCGTTTTGTGTTTTTCTCTATTTCAAGTGGTTTTAAACCCTCAGCATTTTTAGCTTAACACATTAAGCACAATGTGAGTACTGTATATAACGAGTATATAATATTGTAAACTACTTCCTTGGACTCCTATATCCAAATACAAGAACGTCACACTCTCTTTGTTGTAATCCATGATACTTTAATCCCATATGTATTCAGATTAGGTTCCTCCAGACAAACATTGAGGGATCTCTCATCACCTTTCCTTTTTGGAAAAAATATTGTCAATATAGGATTTGTACATTAACAGATGGGCCACACCTTGCCATATATAAATTCCCGTTCCCATCTGTCCATATACAAATTGCCCAAGCTGGGGGAAAACTTGGCTGCCATCCCTGGAACAATTTGTTGTACACAATAATCTTCTTTAAAGCAGAAAAAAACGGTAAAACAGAATTCTAGACACTCCGCAATATACTTTTTTGGTTCATCAGGCAAGGACATATTCCTCTCCAAAGCTAATTGAACTGCCTCTATGTGTTATTATTGAAAACAGTGAACTAACATTGGCCATTGCTAATATAAAATCAGACTTTTTAGGTTTTAATAAATATGGCTTTAACAGTGTAACACTAAAGCCCCATACACACGGTCGGATTTTCCGATGGATTCTGTCCTATCGGACAATGTTGTCGGAAATTCCGACCGTGTGTAGGCACCATCGGACAGTTTCCATCGGATTGTCCGACGGACAAAGTCCTATCTCCTGCTGGATAGATTTTTTGACAACAAAGTCCGATCACACCAAATCCGATCGTGTGTAGCGAATTCCGATGGACAAAGTGCTACGCATGCTCAGATCACATTACAAGACCAAAGCTATTGGCTACTAGCCTCTACGTAGTCCCGTCGTACGCAACAAACGTCACCACGTTCAGAATTATCGGATTTTCCGACAACGTTGTCCGACCGTGTGTACGCAAAACCAACATCGGACAAAGTACGACGGACATGATCCGACGGACCTGGTCCTCGGATAATCCGAGCGTGTGTATGGGGCTTTAGGCTACTTTCACACTGGGGCGTTGGGGGCGCTGTCGGTAAAGCGGCGCTATATTTAGCGCCGCTTTACCGTCGTTTTAGCGCGCATTTCGGCCGCTAGCGGGGTGGTTTTACCCCCCGCGAGTGGCCGAAAAGGGGTTAATACCACCCGCAAACAGCCGCAGCGTTTTGCGGGCGGGTTCGGCGCGCTGCCCCATTGTTTTCAATGGGAACGGGCGCTATAGGAGCGGTAAATATACCGCTCCTATAGCGAGCCAAAGATGCGGCTTGCAAGACATTTTCCAGCGTCCTCCAAGCGCACCGCTTCAGTGTGCTTTCAGTGGGCTTTCACACTGAAGACACAGCAACAGCTGTTTCGGGTCGGTTTGCAGGCGCTATTTTTAGCGCAATAACGCCTGCAAACCGCCCCAGTGTGAAAGGGGCCTTAATGAGTTTGTGAAAAAATATCAACTAGTGTTTGTTGAAAATGATGGACTTTTTAGGCGTACAATCTAAATTAATAAAATGTATTAAAAACATAAGTATACAGTTTACTCAATACAATAAACAGATATTACAATCTGCAAACAATATAGAAATTGCTACAAGCCAATAGACTGTTTTGCTAAAATAGCAACAATATAGATCATTTGGCCACTAAAGTCCGAATATTGCTATCCAGATTACAACATATAAAAGTGACATTAAACAATTAATTATGAACCATATGGAGGCAGTGTTGTCGTAAGTAGCTTGTACTTGGTTGCCCTACATGTTACACGTTGTGTAACGCTTCTTCAGGAGCTTTCTATATTTTGTTCCCTGGTGGGAAGAAGTTTCAAGGGAGCGGGGAACAGAGAGTTAGTTGCCTTAACGTGTCATCAGAAAACAAATTTTTAAAAGTATTTTTCTTTATCCTGAATTGAATATATTCCTGCAGTGGGTATTTTCAGGCTCCCAGAAGGATACGATTTATTCAAATTCGTTGTGCAATAAGTTTTTATATGATACTCAAGTCAGGCCCTTTAACCATGGGTGAGAGGGACACACAGGGGGGAGGAAAGAGAAAAATCTTTATTCTAGCCCGATGGTGTCTTAGTGGTCGGCTTGTGAAATTGAGTTCCCCGCTCGCTGACAGCGTGATTAGAGAGGCTAGCAATTTCTATATTGTTTGCAGATTGTAATATCTGTTTATTGTATTGAGTAAACTGTATACTTATGTTTTTAATACATTTTATTAATTTAGATTGTACGCCTAAAAAGTCCATCATTTTCAACAAACACCAGTTGATATTTTTTCACAAATTTCAAATTTTCGGGACGTGGCATATATCTTTTATTTTTTGTTGTATCCACAATACCATTATGTGGTGATACTTAATTTTCCAAATAAACACTATGAGTTTGATTTACTAAAGGCAAATATACCGTGCACTGCACTTACTGTTGTAAATGAGGTAAAGATTCACTTTGCAAAGAATACTCAATCACATGCAAGGAAAATAAAAAGCAGCATTTTCCCTTGTACATGATTGGATAATAGAAATCAGCAGAACTTGCTCTCATTTCAGAGCTTGCCCTAATTTCATAGATTACCCTTAGACCTGGAGCAAATGCACTTGCAGTGCACAGTATATTTGCCTTTAGTAAATCAACCTCTCTGAGACCACTTTCACACTGAGGCACTTTTCAGGCACTTTCACGCTAAAAACAGCGCCTAAAAAGCTCACGAAAACGTATTTCCATTAAAATCAATGAACGCTTTTACACTGGGGCAGTGTGCTGGCAGGGCTGTGAAAAACTCCCCTCCCCATTGAAATGAATGGAAAGCTCTTCAAAAGCGCCTGAAAAGCTCTTCAAAAGCGCTTAGTGTTTTTACTGGCAGTTTAGAAGCGCTTCAGTGTGAAAGTGGCCTGAGGGACATTACTTTTTTTTTTACCATATCTATGAACATCTGAGGTTCTTCTTTGGCCAGAAAGTAGATCTAAATCAAAATTTGTTCCCACGCAGCAACAGCTAGTAAACCTCCAAAAAGAAGACGCTAGCACTTATGTCTATCACCCCCACATTACAATCAACACCCAGAACAAAACAAAGCGCAGCGCTTATAATAGTAGCAAATCCCACAAAAAATTTCCGCTTTACCAAAAAGAAAAATCACGAACATGTGTGACCAAAACTCAATAACATATATAAATACAAACAAACACATATCTATATAGAAAGAGAGAGAGAGAGAGAGAGAGAGAGAGATCTCTATCTATCTATCTATCCAGGGCCGGACTGGCCTACCGGGATACCGGGATATTCCCCGGTAGGCTGCCTGCCCTGGGGCCGCTTTAATGCTGCTGTGCTCCCCTGTTATGCTCCTGTGAACACATGTGATAGTAGATAGAATCCACATGTGATAGTAGATAGAATCCACCAATCACACAGCCAGTCTAGGGGGGCGGGACCGTGTTACGGAGCGGCCGCCGAACACAGACCCGGCCAGCTCCGTGTTCACAGGAGAGATGCCTGTGAGGCTGTGAGTACAGCCGCCCTGTGTGCCTGAATAGGGGGATCAGCAGGGGGGCCCGGGCTGCATATAGAGGATATGAGCTTTCTATATTCCTCCATGCAGCCGCTGAATGCTTGGAGGAGGGAGAGGAGGAGAACCAAGCATTCAGCGGCTGCATGGAGGAATATAGAAAGCTCATATCCTCTATATGCAGCCCGGGCCCCCCCCCTGCTGATCCCCCCTATCCAACTTCTTTTACTGCCCCCCCCTTCTCCTTGTGCTTCCCCCCAGTGCTCTCCTCCTCCACCAGACTCTCCAGCCCCCCCACATTTCCCTCAACCCCTGTTCTTTCTGCCCCCCCTGCTCTCCCCATCCTTCTCTAGCCCCCCACAGTGCTCTCCAGCCCCCCCCACAGTACTCTCCAGCCCCCCGCAGTGCTCCCCACCCCCCACAGTACTCTCCAGCCCCCGTGCTCCCCCCACAGTACTCTCCAGCCCCCCGTGCTCCCCCCCCACAGTGCTCCCCACCCCCCACAGTGCTCTCCAACCCCGCAGTGCTCCCCACCCCCCACAGTACTCTCCAGCCCCCGTGCTCCCCCCCCCCCACAGTGCTCCCCACCCCCCACAGTGCTCTCCACCCCCCGCAGTGATCCCCACCCCCCACAGTACTCTCCAGCCCCCCGTGCTCCCCCCCACAGTGCTCTCCACCCCCTGCAGTGCTCCCCACCCCCCACAGTACTCTCCAGCCCCCCGTGCTCCCCCCCACAGTGCTCTCCACCCCCCGCAGTGCTCCCCACCCCCCACAGTACTCTCCAGCCCCTGTGCTCCCCACCCCCCACAGTGCTGTCCAGCCCCCCCATGCTCCCCACCCCTGTTCTTTCTGCCCCCCTGCTCTCCAGCTCTCCCCATCCTTCTCTAGCCCCCACCCAGTGCTCTCCACCCCCCACAGTGCTCTCCAGCCCCCTCCGTGCTCCCCACCCCCCACCTGCTCTCTACCCCCCACCGTGCTCTCTACCCCCACCGTGCTCTCTATCCCCCACCGTGCTCTCTACCCCCCACCGTGCTCTCTACCCCCCACCGTGCTCTACCCCCCACCGTGCTCTCTACCCCCCACCGTGCTCTCCAGCCCCCGTGCTCTCCACCCCGTGCTCTCCACCCCTGTTCATTTTGTCTCCCCCCACCAGTGCTCTCACAAGCTCCCCCCAGTACTCTCCACTCCCCCCTGCATTTTGCCCCCACCCATGTGCTCTCCAACCCCACCAGTGCTCTCCAGTCCCCCGTGCTTTCCACCCTGTACTTTCTGGCCCCCATGGGTGCTCTCAAGCTCCCCCCCGTTGCTCTCCACTCCCCCCTGCTCTTTGTACCCCCAGTGCTCTCCAGCCCTGTTTTTCTGCCCCCCCCCCAGTGCTCTCAAGCTCCCGTCCAGTGCTCTTCGCCACCCCACACTCTTACCCCCCCCCCAGTGCTCTCAGCCTCCCGTGCTCTCCACCCCTGTTATTTTTGCCCCCCCCAGTGCTCTGCACTCCCCACCCCTGTGATCTTCACTCCCCCCTGCTCTTTGCCCCCACCCATGTGCTCTCCAGCCCTGCCAGTACTCTCTGCTCCCCCTTCTCTCCAGCTCCCACCCAGTGCTCTCCACTTCCCCAGGACCAGGGGACAGGCTGACTGGGGCCGGAAAGTGAGGACGGCTGAAGGTGCAGGTGGCCCGGGACCACTCCATCTCACAGCAAACAGATCCTCTGGAAGGAACACTGTCCCCATCCAAAACGAGAACAGCCCTGCCTGCTGCTGGCCATCATGGATATCCTGCTGGCATGCAAGGTACTGTACCCGAGCATCAACAACACACCTTCCCACAGA
This sequence comes from Lithobates sylvaticus, assembly GCA_028564925.1. Taxonomy (NCBI): domain Eukaryota; kingdom Metazoa; phylum Chordata; class Amphibia; order Anura; family Ranidae; genus Lithobates; species Lithobates sylvaticus. Next base: position 233,143,709 of record CM053026.1, read on the forward strand.
CAGGGAATGCAGACTGGGACATGGGGCACAGGAGGGGCTGCAATGATGGGCACAGTGAGGCTGCATTCATGGGCACAGTAAGGCTGCATTCATGGGCACAGTGAGACTGCTTTCACGGCACAGTAAAGCTGCATTTGATGGGCACGGTGAGGCCGCAATGGTGGGCACGGTGAGGCCGCAATGGTGAGCACGGTGAGACCG